>CM028351.1:37421910-39844443 GCA_016618105.1 Dendrobium huoshanense | reverse complement strand
TGAATCGGCTCACTTCGACTCGAACCAAGCAGTTATCGAGCCCAACCGAGCCACCGGATCGACCCCAGCTTCCCCAGGCCAATTGGCTCCACATTTAGCTCCAGCATGTCCCCATCGGCCTTCCCTGGTCAATCCGACCCAGACCATTGCCGGCGGCGGTCGGAACAATGGAGAGCAAGTTCCGTGGTCCCCCAGGCCGGTCCTGACCGAAAGCCTTCTAAAGGCTGTGGCTCGCCGGCTTGAGGCTCACGAGCTCTCTGGAATGGTGCCCCTTTCCACTTGGCATCAATCCGAGACCTCCTCCGATTCAATCCTGGCCGTCCGAGCTCGCGGGAGGAGGCTGAATAGGGTGGTGCTCCCCAAGGCTCGCGAGACGCCCTCAGAGTTTTCAAACGTTTCTCCAGAGCTCCCTCGATCTCCCAGCACCTTCCTTCGAGCTCCCAGACCGTCCCTTCCATCACTTCGAGCGAACTCCGGTGAAAGGCTTCTGCATCCCGCTCGAAGTTACACCTCCAGCCGTCCTCCAGTCGCAGTCTCTGAAGGAAACTTGCTCGCCTTCGTCCCCTGAAGCTTCCAGATAGAGAAGCTCATTCGTTGAGGCTTTCTCTGCGGTAATTCCTCCATCCCGAGCTCCCTAGTTAGGTAGTCCGGTCAAGTGTGAAGGAAACCTTCACCCCAGCGGATTTCCACCGTTGGATTGAAGGTTTCCACCCCCTGATCCTCCCTGTGAAATTTCGTCGAAGTTCGCCGTGCGATTGCTCGATCACGCTGGAGAACGTTCACGGCTTCGGGCAAAGGCGGAGGTTGAAGACGAAATCTCAGCCGTTGATTTCGATCAACGGCTCGGATTAGATCCCGCGGTCCCGGAGCGCGTTTAATCCCAGCCGTTCGATCCGCCATCCGACGGCTGTGGTTAATCCGGCCGTTAACAGTTAGCGCCAATCATTGCCTGGCGAATCAGCGCGCGCCGCGTGGATAACGGGCGCTGACTGTGTAATTGCCGGATTAATTAAATCCAGAAATTCAAGGGAACTTCAAAATTCATAACTCCCTGCACACTTGTCCAAATTAGGTGTTCTTAGGCTCATTGGAAAGGTCTCAGGGAGCACTACAAAAGCCCTATGGTTTCGACTCTGGTTAGGTCAATATTAGGTTTAATTTTACTTTGAGCATATTATGAATTTCTTTAATTACTTCTTGAATACATGTTCACCAGGTCTGGAATTTTGGAGAATGAAATTGGACATGTTTTCTGACATGTCCAAATTTTATTTCCCCTTTTTATGTTGTTCAAGGGCATTTTCCCTAATTTTTAAGTTTAAGGGTCATGGTTTGACCCTTAAATTCAAAGAGGGATTTAGACCTATCCAATGGGATTTAGGGTGTGATTTTTGGTGTGCTGATGATGTTTAGGGTAAAGAGTGTAGAGCCACTGATTTTGCCCCAATCCAAGCCTAGGATAGATCCCTATAGTGATTTGAAGGTGACTTAGAGCTCACCTTGGGTGGTTTAGTTAACCACCTTAGAGTACTCCTTTTGAGCCCAAATTTTGTGGGTTTAGGCCTTAGGATCAGGTGATCCTTTGGTCTAAGTTTCCCACATTTGGGGTTCATTTGGTTTCCCGAGTAGGAGCCACAATAATTCCCCTTAGAAATCCCTTTTAGCCTTAATAAAATTCTAATAAATTTAGTTTAATTCTTAAAAATTCCTCCAAACATCTCTAATTAACCTCAATTTATCTCTTAATCATTAAGAATTAAAATCACTTTAATTTGACATTAAAATCCATTTTAACTTAATTTTAATCAAAATCAATGTTTAATCCATTTTAATTCATTAAAAATTATTAAAAATCCCAAAAAAAAAATCTTTAAACACTTGCTGATTTCTCCTTAGATCATTTTTGATCTTTGGAGTTGATCTCAAGAAGTTTAAGACTCATTTGGCTTCAAATTATTAAAATGGCTCTTAATTGAAACAATTTAATAATTTCAATAAATACCCAAACTTCCAAAATTCATAACTAATTATAGAAATCTAAATCAATCAAACTCAGTGGCTAATGACTCTAATTAAATCTAGTATTTTCTAAAAATGTCAAACCCCCAAAATCTGGTCAGAGTAAAAAGTCAACATTTTGGTCAACCTTAGGTCAAAACCGGTTAAAACTTCTAAAAATCATAACTTTTGATAGAAAATTCCAATTGAGTGTACCAACTGTCTAACAACTCATAATTAGGTCTAGTATTTTAATAAAATACAAACATTCCAGAATTTGGCTTAATCAAAAATTCAACTTTCAACCCTTAATTAAATGATTAAAATATTCATAAAATTTTTAAAATCATTCTAAAACTCAAAAATATTGGTTTAATGCTTAAAACACTTAACAAATCCTTTAAAACACAACAACCACCCTAAAGTTGAAGTTTATTGGCTGGACTACTCCGGGCTGCGGGGCTAAGTGTCCTAAGGAGGCTGGTTCCTCGAGCCTGGTGGCACAATGCCACGAATGGATTCTAAGGGTGTTAAATCTTAAAATAGATTTTTTTTTTAATTATTTAACATTTTAAAAACCCCTAATTCAATTACATTAATTTGGTTTATCGGCTGGACTACTCCGGGCTGCGGGGCTAAGTGTCCTAAGGAGGCTGGTTCCTCGAGCCTGGTGGCACAACGCCACGAATCAATTAATGGAAAACTTAAATTAATCGAACTTTAAAAATCAGCGACCAACTCCCTTTAATATTAATCCACTCTTTTAATTCTAACCAATTTAAATCAACTTAATCAACCCCGATTGCTACTGGGTAACCCAGGCCTACGAGGCTATTAGCTTAGCCCCAAGGAAGGTGAAATAAACTTCACGGCCTCGGTGTGAAACAAAGGTAGTAATCATTTAACTTTTAAAATATGTCTAATTAAAATTCTTAATTCATTAATATTTAAATTTTAATCTAAACCCCCCCCCCTTTCTAAGCCTTAACAAATCCAAACTTTTAGACAACTTCAATTAATAACCCACTTTAGGATCTACCCCAGCCACACGACCTTTCTCACACACTTTAGATGATGTGCTAGGACAACCAACTCTAGATCTAGGTTAGGCCGGTGTTTACTTTACTTGCTGTGTGCCGGTTTTTCGTAGTTTTCACTGCATGTTGTGGATGAAATTGCTTTGCTGTGTCTGCTTACTTTTTCTGTACTCTGTGGATGGATTGATGTGTTTGGCGACTAGATTACCCTTAGGTTAGGTACGATCTGGATGTTGACACAGTTTTCTGCAGGTGGCCACGCTCATGCAGGGCAATATAAAAAGGGGGCAAATCAAAAATGCATAAATATTATAAACTCTTTGCACAGGTGCTTCAGCTGCTAAAGCCCCCAAATCATAAAAAGAGCGTGGCCAGCGTGTTTAGTTTCTTTTCTCTGCTCATATACAACTGCTTGGGAATAACTGCTTTATTTATATTAATTGCTTAGGATAACCCTGCAGGTGAGTCTAGATTTTTTTTTGATATCAATGTAATTTGTGTAAGTGTCAAGTGTTGTGAAAGTTTATTTTGAGTTGGGATACATAGATCCAAAGCTTGGATTCCAAAGAGGAAAGGATACCCCTTTGGGAACACTCCTTTTCCATTTGGAAATCCAAATTGGGATCATACCTCTTCCTTACCCAAAGAGGAAAGAGTGGCCTTCACCTCTGAGGGAAGTGCCCTCTTGTCCATTTGGGTAATCCACTACGAAGATTTCAAGAAGATTGAAGAAAAGGAGTCAAAAGAAGAATAAAATTGAAGATTTGAAGATTGAGAGTATCCCACTCAAAAAGAACTTGCGTCATTACTAGGTTTAGAATCCGGGTTGTTGTCAGTGGTGCCCGGCCACTTTACTTTCTGTAATATTCTGGTTTGTAATAAGCAAGGCAATTCTGCCTATGGACATTTATTAATTAATTTGTATTTGATGTGATGATTTGATTGCCTTTAGGATTACTTGTTTTTACTAGTTTTTTGGCGATTGCATGCCGCTCTTTGTTTTCGCCTGGATACGTGAGGCTCGTGAGGGTGTGAAAGTTTTCTACTCATAATTCTAAAAGTCTAAAATTTTAGTGAGTCTAAATAACATAGAAAGATAACGAATCTAGGGAATTAGCCGGGGATCGACCCCGGGGTCGCATGCATATTTTTTGCATTCTTCTTTCCTTGTTTTAGACCCTTCCCCGCCTGCGGGTAGAGTCCGGATAGTCTGACCTATGAGGACGAGGTGCCGGACCTGGGGAAGTCCAGTCTTCTAAAAAATTATTTTATAAGCCTGTTTTAAAAATTTCAAGCATATTTGATTTGAGGTTGTCAACCAGCATGCATTGCATTAGATACAAATTAAAGAGTCAAAATTTTAATTTCATAGTCCTTAGCATTTTAGCACCCAACATAAGTCAAAGGGGTCAATTAGGAGAATCTCTAGATGTCGGCCCCAATTCTTCAAAACTTTAATTATAACGTCCCTACCACTCTTTCATAAAAGACCGGATTCATCTCTTTTAAATCGATTAGGTGGTTAGCTGGCTCCCCAATCCAGGCCGGGGTAAGTCCAGACCTTGCACTGCATTAGTTAGGATCGGACGACTGTGGTCCAGTGTCCAAAATAGATTTAGGTTCCGGGGCAGATCTTTGATTATAAGACCCCAAACTTTGGGAATATAGTTCCAAATTTCTAATAAAATACTTAACTCTAATTAAAGCTTCATTTCAATCCTAAAACATAAAGCCCAACACTTAGATTAAGTTGGGACACTTCCGGATGGTTCTGGAATCTCAAAGTGTCCCCTACCTCTCCTCCTTTGACTCCGTTAATAACTACTCAATTTTGATCCATTCCCTTTTGAGTTTCCAAAATTCACTTCCTTTTTGATATCACTCCTAGAAAATCTAATAAAATTTTGCCGTTATTTTAATCGAGAGTTTTCGTAGGAGACCTCGTTTTCTTACGATGTAATTAACTACGAGGGCTTGCGCTCGTAGGAGATTTAGAACCACACACGCACCTGATTTTAAAATTGATTTTTCAAAACTCAATTGGATTTCTTTGGAAAACTTAAAATACTAGTGATCATTATTATCATATTTAAAGAATTATCATCGAACGATATTTTCTCCCTTCGGAGAGATATATCTTTCTTTGATAAGGCTTTGGATGTGAACCTAACGATCACACTTCTTGAATATTGTAGCTGGATATTCAGTTGAACCTCATTTTGACCCTTCGGGTCATATGAATTTCTCTTTAGCATCCGCTCACAATATTCAAGATGAATTTCATAATTCTAAATCTGAAACCGTTATGAAATTTTATTTTCATCTTTCGAGGTGATATATTCTTTCTAACAGATGATTCAATTTTAGAATTAGAATTTAACTTTAATCTCCCAAAGAAAAACAATATTTTCAAAACATATTTTCAAAATTCCACCAACAAAAAATGGCACGCCCGGTGGGACAAATCTTTCTCTCCATCTTTAATAATGGCAAAATTTTGTTTCATCGGTAGTTTTAACTATCATTTCTTCCGTTGGTCCCTCTGCTCATTTCTTCCTTGGGTGAGTGTGGCCAACATCTAAAATAATAACAAAATATTAAAAGAGAGGTTCCACCTCCAAATTTGGTTTTATTTAGATTTTTGTTCTGATTTTGACCTTCTGCCCCAGCATAGCCTGTGAGGCGACAGTGTCAAATCAGATCTCTGGATATCCTTTTTAATTTTATGGATTTATGGTCGATAAATTTCTCGTTCAACATATAAATCCTTAAAATTAAAAAGAATTCAAATTTTTGACTTCATTCCAAACTTTTTAGTTTTAACCCCCTCATTTCCCCTTTGACTTCTAAGGGTGGGGAGGGTTAAACTATTCCTTTTTACTTGGGCTTTCTCACAATTCCATAAGCCTTCGGGCAAGGGGAAACTCTGTCCGTTGTGTTTTGGAACCTGTAAGAAAACCCCTTTCAAATTCTCAAAATTTCCTCAAAAAATTTCTTACACTCCAAGTTGTCATGTGTTACCCCATACGATTTCCTCGTGGGCCAACATATGTCATACTTTCAAAAAAAATAATAATAAAATACTTTTTACCACTCTTTTCAAAAAGATCTAATTTCAATCATTTTCTTTAACTTTCAGAAAATTTCAAATGGCTGGCCAACTGATTTTCTCCTTTGACCGAGAGTTGTCCTCAACTGTTAATGACCAAGGGAGCACTGTTATTTTTGGAATGGGATTTAGTACTCTAGAGCTCTCTATGGATGGATACCAGATTGTTAGTTTGGATGCCAGTAAGGAAATTCCCCCAGTGGTTGAGTTGATTGTGGGATCTGCACCCACCTTGCCAGTAGTCAGTGATGATCAGAAACAGTCTGAACCAGTTGTTGAGCCTCCCACTGAAATTAAGTCTGTTTTTGAAGAAGGGTCTAGTTCTGGACTTAATTCACCACTAAGAATCAGAAGAAGAATTATTTGAGGAGACTTAGAAAGAAAATCTCTAAGGCTAAGAGAGTTCTACCCTTTAAGACCTTGCTCAAGTAGAACCTGAGGCTGTTGAAGGAGCTACCTATTCCTGCTTCCTCTCCCCTCCTAAAGGGGAGTCGCTTTTACCCCCTGGCTTCAGCTCAAGGGGAGGAGAGGATAGCTAGGATAGCCCGTTCTCCACCATGCCCGGTCGACTACTCGACCAAGAAAACTCAGAAAGAAAGACATCTCCAAAAGACAAGGACTTTGAGAAATATAATTCATACCTGCGCTGCACAGACTGGACAGACTAAAGAGGAATATGTGAAACAATTGAAGGGAGTGATCTCACATCGCTTCCAAAAAGAAGTGTTGAAGGAAGAAGTATCTGAAGCAAAGAATTTAACCCCACAATTCGTTAGAAAGAATAAGAAGTATGTTAGACAGCCTGCTACTTCAGTACTGGTTGATGGATATCACTGGGTGCCACGCCCTCCGTCCTCTCAAACAGAGGGTATTGTGTTGACTGGGTCCGAGAGAGGCCGCCATTCTACTGGTAGACCCCCGGTACCCCCACATAAACCTGTAAGATTGGCCTCAGTGATTGTTAAACCAAAGGGGGTTGAAGTTCAAAAGTCTGTGGACCTTAAAGGAAAAAGACCTAAATCTCCTGAAAGAGATATGTGCCAAAGAGAACTAAGTTGGAGAATCTGCCACCACCTCCTAGAACTTCTAAGTTCATTCTGCAGCTCCAACGAGTTTCAGCCAACCCTACTCCGAGTTCAGTTGAATTGATGGATGTTCAGGCTAGTACTCCAGTTGTTACAGTTGACAGTCCTACCACAGCCAGTCTAACTCCTGATCCAATAGTTACCGTTCCTGCTACCCCAGTTGATGATCCCCAAAGTCTGAGTGTCATTCCTAGGCCCCTTAGTCAGGTGTCTGAGGACCTTACCTTACCAGATGTGGGAATTATCACTTTACAAGCTCCTACTTCTCCTGAGGAATATGTCCCTCTCCCTATAGAGGATGCCACTCTTCTGACTACCAGCTCTGGGATAGTCGAAGAGGAGAGAATTGACCAGGATTTAGAAATGGAAGATGAACCGGATACAAAGTCTCAACCAGATCCTAATCCAAAACTCACAGAAATCATTGCCCTTATGGATTCTGAAGAGTTGTTTGATATGGCTGAGTATAAAGGATACTTACCCCTTGATCCTAAATCAATTGGGGATAGACCGGTCGAGGAGGTAGTTCAAGAAATAAGAAACATTTTGTTGAACAAAGAAGGAATGGCTTCTTTTGACCCTGATATGGATGATCTCCTTGGAGATGAAGATGATTATGTTGGGGGCATTCATGTGGTCGAAACTAGAGGGTCTAATAAAGAAGCCGAGCCCAGCAAGCGCCGATTTGCTAAAGAGGATGATCCACATGCTGTTGAGTCAGAGTCAGATGAGTCTGTGAAAGATAGAGATGAAGAACATATAAAAAACTTGGAGACTCAGCTTGCTAGCATGATGTCACAAGTTAGAGAAATGCAAGAGAAGTTGGACAAATCACAGCAAGAGTCTTTTATGATCCACCAGTCAGCTCGAGAGCTCACAGAAAAGGCCAAAAGGGCAGAATTTAATTCCAGACCTCTCGAGTCACCACCTGTGACTCTCCCTTGTCCAGTAGAGACACCTCCAGTTCACCCTGCAGTCTCCTCCATTCCTTCAATCCCACCTCAGAAGGATATCAAGCAGTTAATTGAGGACCAGGTAAGGGAGGCCTTAGCCCATGCTCAAGGAACTGTGTCTATTTCAAAGGGTAGACCCTACCCGAGGAATATGACTTAGTTCCTTACCCAAAGGGCTTTGTGCCACCAACTTTTAAAGTTTTCACTGGAATTGAAAATCCGAGACAGCATCTGGCCCACTTCCGAGCAAGCTGTTGCAATGCAGGAGGGTCAGATGCTCTACTATTTCGCCAATTTGTAAGTAGTCTATCCGGCATTGCTTTTGAATGGTACGCCGATCTGCCCAACGGTTCAGTAAGAACCTTTAGCGACCTAGAAAACCTCTTTCTTAAGAGATTTTCTGGAGCGCAACAACGCACCACTGTGGGCGATCTCGTGGTTGAAAAGCAAAAGCCGGGAGAGTCTCTGGTTGAGTACATCTTGAGGTGGCGAAACCTCTCGATGAAGTGTGAACCCCAGTTGCAAGAGCAACATGCTGTGGAGATTCTTTTGAAGAATATCCACGGTCCTGTTGCTTTTCTCCTGAAGGGTTTCACTATTAAAACTTTTGAGAAACTTCTTAATAAGGCTAGCAATTTGCAGGAAGAGGCTCCTAGGATGCCATTAAGAAAGGAAGGGTCCAAAATTGGTGAAAACATTTGAAAAGAAAGCTGTGGTCTCAGCAGTAGATAAAGGAAAGAGGCCAGTGATTAGTCAGCCTAGCACTCCACTTCCACCACAGCCGCCTCAGAAGCAGCCCTTTCAGATAGTTCCTCAACATACTAGAGATCCCTCCTTCATCCCTTTTAGAGAGAGATTGGCAAAGCCTTATCCATTTAAAAGGGAGTCAGTTAAGAAGATCTTCAGGAGTCTGTTAAAGAAACCAGATTTTCAGTTGCCAGAGGCTAGGAGGCCTGAGGATGAGAGCAAGAAAGATGATCCCAAGTATTGCCCGTACCACAGGATGCTTAGTCACCCTCTTGAGGACTGCGTTGTGTTCAAAGACTGGCTTGAGAGGAACTACACCCAAGGTAACATCATAATACCTAAGGAATACTTGGTCGATCCAGAAAAGGCTTCAATTAAGACCATTTCAGGTAATCCTCTTAACTCTTCTTGTTTTGTTGAAGATGGTTGGGACATTGCTTTGTCCCGGGCACTTAAAAAGTCGATTAACAAGTCTTTTCGTCTTTCTCAACAGCTGACTACGATAGCCCAGGCCCCGGTGTGGAAGGTTGACCTGGACGCTTCGCAGAAGGATGTTGAGCCACTTCCCTCTCCAGTAGTCTTAGGAACTACTGAGAAAAATGTAAAAGAAGAGAAATCTGATTTTGTAGAGAGGAAGTGTGTAGATGAGAGATGTATTAGAATGGCGGATGGTGGTGTTAAAACCCTTTCCCCTCTTTTGTTATCTGACTTTTACTTTGCCCCATCAAAGGCGAAGGGTCAAAAGATGAATAAAAAACATCCTTCTACTTCTGTCTTGATGATTAACCATGAATCTCAAATGCAAATTGATGACTCTCCTGTTTTGAATCAAACTCCTAATGAAATAAATATTGAGGTTAATCAAACCAACCTCACCGAATCGACTATTCAAGAAGAGGTCGAATGTGAAGCTTTATCAGAAAGTGATTTCCCTCAGATCAATTTCCAAGGAAATCCTATCTTGATAGAACTTTCAGATTCTGACTCGCTTTCAGGAAATGATGATCCAACACCTATGGTGTGTGTAGACACTGCCCTAGTTTGCCCGCCCGAAGACGTCGAGTAGGTGCAACTTCGTGGCGGTAAAGTCTTACCCCCTAGGTTGCCCCCTCAGGACAAAGGCAAGCAATCCTCATTCGAAAATCTAAATCCAGATTCCCCTCAACAACCAGAATTCCCTTTAATTCCTCCGGGTTTCGAGTCTGTCGTTCCTAAGGTTGATTACAATGTTCTAGCCCACCTTAGGAAGTTGCCAGCAAAATTAAGTATTTACGACGCCCTCCTTCTCTCCAAAGAAATGAGGGAGTCTCTAATTAAAGCACTTCTCGATCTCGAGATTTGCTTAACACAGTTGGCTGCAACTTCAGAAGGTGAGGCTCTCTACTTCAAAGAGGTCCCTGGGGTTACCTTTTTAGACGAAGATTTACTCTTGGGAACTGCTGACCACAATCGTCCTCTCTACATCACTGTAGATGTGGGAAATTTCAAGTTATCAAGAGTCCTTGTTGATCCGGGTGCATCGGTCAACGTGATGAACATAAAGACTCTTGCTTATCTCAGAGTTGATACTAGCAAGCTTTCAACCGACAGGTTGGTGCTTCGTGGGTTCAACGAGAAGGGCGAGAGAGCTTTAGGTTCAATCACTCTACTCCTGGAAATAGGAGGGTTAAAAACTGAAGCTAAATTTCATATAATTGATTCGACTACGTCCTTTAACGCACTTCTAGGTAGACCTTGGATTCACGAATATAGAATGGTTCCATCTACCCTGCACCAATGCGTTAAGTATCAACGAGACGGCATTGAACATGTGATTAAGGGTGATTTGCAACCATTCTCGATTCAAGAAATCGGAATCTACGAAGATGCTGCATATTTCATACCAAAAGGGTCCTCGTCCCGTTCTAAATTAGAGATCAAATTTGAGGAGAAAATGGTTGGACAAAAATCCGACCAAAAGAAAGAAAAAGATAAGGATATCAATCAAGAAATGATTCAATCGAGTAGTGAAGACGACTCTGATATCATTGTCCTTAGACCTCCAAGCACATTACCTCAAAGAGGTGGGAGGATGGCTTTAAGGGCACGAGGTCGAGGCCGCGCTTCATTAGACAGGAGAGCAGCACCTGTGTATATTGATTTGGAATCAGATTCCGATGGTGAACTAGAAATTCAAGGTGCTGCCCTCTCTCTCGATTATCAAAATATAAATACTCCTCCAAAATTTGATCTCACCTTAGACCAGGACAGTGACCCTGAGGTAGATATTTCAAAAGTTAAAAGTGACGAGCCCGAATTAACAATGTATGAAAAGCTCACTAGAAGGATTGAGGCCCTTTCTCTGACCCCACTGTCAGCAGGCAGGGTTGTAGGGTTGGAAGTCAAAGTGGCCCCCAACTTGGATGGTGAAGTTAAGAAAGTCCAGAAATTCTTTCCTGGCTCCTCCTCCGCAAGGGACGAAGGTGATGTAACCCTTGAGGAGGAAGATTTTAATGAATTAATGGAATTACCTTTCGGCTACTTCCCTGTTTGTGTAAAAAATACTTTTTCTAAAGGTTCTATACCATACCGATGGACTAAGGGTCAAGCTAGATACCACGAGAATATTTGGCGAACAAAAATAAATAAAAATCCAATAAGTGGTGTTGGCTTTGGAACAGTTAGTTCATTCGATGATGATGAGTATTGCCTAATGATAACTTACCATCTCGATTCTCCAAATGTCCCTACAGATCCTCCTTGTCCTCTAGATGGACTCTGTTTGGAGACTTTAGACGATCCCGATGATCTTCAAGTTCGGGATGCACCCCCTGAATTTGAAGAGGAAATTAAGTCGACAGTCGATGAGTTGAGAGAAATTAACCTGGGAAACGATGATGACCCCCATCCGATTTTCATAAGTACTTTGTTGAGCGAGGGTGAAACCCAAGACCTAATCCAGTTGTTATTCGATTTCAGGGATTGCTTTGCCTGTACATATGACGAAATGCCGGGTTTGCCTGCTGAGGTAGCAGTTCACAAACTTGGAGTTCGGCATGATGCCATCCCTGTTAAACAAGCTCCTCGACGAATGCGCTTAGAGATTGAGCAACAAGTCGTTTCTGAAGTTAAGAAATTGGCAGAAGCCAGATTCATTCGAGAGGAACAATATCCCTCTTGGGTGGCCAGCGTCGTGCAAGTTCGAAAGAAAAATGGTCAGATTCAGATTTGTGTCGACTATAGGGATCTGAATAAGGCATGCCCTAAAGATGAGTTCCCTCTACCAATACCAGAACTCATGGTGGACATTGCCTCCTCACATGCTATTTTCTCATTCATGGATGGCTCGTCGGGTTATAACCAAATCAAGATGGCCCCTGAAGATGAGAGAAATACGGCGTTCAGAACCCCTATTGGAATCTTTTGTTATAAGGTAATGCCATTCGGCTTAAAGAATGCCGGAGTAACCTACCAACGGGCCATGACCCGTATCTTTGACGACTTAATTCATAATCAAGTTGAATGTTATATTGATGATTTAGTTGTCAAGAGCAAGGTTAAAGAGGCTCACTTGTATGACTTAAGAGTTGTTTTCGAACGGTTGCGCCGCTACGATTTGAAAATGAACCCCTTGAAGTGCGCCTTCGGCGTCGCTTCGGGAAAATTCTTAGGATTCGTAGTGAGGCACCGCGGAATCGAGATAGATCCTGCTAAAATTGAAGCCATCTTGAATATGCCATCCCCTAAGAGCCTTACTCAGTTAAGGTCTCTAGAAGGTAGATTGGCATATATAAGGAGGTTCATTTCTAATCTTTCCGGGAGATGTCAACCCTTTTCTGTCCTTGCGAAAAAGGATACTAAATTCGTATGGGGCGAGAAGTGTCAAAATGCTTTTGACGATATCAAACAATACCTTTCTAACCCGCCAGTCTTGGCAGCTCCGATTCCGGGAAAGCCATTAATCCTCTACACCGCAGCTCTAGATGAGTCTTTAGGTGCCCTGTTAGCTCAAGTTAACGACGAAGGGAAAGAGAATGCTCTCTACTACCTTAGTCGAAGACTCCTTCCTACTAAAATTTGATACCCGTCAATTGAGAAGCATTATCTTGCTCTGGTTTTTGTGGCTCAGAAACTGAGGCATTACATGCTCTCCCACTCAATCAGTTTGATTTCAAGAGTTAATCCTTTGCAATATCTTATGACCCGACCTACGTTGTCAGGACGTTTAGCTCGCTGGTCTATGATATTGTTGCAATTTGAGATTACTTTCACTCCCCTTCGTGCTGTGAAGGGACAGGCTGTCGCCGATTTTCTGGCAGCACACCCGCTGCCAGCAGATTCTCCTCTGAATGATGACTTACCCGACGAACAAATCATGAGTTTGGGGGAATCTGGAGAGGCCATCTGGGAATTATATTTTGATGGGGCGGCATCCTCTCGTATGATTGTGACTCAACAATCTGTAATTCCTGGAAAGGCTGGAGTTGGTCTAATTTTTATTTCACCAGAAAAAGGAATGATGCATTTTTCCTACCACTTATCGAAGCCTTGCACAAACAACGAAGCTGAATACGAAGCTCTGATAACTGGTTTGGAACTTGCAATTCTAATGGAGATTAAAGAGATTAAGATATTTGGAGATTCCCAACTAGTTATTAACCAAGTCGCCGGAACTTATAAAGTCTTGAATCCGAATCTCCTAAGATATCACCAGTATACACTTCACTTGTTGGAACAAATCCCTATTGCTACTTTGTATAGGGTTCCCCGTGGAAGCAATTCTGCGGCGGATGCCTTAGCAAAACTTGCAAAGGAATTTGCATGTCCTGAGGAGGATTCCATCCCTATAGAGATACAGGGTCGTAAGACCCTCTCCCTTATAGATTTGGAACACATTAGTAAGACTCCCCTTCAGATCCTTTCTGCCTCTTCGACAACTAACGAAGAAGGCGATTGGAGACGACCCTTAGTCGATTACCTTAAAGAAGGGAAGCTTCCCCAGGATAAATCACTCTCCAACCAGATTAAGAAACGTGCCCTATCATATGCACTAGTTAACGATCTGTTGTACCGCCGGTCCTTTGATCACATGTGGCTGCGCTGTTTGAACAAGCAAGATGCCCAGAAAATTGTTAATGAAGTTCATTCAGGACTATGCGGCGCTCATCAATCAGGTCCAAAAATGAAATTAAAGATTAAAAGACTTGGATACTATTGGCCTACAATGATTGACGATTGCATGAATACTGCAAAGCACTGTCATCAATGTCAGGTCCATGGTGTGGTTTTACATCAGCCGCCTAATGTGTTACACCCTACGATAGCCTCGTGGCCCTTCGAGAGTTGGGGCACGGATATCATTGGGCCGATTGACCCTCCCTCCGCGAGAGGTCATCGTTTCATATTAGCAGCAACTGATTACTTTTCAAAGTGGGCGGAAGCAATTCCCCTACGAAATGTAACATCACACCATGTCTTAAAATTCTTTCGTGACCACATTGTATATCGATTCGACGTACCTCGCAGAATCATATCCGATAATGGGTCCGCATTCAAGTCTACAAAAATCAATAGTTTTGTAAGGCGCCATAATATTGATTGGAGATATTCGACAATCTATTACCCGCGGGCGAATGGATTGGCCGAGGCCTTCAACAAAACCTTGGTACAAATTGTCAAAAAGACCCTTGATGGTAACAAACGGCAGTGGGATGAGCGGTTGGTGGAAGCTTTGTGGGCTTATCGTACCACTTATAGAACCCCGACCCAATCCACCCCGTTTGCACTAGTGTATGGATCTGAGGCTGTTCTGCCCTTGGAAATACAAATCCCTTCGCTTAGAATTGCAGTTCAGAATCAAGTTACCAATGAACAAAATGCAAAACTACGATTGGAAGAACTCGAAGGCCTTGAAGAGCGACGTCTCCAAGCTCAACAAAGTTTAGAGTTGTATAAATCCCGTATGGTTCAAGCCCATGACAAGTTAGTGCGACCTAGGACCTTCCAAGCGGGAGACTTGGTATTGGTCCTTCGGAGGCCTATCTTGGCCCATCGGAAGCTGGGAGGCAAGTTTGAACCTACGTGGGAAGGACCCTTCGTTATAGAGATTATCTACGAAGGAGGCTCTTATCAGTTAGTAGATTGTAAAGGGAACCGCCCGATGCTACCTGTCAATGGGCGTTTCCTTAAGAAATACTATGCTTAATGTAGCTCATTTTATCAATTAATAAAACTTCCTTTCCTTGATTTACAACTTGATTCTACCTTTTCTTTTTAAATTTTTTTTTTTTATTTTTTTTAACACCCTTCGCCTTCTCCTTAAGGTTAGGTCTCTCCTTCCCTTAGGATTAGACCCGCTAGTGGTGGAGTACGCCCTCTATGGCACCACCCTGGCATTTCACCCGGGGATTAGTGGTGGAGTACGCCCTTCGCGGCACCATCCTGATTCCCATTCGCTAGTGATGGAGTACGCCCTTCGTGGCACCATCCTTGTTTTCCAGTTAATCTGCCTATTAGGAGTAAGTCTTCTATCAGCATCCTATAGGCCTAAGGTTGGGTGATGCCCTTCCTTAGACCCAAGGTTAGGTATTCCCTACCTTGGTTTCCAGTTGATCTGTCTACTAGGAGTAAGTCTTCTATCAGCATCCTGTAGACCTAAGGTTGGGTGATGCCCTTCCTTAGACCCAAAGCTAGGTATTCCCTACTTTGGTTTCCAGTTAATCTGCCTATTAGGAGTAAGTCTTCTATCAGCATCCTATAGGCCTAAAGTTGGGTGATGCCCTTCCTTAGACCCAAGGTTAGGTATTCCCTACCTTGGTTTCCAGTTGATCTATCTACTAGGAGTAAGTCTTCTATCAGCATCCTGTAGACCTAAGGTTGGGTGATGCCCTTCCTTAGACCCAAAGCTAGGTATTCCCTACTTTGGTTTCCAGTTAATCTGTCTATTAGGAGTAAGTCTTCTATCAGCATCCTATAGGCCTAAGGTTGGGTGATGCCCTTCCTTAGACCCAAGGTTAGGTATTCCCTACCTTGGTTTCCAGTTGATCTGTCTACTATGAGTAAGTCTTCTATCAGCATCCTGTAGACCTAAGGTTGGGTGATGCCCTTCCTTAGACCCAAAGCTAGGTATTCCCTACTTTGGTTTCCAGTTAATTTGCCTATTAGGAGTAAGTCTTCTATCAACATCCTATAGGCCTAAGGTTGGGTGATGCCCTTCCTTAGACCCAAGGTTAGGTATTCCCTACCTTGGTTTCCAGTTGATCTGTCTACTAGGAGTAAGTCTTCTATCAGCATCCTGTAGACCTAAGGTTGGGTGATGCCCTTCCTTAGACCCAAAGCTAGGTATTCCCTACTTTGGTTTCCAGTTAATCTGCCTATTAGGAGTAAGTCTTCTATCAGCATCCTATAGGCCTAAGGTTGGGTGATGCCCTTCCTTAGACCCAAGGTTAGGTATTCCCTACCTTGGTTTCCAGTTGATCTGTCTACTAGGAGTAAGTCTTCTATCAGCATCCTGTAGACCTAAGGTTGGGTGATGCCCTTCCTTAGACCCAAAGCTAGGTATTCCCTACTTTGGTTTCCAGTTAATCTGCCTATTAGGAGTAAGTCTTCTATCAGCATCCTATAGGCCTAAGGTTAGGTGATGCCCTTCCTTAGACCCAAGGTTAGGTATTCCCTACCTTGGTTTCCAGTTGATCTGTCTACTAGGAGTAAGTCTTCTATCAGCATCCTGTAGACCTAAGGTTGGGTGATGCCCTTCCTAAGACCCAAAGCTAGGTATTCCCTACTTTGGTTTCCAGTTAATCTGCCTATTAGGAGTAAGTCTTCTATCAGCATCCTATAGGCCTAAGGTTGGGTGATGCCCTTCCTTAGACCCAAGGTTAGGTATTCCCTACCTTGGTTTCCAGTTGATCTGTCTACTAGGAGTAAGTCTTCTATCATCTTCCTGTAGACCTAAGGTTGGGTGATGCCCTTCCTTAGACCCAAAGCTAGGTATTCCCTACTTTGGTTTCCAGTTAATCTACCTATTAGGAGTAAGTCTTCTATCAGCATCCTATAGGCCTAAGGTTGGGTGATGCCCTTCCTTAGACCCAAGGTTAGGTATTCCCTACCTTGGTTTCTAGTTGATCTGTCTACTAGGAGTAAGTCTTCTATCAGCATCCTGTAGACCTAAGGTTGGGTGATGCCCTTCCTTAGACCCAAAGCTAGGTATTCCCTACTTTGGTTTCCAGTTAATCTGCCTATTAGGAGTAAGTCTTCTATCAGCATCCTATAGGCCTAAGGTTGGGTGATGCCCTTTCTTAGACCCAAGGTTAGGTATTCCCTACCTTGGTTTCCAGTTGATCTGTCTACTAGGAGTAAGTCTTCTATCAGCATTCTGTAGACCTAAGGTTGGGTGATGCCCTTCCTTAGACCCAAAGCTAGGTATTCCCTACTTTGGTTTCCAGTTAATCTGCCTATTAGGAGTAAGTCTTCTATCAGCATCCTATAGGCCTAAGGTTGGGTGATGCCCTTCCTTAGACCCAAGGTTAGGTATTCCCTACCTTGGTTTCCAGTTGATCTGCCTATTAGGAGTAATTCTTCTATCAGCATCCTATAGGCCTAAGGCCGGGTGATGCCCTTCCTTAGACCCAAGGCTAGGTATTCCCTACCTTGGTTTCTCCAGTTTCCTTGTCTACTAGGAGTAAGTCTTCTATCAGCATCCTGTAGACCTAAGGTTGGGTGATGCCCTTCCTTAGACCTAAGGTTAGGTATTCTCTACCTTGGTTTTACCAGTTTTCCTTATCCAATAGGTGTAAGCCTTCCATTAGCATCCTATAGGCTTGAGGTTGGGAGATGATCTCCCTCTCACTCTCAAAATTCTACTTCCATTCAGTCAACGCCAATGTGTGCAGCAGAAGTTCCTTCTACTACACACATTGGGGGTCCATTTGTTGACCTCATTTTTGTATGAGGTCACTAAGACCCATCCAGAATCCAGATTTAATCCTAGACCCTAGGATCCACTCTAGACCTTAGGATCCTTCTAGATCCAAGACTTTAGAGCCTATTCTAGAGCCTAAGATTCTCTTAAATCCTAGATCTTAGAATTCTTCTAGATCTTAGGATCACTCCAACTTCAAATCAATCTCCACCCTTGATCAACCTCAACTTTAAATCAATTCCTATATTTGATCCACTCTGATTTCAATTTGATTCTTACCTCTGATCAATTTAAATCTCAAACTTCATTCAATTCAAATCCAAATTACTTCAAACTTTGATTCAATCCACTTGAGAATCCAAGTTTCAACCTAGACTTTAATCCCACCTTTAATCTAGCTTTGACCTTATCCATCCATTAACAATCACAACATGATTGTAAATGACTTGGATAATTCAATATTAATCATTCAAACTTTAAAGTTATTCCAAATCCAGAAACCCAGACTCAAATCTAAAGCTTTAAGGCCTTGTCCTAAAGGCCCTTTTCAGAGAATTTTCAAACATGCCAAAATCCAGTCTAATGGCCTCTGATTCAAGGTCTGTCACTTACAAAGTGATAAGACATGTCTCTAGAGGCTACCATCCAATTTTGAGCCCATTCTGAGGTCTTTAACCCCAAAATTTGAATTAAAATCCAAAGGCTGTGAAACCTTCAAATATTTACAGCCTATGCCACTGAGCCTAACCCCTTTGAGATCTTGATCTTGGAATCCTTATCAAAGTCTCCAATCACTCTCAGACTCTTGATTTTAACCCATTGAGCAGTAAACTGCATTTTTCAGAACCATTTTTGACCCTAGTTGACCAATAGGTCAAAATTGACCAAAATACCCTTATAGGATTTCAAATGCCCATTTCAATTCAAATCAATTCCAAACCCTTTGAAACCACTTCCAATGAATTTTAAATGTTAAACTCAACTTGTTGAACTCAAACCCAAACCTTGGGTCAACTTGGTTGACCAAGTCAACCAAGTTTGACCCATGGACCCATACACCCTTCTTCTTTCAAATTTTTGAATCAAGTCCATTCCAAGTTCTTTGAATGTATGGGATGACCCCTTGGGTACCCAAGAGACCCCTCTTGGTGACCCAAGCCTTGGGCTCACTTGGGTTGGCCATATGGCTTGACCCAAGTGACCAAGAAGAGGCCTCCCTTGAGCCATCTTTTGATCTTAACCAAATTGAATCCAAATCAGGGTGCCATTGGGTTCCTATGGACCCAACACACCTTCTTTGATTAGCCCATGCCTTGGGCTAGCTTGGGTCAAGAGTTAGGCTAGCCCAAAGTGCCCAAAAACACTTGGGATTGAGCTAAATCTCAACCTAAGCCCAATTGAGCTTGACCAACACCTCCCATAGGTGGCCCTAGGTTCAATGCACCTTCTCCAGCCAGCCCATGCCTTGGGCTAGCTTGGGTCAAGAGTTAGGCTAGCCCAAAGTGCCCAAAAACACTTGGGATTGAGCCATCTCCCTGTCCAGATCAAATTAGACCCAATTGCCGCTTGCATTGGGTGCACCAGACCCAGACCCACTTCCCACCTCAAGCCCAGGGTCTGGCCTGACCTGGGTTGAGCCCAAATCGACCCAAACCGAGCAGGTTTGGATCAACCCGAGCCATCTTTTAATCCAGATCGAATTCAACCCAATTGCCACTTGCATTGGGTGCACCAGACCTAGAACTGCCTCCCATACCCAACCCAGGGTCTGATCTGACCTGAATCGGGCTCACTTCGACTCGAACTAAGTAGGTTCGAGCCCAACCGAGCCACCGGATCGACCCCAGCTTCCCCAGGCCAAATTGGCTCCACATTTAGCTCCAGCATGTCCCCATCGGCCTTCCCTGGTCAATCCGACCCAGACCATGGCCGGCGGCGGTCGGAACCAATGGAGAGCAAGTTCCGGTGGTCCCCCCAGGTCGGTCCTGACCGAAAGCCTTCTAAAGGCTGTGGCTCGCCGGCTTGAGGCTCACGAGCTCTCTGGAATGGTGCCCCTTTCCACTTGGCATCAATCTGAGACCTCCTCCGATTCATTCCTGGCCGTCCGAGCTCGCGGGAGGAGGCTGAATAGGGTGGTGCTTCCCAAGGCTCGCGAGACGCCCTCAGAGTTTTCAAACGGTTCCCCAGAGCTCCCTCGATCTCCCAGCACCTTCCTTCGAGCTCCCAGACCGTCCCTTCCATCGCTTCGAGCGAACTCCGGCGAAAGGCTTCTGCATCCCGCTCGAAGTTACACCTCCAGCTGTCCTCCAGTCGCAGTCTCTGAAGGAAACTTGCTCGCCTTCGTCCCCTGAAGCTTCCAGATAGAGAAGCTCATTCGTTGAGGCTTTCTCTGCGGTAATTCCTCCATCCCGAGCTCCCTAGTTAGGTAGTCCGGTCAAGTGTGAAGGAAACCTTCACCCCAGCGGATTTCCACCGTTGGATTGAAGGTTTCCACCCCCCTGATCCTCCCTGTGAAATTTTATCAAAGTTCGCCGGTGCGATTGCTCGGATCACGCCGGAGAACGTTCACGACTTCGGGCAAAGGCGGAGGTTGAAGACGAAATCTCAGCCGTTGATTTCGATCAACGGCTCGGATTAGATCCCGCGGTCCCAGAGCGCGTTTAATCCCAGCCGTTCGATCCGCCATCCGACGGCTGTGGTTAATCCGGCCGTTAACAGTTAGCGCCAATCATTGTCTGGCGAATCAGCGCGCGTCACGTGGATAACGGGCGCTGACTGTAATTGCCGGATTAATTAAATCCAAAAATTCAAGGGAACTTCAAAAATTCATAACTCCCTGCACACTTGTCCAAATTAGGTGTTCTTAGGCTCATTGGAAAGGTCTCAGGGAGCACTACAAAAGCCCTATGGTTCCAGACTCTGGTTAGGTCAATATTAGGTTTAATTTTACTTTGAGCATATTATGAATTTCTTTAATTACTTCTTGAATACATGTTCACCAGGTCTGGAATTTTGGGAGAATGAAATTGGACATGTTTCTGACATGTCCAAATTTTATTTCCCCTTTTTATGTTGTTCAAGGGCATTTTCCCTAATTTTTAAGTTTAAGGGTCATGGTTTGGCCCTTAAATTCAAAGAGGGATTTAGACCTATTCAATGGGATTTAGGGTGTGATTTTTGGTGTGCTGATGATGTTTAGGGTAAAGAGTGTAGAGCCACTGATTTTGCCCCAATCCAAGCCTAGGATAGATCCCTATAGTGATTTGAAGGTGACTTAGAGCTCACCTTGGGTGGTTTAGTTAACCACCTTAGAGTACTTCTTTTGAGCCCAAATTTTGTGGGTTTAGGCCTTAGGATCAGGTGATCCTTTGGTCTAAGTTTCACCACATTTGGGGTTCATTTGGTTTCCCGAGTAGAAGCCACAATAATTCCCCTTAGAAATCCCTTTTAGCCTTAATAAAATTCTAATAAATTTGGTTTAATTCTTAAAAATTCCTCCAAACATCTCTAATTAACCTCAATTTATCTCTTAATCATTAAGAATTAAAATCACTTTAGTTTGACATTAAAATCCATTTTAACTTAATTTTAATCAAAATCAATGTTTAATCCATTTTAATTCATTAAAAATTATTAAAAATCCCAAAAAAAAAAAATCTTTAAACACTTGCTGATTTCTCCTTAGATCATTTTTGATCTTTGGAGTTGATCTCAAGAAGTTTAAGACTCATTTGGGTTCAAATTATTAAAATGGCTCTTAATTGAAACAATTTAATAATTTCAATAAATACCCAAACTTCCAAAATTCATAACTAATTATAGAAAATCCTAAATCAATCAAACTCAGTGGCTAATGACTCTAATTAAAATCTAGTATTTTCTAAAAATGTCAAACCCCCATAATCTGGTCAGAGTCAAAAAGTCAACATTTTGGTCAACCTTAGGTCAAAACCGGGTTAAAACTTCTAAAAATCATAACTTTTGATAGAAAATTCCAAATTGAGTGTACCAACTGTCTAACAACTCATAATTAGGTCTAGTATTTTAATAAAATACAAACATTCCAGAATTTGGGCTTAATCAAAAATTCAACTTTCAACCCCTTAATTAAATGATTAAAATATTCATAAAATTTTAAAATCATTCTAAAACTCAGAAAATATTGGTTTAATGCTTAAAACACTTAACAAATCCTTTAAAACACAACTAACACCCTAAAGTTGAAGTTTATTGGCTGGACTACTCTGGGCTGCGGGGCTAAGTGACCTAAGGAGGCTGGTTCCTCGAGCCTGGTGGCACAATGCCACGAATGGATTCTAAGGGGTGTTAAATCTTAAAATAGATTTTTTTTTTTAATTATTTAACATTTTAAAAACCCCTAATTCAATTACATTAATTTGGTTTATCGACTGGACTACTCCGGGCTGCGGGGCTAAGTGTCCTAAGGAGGCTGGTTCCTCGAGCCTGGTGGCACAACGCCATGAATCAATTAATGGAAAACTTAAATTAATCGAACTTTAAAAATCAGCAACCAACTCCCTTTAATATTAATCCACTCTTTTAATTCTAACCAATTTAAATCAACTTAATCAACCCCGATTGCTACTGGGTAACCCAGGCCTACGAGGCTATTAGCTTAGCCCCAAGGAAGGTGAAATAAACTTCACGGCCTCGGTGTGAAACAAAGGTAGTAATCATTTAACTTTTAAAATATGTCTAATTAAAATTCTTAATTCATTAATATTTAAATTTTAATCTAAACCCCCCCCCCCCCTTTCTAAGCCTTAACAAATCCAAACTTTTAGACAACTTCAATTAATAACCCACTTTAGGATCTACCCCAGCCACACGACCTTTCTCACACACTTTAGATGATGTGCTAGGACAACCAACTCTAGATCTAGGTTAGGCCGGTGTTTACTTTACTGCTGTGTGCTGGGTTTTTCGTAGTTTTCACTGCATGTTGTGGATGAAATTTCTTTGCTGTGTCTGCTTACTTTTTCTGTACTCTGTGGATGGATTGATGTGTTTGGTGACTAGATTACCCTTAGGTTAGGTACGATCTGGATGTTGACACAGTTTTCTGCAGGTGGCCACGCTCATACAGGGCAATATAAAAAGGGGGCAAATCAAAAATGCATAAATATTATAAACTCTTTGCACAGGTGCTTCAGCTGCTAAAGCCCCCCAAATCATAAAAAGAGCGTGGACAGCGTGTTTACTTTCTTTTCTGCTCATATACAACTGCTTGGGAATAACTGCTTTATTTATATTAATTGCTTAGGATAACCCTGCAGGTGAGTCTAGATTTTTATTTGTATATCAATGTAATTTGTGTAAGTGTCAAGTGTTGTGAAAGTTTATTTTGAGTTGGGATACATAGATCCAAAGCTTGGATTCCAAAGAGGAAAGGATACCCCTTTGGGGAACACTCCTTTTCCATTTGGAAATCCAAATTGGGATCATACCTCTTCCTTACCCAAAGAGGAAAGAGTGGCCTTCGCCTCTGAGGGAAGTGCCCTCTTGTCCATTTGGGTAATCCACTACGAAGATTTCAAGAAGATTGAAGAAAAGGAGTCAAAAGAAGAATAAAATTGAAGATTTGAAGATTGAGAGTATCCCACTCAAAAAGAACTTGCGTCATTACTAGGTTTAGAATCCGGGTTGTTGTCAGTGGTGCCCGGCCACTTTACTTTCTGTAATATTCTGGTTTGTAATAAGCAAGGCAATTCTGCCTATGGACATTTATTAATTAATTTGTATTTGATGTGATGATTTGATTGCCTTTAGGATTACTTGTTTTTACTAGTTTTTTGGCGATTGCATGCCGCTCTTTGTTTTTGCTTGGATACGTGAGGCTCGTGAGGGTGTGAAAGTTTTCTACTCATAATTCTAAAAGTCTAAAATTTTAGTGAGTCTAAATAACATAGAAAGATAACGAATCTAGGGAATTAGCCGGGGATCGACCCCGGGGTCGCATGCATATTTTTTTTGCATTCTTCTTTCCTTGTTTTAGACCCTTCCCCGCCTGCGGGTAGAGTCCGGATAGTCTGACCTATGAGGACGAGGTGCCGGACCTGGGGAAGTCCAGTCTTCTAAAATATTATTTTATAAGCCTGTTTTTAAAAATTTCATGCATATTTGATTTGAGGTTGTCAACCAGCATGCATTGCATTAGATACAAATTAAAGAGTCAAAATTTTAATATCATAGTCCTTAGCATTTTAGCACCCAACATAAGTCAAAGGGGTCAATTAGGAGAATCTCTAGATGTCGGCCCCAATTCTTCAAAACTTTAATTATAACGTCCCTACCACTCTTTCATAAAAGACCGGATTCATCTCTTTTAAATCGATTAGGTGGTTAGCTGGCTCCCCAATCCAGGCCGGGGTAAGTCCAGACCTTGCACTGCATTAGTTAGGATCGGACGACTGTGGTCCAGTGTCCAAAATAGATTTAGGTTCCGGGGCAGATCTTTGATTATAAGACCCCAAACTTCGGGAATATAGTTTCAAATTTCTAATAAAATACTTAACTCTAATTAAAGCTTCATTTCAATCCTAAAACATAAAGCCCAACACTTAGATTAAGTTGGGACACTTCCGGATGGTTCTGGAATCTCAAAGTGTCCCCTACCTCTCCTCCTTTGACTTCGTTAATAACTGCTCAATTTTGATCCATTCCCTTTTGAGTTTCTAAAATTCACTTCCTTTTTGATATCACTCCTAGAAAATCTAATAAAATTTTGCCGTTATTTTAATCGAGAGTTTTCGTAGGAGACCTCATTTTCTTACGATGTAATTAACTACGAGGGCTTGCGCTCGTAGAAGATTTAGAACCACACACGCACCTGATTTTAAAAATTGATTTTTCAAAACTCAATTGGATTTCCTTGGAAAAACTTAAATACTAGTGATCATTATTATCATATTTAAAGAATTATCGTCGAACGATATTTTCTCCCTTCCGAGAGAGATATCTTTCTTTGATAAGGCTTTGGATGTGAACCTAATGATCACACTTCTTGAATATTGTAGCTGGATATTCAGTTGAACCTCATTTTGACCCTTCGGGGTCATATGAATTTCTCTTTAGCATCCGCTCATAATATTCAAGATGAATTTCATAATTCTAAATCTGAACGCCGTTATGAAATTTTATTTTCATCTTTCGAGGTGATATATTCTTTCTAACAGGATGATTCAATTTTAGAATTAGAATTTAACTTTAATTCCCAAAGAAAACCAATATTTTCAAAACATATTTTCAAAATTCCACCAATAGTCCCCTTGGGGCCGTGTCGAGTTCCCTTTAGAATCTAGCCATGATATTCATGATGAATTACATAATTCTAAGTTTGAACACCATTGTGGAATTTTATTCTCGCCTTTCGGGGTGATATACTTTTCTGAGCGAGTTGATTCGACTTCTAGAATTAGAATTAAATCTTAATTTCAAAATTCCCAAAGAAAATTAATATTTTCAAAACCTGTTTTCAAAATTCCACCAACAAATATTAGAAGAGCTTGAAGATGGTGGATAATCTATCAAGATGAATGAGTTAAAAGAAGTTAATTTAGGGACTAAGGAAGACCTTAAGCCATAAGCATATTCAGCTACACAATTATGCCATTTAGCTTAAAGAATACTGGTGCTACTTATCAGTGGGTGATGACATTAATATTTGATGAGTTAATTCATCAAAAGGTTAAATTCTATATGGATGATCCCATCATTAAAAGAATAGACTTAAATGATCACCTAAGTGACTTGAGGACAATATTTGACAGGATCATAAAGTTCAATACGAAGATGCATCTTCTCAAATGTTCTTTTAGGGTCGCCTTTAAGAAATTTTTGGTGTACGTTGTTCTCCATAAAGGAATTGAGATTGGCCCTAAGAAATTAAGATGATTATAGAGATACCACTACTAAAGAACCTTTGATAACTTTGTTCCTTGCAAGAGCAATTGACTTTCATTTGATAATTCATATAAAATCCGTCAAGTATTTGCCAACAATTCTCAAAATTGATGAAGAAAGATACTCTCTTCATATGAGATATAAAATGATAGAAGCTTTTGTTAGTATTAAGATTTACCGATTAAGCTCACCCTTTCTCATAATGCCAATTCTAGGTAAGCCCCTTATACTATATATAGTAGCACTAAAAGTGTCCTTCAAACCACTGCTAGCTCTGTATAATGAAGAAGGCAAGGTGAAAAACTCTAATACTTCTGTTGAATGTAGATTGGAGAAGTGATATATTTTCACTGATTAAGAAGCACTACAAAATGTTAATTTTTGCTATCAAAAAACTCTGCCACTATATGCTCTATCACAAAATTACATTTATATCAAAGATAAGTTCATTGAAGTTCTTGAGGATAAGACCATCATTGACATATCATTTTGCTAAAGCTGTTGATGATAAGACTATTATTTATAGGTCATTTGGCCAATGGGTAATAATGCTCCTATAATTTGATATCACGTATGTTAATCAAAAAGTGGTGAAGGGCAAGCCTTGGCAAATTTTCTCACTATCCATCCTATCCATGAATCACCTGTCAATGATGATCTATCTGAGGAACAAAACATGCATGTTAAAGAAAATTAGAAACTATGGGTTTGGGAGATTTACTTTGACAAAGAAACCATCATTAACATATCATTTTGCTAAAGTTGTTGATGATAAGACCAACATTGATAGGTCATTTTGTCAGATGTGTTGTAATGCTCCTACAATTTTATATCGCCTATGTTCAAAAAAGAGTAGTGAAGGGATAGGCCTTGGCAGATTTTCTCACCATTCATCATTTCCATATATATTCACCTTTCAATGATGATCTATCTTAAGAACAAATCATGCAAATAAAAGAAAATAAGAAACCATAGGTTTGGAGAAGTACTTTAACAAAGCATTATAAATCAAACCTACTCAAGCTCTAAATCTAATAAAATCCTTAGCCTACATCAATCACATTTTCATAATGCCTGAGGAAAACATAATGAGATATTCATTCAATCTGACTGAACCTATGAGGCTGAATAAGGGGCTCTAGTAGAAGGTAAAAAAAATTTTATTTTATTCATGATTATAATTTGTTTTTAGCCAACCCTACGTAGTGGGACAAAGGATTGATGTTGTCGTTGTGGGATACAAAACCTTTACACTATAGGAAAAACCCTAATTTTTGGTGGAGTTTTGATAGAAAAAATCGATCAGAATTTTGGGAGAATTATATTTCCGGCGGATTTTCCAGCACATGCTGATGGATTTTTTATTGGTACTTCTGGAGGATTTATAATGAAATTTCCGACAAATATTTTGGTGGATTTCTGACTAAATTTTATATTTAGGGAAAAATATTATTATAAATATTTAAAAATAATCATTAATAATTATTTTGAGTTAATATCCATTACTAAAATTATAAATTATATTAATTTACTTAAATATTACTAAACTAAATTAATTTAAAAAGTTTAAAAATCTATTCTTAAATTAAATTAAATATATAGTTATTTTGATCTTAAAAAACCCTCAACTTTTAAATATATATTTAATATTTTAAATAAAATATAAATTAAATTAAAACAACTAAGCTTTTATAAATTAATTTAATTATTTTATATTTTATTAAGCATATTATTTAGATATATTAAGTATTTTAAATTAAAAAATGTACTTTATAGTATAAATAAATAAATTTATGCATTTATAATTATTTTGCAGGTGTGGCGTGATGGTATGGCGCCTGGGTTGTTGGCGCATAAAGCAGGGTTCAAAAGCCCTCTAGGCACAGGCACATTACGGCCAGGTCAGATTTGGGTCACGCATGCGTGAGGCTGATCGGGTCCAACAGGGGGTGATTCAGACTGGGTTGTGGTAAGTCAGATTGTAGGACTAGCTTGGCTAGGCGCGGGGGGTGCTGTAGTGGGCTTCTCATTGGTTTTATTTTTATTTTATTTTTTTAGCAAAGTATATCCACCGGACATATTCTGACATTTTTTCCTTCTAAAAATTTTTGAGCAGACATAATAACGTCGGTAGCAATTTTCTGACGTGCACTTTACTGGCGTAAAATATTTTGCCAGAAATCCACTAAAAATATTAATTTACCCCATATTGTAGCCAATTTTGACAAAAAATATCGTAAAAAAATTTGCTATTTTCATGTAGTGACATTTTTGGCTATTCTTAATTTTTAATAAATCTAATGTTGGGCATCTACAACTTAGCAAGCCTAAGTTGGCTTACTACCATCAGTTGGTCTTTTAGCTTTTGAAGAGAATTTGAACCATTAAATTATCTTTAATTCCCTGATCTCATAATAACAAGGTTGACTATTTAGCCATATTAGCCAAGGAAATGGCAAGTTTGAATGAAGAACCTATATTGATTGGGGTACACACTCATTAGGTCATAGAGTTAGCCATTCTATAGTTCTTTTAGGAAGAGGGATTACCAAATTTGAGCGAACAGGATATAGCTCTAGTGGATCCTTAACCTCCTGAATAAATCATTCCAAAAAACTATCCAAATGAACATCAAGTAATCAAAAGAATGTAAAAATCTAGCATAACATCATAATCATGGTGATATTTCTTGGAGGTCAAAGAATAAGATGATTAGAGGAAACCTTTCATCAACTACTTCAGATAAAGAAAATTCCTAGTAGACAAATTGTTGCCTGTGTAAAAATAAAAGAGAATTGTGATATATGTTTGTTGATAACATGCTATATCAAAGATATTTTCACCAAATATAGCTAAGGAGTTTAAGGACCAGAGAAGTTGATAAGGTGGTAGTAGAATTTTTTGAAGGCATGTATGGTGCACAAAAATCAAGTCCTAAGATGGTGATAAAAATCAAGAGTATGAGTTATTATTAGCTAGCATTGGTGAAGGACTGCATTGATCAAGCTAAAAGGTTCAATAAGTGTTATATCCATGGTTATGATATACATAATCTGCCAAGCTCATAGCACCGTACAGTGGAATCCTGTTCATTTGAAAGTTAGGCGCTGATATAATCAAGTTGATAGGTTCATTCTTATCAACCAAACACCGCTTCATACTGGTAGTGACCGACTATTTTTTAAAGTGGGAGAAGTGACTCGATTCAAAGAAGTCACGACTAAGCATGTTATCAACTTTACTACAAATAATATTATTTATAGAATTTGTGTACCACACCATATAATATAAGATAATGGTACAATATTTAAGAGCACTAAAATTCATAAATTTATTGATAGACACAAAATTGATTGGCGTACTCATCTATCTACAACCAAAGAGAAAAAGGCCTGATAAAGTCATTTAATAAAACATTGGTAAAACTACTTAAGAAGATTCTCTCCATGAATAAATGAGAGTGGAACACTAAGATGGTACAAGCATTATGGGAATATCATATAACTTATAAGATGCCAACCAAAGCTACTCCTTATAAACTAGTGTTCAAGGTTAAAACAGTGTTGCCATTGTAGATTGAGTTATCATCACTTTGAGTATGTATCCAACATGATCTCACTTAGGAGAAAAATGCTTACCTGAGAATGAAAGAGCTCGATGCACTAGATGAAAGAATGTTACAGGCTCAACATTATCTAGAAATTTAACATGGATTTGAATGAATGGTGCACCAACAAGCATTCTAAGATGGGGAATTTGTCCTGGTGTTGACAACTTTAATCTTTCACATCAAATAATTAGTGGTAAATTCATATTTAACTAGGAAGGTCCTTTTATCATCTAGAAGGTATATCATATATAAGCTTACCAACTAATCAATCTTAATGGTTAGAGGTCCATGCCACTGATCAACGGTCGATGCCTAAAAAAGTATTGGCAAAAAGTTCATTGAAAAAAATTGTATTTAATACACTATATAATTTATGCGTATTTATAAATATATGCATTTTGCATTCTTAAAATTTTCTTGTATTACAATAAAGTATTTCAAGTGTCCAGAAAAATCTCCATACAGTAGAGGGGCATTTTCCTAGTTTTACAATTAAAACTTATCTAAATCCCTCAGTAAGACTTGGGACATTTTAAATATATATTTGGATCGATAACATGTATGCTGAGATCCCCAAATAAATATTTAAAAACATAAAATTCATAATATGCCTGACACTTCCCCTCAAGTGCGTTTTAAATATTTATTTGGGTCGACATCATACTTCTTACTGAATTCCCTAAATAAATATTTAAAATTATCAAACATGACTATTTCTTAAAAAGAGGGAATAGAGTAGTTTTATTTTTAACACACACACACACACACACACACACACACACACACACACACACACACACACACACACACACACACACACATATATATATATATATATATATATATATATATATATATATGAGTCTCCACAACACAAGATATTAACTTCTTCAACATACAAAAACTTTGAAGGTCCAAAAAAAAGATCTTAGTGGATATACACTCTACTAAGTTGATCTATAGAAGTATAAATTCTTCTATATGTTGAAGCTAAAGTTCAAATGGGTGTATAAGGTTGGATTTAATAAGCCCATATTTGGACGAATCATTGGTACCTTTGTCTACTCAGTAAGCCACAAGTAAGGTCATAGTAAAGGAACCGATATTTCATGAACCCGATAGCAAGGACTATTATAAGCATTAAGGCTCTTATGACTCTACAAGTTCAAGAAGTCATAATCTATTAAATTCTCCTAATTGATGAGGGAGTCAATGCTACAATGGGAATGGTGAGTCTCAATCAAGACTGCTACTGAATGAACATAATCACCAAAGTCTTAAACCATGAAGGATAACTTCAAATATGTGAATTTCAATAAATTTAGCTTGGCGAGTGCATTTATTTGCATTTCAAGTCTAAAGCTTGAATGGAATATAAGGCCATTCTCAACATGCCAAGATGTGCCCAAGTAACTGGCAACTCCTGCTCAATACAACATAAGAAAGGTCGTAGTAGGGGAGTCCCCATTTTAGCAGTCAGATGATAAGTGCTATCAAATCCTAGCTCACCTGGCTGAGATTTGAGTCTTCTTTACTTGTTAAGGGTCAAAGTATTATATATATTTGATACTACCAGCATAACAAAAAACCTATAAATTCTTATGTAAGTTTGCTAAAGATAAAGCAAAGGACAAAAGAAATTATCCTAGTGTTCATATAAACTTAAGGCTAAACCAAGAAGATTTTGTCATCAATAAGTCCATTATGCATGAAGCTGTGGACTAATGACCCAATGCCACTAACCTAATACAAATTTAAAGGGTTTAGGTCACTGACACATACCCCTTCGTCAAGCCCACCCAAGTAAGAAGAAATGGACAAAAGGCACACAAATCTCATAACAAGTTAGTAATGTTAAGTTAGGTAATCATTCAACATGTTCGTTGAACAAAGTATTGGGCATAAGGAACCACAACCTTAAAAATTAAGCTAAAGCTATGAAGATATTTTAACTACTAACTCTAACAAGTATCTAAAGTCATGACACCAAAACCATAGGAGTTGCAGAATAGTAAAAGAACTTATGAATAGTTGAAATAAAAATGACTTCATTTTATTAATTCAAAATTTATATACAAGTTTGAAATTATATCTCACCACAAGCTTGCACCAACAAATAATAAAAAGGGATACGAGTCTTTAAAAGGGTTGTGGTCTATCTCCAAAATCTATGCCTGAATTGGAAGTCGACAACCTCATTTTATTCCTTCCAAAGATTGGGTATTCTTAACTTCTGGGAGTTGCACAAAGAAATAGAAGCATCAACAGAAAGAAATGAGAAAGTTTATTTAAATGTATGTAAAGCTACAAGGAATGGTGTACTTAAACTAAGGTCTCTACGGCGGCTAGCTGGCTGGTATCCTATTCCACCAGAGAAATGTACAAGGTGACAATACATACAAATGTAAAAAAGGTGGTGCAAGAAAAAATTATAAACAAAAAATAAAAAGAGAACATATCTGAGCTAAAGGAAACTGTAAAAAAAAAAATTGAAGCATCAAAGTCTTGCTAACTGAAGAATATATAAAGCTCAGGCAAACTCTATATAATACCTATAATTATATAATAGAAATATTAAATCCATATATGATTGGGACAAAGAAAAATGTTGAGCTATTATAAAAAAAATATTAGAGACTAAAGTTACATTGGTGTCAAAAGAAGAATAAGGGGTGGTAATGCTATCTACTAGTGTCATTCTATAAAGTAGTGTTATAAGGATCTAAGTATGAAGTATTGTGTCATTATATTAAGGGTCCATATTTTACTGAAGCCTATATGTTAATTTGTTTATGGTAACATCTAAAAATCCATAAATAAAGAAAACTAGCTTGACATAAAGACAAGATTCTCAAAGATCCACAAAAAGGAAGTTCTTGGTGGAACATCAAGGAAAAATATTTAGAAAATTTGTAAGGAAATACTAGCTTGTAATAAATATGGTTCACTCTAGATGTGTACAAAAGTTTTTGGGGTGCATTTATTGATCTCCACATCTCCTCCATAAATCTCGCTCAAATCCCTCAGATTTTACTAAAATCCCATATACCACATTGTTTGGCGCTGATGTCACTCATCAAATGTCCTCCAAAATTTTTTGTTAAAATCTCATGTTTCCTACATAGAGCCTTGATCATGTACCTTTTCCCATATTAATAAAACTAAAAAATAACTTTAGTTCATTTTAATCTTTGATTTTAAAAGCTCCAGCCAAACTCATTCCCGTATCTACCTCCCTTCATTATACTGACTTCTACTTCCAAGCATATGCACCTATCTCCAGCATGTTATCTCTATATCTCTAAACCTATTTGAATTCAACCCACCTGATTCCTTTATCAGGAAAAAAATACAACTATTGCTTCCTCTTCTTCCTCTGGTTCCCACTCCCTATTTCTATCCCTTAACCCCAACTCCAGCCACGTTGCTCAAGTCAACCCACTATCAAATATTCCTTCCTCCCACATTCTCCTCCAATTTTTTCCATAAACTTGATTGAAATAGCCAAACCCTTCTGTCTCCTTTTAGGTAGAACCCAAACTGCTACCTCTAATTTTACTCCCTACTCATGCAAAGACATGTTTGATTGATTTATGATTTCCTTAAAAGTTTGATAAGGATGTTATGCCAAAGTGAACTTATCCATACACACACCATGAAGGAAGTTAATTAGTGAATTTAAAAACTATTTTCTTAATTTGAAAAAAAAAAGATAATAGTTTTTTTTTTATTTTTTTAATATTTGAAAACAAGTAACAAATTTTACTTATTGTGGAAGTGAACAAATTAAAAAAAAACATCTAAGCAATAATAATGATATTCTAATATGTTGAATGAAGCATTCAAAATGATTTTCACCAAGCAGTTATAATGTAAATAAAATGTAAAAAATAAAATGCAAAAAATAGAATCTAAATAAACACACTAGAGATTTATTGTGGCTTGGTCAAATAATGAACTACATCCACTCCCTAGAGTATTTTTCTCTGATTATTGCACTATTACTATAATGGCTCTTCTTTTCCCCCCATAGCTAGGCGAAGAATCCATTATACGAATCACTTCCACCAGACCCTATGCGGTAGAGAATCAAAAGCTTTATAACCCTCCAAGCGATGGAAACATACCTTCAATGTTTTTCTCCCTTCTAGTGATGGCAGAGAACCATGGACTCTTTTCTCACCCTCCAGGTGAAGGCAGAGCACCTCATTCTTGAGCAAACGAATTTCTCCCAAGAGTAACCCAAGAAACTCATAATGACATTTGGATGAATAAGGGAGGACACTTTCTAGAGAAATCATGTGGTCTTTTCACACTACTTCTCCCTCACACCCTCTTATTCCCAAAGTAGGATCATCGACCATTACAAATAGTTTAATTGACTTGAATTATATCCATGTATGATTGTCGATGATTAACTTATCATCCCATGGAGGAATCAGGTCGTATGGTATGATTAATCAAATCATCTTATATAATTTGACTGGATAAATTAATCCAAAATTGTTCCCTAATCACAAGATTAATATAGGAAATATTTGATTACATCATATGATAAGATACATATCAAACAATATGATGAGTACAGAATTTGAATTTCAAAATACTGCATAATTTTTGAGTGGCGGCTTGAATCTTTATTTATACTCATCGTATTGTATGATATATCATATAGTATGATTAGTTCATCTTGAATTAATTATCATAATTACCCATTTTAATAATTTTTTATTAGTTAATCATACAGTAGGATATAAATCATACAATATAATTCATTCAAAAAATTCAGCTTCAAATATTATCACCAACTCACGCCATTATGAGTGTGTGCGTCAATGGTTATCATGCTTAGTATTCACAAAATACATGTTTTGACTCAAGAGAGGTAAAAATACATTAGAATTAAAAATATAAACTTTTCATTACATACTTACCCTAGTAGCTGATCAAACTTGCACGTGCATGGTGGACTTGAAATGTTAATACATAGGAAAAACATATATGCAATAATAATAGTTAATATGAGATAGCATGGTAAGTAATCCAATAATATTTGTTATCATCAAAATCATAACACTTAGGTCTTAATCTGAAATAATCTCTCCCTTTTCGATGATGAAAAACATTATTGGCATATATCTCAAAAATATGTTTTTCAATTTCCCAAACTCCCCCTTATTATAATCCAGGATCACTAGTATGTAATTTTGATAATGACAAATTTTATTGATTAAACAATTACTTTTCTCATTAAATATTTTAGATATTTCTTCTATATGTGAGCACTAATATTACAGGTAATGCATACACTACTCAAGGCTACTGAAAGCTCAAGAATGGGTAGAATAGGAATGTCAAGTTAACATAGTTTGTAATTTTATTTTTCTTTATTTTCTATTTCTTAAGTCTGGCCATATAAGATTTTATGCAATTAGTAGACCGTGCACACACATAGGAGTGAGATACAATTTAAAAGTTAAAATTTTTATACTAATCATATTGTACAATAAGTATAGAATAATTAGTTTATATAAAGCCTATTCTTAGGTAATTGAATAATTAGTTTCTATAAAGCCTATTCTTAGGTGTTATTGTTGAGATTCTAAAGAAAATTGGTGAGAGAATTATGTGATAGTTGAAAGAACTCTGAGATAGGAGTTTTGAGAAATATAGGATTTGAGTAGAAGAAAAAGTTGAGGTTAAGCATGAGGAATCTTACAGTTTATCCAGGTTGCTCCTCTTGTGGCCTTGGTAAGTCTTTGGAAGCTCTCTTAGGAGAGATGCTTCAAGTCAACTCCTTGAGGTACTCTGTCTTCTTAAAGAGGGAGAAAAAGGAGTTGAGTTTCTCTGCCATCTCCAAGAGAGAGAAAAATGAGTCAAGGTCTGTTAGAATCATCGGGAGGGTGACATAACATCTCACTTCACGGTATCAAGTTTGGTGAAAGTGAGTATGTAAGAACTTATTTTCCTTACATTGAGAGCAAAACGAGAGTCACTTAGTGTTAGTACAAAACTCAGAGCGAAGGACTCCAGGGAGTGAACATAGGTTAAGGTTGACTAAACCACTATAAAAATTTCTAGTGTTTTTTCTCCTTTTTGCACTTTTTTTTTGTATTTTATTTCTATTATAACTACTTGGGAAAATTAGTAATTATGACTTCATTTCATAAATCAAAATATCATCATAGTTAAATCAATATTTTTTAAAAAACTTATTCTCTTTAACAATCAATTAGAATTTGGTTTTTTTAAAAGTATTGTCATCATTATGTAGAGGTTGAAAAATTTCTTAAAATTACCAATTCACCCCTCCCCCCCCCCCCCCCCCTCTTGGTGAGCATTAGTCTAGTTCCTTAAAGTTTAACAATTTTCACAAACTTTCAAGCGGTATCAAATTGGTTTTCAAAAATAAGGTTTTAGGAAACTTTTGAAAAATGATGAGAGTCTTTTTTGGTAATCGTAACACTGCAAAGGGTTATTCGATAACCCATCTACCACTATTTGAAAATATTTCTTTTGATTTCTGAGAAAATATACATGTCTACTTCTCTTTAATCCATTGACTATAGAATTTGACATATGATTTAAACTGGCTATTAACATCTATCGCATGTAGTTAATGGTATAAAAAATAATATTCCTTTTACTGAATGGAGTTATGAAGACAAGGAACTCACACAATTAAATAATAAATGTTAGAATAGTTTATTTTGTGCTCTAAAATCTAAAAACTATATGCGATTTTCCATATGCTGTAGGGGAATGAGATTTAAGAATGGTTATATATCACTTATAAGGTAAGTAGTCAAGTTAAATAGTCTAAGCTAAATATTCTGCCACATGACTATTAACTCTTTCATATGAAACCTAGTGAGACTATATCTAAAATATATAGTAGTTTCACCCAAAAAGTGACATCCTTACATGCACTAGGTAGAGAACTATCAAAATTTAATAAATTTAATAAGATTCTACACTACTTACCTACTTCTTATGATGTTAAGATAACTATAATTATTAAATCTAAAGACTTGAATGTTTATTCCATTGATAATTTACTTGAGTAACTAATTTGCTATGAGTAAGGAGTGAGTCAAAGGCAAATTGATGTAGGAAGGAAGAAGAAGGAGATAACTATAACACTAAAAGTAAATAATTCAAATAGTGACAATTTTGTAGCGGAGGAGGATGATGTCATCACCTTAATGACCTGACAATTTAAGAGTTTTTTGAAAAGAAAATAGAGACATCATCAACACAATTGGAGCAATGGTGAATGGAACAAAAATATTAAAGCTTCTTTTAACTCAATTTTCTTTGAGTGTAGGAAGCTTGGCCACCTTCGAGCTAAAAGCACTGACCTCAAGACTCAACCTATCAAGGAGAAGGGTGAAGAGAAGCCAAAGTTCAAGAGGGGTAAGCTGAAAGCACATAAAGCTTCTTGGGCTGAGTCTGCTTTAGAATCTTCAAAAATAGACATAAGGGAGGAGGTAACAAACCTGTGTCTTATAGCTAACAATAATCTTGATCAATCAGATCAATATGAGGCTCGTTAATTTTTTTATTCAATTACTATTTATTTTTAAAAATATTTATGATTCGTATAGGAAGTTGAAAAATATGTATGCTAATCTCAATACTGAACTCTTTAATTTATAAATGGAGAATGATAGTTTAACTACCGAGCACTCTACTTTAGATAGCGATCATATGACTTTATTAGATGAATTTGATAAATTAAATAAGAAGCATATTATCCTATCTAATTCATATGTATCCTTGAAAACATATGAATTAGAAGCATGCTAAAAAAAACTTGATTGTAGGGAGCATGCATTGAAAATTGAATTATCCATTTTTGAGCACAAAAAAATTTTGTAAAGAAAAATTAACTACATTTTAGAATAACAAACCACCACCTACCTTTGAATAATTTCACAAGCCCTAAACATAGCATGTATCACATAATCCTAGGAGAAGGCACCATGACCCACATAGGTTAGTAAATCCATTTCATAGTATTTTTTTAAGGGAAAACCCACTATAGGGGCCAATACATTAGTATAAAAAAATATTACAGGATCTTTAGAGGGAACCTCCAGCTCTGAAATGATTGAAAGAGCTACAAAAAAATCAAAATATAACCTAAGAGTTGATGGTTCCCTATACTAAGAATAAAAATATACCTAATAACATTCTAGGGCGACGAAAAGCCTACACCCAAAAAAGGAGGTAAAAAAAAATATTCAGCACCATCCTCTTGCAAAAATTTAATAACCTTGTCCATAAAATCCTCAATTTCTAAGGAAAACAAACTGTACAACCAAACCATTCACATCATAATATAGATAAGATTATAGAAAATTAAGACCTGAAACTAATGGTTATCAATAAATCTTTTTGAAGCCTTTTGGATCCTATAATATTTATAAAGCATAAAGCACATGAATGTGTAATATCCATTAGAAAAAGGGAACATAACAACATTAAAGCAAAGAAAATTATAAGAAAAAGACATAACATGATTTATAAGATAATCTCTTCTACAAAACAAAATAAAAGAGAGACCAACTATACTAAAAACCCTTAACGAAACCATCTATACCATAAGATGAAATAACATAATTAAGATAATAAAAGGAAACCAGAATAACGAGTATTTTCCTGGAAAAGAAACTAGTTATTCACATATCTCCCTTTTTATAATCTGGATCCAAGTACTATTATTTTGATGATAACAAACATTATTATTTTTATTACCACTACTAATATTACATATCTATTTTGTTTGCCCTGCTTACTAACCTTTTAGGTCCACAAGATCACTTGTAATGCAAATCAGCTCCAGATTAGTTAGACTAGGGTTGAGTTTGTCTGTAACTTAAATTTCAATGTACCTCTTATCTTTATTGAGTTATCTCATGTATCTGGTGAATCCTAAGCTAAGTAACATTGTACACACTCACTCAGAGGGAGAATTTTAGTAACTTAGAAAATTCTCTATTTTTCACCTAATCATATTAGATGATCTTAAATCATATTAGACGATATGTTAAAAATAAAAATCCTAATTAGGGCATCCAAATTTTTAGAGTGATTAAACTAATCATACTAGATGATCCCTATCATCTCGTATGATCAGTTCAAATTATAAAATAATCACACACAATAATTTAGGAAATATTTTAATATTCAAATTTTGTACTAATCATACAGGACAATGTTGCTTGACCTAGACAATTTGGGACGATCATTACTAAATTAATCCTGTGATTAAGAAAACAATTATGGTAAAATATAATTTGATATAGTTACATATGACGATCAGTGATGATCATCCTTGACATTTGAGAATATGTTTGGTATGATAAGAGATTGCCAACTATCATATCAGATTAATACAAAAAATTTTCATACTGGATGATAGAGACGTACATGAAATGATAAGGCATGACCAGGAATCATACAAGACAAAGTTCAATACTATAATACTAATAATGATGGATGATATTTATATCATACAAGACGATCAACCTACTTTAGCTGAACTAATCATACAGAGTAATGTCATTCATCCTGGATGAAAGGGCTATTTTATTCTAATCATATAGGATGATCCTTCGATCATCCAGGATGATCAGTTGTACAAAATTTAAAATTAAGGCTTCTTTTAGAGTCTCTCTATTTAAGTAATTTTATTAACCTTTAGTTAATCTTATGTTGTGAAGTTGATCCAAGAGGGAGCTTAGAGAAGGAAGAGGAAGAACTTGAGATGGAGAGATCCTTGTGAGGGGGAGTTTGTGAGGGAATAAAAAAGGTTGCTCCAAGCAAGGTGTTCTACATCTTCTTCGAGTTGCTCCACTAGTTCCTTGGTGAATTTGGTGAGATCATCATCAGCATTAAATCAAAGTTGTTTGCCTACTCCAGGAGGGAGTAAAAGGATTTCTGAGTTCTCTTCCTTTGCTAGGTGGGTGAAAAAGGATTCAATGTTCTCTGCGTCATCGTGTCGATGGATAAAATTTGTAAGGGCTTCTCCACCTTGTAATGGGAGCCAAAGGAGTGTCTCTTCAATTTTAGAGAAATACTTGGAATGGGAGTCTCCAAGGAGTGGGCATAGGTCATATTTAACAGAACCACTATAAAATTCAGTGTGTTCTTTCTTATTACTTTTATCACATTTTAATTTTGCACTTTTCTGTGATTTGCTTTTTGATTAAAAATAATAATTATTTTATTATCATTAAAATTATTTTTCTTCAGCATCAAATGTTACTATTTTGTTTTAAAATCTTTAAAAAGATTAAAAAAGATTTCCTTTTTATAAAAGAATTTTTAAAAACCTCCCCTTTTGGTTAACATCAGGCTAGTTCTTTTTGGGTTTAACACCCCTCACAAACTTTCAAGTGGTATTAGAGTGGGATTCATAAAATAATATTTTAGAAAACATTTGAATTTTGATCCCTGACATACTGGAAATAGAAACACCGCAGAAGGTTATTCATTCACTAGAACCCTTCTTTTTTATAATATACCTTTTAATTTTTGGAAAACTTGCATGTCCACCTTTTTACAATTAATTAATTATTATATGTGGATGCTTGTTAGGAGAAGGTTATTCTGCATATTTTTGATTAGTAAATGGTTTTAAAAATAAAATTTCTTTTGCTAATTGGACTACTGATGATAGAGATTTAACACAACTGAATACTAAGTGCTTGAAATTTTTTTTGTGCCTTAAAATTTGAAGACTATGATTGCTTCCACTTTTTCCATGGAAAATAAATTTGGGACAGATTATGCATAATATATGAATGTATAAACGAAGTTAAACAATTTTTACCAAACACTCTTTTACATGACTATGAAATTTTTCACATGAAACTTATCAAATTTATTTATGAGATGTATACTAGGTTTACACAAATTGTTAAATCTCTACATGCCTTAGGAAGGTAACTAACAAACTATAAAAAATTTAACAAGATTCTAAGATATTTACTTGTTGATGGCTTGAAACATAACTTACACAGCATTAGTTAGCTATGTGATAAAGGCTTCAGCATAAAATTTTGGTCAACCAGCTGCATAAAAAGCTTGAAAAATAATATTATTTTATAGGAAAATATAATCAATAATATCTACATTGTTGATTTAAATTGCATTAAATCTAACACTTCTCTTTGCTTGAAAATTATTGTTGATGAATCTTGATTATGGCATAGGAGATTGTGTCATGCAAGCATGAAAAACCATAGGAAGTTCAACCAAAAAGACTTAGTGAGAGGAATTCCTAAACTAGAGTTCACAAAAGGCCATGATGCTTGTCAATTAGAGAAATAATTCAAATCCTCTTTTCACACATTTAAAGAAGTTAACATTAGCAAACCCTTAGAAGTCCTTCATATGGATTTCTTTGGACCTATCAGCACTACAAGCTTGGGAGGGAAGGTTTTTGGGTATATGTTTATTGATGATTATTTGAGGTTTATTGGGATTAGATTTCCGTCTCATTAAAGTGAATCATTTAAAGAGTTTGAGACTTTTTCCACTTAAATTCAGTGGAAGCTAGGTTGTGATATTCTAACCATTCATAGAGATCATGGTGGAGAATTTGAGAATGAAAAATTTGAATCTTTTTGTAAGGAGCAAGGGAAAGATCACACAACTTTTCAGCACCAAGAATCCCTCAATAGAATGGGGTAGCTGAAAGAAAGAACAAGATCCTGATAGAAGCTACCAGGGCCAAGTTAGCTGAATACTCACTTCTAAAATACTTTTAGGCATAAGTGGTGAATACATGTTATTATATTCTTAACTGGGTGAATGTTAGATTAAAATGGAATAAGACACTCTATAAAATTCTGAAGGGAAGGACACCTAACCTCTCTCACCTCCATATCTTTGGATGTAACATATTCATTCTTAAAAATGGGAAGTCTCAACTAGGAACGTTTAACCCTAAATATAATGAAGTAGTGTTCCTAGGTTACTCAAGTGTTGAGAAATCATATAGAGTCTTCAATAAAAGAATACTGGTAGTTAAGGAGACCACACATATTATATTTGGTGAATGTGATAATTATGGAGGGTCGAGGGTAGAAGAAAAAGATGTTGTGGAAGTTACATAAGGATTAGAATTTGCCAATCTGGAGGAAAGGGTATAACCTGAAAATAGTTTGCCTAGAGAATAGAGATATTCTTTGAGTCATACTAAATAACTAATCTTAGGAGATCCATATGAAGGTGTTAGAACTAGGCATGTACTTAAAAGAAGTAAATCACTCTACCTTCTTTTTAATGATTGAACCTACTAACCTAAATCAAGCTTTATTAGATGAATTCTGAATCTTAGCCATACAAGAAGAATTGAATCAATTTGTAAGAAATAATGTTTTGGAGCTAATTGAAAGACCTAAGGATAAGAGACTGGTTGGAACTAAATGGGTTTTTAAAAAAAAAAATGAATGATTCTAGAGTAGTAGTGAGAAATAAGGCAAGATTTGTGGCTAAGGGATATAATCAAATATAAGAGATTTATTTTGAATAGGTTTTTTCACCTATAGCTAAATCTGAAGCTATTAGAGAGCTACTAACCTTTTCTTATTTTAAAGGATTCAAAATATACCAAATTGATGTCATGAGTGCCTTTTTGAATGGGATGATAAAAGAAGATGTGTATAATGAACAACCCCTAGCTTTTGAAAACTAATAATTTCTTAATGATGTGTTCAAATTAAAAAAGGAATTGTATGGACTAAAATAAATACCCAAGGCATGGTTCAAAAGGCTAACCACATATTTACTAAAAAGATCTTTTGTTAAGGGGAGCATAGACACCACCCTATTTCCAAAATAGGTAGGAGATGAATTTCACATTATTCAAATTTAAGTTGATGATATTCTGTTTGGATCTTCTGATAAAAATCTATGTGATAAAATCTCAAAAATAATGAGTAAATAATTTTAATGAGTATGATGGGAGAAGTGACTTACTTCATGAGGTTTAGCATAAGGAAGAAGGATGATGAATTTTTCTTTAGTTAATTAACTATTATAACATATTCCCCTGGTTGAAACATCTTTCTTCTTGGCGTCCTTGGGGATAATGTCTTCATTGACAACAATCCCCTTCCTCTTATCTTTACTAGAAACTTCTTTCTTTGGCGGAGATGGCAATATCTTGCCACTTCTCAACTGCACCTAGGCGACTTTCTCTGGCTCAGATTCATTTAACGGTATATTTTATTCTAAGTAGGCCATTTTTGCGTCTAGGGATTCATCTGTTGATTCAGAGTCACCACCCAGGTTTATGTTGATGATATTCTATTTGGATCTTCTGATAAAAATCTATGCGACAAAATCTCAAAAATAATTAATAAAGACTTTGAAATGAGTATGATAGGAGAAGTGACTTACGTTATGGGGTTTAGCATAAGGAAGAAGGATGATGAAACTTTTTTTAGTTAATCAAAATACATTAAGGACATCCTTTAAAAATATGAAATGGATAAAGCCAAGTCAATCAACACTCCCATGAATTCTACTATTCAGTTAGACAAGGATTAAAATGAAAAATATGTTAATTAAAAGAAATATAGAGGAATAATTTGATCACTTCTTTACTTTTCTTCTAGAAAACCTAATATAATGTTTAGTATTTGTCTTTATACTAGATTTTAGGCTGATCCAAAAGAGTCCCAGTTGACTTATACTAATAGAAGTCCTTGGTATCTCTTAGAAATCCTTGACTTAAGAATATGGTATAACAGATATAGCACCTCCTTTGAAATCATAGGATATCTAATTCAGATTTTATGGGATGTCGAGTTGATAGAAAAGCACTTCTGGAACTTGTCAATGCATAAGATAGTCCTTAGTCTTCTGATTTAGTTTAAAATAGAACCCTTTTGCCTTATCCACTAATGAAGCTGAATATTCCCTTAGGAACTTGTGTGATCGAAATCATCTGGTTAAAGCAACAAATTCTTGATTTAGGTTTACTTGTAGGTACAATTTCAATCCTCTATCATAACACTAGTTCCATCTATATTTTAAAGAACCCAATCCAACACTCTAGGAACAAACATATCGATATAAGTCATCACTTTGTTGGGGACCATGTTTCTAAAGGAGACAGAGCTAAACCATATAGCCAGTCAAAAATCATCTTGCTGATATCTTTACAAAACCACTGGCCTTTAAAACTTTCAACATCTTATTAACTAGATTAGGTGTCATAGATATTAATTCTTGAAATTGTTGCTTTCTTTTGTTGATGTTTATATTTTTGTTTCATTTGCATTTCTGTTTATATTTATGTACTTTTGTTTTTTGTTTTTTTAATTTTTTGTTGTTTTTTTCTTCACTTTTTTTTTAAATTAGATCAATGGTCACTACTAGTATTAATTTCTTAAATGGAGTTTTCGCCAAACTTTTGGTTTTGAAAATTTGTAAGCAGTGAATTATTTCCCTAAATCAGTTAAGGGAAGAAACACCAATAATTATCTCTCTTCCGCTAACACCTTTAGTGATGTATTTTTTTAACAAAATCTATTTCAAATTAAAGTTGAACTTTGAAATTGTGATCTTTTTATCCTTTTACAATTTTCTATCTTATATAAATAATGCTTAAAGTCATTAAATCACTTTCAAGTTTCTTGATTAGGTTATTTCATTTATCGTATGGATAAGATTCCAATTTGTAGTTTATTCTTCTCGATATTAGAGAGTGAGTTTTCTTCTCATATATATGGAAGATAATCTCACAACTAAGAGTCTTTAAAAGTGTTGAATGGAAGCCAGCTTGCAAAAATTGATAAGAGGCATAAAATGAGACCAAAAGAAAAAATGAAAAGATGTATAATGACCATCAAGTAATTGGAAAGTACATCAAAATGTATCACAAATGAAAATAGGCATAAAGTGTGCCAGATAATTTAAAAAGAGGCACAAATGAGCCTACAAAAATAATCAAAAGACGCACAAAGTGTGCCAGAATGATCTCACTCATTGATAATTATGCAAATAAAAATCTGATCATAATAAAGTATATTATTCATGAAATTTTCATTCATGATACTTCTTTAATTATCGGCCGTTGATAGGCAGCATAGGCCTCTTACCATTTAGATCGATCAACTGATATGCTCCTCCTTGGTACAGCTTCTCGATGATGAAGGGGCCTTCCCAATTAGATACTAACTTGCCACTGATTCTTCAGTGTGGGATGATTTGTCTTCTCAACACCAGGATCAATTCCCCTTCTTGAAATGCATGAGGGTGCACCATCCGATCAAAGGATTTTTCCATCCTTCCTCGATAAAGTTCTAGGTTTTGTTGAGGTTGTAACCTAAGTTCGTCAAAAGCATCGAGCTCTTCCATTCTGAGGCGGTATTTTCCTCATTCTAAATTGCTATTTGAAGTGATCACAGTTCAATCTCCAATGGTAATACGTCTTCAACATCGAACACTAGACAGTAAGGAGTGGCTTTGGTGGAAATTTTGTATATTCTATGATATGTCCATGGTGTCTCTGCCATCTTCGTATGCCACTCACTTTTATTCTTAGTGAGGATTTTCATCAACAATTTCACCAGTGTTTTGTTGAAGGCTTCTGTTATGCCATTTTCTCTTGGATTGTATATAGAAGAATAGCGCCAATCGATCTTATGGCAATCAATAAACTTATAAATTTTTGTACTTTGATATTATTCGGTGTGGTACACCAAATCTATAAACAATATTGTGGGTGAAGAAGTTGATTACATGTTTGAATGTAACTTCTTTGAATGGAGCCACTTCTGCCCACTTTCAGAAGAAATCTATTGCTGCAAGAATAAAGCGGTGTCTTGCTGATGATGGCGGATCTATTGGCTCGATTATATCAATTCCCCAACGTTCAAATGGCTAGGATGCTACTGTTAGGTGTAGAGAATTTGGTGGTTGATGTATAACATTACCATGGATCTTACATTCGTGACACTTTTTTGCGTGATCAATGTAATCTCTGACCATGGTCAACTAATAATATCCCATCCTTTTCATTTTAGCAGCCATCTCAGGACCTGCCTGATGTACTCCACAAAGTCTTTCATGGACTTCTACTACCACAATATCAGCTTCTTTAGTCCCTAGGCACATTAGCCATTTTTTATCAAAAGCTCATCTATACAACATGTTATTGACGAATACGTATCGTAACACCCTTTTTTGGATTTTTGCAGTAATAGAATTTTCTAATAGAAGTTTGTTTTGTTTAAAGTAGTCAATGAATGGCTGCCTCCAATTATTTTTTTATTCAATATTTAATAATGCCACCACGATTCTGAAGTTTGACTAGCTTTATATCTCTTAGCTACATGATATCCTTCCAGATAATTTTTCATAATGATCTAATGGAGAGGTTGAGGATCAAATGGAAGTATTTCTTACTGATATGAATTAGGTACTTCTGCCCTCAAGAATTATAATATAGTGGGCTCTAAAAGTTTATGAGTGTAAACTCCAATGAATATAATCCTCTCCTTATTGATATTCGCCATTTCTTTAGCTAATTTGGCCAGACAATCTGCTCTTGCATTATATCCTCGAGGAACTCGTGCTATTTTGACATTTGGTATTTACTTCAAAAGTTCAAGGGCTCTCCGGTGGTAATGAGCCAATTCAACATTGTCAACCCTATAATACCGAGGACCTGATTTATTATGAGCTGAGAATCACAAAAGATTTGGAGATGTTGGATTTTGACATCGATCGCAATCTCCAACCCTGATATTAGAGCTTCATACTCAGCTTTGTTGCTGGTACAAGATTCAATAAAACTAAATGAAAACCTTATTATACCTCCCTTAGGTGCTATAAAAATAAGACTAATGCCCACTCGGGCACTTGCAATATTTAGAGGTTAGACAGGCTTAATCAATAATGCCCCATTAAAATATATCTCCAAAAATGTTAGTTTTTTTATTATCCTCAACCTATATAATCTACACATCATGAAATCATCATTTAGCGGGGAGTCTGCCGGGATAGGATGTGCTGCCAAGAAGTCTGCTAACACCTACCATTTCATGGCTTTTTATGGCATGTATGTGATATCATATTGTAGGAGTAGTACTACCCACCTAGCTAAATGACCTATTAATACTAGTCTTATCACCAAGAACTTTAGCGGATCGATCTTTGATATCAAGGTGATCATATGAAATAACATGTAGTAGCGGAGTTTTTGAACTACAAAAATCGGTGCTAGGCAATGCTTCTCAATTGGAGAATAGCGGACTTCTACTCCGATCAACTTTCGGCTAATATAGTATAGCGCATTCTCTTTCCCTTCTTCATTGTATTGAGCCAATAATGCTTCGAGGGACTCTTATAGTGCTTCCTTGTATAGTATAAGAGGCTTCCCCGAAATCGGTGCAGCAAGAATGGGAAGATTTAACAAGTATTTATTAATACTATCAAACACTTCCTGGCACTCTACATCCCATTTGAAGCGGACATCTTTTTTCATTAACTTTGAGAATGGTTGGCACCTTCCTGATAAATTTGATACGAATCATCGAATGAAAGTCAATTTCCCTTGTAACAAGAGAAGTTGTCAAAGGTTTCTAGGAGGCCACATTTCTATAATTGCTTTGATTTTGTTGGGATAAATTTTGATTTCTCGATGAAGAACAACAGACCCCAAAAGCACATTTGAGAGGATTCATCTTCAGGTCGTACTTCATGATCCTTTCAAATATAATACTTAGGTCATCTAGGTGATCTCTTCGGTCCATGCTCATGACAACAAGCTCTTATAGTGCAAGTTTGGCCTCTACAGGTTGATTATTATAATCATCAACTTCGTATGCCTCCTCATCACCATCACCAAAGGATTTAATTTCCTCACATGTGATTGCTCGACAAATCTCCTTTTAAGGGTACTTCGGTATGACAAATCCCAAACCCCTTTTTGCAAAAATATCCTTCTTCTTTAATGAATGTGGATTCCTTCGATACCAGAGGCTCAAGAAAAAATGAACTTGTTATTTAGAGGAATGAATTCTACCTCGCTTTTGTATTAATCATCTAATATTTCTGGTATTGTACCTGGGAAACCTCATAGGTACTAATTCCTCAGATTTAATGAGTGTACGAAACCAATCTCGATTTATCTCTTCTTTGAGTTTCTCAATTGAATAAAATAGACTTAATGGTCCTCCCTTTTCTTTTGGGGAGGTACATAGAATGTCAAGAGCTCTTTAACATTATGCACCTCTTGCAGAATGACTTCTTTGATGTGTTGGAGGGGAACACATGTGACTATGAGTATGCTATCTAAGATTTATAGGTTATCTATCCTTCTGGAGAATACACCCTGCACCGTATTCATGTAGATGGAGTCATAGTCATAATCATCATTTGAATATTCAACCTCCTGTTCTATTTACTCATTGAATGGTATATCTTTCTAGATTTTATAGGGGCAACATCATTTTCATCCGTGTCACTCCCTAGATGAGGTACGTATCTTCTTTCTTTTGGGGTGGTTGATGTCTTGGGAAGATTCAGCATTGCCTTCTTTCTCCCCACCTGCTTCTTCTTAGTTTCTTATCTAGGTTGTTTTATAACTTCTAGGTCTGATACATGGGCCTCAAGAGAGCTTGATAGCTTCAGCCCCTTTGGAAAGAAGTACTTTGCATCTTCATATATCTTCACCTCATGAATTGTAAAGGATTAAATTTCCCCATATATTCTACATTACTCTCTATCCCTGAAGTACTTCATGCATTAGTGTAGTGTTGATGGGATGGTGTCGTACTCATGCAACCAGGGGCAGCCAAGGAGTGCTTTAAAGGCAGTATCTGCATCAATCATATGAAATTTGGAATATATATGAAGTTCTCCAAATGTGAGAGGGAGTGTAAATGATCCTACGGTCTTCTGCCCCTTCTCATTAAAGCCATGGACCATTAACTTATCTAATCCAAGGTGTTCCACATTGAGGCATAATGATCTTAGTGCTTTCAAGCTCATTAGATTTATAAATGACGCTGAATCGATCAGGATTCAACTAATCATCATCCCATCACTTTCGGCCATAACATACAGAGTGCGAATATGATCCACCGTTCCAAGCATCATGTCATCTTCAGAGAAGGTAATGAATGACTCATTATTGGCTTATAAGACCTCCATCATATTATGCTCAACAAAATATGCCTCGAACCTTTCGGGTAATTTGAGAGCCTGAATCAAAGTCTCCTTATGATCTTTGGACATCACTAAAGTATCATTTATGCTAAGTTGTGTCAGAATTTTTGTTAGATGGGATAAGATATTATAATCTTTTCCCCTGGTTGAAATATCTTTCTTCTTAAGGTCCCTTGGGATAATGTCTTCATTAATAACTATCCCCTTCCCCTTATCTTTACTAGAAACTTCTTTCTTTCACAGAGATGGCAATATGTTCCCACTTCTCAACTACACCTGGGTGACTTCCTCTGGCTCAGATTCATTTAACAGTATATTTTCTTCTAAGTTGGCCATTATTGCTTCTAGGCATTCGTTTGTTGATTCATAGTCACCAACAAGGCTTATGTTGATGATATTCTATTTGGATCTTCTGATAAAAATCTATGTGATAAAATCTCAAAAATAATGAGTAAAGAATTTGAAATGAGTATGATGGGAGAAGTGACTTACTTTATGGGGTTTAGCATAAGGTTGAAGGATGATGAAATTTTCTTTAGTTAATCAAAATACATTAAGGACATCCTTAAGAAATATGAAATGTATAAAGCCAAGCCAATCAACAGTCCAATGAGTTCCACTGTTCAGTTAGACTAGGATTTAAATGAAAGATATGTTAAACAAAATAAATATAGAGGAATAATTAGATCACTTCTTTACTTGTCTTCTAGCAAACCTAATATAATGTTTAGTGTTTGTCTCTATACTAGATTTTAGGTTGATTCAAAATAGTCCCACTTGACTGATATTAAGAGAATTCTTTGGTATCTCTTAAAAACCCTTGACTTAAAGATATGGTATCACAGATATATCACCTCCTTTGAAATCATAGGATAACTAATTCAAATTTTGTGGGATGTCGAGTTGATAGAAAAGCACTTCTGGAACTTGTTAATTTACAGGACAATCCTTAGTCTCCTGATTTATAAGAAAATAGAACTCTTTTGCTTTATCCACTACTGAAGCTGAGTATTCCCTTAGGAAGTTGTGTGACAGAAGTTCTCTGGTTAAAGCAACAAATTCTAGATTTAGGTTTACTTGTGGCCATAATTTCAATCCTCTATCATAACACTAGTTCCATCTATATTTTAAAGAACCTAATCTAACACTCTAGGGCTGAACATATTGATATAAGGCATCACTTTATAAGGGACCATGTTACTAAAGAAGATAGAGCTACACCATATAGCCAGGCAAAACCAACTTGCTGATATCTTTACAAAACCACTGGCCTTTAAAGCTTTCAACATCTTAAGAACAAGATTAGGTGTCATAGATATTAATTCTTGAAATCGTTGCTTTATTTTCTTAATGTTTATACTTTTGTTTTATTTGCATTTCTATTTATGTTTATGTAACTTATTTTTTTATTTTTATTTTTTTGTTATTTTTTCCTTCAATTTTTTTTTAAGTTAGATCAATGGTCACTACTAGTATTAATTACTATGGTTAAAAAATCCTGGAGGAAGAAAATAAAGGGGGATTTTGGCCAAATTCTTAACTGCAAGCTGAAGAGATCCTAGAATGCTCTATACTATTGGAGCAAAGATAAACACAAGACTATTACTCAGAGGAAAGATTGTCTTAGTAAGGATATCCTGGAGCTTCAAGATAAAGAAAGCAAAGAAGGGCTTTCGGATGATGAGTGCTTGATACTGCAAATAAAGGTTAAGGAACTCAACTCAAATTTGGCTCGTCTTAACACGTGGTGGAGACAACATGCAAAGGTAAAATAGGCTACAGAAGGTGACACAAATACAAAATTTTTTCATGCTTATTCTAGTGCAAGGAGAAATAAGTTTAGGGAATGTATTTGGAAGGATGGCCGAAGTCCAATTTTTATCTGGAGGAGGAGGACATCTGTAGCTTAAACAGAGATTTCTCTGTAGAAGAAGTTGAGTTGGTTATAAAAAATACAGGGAATTTTATTACCCCGGGAAACGATGGAGTCACGTACTCATTTATTAAAAGTTACTGGGACATTATAAAGGAAGATGTTTGGAGAGCATTGAATAAGTTTTTTCTTACTGGAAAGATGAATTCCAGTTGGAAAGAAACTTTAATAGTTTTGATTCCTAAAGTGTCCAATCCTATATACCCATCCAACTTCAGGCCGATTAGTTTATGCAATGTTATATACAAAGTGGCTGCCAAAGTTATCTTAAACAGAATTTCTCCTGTTATTCACAAGGTTATCTCAATTGAACAAACTGCATTTTTGAAGGGCAGAGCTATGTTAAATCATATTATGGTAGCACATGAAATCTTCCACAAATTCAGGTTCTCAAAGAATTCTAGTGGGCTAGTCTCTTTCAAGCTTGATTTGGAACAAGCCTAAGACTCCATGGGTTGGCCTACATTGGAGAAAACTTTGAGGTATTTCGGGTTTCCATCTTCAATTTCATCTTTAATCATGGAATGTGTTATAAATGCTAAATTTTCTTTAATCATTAATGAAAATTCATCAAATTGGATTGAGGCTAAGTGTGGATTTTGGCAAGGGTGTCCCTTGTCTCCCTACATGTTCATCTTTTGTGCTAAATTGATGAATAATGCTCTTAAATAAAGAGGTGAAAATTATGGCATTAGCATTTCCCCTAATGGACCTAGGATATCACATTTATTATACGCGGATGATATATTACTTTTTTTCAAAAGCAAATGTGAAGGAGGTCAAAAATATCAAATGCATAATTAATGACTTTTGTGGATGGACCGGCCAAAAAGTCAATGCAAAAAAATCTTGTGTCCTTTTTGGGAATTCTGTTAATAGATGAATGAAGAATAAAATAAAAAATATTATGGGGATTCTTAGTGTTAAGAATTCCATTATCTGGGGACGAAAATTACTTTGAGGCGATTAGTTGCTTAAAACTTCCAATTCATCGTTGAGAAAGACATGAAAATGATTAGTATTTGGGGAAGCAAATTCATCTCATTGGCCGAAAAATTCAATCTTGTAAAGATAGTTTTAATGGCATTCACTATTTTCCATAGCATTCATTCCTTGACCCCAAAAGGAACTCTTGAGGAGATGAAGCTTTATTTGGAATAAAACTTATGTGAGTCAGTGTATGCATTTTGTTAATTGGAAGACTTTGTGCTCTCCGACCAAATTGGTGGGAAGAGGACTTAATTCTTTCTATGATAAAGTTGGGCCGTTGAGAGAAAAAATTACTTGGAGATATATTCAAGAAGAGGAATCCTTCTTGCATAAGGCCTTATTTCCCAAATATGGATCCTTTTTTGAGAACCAAAAAAGATCTACAGCCTGGACTATTATCAAAAATGGAGGTGAATTTTTAAGAACAATTGTTAAGTGGAATGTTGTAGATGGAAGATCCATAAACATCCACAATGACAATTGGATTTTGGATAAAAAGCTGAATAAATGGCCAAATTTTCTAAATCCCCAGGAGCTAGATGGTGCCTTGGTTGAAAGATTTATTGCATATGGGAGATGAGATGAAGAAGAGCTGAATAAAGCATTTGGTTCCGATCTTGTTTGTTTGATTTTGCATATTAACTTAACAGCGGGATTTTCTAAAGATTGCTTGGAACTTTTATATAGAAGATCAGGGAAGTCAATATCAGTATTGGCTTATGAAGCTTCAAACCAAAACTCTCAGCATTGGAGCTATTGTGGTTGGATAAGGAAGGCTAAGCTTTCACCTAGAGTTGAAGTATTTTGGTGGAAAATTTTTAACAGAGCAATTCTGACTTTCTAGTTTTTATGTTATAGAAGATTGCAAATGCAAAATGGATATCCTAGAGGTTGCAATATGATAGAAGATATTGAACACATTGTGGTTAAATGCAGAAAATTATGTAAGGTATTCCAGCATTTAAATCGATGGGGACTTGGTATTCCTACCTTCAATTCTTTCTCAGTCTACATTTTATTGATTTCTAATAAAAATTACTGGTTGATTAATTTATATTGCAAAGCTATTTACTTCAATTCGAAAGCTAGAAACAATCTTCTTCACACAGGTTAGGAGGCGGGTTCCTTATTCATTGCATTGGAGTCCATTTCTATGGCTTCACTGTCTAATTCAAATACAATAGCAATCTCGAGTAAATGGAGTGTGAGTCAGCCTAATAAGATGATGGATGTTCATTGGCATCCCCCTCCACCGGTTGGATCAAGTTCAATGTGGATGCTTCATTACTTCAAAATTATAAAGGAGGAATTGGGGGAGTTTGTAGAGATTACAAAGGAAGGTTTTTGTTAACATTTGGATATTCCACTATGCATTGGGATGTTACAAAGCTTGAATTGCTTTCTATACAATCCGTCCAAGAAGTTTTCAAAGAAAGTATGATGAATTATGAAGGCATTATTGTTGAAGGTGATAATGCAAATATCATCAAGGAATTACAAGATGGATCTATTCAAAAGAATGATGATTTAAGAGGTATGTTCAAAGATTATAGAAACATTATTTTCAATTGTTTAGATAGAAAATGTAATAAGTTAGCGGATCTTTGCCCTAACTATGCTATTACTAGTTCTTATTTTTTTTTCTTTTTGGGATGATCTAGTTCTTAATAAGGTTCCTCCTACCTTTATTTCGTTGTTAAAGGAGGAATCTAATGATTTCCTTTAGTTCTTGGTTTTAGTTCTTAATAATATTTGAATGCACTTTGTTGCATTTTTTTCAAAAAAAATAAAATTAATTTCTTAAATGGAATTTTTGCCAAGCTTTTGTTTTTGAAAATTTGTAAGCAGTTATTGACTTCCCTAAATTAGTTAAGGGGAGAAACACTAATAATTATCTCTCTTCCTCTAACACCTTTAGTGATGTATTTTTTTAACAAAATCTATTTCAAATTAAAGTTGGACTTTGAAATTGAGAATTTTTTATCCTCTTATAATATTCTATCTTATATGGATAATGCTTAAAGTCATTAAATCACTTTCAAGTTTCTTAATCAGGTTATGGCATTTATCATATGGATATGATTCCAATTTTTAGTTTATTCTTCCTTATATTAGAGAGTGAGTTTTTTTCTCATATATCAAGAATATAATATCATAATTAAGAGTCTTTAAAAGTGTTGAAAGGAAGCCAGCTTGCAAAAATTGGTAAGAGGCACAAAATGAGCCCAAAAGAAAAATGAAAATATGTATAATGACTATCAAGTAATTGCAAGATACATCAAAATGTATCGCAAATCAAAAGATGGACAAAGTGTGCCATATAATTAAGAAAGAGGCACAAATGAGCCCACAAAAATAACCTTTCTTCTCTTTCGAACCTTTAAATCTTAAAAGAATTCATGTGTCACTTGATATCTTCAAACACATATTTTTTGAAACACATGATTCTGATTGATTTCTTTGCTATATTATTTTATCAGATATTTGTTTTGAAAATAAAGTTATGAACCTATTACTTTTCTTATCTGATTTCATTTTTGAATTAGATTTCTATCTTAAAAATATTTTTAACCTGTACCAACTTAGAGTTAGCAAGATCAATTTTCTCTTTTCATATTTTTGCATTGTTAATTCATCTCTTATTGATTTTTAATCCACTCACAAGGGAAATTTCTTATTTACTAGAGTTTTTAGATTCAAAAAAAAAAAATTGTTTTTGATTTATAGTTGGTTTTTGTTTGCTTATGTGTTATTTTATGTTCTTTGAGTACTTTTATTTGTCTTGAAAAAATCTTAATCATCACTTTTCATATTCTAATTTTTTTCTATTTTGTTCACATCATCTAGGATGATCCATATAGTCATGAATGTTCTAAATAAAAAATACTCCTCTCTGATCATAAAACATCAAATAGTTGATCTAAGCCAATTATTGGTGATTGTCCCATATGATTTGTACATCATACTTAATGGTACACATGGCAAAAATGGTTAGATGATTTGAATGCTATTAAGTTGATCCATTGTTGCACATCATCCTATACGATCTACATCTTCATCTTATACGATCTATGCATTCATCCTATATAATCAATTTAGTCAAAGATCGTACAGGATGACTCCTTAAGATGACCACTTGTGTTTAATTGTCATGGACAAAATCATACCATCCTGGACATTTTGATTAACTTTTTGACTGATCGTCTGGATGAAATAATTTCACTTGATTATCCTTGATGATAGAACTATAATTTAGGATGATCTGGCCAATGCTAGGTAAAAAGCCCAAATCCTTTCTTCTCTTCATTCCAATTCTTCATCACTCCTCCCTTCTCCTTTAAAACTCTGATCATTTGTAATGGCGGGAAGCAAGTGCTCACGACAAATTATAAAAAGTTCCTCTCAGCATCAAGTTGATATAATATTTTCTGAGGAAATTGATGAAGAAGCCTACCATAGATATAAGAAGGATAGAATTACACCATCAAAAATAACTAATCATGTGGAAATTCACTTTCAAGTATTAACTGCTTTGCTCACACCTCTCTGAATTTCCTTCTTACTTTTGCATATCCTTTTTGTTATGAACTAATTGAATTTTTTGCGAGCCTGTGTATCAACAATGATTATATTGTCCTTCTTTCAAATGTAAATAGTAACTTCCATGTTGGCCAGGTCTGCACTTTAGTTAAGGGTGCTCATATCATCCAACATATACTTAGAAATACTATTATTCCTAAAGCTAGTAATTGACTCAACATCACTCCTGTCCTTTCTCTTGCTACATATTTTATAATGGCTTAGGTAGACTTTAATGCAGCTGATCTTCTAATTCACTATCTTTCTAATTTAACATGTAATAGAGATCCCAAACATTAAAGAAATTCCCAATATGGCCATAAGACCCGACATAACATTTATCATAGAATCCAAGTATTCCTTCAAATTTCCTACACCTCTAGATAAGTTCCCAATCTTCTACTCCGACACTTCCTTCCATGTTATCCAAAGTGCTTTTCACCACCAGGCTTACTATTGAGAAGTAGATGACACGATGAAGGTCCCACAACCATTCCTCTCTGCTAGTAGTTATAGCAAGATTAGCTAGTTGAGAGGTTTGACAAGTGGGAGGCTATATTTGACTCCTATATAGTTGCACAGAAGCAGCAGCATGCAACAAATGTTGCTCATTTTGAAAACTACATTACCAAATAGAAGTAATTGCATGACCGGGACATGGCCTGGTTTGCATACCAGTTTAGCTCTATTCACCATTACTTTTAGTAGCCACCACCACCAACTCCACCTAATAAGGGTTCCTCTCTCTACAAGTTTATCTATGATTATTTACATGTTTATACTGGTCCTCTTTTTTGTATTTTGTTCTGTTTAGTGTTTTTTTTTTGTTTCCTCCTTTTTTGTGATGTAAAAAGGGAGAGTAGTGTGTTGTTTTACTTATATTTTTAGTTGAATTTGCTCTATTTTATTAATTTTTTGTCTCATTTTATTGTTTCTTTAATTTAAAAAATAATATAATCCTTGCTTGATGTGAAATTTTTAACAATAATATTTGTCATCATAAAAAAAGGGCGATTGTTATAAGTGTGTGTCCAAGTACTATGATTTTGATGATAACTATAATTATTATTTTCTTTAACACTACTATTATTGCACATATATTTTGTTTGCCCTAATTACTAACCTTTCACATCCACAAGATCACTTGCAAAATAAATTCACTTAAGATCAAGTAGACTAAGGTTGAGTCTGTCTGTCACTTCAGTTTTAATATACATTTTTTCTTTCTTGAGTCAAGTCATATATTTGGTGGACCCCAAGCTATGTAATCTTGTACACACACTCTCAGGGGAAGTGTTTTAGTAAGTTAGAGAATTCTCTATTTTGACCTAATCATATAAGACGATCATTTTAAAATAGAAATTTTAATTAGGGCATCCCAATTTTAAAAGTGATTAAACTAATTATATTAGACAATCTCTATCATCCAGGATGATCAGTTTAGATTGTAAAAAAAAGTCGCCATCCTTAATAAAGGAAAAATTTTAAATTTCAAATTTTGTACTAATTGTACAGGTTGATGTTGATCATCCTAGATGGTTTGGGACAATCATTCTAAAATTAGTCCTGTGATTATGAGAATTATTATAATAAAACATAATTCGATACGATCGTATAGGATGATCAGTGATGATTGTCCTTGATAATAGAGAACATGTTTGGTATGATAAGGGATCGAAAACTATTATACCAAATAAATATCATAACTTTTCAACTAATCATCCAGGACGATATACCCCTATCATACTAGATGACAGAGAAGTGCATGGGATAATAAGGCACCACCAGCATTATACTAAACGACGTTAAATACTTTAAAACTAATCATCCTATATGATATTTGTATCATACAAGATAATTAGTAACTTATCTTAAACTAATCATACAGGGTAATGGCATTCATCCTGACTGAAAGGGTTATATTGTACTAATCATACAAGACAATCCTTCAATTGTCCTGGATGATCTGTTGCATAGAATTAAAAATTTGGGCTTCTTTTGGAGGCTCTCTCTTTAAAAAATTGTATTAACCTTTGAGTTAATCATTTTATGTGGAGTTGATCCAAGAGGGTGCTTAGAGAAAGAATAAGGAGAGCTTGAGAGGGAGAGATCTTTGTGAGGGGGAGTTTGTGAAGAAATTATAAAATTAACTCTAAGCAAGGTGTTCATCATCTTCTTTGAGTTGAATCACTAGTTCCTTGGTGGCTCGTGGAGATCATCTTAAGCATTAGATCTAGGTTCTCTACTTACTCTAGGAGGGAGTAAAAGGATTCTCGAGTTCTCTTCCTTCAACAGGTGGGTGAAAAATAATTCAAGGTTCTCTCCCTCACAATGTCGGTGGAAATATTTTGTAAGGGCTTCTCTACCTTACTATGGGAGAAAAAGGAGAGTTACTTCAGTTTTAGTGCAAAACTTGGAAATGTAGTCTCCAAGGAGTGGATGTAGGTTAGATTTGATTGAACCACTATAAAATTTGAGGTGTTCTTTCTTATTACATTTACCGCATTTTATTTTCAGATTTTTTCTATTATTTGTTCTATGGTTGAAAATTTTGATTGTATTGTTATTATTAGAATTATTTTTCTTCAGCATCAAAGGTTATTATTTTGTTTTAAAATATTTAATAAGATAAAAAAGGTTTTCCTTTTTGTTTAAGAATTTATAAAACTACCAATTAGCCTCGGGCTAGTTCTTTATGGTTTAACACCCCTCATGAACTTTCACTCCCAATCCAACCATTAAGATTGTGATCACAAGAAAATGTATCGAAAAAACAAAAACATAGTAGTATTAATGCTAGTCAAGGGACATTTCCAATAAAAAATGATAAACCAGAGAAATTTAAAAGCAGTATAAACTGATATGCCAAACATGTTAACAGTAATAATAAAAGTCACCATAGAGAATACAACCTGGTGCCACTTGTGAAGAAAAGAAATTTGAAAATAAGTTAGCCCAAACTAAAATGATAACTCCCCTAAAATAAGAGGAATTAAATATAAAAAACAAATAAAAGGGTTCAACAATAAGAGCATTAAGTAAAAAGTGAAAAATGACTTAATCCTAATATAAAATAGAACTCATGAATAAAATGATAAGCCAAACTTAACAATAACCAATGAAAAAACCAAATAGGCAAAGACCAAAAAAAAAAAGAAACTAAGAAACTCTGACATATGGTATGCCTATACGATCAAGTTTAGTCAAACCCAAAAGCCTAGAAAAAAGTGAACACCCCACATACTCCACAAAGTCCAACATGTTGCAACCAAAACCAGCTAAGAAATTAGCACCATCATTGCTTTCCATATAAACATGAGTTATAAAAAAATTGATAAAAGATAACCACCATTTAATCTCTCTAATGGTATAGAAATAAAGAAGTGTTATCTAAATAATTATCATCAATGTAATGAATCACAAGCATAACATCCCCCTTAATCCAAACTCTATTAATCCCTAAAGAAATGAATAAATGTAACCCATACTTCAAAGACTGAATTTCAGTCGTAAAAGCATTGTATACATCCAAAGGACTAGCAAAAGCAACAACAATCTGGCTAGAATAATTTTGAATGTGGCTACCATAGCTAGCTTTATCATTTTTAAAAGAACAATCAATATTACGTTTTTAGTAACCCACGAGATTTAATCCAGTAAACAATAATGACTTTAAAAAAATGGCCATTAGTTGCAGCATTAATACCAAAATACTCAACGATATGAGAACAATTTTTTAAATAATCAAAATTTATCAACTTAGCCAAATATAACTATCTCACTTTATCCTTGGACATAATAATAAAGGATGAAGCATTCTTAGTAATGTTCTCGTGCTTCATCTCATTCCTACTTTTCTAGAGAAACCAACAAATAATAAGAGGGTAACACATTTCGAATATGCCTCTTAGAAGGAACCACCCAATCATGCATGATACTATTACCATTGGTATACGCCTTACAAATTTGAAAGAAAAAAATATATTCAAAATATAACCAAACTTTCAGAGCAATAGGACCATTAGCAAAAACATGATTCAAATTTTTGATATGAAAATAACATTAACATTTGGAAATAATATAAAAAACATTTTCATCAAGATAGTATCTACATGCATGTAATTATTTAAAATTCTCCAAAATAAAATAGAATAAGAGATCAAAATACCTTTTTTCCAAATGGAAGATAAAATTTTAGAATTAGGTTGCAAATCCGTAATAGAATTCTAGACCTCTTTGAACACCAAACAACCATAATTAGACATAGTAAATAAAATATTATCTTTTTGATAAAGATGTAAAGGAACTTTTAGAATAAGATTAGTGAAAAAATCAGGAAAAATCTCAACAAGATAGTTTACATTCTAAGCCACCTCTTGAATAAAATGAGCTACTTTACAAGCACTAGTAGTATCAGTATTGAGAAAATTATCAATAGAAGAACAAACTAACCAAATATCTTTCCAAAAAAGATGTCCCCACACCCCATCCCCCGTGGAATGAAATATTCAACATCCCATTTTATTGAACAAAGCATTTTTCCAATTGAAATAATCCCCTTTTTGAAAAAACATTTAAGAGGATGCTTCCCAACACAATATTTAGAAATCATAAAGTTAGAAAAATGGCTCTTTTTAGACCTTAAATTAAATAAAGTTTCTAAGAAAAATCAAGAACCATGTCACCCAAGTTTTTAAAACCCAAATTACCTTTATCGTGGACACCAAAACATCTATGCCAAGAAGCCCAAAAAAATAGCAGATTTATGTTCTTTGGCTTCCCAAAGAAATTTGTTGAAGATTCTTTCAAGCCTATTGCAAATATTCATAATTGGATATAAATAGGAAATAAATAAATAGGAATAGAGAAAAGAACACTTTTAAGTAACACTAATCTACCCCAAAAGAAAGAAAATAAAAGACCCAAGTAGATAACTTTTTATGAATCTTAGAGAAAATATCCCTAAATAAATGAGATATCTTTTTACCCTTTAAAAAAGGAGTGCCTAAGTACTTAAGAGGTAATTACCTATGTAAAAGCCAAAACTATCTCGAATAACAATGATTATGTGGTGAGAAAAAGATTTAGCAGAAATAAAATAACTATTCAAAGGATTCAAAATTAAACAACTGGCCATTTGAAATTGATTAAGAAATTTAGAAAGCATATTAAGAATTTTCCCAGACTTATTCATAAATATAATACAACCATCAATAAAACTTAAATGGGAAATAAGAAAAGTGCCAATAGTATGGTATTGTAAAGTGGGTTGCTTTCTAAAAAACTCATTAAGACCTCTTAAAAGAAATTAAGCTTCTATAATAAATAAAACAAGGGATACAAGATCCCTTTTCCTAAGCCCATGAGCAGATTTAAAAAAAAAAAATTTTGTGACTTCTACCATTAAAAATAACAGAAAAAAATGTTCATTACTATTCTTAATGATCCTAATGAATACATTATTGAAACAAAATAAATTCATCATATCATAGAAAAATGCCTAATTAAGATTAACATAAGCTTTAGTAATATCAATCTTAAAAATCATATTCCCTCCAATAAATTTTAGCCTCCAAATCATACACAAGTTCTTGAGTTAATTCAATATTTGACTATCATTTTGAAACAGAGAGAGAGAGAAGCTCAAGGAAATGTAGAGAGAAAAAGTTCCATTTTGTTTCAAATTTTCTAATTGTGTAATTTTGGCGGGTCTCCTGTCGATGACAGAGGAGGCGGTGGCTTTCACCGCTGATAGTCGGATTCCTCCCGGTGGTCCATCTTAAACCTAAGTTCAACCTAAAGACTCATTTGAATCTTTTAAAGCAAGGCCTCTAAAGATCAACGAGCATTCACTTGACATTCTTAAAAATCTCCACCTGTTCCTGGAAAAGGCAAAGGTATTGTGACTCAAGTTCCAATAAAGAATCCTATCCCAGCTAGCGGTAATACTCCTACTCAAAGCCTTAATGACACAGAAGCTTCATTATCTTCTGGCATGAAATTATTTTTGAGTAGCTTTAATAATAATTCTACAAAATCTCTATTTTTGGAGAATGGTGCATCCTTTGCTCAAAAAATAATGGAAAACACTACTGATGTTTGTGATAATGCTGGTGAAGGAATCACTAAAGAAATTGCAGATAATAATCAAGGACAAAATGTTCCCAATCCAATGGTTAGGAAACCTAATATCAAAGTTAATTTTTCATGAGATGAATCCTGAATTTCATAAGATGGAAAAACTATTAAGCTGAATGAATCTTGTATGAAGGTGAACACTAAAAAACTTCAATTCTCTGTTGTAGTCAAGGTATTTGGCGAGAATTCTCCCATCTTTGTGATAGATAGAGAGGTCCGTCACCAATGGAATATGTTTGGGAAGTTTCATATTACTTCTCTCAGACTTGGATGGATTTTGTGTTCCTTCTATCCTATGGAAGCTATGGTAAGGTTTTAGAAGGAGGGCCTTGGTATGTCAACGGTCATATAGTGGGATTAGACAGATGGTCTCCCTTATTCACTCCTTCATCATTGAAAGGATTAACATCTCCAATTTGGGTCAGACTTCCACACCTCCCTTTAATTTGTTGGGATGAAGACAATGTGGCTAAAATTGCTTCAATGATAGGACAACCACTTTGGATTGATGGCAACATGTTTTAGTGGAGCAAGAGGGAGTATGCTAGAGTTTGTATACGTATGGCTCTAGATCAACAATTCCCTACCGGTGTTTGGTGGAAGGATCATGTGGCCGCTTCTTTTAGAAGGTTGAGTATGAGAGAGTTTCCTCCTTTTATTTTATGTGTGGAAAGGTAGGCCATTTGGTAGATAATTGCCAAAATGGAATGACATTAAGTTAGGAAGAAAACCAGAAGAAATCTGATCTAGAAATGGAAATACAGCCCCCTCAATATGAAGGATAATCACACAAGGCTTATGGACCTTGGATGCTAGTTAAAGATATGAGAAGAAGAAGGAAGGTTGTTCCTGTTGTGGGTAATGCAAAATAGAAGGAAGCCACTATTAAAAAAAAAGTAATTTATGTTAAAAAATCTTCCAATAAATCATCTCAAACGATTGATCAAATCTCTGAAGACAATCCAATCCAAAATGCAGAGAAAGTAGGAGAAGTTGAAGTGGTTTTGACAACATATATGGAAGGCATCTATGAAGATACTAAAAGTAGAAAGGTTGAAGTTGTAGAGGAGGTTTCCAAAGATAATAATGTTATTGTTGCAGCTCATGTAAGTACTAAAACCATTATGTTGGGTTATAATCCAGTAGTTAAAAAGAACAAGTTTGGTATTCTTAACCTTTGTTCAGCTGAAGGAGAGGAAATCATTTGCTCTAAATCAGGTGAAGGAGAAATTGAAGAAGGTGAATTACAATGCATTGCTATGAAGAGTAATGTTTACGATACAAAAATGTTAATGGCTGATTCTAATAAAGTCAAAGGTAAGTTTAAGAGCTTAATTCACTTGGCTAAGATAATATTTTGACTCAAAGAAGGAAAGGAGAGACAACTAAGAAGATTAAGAGTGGAAGTAATTCCACTTTTAAGCTCAATTGACATCTGTAGCCTTTTGGAATTATAGGGGGCCTAGGAAGATAGAATCCTCTCGCTATTTAAGGGAGATTGTAAAAGAGTTTGATACTTTCTTTATTGGGTTAGTTGAAACAAAAGTTGTGTCATTTGATATACTACAAGTTAATAAACTTATTGGAGATAGTTGGGATTTCTTTTATGTCCCAGCAGAAGGCCTTTTTAGAGGATTATTGATTTGCTGGAAGACCATCATTTGTTCTTTTATAGTGATTCATGCTTCTTCTCAAGTTGTGGTTGGGTCGTTCAAAATTCCGAACAAAGTTGAGTGGATGGTAGCCACGGTATATGGAAGCAAGATATCTTCAAGAGATGGAAATTGTGGTAAAGTTTAGAAGCTTACTCAAATACCCATCTTCCTTTAATTATCGGTGGAGGCTTCAACTGCATTTTGTCCCAAGAGGAAAAGAGGGTTATTAAGATGTTTAATTTTTCTCAAGGTCCTCAAGACATGAATATGTTCATGAATTGCTATGATTTCCATGATGTTGGAATTATTGGTCCAAAATTTTTATGGTGTAATAATAAGAAAGGGGGAGCACACATTTTAGAAAGACTAGATCTGGCTACTCAATTCGGCTGCTATGAAAGTTATTCAACCAACAGTTGTCTGTCACCTTGGTAGAATCGCTTTAGATCACTGCCCATTAGTTATTAATATTTTTACTTTAGAATTTTGTAATCTTAAGAAACTGTAGTTTGAAGAAATCTGAACTTCATTTCAAGTGTCCAAAGCTATTATTGCTAAGTCATGGATGAAATCTGTTAGAGGGGTTGATGCTCAAACATTGAATCTTAAATTTAGAAGATCACTTAAAGCTTTATACCACTAGAGTAAAGCCAAGCATTCAAATCTTAACATCCTAAAAGATAAACTAAAGGAAGATATCCTTGATCTGTAAAAGGAAGAGGAAAATTCAAGAGGAATATCAGATGAGATAGTATGTCTTTTGAAATTCAAGGTGAAGGAGTTAAATTCTAATTTAGGACGGCTTAGTTCCTGGTGGAGACAAAGAGCGAAAGTTAAGTGGATCAAAGATAGTGATTCAAATTTATATTACTTACATTTTGTTGCTTCTACTGGACGAAACAGTAATTTCATCAAACAAATCAAAGATAACAATGGTAGATTGTTTGAGGAGCAAAGCAAAATTGAAGAAACTCTTTTTGAGTATTTCAAAGGTAAATGGAAAGTTAGAAGATGTTCACTAGCTGGATGGCCGAAACTAAGCGGAGTTCTAGATGAGGGAGATAAAAATATGCTCTTGGTTGGTTTTTTCAAAGAAGAATTGGATTCTGTTATCCGCCAATTGGAAGGTAACATATCTCCAGGTTTGGACGGTATAACTTACTCCATAAATTTCTATTGGAATATCATTAAAAATGATGTTTGGAAGGCTGTTAGTCATTTTTTTAATTCAGGTATATGTCTGAGAATTGGAAGGAAACCTCTATTATTCTTATTCCCAAGCTCAAGACTCCAATGATCCCCTCTAACTATAGACTTATTAGTCTATGTGATTCCATCTAAAAAATTGTAGCTAGAATGTTATTAAACAGATTTGATTGCTCATTCCAAACAATTATCTCAGAAAATCAAGTTGCTTTTATAAAGGGTAGATCCATTTCGGAAAATATCTTGCTTGCTCAAGAGATCATCAACAAGTTTAGATTTTTTAAAGCAAAAAAAAGGTATGATGGCTATCAAAGTGGATATGGAACTGGCCTACGACAGTATGGGATGGGAGACCTTAAAACAGGTGTTAGAGAAATTTAGTTTCTCGGGAAAATTCTCAAATTTACTTCTTTAATGTGTAGTTGACACAAAAATATTTCATACTTATTAATGGCTTTAATACTAAATGGATTTGGTCAAAATGTGGATTCAGGCAGGGTTGTCAATTATCTCCCTATTTGTTTATCACGTGCTCTTAATTGTTAACTGAAGCATTCAATCAAAGAGGGGCAAAGATCAGAATCAAGGTGACTCCAAACGCAGAAAAAGTATCTCACTTGCAATATGCTGATGACCTTATTGTATTTTGTATAGAAAATAGCATAAATGCAAAAAATATTAAGAAGATTATGAAGAATTACTATAGCTGGACAGGGCAAAGAATCAATGTACAGAAATCTTCGTTAATCATTGGAAAATCACTGAGAAGAAGAATGTCGAAGGCTCTCTTAATGGTTCTGGGAATAAAAGCAGTAAACAAGATGAATTATCTTGGTGTTAAGATGGTTTGGAGAAGATTAATAGCTTCAAATTTTCAAGGATTACTGGAGAAGATTATGATAAGCTAAATTTATGGGGAAATCGATTCCTAATTTTGTCTGGTAAGCTACAACTTATTATGTCTTCATTATTAACTATTCCTATCTTCCTTTCTTATCATTCCATGATTCCAATAAGAGTGTTAAGAAAATTAGACAAGTTGAGTAGGGAATTTCTCTGAATGAACCAAGATAGGAGCAAGGGAATTCATTATGTTGACTGGGGAACTCTTTGTAAACATAAAAAAATGGGAGGACAAGGAGTTGTTTCAGCTTTTGATAAAATTATAACTTGGAGAGCTAAAGTAGCATGGAGTCTTTTATCTAATCCTTCATTATTGCTGAATAGAATCTTAATTACTAAATACGGGATAGAAATATGGAAATCTAAAGTTAGATATGGAATATCTTCTACATGGAAGATCATTAAAAAGGGAGCTAAATCTCTTCAGCAAATTGTGAGATGGAAGGTATCAGATGGGAAGAATATTGATACATCTAAGGATATTTGGATCCTAGACAAATTTATTGATAGGTGTCCAACCTTTGTGGCTGATTTATAAGAAGAACAAAGATGCTTACAATTTTGTTTTCAAGATGGGAGTTGGAATGTCCTAAAATTATAGCAGGTATTTATTAAGGACTTGGTGGAACTTATTTGCTCTGTTCCAATTAATGCTGAAATTAATAAAGATGAAGTAGAAATTTTATTCAAGCATTCTAGAAGGTCATTGGCAGTTTTGATTTCTAGACAAAGCAGCAGTTATGAAGAGGAGGATGATAATTGGAGATGGTTAAAGAATTTAAAATTAAGACCAAGGGTAGAACATTTATGGTGGTGATTGACCCACAAGGCTATTTCATCAAATGAGTTTTTGATGTATAGAAGACTCATTAATCATAATGGATGTCCGAGAGGGTGTAGTGCTGTTGAAGATTCGGAGCACATAGCAGTTAATTTCTATTTCATTCAAGAAGTAATAAAGATTATAAATAAATTGAGTTTTAGGATCCCTATTTTATCATATTTGCTGAATTGCTTTAAGGAGTTGGCAGGTATGTCAAATTCAAACCCATTCTTGGGAAATTTATATTGTTCAGCTGTCTTTTTATCTTGGAAAAGTAGAAATAAACTTGTACATGGAAACAAGGAGGATGGCTTTAATGTCGTAGCAGCAAATGCACTCACTTTTGCTTCATCATCAATTAGTTTTGATCTTATTTCGATCAACTAGGAATCTAATCAGCTAAGGCTATTTTCTTCCATTTTTAACCCCCTCCAACCAATTGGATCAAACTTAATGTTGATGCATCTTTTGATAAAACTTATACTGCAGGTGTAGGAGGAGTTATAAGAGATAGCAAAGGCAGATTTTTGTTTGCCTTCGATTTTAAATATATGCATTGGGATTGCCCGGTTTTAGAACTATAAGCTATTATCTGCTTCAGTATGGTAGTTCAAGAATGGATGTATGAGGTGAAAGGAATCTTTATCAAGGGAGACAATTATAATGTCATGAGGTTCATCCAGAACATCTTCAAGGAAGGAGTAATTGAAGGTAATGATGCAAGCCTTGATGATTTTTTCTTTCTTAGAAATTTTAACCAAGTTATTATTCAATTTGTGAATAGAGGATGTAATAAGTTAGCTGATTATTGTGCTAATTACTATTCTACTAATTTTGTTTGGGAGAGTTTGGATTGTAATAACGTTCCACCTCTTTTTTTTTTTTAAAGTGTTGAAGGAGGAATGTGATAAGATTTACTTCACTTAGGTTCTTGTTCTTTGTATTTTATTAATAAATTTTCTTCAAGCATTTCATAAAAAAAAGTTCTTGAGCTAATATAACATTATCAAAATTAGAACAACCTTTCACAAAACTAGCTTGTTCAAGAGAGATGATATTAGGGAAACTAAAGCTAATCTAAACATAATTAACTTGGCATTGAGCTTATTGAAAAAGGACCAAAGACTGATAGGGTAAAAATCATTCTAAAAATTAGTAAAATCACTTTTGAGAATTAAAGCAATAGCAGTCGAAGTAAAAAATTTTGGGTAAGGATTGCGTTTAAGAAAATTAACAAAAGCATTTACTAAATCCTCTTTAATGATATGCCAAGTTTTTTTGAAAAAATTTAGAAGTAAAACTATCTAGCCCAGCAAAAAAATCAGAATTCATATCTTTAATATTAAAATAAATTCCTCCTCAGCTGGCAATTTAGTAAGCATAATGTTATCCTCTTCAGAAATAAGCAAAGGAATAAAGAAGAAACCCAAATCTAAAATAGGAATAAAATTATTGTTAAACACATTCTTAAAATAATTAACACTTGACTCAATGATCAAGTCAGGATAGTCAAAATGAGACTGCTTAGGAGTGGAAATCTTGTGAATATAACTAGAACTTTTTAATGATTGGCAGTATTATGAAAACATTTGGTATTTCTATCCCCTTCAACTAATAATTTACAATTAGCTTTTTGTTTCCAATAAACTTCTTCTTGTTCTTGAAGATTCACTAAAATGTCTTTGGCCTCATTCACAGAAACAAGATTATCCATAGAAGGATGATTCATGAAATTATTATCAGTCAAATTAACTTGTTTCTTAGCTTTCTTAAAATTAGCAAATTAATTCTTTAAAACAAATTTATTTCACCAATTCAAATTCTACTTGAGTAGCTTAAGCTTAAGCAAAAAATTAATTATACAACCATAATTATTAGTGGGAAATAGCAGAGCATGCCAATTTGTTTCAGCATTACTAAGAAATAAATAATGCAACAACCACATAATTTGGAATCTAAAATGAGAATGAGTAGAATTGTAATGCAATAAAATATTCAAAATCAGAGGAGAATGACTAGAGAGAGTTCTGAATAAATGCTCAATGTGAGTATTATGGTATTTAGAAATCCAAACATTATTGAAAATAATACGATCTAAACGTTGCCACATGGTAGTTTGGTTACAAGAAAATGCATTGTCAGAAAAGCCAATATCATAGAAATTAGAATTTTAAAGTGTGTGATTAAAGTCTTCCATAGCTAAAAAAATTTGAGGTACCCAACTCTTTCAATAGCATTAGTAAGAGTGTTAAAGTCACCACCAACCATCCAAGGTTCGACAATATTAAAAGAAAAATCAATAATTTGATCCCAAAGAGTTTTTGTAATAGTTCTAGTACAAGAAGCATAAACGAACTAAGCAAAATAAGAAAATTGAAGATAAAAATATTAGTGTGCACAATTTGAAGGAAATAATTGATAATACTTAAATTAACCCAAGACTTTGAAAAAATCCAAATTTTATTTGATTAATTACTATATGAACAATCAAACCCAAGTTTATTACACATTAAGCTAAGTTTGGAAGAATAAATTAAAGGCTCAAGCAACACCAAAACATTAATATTGTAAATTCTACATAAGTTCTTCACCGTATCCCTAGAAGGAGGTTACCAACCCCCCCAAATATTCTAGATGAGTGCTTTAACCATTGGAATAAAAAAACATAAGAAATTTGAGTAACTCTAGAAGATTGAACTTCAAAGAGCTTGTTGTTTTTAGAATTTTCTTTCCCACTTTGGTATAGCTAGTTTGAATATTATTGTTATGTAGTTATGAAGGGGTAGACAACATAGAAACATCACTCACACCTTCAAAATTTTCTAATATTGATAAGTCTTGGTTAGGAGCAATTTCTCCATCCTCCATATACTCTTCATCACCATCTTCATCATTCTCAAATTGCCCACCATTAGTAACATTTAAGGTACACATTTTATGTATCACATCACCACCATGACTAGCCTCAGGTGCATCCAAAGAAAGAGTTTAAATATAAATATATTCCTTCAAAGGCATTTTATCAAGTTCAGTTGGATCAATTTTAGCATTTTGAGCATCCGCTCCATCCATTAATAAAAGATTCCCAACATTAGCTTCCTCATTAATACTAGGATTTTCTAAAGGTATTGTAATAATGTTGTCCTGAACAGCCATTATGTCATTATTCTCCTATAAATGGTTGTGAACCTCATTCTTAATAGAATTATTCTTAACAAAATGATCCACCTTCTTCCCCTCTTTAATCCCCTTTTTTTAAATTGGGATGAGCCATAAAACATTAAATAAAAGAATGACTATAGACTTTGCAATGAGAACAAAATTTTTATATGTTTTCAAATTCAACTTTTTGTATATTACCAGAAGTTTTTGACCCAAGCCACACCTCATGTGGATATTTTCTGGTAATTATTGATATTATCTATCTCATGACCTATTTTGGAGATTTTGATGATAACAAACATATGCTTGGATGTTCTAATTTGTGTGCTAAGTATTTCATGTGTAATAATACGCATAGTAATTAATTATGGAATTTACATTGCACAACTCAAGTTCAATCAAATGTTGTGATTAAGATGGACAACTTGAAGGACTTTATATTAACGTAGGAGTATGTTAGTGGTCTATTAATATTTCCTTGCATGAATTGATTTGCTCACAATCTAAATATCTATTAATTATATATTAATCTTGATATAGAAATCTATAAAATTTCTTCATTAAAAAAAAATTTATAACTTTCATTGATTGCATAATTATTATTAAATAGGAAAAGTTATATAATTAGATAAATTAAAGGTAATAAGGTTATATGGTAAAAGTTTTATTATTTATTGATTTTAAATTAAATTGTTTCACATCAATTTCTTAATGTATGACTAATTTTATAAAAATTACATCATATTATTATATTAATATTCAATATATCCTTAAATATTTAAATATGTGTATGAATTGTTATTTTACTTAATATGATATTATTTTGAGAGAAATGTGGATTAATTTATATTGCATTAGAGTATTTGGATTCTGTAGAAATAAATTGATAGGTTATATGTCTCATTTAAATTTCAGCTGAATTTATAATGAATTTCCAAACATTATTTGATTTTAATATAACTTGTTGGTAGCCTTTTTGCCTTATTTTAGATGTATATGAAGACTTTTTGATTTTCCCACATGCCTTGCCAGTTTGTAGTCATTTGAATCTCACATATTTTTAATATAAATGAATTCTTGATCAAATGTAATATTATTAGTTGATAATTTTATATTAGTTTAATAGCTTTATACAAATTTGGTTTACTTACCCTTTACCTTCAAATACCTCTCTTCTTCTTCATGTAAGGGCTGCTAAAAAAAAATCTCTAGCAATTCTTCCATTCTTCCTTTCCTCTTTACATGCTAAATATTTAGAGGAGAAACTTTGATTTTTATTCCAAGAGCTCTTTCCATTTGCGAGATTGAACTCTTGGTTGGAAAGCTTCAACACACAAAACCGAGTAACATCTCTTAGAGTTCTTGAGTTTTCTTTTCTTCACTAGTTCTTTACTTTATATTCTTTTACCTTTTACCATATATTTATTTCTTTAAAATATTTTATTTTTGGTGAAATACTTGTTAGAATTTTAATATTAAAGTTTTCTATATTACATCTTTTAAATCTATAAAGTTTAGTAAAGAAAGTATTTTTATTTAATTTAAGGTGACATAGATTTACATCTATAATCTAATTTTGTTTATTTGATTTGAAGACTTAAAGTTTAAATGAATAAGAATACATATTTTAAATAAAATATTATTCTCATTTTAAACAAAATAAAAATCTATCTTAAATTAAGAAAATTTAATTTTTCACTTGCAAGTAGTGAAGCGGTTAAAATTAATTTGTATGAACACCTCAAATATTGTTGACATTTTATTGCAAGATAAATTGAACTTGTATTTTTTATATCAAATTATATTTTTCATTTTCTTGATCTAAGCCATTTGGCGTAGTGAAGTTTTAATTGTATTTAGATTGGGTTGTACTCGCTCGTGTAGGAGAGTACTTAGGTTGTAAAGAACTTCTTTAATTTAAAGAAGTGAGGTTTGCAAAGCTAACCTAGGATTTATGAATTCTATCCTAGGAGTTGGCTAGCGTGGATGTAGGTTGGATTGGAATCCAGGTCGAACCACATAAAAATATTGTGCCTCATATTTTCATTTCTTGCATCCATATTTCTTTATCTTTTTCATAAAAAAACGTGTGATTTCTTATTCTTTTCAAAATAGCTCTAAAATCATTTTAATTTTATTCTTTTAATAAAAAATTTAAAAACCTCAATTAACCCCCCCCCCCCCCCCCCTCCCTCTTGGAGTGCCATAGTAATCTAATAGTAATATCCAATTCCACCATAATACGAGCAATAAAAGGCCTAGATCTAATAGCAATAGCGTGGCCATATTAAATAATCCTTCCAAATATGGATCCCAAAACTTGAAGGACATGCAAGTTAAAGAAATGCAATCTCAATTTTTTGAAAGATATCCATATATGAACAATAGGATACTCTTCTTTAGTATCAAAGTAAGGAGTCCACTTTAAAAGTCTCATTTACCAGTTATTAATGTAATAAAATCATCTCACAAAAAATTGGCTATAGTCTAAATCATTATACAGTTGGATAGCACTATAACGCGCATTTACTAATCCATTAGAGAAAACACCAGACAATTTAAGGTTACCAAAAAATGACCTTATAGAATCCAGATATGCGTGCCTTAGGGAAAACTTTCCTTCAAGTGTAAATTGGTATGGAGATGCAAGTTTGACTATATCTTCATCCAAAATCGACAAAGTAGGAACCCCTTTAAAAGATGACTTAGTGAAAGAAAAAATATAGTCTTTCGAAGGAGCATCACCCGCAAGAATAATGTGAAAAGATTGAGATTTAGAGTTTAGATCATTAATGAGCATTTGCTAACCCCTAATTTTCATTTTTTTTCTCTATTAAATATCTTCTTTGATCAACATACATTACTTTCGAACCGTTGCGCTCTGCTCTCCCTTGTGATTCAGGGGCGATTTAGGGTTGCCATTCAAAAGCTCATCTTCTTTGATTCCCTGACATTTTGGTTTGCTTTTTCTCTAATTTTTCTTAATCTATAGCTTTATTATTGTTTCCTTGTGGCTTTCATTTGAGTTTTCTTTCAAGTATTATCTTGGGAGATGACAACTCCATCATTATCTATCCCTCTGAATGCTCCCTTAACTGATGGCCATTTTTTATGCTTTAAGGATGTCATTTCTGGATCCTCATCTTTTACTCCCAAGCTTAATTTTGTTCATTCTTTGTTTAAGGGTTGCCCGACTCTTTTGATCAATGACTCGGTTGTGTCTCAGTTAGCTGCCCCTTCTTCCCTAACTCTTATAGGTAAATTTATTTTGTAATGACCTAATTTGGACATTATCCGTAAGTTCGTTGTTAGCTTGAAGTTGTCTGGTTCCTTTCATGTCAATTTGTTGGATCCTTGCCATGTTGTGATCCAATTAACAAACGATCTTGATTATAGTCACAACTTTGCGTGGAGGTCTTACTATATTCAAATGTGCCAAATGCATCTTCTCAAATGGATGCCAAAATTTGATGTGAGGGAAGAATCACCCATTTCACCAATTTGGAGTTCTTTTCCTAACTTGAGATTGCATTTCTTCAATTTGCAAGTTTTGTTTGGACTTGCTTTGATTTTTAAAAGACCTTTACAAACTAATCAAGCCACGGCTTCCATTTCTAGGCTGTCTATAGCTTGTGTTCTTATGGAAGTTGATGTTTCTAAGAAACATCCAGGTGAGGTTTGGTTAGGTTTAGAGCTAAATGGTTACGTTCAAGAAGTTAAATATGAAAATTTACTGATATTTTGTTCTCATTGTAAAATGCATGGGCATGGATTTAACGAATGCATTAGGTTCTAACACCACCTTCGCAAAGACAAAGTCGTGTCCAAACAATCTCAACCTATTGTTGAGCTTCCTTCTGAGGAGGACAATTTGCATCATATTGAGTTTGAAGGAAATATTTCTAAGTTGGGTGATGCGCCAATTGTTATTTATTCTTTACCTATACTGAATGACCCTTCCCCTCCTCCAAAGATCTCTTCTCTAACATATCCATCCACTGTGGAGGCATCCCCTTCTAAATTGGCCGACATTACTTGTATCTTGGATGATTCTCCAAGTGTTGGTAACATGTTTGAAAATCAAGGGTTAAATGACTCTATCTCTTTAAATATTCCTACCTATGCTGCTCCTATTATAAATTGCTCTCTAAATACTAATAAACCTGCTATTGTTCATTATGTTCCTTGATCTGATCATAATCACAAAGTTGTTGTTGCTAATATCCAGATTAATTCTAATAATAATGAGGGTCCTAGTGAAAATGAATTGGTTGAATCTAAAAACACAGGTCTTGGATTAAATAGTTTGGCAGCGGAAGAAGAAGATTTGTTGGAGGAAGGTGAGCTTCCTCAAAAGTGTATGGCCATAGATGTGAATCTTGGCTATAAGTCCCCTTCTACCTCTCATTTCAATTATGATGCTCTCACTGATTATGAGGAATTACAATTTTTTGCTAAATGTTTTTCTAGATATGACATTTACATTAACTTTGTTAAAGGCCAAGGTAAACATGGTAGGAAGAGCAAAAATAATGTTCCACTTTCGGGTAGACAGACTAATCATATTTTGTAATTTAGTAGAAACACTGGCTCACAAACAAGATGTTAATGTTTGGTTTTTTATGTTTAAATCAATTCATTGGAATGTTAGGGGTATTGGGTGTGTTTCATCTCTCTTGCGGGTTAAGAATCTTTGTTGTATTCATAATATTTCGATTCTTGTATTGCTTGAACTTCTTGTTAATGTTTCTAATTTAATTACTACTGCTAAGTTTCTTGGTTTTAAGCATGCTATAGCTAATTGTGCTAATAAGATCTAGGTTTTTTGGAAAGATCCAATTTATATTGATGTTCTTGGAAACTATACTAAGTGCTGCATTATCACATAGAAGTTTTAACTATTAAGTGTTGTGCTTTTTTCATTTATGCTGCTTCTTCTTGTGGCATTAGAAAAGTTTTGTGGGAGCAATTAATTGACTTTCATAGTATGTGTCCAGGTCCTTGGTTGGTGGGGGGTGACTTTAATACCATCTTTAATCCTTCTGAAGATCGGGGGATTCTGCTCCAATTTTTATTCTATGGATGATTTTAATAATATGATTATGGACTACAATCTTATTGACATTGGTTTTTATGGTAATCAGTTTACTTGGAATAGAGGTCACCTTTGGCAAAGGTTGGATCGCATTTTATTTAATAATAATTGGACTAATTCTTTTACCTCTATTTTTGTTGAGCATCTTAGTCATACTCTTTTTGATTATTCTCTTTTACTTCTTACTTTGAGTGTTAGTCAAGTGAATGTTGTCCCTTAATTTTGTTTTCAAAACATGTGGCTTCAGCATAATTCCATTTTGGGTCTTGTTCAAGAGAATTGGAATGCGATTTTGCATCCTTATAACTCTATTGTGGGTATGAAAAGATTCTAGTTTATGTTGAAAAGAATTAAGCAGCTTATAAATTAATGGAACCATAATGATTTCAAGAATATTTATACAAATATTTTAAATGCTGAAGAGATGGTGAATAATGTTGAGCTTAACTATCAAAATGTTCCTTTTGAGGCTAATTTTGCTTCTCTTTCTGTGGCTAAGGCTAATCTTTTTAAACTTCAATCCCAAGAAGAAACCTATTAGAAACAAAAAGCTGCTACACAGCACCTGTTGGAAGGTGATAATAATACTAAGTATTTCCATGCTTTGGTTAAAAAGAAACATGATTCTAACTTTATCAATAAAATTAATCACGATGACTACTCTATTACTAAGGATGCTGAGGAGATTTCCATGTTGGCCGTTCATTACTTTCAGGATAGGCTTAATAAGGTTTTTATCCCAACTAACATTTTTAAACCGAACATTATCCCTTCTGTCCTTTCTATGGAGGATAATAATCTGCTTGATGGTATTCCCTCTCTTGAGGTATTAAAAGATATTGATTTTAATATAAATGGAAACTCTATGGTTGGTCCTGAAGGTTCCATCACTACTAATTTTTTTTCAAAAAGCTTGGGATTTTATTAAGGATGATCTTTTTCATGCTATTTTGGATTTTTTTACTGGTAATACGATGCCTAAGTTTTTTTCTTCCTCCTCTATTATTCTTATTACTAAGAAGAATAATGCTAGTAATTGGAATGACTTTAGACCTATTAGTCTCTGTACCTTTTTTAGTAAATTGTTTTCTAAAATTATTATGCCTTATTTAACTAATGTTCTTCCTAAGATCATTTCTCCTTTTCAAATGGGCTTTGTTAAAGGTCGTGCCATCTCTGACAATATTTTGTTGGCTCAAAAATTTTGCCATGATTTGAATGTCAAGGTGAGGGGTGGTAATTCTTTTCTCAAGTTGGATATTTCCAAAGCTTAAGATAATACTAGTTGGCAATTCATCTATAACATTCTACAATTATTTGATTTTAATTTGTCCTTTATTATTCTTATGAGAAATTGCATTGAAGGTTCTTTTTCTCTTTGATTATCAATGGTAGGAGCTCTGGTTTTTTTAAATCTTCCCATGGTTTAAGGCATGGACCCCATGTCCCCTACACTATTTATTATTGCTGTTGATTACCTTTCTAGAAGCATCGCAACATGTTCGTACTTCACCCCAATTTGTTCTTCATAACTAGGGATGGATTTCCTATATCTCACCTCTATTTTACCGATGATTTTATCATTTTTATGAATGCTTCTCGTAATAACTTCAATAAACTTATGGATTTCTTTCTTGATTTTTACACTATTAGTGATTTGTCTTTAAATAATCATAAATATTATTTTCTTGTTTCCAATAATATGAATAGGGATTGTATCTCGGCTATTAAGGAGCTTACTGGATTTTTGCATGGCCAATTACCTATCAAGTATCTGGGTATCCCCTTATTTAAAGGAAGAAAGAAATCATTTTTGTTTAATGATTTAATCACCTCTGTGCAGAATAAACTCCAATTTTGGGAAACTAATTTCTTAAGTTTTGGGGGTAGGTTTACCCTCATTAGAAGTGTACTATGTGATCTCGTTATCTATTCTTTACAAACACTGCTTCCCACTAAATGGGTGTGTAATAGAATTAATATTATCTTTAACAAATTTTTTTGGAAAGGCTCTTCTAGTAAAACCAAAATTGCATGAGCTTCTTGGGATAAATGTTATGGTGTCTTAAAAGAGGGAGAGCTTGGCTGTAAAATCATGGTTGATCTGGCTTATGCTTTTTCTTATAAGTTATGGCTTACTTTTTGGGCCATATTATCTTTGTGGGCTAAATTTATGTTCTCTAAATATTTTTGGGGAAGCATCCTTCTACTTGTTCTTTTAATAGTGATGATTCTAAAGTTTGCCAGAGGATGTGCAAGGTCAAGTGGGAGGTAGAGCCTCATCTCTTGGGGCCTTGGCAGTAATAATATCTTCTTCTGGTAATATCAATAGTTAAGTTCTTGCTCTATTGACTCTCTTATTTATTCTACTTCTACTACGACGATGAAGGTTAGTTACTTTATTAATGATAACTGTTGGGATTTTGACAAGCTTGCTGATGTTCTTCCGTATTGTATCATTCAAAAAATTCTAAATATTCCTATTAACTTTGATTTTAATGATGTGATTTTATACAAGTTGGCTAGTGATGGTCTATTTAGATTAAAAGATGCTTGGTATGATTTTAGACCTATGAAAGATGTTAATTCCATTTTGTCTATGGTTTGGCAAAGAAGTATTCCCTCTAATATTTATACTTTTATTTGGGGAATTTTAAATAGATTAATTTATATGGATGACAATTTGATATAAAGAAGGTTCGTCCTCCCTTCTAAGTGCCAGTGTTGTTTTCATCATGAGAGTATGCGTCAGGTTTTCGTGTCGGGGCCTATAGTTGTTAAAACTTTGTGTTATTTTGATGATATCTTCAAATTAAATATTTTTAATGTGAATATGTTCATTTATACTCTTCTCAAGGCTTGGTTTGTGAACTCTAAAGGCCATATTAGAAATATTTCCTCCTCCATTATTTTGTTGGTTTCTTTGGTTGGAAAGAATCAACTAATTGTTTAATGGTATTAAAATGGACTCTTTGAGGGTCATTAAAAATGTGAAAGATAAATTCATTAGCTTGGATTTTGTTAATTTAATTTTTATGAATGGTTTTAATAATTATCGTAATGTTGTTTCTGAATTAGGTGTTAAGGTGCAGCCCCCCTGCTTCCTACCCTTCCTCATCTGGTTTATTGGGCTAATCCGGTTGAGGGTTATCTCAAGCTGAATGTTTATGCTGAGTATGAGAATAAAAATATGAGGTGTGGAGGCATCAATAGAGATGGTTATGGTAATGTTTTTTCTTGGCTTTGCAGTGACTTTTAGGGTAAACCCCATTTAAATTATTTTACTTCCTTTTTCTATGGGTTAAGAAGTTGTATGTGTTGCGAATCAATGGTTTATGATTTTGATGATAGAAAACATTCCTTATTTCTCTACGATTGCCTTTTGTGCTAACGTTTCAGGTCCAAACGATCAGACTGCAATTTGGAACCAGCTTTAGATTGGATAGACTAGGTCTGTGTCAGTTTGTAATCTTTTTCCTTTCTTGAGTCTGTTGTTTTTGGTGTGGCATCTAATGATTTGTAACTTTGAAGATTTTCTGTTGTGCCCTAAAAGATTTCTATTTTTGGTAACATCGTCCGGGATGATATTTATATCATCCTGGACGATCTAACAAAAGTAGAAATCCTAATTAGGGAATCCTCATTAAAGCATCAGTCTTTATATAAAACACATCGTCCTGGACAATTTTGTATCGGCCAGGACGATCGGCTCAATTCCACAAGAATCTGCCGCCATATCTACTTAGGAAAATCTTATTTTTGGGCATCGTCTCGGTGGATCATCCTAGACTATAAAATATCATCCCGGACGATCCAGAGCAATTTTTCCAAAATTTCTCTGGCAGTTTTGGAAAGCAATTAATGGGGATTTTGTCCGGGCCGATCGCAAGATCGTCCGGGATGATTAGACATCATCCAGATTCATTTCACGGCGATATTCAGGATGATTTTTCTCATATTTGAACTAATCGGCCAGGTCGATATGCCTATCATCCTGTAGGATAATATCGGCAACTTGCATTAATGATCTCATTTTTAACTCTTCTATTTAAGCTATGACAAGGCACTTTGTAAGAGTCTTTGGCAGCCATTGTAGCTTCATTCTTGTGGGGGAAACTTGGAGAGAGAGCTTGAAAGGGAGAGAGGAAAGGGTGGAGTTTGAGAGGGAGAAGATCCTGTGAGGGGGAGGAACTCAAGGGAGTGTGGTGGGGGATCCACACGGTTGTTCCGGCGAACTCGCACCTTAGTACCATCTAATTCAGGGCTTGTCTCGAGGTAAGTTCACCAAAGAAGAAGATCTCCTTTGTGTCAAAGGACCCGGCGACTCCGCCGCATCGGAGAAGGTGGAAGTGATTTTGTAAGGGCTTCTCCGCCTAGTTGTGGGGGCTAAAGGAGAGACACTTCTTTTAGTGCAATACTTGGAGGGTGCCTCCAAGGAGTGGACGTAGGTCAAGGTTTGACCGAACCACTATAAATCCGGTGTGTTCTTTCTTTTTACTGCTTTACGTTTTAATTTCCGCACTTTGATTTCTGTGGTGATTTTGGTTTTTGTTTTAATTTAAAGATTCTTCTTTTCCAATTCACCTCTCTCTTTCTTTAGCCTTGGGCCAGTTCTATAGGGCTTAACATCCCTAACAAACTTTCTAGTGCCATTAGAGCACTTTCAAGTGGTATCAGAGCCATTTTCAAAAAATAAGTTTTTAAAAGCTTTTGAATTTTGATACATGGCTAATCATATTATTGTCGAAGGTTATTCAATCACCAGACCACCTCTATTTGAAAATATGTCATTTAATTTTTGGAAAACTCGCATGTTTATTTTTTTGCAATCAATTGATTTTCATATGTGGCATATGATTTTAACTGGTTATTCATCACCGTCACATATTGTTAATGGAGTTACAACTGATATTCTGTTTAATCAATGGAATAGGGAAGAACAAGTAAAATGCTCAATGAATGCAAAATTTTTAAACTGCTTTTTCTGTGCTTTAAACTCTAAAGATTTTATGTTAGTTTCCACGTGCACTACTTGTAAGGAAGTTTGGGATAAACTACACACCATATATGAAGGCACTAGTGAAATCAACCAATCCAAGCTGAATTTGTTAATGCATGATTTTGAATTATTTTCCATGAAACCTTATGAGACAATCTTAGACATGTACACTAGGTTCATTCAAATTGTAACATCTTTGCTTGCCTTAGGAAAAGATTTCTCAAATTTTGAAAAAGTCAATAAAATTCTTCGTTGTTTACTTGAAAATTTTGAAGCCAAATTTGTTGCTATTTGTGAATCAAAAGATTTGAATGATTATTCTATTAATAATTTGATTGGCTCACTCATTGCCTATGAGCAAAGTTTGGGTCAAAGACTTTTGGATGCACATGAAACTATTGTTCTAAAAGCTGGAGATACAGAAAGAGATAGCCTAGTTGGTGATGAAGGCAATGACGTGTCAAGCAAATCACAAAGCTCACCTAAGCATAAGCAAAAATGGAAAAAAGGTAAAAGTGGTAAGGATGTCTATATTTCTTCTGATGTTATTTCCTTTCGATGCAGGAAGCCTGGACATATGAAAAATCAGTGCCCTAATTTAAGAATTCTTCCTACAAAAGAAAAGGGCAAGGAGAAACAAAATTTAAACTTGGGAAATAATAAAAGGCAAAAAATCTCATGGGCAGATCTAGTCTCTGAAGCATCGAACCAGGAGAGAGATAATGGTTAAGACCCTTTCGTGTTTTTGTGTTGTGTTTTTGTGTTTTTCTTTTTTTATTTTTGTTTTTGAGTTTTGTTTAATCTTTGGAAAAAAATTTTTCGTGAAAGTTTTTCTTTGATCAACACACGCATTCCCTTTTCTAAAAATGAAAAATCTACTTCCTATTTTTTTTTTAAATCTTTGGTAAGTTTTGTTTGACTTCTCTAAAACAGTCAAAGGAAAGAAACTCGTATTTTTGTTTCTCTTTTTCTCTTCTTAAAGAGGTTATTTTACTTTTGATTCAAAATCTTCATCATATTTTAAATTGGATTTTAAAACTATTTTTTTTATCTCACTACATTTTTTCTTTCGCATAGAAATCTTTTGCAAGATTATTGAATCCACCAAAAAATTTTCTTAATCAAGTTGTTCGTGTTGTCAATAATTTGGATTTTCTTTGATTTTGAAAATATAAGAAAGAAAGCATATTTTTTGAAAATAATTAAAGAAAAAAAGTGGCCAATGATGCCAAATCAAAAGATGTGCAATGACGCCAAATTAAAAAAAAAAACACAAAGTGTATTAAAATCAAAAGATGCTCAAAGAGCCATTCAAGTGATAAAGGGCATAAAATGAGCCCACAAAAAAATATGCTTATTTTTTTTTCTTATACTACTAAAAACTTAAGAAAATCCTTGATATGTTTGAAACTTGTGCTTGAAAATTTTGGATCCTGATTCAGAAATTTGTGCATTGATCTTCTATTAGATTTGTTTTATGGAAGGAGTTTTGAAAAAATAATGTTTCTTTTTCCAGTTTATTCCTTGATTTAGATATTGGATTAAAAAGTTTTTGAGCCTTTAAAAGAACGAGTTTGGATTATCAAATTATGAATTTCTAACATTTTCTGGTTATGCGTTGTCAATCCAATTCTACTAAGTTTTTGATTAAAACTAAGATGTAACTTTCTCATTTTAAGAATATTTATTTTTTCACTAGATTAGAAAATGTATTTTGTCTTTTGTTTTGTTTTTGTTTGGGCCTCCTCTCTTTTTGATAATGTCAAAGGGGGAGAACGTATTGTTTTTGTACTGTTATCGTATTGGTATCTTGTTTTCAAAAAAATAAAAAAAAAACAAAATTATTTCATCTCCCCTATTTTTTAAAAGTGTTATTCTAGTGATGGGGAGATTAGGAGAAATTGTTCTTTTTGAAAATTCAAATTCAATTGTTTGCCATCATCAAAAAGGGGGAGATTGTTCCGAATCAATGGTTTAAGATTTTAATGATAGCAAACATTCCTTATTTCTCTACGAATGCCTTTTGTGCTAACGTTTCACGTCCTCATGATCAGATTGCAATTTGGAACAAGCTTAAGATTGGGTAGACTAGGTCTGTGTCAGTTTGTAATCTTTTTCCTTTCTTGAGTCTGTTGTGCTTGGTGTGGCATCTAATGATTTGTAACTTGGAAGATTTTCTGTTGTGCCCTAAAAGATTTCTATTTTTGGTAACATCGTCCGGGACGATCTGACAAAAGTAGAAACCCTAATTAGGGCATCCTCATTAAAGTAACCGTCTTTATGCAAAACACATCGTCCTGGATGATTTTGTATCGGCCAGGACGATCGGCTCAATTCAACAAGAATATGCCGCCATATCTACTTAGGAAATCTTATTTTTGGACATCGTCCAGGTGGATCGTCCTGGACTATAAAATATCATCCCGGATGATCCAGAGCAATTTTTCCAAAATTTCTCTGGTAGTTTTGGAAAGCAATTAATGGGGATTTCGTACGGGCCGATCGCAAGATCGTCCGGGATGATTAGACATCATCTAGCTTCAATTCAGTGTGATATTTAGGACAATTTTCCTCATATTTGAACTAATCGGCTAGGACGATATGCCTATCGTCCTGGACAATAATGTCAGCAACTTGCATTAATGAGCTCATTTTTAGCTCTTCTATTTAAGCTATGACAAGTCACTTTGTAAGAGTCTTTGGTAGCCATTGTATCTTCGTTCTTGTGGGGGAAACATGGAGAGAGAGCTTGAAAGGGAGAGAGGAAAGGGTGGAGTTTGAGAGGGAGAAGATCCAGTGAGGGGAACTCAAGGGATTGTGGTGGGGGATCCACACGGTTGCTCCGGCGAACTCGCACCTTAGTACCATCGAATTCAAGGTTGTCTCGAGGTAAGTTCAGCAAAGAAGAAGATCTCCTTGGTGTCAAAGGACCCGGCGACTCTGCCGCACCGGGGAAGGTGGAAGTGATTTTGTAAGGGCTTCTCCGCCTAGCTGTGGGGGCTAAAGGAGAGACACTTATTTTAGTGAAATTCTTGGAGGGTGCCTCCAAGGAGTGGACGTACGTCAAGGTTTGACTTAACCACTATAAATTCGGTGTATTCTTTCTTTTTACTGCTTTCGCATTTTAATTTTCGCACTTTGATTTCTGTCGTGATTTTGGTTTGTGTTTTAATTTAAAGATTCTTTTTTTCCAATTCACCTTTCTCTTTATTTTTCCTTGGGCCAGTTCTATTGGGCTTAACATCCCTAACAAACTTTCTAGTGCCATCAGAGCACTTTCCGTATGTCCCTTGACATTGCTAGTATTACTATTGAGATTAAGCCTTTTTTTAATATTCAATGCTTATTTAATGGTGTGGACTAAGTTTGTGATCCTGGCGCATTTCATATTATTATATATATTAAGGAGCTTATGGTTTTTATTTATATTGATACTTCTTTTATGCTAATGGAAGGCAATTCTTGTGCTTGGTGGTTAGTTCAGTTTAGTGCTAGTACTGAATGCTTCATGGTCCTTGTGGAAGCCAATGCTCCTGCGCCTCTTAAGATTGGACAAAATTTCTTACCCCTATGTTATAACATAATTATTTTCCTATTTGGTCTCCTGTGTTATTCCAATGTTTCTTCTTTGCTGGGTGGTTTTGTTTGCCTTATCTTCTGCTGGTTCTCAATCTGGAGATGGGTGTTTTTCTTATTTTTAGGTTGTACGCTGGATTTTTTGGGTTGAGCAATGATTGCAACCTTCTGTTGATGGTTTGCCAATTTGTTGCTCTCCTCCCCGTGACTCTGGGTGGGCATTACCTTATTTGCTTTGGGTGTCTTTCTTTCTGGGTGTGGTTGTTTCTTGGGCTGATGGTGGGCTTGGACCTGCTTGATCACCTTTGGTTTGTTACTGGGAGTTTTGCTGGCTTATTTTTGGTGGGCCCACCTTTTTTAGTAGTGTTTTCTGGGAGCTATGTTGGTCTAGGATTTTGGGTGTTATGCTGGTTGCTCAGGTCTGATCTTTATTTCCAGGCCTGTGTTGTTATGAGGAAAGTGGCTTTGCCTATTTGAGGGGTGTCTTTTGGTTTTTTCTGCTTTGGTGGGTGGTGTTGTGTGATGGGGCTATGGGGCTGGATGGAGTGGCATCGATACTCTATGATGTTAGCGTGTTTTATTCCTACCTAAGCTCTTCCTGCGAGATCACTACTAGCATTATCTATTTGTTTTTGAATTTCATCACTAGTTTTTGGCAGCACAATTGGTTTTATTGGTATAAGCTGGATACTTGGTTTTGTCATTTTGTTTTCTGGCATTCTCTCCTCTATGTTTTGATTTTTGAGTGATGTGGTAAGGCTGGTTTGGCCTTTTGGGTGGTTGGTTCTGTAACCATTCCTTGCTGTGATTTATGGTTTTTTTAGAGTGCTGGGGGTGTTTGCTTCTTGAGGTGGTGGTTGCTGTTTTTACCTAGAGTATTGAGGGGTTGTGTAAGCTGGTTCATTTTGGCTGGTTGGTGCAGCTTCAGGTTTTATCCACTAATGTTGTCATGCCTTATACCTCCTTGAGTTCTTCTTATGTCATTTCCTCTGGCATTGATGTTGTTTTGGTGGTTTCTTGCTTCACTCAATTATTCTTAGCTTCTTATTTTCCTAGTATTAATTATGGTGATTTGTGCCATATTACCTGTTATGTTAGCTGCGAGTTTCGGGTCTCCTTCTTCCCGTGGCTGTTAATTTGGAATATTTTGATTTGTTTTGCCTTTTGGAGAAATTCCTACTACTTTGAGAGGATTAATGTGAGCTCTTCTACTGCTGACATGGTTTATTGGTGGTACTCTCTTTTCCATTACTATTAGCTATTTTGTGTTTTTTTCCTATGTCCTTTTCTCTATTTTGTAGGATCCGTGCTGTGCAGGTCATTGCTTTAACCATTTTTGGATCAGAAAGCTTGTGCTGAATGCTCATGTTGGTTGCTTCCCCACTTTTTGGGTGCTTCTTCTTTTGCACCGTAGATTGTATCTAGGTTATCTTGTATTTTGGCATAGTAGGGACCTTGAGCTTATATGGTTTTTTTTTTCATTTTTCTTGTAGCTCTTTTGAGTAGTAGAAGAGCTCAAAATCCCTTTAAGGACCTCTTAATTTTGCATATATATCAATGCATAGGAACCTCTGTGGGTTTCCCTTAAAAAAAAAAAGAGTTTAGATCATTACCAGTTGCACCAAAAAAACTACTATTAACAACAATCGAAACCGAAGGCGAATTACCCTAGGGGGAATGATTGGATGAAGTTGGAGCAGCCTCCAAGATGAAAAACCATGAGAAAAACCAAAGGCTTGATGGCCTTAGGATATCATAGAGACCGAATAGAATCACAAAAAATGATTAAAGAAAAGCAAAACCACTAGATCTATAGTAGAAACCATGAGTCTTAATTGGAGAAACCCAATCCCTAGAAGAAAAATTATGTAGAAGAGAGTGAATATGAATGTTTTTTTGATTAATGAGTCCTTCCCTTGCACTAGCATTGTAATTTCTTCTTTTTAGGTTGGATCTTTATTTTAATCTCTTTTTATGTCCATTTCCTAGTGTTAGGTGTTACTTTTGTGGCATTTTAGGTAACATAACCCTCACTTTCACAATTCATTGTAGGATCTATATAGTGTGGAGGCCTAAAATACATTCATCACTGTATAGTATGCAGTCATCTTATTCATTCAAGCATAAGGTGGAATCCAAACTCACTTGGGTTCCCAAATCTAACCTTTGGATGACTATGTAGGTCTGCTCTCACAAAAGAACTAGTAAGAGTGTGTGGTAATTGGACAAAGGATGCTTGATGCACATGATTGGTGATAATTACCAGTCCATCATAATGGAGGCCAGGTCAGGAGGCAAGGTGACATTAGGGGACAACACCACTAGGAATGTTGTGGGCTCAGGTATAGTTAGAAACTCTAAAACCTTTTTGATTGAAGATGTTTTATTAATTGATGGTTTAAAGTATAATTTATTAAGTATTAGTTAACTATGCGATGAAGGCTTTGAAATAAAATATCTTTCTAAAAAACACATTATTACTTAAATGAAAAACTTGTGTTAGAAAGAAATTGAGTGAAAAATTGTTTACATATTAGACTATAACTACATTAAATAATTGATGAATATTGGCTATGACATAGAATGATATGTCATGCGAGCAAGACTCTGAGGAATATCACCCAGAAAAATCTTGTTAGAGGCATACCTAAGTTAGAGTTCACTATGGACCACCTATGTGATGCTTGCCAAGTAGGACGATAAGTTAGGCCATAATTTCTTTTAGTCAAAGACATTAACACCACTAGTCCATTATAAAATATTCCATATGCACCTATTTGGACTTGTTAGCACAACTAGCATAAGAGGAAAGACATTTGGTTTTGTAATAATAGACGACTACTCTAGATTTACTTGGGTTAAATTCCTAGTACATAAGAGTGAGCTATTTGAGGAATTTAGAGTTTTCTCCACCTAGATTTAATGGAAATTAGGATTTAAAATCTCAACAAGTCATAGTGATCAAGTTGGAGAGTCAAAAAATGATAAGATTGAATCCTTCTATCATTTTTTTTTAACATTACAAAAAAAACATTAAGAACGAAGAAGAAAGAAAAGCTATTACAAACTAATCATAGAAAAGCAGCCTCATATTCCTTCTTCTGAAGACATGATAATGAAGAAGGAATATCAGGAGAAGAAATAGAATCAAAACAAAAGTCGTTCGGTAAAGCAAGAGTTGCACACAAATCTACAACTTTATTACAATTTCTAGAAGTGTGTTGGAAAATCACCTTATTGAGGTCATGGAGGAAGGAAGTCTTCTTGGATAATTGGCCAACAGCAGTGGGCTTTACAACGGAATCCTGGAAAATTTTGATAGCGTTGTAGTTATCACCCTATATTATTACTTCTTTATAAACAAATTTTCAATCTTGAATGAATTTCTTCAAAGCATAAACCGCTTCCAATTCTAGTTGATTGATATCCCAATGTAGTCTCTGCCTTCCGAATGCAAGAAGTAAATTCCCTTTAAAATCCCGGGCTACACCGCCATTGCTGGCTATACTTGAATCGAGGAGTGATGCATCGACATTAAATTTGATCCATTCTAGTGGTGGGGGATGCCAAGTAGTAACGGGCTCCCTAAGGAGATTAGCATCCCAGTTAACTAGCAATGGAAATTTGCTCGTAGCGGAGAAAATAACATTGGCAGCAATCACCGAAATAAGGGTAGCTGGATTACAGTGCTTCTTATCATTTCTGCGATTCCAGGAGTAGTACACAGCCGTGTAGTAGATCCTGACAATTTCTAATCTTCCACTGGAAAGGCTTCTAAGATGCTGGAAACAATCAGTAAGAGAGCTAAAAACTAGAATATAGAATCCCCAAGTTCTCAGTTTGTTTAAAACCTCAGTAAGAGATTTATAATGTATTAAAATATTATCACAAGTTTCGGTAACAGGGCAGCCATAAGCACAAAGATTGCTAGTGATAACCTTCCTGTGCTTCAAGAACTCGTTCGATGGAATGGCAAACCTACTCAATATCCACCAGAAATGCTCCACTCTTGACTTGAATCTTGGCTTGAGCTTCAACTTCCGAAGCCAAATTGCAAAGCCGTAATCTTCAAAAGTCTTGTGATACTTAGTCACTTCAGAATAAGCCAATGAAGTGATGGATTTCCCAGAATGTTGGTAGAGAAGCTCCATATAGTCATTATCACCCTCCTGAATAACACTTTAGAGAACAATAAGATTAACTAAATTAGAATTGAAATAACGGTTGAGCTCCATTAAATTCCAGTGACCATCATCAAAAAGAAAATTCTGCAGTGTCAGATTCTCCAGTCCAATGCAGTCAGCAAGCGTTGGCCACTTATTGAAACATTTATCAAGCATCCAAATGTCGTCCATGACACTGATATTAGCACCATTAACAATATTCCATCTAACTATTGGCTTAAGGAAGGAAACTCCATTAGAGATAATGGATCGGGCTGCAGATTGACCCTATTTAGTCTTGCCATTCCAGATAGCCAAACCATGCTTAGCAGTTAAGCATTTAAATAGAAGTGAGGAAGGATTCTGGTAGAGTCTCCAAGCTAATCGAGCACGTAGGGGACCAACTCTTTTAACAGAGGAGTGCATGCCCAAACCTCCACAAGCTCTCAGAATGCATAAGTCATCCCATGCGATGTAATAGAGTCCCTTGATACCATAATTTTGATGCCAAATGAAGTCACGACAAATACGATCCAGCTCATAAAGAATTTTCTTGGGGATTAAGGAATGCGTGGAGACAAAAGTAGGTAGCGAAAGAAGGGAAGATTTGGCAAGAATTAACCTTCTAGCAATTGAAAGGAACCGAGCACCCCAAGCATTTAGCTTATCTAAAGCATGGTCAATTACAAATTGATAGTCATTCCTGACTAGCCTTCTCAATGCAATTTTGATGCCAAGATACTGAATCTCTTTGACAATTGTAAAGCCAGATTTCTTCCCAATCTTACATTTCATGGATGGTTTAATAGAATTCCCAAAAATAATTTGAGACTTGTTCTGATTTATGCCTTGCCCTGTCCAACCGCAATATTCAGTGACTAAATTCATCATCAATCGAAGCTGAGCGACGGTACCATATCCAAACAGTAAAATGTCATTGGCATAGAGTAAGTGTGTAATTTTAGGAGCTATGGAAGAAGTTTGGATACCAATTTGAGGACCTCTTTGCTTAATTAAACTTGAGAGAAGCTGAGAGCACATAATGAAAAGGTAAGGTGACATGGGACAACCTTGCCTAAAGCCACTCTTGGCTTCAATCCATCTGGTTCCTTTGCCATTCAAAAGAATTGAAAACTGAACATCAATGACACATTCCAGTATAAGGTTTGAGAAATTCTTCGAGAAACCAAACCAGAATAGAACATTTTCCAAATTCTTCCAGCACATACTATCAAAAGCTTGAGCCATGTCAAGCTTTATAGCCATTAAGCCCTTCTTATTTTTAGAAATCCTAAATTTATTAAAAATTTCTAAGGCCAGGAGGCAGTGATCAAACATTGATCTACCCAGAACGTAGGTGACTTGCTCCTCAGAGATGAGCTTGGGAATGAAGATCATGAGTCTATTAACTAGCATGGTGGTAACGATTTTATAGATAGTTTGACATAGACTAATCAGTCAAAAATTAGAAGGAGTTATTGGAGTGTTAATTTTTGGGATAAGAACAATCAAAGTGTCTTTCCAAGCTCCATTCATGCATCCAATGATGAAAAAATGCTTGATAGCTCGCCAGGTAGTGTCTTGGACAATGTCCCAACAGAATTTAAAAAAAGATGAAGTAGAACCATCTAAACTCGGGGATTTGTTTGAGCCTTGCTGGGAGACGGCAGTGAACAAATCTGTCTCAGTAAATTCAGATTCTAAGAAGTCTATATCTGCATTATCAATTTGCTGATATGTGGCCAATTTTTAATGTTGCATTCCTTGAGCTTCCACTTATCTTTAAAGAATTTTAAGAAAACTTATTCGATTTTATCAGTTTCCTCAACAATGGTATTATTCTGATCCTTAATTTGTCTGATCAACTTGCCATTCTTCCTAGCCGTCATGTAAGCATGATAATATCTAGAGTTGATGTCTCCTTCTTCATTCCATTTTGCCTTTGCACGCTGATTCCACCAAGTAGAGAGTATAGTTAAAGTAACATTAAGTTCTCTCACCTTGTTGTAGAGTAAATCAAGATCAGCGGGACTGAGACCTCCTTCCGCCTCTTCTTGCAATTGCAGTTTAAGAATATCATTCTTCAATTCTTCTTTTAATTGATTCAAGCTTTTTCATTTGTTCCTATTCCAAAAAAAAAAGGATTTCAAAGTTCTCTTAATTCTTCTGTTAAGGACTTCGGAGTCATTGCCATAATCATGTTTATTCCATGCTTTAGCTACAATGCCTTTGGTGGGAGGATAGGATCTCCAAGTGTCTTCAAACCTGAAAATTTTAGGATGAGAATGCGTGGTATCATCAAGCTTGAAAGCAACGGGACAGTGGTCAGAGGCTATTCGAGCAAGGTGTTTGACTGACGCAGACGGAACCAGCTGTAAAGCTGAGGAGTTTAGCAAACTGCGATCTAACCATTCCCATATTCTAGCATTGCCATGCTTGTTATTCCACCAAGTGAATTTGGGACCGATGACTCCTAAATCATGAAGATATTGGTTAGCCATGAATAGCTTCATTTCCTTGGATCCATTGGTCATACAAAACCGTTTGCCACCTCTCTTATCTTCTTTGGAAAGGAGGCAATTGAAGTCTCTTCCCACAATAGTGGGTACCTCAGACATTATAACCTTGTCAAGGCAATTCCAAAGATCTCTTCTAACTTTGAAATTCCTTGTGACCATACACCATAGCAACATGCCACAAACCTTTAGTGGGAATAGTCAAAGCACTAAATACAACTTGTGAAGAATGTTCAATCACAATAAAGCTAGCCAATTTACTGTCCCACAACATCAGAATACCCCCTGTAGTGCCAGCAGCCGGTTGATGAAAAAAATCCCATCTGTTACCAATAATGCGACTAACAATCTTTCTTATTGATCAAAGAAATTTTGGTTTCAGCAAGACCTACAAAAAAAAATAGAATTATATCTAACCACTTCCTTAAGGTAGAGGGCGGTCACTTTCTTCTGTACCCCTCTACAATTCCAGAAAATTAAGGAGGACATTAATTAACCAAAGGGGATAAGTCCCCGCCTTTCTTCTTATTTTTTCCTTCCACCTTTCCCTTTCTAGATACAGGTTCAATAGGACCCAAGAATTTTAATTGAGGCTTTGATTTCTGTTTAACAGATTTTGAATTAAGAACTTCAGCATTTCTTACCATAGGAATTTCAACAAGCTCATCAGAACTTTCAATAGGAAGATCAGATACCACATGATTTAAGCTGTCAGAACAATCCTGGTTCACACCTGAACTTGCCAGAATATTCATGTGATTGGAATCAGTAATAATTCCAGTTTCATTTTCAGCGGCCAATGCAAAAACAGAGGGAACTATAGTTACGAGATCCTTCATTTGAGTCAGAGAAGTAGAATGAGACTTATCAACACAATTCTTAGTTTTATCATCCGCAGCTTCATTAATATCAGAAGTAATATGCATTCCAGAGTTCCCTTCAGTAGGTAATTCAGATTATCATCCAGAATCTCAAAGCTATTGGACAGATGCAATTATGCTTCAGTAGTGATTTTCTGATGCTGAGGAGAATTTATAATTCTGTTATTTATCAAGTTGTCTTCAGTAGTTTTCAGAATAGGGATATAAGAATTGAGGCGACTAGAGTTATCTAGAATCTCAGCTTCCTTCTCTACCATTCTCGACGGTGCCACGTGATTTCTGAGTTATTTGGATCTCTTCTTGAATTTGACGTGCATCCAAGGACCATAGTCGACCTGTTGAGCTGGGAGGACCTCTTATGGTATGACATTCTCATTCGGAGCTTTACAGATTTCAGTAATCTTGGCTAGCAGGAGATCAGGGCAAGCTGGTTTTAGGTGCCCAATTTTAGAACTGTTAAAACAAAAAGAAGTCAATTTTTTATATTCAACATTCTGAAAAAATCTGCCACCTAAACCGTCAACCCAAATACCCGAAGGTAGATTGGTTTCAAGGTTTATGCGCACACAAACTCGCACAAATTCCTTTCTGCTCCAACTAAAAGAATTGCCATCAAAGAACAATGGTGTACCAATTCTCGAAGCTAACATGGCAATGTTGATTTCATCCCAACAATGCAAAGGTAGTTGAGGGAAGCGAATCCAGACAGGTGCAGATAGTCCTTTCAAGGATAAATGAGAAAAAGATGGTGACCATTTGTCTAGCCCAACAATATGTCCACCAATGTACCAAGGACCCCCGCTTATTACTTCTTCCATAGCAGTAACCGACTTGAATGAACAAAGAATCCAATTTAGCCCCAAGGAGGTTAGGTGAAAATTTCAAAACCTATTCCATTATTTGCGTAACTCTATACTGCAAATAGAGAAGGGAATATTCTTTCCCAAAACCTTCAGCACAATAGAATTATTTAGAATCTGAGAGTTGGAAATTTCCTTATCAGTATTTAATTTGACTGCTATCCCATCAGAAGACATAACAGTGGAATTAGAATCAAAGTTAATCTTAATTCGCTGAGGTTTAGACCAGGCATTAAGGAAGGAAGCCTTCAGGTTCCTATTTTCTTTAGTAGGTTTTGCTTCCAATGAAACAGTATCAACAAGGTTGACAGAATCGTTAATAGGATTTAAAGACTTGGTCGGCGAATTCCGTATAATAGAATCATCAGAATGAAAGGTCTCCATAAGACTTCTATCAATTGAATTCGGAGAAACAAGAACATCACGATCCAGAGTACCAAACATTAAATTTGAAAAAACAGGGAAATCTTCGGTGAGATTTGTATCCTTGCTTCTAAGTGCAGAAGGCAAAGGATCTAACAAACCCTTTCCCATATCATCAGCGGAAGATAAAGGTAGGATATGAGGAACAAACGAATCTGATCTTTCTTTAAAAACCAATGGCTTGAGAACCAATCTTGAAGTCAAATGCTCAGCGAAACCAGACGATTACGCCGGAGAGGAGCGCTCAAAAGAACTCTATAAAACCGCAGTAGAATTCAGGTCAGGAGGATCCGAAGGCTGACGGTAGGAGGCCACCATGGCCGGAGGCAAGAAGCCCGCGAAAACCGAAGATTTGAACTTTCTCTCTCTAGAAACAAAAACGAGAGCTTCTCTCAGTAGACTCTTTCAAAAAAAAAATCCATAATCCATCTCACTAAATCCTTCTATCAAAAGATAGGAAAAGAACATAACTTCTCTGCTCTTAGGACCCTCCATCATAATGGTATATTTGAAAGGAAAAATATAACCTTAATGGAAGCTTCTAGGGTAATGCTAGCTGAGTATTTACTCCTTAGGTATTTTTGGGAAGAAGTCGTGAATATAGCATGTTATGTTTTAAATAAGGTAAATGTTAAATCTATGCTTAACAAGACAGCCCATAAATTCTTTTAGGGTAGGACACCCAACCTTTCTCACTTGTTTGTCTTTTGCTATAGTTACTTCATCTTAATTAAAAGAAAATCACCCTTAGGAAAATTTGATCCCAACCTTGATGAAGGTGTCTTCTTAGGTTACTTATCTATAGATAAGGCCTATAGAATCTTCAATAAGAGGACCCTTTTAATAGAAGAGTCTACCCATGTGGTATTTGATGAATATGATAGGACCTCTAAATGTAAACCTGAAGTAGAAGAATAAGTGGAGCTCATTTAAAGGGTAGAAGCCAGTGCTAAATGAGATAAATTAGAACCTCATAAATTATTACCTGGAGAACTGGGATATTCTTCTAGTCATCCTAAAGAACTTATTTAGGAGACCCTTCTAAATATGCTTGAATTGGGTATAGAATTTGGAAGGATGTTATTCATTCAACTTTTATCTCTATGATAGAACCCGCCAACAAAAATCAAGTCATAGCAGTTGAATTCTGGATCTTAGCAATATAAGAAGAGCTAAACTAATTTGTTAGAAATGATGTATGGGAACTAGTCATTAGATTTAAGGACTAGAGTGCGGTTGGAACTAAATGGGTCTTCATAAATAAGCTAAAAGACTCTGGAATAATAATGAGGAATAAGAATAGATCAGTATCTAAAGGGTATAACTAGATTAAAGGAATAGAATTTGAGGAAACCCTTACACTTATAGCTAGAATAGAAGCCATTAGGGTGCTAGTAGCCTTTGCTTGCTTTATGGGTTTTAACTGTATCAAATTGATTTTAAGAGTGCTATCCTAAATGGGGTGATTCAAAAGGATGTTTATGTTGAGCAACCCTTAAGTTTTAAAAATGCACAATTTTCAAATTATGTATTCAAATTAAAGAAGGCCTTGTATAGGTTAAAGAAAATTCCTAAATCTTGGTATTAAAGGCTGAGAAAATTCCTTTTAGATAAAGGATTTGTTAAGGGTTATCTAGACACCACCCTCTTCCTAAAGAAAGAAGGAGCATACTTACTCATTATCAAAATTTATATTGATGGTATCTTGTTTGGATCCTCATATAAAAACTTATGTAATGAATATTCAAAAATAATGAGTAGAGAATTTGAGATGAGTATGATAAAAAAGCTAAGATACTTTCTTGGATTTTGTATAAAACAAATGGATGATGGAACCATCTTTAGTTTACATAAATACATGAAGGACATCCTTCTAAAATATGATATGGACAATGTTAAGACCATGAACACTCCCTTGTGCTATATTCTCAAACCTAGGAATATGGTATCCTAAACATAAAACTTCTTTTGAAATCATAAGATATTTAGATTCTAATTTTATAGGATGTAGGGTAGATAGAAAAAGTACTTTTAGAACCTGAAAATTCATAGGATAATCTTTAGTTTCATGGTTGAGTAGAAATAAAACACAATAGCCAATTCTATAACTAAGCTAGAATATATAGTAGTATGGAGCTATGTTTCTCAAGTATTATGGATAAAGAAACAAATTTTAGATCTTGGAATACTAGTAGGAAACATTCTAATTATGTGTGACAACACAAGTACTATATATATATATATATATATATATATATATATATATATATATATATATATATATATATATATATATATATATATATATATATATATATATATATATATATACACAAAAATCTAATTCAGCCTCCCGCATAAAGCCTATAGACATTAGGCACCACTTTAAAAGAGATCATGAAACTAAGGGAGATAAATAATTGCATCATATATCTACAGAAGATCAATTAGAAGACATCTTCACAAAACCCCTAGCCTATGACACCTTCAGCACCTTCAGGACTACACTAGGATTTATAGAGATTCATGCTTAACTCAAGATAAATAAAAAAAAAATTCATTTGGAATCAATTATTCATATGTGCTAAATTATATGTGTTTTTTCTTGTGCATGTTTATATGTTGATGTTTGTTTTTTATTATAAAAAAAAAAAAAGAATAATTGTTACAAGAGTTTCCAGATCATCACACACATCTCACTGACTCATAAAATCTTTCAAATTTTTATATATTGTGTTGTACGATCCACATACATACTGTATGATATGCATAAATGTATAGATTACAACCCTTTGTTATGTACAATACATGTGTCAAATTAGATTTAGAATAATTCAATTCAATCTGTACAATAATAATTATTTTTCGTACTATACAAACATATGTTCATACTATATGATGTCTTTCATCAAACACTGTACTGATGGCTCACCAGGATGAACATAATTTCTTAATATTATACAGTACGATACTCGATCGTACTATATAATTTGATAAGATTTTCCAACCAGTAGTTTAGATGAATTAACTTCTTTGATCATATTGTACAAACCATGATTGTATTGTATATTCTGCCCTAAAATCTATAAATTATAGGGTTTTTTCACATTTTAAATCACCCTACTCCCTCAATCTCATACCATTTAAACCTTACCTTTCTAACGGCCAGTGGAAGAAAACAAGGCATAATGACATAGGGGTGTTCCTCCACTTCTCATCACTTTGATGAAAATTTTTTTATTAGCAAGCGATGAGTGTGCCTACTAGAAGTTCATGAAGGTAAAAATCACTACATCTAGAATATTAAATCAACCGGTTCTTAACCTTGAGGTGATGAAACTCTTTGCCTCCACCACTCTTCAATTTCTCCTCATAGAAACTTTTCCCTTCAACTCCAAACTACTTTATAAATTCTTAGCCAACCTTAGGCTAAATTTGGAAACCTCTACCATGACTTCCTATATTTGTTGATAACCAAAGACATCATCAAGGATGATTTAGTAGAACAAATCAGTCTTTCTATCGAATGACCTCATCTATAATCCCTTATCTATATAACTAACTTTGACTGCAGTTCTACTAACTTGATTATTAGGAATGTGTCCATAAACTAACATCAATGACTAGTCTACATCTTAAATCAAAATGGTTGGGTTATCCAATATATCCGTAGAATCCCAATTTTACCTAAACCTTGGGTCGAGTTAGTATAACTTAACTTCTTTTCATAGTCACCTACGTAATAATGTTGAATACCCAATTTAATGAAGCCTAAATGATTCATGATTATATTTAAAATATGACTCATATTAGACATCCTAATACCCAAAAAAAGCAAAATGTCACCTTAGGATACATCATAGGATATATCCTAAACAAAAAATACGTAATCATCTTTTTTGCTCCTTTTGTTAATATTCCTATTATCTATAAGGATTCCACCTTCCATTTCCTTTTCCATAAAGGTATAAGCATGACAAGCCAAGGTTTGTTAAAGAAAGGTAAGCTACTCCTATATATGGACCTACTCTACCACCAATACAAGGACCTGCACCTGCCTACCTAACCTACCATCATAATGACATAATTTAGTGGCTCGAGTGATTCGAAACCAAGCTTGATTATCTCATTCAACAAAAACAATAATAACATGAGGAATAAATGAGATAGTTTGGAGAAATTTTTTCCTTAATTGATAATCAATTTACCTCCATCCAACAATATTTTCAAACACCACCATCACCACCTAATCAGGATCTACCTTACCTTTAGTTTTTATTTATTATATTTTTCTGCTTCACTTCTTTTAATATTCACTTTGCTTGTTTTTCTTCCTCTTTTTGGTGAAATCAAAAGGGGGAAAACGTATGTTTGACTGTATGTTCCAGTTTAATAGAATACTATGTTTATTTTATATTATTTTATAATATATTTTTATTTCCTTTTTATTTCATTTAAAAAACAATTTTTTTTATTTTTGCAACCCCTAATTTTTGAATCTATCACCTTGTGAGGGAGAGTTTAGTAGAAATTAATTTTTTTATCTTGCCTATCATCCAACATTAATTTGCCTTCATAAAAAAGGGGATATTATTGCAATCAAGGATCCCTAATCTATGATTTTGATAATGGTAAACATTATTGATTGAATTGTTAGTTTTATCATTAAATATTTTAGATATTTCTTCTATCTGTGAGCAATACTATTGTAGGTAAGATATACATTGCTCAAGGCTATTGAAAGCTCAAGAATGGGTAGAATAGGAATGTAAAGTAGCAAAGTCTATAATTTTATATTTATTTATTTTCTATTTCTTGAGTCTAATAATATAAGGTTTACCATACACACACACATAATTAAAATTTTTAAAAGTTAAAATTTTTTTACTAATCATATTGTATGAGTTATAATAATACTATACGATCAGTATAAAAATAATGGGCTTAACAGCTAATTGAATAATTAGTTTCTATGAACTAATTATACTGTATGATCTCAATTATACTGTACGATTCATTATGATCTAAAAACCCTAGTCGCTAGATAAAATATGTAAGATATTTAAGATTTGATTTTTATATTAATCATACTGTAAGATTTGAATTGTATTGTATGATAATTTGATAATTTGAAATCTTAGTTAAATTAAAATTTGTAATTAGTCTATCAAATTAAGGTTTAATTAATGATAACTGATCACACTGTATGATATTGATCATACCAAATGATTGGCAGAGATGAAATTTAGTCCACCCATAGATCTTACCAAAAAAAATCATGATTTTGGAACTAATTATATTTTACCATATTCATATAATAATGGAAGACCTACTTGAAATCAACTAACCACACTTTATGTTGTTGTCAATACGTGATAACTTACAAAGATGATTTCTAATTATCCTGAAATCATCCTGTATAAATAAGAGAGAAAAACTAATAGACTGTACTGGATGATATTTGGACATACTGGATGATGTGTTTGAAAACTTGAATAGTTCGTCTGAATAACTATTTAGATCATACTTGAAAGTTCTAGTTTTTGAATTAATCGTACTGTATGAACTCCAATTATTCCATACAAATAGTGACAACCAACTTGAATTATTAGGGTTTCTTGAAGAGCATTCTGAAGATTTATTATTGAAATTCTCTAAAAAATTTGATAGATGATTCTGTGAATGCTAAAGGAACTCTAAAAGCAGGGCTTTTGAGAAATCCAGGGTTTGAGAGGAAGGAGAAGGCGAGGTTGAGTATGAGGGAGGAGTGTGAGGGGATCACATAGTTGCTCTAGGCTAACTACATGCTTGCTCTTCTTTTGGCCTTGGTGAGTCTTTGAAAGCTCTATGGGGTGAGAGTCTTCAAGTAAAGACCTTGAGGTACTCTACCTTCTCCAAGAGGAAGAAAAAAAAGCTAAGGTTCTCTGCCTTCTTCAGGAGGGAGAAAAATGAGTCAAGGTTTACTTTATTAATCGGAAGGGTGACATAGTGTCTGTCACTTTACTGGATAATGTTTTATGAAACTGAGTCTATAAAGACTTCTTTGCCTTAATGAGGGAGTAAAAGTAGAGTCACTTAGTGTTTGTCCAATACCCATAGTGGAGGACCCTGGGAAGTGGACATAGGTCATGGTTGATCAAATCAATATAAAAATCTCTGACATGTTTTTTTTTCACTTTTTCCATTTTTATTTTTCCCATATTTTATTTCTATTATAACTACTTAGAAAAATCAATGATTATAACTTTATTTTATTGATCAAAATATCATTGTAGTTAAATTAATATTTTTGATAAACTAATTCACTTCTATAATCAATTAGAATTTGGTATTTTTAATTTCTAAAAACTTTTTTAAAATATTATCATCATTATCTTAAAGTTAAATTTTGTCATAAAATTATCGATTCATCCCTTTTCCTTATGAGCATTGGGCTTATTAATTAAGGTTTAATAACCTTCACAAACTTTTATCCTTTATTAGGTGAATCTTTCAAAAATAGGGATGGCATTTTTTTAAGAAAATAATGCATACAAAAATAATAGGAGATGAAAATTAAAAAATTGTATATTAATCATTCTAGCACAAAGTATAATCTATAAATAATAATGAAAATAAAAAATAGTAGATTAATCATTCGAGCAAAAAGTATAATCTATAAATAATAAACTAATCCCCATTTGATATCACAAAAAGGAGAAAACTGCTAAACAAAGACACCAAAGAAAAGCACAAACATCACAAAGTGTAGAAGTAAAAAAAATACAGACACCGGGGTGAAAATATAGAGCAAATAAAATGTATGAAGGATCCTGATCAAGTGGAGGTGGTGGTTGGAGGAATCGATGGATTGAAGCAAATTATTCTCCAAACCAAGCAATGTTATTATCATGTTGGTTCTGCTACTGTACTACATATTTATAAAAGAGAGTCATATCATTGTCATAATACTATTACTGCTTTGCTACATAAGTGTCAAAAGGAGACTCACACTGGTTAAACCTTTGAACAAGCATATATATATATATATATATATATATATATATTACTGGTGGATAGGTGTAGGTGCTAGAATTAGACCTCCCTCTGCTTCAATTGGCTTTTCATCCATATAGTAAATATTATGGTGATGAGTGCTGTGAAAGACATGCAAGGAGCTATTTGAATAGAAAATTAGGTGGTGTGGCATTGTAGGGAATTAGATGTTATAATTAGATTCAAGGATGAATGTAATTATGTGACCTAAGGCATGATTTAGCTTTATTTTATGTATAAGATCTCAAATGCAAGTTATATTCTCAAGATATCAAATGACTAGATCAGCTACATTAATGTTTATCTCAGCCATTATGAAGTAGGTAATCATGGATATAAGAGGTGTAATGTTAATTCGATCCCTAACATTTGGAATTATTGAGTTACCAAGGATATGCTGAATGATTATAGCATCTTGCACTAAGGTATTAAGATGGGCATTATGGTATCTAAGATTTGAAGCTAAAAGGTGAACTTTTATCCACTTGTGGAAAGGCAGAGGAATTCATGAAAATATTGGTAGGTAATTTTGTCATGCCTCCTATTGATGTAAGATTGGAAGGTAGTACCCTCACTATTTATTTGAAGACTAGCAAAAAATTTCAAAAGGAGTTCAAAATTAAATAGTTAGGCAAGTGTGAGAATAAACTTATGGGTGGTTCAACCAAAGAGACAGAGTACCTAGAATTTTAAAACTTCCTAATTTACTATCTTGGAAGGCATGAACCCGATATTTTTGTATTGATTTTAAGATTCTTTGTGTGGGGCTTCGAGAAACTAAGGATCTACATGACTTTTAGAAGAACTTCATACTAGAGATCATGAATGCTTTCCTCCAATCATTTCAAAGAAAAGATTTTTAGGGAATAGGAAAGAATATTGAAATGGGTTGAGTGAAGAAAAGCTTTGAAATTCTCCTCTTTAAATAGAATAGCCATATCATACACTATGATAGAGATATCGTAATGTATGATCAAATGCATTCAATTTCATCTAGTTCGATCAATCAAAAATGCAGTCTTATCATACAATATGATTAGAATCGTACTAGACGATTAAAGAAAATATGATCTTCTTGAGGTGTTAAATAGAACAATCATTAATTGGTTAGATCGTCCTAAATGAACATATATTCGTACAATATGATACTATATTAAATATCATATCAACTGCAATTAATTCATAAAATATCCATTACAACATGTATCGTATTGTTCCAAGAAGGTGTTTATACAGTACGATTACATATAATTGATCAATATTAGCTATTGGATGTGTTGCAAACAGTGATTTTATGTTTTTAATGGATATCATTCAGTAAAATGTGAAATAGTAGTGTAAAATGTACACAAAATTTAGTAAGTGGTGTGTGATGATCAGGAAAACTCCATAAAATGAACATAAAACAAATCATAAAAAAAATTAATAAAAATAATCATAAAATAAATTTAGAAGGAAGACATAAAAATATTTTTTTGTTAAGTTTTCAAATCATCTTGATTAAAGCATGAATATATATAACACCAAATATAGTCCTTAAGGTGCTAAAGGTTTTAAAAGATAGAGGTTTTGAAAAAATATATGCTAATTGTTTTTCAGTATCTACATAATGTTGCTTTATATCTCCTTTTATCCAGTTTCTCTAATGAAATAATGCCTAATGTCTGTGTTTAGTTTGTGAATATTTGATTGGATTATTTAATATGCAAATGACACTACTGTTATTACACCTGATTTGAATGGTGCCTACATGTAGTCGAAGATCTAAAATTTGTTATTTAAGTTATAAGACTTATGCAATATAACTCCCTAGAGATATATATTCTACTTCATCGATAGATAGGGCTATAGAGTTTTGTTTTCTACTGTACCAGGAGACTAAAGATTGTCATATGAATTGGCATGTTCCAAAGGTTGTTTTCCTATATACCCTACAACCTACAAAGTTCGAATCATAATTTCCTTTGATCTCAAAAGAAGTGTTATGTTAAGGATACCAGCTTCATAAGTTTTAGGTTACAAGAATATATCTAAGAATTCTTTTAACATCACTGATATGGGCTTCTTTAGGATCATCCTAAAATCTATCACAAAAATAAATATTAAACATGATATCAGGTCTACTGGCATTCAAATAAAGAAGTGATCCAATTATCACTTTATACTTCTTCTAATCAATAAATTTTTCATTTGAGTCCTTGTCTAACCCTCCAACCATTTTCTAGTGAGAGATAGTTCTATTTTTTAGTGAGAGAAAGTTCAAAATTTTGAATTCCTGTTGTGGTGGCGGCAACGTCGGAGGTGATGGTTGGTCAGGAGGCAACCTCTCAGGTGGCTGGGCGACGACAAACTTGAATATTGATAGATCATTATTGAATCAATAATCTTTTAAATCAGACTTTGGATCTAATCCAAAACCTTTCAATGGACCATTGGTGATTAGAAAAAACTGTGCATATCGTATTAAAATTTCATCTCTAGTTAGGGATAAGGGGAAGCTGGAGGTTTTGGATTTAATTATGGAAACGCCTTCCTCAAATTTAAATTTTAAATCAAAGTACTTTAAATCTTCATCTTCTGGTATGAAGATTTTTGTGAACCTTTTTGGAAATAATGAGAATTTAGCAAAGGGAGACCCTTCAATTTAGAAGATGGAAGGAAGCACTTCAGATGTTTAGGAGAATGCTCAAACAAGGTTGAAGGTTTCAAATCAATACCTGTTAAGAATGGAAAGAATCCTTGGATTAAACGTTCTCATATCACGGTGGATATGTCAAAGGGAGAATCTTACTTATCAGATTATGGCAAGGCTGTTAAATTATTTGAACCAAAGATGATATAAAATTCTGAGAAGCTTTAAAAATCCATTGTGGTTAAAGTTTTTGGTAAAGCAATTTCAGTGCAGGTTATAGCTGCAGAATTGAGACGTCAATGGTCTCAATTTGAGAAGTTCCATCTGACAATCCTTGGCTCAGGATTGATGCTGTGCTCCTTTTTCTCACAGGAGGGCCATGGTTCGTAAATGGTCATATTATTGGTCTAGACAAATGGAGTCCTAAATTTTCAACAACATCCCTGAAGGGTTTAACGTCTTCTGTGTGGGTAAGATTGCTGAATCTTCCACTATTTTATTAGGATGAAATTAATGCTGCAAGGATTGCTTTATTAAATGGGACTCTTTTGCTAATTGATGGTGATATGTTCTAATGGGGAAGAAGGGAGTTTGAGAGAGTATGTGTTCATTGGAGCTTGATAAGTAATTGTCTATGGGTGTTTATGTGGATGGGCTTGAAGGTTGATTCTTTCGAAAGGTTGAGTATGAAAAGATCTCAACCTTTTGTTACAAGTGTGGGAGAATTGGTCACCTAAGCAATGTGTGTATTGAAAAGGAAAGCTCAAATAATATATGTTCTACCCTAGCTTCCAAAGAAAGAATTTCAGGAATTTCTAGGGAAGAATCAAAGTATGGACCTTGGGTTCATGTAAATTATAAAAGAAATAGGAGGGTGAAGGCTACTTATTAGATAAATGTGTAGAGAGTAAAGCTACTAGTAAATCTTTGGAAGAACATGTACCAGCGCCTGTCTCAGGTGTACAACTGATTGAAGATGTTTTAAAAAGGTACAACAACTGTAAAGAATTCTACCTCTATTTTTGAGGTGGCTCTTGTTCAAGAGAATATGTTTAAACTACTGGAGCTAGTGGATGAAGAAGACAGTTCAACATGAAAAGTTGAATTGAATATCGAGACTGAACTGGCACTAGAAGATGGAGAAATCTGTTAGAATGAGGTTGTCAGTAATAAAGAGAAGGTGGTTCCTGTGATTAATGATTATAAAAGTTAAGTTATTCCCAAAGATTAGGGTAGTTCAGGCTTGGGAAAAGCTTTTCTTGTATCTAAAAAACTGAAGCTATTAAAAGAGCTAAAACACCTGGGACCATTAAGCAATTCTTCCAGATCCAAAAAATTAAATGTAACTATTAAAGGAAAGAGTGGGGGTCATTCCCCCCCTTTATCCAAATGACTTAATTAGCTTTTTAAAATTGTAGGAGGGCAAACAAGATAGAAGCCTCCCTTTATTTAAAAGAATTTGTGAAAGATTGGGATGTATTTGTTGTTGGGGTGGTTGAAACTAAGATCTCTTCCTTTGAGAGATATGAAGTTAACAAGTTGTTGGGTGATGAATGGGATTTTTTTTTATATCCTTCAGATGGTTCTTCGGGAGGTATTATAGTCTTGTGGAAAGCTAATTTGGCTAAACTCTCTGTTGACCTCATTATTCGAGGTCAATTTCCCAGAAATCGACTCTAGCACTTAGGTCTTCATAGCCTAGTGTAGACGTCGCCCATAGGATTTCCCTTAGGTGAACGCCCATTGACGTAGCATCGACTCGAGCCTATCACTCAATTCGAATCAAAATCAATTCAATCCAATGTCAATTCAACTCCAAACAAGCTCAAATCAAACCCAATTTATGATTCGTCAATTTTGATCGACTCAATTTAATACAATCTAATTCGTTTTTGATCAAACCGATACATTATTGGGCTCAAATCAATTCACCAATCGAATCAAAATCAAATCAAATTAACTCAAATTGAATTTGATTTCAATGGCTCCGATTAACCCATTTTGACTCGTCACAAGTATATATATAATAATAATTGATACGTCGTCAAAAATTATCTTAATCGGGCACGAATCTCGATGCAAAATCAAGTTTGGAAACTTCAAAAATTAATTTGGAGACCATCCGAACTCCGATTTCAGCAAACTTACAGTCGAACTGAGCGTCTCAGGAATACAAACCCAACGACACCAAGATCAACCCAATCCGAGCCCAAATGAATCCGAATCAAGGGCTCAAAGCGCTTTTGGAAGGTTCAAACCGCAATTTGAGTTACCAAACGGACTCTGATTTTGACGAGCTTGTACTCGAATCGAACGGCTCGACAAGACAAATCCAATGAGCCTAAGATCACCGAATTCCAAAATCATTATGGCCTTCAAATATCAACCGAACGGTCCACGGTTAAAGGGTTCAACAACAACCCATAACCACCTGAAGCCCACGAACCCTCTCCCTTCTCATTTGCGAAACCGAACCCAACTCCCCAGCAGTTCGCAAAACTCCACTCCACTCTCGCACTCTCTCATACACACGCATAGCCCGAACTCCCTACGAGACTTTTCCCCTCTAATTCATGAACAGCCTTAACCCGTGACTTAGCTCTCGGCATGAGAAGAAACCAGGCGAAATCTCCCCCTCATCGTCTCCCTCTCTCGTGTGGAACAGAAGCCCAAGAGCACATCGTCACAAGCTCCAAATAGACGAATCCCCTTCAGCGCGTCGTTCTACAATTCTGAAATCCCTAAGGAAGTCCAAAGTCGACCTGCCCTTGCTAAGCTTAGCATCTCCGACGCCGATCACTAGTTCTAAGTCCCGTCACTTCTCCTTGTTTGCGTGGACAGCAGCCCTAGCCGAAGGATCTCTATCTTTCTCTGCAATTGACAACGCCAGCAAGTTTCTCAACATTGAGTAATCTCTTCTACGCCTTCCTTTGCTTCTCCTTCTACTACATCATTTCTCCATCTCTTCCTTCTCATATTTCATCTTGTTGGAAAGAGAAATAATGGAGGTTCTATAATTATCCAGAAATAGATTTTTGGTTTTTTTTATTTATTATGAAGATAAGATGTTTCATTGCTTTCTAATAATTTTTGATCGAGAAGTTTCAATGCTACGGATCATGCATAAGAAAAATGATGTGATGAAAATTTTGTTGGAATGCATATATAAACTTGGAAAACAAATGACTTCATCGATTTTATTACTTAAAGTTATATTATATCTTACATTGATATCCTTGAGTGGTTCTAAGTCGTCATTTTTTTTTTTAGTAATTGAACAATGAGAAACAAATGCTAGATTTTTGTTGATAGTTTGGTTGGTCCTTACAAAATCATGAGAAGATTTCTTGAATTCTTTTACTTAAACTTCATTAACGGCTAACTCCTATAATCTGTTAATAAATGCATTATTTGCCTTTCTCTTCAACATGTTCTTGAAAGTGAAATGATATATTTGAAAAGTGGCTTGTGTGTATGTGTATGCTTTAAAAGATGGAAATTATGTATCTCTTGAAAAAGTTGAAATGTGTTTGAATTTGTGTGAGTTTAGGAGAGTAAAAATTATATATTTAAAAAAAAAAAAAAAAAGTAAAGTGTATGTGTTAAATTTTGAAATGTGTAGAAAAGTATTTTGTAGTGGAAAACGTGAAAGTGTGTGATCTTAGAAGTGTGTGTTTAAAGTTATGTGATTTCTAAAAATGAGGTGTGTGAATTTATGAAAGGTGAATGTATGTTTTTAGAGGTATCATATGAGGTGGTTGAACAGTAAAATATTTAGTTTTGAATGTTAAGTGACATGTATGTGCTTTAAAAGGTGATTATGTGATCTTCAGACGATGAAAGATATATATTTTTGAAGAGGTGAAATATGTAATATTGAAGTGTGTTGAATGGTGTTTTAAATGTGTAGTTATTGAAAGTTGAAGTATTTTGAGAGGTAAAAAGTGTATGTCTTGAAAGTGAAAGGTATGAATTGTGAAAGTAGAGTATATGTGTAGAAAGGTTTATGTCTTGAAAGTGGAATTTTTGTATATGTGAAAAGTAAGGTAATGTGTGTATCTTTGGGAAGTTTTGGAGATGTAGAGTTTGTGCCTATATTGAAAAGTGATGTGTAAAGGTAAAGTTGTATTTGAACTTATGTGTAAAGGTAGAGATTTAGTTGAACTTGTGTATGATTTGGAAGAAAGAATTGTGAAGATTTGAAAGGAAAAGTGTGTGTGTTGAAAAGTGAATCAAGTGTGTGATGTTAGAAAAGCAAAAACTGTATATCTTGAAAAAGGAAGTGTATAAGTTTTGAAAAGGGTTGAAAAATGAAACTTGTGAGTAATTTGAAAAGTGAGGCTTAAGTGTATATTCAAAAGATAGAAATAAATGATTTATAATAATAAAGAATGTGTAATTGTTGAAAGTTGTAGTATGTTGAGATATGAAAAGTGTGGATGTGGAAGAATGAGTTTATTGAGTGTCTAGTGGAAATGTAGTTCTCTTCTTCTGTCTATCTCTTTCTTTCTTCTTTTATTTCACTTTTCTTGTATCTCGAGGTGAATGTTAGAAATGTATACAACATGAGTTCATAAGCTCAATGTTCAAAAGGAAATCAAAAGAACCAGTGATCAAGTCCGAAGAAAGGTACGTCTTTACTTTTAGTAAATTTCAATTATTTCATTATAATTTATTAAATGAACTTTCTAATCCCTGTTTTCCCTATTTTTCCTATTTATTTGCATGAACTGCGATGAATGGTACGGGTCGAGGAAACAAAAGTACAAGGAGCTAAAGGCGTCAGTCGCCTCTATCCAACCGGGTAGAGGTGCTACGGGCGGAACCACCGAGTCATAGCCCCCGGTGACTGTGAGTATTTCTAAACTTAGAAAACCTTTAGGGGCCCTTAATGTGGTGTGCGTTAACCCTTCCCTTTTAGTTCCCTGTAGTAACTTCAATTTTATTAGGTTTACTTTTATTTGCTCTTAGATCCCTAAACCCCTTTTACATATACGCAAAGTCCCAAGGATTAGTAAATAACAAAAATTTCGTCCCATATAATAGTAGTGACATTTAAGGATAATAATTAAGGACTGAGTCTTAGAAAACCTAGACTTAGGATGCATGCACACTTTAGGATAGAAACATATAACAAAGAAAACTTAGTGACACCTCACCTTAGGATTAGTGAATATTTTTAAATTAAAATTCAATCAATTAGAAAACTTTAGCTAATAATTGACCTAGGACATATCAAAACCACACTTTCTACTACACACACTTAGAATTATTTGCTAGGACAACCGACTCTAGTTTTAGGTTAGGCCGGTGTTTATTTCCTTACTGCACTGTGACGGGCTTTTTCTTGAGTTTTATTGCATGCTGGTTGTGAAATGTTGGTGTGTTTGTTTATTTTTACTGCACTCTGTGATGTTGGTTTGATTGACGATTAGATTACCCATAGGCTAGGAGCGATCTGGATTGTTAATATGATTTTCTACAGGTGGCCACACTCATGCAGGGCAGAAAAAGGGAGCTAATTAATTAATAATAAATAAATGCTATAGGTGCTTCAGCTGCTTAGCCCCCAAATGAAGAAGAGTGTGGCCAAGTGTGGCTTAATAATTTAAATTCAATTGCATATATATATAGCTGCGTGGGATGATTTTTATTATAAATTGCTTAGGATAACCCTGCAGGTGGTTTAGATTTTTCTTTTCTTTCTGTGAAATGTAACGTAAATGTAAATGCGTTTAAAAAATATTATAAATTGTGAAATTGATTTTGAAAGTGGGATATTACATCCAATTTGGAATCCAAAGAAAGGAGAATATACCTTAAAAGATTATTCTCTTTTATTTGGAAAGCCAAATTATGATGATTCAATATCCAAATAGAAAAGAAAATACCCCTCTTAGGGATGAGTTTCTTTTCATTTGGATATCCAGAACCCGACGGACCCGAGAAACTCGTAAAAGAAGAAAAGACAGAACAAGAAGATTGAAGAAAGAAGATGAAGAAATTAAGATTTAAGGAACAATATATCCCATTTCAAAAATTACTTGCGTCATTCTTAGGATTAGAATCCGGGTTTGTTGTTAGTGGTGCCCGGCCACTTTACTTTTCTACAAATTCTGGGTGTAATATGGACAATGGACATTAGACATTATATTTGGATTATTAAAATTGATTGTTTACATTATTTGTGCAGTAGATTTTTTAAGGACCTTGCATGCCGTGTTTTGTTTTAGCCTGGATTCGAATCGGAGAGATTTTTTTCGTAAGGGTACGCTCAAAATTCTTTTACTTGAAATTCTAATAAAATTTTTAGGCTCACATAGTAACTCTAACGATCTAAGAAGTAACCTCGGGACCACCGAGAGTCAGCATAAGCATATTAATACTTTCTCTTCCTTGTTAGGCACCTCCCCGCCTGCGAGTTCTGGCAGACCACTTGACCTATGAGGGTGCAGTTCTGTCAAGGGGAAGTTGTGCAATCTCTAGGGAAAAACCTATTTTTTAAGCCTAATTTTTAAACTGCTTCATATTCATTTTATGCATTCGAGTCAATTAGCATGCATTGCATTAGATATAAATTAAAAAGAGTCTAAAATATTAATTGCATTTCTATACATTTTTTCACCCTACATAAGTTAAGGGGCCAATTAGGAACTGTCTTAGATGTCGGCCTCCAATTCATTAAATCTTAAATAAACATCCCTACCCATCTTTCATAAGAGACTGGACACATGGTTTTAAAGCGCCTAGGTGGTTAGCTGGCTCCCCAATCTAGGCCGGGGTAAGTCAAGATTTGCACTTCATTAGTTAGATTTGGGTCACTATTTTATAGTACCCAAATTAGATTTAGATTCTGAGGCAGATTCTTTTTAGATCTTAAGTCCTCGCCCTCTGGGAATATAATCCTAACTTTCTAATAAAATGTCAACTTAAACATAAAATTTTCTCTTAAAATGTAAAGCCCAACATAGGATAGACTGAGGTTGTCTCTGAGCTTCTCAGAATCCGACACCTCCTACTTTTCCTCCATTGACTCGCTAATAAATGTTCAACATTGAGCTTTCACCTTGGAAAATTCCTACTTCTGTTTCTTGTCTTTTACTTTGTAGTCAAAGAGTCTGAAATCACTGCTTTAATCGAGAGTTTTCTTAGGAGCATTCCTCCTGGGATGTAATTAACTATAGGAGCTTGCTCCTATAGGGATTTGAGAACCCCAGACTAAAATAAATCTTGTTTTATTTTTATAAAACAAGGGAAGAATCTTTGGGAACGTAGATATTTTTAAAACCTTATTTTTAATTTTGAATAGACTTGTAGAATGTTATTATTATCTTTTCAGATAATATAATATTATACTTGTTATATTCAACTTTAGAAATAATGAATTTTATAAAACTCATTCTCGCTTTTGGATATCTTGAAGAATATTATGTTCGTCTTTTATGATGATATAATATTCTTCTTGCCATATCTAAATAAAAGAATGAATAAACTTTTTTCAAAAAAAAACCGTATTTCTATCTTTAAACATATTCTATAGAATTTCATGTTCATCTTTTAAGATGATATGTTATTCTTTGAACTGTTTGATTATAGAAATATCAATTTTCAAAACCCTATTTTGATATTGAATCCATTGTAGAATATTGTGTCGGCCTCTCGAGACTGTACTTTATTCTCAATGCAGTATTCGATTACAAAATAGGAGAAATCAAAATCTGCGTGGTGCCAAAATTTTTTTCACCACTCTCTTTACTGGATTCTTCACCCAAATGTTTAATTAGGTAGTTAAGTATTTATAATAAAGGGAAGTGGATGGTGTCTACTGTTTATGGCAACAAAAACCCACATATAAGGAGGTTGTGGGAAAAATTAGAAATGAATTGTGACAAGGAGATACCTTTGGTTATGGGAGGGGATTTCAATTGTTTACTATCACAAGAAGAAAAGAGGGGTGGAAATAAGTTTTCTTTTTCTCAAGGTCCACAAGATATGAATGCCTTTATGTCCAGAAATGATCTACATGATGTTGGGTTGGTGGGACCAAAATTTACATGGTGCAAGAACAAAAATTGGAATGCTCATATTCTTCAAAGGCTAGGTGTCTTTTGAACACTTAATCTTTGAATGAAATTCATAATGCCGTGGTAAGAGATTTGGCAGAGATTGCATCTGACCACTGTCCTTTAATTCTCAGAATTTCCAATGATAAATTACACCAAAACAAATTTCTTAAGTATGAAGATATTTGAGCTTCTTTCCCTGCTTCAAAAGCAATTATTCAAAAGGCTTGGAACAAACCAGTTATAGGGGACGCAATGAATGTCATTAATGTTAAGTGCAAGAAGGATTTGAGAGCTCTTCTTTATTAGAGCAAAGCAAAACTAAAAAATTTTCTGGAAATCAAACATGTATTAAAGAAGGAGATTGCAAATCTACAGCTGGAAGAATCTTATGGGCAAGGTCTTTCTAATGAAAAGTTGTTACTGTTAAGAGCAAAACTCATGAATTCAATGTGAATTTGGCGCATATAAGAACATGGTGGAGACAAAGAACAAAATTGAAGTAGATTCAAAAAAATGATATGAATTCTAAGTTTTTCCATTCTTTTGCTAATGGAAGAAGAATGGGAAACACTATTTGCCAAATGAAAAATGGAGATGGGATTATGGTAGAGGAGCAGGCTGAAATTAAAGAAATTTTGATGAATTTCTTTAGTAATAAATGGAACAGTAGAAGCTGTAGCTTGGATGGTTGGCCTCCATTATTGAAGATGCTTTCTGAATCAGATTGCAAGCTTCTAGAAGCTAAATACTCCTACTTAGAATTGGAAACTTTTATTAAAAACAATAGATCTAACATTTCTCTTAGTTTAGATGGTGTTACATATTCATTTTTTAATAGCTATTGGCACATAATAGGGAATGAAGTTTGGCTTGCGGTATAACATTTCTTTTTAACAGGGAAGCTCTATTCTAAATGGAAAGAATCTCTGGTGGTTCTTATTCCTAAATTTCTGAATCCGATTATTCCCTCAGGCTTCTGTCCAATCAGCATTTATGGTACTTTCAATAAGATTATTGCCAAAATTTTGCTAAATAGGCTGTTGAAGGTTGTTGGGGGGTCATTTTCGAGGTGCAAGCAGCTTTTATAAGAGGTAGATCCCTATCTAATCATATAATTTTTGCTTAGGAACTGTTTAAATAACTTAGATTTTCTAAGTCAAAGATAGGATGAGTGGCTATCAATCTTGATATGGAGCAAGCCTATGATAATATGGCTTGGGAAACCTTGAGATTGGTATTGGATATCATGGGATTTCCTATCAAGTTTTCTAATCTAATTATGGAATGTGTGGAGAATCCACATTTTTTTATCATGATCAATTATAAAATTTTGAAGGGGATAAAAGCAAATAGTGGGTTTAGACAGGGTTGTCCACTTTCTCCCTATTTGTTTATACTTTATTCTCAAATTTTGACAAATGATTTATGTCATAGAGGAAGGAATTTGGGGTAAAACATTTATGCAAATGCCCTTAGAGTATCACATCTTTTGTATGCAGACGTGCTAAAGGATTGGGTATTTCTGGTTCTTGTTTTTTCTTCCTCTAGAGAATGTAAATTTCAATTGGAATGCCTAGCTATGGACAATAAGCTCATTGCAAAATTATAATGCTCGTTATTATATTTCTAATGAAAAAGTAGAAATTTGATCAAACATGGAAAGCAAGAGTTGAGTTTAAACTATATAGCTTCCAATGCAATTAAATTTGCATCAATATCAAATACTAATTTATTCATGGACCACTGGGGTGCTAACCAACTGGATCGGCAATTTTCTCTTTGGCACCCTCTGCCCCCGAGATGGATTAAGGTAAATCTTCATGCTGCTTTAACAAGATCCAATAATGGTGGGATTGGTGGAGATTTTAGAGATTCAAAAGGTAGATTCTTACTAGCTTTTGGAATCAATTACATTCATTGGGATAGTGGTTTGTTGGAGCTGATTGATTTTCGTTCATTAAGAAGAATCATCATGGAATGAATGTTGTATGCAAAAGAGATAATTATTTAAGGGGATAATATCAACATCATCAAGTATTTACAAAAATATATGGATAAAGGGAGTCGAAATGTACATAATGAAGAACTTGAGGATCTCTCATTTCTGGATGGCTTCGGCAACATCTTATTTCATTTTCTTAATAGGAATTGTAATAAGTTAGCTGATTTTTGCGCTAACATTGCATTAAATGGTTATTTTCTTTGGGAAGATTTGAGTAGCAATAAGGTTCCTCCTTTATTTATTAAATTGTTAAAGGAGGATTGTGATAGCTATTCTATCACTTAGTAGTTTGTAATAGTATTTCGTTATTTATTAATGCATTTAGCATTTCTATCAAAAAAAAAGTATAGTAGAGCTCATAGGAGTATTTATTGTCTTAGCATTATCCATTTTATATTTCTTAAGGATGACCTTGATGTATTTCGATTGACTGAGGAAAGTTAAAAATGATTCTTCTTAAAACTAAATCCAACAACATAATTAAGCTCTCCCATCATTCTCAAATCAAAAACCCCACCTATAGTTTTTGAGAATTTTTCACAATGATTTTTTATTTGTTGATCCAAATAGAATATCATCATCATAGATTTAAACTATGAGTAGGTCTTCTCCTTCATTCTTTAGGAAATGGGTGATATCTACACTACCCTTAAAAGAAGCTCTAACTAAAATGAATATTCTCAACCTTTAATAGTGATTGGATTGCTAAGTACCAAAAAAACATACTGAGAATTTATCAAGAACCCTCTCATATCATGCTCCTTTAGTTTTGGACATTTATATGAATGGTAATACTACTCTATGTAGCTTTAGGTTTCAAAATATGTGGCTTTTACATTATTCATTTCTTACTAATGTTGAATCTAATTGGCATGCTCTGTTATGTCCCAATAACAATTATTTTGTTATGAGTAAGCTTTGGAGTAAGCTCAAACATATCAAAAAATTGAAAATGGTGGAAAAAATGTGTTTTTAGGAATTTATTTTCTAATAGTTTGGATGCTGAGAAATAAGTTGATTTAGGTGATAAAGTTTTTTTGGATCTTGTTACGACAAAAATCTTTCTTCTTTAAATAAGTTCAAGGATATCTTATTTAATCTTCAAGAATAAGAATAAGCTTATTGGAAGCAAAAAGCTGCCTACAGGTTTTTAGCTGAGGGAGATAGAAACACTAAATTTTATCACAATATTACTAATAATAACAAAGTTACTAGTTATATTCACAAGATTTCCACCCGTGAAGGCAAGCATTTTGAGTCTCCTGATTTGGTTTATGAGTCTTGTGTTAAGTATTTTAAGGAGATGTTTAACAAAAACTTTATTCCTGCTTTAGATTTGGATTTTTCTTTTATTCCGTGGCTTGTGTTTGAAGAGGATAACATTATGCTCACTAAAATCTCATCTAATAATGAGATTGAGTCGATTATTAAAGAGATGAATATTGATTCTTTGGCCGGGCCTGATGGCTTTACTACTAAATTCTTTTAAAAAAACTTGGCATATCATTAAAGAGGATTTAATTCATGTTGTTGTTGATTTTATTAAAGGTAATCCTTACCAAAACGTTTTTACTTCAACTTCTATTATTTTGATCCCTAAGAGTGATGTTACTAACTTTTGGAGCAATTTTTATACCATTAACTAGTGCTCTTTTTTTAACAAGCTTATTACCAAATTAATTATGTCTACATTAGCTTTAATTCTACCTAATTTCATTTCTCTTGAACAAACTAGTTTTGTTAAAGGTCATTTTATATTTCATAACGTTTCATTTGCTTAGAAGCTTTTGCATGATTTAGGAGCTAAAATTGTGAGTGGCAATGTCATTATTAAGATTGATATTACCAAAGCTTATGAAGATCAAAATTGGGAATTTCATTACATTTTGGTTTCCACAAAGATTTTATTAGATTCATTAAGAACAATAATGAGCATTACTTTTTCTCTGTGATGATAAAGGGTAGGAATAAGGGTTTTTTAAATTCTACTTATGCCCTTAGGCAAAGGGATCCATTATCTCCTATTTTATTTATTACAGTTGTTGATTTGTTTTTGAAGGCCTTAATGATCTTATTAGAAATCACCCTAACTTACACTATCAAACTGTTGGTGGTTTTTTGGTATCTCTTATAAATTTTGTTGATGATTTTATTATTTTTAAAAATGTCTCCAGGAAGATACTTAAAATCCTTTTTAAATTTCTTAGACTTTTTCAAAATACTAGTTCTTTAGTTTTTAAACCTATGAAAAGTTGGATTTTGAACCGTTTGAGTGCAGTTTTCTGTGTTTTATTATCACTTCGTTTGTACGATCGTCACGATCGTCCAGGATTAAATGTTTTTTAAACGACGGGATAAATGAATAAAGCGGTTGAATGGATAAGGTAGTTTTTAATATGAACTTCGTACGTACGAACCTTTGGTTTGTCTGGACGAACACATGTCGGTTCGATGTAGGGGACTGTTTTAACTGCCATTAAAATGATCATAAGTTCTGATCGTCCCAGGACGAACACGTGTTCATCTGTACGATCAGCCTGGTCAAAAGTCTGTATGAAGGGACGCTTCATAAGTTGTGTTGATTACAAAAAGCCATTTTATTTTGACACATTGGTTCGTCCATACGAAATTTTTTCGTACAGGATGAAATTTTTTTGTCTGGTACGAATGTTTTGTTTTCAATAAATAGAAGATCTTTTGAACTCAACAATCACACTCTAAACTTCTCTTTCAATCTCTTTCGTACTTTAGATCTTTTTCAAATGGCAAGTTCAAGTAGGAGATAAAAGGTTATGGCTAGAAAACACATAAAAATCCTTCTAAAAACTTCCTTTCCAAAGAGCAACTTACCTTTTAGGTGATGAACCTATTTGCTTCAACACAGTTTGGTTTTATCCTTACCCTCATATATCTCTACAATAAAGAAACCTTTCACTACTTCCTCGCCAACATGTCCTTTAATTCTGACCGCTCTATAATACGTTCCTTTGTCTTCAAACAAAAAGTTGAAATCACTAAGGCTGATATAGGAGCCTTTTTGAATTTAATGTTAGAGAGAGCTAGAGCCTATCACTTGATCAACACTCATGATTATGCATGGTATAAAATTAATAATGTGATTAGATGAAACAATCTGAACGAATATGTGGCAAGAGTATTCGGACTCGTTTGAAATACACGTATCATCCAGCATGTCCTTAGAACTTCTATAATTTCTAAAGCTGGAGATAGTCAATAGTACCCCTCTTCTTTCTATGGTGACCTTCTTGATCATGACTAAAGAACCTATAGATGAAGCCCAACTTATCCTTGACTATCTTTATAGGTTGTCTGAAATTAGACATGTAGAGCATAAGAGAAAGAAGAACATCGCCTTAGGACATCTAGTTGCCTACATTGTGGATAAGAAATACAATTTGGTTCATCCTGATCAATAGTTTGAAGAACCGCTCTACTATAACGACAGATCATTTAGAGCAATCTTCAAAGAAGAACTAAGTAAAACACATGTCATTAGTGATACAGAAGAAGAACCAGAAGCTGCACCTGCACCAGCCAATGAACCAAATTGTAAGGATTTGGTTCAAAGATTTGATTTCATAGAGACTCATTTTGATCAACGTTTTGATCAAATTGAGACTCATCTTCAACAGCAGGCCGCACAATATTAGCTTGACATGAATTTTATGAGGGATCAGATGAGTGATATCAGTACCAATGTGCTTATGATGAGTACTTACTTTAACATCTTTGATGCTACACCTCCTCCTCCTCCTCCAGATCAGGGTCCTTCTCAGTGATAGTTGCACTTAATTTTATGTATTAACTATGTTTTGTGTGTTAGTTGATGTTATAAGTAAGTTTGTTGTATTTTCTTTTCTTTAGATATTTTATTTTTGTATTGATATCCTGAGCTTAGATTGTAATATCTTCTTAGTGATATCAATATATGTTCTCGTATTTTGGCTTTAATGGTATTGAAATGTGTGTTAATCTTTATGACAATAATTAGATTTTTTATCTTAATAGTGTTATACTTTGAAATGCAAGTCAAAATTAAATTCATTAGAAAATCTAATTTTTTCTCTAAATTTAAGTTCTGCTTATAACTTGATATAAGTAAAATTATCAATTTCATGTCTCTTATTTAGACTACATTAATTCTAATACTATTATTGCAACTATGATGTTTTCTTATTTTATATTTCCCTTATCAATAAATATTTATGCACTTGGAAAAATTTGAAACTTTTTATTATTGATTTTCGAAAGATCAAAATTACAGTTGAAAAAATGTACAAATGTACAAAAATCAAAAGGAATGTGCAATGGTTCGCAAGTAGAAAAGAGGCACAAAATAAGCCCAAAAGAAAAAAGATGCATAATAATGTGCCAATAATTTGAAAAATATGTGCAAAGCTCCACATGTGATAATTATTTCTTTCCATTATCTTTTAGTCTCTTAATTCAAATTGATCTACTGTACATTTATATTCTGTATTGAAATTTAAAATATACAAATTTTTTATTCATCCTTTTTGTAATGATTTTCTCTATCTTAGAGTCCAAATTGACTCATGTTTTTGATATATTCTTTCTATTATAAATATTATATCTCTTCTTAAATTCCATGAATTAATATGATTTATCTAATGTTTTAATTTTATTTGCATAACTTATTTCAATCACTTTCAAGATTGAATTATCAAATGATTTTCTTATGTTTGCTTACATTTCAAGATTTTTTCTTCTTTAGTTTTTGCTGTTGTCAAAAAGGGGAGAAATTGTTTGTATCATGGTTTTGGTTTTGTTTGATTTGTATTGTATGTGTGTGTGTCTATTTTTTTTATGTGTTTTGTATATGTTGTATACGTTGTGTGTTTATTTTATTTTTATTTGTTGTATATTTCTAAAATTGCCTCCTTATCTACACGTGTTCATCAATTCAGGGAGAGTTTAGGAGATTTTTTTTTAATTTGAAAATTATACAAACAATAATTGTTTTGCAATCATCAAAAAGGGGGAGAATGTTAAGAGAGTTGCTATTTGAATGTTTTACATTCTTGCAATGTGTATAGTTTTGATGATTTCAAATATTATTATTTTATGTATAGTTATTTCCTAACACTTTTTGGTAGAGTTGTTTTTTCTCTTGTGTGTACTAACATTTCAGTAAAGTCAAAATCCAAACTACAAAGACTTCAAATCAAATTGAGCATGAGATACTTTGTATATTTAAAACTTGCATTTTTCTTTCAATTAAGTTTGAGAGAGAGTGATTGTAATTGAGTGAACACACACACACACACACACACACACACACACACACACACACACACACACACACACACACTTTAGGAGATCTTGAGAAATTTGTACTGATCGTACAGGATGAACTTAGTTCGTATAGGACGATCAGGTCAGTTATCTCATCGTAAGAGCAATGGAACGAACAGGAGTTGGAGAAAATTTTTCTAAGTCCTGATCATCCAGGATGAAGTGTATTCATCCCAGGATGAAATTTTCTCTGAAAAATTTTCATTCAAAATGAACTGTATTCGTTCCAGGATGAGTTGCTCTATGGAGTACTATCTTCCAGGATGAAGTGTATTTTTCCCGAGATGATTTTCTCTCTTGAAAAATTTCTTTCGGACAAACCCATAATTCATCCCAGGATGAAGTGAACCTACTCTGAACTTTTAGTGACGTTCTACAATTTTAGGGAACCGGCCTATGGAATAACCTTTAGTACTGGACGAACCTAGTTCGTACGGGATGATGTGTGTGTACGAAGTCATTTTGTACCCATATACATTAGGTTCATTTCCAACGCATTTAAGTAAAATTGTCCAGGATGATCCACGATCGTACGGGACTATCCAATGCGTATTGACTTGAAAATTTGCTATTTTTGGACGGTTTTTCTTTTCTCTCCTATATAAAGTCCAATTTTGACTGCCACCAAATCTTCTTTTCCACTGATCTTCGTGCCTATTGAAAGAAGAGTCAAGGAGAGAGTGTAAAAGAGTGTTCGGAGGAAGATTACTACTACTGGAGTGTGAAGGCTTCACTTCATATTCAAAGGTAAGAATCCCTACTTGTGATTTTGGATTACTTCACTTTTTTCTTTCTTCTTTCTAGATTTATTGTGAGAAGATTTGTCAAGGAGATCTGATTCTCTGTCGACACTTGGAGAGTGTGAACAACTGAAGGATTCTCTGCCCACACTTGGAGAGTGTGAACAGCCGAAGAGTTCTCTATCCACACTAGGAGAGTATAAAAGGACAATAGTTCTCTGCCAACACTGGGGATAGTGTAAAAGGATGACGGTTCTCTACTGCACCGGGTATTGGAGGAAAGAGTGTTTGTAAAGTCTTCTCCACCTTCCTGTGGGTGCAAAAGGAGAGTCACTAATGGTATTAGTTAAATACTCGGAGGGTGCCTCCGGAGAGTGGATGTAGGTCAAGTTTGACCGAACCACTATAAATCTTGTGTCTTTTTTTTTTTGTTGCTTTTATTTTGTTGATTTTAGTTTCTAATTTGTGGTTGAAAAATCTATTTCTACAAAACTCATTAAAGTTTATTTTTCATTTTAAAAAAATTAAAAGGAGGGATTAATTTTTTAATTATCAATTCACCCCCCCCCCCCTCTTGGTTAGCCGCTGGGACATAAGCTTAGGTTTAACAACCTAATTCATAGTGATTGAGTTACAACAATAAGTACTTTCTAAGGTAGGGGTAAATCTGTGAATGCATACTAGCCTTATTTATATTTTAAATTTAATTTCATAATCAAAATATATAAGGATTGCTCCTTTGCTTTTACAGCGAATTGAAAATTCTCTCTATTTAATTATGGAAAAAAATAATAACTTATTTACCTAATTGTAAAGATAGGGTTATATGTTTTTGGTGTCTTGGAATAAATAATATAATCCCTATAATGTATATGAATTAAAGAATAAATTGAAATTTCTTTCTTTCAAATCATTAATAGAACATTAGTCTACCCTTCAGAGTGGTATATTTTAAAATATGTAGATTTAATTGGAAGAATCATCTAAATATATTTAAAATGAAACCTATTGTCAATATTGGCAAATAAAAAAATATATCCCCATATTTTTTTGACTACTCCACTAGTGATAGACTTCCCTTCCATCTTAAATTAAGACTAATTCTTTTTTATAAATATATATATATATATATATATATATATATATATGTTTAATTAGATCCTTGAACTACTAGATTTCATGTAAATATTTATTTATTTAAATTTCATCATATGTATTCATGTTTTGGACAGTCTTGTTGTTTTATGTTGTGTATTGTCTTATATTCCTTAATGTGCCAAACCAAGCCAGCCCTGTCTATGAATGTTATTTATATTTTTAATTTGGGTCCACAGTTTGCATGTTTTATGCTCACACTAGTGAGCATACCATTAATAGTTGGCTTTATCCTAAAAGACAAGTGAAATTCCAACCAACTTACCATTTGGGTCCTAGGTCTGGTAGGGGTTCTGCCTATTTGTTGTCTAACATTTATATGTTATTTGTATGCTTATTTACTAAAATATATATGGGTCTAATTAAAATATTTTATCTATCAATTTTCATATGACTGGTCGTTCATTTAAATTTTTATTATGTATATTCATGCTTTATATAATTTTGTGGGATCAGGCTTTGTACATTAATATATAGTCTTTTATTACCAAATGTGTTAAACCAAGCCAATTATGTCTATGCATGTCATTTATATGTTTAACTTGATTCCATAGTTTGTAAGTTCTATGCTCACATTAGTGAGCATAACCAAGCGTTAATTTGCTTCATCCGAAAATCTAAGCGGAAGAACAACCAAAATATGATTTGGTCTTTGTTCTGGTAGGGGTTCTTCAGGTTTGTTGTCTAACAATTGCATGTCATTTGTATGTTTATTTTAAGTCTATAGCTTGCATGTTTTATGATCACGTGACTGAGAAAAATCCATGGTTACTTTCCTACATCCTAAAAGCCAAGCGGAAGGCTAACCAAAATATCAATTTGGTCTTAGGTCTGGTATATGTGTTGCCTGTGTGTAGTCTTCCAATTTTGCATATGCATAGGCTTGAGTGAGTATGTCAATTTATGGATTTAGAATATAAATTCTCAAATTTTCCTTCTCCCTCCTAAAAAATATTTTCAATTTATTTTCCTTAAACTTTATGCATTTGAAATCTTTTGGGAAAGAGTCCTTATTTAACATACTCTTAAATCTAATTTCAAAATAATTCTTCAATTCAAAGTCAATCATTCTTCCAAATGTACACTTCTTGAAGATGTTTTTTTTTTGGGTCCTTAGTTAGGTTCCTTCACATTCCAAAACTTTAATCAGTTAGGATTTATCACAGACTTCAAGCAGATTTAGACATGTAGGATCTTTTGAGAAGCATTCAGTATAGGTTTAAAATGTTCAATTATTTATTTGGACTTTCCTATTAAATTGTAGAAACTGTCTAGAAAACTACTCTTCAATATCAATGTCACTATTAACTAATTTTTTGAGTGCACTTAGATTAATTTTGGATCAAGTTTTGAGAATCTACTAGTCACTCTCACTACACGACAACCTAAAGTTGTTTCACATTTTGCTGAATCCATCAAGTCAACTCCCCTTCAAGTAAATATCAATGGTGGGTTTGTAGTTTCCCTCGAAGCTACTAAACCATTATCTTTTCACATTTAAATTTTCTTAGTTAGCTACAATGATTAAGTGGAAATATCAAATTAATTCCAAAACTCTTGTATTTAGAAACTTTGAGGTGGGGTCATCTTCAAGAGTCCAAGAGAAGTATAAATCTCAATATCATAACATAGATTGCCATATGAGGCGAAGGGCCGAGAGAGCTGAATTACTAGAGGAAGATACTCTAATTGCTGCTGCAATTGATGTAACAAAGAAGATAAATATTGCAACACCTGATGCATACATTAATTCTCCTTTATTGGATGGTAGTATATTTCATCTGATGTCTGCTACTTCTAGAGTAGAGAGCATATTGTGAATAACTAACCCGACCCAAAAACCCCAACCCCCCCCCCCCCCCCCCCCCCCCCCCCCCCCCCCCCCAATCTATTCCATGAAGATCATGTCTTTGCTTTTTTATATGTAAGGAAGATAAAGTTTAAGAATTTACTAAATGGGTTGATTTCAGGACTGTGCCACTTATTTTGGGTAATCAAAGATAGAATTTTTTAGAAGCATAAAACACGTTTTCTCTAATGAAGTGCACCCACATTCAAGTGGAAGGTGAGGAGGGTCCTATCCTACTAAGAGAAGAGTCCAATTCCAAGAATCAGGGCTAATTCCACCAACTACTATTATAGATCATCATGGGGAACTAAAGAAGTTCTCATATCGTGATCAACACATAACATCACGCAATTAGCACAGTCAACAAACTCCTATCATATTTTTAGGGTATGGAGCATTATACCATCGAGGGTATAATCCCATATCTCTTTTATCTTTACATAATTTTAAAAAACCTCCAGTTAGAACTTCTAATCATTTTATTATTCAACAACTATCAAGGGTTGATTTGCACTGTTCACGAGGTAGTGAATCATCTTCTATTTTCAATAAGAAGAGTCTAAAAATTCAAAATAGTCAACCTCATTATCTGACAAGGAGAGGGTTTGTCTACCTAAGACAGTTCCCACTCTAACTGTATTAAGTTATAAGAGGAATAATGGATCAAGGAAAGAGAAGTTTGTAAAAGAACCATTTCCTTCTAGAGAATACATTTCAGTAGATTGACACCATGGGGAAAAGAAGTTAGTAGATGAGATAGAAAATCATCTAAGATAAAGTATCTGCTAGATCGACCAGCAAGAAGTTGCCGAGGATGAAGATACAAATGAGGAGATGTCTAGTAGTGTTTACATGGTCGACACTCAATCATCTCTATAAAGAAAGAGAAGTCATGTTTAAAATTTTGTTAGAAAGTATTTGATTCATCTCTCTTCATGGGAATGTAACCTCTATCCTAATTTTTAATAAAAGAAAGTTGTGGTAGACTGCATCAAATATTTAAAGGTAGACAAGATGATAAATGATCAAAACTAAAAAAAGTATATTCCCTCCCTCCCGCCTCTTATTTGTGGGTATATATCTATTTTAAATTTAATTCTAAATCAAAAGTAAATTTGGATTAGAAATAAAAATCTTATCAAATTTCCCACAATTTTATATCCTATAGGCATTACTAGCAAGATTATAAATCTATTCAATTACTCTCTTATTCATGTTATCATTTTTATGAAAATAATTTAGGTTCGTTTTGCAAATCTTTCTCCATTATATAAGAGTGAATTTCTTCTCTCATGTTTGAAAGATAATCTTACAACTAAAAATCATTTTAGGGTTTTAAATGGAATCCCCATACAAAAAAATAATAAAACAGAAGCATAATGTCTACCAAAATGAAAATATGCATATAAATGTGCCAAATAAAATATGTGCAAAGTATGCCAAAAAATAAATAAATATACAAAAGATGCACAAAGTATGCAAAATTATGATGGATGCAGAAAGTGTATCAAAAATAAAATAAGTAAATGGCTTCCTTTTTAAAATCCACTTGCTCTAGATTTTTTTCTTGATACTTTGTTTTGAAAATCTCAATACCAAATTCATCCTTATGCATTGATATCTTATTAGATATAGAAAAATCAAGTATGAATATGAAAAGATTAAATTTATTTTCCTTAATCTAATCTTTTTAAATAGGTTTCAATTTTAAAGTATGAGGGAGACACCCAATTTAACTTCTAGGGAACTTAATCTAGTTCCATAACCTTTAGCTGATGATTCAAGCATAGTTCAACATTACATTCACTTCTCTACAAGCAATAAAAGTACATATTATAAGTTATTTCCTACCAACTCACCAAGTGCAAGATGATTTCTTGATAAATGATGAACTACTAGATGAACAAATTATGAAAATAAAGTTAAATTAGAAGACCATTTGGGAATTTTATTTTGAAGGTGCTACATCCAATCAGCAAAGAACATTAGTTAATATTTTCTCAAGATAGGCTAGGATTTATACAGTATTTATCACACCTAATGAAAGTGTGATGTATTACTCGTACCATATATTATAATCCTGTAAAAAAAATAAAGCTGAGTACGAGGTGATGAAAAATGGTTTAGAATTGATAATTTTAAATGGAATTGAAGAGAGCAAAACCCTTAGAGATTCATAGCTTGTGAATATTCAAGTAGCTAGAATTTACAAAGTATTAAATGCCACTTTTATTCCTTACCATCAATATACTATACATCTTTTAGAACATATTCCAAATGTTACATTATATAGAATTCCCCATGAAAAGAATTCCATAGTGAACACTCTTGCTATGTTAGCTAAGGAACTAGCATATTCTGAGGAAGACTCAATTTTGATAGAAGTGTTAGGTTGACAAGTTTTTTCTCCCATAGAATTTGAATACATAAATAAAAAATCCCCAGTTAAGGTGAAATATGTTTTAGCAGTAGATGATGAAGCTGTAGATCAGAGAAAATCATTCAATGAATACTTGCAAGAAAAATAAGATCCCTTAGAAGAAATCGATATACATGAGATCAATATATAATCATTATCCTATGCTCTGATTAATGATACTCTATTCTTCTAATCATTTAATTAGGTGTAGTTATACAACAACAACAACAACATCAAGCCTTTATCCCACTACGTGGGGTCAGCTACATGAATCCTTTTTCTCCATTGTGTACTATTAAAAGTCAAATTCTCGTTTAAATCTAATAAAGAAAGGTCATTCCTAATATTTTCTAACCAAGTCTTTTTAGGTCTACCCCTACCTTTCTTAACATAAGTCAAATCTAATACCTCTACTCTCCTAACCGGGTCACGCAAGGCCGCCGTTTTATGTGACCAAACCATCTAAGGCGACTTTCTCTAATCTTATCTTCTATTGGTGCTACTACAACCTTTTCACGTTTATGCTCATTTTGTATCCTATCTCTAAGGGTAAAGCCACTCATCCACCTGAGCATCCTCATCTCTACCACACTTAACTTAGTATTATGCTTGTCTTTTAAAGGCCAACTTAGAAGAAAATGAAAAAAAAAATGTGTGGTGTAAAATAATAAATTAGAAGCATGCTAGATCATAGAAGAAGTACATTCTGGATTGTGTGGTGTAAAAAAAAAATTGGCCTAAATATGAAAATGAAAAACAAATGAATAAGATATTAATAGTCATCTAGGATACATGATTGCATGAATGTTGTATGTCATTGTCATTAATTCCATGTTCATGGTATAATTCTCCATCAACCACCAAATGTCTTATATCCAACCTATTGAAACTCGTTCACTATTAATTAGGTTGTTAAACCTAAGCTTATGTCCCAGCGGCTAACCAAAAGGGGGGTGAATTGGTAATTAAAATTTAATCCTTCTTTTGAGTATTTTAAACTGAAATTAAACTTTAAAGAATTTTGTAGAAAAGTTTTTCAACCACAGTTTTAATAGAAAAAACACAAAAATAAAAGGTAGTTAAAAAATAAGAACACAAGGTTTATAGTGGTTAAGTCAAAACCAGACCTACATCCACTCCACGGAGGCACCCTCAGTGTATTGCACTAATACCAATAATGAATCTCCTTTTGCACCCACAGCAAGGCAGAGAAGTCTTTACAAAACTCTATTTACCACTACCCCGTGCGGTAGAGAACCGTCATCCTTTTACATTATCCCTAGTTCAGGCAGAGAACCTTCGTCCTTTCACACTCTCCTAGTGTAGGCAAAGAATCCTTCGTCCTTTCACACTCTCCTAGTGTGGGCAGAGAACCCTTCGGCTATTCACACTCTCCAAGTGTGGGTAGAGAACCCTTCATCCTTTCACACTCTCATAGTGTGGGAAGAGAACCCTTCATCCTTTCATACTCTCCAAGTGTCGGTAGAGAACCGGATCTCCTTGATAGATCTTCTCATAATAAATCTAGAAGTAAAAAAGAAAAGAGTGAAGTAATCACAATTCAAAAGCAAGGACTCTTACTTTTAAACTAAAAGTGAAGCCTTCACGGTCCAGTAGCAAGAATCCTTCTTCAAATACTTTCTCACACTCTCTCCTTGACTCTTCTTTCAATTGGCATAAAGATCAATGAGCAAAAAAATCTGGTGGCAGTCTAAATTGGACTGTATATAGAAGAGACAAGAAAAACCATGCAAAAACTACAAATTTTCAAGTCAACACTAAATGGATCGTCCCGTAGGATTGTGGATTGTCCTGGACGATTTAACTTAAAGTGTCGGAAAAGATCCTAATGAATATTGGTATAAGGTATGTTCGTACATAATCATCATGCCGTACGAACTAGGTTTGTCCGGATAAATATTTATTTCATAGGTCATTTCCCAAATAACTACAGGATGTAACCAAATTACTTAAGTCGGATTCCATCATCTTGGGACGAACAGGATTTTGTTTGGATGAAATTTTTACATAGAGTAACTCATCCAGGCACGTTTATAAATGTCATCTTGACAAAAATTTTACAGAGCCCAACTCATCAGAGGACGATTATAATTTCATCTGGATGAAAATTTTACAGAGCCCAACTCATCCTTGCATGATTATAATTTTTTCTGGATGAAAATTTTACAGAGCCTTGCTCATCCTGGGATGAAAATAATTTTGTCCTGGACGATCAGGACTTAGAAAAAATTTTCTCCAAAAATTGTTCATTCCATTGCTCTTACGAGGAGATAACTTACCTGATCGTCCCGTACGAATTATATTCGTCCCGTATGATCAGAACAAAATTTTTAAGATCTCCTCAAGTGTGTATGTGTTTATTCACTCAATTACAATCACTCCCTCTCAAACTTAATTCATACAAAAATTACAAGATTCAAAATACAAGATAACTCATGTTGAATTTGATTTGAAGTCTTCAGTAGTTTAGAGTTTGATTTTCCTGAAATGTTAGTACACACAAGAGAAAAAAGAAATCTTCTAAAAGTGTTAGGACATAACTACTCATAAAATAATAATACTTGGAATCATCAAAATTATACAAGTTGCAAGAGTGTAAAACATGCAAATAATAACTCTCTTAACAATCTGCCCCTTTTTGATGATGGCGAAACAATTATTGTTTGTAGGATTTCAAAATCTATGAATCTCCTAAACTCCCCTTGAATTGATGAATACAAAAAAATAAGGAAGCATTGGTTCAAAATTTTTGTTTTTCAAAGATTCAAAATTTTTGTTTTTCAAAGATTCAAAATTTTTGTTTTTCAAAGATTTAATATAAAATCAAAATAATATCACACAAAATAAAAAAACATAAAAAACACACAATGACAAAAAAAGATATTCACAGAAGAACTATCAAAAATAAACAATTTCTCCCCCTTTTTGACAGCAGCAAAAAGTGAAGAAGAAAACTTGAAATGTAAGCAGTAATATGAAATTCATTTGATAATTTAACCTTGAAAGTGATTGAAATAAGTTATGCAAATAAAATTAAAACATTAGACAAATCATAGAAATTCATATAATTTAAGAAGTGATATAACATAGATAATTAAAAGAATTTATCAAAGACATGAGTCAATTTAGACACTAAGATAGAGAAAATCATTGCACTAAGGATGAATAAAAATTGTATATTTCAAAATTCAATATCAATTATAAATAAATAAAAGATCAATTTGAATTAAGAGATTAAAAGAGTTTGGAAAGAAATAACTACCACATGTGGCGCTTTGCGCATCTTTTTTACATTTGTGGCACATTTTTGTGCATCATTTTTACTTTGGGCTTATTTTGTGCCTCTTTTTCACATTGCAAACCACTGCACATTCCTTTTGATTTTTTGTACTTTTATACAATTTGCAAGAGTAATTTTATTCCAAAAATAATAATCTAAAATTTCAAATCTTTCTAATTGGATAAATAATGATTGATAAGTGAAATATAAAATAAGAAATCATCGCAATTGCAATAATAATATTAACAATAAGGCAGTCAAAATGAGAGACATAAAATTGAAAATTCTAATAATATCAAATTATAACCAAAACTTAAACTTAGAATATTTAGATTTTCTAATGAATTTAATTTTAACTTACACTTCAGGTTATAGCACAATTAAGATTAAAAAATTTGTTGATTTTCATAAAGACTAACAAACATTTCAAAAAAAAAAGATCAAATCAAAACACAAGAACTAATATTGATATCACTTTGAAGATATTACAATGATACATCAGGATATCAATACAAAATAAAACATCTGAAATAAAAGAGAAATACATTGAACTACTAAAAACAAATAATAACTAACATATAAAGTAAAAACAATAACAACACAAACACATAACATCAAGTGCATCTATTACTCATATGGTCCCTGATCTAGAGGAGGAGGAGGAGGAGCACCACCGAAGAGGTTAAAGTTTGTACACATGATAAGTACATTGGTACTGATGTCATTCATTTGCTCCCTCATAAAACCCATGTCATGTTGATATTGTGTAGCCTGCTGCTGTAGATGAGTCTCAATTTGATCAAAATGTTGATCAAAATGAGTCTCTATTCGATCAAATCTTTGAACCAAATCCTGATAATTTGGTTCATTAGTGGGAGCAGGTGCACCTTCTGGCTCTTCCTCTGTATCAGTTATGACATGTGCTTTACCTGATTCTTCCTTGAAGATCGCTCTAAATGATCCGTCATTATAGTAGAGCAATTCTTCATATTCTTGATCAGGATGAAACAAGTTATATTTCTTCTCCAGAACATAGTTAACTAAGTATCATAAGGTAATATTCCTCTTTCTTTTCTGTTCTGCATGGCCAATTTCAGAAAGCCCATAAAGATAGTCAAGAATAAGTTGGGCTTCATCTATAGGTTTATTGCTCATGATTAAGAAGGTCACCATGGAAACAAGGGGGGTTATACAGACTCTATCACCAGCTCTTGGAAAGATTGAAGTTCTAAGAACATGCAGAATGAGTCATGCATTTCTGACAAGACCTGATACCCTAGCCACATGCTCATCTAAATCATTTCCTATAATCACCCTATTGATTTCAAACCATTTATATTGATCATTGGTGATTAAGGTATGGGCTCTAGCTCCCTCAGTTTTTAAGTTTAAAAATGCTCCTAAGTCATGCTTTGTGATTTCAACTTATTATTTGAAAACAAACAAACGAATTATAGAGTGGTCAGAATTGAAGGACATGTTGGCAAGAAAGTACTGAAATGTTTCTTTATTATACTGGTGGATGAGGGTAAGGATAAAATGAAACTGTGTTGAAGTAAATAAATACATCACCTAAAAGGTAATTTCATCTTGGTTTAGAATTCTTGAGGGGGTGATTTTGGCTGAAGCAAACCTAGAAAAAGAATCTTCATTTGCTTTGGAAAGAAAGTTCTCAGATGAATTCCTATGAGGTTTCTGTTGCAAATCTATTTTCATGACTTATGTTTTGATTATTGACAAACACTTGGACTTTCTGTTGCTTCTAACTTTTTAGGAATCGAAGATCGGATGAACAAATGAAGCCAGTTCAAGATTGCGTAGGTTTAGGGTTGATTCAGTCTGTACTTTATTTTTTCTCTTCTTGAGTCTATTTGTAATGGTCAAAGAGACTGATGCTAAGTAACCCTACACACACACACTTAAGAGAATTAGAATTTCTATTTTTACTCATATCGGCCAGGATGATATTTACAACGTCCTTGACGATCAGGCTTAAAATAGAAAGTCTAAATATGGATTCTTAATTAAGGCAGCCGACATTAACATATCGGCCTGGACGATACGTGTATCGGCCAGGATGATAAGCTCAAAACAAAAAGAAGTTGCCGCCATAGATAATTAAGGTATACTGTATTTTTTAATTATCGACCAGGATGATCATTGATCGGCCTGGACGATATTATTAAATTGTTCCTTAATTGATCAGCAAATTAAGGGAGTAATTAAGGATGATTGATATGATCATATCGTCTTGGACGATCACAGGATCGGCCTGGATGATCTATTCAAAAACCTTGGTTACTTCAAGACGATAAATATCGGCCAGCTTGAATTCAGGGCGATGCTCTGGACAATTTTCCTTTGATTTGAACTGATTGGCTCATACGATTGTGAGATCGGCCTGGACGAGCAAGCTAATTTTCAATCATCCAGTTTTGTATCCAGGGTGATGCTCTGGCCGATCTTCTAAGATTTGTACTGATCAGCCAGGCCGATGTCCATATCGGCCTGGACGATAATGTCGGCAACTTGCAATTAATGAGCTCCTTTGAAGCTCTTCTATTTAAGAGCTCTTGTTCAACATTTTGAAAAACCTTTTGGCTGCTGCCTTGACCTGAGAAGGCCTTGAGAAGAGAAAGAGAGAGAGGGAGAGAGAGAGGATCTTGTGAGGGGGAGCTTGTCAAGAGATTCATAAAGGTTGCTTCAAGGATCGCTCTGCTTCTTCTTCATCTAAAGTTTCTCATCCGTGGAAGAGTCGGTAGAGGTAAGGAGTAAGCATCTGGTTGTTGGTTCTCTGCCAGCTTCAGGAGGAAGCAAAAGGAGATAGGTTCTCTGCCTTGCCGGGGTGGCAAAAAGGAGTTTCTTGTGAAGGCTTCTCCGCCTAGCCGTGGGGGCTAAAGGAGAGTCACGATTTGTAGTGCAATACTTGGAGGGTGCCTCCAAGGAGTGGACGTAGGTCAAGTTGATCGAACCACTATAAATCTCTGTGTTCTTATTTTCTTGCTTTCACACTTTTATTTCCGCATTGTTTTTCTCGTGGGGTGATTTTGGTTTATGTGTTTTTGTTCTTTGTGAAATTTTTTTTTTTAAAATACGAATTCACCCCCCCTCTTGGTTAGCTTGGGACTAAGTTCATAGGGCTTAACATCCCTAACAAACTTTTAAGTGGTATCAGAGCGGGATTCGAAAATTTAAGTTTAAAAACTTTTTGATTTTGATCCATGGCTAACCTTGGGAATCGTAACACTACGGAAGGGTATTCTATTACCCGACCTCCCCTGTTTGATAACCTACCTTTCGACTTTTGAAAAACCCGCATGTCAACGTTTTTACAATCTACTGATTATCGCATGTGGATGCTTATTCAAGAAGGTTATTCTCCACCTTCTCGTGAAATTAATGGTGTTAAAACAGAAGTTGCTTTTACCGAATGGACTTTTGATGAACGAGATTTAGCTCAATTCAATGCAAAATATTTGAATTGCTTTTTCTGTGCTTTAAAATTTGAGGATTACATGCGTGTCTCTACTTGCAAATTTGGTAAAGAAATTTGGAATAAGTTGTGTATCACTTATGAAGGCACTAATGAAGTTAAGTAATCCCGTTTGAATTTTCTCTTGCATGACTACGAACTTTTTCGTATGAAACCTCATGAATCAATTTCTGACAAGTATACTAGATTTACTCAGATAGTTACTTCACTGCATGCATTAGGAAAAGAACTTTCAAACTTTGAAAAAGTAAACAAGATTTTGAGATGCTTGCCTTCGTCATATGATGCTAAAATCATTGCAATCATTGAATCTAAGGATTTGAATACTTATTCAATTGATAACTTACTTGGCTCACTCATTGCTTACGAGCAAGGGGTGAATCAAAGAAATCTTGATGCATGTGAGAAGAAGAAGGAGAAAACAGTTGCACTAAAGGCGCATTAATCGGATTCTGAATCTTTCGGGTCTGATAGTGATGAAGTTGCCTTTATCACAAGGCAATTCAAAAGCTTTCTAAGGAAGAAACATAAGCATCATCAAAATTAGAGAAAAGGTAAAGATCATAAACATGTTAAAGGATCTTCTGATGTTGTTTGTTATGAATGCAGGAAACCAGGAAATGTGAGAACTGATTGCCCAACACTTCAAGATAACTCAAGCAAAGAAAAGAAAAAAGGTGAGGAGAAAGTTTAGGAAGGATAAGAAGAGAGTCCAAAAGACATTCTGGGCAAAATCTGGTACTGATCCTCTAAGACTGAACCAGAGGACGAGACTACAAACCTGTGCTTAATGGGGAAAGATCATCTTGAGCAAAGTGATGAGGTAGAGGTATGTAAACCAACCTATGATGAATTATTTGAGATTTGGGAGAAAATACATGCATCATACAAAAACTCAAGAAAACTCATGCAAGCCTAAAATTAGAACTTTCAAATTTACAATAAGAGCATGAAGTTTTTTTCAAAGATCATGAAACGATTGATTCAAATCACATGGCTCTTCTTGATGAATTTGATGATTTAAGCAAAAAGCATTTGGAATTAATTGTTGAACATAATGCATTAAAAGCTTCACACACCTCACTTAATTCTGATCTTAAGAAATCTAAAGAGATTGAGAAAAAGTTGAGAATTGATAATGATGCATTAAAAGGAACTAACTTGAGGATTCAAAATGATTTAGAAACATGTAAGAAAAATCGGATGACATATACTTTTGATCCTAAGCCAAAACCTAGGAAGAGGCATTATAACTCAAATCATTTAAGAAATCCTTTTCCTGGAGTTAGATGTTTTTAATGTGGCATGCTAGGACACATCTCACACACTTGCACCGTTCACCGTAGTACACATTGGGTGTGGAGACCTAAGGTGCATGATTCTCAGCATACCATACTTGCATTGCATTCTACTTTTTCTAAGAAGGGGCCCAAACCAGTTTAGGTTCCTAAATCTAATTGTTGTTGAGCTTTGCAGGTGTGCTCTCACTAAAGACCTTGTGGGAGCATAGGATAACTGGACATATGAAGGCTTGCAGCTCATAAATGCTTAAACCTACTGCTTCAATAATTTCTTGAAATATGTTTTTGTTTAAGTGTGTTTTATTTCTGCTTGTTGTTGTTTTAGATTGTTTTGTTTTGTTTTTGCTTTTATATTTGGTTTTCCATATGTTGAATCTTTTCAAGATTTTAAATTTTAAAGTTTTGAAGACAGTGTTTAGCTTTTCTAAATCGGTTAAAGGGAGAAACACCGTTAATAGTTTTCCTCCTTCTGACCTTATTTTGTGGTATGATTTTCTTCTCTAAACAAAAATCTAACACATTTTAACCAATGGTTTTTGAAATTAAGATCCTTTTTCTTGCTACAATAATTTATCTTATGCATAATAACCAAAGTTCTTATATATCTTTCAAGATAAATTAAAATCTAGCCTTTGCATTTATCACATGATTTTGATGTTTGTTTTGTGGATTGTTCTTCCCTATGTTAGAGAGAGAGCTCCTATTATTTAATATTTGGAGGATATACTCACAAATAAGTTTTTTTTAAGGGTTTATTAAAGAGCTTTTAGCTTGCAAGAATTAAAAAGGAAAGAGGCCAATGATGCCATATATATATATATATATATATATATATATATATATATATATATATATATATATATATATAGACACACACACACACACAAAAGTGTATCAAAGAATCAAAAGATGCTCAAAGACACAATCAAAGTGACAAGAGGCAAAAATAAGCCCACTAAATGCAAGCTATCCTCTCTTTTCTAAACTTTTAAAACTTAGAAAACTCATTGGGTGTTTGATGATTTCAAAAGCTTGATTTCAAATTCCTTGATTGAGACAAATTACTTTGTTTTATTATTTATGAGATTTTTTCTTTGTAAACAAGTTTTGATTGGATCTTCTTTTTGCCCAATTAGGTTTATTCTAAGTTAAACCTTTTTATTTTTTAAAAGAAAATTTGTATCATAAGGAACGTCTGATCTAGGATTAACAGAATCAGATATTTTACCTTTGTCTGATTAGGATTGGCTAAACTCCTTGATCTTGTGGAACTCTAAAATTTAATTATTTGAGAACTTCTCATATGAAGCCTTGATAAAAAAAATAGAAAAATTAAAATTCAAAAATATTCATTTTTTATTTTCGTTGTTTTTAGCTTTCTATTATTGTGTTTTCATCTGATTTTATTTTGGTTAATTTTTGAGAGCCTTGATTATCACCATCTTTTCCTTGATTTCAAAATTCTAGTCACATCGTCCTGGCCAATACTATTATCGTCTTGGACGATAGGTCAAATTCCTTTCGAAATCCATCTTCTGACCTTTTCTGTGCTTGCTGTAACTCATCATCCTGGACGATACTATATTGTCCTAGACAATCTGATCAAATTTTGTTGCAATCATGATGATAGTCCTGGATGATAGAATATTTTTCTGGCCGATGCATTTTATGTGCATCGTCCTGGCCGATACACTGGATCATCTTGGACGATCCACATGTCAGCACGTTTAAATCCTTAAAATCGGCCCCGGATGATCCATTATTGGACAATCATCTTATCTGATCCACTGTTCGTCCTAGACGATACACATGGCAGAGATTTAAAACATCTTAACTTAGATCGATACGATCAATTATTATACATCGGCCTGGACGATACACCTAATCGGCCCAGACGATTTGCTTTTTCAACGGTCATCCGGGTTGCCTCCTCGGGATGATCGCCTGTGTCTAATCATCCTGGCCGATCGGACCACCTCATTGACCAATCGGCCTATATGCAATTATTGAGCCATATCGGCCTAGACGATTCTGCGATCGGCCTGGCCTATATGGACGTTTCTTTAAATTCTTGCCGATCCAGCCATTTTTTCACCTCATCCCTTCTCCTCTTGTGTCTCCTTGCTAATCCCTTGCTATGGCCGGTGGGAAACGAGTTCGACAGACGTCTGGGAGTTCTTCAAGGGATAGGATTGACCCTCGTTTTAGGGAAGTGGAAGACGAAGCCGCCTACAATCGATACAAAGAGTGTGGGATAACTATCTCCAGAATCAGTAATCTTGCCCACATCTCATACCCAGTAATGGATCTTTTTGCTCACACCTCCCTTTGTTTCATTTTGTCCCTTGCTTTCCCCTTTAATACCGAATTTCTTCGAGAATTCTTTGCAAACCTTCATATTAACCCTACCTTCACAGCCCTGTCCTCCTATGTGAATCGATGCCCTATCGAAATCATATATCAGGACTGTGTTGAACTGTTACAGCTATCCACCACCGGGGATAAGATGCACTTAATCGCTTCTGATCCTAACCTTGACTGGTCCACGGTGAATCACTTCCTTCGCCAGACTAATGCACCTTTTCATGTTGGAGAGACTAGATCTTTAGTAAATGATGCTAGGACAATCCAACATGTCCTTCGTACCTCCATAATTCCAAAAGCCTGGGACCGAATCCACATCACCCCTATACTTTCCCTCACTACTTTCTACATCATGGCTGATAGAGAATTTAACACTGCGGACTTAAATTTTTGATACATTGATCACTTAACCACAATCTGCGATCCATGTCATAAGATAAAACCCAATCTAGCCTTAGGACGCATCATAGCCTATGTCCTTGAAACCAAATACCAACTTCAGTATCCTATTCCACCTAACCTCCCAACTCCTTTCTACTCAAACAGTTCCTCAGTACCCTTTACAATACTCGTCTCCACCATAGGAATGAGGAACCTCGGGGGGCTAGGGAGGAGGAGGCTCCCGCTCCCGCTCCCATTCCTGATTCTTTTCCTCTCCACCAATACTCTCCGTTTGATTAATTGATTGAGAGGTTTGATCGATGGGAGACCCGCTTTGACGCCTACGTTGTTGCACAGGAGCAACAACATTCTGAGGATATTGCCCGCTACGAGCAGCACCGCACTGAGGATTTAGCCAAATTTGGAAGTTTCATGACTCACCAGCAGTAGCAGCAGCATGACAAGGACATCGCCTGGTTCAATGCTCAGTTTACCATGCTTGTCAGCTACTTTCAGCAGCCCCCTCCACCACCTCCATCTGATGATCAGGATCCTTCATTTTTCTAGTATGTATTTTCTATTTTGTGTTTTCTATTTTATGTAGTTTACTTTTTAGTCTATTTTTTTCTCTGTTGTGTTTTTTTCTTTTGTGTATCTGGACCCTCTTTTTGTGATGACAAAAGGGGGAGTAGGTTGTGGTAGGAAAAAGGTTATGTAACTTTGAATTTTAAATGAACCGTTTTTTTTAGTTTTTTCCTACTTGTGTTTGCCATCATCAAAAAGGGGGAGATTATTGCAAATCTATTTTCATGACTTATGTTTTGATGATTAACAAACACTTGGACTTCCTGTTGCTTCTAACTTTTCAGGAATCGAAGATCGAACGAACAAACAAAGCCAGTTCAAAATTGCATAGGTTTAGGGTTGACTCAGTCTGTACTTTATTTTTTTATCTTCTTGAGTCTATTTGAAATGGTCAAAGAGACTAATGCTAAGTAACCCTACACACACACACTTGAGAGAATTAGAATTTCTGTTTTTACTCATATCAGCCAGGACGATATTTACATCGTCTTGGACGGTCAGGCTTAAAACAAAAAGTCTAAATATGGATTCTTAATTAAGGCAGCCGACATTAACATATCGACCTGGATGATATATGTATCGGCTAGGACAATAAGCTCAAAATAGAAAGAAGTTGCCGCTATAGACAATTAAGGTATACTGTATTTTGTAATTTTCGACCAGGACGATCATTGATCGGCCTGGAAGATATTCTCAAATTATGCCTTAATTGATCAAGAAATCAAGGGAATAAGTAAGGATGAATGATACGATCATATCGTCCTGGACGATCGCAGGATCGGCCTGGACGATTGCAGGATCGACCTGGACGATCGCAGGATCGGCCTGGACGATCGCAGGATCGGTCTGGACGATTTATTTAAAAATGTTGGTTACTTCAGGATGATAAATATCGGCCAGCTTGAATTCAGGGCGATGCTCAGGACGATTTTCCTCTGATTTGAAGTGATCAGCCGGAATGATTGTGAGATGGGCCTGGACGATCAAGCCAATTTTTAATCGTCCAGTTTTGCATCCAGGGCGATGCTCTAGTCGATCTTCTGAGATTTGTACTGATTGGCCAGGCCGATGTCCATATCGGCCTGGACGATAATATCGGCAACTTGCAATTAATGAGCTCCTTTGAAGCTCTTCTATTTAAGAGCTCTTGTTCAACATTTTAAAAACACTTTGGCTACTGCCTTGACTTGAGAAGGCCTTGAGGAGAGAAAGAGAGAGAGGGAGAGAGAGAGGATCTTGTGAGGGGGAGCTTATGAGGGGATTCACAAGGGTTGCTTCAAGGATCACTCTGCTTCTTCCTCGTCTAGAGTTTCTCATCCCTGGAAGGGTCGGTAGAGATAAGGAGTTAGCATCTGGTTGTTGGTTCTCTGCCAGCTTCAGGAGGATGCAAAAGGAGATAGGTTCTCTGCCTTGCCGGGATGGAAAAAAGGAGGTTCTTGTGAAGGCTTCTCCGCCTAGCCGTGGGAGATAAAGGAGAGTCACGTTTTGTAGTGCAATACTTGGAGGGTGCCTCGAAGGAGTGGACGTAGGTCAAGTTGATCGAACCACTATAAATCTCTGTGTTCTTATTTTCTTACTTCCTCACTTTTATTTCCACATTGTTTTTCTCGTGGCGTGATTTTGGTTTATGTATTTTTGTTCTTTGTGAAAAGAAATTTTTTAAAATACCAATTCACCCCCCTCTTGGTTAGCTTGGGACTAAGTTCATAGGGCTTAACATCCCTATCGAACTTTTAGTTTCTTCGCTAGAATCTTTTGGTGCTTTCTAGAACTTGCCATTTGTAAAAGATCTAGAATATGAAAGGGATTGAAATTGATGTGAAGAGTGTGACTTATTGATCTAAAAAGCCCGCCTATTTATTAAAAACGACATGTTCATACCAGATGAAGAAATTTTCATCCCGTACGACATTTTCATTTCTCCCGTAGGAAAATATTTCGTACAGATGATCCAATATGACCAGAATGAAATGGCTTTTGATAATCAATGGGACTTACGAAGTATCCTTTTGTAGTGACTTTTGACCTGTCTGATCGTACATACGAATGCGTGTTCATCCCGGGACGATCAAAACTTATATCATTTTAATGGCAGTTGAAACCGTCCCCTACATTGAACCGACATGCGTTCGTCCAGACGAACCAAAGGTTCGTACATACAAAGTTCGTATTAAAAACTACCTTATCCATTCAACCACTTCATTCATTTATCCCGCCGATTGAAAAACAAATCATCCCGTATGGTCAAAATGATCATCCAGAAAAAGTGACCATTAAACACTGAAAACTGCATGCAAACGGTTTAAAATCTGATACTTTGACACATTAAACAAATCGTCTCGTACGAATATTTTTTGTCCTGGACGATTGTCACTTAAATTTTTTTTTTTTTTTTGCACATAAACAAAACTAAAATTCAAAAAACACCTCAAAAACACCATGTACAATATTTAAACATAGGCTCCAAAAAAAAAACACATAAAAATAAGATCAAAAACTCATAACGAACACAAATACATTAATTAGAAAACAAACATCAATGTTACAGAAAATATTTTTATTTAAGCATTTAAATCAATCACACCAATCCTTGTTCTTAATGCACTGAAAGTATCAAAGGCTAAAGGTTTTGTACAAATGTCTGCAAGTTAATTTTCAGTTGTAACATGAATGAGTTCAATTTCTCCCTTGGATGCATGATCCCTTATTAAATGATGCCTTATGTCTATATGTTTGGTTCTTGAATATTGAATATAATTTTTAAAAATGCAAACAGTACTAGTATTATCACAATAAATTGGTATAGTTCCTATAATCCTAAATCAATTAACAGTTGTTTTAACTAAAGTACCTGTGCCACACAACTTCCTAATGCAATGTATTTAGCTTCTGCGGTAAATAGGGCTGCTAAATTTTGTTTTCTACTGGTCCATGAAACTAATGAATTTCTAATGAACTGACATATTCAAGAAGTGCTTTTTCTATCCATCCTACAACATGCAAAGTTAGAATCTGAATAACCAATAATTTCAAATGATGAGCTAAACCTAGGATACCAAATTCCTTAGTTCTGAGTTCCAAATAGATATCTTAAAATTTTTTTCACTGATGTCAAATGTGATTCTTTTGGATTTAATTGAAATCTAGCACACAAGCAAATACTAACATGATATTGTTGGTGGAATTTTGGAAAACAGGTTTTGAAAAATATTAGTTTTCTTTGGGGATTTTAAGATTAAGGTTAAGTTCTAATTCTAAGGTCGAATCGACTCGTTAGAAAGAGTATATCACCCCGGAGGACGAAAATAAACTTTCATAACGGTGTTCAGACTTAGAATTGTAAAATCCATCTTGAATATTGTGAGCGGATGCTAAAGAGAAATTCATATGACCCCGAAGGGTCAAAATGAGGTTCAATTGAATATCCAGCTACAATATTCAAGAAGTGTGATCGTTAGGTTCACATCCAAAGCCTTATCAAAGAAAGATATATCTCTCCGAAGGGAGAAAATATCGTTCAATGATAATTCTTTAAATATGATAATAATGATCACTAGTATTTTAAGTTCTCCCAAAGAAATCCAATTGAATTTTGAAAAATCAATTTTTAAAATCAGGTGTGTGTGGTTCTAAATCTCCTACGAGCGCAAGCCCTCGTAGTTAATTACATCGTAGGGAGATAAAATCCCCTACGAAAACTCTCGATTAAAATAGTGGCAAAATTTTGTTTAGAATTTCTAGGAGTGATATCAAAGTATGAATAGAATTATTGGAAAATCAAAAGGGAATGGATCAAAATTGAGCAGTTATTAACGGAGTTAAAGGATGAGAGGTAGGGGACACTTTGAGATTCCAGAACCATCCGGAAGTGTCCCAACTTAGTCTAAGTGTTGGGCTTTATGTTTTGGATTTGAAATGATATTTAATTAGAATTAAGTATTTTATTAGAAATTTGGGACTATATTCCCGAAATTTGGGGTCTTATAATCAAAGATCTGCCCCAGAACCTAAATCTATTTTGGACACTGGACCACAGTCGTCCGATCCTAACTAATGCAGTGCAAGATCTGGACTTACCCCGGCCTGGATTGGGGAACCAGCTAACCACCTAATCGATTTAAAATACATGAATCCGGTCTTTTTATGAAAGAGTGGTAGGGACGTTGTAATTAAGGTTTTGGAGAGTTGGGGCCGACATCTAGAGATTCTCCTAATTGGCCCCCTTTTACTTATGTCAGGTGCAAAAATGCTAAGGACTATGAAATTAAAAGTTTGACTCTTTAATTTGTATCTAATGCAATGCATGCTGGTTAACAACCTCAAATCAAATATGCTTGAAATTTTTTTAAAAACAGGCTTATAAAATAATTTTTTAGAAGACTGGACTTCCCCAGGTCCGGCACCTCGTCCTCATAGGTCAGACTATCCGGACTCTACCCGCAGGCGGGGAAGGGTCTAAAACAAGAAAAGAGTAATGCAGAAATATGCATGCGACCCCGGGGTCGATCCCCGGCTAATTCCCTAGATTCGTTATCTTTCTATGTTATTTAGACTCACTAAAATTTTAGACTTTTAAAATTATGAGTAGAAAACTTTCACACCCTCACGAGTCTCACGAGTCCAGGCAAAAATAAAGAGCGGCATGCAAACGCCAAAAAACTAGTAAAAACAAGTAATCCTAAAGGCAATCAAATCATTACATCAAATATAAATTAATTAATAAATGTCCATAGGCAGAATTGCCTTGCTTATTACAAACCAGAATATTACAGAAAGTAAAGTGGTCGGGCACCACTGACAACAACCCGGATTCTAAACCTAGTAATGACGCAAGTTATTTTGAGTGGGATACTCTCAATCTTCAAATCTTCAAATCTTCAATTTCATTCTTCTTTGGACTCCTTTTCTTCAATCTTCTTGGAATCTTCGTAGTGGATTAACCAAATGGACAAGAGGACACTTCCTTCTAAGGGGAAGGCCACTCTTTCCTCTTTGGGTAAGGAAGAGGTATGATCCAAATTTGGATTTCCAAATGGAAAAGGAGTGTTCCCTAAAGGGGTATCCTTTCCTCTTTGGAATCCAAGCTTTGGATCTATGTATCCCAATTCAAAATAAACTTTCACAACACTTGACACTTGCACAAATTACATTGGTATCAAAATAAAAATCTAGACTCACCTGCAGGGTTATCCTAAGCAATTAATATATAAAAAAGGCAGTTATTCCCAAGCAGTTGTATATGAGCAGAAAAGAAAGTAAACACACTGGCCACGCTCTTTTTATGATTTGGGGGCTTTAGCAGCTGAAGCACCTGTGCAAAGAGTTTATAATATTTATGCATTTTTTTGATTTGCCCCCTTTTTTATATTGCCCTGCATGAGCGTGGCCACCTGCAGAAAACTGTGTCAACATCCAGATCGTACCTAACCTAAGGGTAATCTAGTCGCCAAACACATCAATCCATCCACAGAGTACAGAAAAAGTAAGCAGACACAGCAAAGCAATTTCATCCACAACATGCAGTGAAAACTACGAAAAATCCGGCACACAGCAGTAAAGTAAACACCGGCCTAACCTAGATCTAGAGTTGGTTGTCCTAGCACATCATCTAAAGTGTGTGAGAAAGGTCGTGTGGCTGGGGTAGATCCTAAAATGGGTGATTAGTTAAAGTTGTCTAAAAGTTTGGATTTGTTAAGACTTAGAAGGGGATTTAAATTAAAATTTAAATATTAATGAACTAAGAATCTTAATTAAATATATTTTAAAAGTTAATTGATTGCTACCTTTGTTTCACACCGAGGCCGTGAAGTTTATTTCACCTTCCTTGGGGCTAAGTTAATAGCCTCGTAGGCCTGGGTTACCCAGTAGCAATCGGGGTTGATTAAGTTATTTAAGTTGGTTGGAATTAAAGGAATAGATTAATATTAAAAGGGAGTTAATTACTGATTTTAAAAGCTTGATTAATTTAAGTTTGCCATTAATTGATTCGTGGCGTTGTGCCACCAGGCTCGAGGAACCAGCCTCCTTAGGACACTTAGCCCCGCAGCCCGGAGTAGTCCAGCCGATAAACCAAATTAATGTAGTTGAATTAGAGGTTTTAAAAGGTTACATAATTAATGATTAATCTATTTTAAAGTTTAACACCCCTTAGAATCCATTCGTGGCGTTGTGCCACCAGGCTCGAGGAACCAGCCTCCTTAGGACACTTAGCCCCGCAGCCCGGAGTAGTCCAGCCAATAAACTTCAACTTTAGGGTGGTTGTTGTGTTTTAAAGGATTTGTTAAGTGTTTTAAGCATTAAACCAATATTTCCTGAGTTTTAGAACGATTTGAGCTTTATGAATTTTTAGAATATTTTAATCATTTAATTAAAGGGTTGAAAGTTGACTTTTTGATTAAGCCCAAATTCTGGAATGTTTGTATTTTATTAAAATATTAGACCTTACTACGATCAGTTAGAAGGTAAGTACGTTGAAAACGGATTTTTCTACATTTTATTACAAAGGTTTGAAGTTTTGAACTAGTTTTGACTTAAAGTTGACCGATTTGTTGACTTTTTAAAAAAAATTGCAAATTTCTGGAATTTAATATTTTTAATAAATATTAGACCTTATTAGGAATTGAATGCAAGTGAGTTTGGGTGATTTGGATTTTTCTGGAATTAGTTATGGATTATCGAAGTTTGGATATTTATTGAAATTATTAAATTGTTTCAATTAAGGGTCATTTTAGTCATTTTGCTTCAAACAAATTCCCAATCTCTTGAAAACACCTCCAAAGGTCAGGAACAACCTAAGGAGGGATCCCCAAGTGTTTGGGAGATTTTTGGATTTTTTAATTATTATTAATTAATTATCTTAATTAAATATTGGTTTTCACTTAAAATTAAATTAAGGTTTAAATTGCTGTCAAATCAAAGGGCTTTTAATTATCATAGATTAAGGACTGAAGTCTGATCAGTTTGAGGGTTTATACGTAATTTTTGGATTTAAAATGGATTTATTACAATTTTTAGAAGTTTTAAAGGCTTAATTAAGGGTTTAAGACTTAGAAAATTAATTAGGGGGCCTAATGACCTCAAAAATTAGTGAAAATTTCTCTAGGGGCTGAGAATGTCACTAAGTTCAAATGTTCAAAGTTTCAACTCAAGGGGAAGTGAATCCTAATTTTTCCTAAGTTTTCTATACATGAGTCCTTAATTATTGTCCTTAATTATGTCACTAGTTTTGAATAGGTTCAAATCAAAGTTCCTCTAACCCTTTGAATAAACATGGCATGCATACACAAGTGGCAAGCAAACAAGTCCTTAGATCTAGGAGAACCTAGACTAGGTGGTGTGTGCACCTTAAGCATGCAATTAACTAATTAACATAATTAAGACAAAATTAGTGAATAATCAAGAAATGATTATCCACTAATCATCCCCATTAATTCCATTCAAACATGCTCAATCAACATTTAAGATCCCAAATGAAATCTTGAACACTTAAGGATTTACATATATATAGTTTCAAAATATACATTAAAATACATAAATACAAATAAATTTATATATATAAATAGAAATATAGATTATAAAATAATTAAATATATTATTAAAATACATTTTAATAAGTTGAAGGATCCACTGATCTCCATAAAACTTTGAAAATAATAAAAGATCTTCCTTATATTTTTTTAAAATATTTAATATTTAATTAAATATAAAAAAAGGGTAATAGGCTTCAATAATTCAAAATACCATCAAAATCTACTGAAATAGTAATGAAAATTTTTTTGGAGACTAGCCATACACTCAACAACATGCATGCCAAATTTCAGATAAAAATAATTTGTATATAATTAATTAAAAATAAAATACATATTTCTGTATTTCTTAAATTACTAATAAAATAATAACCAAAAGGGTTTGATTTTATTTTTAAAATAAACTAGATGAAATTCTAAAAATTTTGATATATTATACTTAATTTTTGGTTATGTATTTGATTTACTATAATTTTCCAAAGATTCTGTAATTAAAATCAATTAAAACACAATTTTATTAATTAAATGGCGGCGGTCAGACACGCGGCGCACTGGGATTGGCGGGATCGAAACCGCGCGGCGGCGGGGACACGCGTCGGCTGCTGGCCGCTTCACGCGGTTTTCACTTAACCACGTCAGCGGCGCGTGACAGCCGTTGGATTAACCGCGGGTTCGATCCAACGGCTGAGATCAGATCCCGCGGTCTGATCTCACCAGGAGAAGATCAGACGGCAGAGCTTCGATCCCGCTATTCCGAATGGACGGCCTAGATCTCGCCGGACGGCTGATCGAACGAGAGATCGAATGCGCGGTCGGATCAGACCGCGGAAGGGCTCGATCTGGACCGTTGATCGAACGATCAACGGTCCAGAAAACGTACACTCAACGAAAACCATGAGTGACGCCCTAGAGAACGTGTTTCGCCTCGTTCTCTCGATCGGATCGATCATTTCACTTGAAATTTTAAACGTAGATTAAGGATATGAACAGAAATCATGGGGAATAGTTTGTTTTAGCTAAGACCCTAAAAGCGTAAAGCTATTTAGATCTAACTAAAGTGACCTAGATCTAGGGTTTTAGGGAGTTATACCGTTAGATCTTCGGAATTTCTGGATGGTTGAGCTTGTAGATTGTCCAAGTGAAGATTCCCAGCGAAAATCCAAGCTCGAACGCGTCTGGATCGGCTGCTATGGGCTTGGGACGGTCTAGGTGGTGGGTTCGCCGGAGAACTCGCCGCCGGTGACGTGCAACCACCTGGGTTTTGTAGTGGGGAGGTGGAGGAAGCTCTGGAGATTCAAAACGAACTGGGGGCAGGGCTTGAGAGGGCTTGAGTAGTGAGAGATGATTAGGGTTAGAATGTTGTGCATTAAGCCCTTTTCCCCCTATTCAAACGCCCCCAGGCCAAACGAATGGCTGGGATTGGCTCCTGGGCTCTCCAGATGTTGCCAAGTGTCCCTGGGAAAGCTGGAAGGCTGCCCCAAAGGCTGGACATGCCTTATTTCCATTGGGTGGACTTGGGACAAGTGGGGGGGGCATTGCCATTTTAGGCTAAACCAGGCCCTGAGCTTGGTTAGGAGAGCTCCAAGTGAGCTTTAGGACATTAAGGGGTCGGCCTTGGGGAGTTAAATCAGGGAAAAAGGTCTAAAAGGTTGATTAAGACCTTTTAAAAGGGTTTAAGCTTGGGTTTGACCAAATTGACCAGTCAACTGGTCAATGGAGCTGATGTGGCATCCAAACAGGTCATGGAGTCCTTCTAAGTGGCTGGATGGGTGTGGCTTGAGCTAGGTCCAATGGGTTAAAGGGTTTGACCACACAAATGGTCCCTTAAGCCTTGGGTTGACTGGTTGACCAGTCAACTCCATCAAGGGTTATGAAATTTTCAATTAGATGATTCAAATGAGTTGATTAGGTGGATTGGAGGGTGGTTCCAAGAGCCATGTATGTCAAATAGATTAAAAAGGCTTAATGGGCCTTTAATGGGCTTCTAGGCCAAAACTGGTTGACTTGGTCAACCAGTTGGGTTCAAGGGCTAGAAATGGGTTCAACAGATTCAGAATGTCGTCCTGAGTCTATTGGATGTGGTCCCAGGGTTTGGAGGGGTCAATTTGGTCAAAATCACCATTTGAGCCCTTAAGGGCCTGTTTGGTCAACCTAAGTTGACTTGGTCAACCAGGTTGACCCAGGGTCTGGGTTTGGGCTCAACAGGTTTGAAATGACATTTGGAGACCATTGAGGGTAGTTCCTGGGTCTGGGGAGGTCAAATTGATCAAAATCCCTATTTGAGTCCCTAAGGGCCTGTTTGGTCAACCTGGGTTGACTTGGTCAACCAGGTTGACCCAGGGTCTGGGTTTGGGCTCAACAGGTTTGAAATGATATTTTGAGGTCAATGGAAGTGGTTGGGTGACCTAAAAAGGTCATTTGGGTCAAAACACATGTTTGGACCCTTAAAGGGTCCCTTGGGTCAAACCAGTTGACTTGGTCAACCAGGTTGACTCAAGGGTTGGAAATGGGTTCAAAGGATTTGAAATAGCATTTGAAATTTGTTAAAGGTGGTTGCATCCCATTTGGAGCTCATTTGGTTTGAAATCCCCATTTGAGCCCCATAGGGGTGTTTTGGTCAATTTTGACCCATTGGTCAACTATGGTCAAAAATGGGTTTGAAAAATGCAGTTTACTGCTCAATGGGTTAAAATCAAGGGTCTGGAAGTGATTGGAAGCTTGGACAGGGGTTCCAAGGTCAAGATCTCAAAGGGGTTAGGCTCAGTGGCATAGGCTGTAAATATTTGAAGGTTTTACAGCCTTTGGATTTTAATTCAAATTCTGGGGTTAGAGACCTCAGAATGAGCTCAAAGTTGGAGGGTAACCTTTAGAGACATGTCTTATCACTTTGCAAGTGATAGACCCTGAATCAGAGGCCATTTGACTGGGTTTTGAAATGTTTGAAAAATCTCTGAAAAGGGTGTTTAGGACAGGGCCTTAAAGGTTTGAATTTGAGTTTAAACTTCTGGATTTGGATTTGATTTGAAGTTTGAATTAATTTGGATTTGAATTGGGTGAAGTTTGAGATTCAAATTGGTCACAGGTAGGAATCAAATTGAAATTGAAGTGGATTAAATACAGGAATTGATTTAAAATTGAGGTTGATCAAAGGTGGAGGTTGATTTGAAGTTGGAGTGATCCTAAGATCTAAGAGGGTTCTAAGATCTAGGATTTAAAGGAATCCTAGGCTCTAGAATAGGCTCTAAGGTCTAGTTCTAGGAAATATATCCTAAGGTCTAGAGTGGATCCTAGGGTCTAGGATTAAATTTAGAATCTGGAAGGGTCTTAGTGACCTCATACAAAAATGAGGTCAACAAATGGACCCCCAATGTGCGTGGTAGAAGGAACTTCTGCTGCACACATTGGCGTTGACCGAATGGAAGTAGAATTTTGAAAATGGAAGGGAGATCATCTCCCAACCTCAAGCCTATAGGATGCTAATGAAAGGCTTACACCTATTGGATAAAGAAAACTGGTAAAACCAAGGTAGGGAATACCTAACCTTGGGTCTAAGGAAGGGCATCACCCAACCTTAGGTCTACAGGATGCTGATAGAAGACTTACTCCTAGTAGACAAGGGAACTGGAGAAACCAAGGCAGGGAATACCTAGCCTTGGGTCTAAGGAAGGGCATCACCCAACCTTAGGCCTATAGGATGCTGATAGAAGACTTACTCCAAATAGGCAAATTAACTGGAAACCAAAGTAGGGAATACCTAACTTTGGGTCTAAGGAAGGGCATCACCCAACCTTAGGTCTACAGGATGCTGATAGAAGACTTACTCCTAGTAGACGGATTAACTGGAAACCAAGGTAGGGAATACCTAGCCTTGGGTCTAAGGGAGGGCATCACCCAACCTTAGGCCTATAGGATGCTGATAGAAGACTTACTCCTAATAGGCAAATTAACTGGAAACCAAAGTAGGGAATACCTAACTTTGGGTCTAAGGAAGGGCATCACCCAACCTTAGGTCTACAGGATGCTGATAGAAGACTTACTCCTAGTAGACGGATCAACTGGAAACCAAGGTAGGGAATACCTAGCCTTGGGTCTAAGGGGGGGCATCACCCCACCTTAGGCCTATAGGATGCTGATAGAAGACTTACTCCAAATAGGCAGATTAACTGGAAACCAAAGTAGGGAATACCTAGCTTTGGGTCTAAGGAAGGGCATCACCCAACCTTAGGTCTACAGGATGCTGATAGAAGACTTACTCCTAGTAGACGGATCAACTGGAAACCAAGGTAGGGAATACCTAGCCTTGGGTCTAAGGAAGGGCATCACCCAACCTTAGGCCTATAGGATGCTGATAGAAGACTTACTCCTAATAGGCAGATCAACTGGCAAACTAGGATGGTGCCACGAAGGGCGTACTCCACCACTAGCGAATGGTCATGTGGGGAGGAAACTTGCTCCACACAGAGGACCTCAACTGGCAAACTAGGATGGTGCCACGAAGGGCGTACTCCATCACTAGCGAATGGGAATCAGGATGGTGCCACGAAGGGCGTACTCCACCACTAATCCCCGGGTGAAATGCCAGGGTGGTGCCACAGAGGGCGTACTCCACCACTAGCGGGTCTAGTCCTAAGGGAAGGAAAGACCTAACCTTAAGGAGAAGGTGAAGGGCGTTAAAAAAAAAAAATTTTTTTTTTTTAAAAAAAAAAGGTAGGGTCCAACTGTAAATCAAGAAAAGGAAGTTTTATTGATTGATAAAATGAGCTACATCAAGCATAGTATTTCTTAAGGAAACGCCCATTAACAGGTAGCATTGGGTGGTTCCCTTTACAATCTACTAACTGATACGAGCCTCCTTCGTAGACAGTCTCTATAACGAAGGGTCCTTCCCATGTAGGTTCAAATTTGCCTCCCAACTTCCGATGGGCCAAGATAGGCCTCCGAAGGACCAAAACCAAGTCTCCCGCTTGGAAGGTCCTAGGTCGCACTAACTTATCATGGGCTTGAACCATACGGGATTTATACAACTCTAAACATTGTTGAGCTTGGAGACGTCGCTCTTCAAGGCCTTTGAGTTCTTCCAATCGTAGTTTTGCATTTTGTTCATTGGTAATTTGATTCTGAACTGCAATTCTAAGCGAAGGGATTTGTATTTCCAAGGGTAGAACAGCCTCAGATCCATACACTAGTGCAAACGGGGTGGATTGGGTCGGGGTTCTATAAGTGGTACGATAAGCCCACAAAGCTTCCACCAACCGCTCATCCCACTGCCGTTTGTTATCATCAAGGGTCTTTTTGACAATTTGCACCAAGGTTTTGTTGAAGGCCTCGGCCAATCCATTCGCCCGGGGTAATAGATCGTCGAATATCTCCAATCAATATTATGGCGCCTTACAAAACTATTGATTTTTGTAGACTTGAATGCGGACCCATTATCGGATATGATTCTGCGGGGTACGCCGAATCGATATACAATATGGTCACGAAAGAATTTTAAGACATGGTGTGATGTTACGTTTCGTAGGGGAATTGCTTCCGCCCATTTTGAAAAGTAATCAGTTGCTGCTAATATGAAACGATGACCTCTCGCGGAGGGAGGGTCAATCGGCCCAATGATATCCGTGCCCCAACTTTCAAAGGGCCACGAGGCTATCGTAGGGTGTAACACATTAGGCGGCTGATGTAAAACCACACCATGGACCTGACATTGATGACAGTGCTTTGCAGTATTCATGCAATCGTCAATCATTGTAGGCCAGTAGTATCCAAGTCTTTTAATCTTTAATTTCATTTTTGGACCCGATTGATGAGCACCGCACAGTCCTGAATGAACTTCATTAACAATTTTCTGGGCTTCTCGCTTGTTCAAACAGCGCAGCCACATGTGATCAAAGGACCGACGGTACAACAGATCGTTAACTAGTGCATATGAGAGGGCACGTTTCTTAATCTGGTTGGAGAGTGATTTATCCTGGGGAAGCTTCCCTTCTTTAAGGTAATCGACTAAGGGTCGTCTCCAATCGCCTTCTTCGTCAGTCGTCGAAGAGGCAGAAAGGATCTGAAGGGGAGTCTTACTAATGTGTTCCAAATCTATAAGAGAAAGGGTCTTACGACCCTGTATCTCTATAGGGATGGAATCCTCCTCAGGACATGCAAATTCCTTTGCAAGTTTTGCTAAGGCATCCGCCGCAGAATTGCTTCCACGGGGAACCCTATACAAAGTAGCAATGGGGATTTGTTCCAACAAGTGAAGCGTATACTGGTGATATTTTAGGAGATTCGGATTCAAGACTTTATAAGTTCCGGCGACTTGGTTAATAACTAGTTGGGAATCTCCAAAGATCTTAATCTCTTTAATCTCCATTAGAATTGCAAGTTCCAAACCAGTTATCAGAGCTTCGTATTCAGCTTCGTTGTTTGTGCAAGGCTCCGATAAGTGGTAGGAAAAATGCATCATTCCTTTTTCTGGTGTAATAAAAATTAGACCGACTCCAGCCTTTCCAGGAATTACAGATTGTTGGGTCGCAATCCTACGAGAGGATGCTGCCCCATCAAAATATAATTCCCAGATGGCCTCGCTAGATTCCCCCAAACTCATGATTTGTTCATCGGGTAAGTCATCATTCAGAGGAGAATCTGCTGGCAGCGGGTGTGCTGCCAGAAAGTCGGCAACAGCCTGTCCTTTCACAGCACGAAGAGGAGTGAAAGTAATCTCAAATTGCAACAATATCATAGACCAGCGAGCTAAACGTCCTGACAACGTAGGTCGGGTCATAAGATATTGCAAAGGATTAACTCTTGAAATCAGACTGATTGAGTGGGAGAGCATGTAATGCCTCAGTTTCTGAGCTGCAAAAACTAAAGCAAGACAATGCTTCTCAATTGACGGGTATCGAATTTCAGTAGGAAGGAGTCTTCGACTAAGGTAGTAGAGAGCATTCTCTTTTCCTTCGTCGTTAACTTGAGCTAACAGAGCACCTAAAGACTCATCTAGAGCTGCGGTGTAGAGGATTAATGGCTTTCCCGGAATCGGAGCTGCCAAGACTGGCGGGTTAGAAAGGTATTGTTTGATATCGTCAAAAGCATTCTGACACTTCTCGCCCCATACGAATTTAGTATCCTTTTTCGCAAGGACAGAAAAGGGTTGACATCTCCCGGAAAGATTAGAAATAAACCTCCTTATATATGCCAATCTACCTTGTAGAGACCTTAACTGAGTAAGGCTCTTAGGGGATGGCATATCTAAGATGGCTTCAATTTTAGCAGGATCTATCTCGATTCCGCGGTGCCTCACTACGAATCCTAAAATTTTCCCGAAGCGACGCCGAAGGCGCACTTCAAGGGGTTCATTTTCAAATCGTAGCGGCGCAACCGTTCGAAAACAACTCTTAAGTCATACAGGTGAGCCTCTTTAACCTTGCTCTTGACAACTAAATCATCAATATAACATTCAACTTGATTATGAATTAAGTCGTCAAAGATACGGGTCATGGCCCGTTGGTAGGTTGCTCCGGCATTCTTTAGGCCGAATGGCATTACCTTATAACAAAAGATTCCAATAGGGGTTCTGAACGCCGTATTTCTCTCATCTTCAGGGGCCATCTTGATTTGGTTATAACCCGATGAGCCATCCATGAAGGAGAAAATAGCATGTGAGGAGGCAATGTCCACCATGAGTTCTGGTATTGGTAGAGGGAACTCATCCTTAGGGCATGCCTTATTCAGATCCCTATAGTCGACACAAATCCGAATCTGACCATTTTTCTTTCGAACTGGCACGACGCTGGCCACCCAAGAGGGATATTGTTCCTCTCGAATGAATCCGGCTTCTGCCAATTTCTTAACTTCAGAAACGACTTGTTGCTCAATCTCTAAGCGCATGCGTCGAGGAGCTTGTTTAACAGGGATGGCATCATGCCGAACCCCAAGTTTGTGAACTGCTACCTCAGCAGGCAAACCTGGCATTTCGTCATATGTCCAGGCAAAGCAGTCCCTAAACTCGAATAACAACTGGATTAAGTCTTGAGTTTCACCCTCGCTCAACAGAGTACTTATGAAAATCGGACGGGGGTCATCATCGTTTCCCAAGTTAATTTCTCTCAACTCATCGACTGTCGACTTAATTTCCTCTTCAAATTCAGGGGGTGCATCCCGAACTTGAAGATCATCGGGATCGTCTAAAGTCTCCAAACAGAGCCCATCCAAAGGACAAGGAGGATCTGTAGGGACATTCGGAGAATCGAGATGGTAAGTTATCATTAGGCAATACTCATCATCATCGAATGAACTAACTGTTCCAAAGCCAATACCACTTGTTGGATTTTTATTTACTTTTGTTCGCCAAATATTCTCGTGGTATCTAGCTTGACCCTTAGTCCATCGGTATGGTACAGAACCTTTAGAAAAAGTATTTTTTACACAAACAGGGAAGTAGCCGAAAGGTAATTCCATTAATTCATTAAAATCTGCCTCCTCAAGGGTTACATCACCTTCGTCCCTTGCGGAGGAGGAGCCAGGAAAGAATTTCTGGACTTTCTTAACTTCACCATCCAAGTTGGGGGCCACTTTGACTTCCAACCCTACAACCCTGCCTGCCGACAGTGGGGTCAGAGAAAGGGCCTCAATCCTTCTAGTGAGCTTTTCATACATTGTTAATTCAGGCTCGTCACTTTTAACTTTTGAAATATCTACCTCAGGGTCACTGTCCTGGTCTAAGGTGAGATCAAATTTTGGAGGAGTATTTATGTTTTGATAATCGAGAGAGAGGGCAGCACCTTGACTTTCTAGCTCACTATCGGAATCTGATTCCAAATCAATGTATACGGGTGCTGTTCTCCTGTCTAATGAAGCGCGGCCTCGACCTCGTGCCCTTAAAGCCATCCTCCCACCTCTTTGAGGTAATGTGCTTGGAGGTCTAAGGACAACAATATCAGAGTCGTCTTCACTACTCGATTGAATCATTTCTTGATTGATATTCTTATCTTTTTCTTTCTTTTGGTTGAATTTTTGTTCAACCATTTTCTCCTCAAATTTGATCTCTAATTTAGAACGGGACGAGGACCCTTTTGGTACAAAATATGCAGCATCTTCGTAGATCCCAATTTCTTGAATTGAGAATGGTTGCAAATCACCCTTAATCACATGTTCAATGCCATCTCGTTGATACTTAATGCATTGGTGTAGGGTAGATGGAACCATTCTATATTCGTGAATCCAAGGTCTACCTAGAAGTGCGTTAAAGGACGTAGTTGAATCAATTATATGAAATTTAGCTTCAGTTTTTAAACCTCCTATTTCTAGGAGTAGAGTGATCGAACCTAAAGCTCTCTCGCCCTTCTCGTTGAACCCACGAAGCACCAACCTATCGGTTGAAAGCTTGCTAGTATCAACTCTGAGATAAGCAAGGGTCTTTATGTTCATCACGTTGACCGATGCACCCGGATCAACAAGGACTCTTGATAACTTGAAATTTCCCACATCTACAGTAATGTAGAGGGGACGATTGTGGTCAGCAGTTCTCAAGAGTAAATCTTCGTCTGAAAAGGTAACCCCAGGGACCTCTTTGAAGTAGAGAGCCTCACCTTCTGAAGTTGCAGCCAACTGTGTTAAGCAAATCTCTGGATCGAGAAGTGCTTTGATTAGAGACTCCCTCATTTCTTTGGAAAGAAGGAGGGCGTCATAAATACTTAATTTTGCTGGCAACTTCCTAAGGTGGGCTAGAACATTGTAATCAACCTTAGGAACGACAGACTCGAAACCCGGAGGAATTAAAGGGAATTCTGGTTGTTGAGGGGAATCCGGACTTAGATTTTCGAATGAAGGTTGCTTGCCTTTATCCTGAGGGGGCAACCTAGGGGGTAAGACTTTACCGCCACGGAGTTGCACCTGCTCGACATCTTCGGGCGGGCAAACTAGGGCAGTGTCTACACACACCATAGGTGTTGGATCATCATTTTCTGAAAGCGAGTCAGAATCTGAAAGTTCTATCAAGATAGGATTTCCTTGAAAATTGATTTGAGGGAAATCACTTTCTGATAAAGCTTCACATTCGACCTCTTCTTGAATAGTCGATTCGGGGAGGTTGGTTTGACTAACCTCGATATTTGGTTCATTAGGAGTTTGATTTGAAACAGGAGAGTCATCAATTTGCATTTGAGATTCATGGTTAATCATCAAGACAGAAGTAGAAGGATGTTTTTTATTCATCTTCTGACCCTTCGCCTTTGATGGGGCAAAGTAAAAATCAGATAACAAAAGAGGGGAAAGGGTTTTAACACCACCATCCGCCATTCTAATACATCTCTCATCTACACACTTCCTCTCTACAAAATCAGATTTCTCTTCTTTCACATTTTTCTCAGTAGTTCCTAAGACTACTGGAGAGGGAAGTGGCTCAACATCCTTCTGCGAAGCGTCCAGGTCAACTTTCCACACCGGGGCCTGGGCTATCGTAGTCAGCTGTTGAGAAAGACGAAAAGACTTGTTAATCGACTTTTTAAGTGCCCGGGACAAAGCAATGTCCCAACCATCTTCAACAAAACAAGAAGAGTTAAGAGGATTACCTGAAATGGTCTTAATTGAAGCTTTTTCTGGATCGACCAAGTATTCCTTAGGTATTATGATGTTACCTTGGGTGTAGTTCCTCTCAAGCCAATCTTTGAACACAACGCAGTCCTCAAGAGGGTGACTAAGCATCCTGTGGTACGGGCAATACTTGGGATCATCTTTCTTGCTCTCATCCTCAGGCCTTCTAGCCTCTGGCAACTGAAAATCTGGTTTCTTTAACAGACTTCTGAAGATCTTCTTAACTGACTCCCTTTTAAATGGATAAGGCTTTGCCAATCTCTCTCTAAAAGGGATGAAAGAGGGATCTCTAGTATGTTGAGGAACTATCTGAAAGGGCTGCTTCTGAGGCGGCTGTGGTGGAAGTGGAGTGCTAGGCTGACTAACCACTGGCCTCTTTCCTTTATCTACTGCTGAGACCACAGCTTTCTTTTCAAATGTCTTCACCAGTTTTGGACCCTTCCTTTCCTCAGACTGCTCTCGTAAGAATGGCATCCTAGGAGCCTCTTCCTGCAAATTGCTAGCCTTATTAAGAAGTTTCTCAAAAGTTTTAATAGTGAAACCCTTCAGGAGAAAAGCAACAGGACCGTGGATATTCTTCAACAGAATCTCCACAGCATGTTGTTCTTGCAACTGGGGTTCACACTTCATCGAGAGGTTTCGCCACCTCAAGATGTACTCAACTAGAGACTCTCCCGGCTTTTGCTTTTCAACCACGAGATCGCCCACAGTAGTGCGTTGTTGCGCTCCAGAAAATCTCTTAAGAAAGAGGTTTTCTAGGTCGCTAAAGGTTCTTACTGAACCGTTGGGCAGATCGGCGTACCATTCAAAAGCAATGCCGGACAGACTACTTACAAATTGGCGAAATAGTAGAGCATCTGACCCTCCTGCGTTGCAACAGCTTGCTCGGAAGTGGGCCAGATGCTGTCTCGGATTTTCAATTCCGGTGAAAACTTTAAAAGTTGGTGGCACAAAGCCCTTTGGGTAAGGAACTAAGTCATATTCCTCGGGGTAGGGTCTACCCTTTGAAATAGACACAGTTCCTTGAGCATGGGCTAAGGCCTCCCTTACCTGGTCCTCAATTAATTGCTTGATATCCTTCTGAGGTGGGATCGGAGGAATAGTAGAAACTGCAGGGTGAACTGGAGGTGTCTCTACTGGACAAGGGAGAGTCACAGGTGGTGACTCAAGAGGTCTGGAATTAAGTTCTGCCCTTTTGGCCTTTTCTGTGAGCTCTCGAGCTGACTGGTGGATCACAAAAGACTCTTGCTGTGATTTATCCAACTTTTCTTGCATTTCTCTAACTTGTGACATCATGCTAGCGAGCTGAGTCTCCAAGTTTTTTATATGTTCTTCATCTCTATCTTTCACAGACTCATCTGACTCTGACTCGACAGCATGCGGATCATCATCTTTAACAAATCGACGCTTGCTGGGCTCAGCTTCTTTATTGGATCCTCTAGTTTCAACCACATGAATGCCCCCAACATAATCGTCTTCATCTCCAAGGAGATCATCCATATCAGGGTCAAAAGAAGCCGTTCCTTCTTTGTTCAATAAGATGTTCCTTATTTCTTGAACTACCTCCTCGACCGGTCTATCCCCAATTGATTTAGGGTCAAGGGGTAAGTATCCTTTATACTCAGCCATATCAAACAATTCTTCAGAATCCATAAGGGCAATGATTTCTGTAAGTTTTGGATTAGGATCTGGTTGAGACTTTGTATCTGGCTCATCTTCCATTTCTAAATCCTGGTCAATTCTCTCCTCTTCGACTATTCCAAAGCTGGTAGTCAGAAGAGTGGCATCCTCTACAGGGAGAGGGACATATTCCTCAGGAGAAGTAGGAACTTGTAAAGTGATAGTTCCCACATCTGGTAAGGTAAGGTCCTCAGACACCTGACTAAGGGGCCTAGGAATGACACTCGAACTTTGGGGATCATCAACTGGGGTAACAGGAACGGTGACTATTGGTTCTGGAATCAAACTGGCTGTGGTAGGACTGTCAACTGTAACAACTGGGGTACTAGCCTGAACATCCATCAATTCAACTGAACTCGGAGCGGGGTTGGCTGAAACTCGTTGGAGCTGCAAAATGAACTTAGAAGTTCTAGGAGGTGGTGGCAGACTCTCCAACTTGGTCCTCTTTGGTACATATCTCCTTTCAGGAGATTTAGGTCTTTTTCCTTTAAGGTCCACAGACTTTTGAACTTCAACCCCCTTTGGTTTGACAATCACTGAGGCCAATCTCACAGGTTTATGTGAGGGTACCGGGGGTCTACCAGTAGAGTGGCGGCCTCTCTCGGACCCAGTCAACACAATACCCTCTGTTTGAGAGGACAGAGGGCGTGGCACCCAGTGATATCCATCAACCAGTACCGAAGTAGCAGGCTGTCTAGCATACTTCTTATTCTTCCTAACGAATTGAGGGGTTAAATTCTTTGCTTCAGATACTTCTTCCTTCAACACTTCTTTTTGGAAGCGATGTGAGATCACTCCCTTTAACTGTTTCACATATTCTTCTTTAGTCTGCCCAGTCTGTGCAGCACAAGTGTGAATTATATTTCTCAAAGTTCTTGTCTTTTGAAGGTGTTTTTCTTTCTGAGTCTTCTTGGTCGAGTAGTCGACCGGGCATGGTGGAGAACGGGCTATCCTAGCTATCCTCTCCTCCCCTTGAGCTGAAGCCAGGGGGTAAAAGCGACTTCCCTTCAGGAGGGGGGAGGAAGCAGGAATAGGTAGCTCCTCAACAGCCTCAGGTTCTACTTGAGCCAAGGTCTTAAAGGGTAGAACTCTCTTAGCCTTAGAGATTTTCTTTCTAAGTCTCCTCAAGTAATTCTTCTTCTGATTTTTCGTGGTAAATCTAAGTCCAGAACTAGACCCCTCTTCAAAAACAGACTTAACTTCAGTGGGAGGCTCAACAACTGGTTCAGGCTGTTCCTGATCATCACTGACTACTGGCAAGGTGGGTGCAGATCCCACAATTAACTCAACTACTGGGGGAGTTTCCTTACTGGCATCCAGGCTCACAATCTGGTGTCCATCCATAGAGAGCTCTAGAGTACTGAATCCCATTCCAAAAATAACAGTGCTCCCTTGGTCATTAACAGTTGAGGACAACTCTCGATCAAAAGAGAAAATCAGTTGGCCAGCCATTTGAAATTTTCTGAAAGTTAAAGAAAATGATTGAAATTAGATTTTTTTTTTGAAAAGAGTAGTAAAAAGTATTTTATTATTATTTTTTTTGAAAGTATGACATATATTAGCCCACGAGGAAATCGTATGGGGTAACATATGTCAACTTGGAGTTTAAGAAAATTTTTGAAGAAATTTTGAGAATTTGAAATGGGTTCTCTTACAAGTTCCAAAACACAACGGACAGAGTTTCCCCTTGCCCGAAGGCTTATGGAATTGTGAGAAAGCCCAAGTAAAAAGGAATAGTTTAACCCTCCCCACCCTTAGAAGTCAAAGGGGAAGTGAGGGGGTTAAAACTAACAAGTTTGGAATGAAATCAAAAATTTTGAATGCTTTTCAATTTTAAGGATTTATATGTTGAACGAAAAATTTATCGACCATAAATCCATAAAATTAAAAAGGATATCCAGAGATCTGATTTGACACTGTCGCCTCACAGGCTGTGCTGGGGCAGAAGGTCAAAATCAGAATGAAAAGCCAAATTTAGAGGCGGAACCTTTCTTTTAGTGTTTTTTTATTATTATTTTAGATGTTGGCCACACTTACCCAAGGAAGAAATGGGCAAAGGGACCAATGGAAGAAAGGTAGTTAAGACTACCGATGAAACAAAATTTTGCCATTATTAAAGATGGAGAGAGAGATTTGTCCCACCGGGCGTGCCATTTTTTTGTTGGTGGAATTTTGGAAAACAGGTTTTGAAAAATATTAGTTTTCTTTGGGGATTTTAAGATTAAGGTTAAGTTCTAATTCTAAGGTCGAATCGACTCGTTAGAAAGAGTATATCACCCCGGAGGACGAAAATAAACTTTCATAACGGTGTTCAGACTTAGAATTGTAAAATCCATCTTGAATATTGTGAGCGGATGCTAAAGAGAAATTCATATGACCCCGAAGGGTCAAAATGAGGTTCAATTGAATATCCAGCTACAATATTCAAGAAGTGTGATCGTTAGGTTCACATCCAAAGCCTTATCAAAGAAAGATATATCTCTCCGAAGGGAGAAAATATCGTTCAATGATAATTCTTTAAATATGATAATAATGATCACTAGTATTTTAAGTTCTCCCAAAGAAATCCAATTGAATTTTGAAAAATCAATTTTTAAAATCAGGTGTGTGTGGTTCTAAATCTCCTACGAGCGCAAGCCCTCGTAGTTAATTACATCGTAGGGAGATAAAATCCCCTACGAAAACTCTCGATTAAAATAGTGGCAAAATTTTGTTTAGAATTTCTAGGAGTGATATCAAAGTATGAATAGAATTATTGGAAAATCAAAAGGGAATGGATCAAAATTGAGCAGTTATTAACGGAGTTAAAGGATGAGAGGTAGGGGACACTTTGAGATTCCAGAACCATCCGGAAGTGTCCCAACTTAATCTAAGTGTTGGGCTTTATGTTTTGGATTTGAAATGATATTTAATTAGAAGTTAAGTATTTTATTAGAAATTTGGGACTATATTCCCGAAATTTGGGGTCTTATAATCAAAGATCTGCCCCAGAACCTAAATCTATTTTGGACACTGGACCACAGTCGTCCGATCCTAACTAATGCAGTGCAAGATCTGGACTTACCCCGGCCTGGATTGGGGAGCCAGCTAACCACCTAATCGATTTAAAATACATGAATCCGGTCTTTTATGAAAGAGTGGTAGGGACGTTGTAATTAAGGTTTTGGAGAGTTGGGGCCGACATCTAGAGATTCTCCTAATTGGCCCCTTTGACTTATGTTGGGTGCAAAAATGCTAAGGACTATGAAATTAAAATTTTGACTCTTTAATTTGTATCTAATGCAATGCATGCTGGTTAACAACCTCAAATCAAATATGCTTGAAATTTTTTTAAAAACAGGCTTATAAAATAATTTTTTAGAAGACTGGACTTCCCCAGGTCCGGCACCTCGTCCTCATAGGTCAGACTATCCGGACTCTACCCGCAGGCGGGGAAGGGTCTAAAACAAGGAAAGAGTAATGCAGAAATATGCATGCGACCCCGGGGTCGATCCCCGGCTAATTCCCTAGATTCGTTATCTTTCTATGTTATTTAGACTCACTAAAATTTTAGACTTTTAAAATTATGAGTAGAAAACTTTCACACCCTCACGAGTCTCACGAGTCCAGGCAAAAACAAAGAGCGGCATGCAAACGCCAAAAAACTAGTAAAAATAAGTAATCCTAAAGGCAATCAAATCATTACATCAAATATAAATTAATTAATAAATGTCCATAGGCAGAATTGCCTTGCTTATTACAAACCAGAATATTACAGAAAGTAAAGTGGCCGGGCACCACTGACAACAACCCGGATTCTAAACCTAGTAATGACGCAAGTTATTTTGAGTGGGATACTCTCAATCTTCAAATCTTCAAATCTTCAATTTCATTCTTCTTTGGACTCCTTTTCTTCAATCTTCTTGGAATCTTCGTAGTGGATTACCCAAATGGACAAGAGGGCACTTCCTTCTAAGGGGAAGGCCACTCTTTCCTCTTTGGGTAAGGAAGAGGTATGATCCAAATTTGGATTTCCAAATGGAAAAGGAGTGTTCCCTAAAGGGGTATCCTTTCCTCTTTGGAATCCAAGCTTTGGATCTATGTATCCCAACTCAAAATAAACTTTCACAACACTTGACACTTGCACAAATTACATTGATATCAAAATAAAAATCTAGACTCACCTGCAGGGTTATCCTAAGCAATTAATATATAAAAAAGGCAGTTATTCCCAAGCAGTTGTATATGAGCAGAAAAGAAAGTAAACACACTGGCCACGCTCTTTTTATGATTTGGGGGCTTTAGCAGCTGAAGCACCTGTGCAAAGAGTTTATAATATTTATGCATTTTTTTGATTTGCCCCCTTTTTATATTGCCCTGCATGAGCGTGGCCACCTGCAGAAAACTGTGTCAACATCCAGATCGTACCTAACCTAAGGGTAATCTAGTCGCCAAACACATCAATCCATCCACAGAGTACAGAAAAAGTAAGCAGACACAGCAAAGCAATTTCATCCACAACATGCAGTGAAAACTACGAAAAATCCGGCACACAGCAGTAAAGTAAACACCGGCCTAACCTAGATCTAGAGTTGGTTGTCCTAGCACATCATCTAAAGTGTGTGAGAAAGGTCGTGTGGCTGGGGTAGATCCTAAAGTGGGTGATTAGTTAAAGTTGTCTAAAAGTTTGGATTTGTTAAGACTTAGAAGGGGATTTAAATTAAAATTTAAATATTAATGAATTAAGAATTTTAATTAAATATATTTTAAAAGTTAATTGATTGCTACCTTTGTTTCACACCGAGGCCGTGAAGTTTATTTCACCTTCCTTGGGGCTAAGCTAATAGCCTCGTAGGCCTGGGTTACCCAGTAGCAATCGGGGTTGATTAAGTTATTTAAGTTGGTTGGAATTAAAGGAATAGATTAATATTAAAAGGGAGTTAATTACTGATTTTAAAAGCTTGATTAATTTAAGTTTGCCATTAATTGATTCGTGGCGTTGTGCCACCAGGCTCGAGGAACCAGCCTCCTTAGGACACTTAGCCCCGCAGCCCGGAGTAGTCCAGCCGATAAACCAAATTAATGTAGTTGAATTAGAGGTTTTAAAAGGTTACATAATTAATGATTAATCTATTTTAAAGTTTAACACCCCTTAGAATCCATTCGTGGCGTTGTGCCACCAGGCTCGAGGAACCAGCCTCCTTAGGACACTTAGCCCCGCAGCCCGGAGTAGTCCAGCCAATAAACTTCAACTTTAGGGTGGTTGTTGTGTTTTAAAGGATTTGTTAAGTGTTTTAAGCATTAAACCAATATTTCCTGAGTTTTAGAACGATTTGAGCTTTATGAATTTTTAGAATATTTTAATCATTTAATTAAAGGGTTGAAAGTTGACTTTTTGATTAAGCCCAAATTCTGAAATGTTTGTATTTTATTAAAATATTAGACCTTACTACGATAAGTTAGAAGGTAAGTACGTTGAAAATCGGATTTTTCTACATTTTATTACAAAGGTTTGAAGTTTTGAACTAGTTTTGACTTAAAGTTGACCGATTTGTTGACTTTTTAAAAAAAATTGCAAATTTCTGGAATTTAATATTTTTAATAAATATTAGACCTTATTAGGAATTGAATACAAGTGAGTTTGGGTGATTTGGATTTTTCTGGAATTAGTTATGGATTATCGAAGTTTGGATATTTATTGAAATTATTAAATTGTTTCAATTAAGGGTCATTTTAGTGATTTTGCTTCAAACAAATTCCCAATCTCTTGAAAACACCTCCAAAGGTCAGGAACAACCTAAGGAGGGATCCCCAAGTGTTTGGGAGATTTTTGGATTTTTTAATTATTATTAATTAATTATCTTAATTAAATATTGGTTTTCACTTAAAATTAAATTAAGGTTTAAATTGCTGTCAAATCAAAGGGCTTTTAATTATCCATAGATTAAGGACTGAATTCTGATCAGTTTGAGGGTTTATACGTAATTTTTGGATTTAAAATGGATTTATTACAATTTTTAGAAGTTTTAAAGGCTTAATTAAGGGTTTAAGACTTAGAAAATTAATTAGGGGGCCTAATGACCTCAAAAATTAGTGAAAATTTCTCTAGGGGCTGAGAATGTCACTAAGTTCAAATGTTCAAAGTTTCAACTCAAGGGGAAGTGAATCCTAATTTTTCCTAAGTTTTCTATACATGAGTCCTTAATTATTGTCCTTAATTATGTCACTAGTTTTGAATAGGTTCAAATCAAAGTTCCTCTAACCCTTTGAATAAACATGGCATGCATACACAAGTGGCAAGCAAACAAGTCCTTAGATCTAGGAGAACCTAGACTAGGTGGTGTGTGCACCTTAAGCATGCAATTAACTAATTAACATAATTAAGACAAAATTAGTGAATAATCAAGAAATGATTATCCACTAATCATCCCCATTAATTCCATTCAAACATGCTCAATCAACATTTAAGATCCCAAATGAAATCTTGAACACTTAAGGATTTACATATATATAGTTTCAAAATATACATTAAAATACATAAATACAAATAAATTTATATATATAAATAGAAATATAGATTATAAAATAATTAAATATATTATTAAAATACATTTTAATAAGTTGAAGGATCCACTGATCTCCATAAAACTTTGAAAATAATAAAAGATCTTCCTTATATTTTTTTAAAATATTTAATATTTAATTAAATATAAAAAAAGGGTAATAGGCTTCAATAATTCAAAATACCATCAAAATCTACTCAAATAGTAATGAAAATTTTTTTGGAGACTAGCCATACACTCAACAACATGCATGCCAAATTTCAGATAAAAATAATTTGTATATAATTAATTAAAAATAAAATACATATTTCTGTATTTCTTAAATTACTAATAAAATAATAACCAAAAGGGTTTGATTTTATTTTTAAAATAAACTAGATGAAATTCTAAAAATTTTGATATATTATACTTAATTTTTGGTTATGTATTTGATTTACTATAATTTTCCAAAGATTCTGTAATTAAAATCAATTAAAACACAATTTTATTAATTAAATGGCGGCGGTCAGACACGCGGCGCACTGGGATTGGCGGGATCGAAACCGCGCGGCGGCGGGGACACGCGTCGGCTGCTGGCCGCTTCACGCGGTTTTCACTTAACCACGTTAGCGGCGCGTGACAGCCGTTGGATTAACCGCGGGTTCGATCCAACGGCTGAGATCAGATCCCGCGGTCTGATCTCACCAGGAGAAGATCAGACGGCAGAGCTTCGATCCCGCTATTCCGAATGGACGGCCTAGATCTCGCCGGACGGCTGATCGAACAAGAGATCGAATGCGCGGTCGGATCAGACTGCGGAAGGGCTCGATCTGGACCGTTGATCGAACGATCAACGGTCCAGAAAACGTACACTCAACGAAAACCGTGAGTGACGCCCTAGAGAACGTGTTTCGCCTCGTTCTCTCGATCGGATCGATCATTTCACTTGAAATTTTAAACGTAGATTTAGGATATGAACAGAAATCGTGGGGAATAGTTTGTTTTAGCTAAGACCCTAAAAGCGTAAAGCTATTTAGATCTAACTAAAGTGACCTAGATCTAGGGTTTTAGGGAGTTATACCGTTAGATCTTCGGAATTTCTGGATGGTTGAGCTTGTAGATTGTCCAAGTGAAGATTCCCAGCGAAAATCCAAGCTCGAACGCGTCTGGATCGGCTGCTATGGGCTTGGGACGGTCTAGGTGGTGGGTTCGCCGGAGAACTCGCCGCCGGTGACGTGCAACCACCTGGGTTTTGTAGTGGGGAGGTGGAGGAAGCTCTGGAGACTCAAAACGAACTGGGGGCAGGGCTTGAGAGGGCTTGAGAAGTGAGAGATGATTAGGGTTAGAATGTTGTGCATTAAGCCCTTTTCCCCCTATTCAAACGCCCCCAGGCCAAACGAATGGCTGGGATTGGCTCCTGGGCTCTCCAGATGTTGCCAAGTGTCCCTGGGAAAGCTGGAAGGCTGCCCCAAAGGCTGGACATGCCTTATTTCCATTGGGTGGACTTGGGACAAGTGGGGGGGGCATTGCCATTTTAGGCTAAACCAGGCCCTGAGCTTGGTTAGGAGAGCTCCAAGTGAGCTTTAGGACATTAAGGGGTCGGCCTTGAGGAGTTAAATCAGGGAAAAAGGTCTAAAAGGTTGATTAAGACCTTTTAAAAGGGTTTAAGCTTGGGTTTGACCAAATTGACCAGTCAACTGGTCAATGGAGCTGATGTGGCATCCAAACAGGTCATGGAGTCCTTCTAAGTGGCTGGATGGGTGTGGCTTGAGCTAGGTCCAATGGGTTAAAGGGTTTGACCACACAAATGGTCCCTTAAGCCTTGGGTTGACTGGTTGACCAGTCAACTCCATCAAGGGTTATGAAATTTTCAATTAGATGATTCAAATGAGTTGATTAGGTGGATTGGAGGGTGGTTCCAAGAGCCATGTATGTCAAATAGATTAAAAAGGCTTAATGGGCCTTTAATGGGCTTCTAGGCCAAAACTGGTTGACTTGGTCAACCAGTTGGGTTCAAGGGCTAGAAATGGGTTCAACAGATTCAGAATGTCGTCCTGAGTCTATTGGATGTGGTCCCAGGGTTTGGAGGGGTCAATTTGGTCAAAATCACCATTTGAGCCCTTAAGGGCCTGTTTGGTCAACCTAGGTTGACTTGGTCAACCAAGTTGACCCAGGGTCTGGGTTTGGGCTCAACAGGTTTGAAATGACATTTGGAGACCATTGAGGGTAGTTCCTGGGTCTGGGGTGGTCAAATTGATCAAAATCCCTATTTGAGTCCCTAAGGGCCTGTTTGGTCAACCTGGGTTGACTTGGTCAACCAGGTTGACCCAGGGTCTGGGTTTGGGCTCAACAGGTTTGAAATGATATTTTGAGGTCAATGGAAGTGGTTGGGTGACCTAAAAAGGTCATTTGGGTCAAAACACATGTTTGGACCCTTAAAGGGTCCCTTGGGTCAAACCAGTTGACTTGGTCAACCAGGTTGACTCAAGGGTTGGAAATGGGTTCAAAGGATTTGAAATAGCATTTGAAATTTGTTAAAGGTGGTTGCATCCCATTTGGAGCTCATTTGGTTTGAAATCCCCATTTGAGCCCCATAGGGGTGTTTTGGTCAATTTTGACCTATTGGTCAACTATGGTCAAAAATGGGTTTGAAAAATGCAGTTTACTGCTCAATGGGTTAAAATCAAGGGTCTGGAAGTGATTGGAAGCTTGGACAGGGGTTCCAAGGTCAAGATCTCAAAGGGGTTAGGCTCAGTGGCATAGGCTGTAAATATTTGAAGGTTTTACAGCCTTTGGATTTTAATTCAAATTCTGGGGTTAGAGACCTCAGAATGAGCTCAAAGTTGGAGGGTAACCTCTAGAGACATGTCTTATCACTTTGCAAGTGATAGACCCTGAATCAGAGGCCATTTGACTAGGTTTTGAAATGTTTGAAAAATCTCTGAAAAGGGTGTTTAGGACAGGGCCTTAAAGGTTTGAATTTGAGTTTAAACTTCTGGATTTGGATTTGATTTGAAGTTTGAATTAATTTGGATTTGAATTGGGTGAAGTTTGAGATTCAAATTGGTCACAGGTAGGAATCAAATTGAAATTGAAGTGGATTAAATACAGGAATTGATTTAAAATTGAGGTTGATCAAAGGTGGAGGTTGATTTGAAGTTGGAGTGATCCTAAGATCTAAGAGGGTTCTAAGATCTAGGATTTAAAGGAATCCTAGGCTCTAGAATAGGCTCTAAGGTCTAGTTCTAGGAAATATATCCTAAGGTCTAGAGTGGATCCTAGGGTCTAGGATTAAATTTAGAATCTGGAAGGGTCTTAGTGACCTCATAAAAAAATGAGGTCAACAGATATCGGGTCAGCTAGCAGTCAAGTAAAGTAAAGATCCAATTATCTCTATAAATTTCTTTTGATCAATAGATTTTCCCTTAGGGTTCTTATCCAACTGAACTAAGGAACTCATTGGTGTACTAACAGGTTTAGCATTGTCCATTTCATACTTTTTGAGGATTTCCTTAACATACTTTGATTGACTATGAAATGTACCTTCCTCAATTTGCTTAATGCTAAATCCTAGAAAGTAACTCAAATCTCCCATTAGACTCATCTCAAATTCACTACTCATTATTTTAGAAAAATCATCACAAAGATTTTTATTTGAAGATCCAAAAATGATATCATCCACATAAATTTTAACAATGAGTATATCCTTTCCACATCTCTTCAAAAAGTGAATTGTGTCCACAGTTCCTTTTTCAAATGATCTTTCATGTAGGAAGGTGCTCAACCTCTCATACCAAGCCCTAGGTGCCTGTTTTAATCCATATAATGCATTTTTCAACTTGAACACATGATTTGGGAAACATGCAAATGAGACAAATGAGATAGATTTTTTGTTATGAATGAACACCTTGCAACCAAAAACATGCAAATGAGACAAATTAGGTGTTCTTCCTTTTAGCAACTCATAGGGTGTTTTATTTAATTTAGATCTTATATTCACCCTATTCAGAACATAACATGCAGTACTAATCGCCTCAGCCCAAAAATATTTAGGAAGTGAGTATTCTGCCAACATTGCTCAGGCAGCTTCTATTAATGTTATATTTTTCCTTTCGACTACCCCATTCTGCTGAGGGGTTCTAGGTTCAGAAACGTTGTGATCAATTCCTTTTTCCTTACAAAAATCCTCAAATTTTTCATTTTCAAATTCTCCTCCATGATTACTTTGTATAGTCATGGTTTCACAACCATGTTTTCTTTGAATCCAAGTCAAAAAATTTCTAAATTCCTCAAATGATTCACACTTATAAAATAGAAATCTAACCCATGTGAATCTTGATTAATCATCCACAATCACAAATCTGTATACCTTCCCTCATAGACTCATAGTTCCAACTGGTCCAAAAAGATCCATATGCAAAATCTCCAATGATTTACTAGTTCTAAGATCCTTATTGGACTAAAAAGAGGACTTCACTTTCTTTCCTAGTTGACATGCATCACAAAGGTGGTCCTTAGTAAAGTCTAGTTTAGGTATACCTCTAACTAAGTTCTTTTGGGTAATCCTCCTAAGGTTTTTTATGCTAGAATTACAAAGTCTCCTATGCCAAAGCCATGACTCGTCAGATACAGTTTTCAAATAAAAATAGTATGAGAACTAATGCAATTTAAATCTAGCATGTAAACATTATTTACTCTTTTACCATTCAAAACATCTTTATCATTTAGGCTTAAAATGTAGCTAGCAGGAAAAAATTTTTACACAATAACCCTTATCACATAACTGGCTTATACTTAATAAATTAAGCTTTAAGCCTTCTACCAATAACACATTGTCTATGAAAAAAATTCTTAAAATTTCCAATCATACCTGATCCAACCACCTTCATTATGGTGTTATCTCCAAGTGTAACCTTGCCTCCACTCCTGGTTTCCAACATTATGAATTGAGCGGTATCTCCAGTCATATGCTTTGAACATCTGCTGTCCAGGTACCATATGCTCTCACGAGATCTTGTGTGAGAGTGACCCTGCAAAATTATCAAACATTAGACGTGGGAACCCAAATAAGTTTGGGTTCACTTTTTAGCAATTTATAATCAGATGCATATATGATATGTCTAGGTTTATGCATCTTAGATCTCTACACCAAATTAGTTTTCATCTTCAAAGTACAGGTATGAGCTATATGTCCAAACAATCCATAATTATTACTTTTTATTTTTGGAAATGATTTCCTAAGTCTTCTAATATCATCTGTCTATTTAGGGATTACATAAATTTAGGATACATAATAGGATTAGTAAAATCTTCAAGTTTAGGAGGTATCCTATTTTCCTTGAGAGCTTTTATCATTAATTTATAAAATGAATTCATATCTTCCAAAATTCAAAAATAAATAATTGATTTTATATAATTTGCTCTCTGATTCATTCTTAAAGTTCTTAAAATCTTTCTCGAGTTCAGCATAGGATGATTTTAAATTCTCAAGATTTTTATTCAAGTCACAAACTCATCAAATAATTTCATGTGGTTGTTATCATTCAAAGCATGATTTTTTTTAAGGATTTCATGTTCCTTTTTAAGCTCTTCCAATTCACAACTAAGGCTAGCATGCATTTTCTTTCTTTTCCTATATGATTCATGCATGTGTTCAGAAACTTCAAAAAGTTCATCATAAGTTAAGTCACATACCTCATCTTGATCTGACTGATCAAGATTGTTGGCCATAAAGCATAGATTAGAGACTTCCTCTTCCTTTTCTATTTTTGACAAGTCCGAAGCTGAGTCCGCCCAAAAAGCTCGTTGGAACTTCTTCTTGCCCTTCTTCACAAATGGTTTCTCCTCTACCTTCTCCTTACTAGGATTGGCTTTGAGTTTTGGGCAATCCGTCTTTATATGTTCAGGTTTCCTGCACTCATAGCAAAAAATTTCATTTAAAACCTTAGCATTTCTATTGAATTTACCTCTCTTTCACTACTGGCGTCTCTTCTGTTTCCTCTTCAGAAAGCTTATGAATTGTCTAGTCATCAATGCGATGTCATCTTAATCCTTAGGTTGTGAGTGTTCACTCTAAGACTCTTCCACATTCAGTGCTATGTTTTTCTCCCTTCGTGGTTCACTTACATCAACCTTTCTTTGGCTAACTCTTTGCTCGTAAGTAATAAGCGAACAAAGAAGATTGTCAATAGAGTAAATGTTTAAATCCTTAGACTCTGTAATTGCAGTAATTTTAGCATCATATGTAGTAGGTAAGTAACAAAGAATCATATTAACCATTTCAACATTTGTTAACTCCCTACCTAATGCATGTAAAGAGGTGATTATTTGTGTGAATCTTGTGTACATATTAAAAATAGATTCATTTGATTTCATGCGAAATAATTCATAATCATGCAATAAGATATTAAGTCTAGATTTCTTAACCTCATTAGTCCCCTCATATGTTATACAAAGTCTATCACATATGTATTTTCCACTTTTGCAAGTGGAAACCCGCATGTAGTCTTCTAATTTTAAAGCATAAAAGAAACTATTCAAGCATTTAGCGTTTAGTTGTGCCAAGTCACGTTCTTCTACTGTCCAGTCTGCAAAAGGTGTTTCAACTCTAACTCTGTCAACTAATCTAGTTGGTTTTTTATATCCTTCATGGACTAAGATCCACATACGATAATCAAGTGACTGTAAAAAAGTTGACATGTGAGTTTTTAAAAAATCAAAAGGTATATTGTCAAACAGTAGAGGTCTAGTTATAGAGTAACCCTTAGGTGTGTTTTAATTTCTAAATGTAGCCATCTATGTTAATCAAAAAGTAGTCTAAACTTATGATTTTGAAACAAAGCTCTGATACCACTTGTTGAAACTCGTTCACTATTAATTAGGTTGTTAAACCTAAGATTATGTCCCAACGGCGAACCAAGAAGTGGGGTTAATTAGTAATTAAAAATTAATCCCTCTTTTGAGTATTTTAAACCAAAATTAAACTTTAATGAATTTTGTAAAAAAGTTTTTCAACCACAGTTTTAATAGATAAAACACAAAAATAAAAGGCAGTTAAAAAATAAGGACATGAGGTTTATAGTAGTTCGGACAAAACCAGACCTACATCCACTCCCCAGAGGCACCCTCTTAGTATTGCACTAATACCACTAGTGACTCTCATTTTGCACCCACAGCAAGGCGGAGAAGCCTTTACAAAAAGCTTTTCACCACTACCCGGTGCGGTAGAGAATCGTCGTCCTTTTACACTATCCCCAGTGCTGGTAGAGAACCTTCATCCTTTCACACCCTCCTAGTGTAGGTAGAGAACCCTTTGTCCTTTCACACTCTCTTAGTGTGGGAAGAGAACCCTTCAGCTGTTCACACTCTCCAAGTGTGGGCAGAGAACCCTTCGTCCTTTCACACTCTCCTAGTGTGGGCAGAGAACCCTTCATCCTTTCACACTCTCCAAGTATTGGCAGAGAACCGGATCTCCTTGACAGATCTTATCACAAGAAATCTAGAAGGAAGAAAGAAAAGAGCGAAGTAATCATAATTTAAAAGCAAAGACTCTTACCTTTAAACTCCAACTGAAGCCTTCACACTCTAGTAACAAGAATCCTTCTTCAAATACTCTCTCACACTCTCTCCTTAACTCTTCTTTCAATAGGCATGAAGATCAATGAGCAAAAAGATATGATGGCAGTCTAAATTGCACTATATATAGAAGAGACAAGAAAAATCATCCAAAAATTACAAATTTTCAAGTCAACACATACCAAAGTTCATTAGCATTTCTATTGAATCATCCCATACGATCGTGGATCATCCTGGATGATTTTACTTAAAGTGTCGGAAACGATCCTAATGAATTTTAGTATGAACTATGTTCATACATGATCATCGTCCCGTACGAACTAGATTTGTCCTAACGAACGGTTATTTCATAGGTCAGTTCCCAAATAACTATAGGATTTCATCTGGACGAAGTTTTTATAGAGAGTAACTCATCCAGGCACGATTATAAATGTCGTATGGACCAAAATTTTATAGAGCACAACTCATTCAGGGGCAATTATAATTTCGTCTGGACGAAAATTTTACAGAGCCCAACTCATCCAGGCATGATTATAATTTCATCTAGACAAAAATTTTACAGAGCTTTGCTTGTCCTGGGATGAAAATAATTTCATCCTGGATGATCATGACTTCGAAAAAATTTTCTCCAAAAACTATTCGTTCTATTGCTCTTACAAGGAGATAACTGACCTGATCATCCCGTACAAATTGTATTCATCCCGAACGACAAGTACAAAATTTTTAAGATCTCCTCAAGTGTGTGTGTGTGTGTGTGTTTATTCACTCAATTACAATCACTCCCTCTCAAACTTAATTCATACAAAAATTACAAGCTTCAAAATACAAGATATCTCATGTTGAATTTGATTTGAAGTCTTCAGTAGTTTGGAGTTTGATTTTCTTGAAATGTTAGTACACACAAGAGCAAAAACAAATCTTCCAAAAAGTGTTAGGAGATAACTACACTTAAAACAATAAATTTTGGAATAATTAAAACTATGCAAGTTGCAAGAATGTAAAACATGTAAATAGAAACACTCTTAACACAACCATCACCACATGGCCCTTTGAAAGTTGGGGTTTATATATCATCTATCTGATATATCCAACATCTTCCAATGATAACATATTTATACTAGAAGTTATAGACTACTTCTTGAACTGGGCAGAAGGAGTTCCTTTGAGAGAAGTCAAATCTCATCATGTTCTAAATTTTTTCAAAGAGAAAGTTGTGCACCTATTTTATGTTCCTCATTAGATTATCTTGTCTAACACTCCTTCATTTAAAAGCACTAAAATAAAATATTTTTCCAGACGTCACAACATCAATTGGATATACTCTACAATCTATTACCCTCAGGCAAATGGAATGGTGGAGGCCTTATAAGATTTATTCAGATCTTAAAGAAGACCTTATAAGATAATAATAGTCAATGGCATGAGAATTTCTTTGAAGCTTTATGGGCATACCAAACTGTATATAGAATTATAACTCAATCTTTTCCATATGCTTTAGTATTTGGTGCAGAGGTTGTTATACCTTTGGAAGTATAAATACCTTCACTAAGAGTCTCCGTAAACTACAACATCACTCAGAATAGAATTCTAAACTCTAGTTAGAGGAGCTTTAATGTTTGGAAGAGAAGAATCTATAGGCTCAATACCTCGAGTCGTATAAATTTAAAATGATTTAAGTTGAAGGAAAATGGAAGAACTAAGAAACTTACCCATAGTGGAGTTCAGAGGTCATTGTTCTAAATTCACTCATTTAGTAATCGATCTCCCATTTAAGTATTTTACTTTGTCTAGAAATTGATTTCTATTCAAAGTTTAAATTCACCTTTTTGATAATTAACCTATGGATCAAGTTTTAAATCCACTCATTCAGGAATCAATCTCCTATCTTAGTATTCTTCTTTATCTAAAAATTCATCTTCTAGTCAAAGTTTAAATTCACCTTTCTGACAATTGATATTTCAATTAGCTTCTGAATTGTGTTGTATTGTAATCAATCTCCTTTTTGAGTATTCAGCTATGTCTCAAAATTAATCTCCTAATTAATAATTAAATTCACCTTTCTAATAATTGATATATGACCAAGTTTTAAATCTACTCATTCGAGAATTGAGCTCCTATGTGAGTATCCTTTTTTGTCTAGAAATTAATCTTCTAGTCAAATTTTAAATTCACCTCTCTAATAATTGATCTATCAATCATGTTTAAAATCCACTCATTCAATAATCAATCTCCCATATGTGTATCTTTCTTTATCAGGAAATATATCTTCTAGTCTAAGTTTAATCTCATCTTTCTAATTATCAATCTTCCGATTAGGTTCTAATCCAGTCCTTTGGGAATCGATCTCCCATCTGAGCATTTCAATTTATCTAAAAAAATATCTTCAAGCCAAAGTTTATATTTAACTTTCTGATAATCAATCTATCATTCATATTTCAAATCTACTCATTTAAAATAAATTTCCTTTCGAGTATCCACCTTTACTTAAGAATTGATCTCCCCTTTAAGGTTTAAATTTTCTTCTCTAAGAATCAATTTCTCAATTAGGTGTAATATTTGCTTGATTTAAAATCGATCTTTTATCAAGTTTCCAGCTTTTAAATTATTTTGAACACTTCAGTCAATGCTATCCTTTGTGATTTAACCTTTGAATTCATCACACCTATTGGGGGTCCATTTTTTAGCCTCTAGTTTTTCTAAGGTCATAAGGACTTATGCCAATTCATGATCCTATATTCAATCAATTATCTAGCTTGCAGGCAATCATCCATTCATATAGCCTATATATATATATATATATATATATATATATATATATATATATATATATATATATATAAGTAATCATCCTAGAACTCATCTTCAATTAATCTAGCCTACAATTCTAACATTCAATCAGCACATTTAATAAAATGTCCGTACTTTAATTAAATTTCAATCTCATTCCATAATTATTTCAATCATCTCCCACTTTCAATCAGCCTACATATATCCAATCAAAATTCAATCAATAAGCTTGCCTATCATCATCAATCAATCATGCATGTCATTTACATAACCAATCACCCTACATTCTAGTCTATGCTTAAATTAATCATTCAATCCATCTCTTCAATCAAATTTCAAACATTCAACCCTCATCTTGCATTCTACAATCAATCAACTTTCAAAGTTTTAAGTAAATATAAATCCTTTAATGAAGCGTCAATTTAATTTTAGTTATCTATATCAAATAAACCTTCAAACATCTAATATATAGTCAAGCTATAATCACCAAAAAAATTAGAGCCTCACACTGCAATCAACCAGCTCAATGTATTATTTAGCATAGTTAATTGGCCACCTCTGACCTCAGTCAAGGTTTAAACCATATCACAATGAGCCTCATACGTTAAATCTAGCATCATTGACCTTATAAGTCAATGATTGATCAAGATGGTCAATTAAGCTAGATCATGCTAACTTAATTGAACATCAAACATTAATCATATTTAAATTTAGCTCTAGCTCACTTTTAATCTTCGCCAATTTTATATAAATATCTCTGCTAGTGAAATGGACCTAATTGGTCACTTTGGCCTAGTCAACAGTTGACTTATTTTACTGGGCCCATGCATGGTAAAACTATGTCAGCCAAGGTTTATTTAACTCATGCATTTAAATAAAACCTATTAAATCCTCAAAATAGTTTAATGCACTATTCAAGCATATCTAAAGTGAAAGTATGTATAGGTTGTTAAACCTACACAATTGTCCCAAGGATAACCAATAGGGTAGTGAATTGGTAATTTAAAAAATCTCTTGGATTTTTAATAAAAAATTAATTTAATAATTTTCATAATTTGATTATCTTTTCGAAAAAAGCTTTTTAACCACAAAGACAAAATGCTGAAAATTAAAACAAAGAAATAAAAAGAATACAAAGATTTATAGTGGTTCAATCAGTTCAAAAAAATTTGGAGATCATCAGAACAAAAAGAGACCCAATCTTTTCATACTCTGGACGTAATCTATACGAAGGTCTCTTTGTACAGTACGATCAATTAAAAAAAATTTTGATAATCGTCAGGACAAACTTGTGCATATCAATTTCATACTCTGGATATTGTCTATATAAAGGACTCTTCATATAGTATGAATAGTACTTAGAAAATTTTCTTCCCTGTGGTTTGTTCAACTGCTCGTGGGAGGAAATAACTACATAGATCATCCGATATAAATTAAAATGATACAGTATGATTAGTTTTAAAAAATATTTTTAAACACTCCCCTAGTGTGTGTATGTGGTTACCCAATTACAATCACACTCTCTCAGACGCAATAAAAATGAAAAATATAGACTCCATTTACTATGAATCCTATTCTAATCTAATTTGAAGTCTTCAACAGTCTGGAGAATAATTTTCCTAAAATGTTAGCTCACATAAACAACAAAAGAAAAATATCCAATATATGTTTGAAAGAAATATATATTGGAATCATTAAAAACATACATGATATTGAAACATAGTTATGAAAACTAAGTTGCAACAAAAACTTACCATGAGTCACATCATGTGTGGTTTGACTTGGTCAAACCACCATATGTGGTTAAACTACATCATACATAAAGACTTCTATCAACGATGAAACCCATGTCTTCACTCTTCTTCTAAACTATCCTACTAGCTCATAATGTCTCTTTGGATGCCAACTCAATTTATTTGACTAGTTGACTGGTCAAACTAGTAAAAAAATCTCTAAAGTACTCTTAAGTGGTCAAATCTGCTTATGCACATCATTCCAGCTCTTGATAAATAAACCTAGCTTTGTATAAAACTCTAGAAGATTCTTAAACCCATCTTAAATGCTACCTAAGACAAATATTAGTCCTAAATTTTCCAAGTCACCCATGTGCATAAAGAGGACAATTTTGACTTTCCACCTAGAAATACCTTGTCTTTTTTATTCTTTACCTTTTAATTACTTAGAGATAGGTGTAGCACATCTTAGAGTACTTCAAAATGAATCACAACCATCCAAGTAATCCCTAGGGGTTTAAATTAAGCAAAAAAAACAAGAAAACCTCATTCAACACTATAGCATTCTCTCATGAACCTTACCTCCTCCAAACCAAAGCTCATTTCATTTTGGCTCTACAGACCCTCCTCAACATCTCCTAACCTAAGATCTTACAGTCAAAGCTAATCGGTGGCGATCTTCTAAACACCCAAGCATCAAGTCCATCTAAGGCCCAAAACTAAGGATTTAGACCATGTTAGCTCTTGACATCTTATAGAGGATTTCAAATACCTCCTAAGACCCAACCGATCATGGTAAAAATTAAACCCTTCTCTAGAACCTTTAGATTTAAATAACTTTATGAATAATGCATTTCAAACTGTGTAATTAAACCCCCATCATTTATTTTTCTCTAATAAAGCTCTGTTTTATGTTTCATTAAATTTGGTTTATTTATTTTTCATGTTTGAAGCATTCTTCATCATTTACTTTTTAAGCATCATATTTATTAACTATAAAAGATAAGAGTCACTGATCTTATGATCAACGACTCTAATATTATTATTTTTTATCAAATCTAGACTGCGTTATGCTTCGTTGCATAGATTTGGGTCTGACACCATCTGAACTATTCATTTCAAATTTTGTTGGATGAAATTATTGATGGTGCAATGATTGGCATTTCATGCCCTTCTATGTCGTGCCATCACATTAATTAGTGGCAATGATTACACTGCCACATAATCATACTAATGATTGACCAATTGCTATAATTCTAAATCAACGAATCATCTATTAATGTGTGCCCCGTCGTTGCCACCATTTTGATAAAACTAATTTAAATCATTATATAAAATTTAGAAATTCAACAAAACTTTAAAAATTCATAGCTAATGCATTTTTTTTACCAAATTAAGCATATAATCCCTCATTTTGTTCATAATGAAGTCCTCTTTTAAGTTTATATGATGAATATTTAGAGAGTAATGTTACTCTTATTTTCTATTGATTTTACCTTATTACAATCTAAAAAATTATCTACTAGAGCCCAAATTTAAATTGCATGAATTAGAGAATTTTAGGAGCTTCTATTAATTTGCGTGAATTTATTTAAGCTTTACTTTAGTAATTATTAAATTTTTTATGATAAGGGTCATTATTTAATTCATATATTTTTAAATCACATTATAAATTAATCTTAACATTATTGCATACATTTAATACTTATGATTTTTTTTAAAAAAAAGCTTTATTAAGGAATGGAGAATTATTGACTATTTGGAGAATAATTACATTGTTGTTGAATCATATTTAACTTAAATATTATCCAAATCTTGAATAAAAACCATTTGATATGTGATTGTTTCTCAATTAAATTTCCAAATGCTTAAGTCATGATTTGATTTAAGTCTTTGGGAATTCATCTAATTTCATGTTATTTAGTTTTAGTACACTATGTTTTATGTGATGTGATGTGATTAATTTTGTGTTATCAAGGGTTAGAAAATTTGATTGTAAACCTATACAACCTTGTGACACTAAGGACAATAATTAAGGTTTTATCTTAGTGAATTTAGGCCAAATTTTAGGATTCATTATACACATCCGTTTTGGATGAAATATAAACATAGAAAACTTAGATTCATATACCCCATGATTGAATTCACCAAGATTTGGCATTAACTGACCTTCAGATAATGATTAATCTCAATTAACCTTTCATTAAGGAATTATTTTCAATAAATTCTATTAAATCAAATATATTTTTTATATTTAAAATTAACTTTAATCAACACTAAATCAAATCCACAAACATAAAAAAAATATTCCATTAGTTTTTTAAAAATATTTTATTTTTTTCTTTATTTAATATTAATTAAATAAATTCATTAAAAAAATAAAAAAGAAAAATATAAAAAATTAAATTAAAGATAAAATAAAAAATAATAAATTCAATTTAAATGATTTTTCTATTAATTTTTTAATTCATTAATGAAGCAGTTTTATTTAAAAATAATTAATATGATAAAAAATTTATAAAAATTATTTATATTGAAGTAAATTAAAAAAAATTCCAAGATCACTAATTTAAGCTAAAATAAAATATTTCAATAAATTTTTTATTATAATTGATTAATAATTTATACATAACTAATTAAAAATTTAATAACTAATTAAAAATTCCAAAAAATGTAATGAAATTTAAAAAAAATTAAAATTTATTTCTATTTATTTAAAGATAATTTATTTGGTAATTTTATTGAATAAAATTTTTTTTGATGAATTAAATTATATAATTAATTTTTTGGAGGGCCTTTTTTGCATTTAATTTTAAGGCATTTAATATTATTTAATAACAAAGAGATCCCATATAGGTTGTGCACGATTCCTTTCAAGAGGGCAGTGATGCATTGGATCTGGGGATATTCAAACAATGAATTATATATCGACCTATTACATTATACTATATTGCATTAGGAGGGTATGTTTTATTGGATTATAAGGTCACTTCTCTATCTTAAATAATTCTTTAAAGGTTATCATATGATCACCTATCCTGTATAGGTGATGGGTGTTTCATTTGAAAGACTTAGGATTTACAAATTAATAACCCTTGCATTTTGGGTTTTATTAATTTATAAGTTCTTTAAAATTAAACAAACAATTTCAAAACTAAAAATTTGAATAATTTAAAGTTCAAATAAACTACAATGAAACATTAATTAAATCAACGTTTAGCCTTTAGTGAATAAACATTAAAAATTCATTGAATTCAAACATTAATTCACTTTGAGACATATTAAAGCCATATAACCTCTTTAATACACTTAGTTTGTTTTCTATGACAACTAATTTTACCCAAAGTTAAGCTGGTGGATTGATTTGATTTGATTGTCAGTTTCTTTTCCTAGAAGGAACTTAAGTGTGTTTGCATACTTTAGGCAAAATTTAAATGGCATGTTTACTTTTTTATCAGCGCATTAGAGAGTAGAGTGAATGAATTCAAGACCGTTCAATTTAATTTCATTTACTTTTACGTATACATAATTGCTTACAATATACTATCATATCTACATTTTATTGTTATGCACTTTATATTTCTACAAAGTAGAATGTTCGTAGGTGATGATGTACAGGAAAAGAAAAATGGGTATTTAAATTTTATAGATTTTTATGTATAAATCAAGTGAGTTATAAAAATAGTCAAATGTAATTGCTTATATATATATATATATATATATATATATATATATATATATATATATATATATATATATATATATATATATATATATATATATATATATATGGGGTTCTAAAAAACATTGTCACCTTCTACGAGGATAATTTTTTTTGGAATTCCACAGAAGGCTTGGAACTTGAAAATAATAAGTAGCTGTATTTGATTCTATATGTATATCATAGGATTTGAATCCAAGTTTGTTGTTGGTGGGGTCTGGCTACCATTATTTTAATACAGACCCTGGGTTACATTTTATAAGTTTATAAATTAATAAAATAAGCTCTTTAGTACATTATTATTCATAGATCATATGCATTATACGTGTAGTTTCTATTTTTTTTAAGCATGTTGTATTGTATATTATTTAAATTTCATAACTATTCCATGATTCTTAAGATATAGCTTACTAAATCTTGCATTTATACATGTGGTGATTTTTGCGATTAGGATTATTAGGTAGAAGCTCACTCTAGGCAAGTGGTAAATCAAGATTATATACACTATCTTATTTACACATTACTTCTTAATTCAAATATAAATTTCCAAATCAAATTCTAAAATTTATACTCTAATGCTTGTCCATCAAAATATAAGTAGCCCAAGCATTTCTTAAACTTATATGGATTTTAAAATCATTTAGTCTGGATTTAGTTGAGAGTATTCTCTTATGAGATGTAATTAACTATAGGGTCTTGCTTCTATAGGGAGTCTAGATCCCATAATTAAACAAACCCTATCTTAGTTTCTTTCTAAGATAGAGTAAAATTTGTGAATACAGACTAGCCTTATTTATATTTTAAATTTAATTTCATAATCAAATGATGGATGGATATTTTGTTTGCTTTTATGGAGAATTGAATATCTTTTATATTTGATTATGAAAATAAATTTATAATTTATTTCTCTAATTGGATTGATATAAAAATATGCTTTTCATTTTTTGGGGTTATTGGTATATTCCCTTTATTGTATCTTATTAGAAGAAAAAATTATAATTTATTTATTTCAAATTGATATCTGAACATTAGTCTACCCTTCAGGGTTGTATAATGTTAAACTAAGTAGATTTAATTGAAAAAATCATTAATATGTATTTAAAGCAAATCTTTTGGGACAAAAGAAAGATAAGTAGTAAAAAAATATCCATAAAGTTCCAAATCATGTAATATTGTGATAGAGTAAAGTATCAATCCCACGAGGAATATATGCTCACTTACAAACATTAGTATTGTCTACTAAAATTATAATAATTATCTTACTCAATAAAATTAAATGTTGTGGAGATTGAATTGCCTATATTAAATTAGATAAAGATAATGAATACATTATATGGGAAAAATATTTTTGATTGATGAATATAATAACATATTTTTCCTAATAAATCTTTCTAATTGTGATGATAATAAGAGCATTGGCATCCAAAGATCTGTATCTAGCTTGTAGGTACACACGATGCCAACAGACTTCCTATGATTATATCATCTCATTAAGAATTTAGTACATTTAGTAACCTATGCTTAGGTATGGTGCATATTAATTTAATAATTCTAGTTATTGATACTTTTTTTCCATCAAGGCTCCACATTACACCAAATTTTAACTATACATATGACCACTATGGGCATTAAATTAAAATCTGGTAGCTTTGAAAATATTATTTTAATCATGTAAAGAATAAGATAACTCATTAGTACTACATATGATATTTATTTTATATCATAAATCCAAAACTATAGAATATAGCTTGAAGTAAACTTAGTTTCATTAATAATGTGATAGAAAGAAAATACAAGTGATAGATATAATTAGAATAACTCAATGAATCTCCTGTACACTCTTTTAACTTACAAAATTTCTTCTACAAACATAATCCAAACACTCTAATAATGGTATTAAGTACTTCCATCAATTCATGTAATTGTCACCCTAAGCGAAATTCAGAGAAGTACTCTTACTTGTACTGAAATTATCTATGTGACTAAACTCTCTTAAAACATAACATAATGACTATTTATAGGAAAACATAATGTAGGCATCTAGCACAACAAAACTTAAAAAATCAACTCTGCTATGCACAACAAATCAACTGATGTCATAGCATTACTATTTTTGCTCCATCATGGTGCTTGCTGATGTGGATCAGTTACTTAGTGAACTGTGACATCATTTCACTAAAAGATTATGTACCTTGGAAGTTACAACTTCTACATCATGGTGTTACTGACTTTCGAATGCTGTGGTGCCAAAAAATATAGAGCATAGTAGCTCAAAGCTGACATTTTGTCAGTGCATTGGTGTCTAATAGAGAAGTTAATGTTGATAGTTCAATGGAAGATGTTAAGCTTCAATCAAATGTCCCTAGACACACCAAGAGGGGGTGAATTGGTAATTTAAAAAAATTTGTAAATAAAAAATTTCTTTTTTGAAGTGCTTTAGTAACTTAAAATAATAACTTAATCACCCCATGCGGAAGTAAATTAACTAAATAATAATTACAATAATGATGATGATAATTCAATCAAATCAACATTACTTTCAACATGCATTTTTCAACATACAATTTTTAGGAAAATAAATTATAGAAAATTAAAATGCATAAAATAAAATTAGAATGAACACACAAAAATAGTATAGTGGTTCCATCAAAAAATGATCTATGTCCACTCCCTGGAGTCATCCTTTTTAGGAGTTTCATTAACTCTTAGTGTCTCTCCTTTAGCCCCCATATTATGGCAGAGAACCGCTTACAATAATCACTTCCATCAACCCATTATGGTGGAGAACCAGAATTCTATTCACCGTTTTGGTGAGGTAGAGAACCTTAGAAGCTCTTTGCACCCTCCTGGTGAAGGTAGAAAACCTAAAAGCTTTTTTACCTTCTTGGAGAAGGTAGAGTACCTAACAATCCTTTTTCACCCTCCAAGTGGGACTTGAGAAACTTGAAATCCTTTTTCACTCTCACTATGATGGAAGAGAACCTCATAATTGAACCTTTAAGCCTTTCTTCCCAAAGCACCCTTAGAAGATCCATAGAGCTCTAAGAAGGAACAAAGCTGTAAGCTTGATAGGAGTAACCATATGAAACACTCACACTAACTCTCCCTTTCATAAACCTCACATTTTCCATCTCTACTATACAAGATATTTCCTTGCTCTCTCTCAAAATACCTTAACAAGCTAAAGTCAATTTTTTTGAACCAAAGAAGAAAATCTTTTTAAATAAGGTCTCCAAAATCTCAAAAATTTTTATTAAGTTATACTTGTACCATACAATATGATCGATGATTATACAATTTTATTAGTTCAATAATCAGATGTAGTATAGTATAAGGGAACAACCATGGGATGAACTATTCGAAATCTATATTCCACATTGTATAATATGAACTAAAAATTGTATAGTAGGATTAGTTTAATTTTTATGTGATCGTACAAGATGATTGTTGGGATAATTGAAAATCATCTCTAACTATCATCTTGATTACTAGCAACGTACAATACATTTAGTTCAAAAATTAAGTTTTTATCCAAGATTATTGTCGAGATGAATATGATTTGTATAGTATGATCTGAAAATAAAAAGTGTAATCGACTAGATTAATTAACCCTTGATTTGATTGACTAATCATAGGGATTAAATTAAGAAAGTTTTCAAATATTGCACAATACAAATGGGATCTTGTAGTAAAATCTATTAAAAGATCAAAATTTAAAAAAAATTAGTTAACTTTTATCGGCGGTAAGGTTTCTATTTTGAACATATAATACTATATAACATGATTATTTTATAAAAAAATTAATTATAATTAGCTATTTTAAATTATTTTAAAAACATATTATAGTATAATATAACTTGGATTCTTTAGCATGATTAGTTCAAAAAATTTAAAATTACTTTCTCACTTGTGTGTATGCAAGGTCGCCAAAATAGCATAAACCCTTTACGAGACTATGACTTAAGATAATTAAAAATAAAAGAAAAAAAGATTACAGACTTTTAGTTATCCTATTATTTTTATTTTTTTAAAGAAATGCATAAAGCTATTTATTAAATAAAAAAGTCAAAATACAACCAACTAAGTGATTGACCTCCAATCACATTCCACTGTTAACAATGCAACAAAGGTAGAAGGAATATTATTACTACTAATATCTTCCAAAAAAAAAACTAAAGAAAGAGCATATTTAGCACAAAAATCAGCTAACATATTACATTTCCTATTAGAAAAATAAAATAACACTTGATTAAAATATTATGGAATGATAAATAATCCTGCATTAATATGTCCTCTTTGATAGCTTCCTTATTCAATATACTTTGCACATAATTGATAACATCTTAGTTATCACCTTTAACAAAGATACCTTTAGCTTCAAACATCCACTCTTAAAGAACTTTCCTCATAGATAGAATTCATAGCAACTCCAACTATAAACAATCCCAATGCATACAATCAAACCCAAAAGCAAACGAAAATCTTCCTATATGATCTCTGAATACGCCACCAAATCCTGATTTATATGTACTCACCAAGGAAGCATTAATTTTATGCTTAATTTAATCTGGATGAGGAGGATGACAAGAATAAGGAGACAACTAATACTGCTGATTCGCATCCTAATTTTTTAAAATTAGATTAATATGAAAGGAAGAAATAATAAAACTAATATAATTAGCTACAATGAAAGCTGCACTATCCTCTATTCCACCATGTATAATCTTTTTCCTACTCTTTGAAGTGAAAAAAATAGCAGAGCAATAAAATTTATCAAGTAAAGGATTTAAATTTGCAACATATTCCATGACCTAAATACATTCCTCAAGAGAAGCAAAATATGGAACATAAAGTCCAAACCAAACCCCAGGCCTGTGAAGTTTAGTGGTTCTAGATTCCTGCCTCTCCGGATGGAATGGATTTTCCTGGCGTGGTTGTCAGAAAACTGCTACTAAGCACTTGGTTGAGGGTGATAATAATACTAAGTATTTCCATGCCTTAACTAAGAGAAAAAGGATTAAGAATAGTATCAACAACATCCAAATGGAGGATGGTTCTTATTCTGACAACCTTGTTAAAATTGCTAATTTAGTTGTGGTTCATTTTTAAACCCATTTCAATAAAATTTTCAATCCAATTCAGGTTATGGATCACTCTTTTATTCCCAACCTTCTATCCCATGAGGATAATGCTTCTCTTTCTAGGCCTCCCTCTTTTGAAGAGGTTAAAGAAACTTTGTTGGGAATGAATAGTGATTTTGTGGTGGGACCTAATGGTATTATGACTCTTTTTTTTCAAAAATGTTTGCATATTATTCATAATGACATTTTTGTTGCTATTTTGGATTTTTTTGCTGGTAATACTATCACTAAATTTTTTAGTTCTACTTCTTTAGTGCTTATTCCTAAGAACAATTATGATCACTTGGAATAATTTTTGTTCTATTAGCATATGTACCTTCTTAAAAAATTGGTTTCTAAAATTATTATGAATCATCTTTCTTCTAGTTTACCTAATATTATTTCTCCTTATCAGATGGACTGTGTCATCAAGTATCGGCGTCCAGGTGGGGTTTTTGAATTTCTGTTACCGCGGGTTTTCCGCGGTGGGAGGAATCGGCGTCGTAGGTTCGCCGGCGGACCTTCCGCCGTTCACCATTGATTCTTGAACGTCCATCATTCATCTGGCTATGCTAATTCCTTCATCAAGATTCATCCGATGGCGGTTGAGGGCCGGCGGCCTCCACCCGCCGGACCTGGTGATTTTCGTTCTTCTTCGATTCATCCGATTAAGGTTCTTAATCGTAATATTCAATCTTTATCTCCTCCTGCTTTTGGGAACGATGGCAAGGTGTTTGATCGTGAGGCTGTTTTGAGGTTTAAGTCTGTTAAACCTCTTGTGATTAATGAGGGAGGGCATATATCTCCTAAGAAGAATGTGGAATGTGTGGGAAAAGGGAAACAGGTGATTGAAATCATTGAAGCTATGAAAGTTGATAAAATTGATTCTTGTCCTGTTTTTAGAAATGATTTGAATAAAGGAGGAAGAGTTGAATATGCAAATGGTACTACTGGCGGAGTTCTTATGGAAAATGTAGTGAAGGGTCAACCTTCATTCTCTGTTAATGGTGAGAATGTGAATACTCACAATAATGAAGCAGCTATTTCTAAAAGTTCATCGGTGAAAGAAGGGTGGAACAATGTTCGTTCTTGTGATTCGGCTTCCTTGGGAAATTGTTCTACTGATTTCAAGGATTCTACTTCTCTTCCCCAAAGAGTTAATTCTGGAGGGAATGCCTGGAATTCTAAACAAAATTTTAAAGTTGTTGATTTCGATCTTGGTGAGGATTTCCTAGTTGATGGGGTAGTTAAATTACACCAACATTTTGAATATGAGAACAGTTCAAGATTACAGAAATCATTAGTAGTCAAGGTGTTGGGATTTGCTACGTATCACATTATTGGGCAGGAGCTAAGGAGGCAATGGGATCAGTTTGGCAAATTTCATATGACCCTTCTTGGCAATGGTTGGGTTTTATGTGCTTTTGAAGACCTTGGAGCAATGGATTCTGTTCTAAACAGTGGACCATGGTATGTTAATGGGAGCATAATCGGGATAGACAAGTGGACTCCGAACTTTGACCCTTCTTCTTTGAAAGGTTTGACAGCTCCAGTGTGGATCCGATTACCAAACCTTCCTTTACAAATGTTGGGATAGAGTTAATGTTTGTCGAATTGCTTCAAAGATTGGAAAACCATTTCTTATAGATGAAAAAATGTTCCAATGGGGTCGGCGGGAATATGCTAGAGTTTGTGTCAAAATAAATTTAGATGAAAAACTCCAACAGGGAGTTTGGGTTGAAGGAGCTATGGGAAAATTCTTCCAAAAAATTAGTTATGAGAAGATTCCTCTCATCTGTTTCAAGTGCGGTAAAGTTGGGCATGTGGAGAAAAATTGCTGTGATATCAGTTGTGAAAATCAACCTAGCCTTAGTTATTCCCAAGGTGAAAAAGAGGATGGAAAATTAACTGGTTCCAGAGTTAATTCAAATGTGGTGAAAAACTTACATTCCAATGGCAATGGGGGAAATTTTGGTACTTGGATCCACGTCGATTACGGGAAGAGAAGGAGAAAGAATAACAACTTTCAGAATACTTGGAGAAGGATTCCCGTCCGAGACAATAAGTTTAAAGAAGCCAAAGAGGTGGTTAAAAATCAAAATGGAGTCAATAATAACTCCTTGCTACCTGTTGCTGAAAACCAAAATGAAGGGGAGTATGTTGATAACACAGAAGTTGAGGGTAATATTGATAATTGTTCAATCATCAATATTGAAGGACATGGTTATAATGCTGGAGACTTAATGGAGAATACTAATCAGTTCGATGCTCTTTCAAATCTAAGGGAGGAAGGGGAGCTTATTGGTGAAGAAGTATTAGATGACGACAGGTATGTTGAGGAAGAACTAATTCAGGATGAAGTATATGTTCCGGTTCATGTTGAAGACAGCAGAATTGATACTTCTTCTGAAGGCTTGCGGGATGTTCAAGATAATGGTATGGATAATGAATCTGGCAAATCTAAAAAGAAAGGTGCAAAGCAACTGAAAGGATTAGGGCCTATCAAGCTTATCCCTAGAAGTAGGAAATTGGAAGGTGATACTAAAAATAGGGCGGGGAACCTCTTCCCCTCGTATCATTAATGTCTTCTATTGGTTTTTGGAATTGTAGGGGAGTTAGGAAAAAGGCTACTTCCCTTTATGCTAAGGAGTTTATCAGAGATAATGATGTTTTTTTTCTTGGTCTGTCGGAAACTAAGTTGACATTCATTGATAATAAGCTTGTTAAAGAAATGTTTGGAGATGGCTGGGATTTCTTTTTTGTTCCTTCTGATGGGCTGTCTGGGGGAATTTTGTTGATTTGGAAAATTGCTTTTTCTAAATTCAATATTGTGGATGCTTCTTCTCAATTTGCTGTTGGTGATCTAGAGGTTCTCAACAAGGGCTGTTGGAGAATAGCAACAATTTATGGTAGTAAAGATGTTTACAAACGTAGGCTTCTATGGGAAGGCCTAGAACGTGTTATGGACAAAAACACCCCAATGATCATTGGAGGGGACTTTAATTGCTTGTTGTCTAAAGAAGAAAAGAGAGGAGGGAGAAAGTTTGTTTTAGATTTGGGATCGAAGGAAATGTGGGATTTTATTTCATGTAATGATTTACATGAGATTTCTAGTAGTGGCCCCAAATTTACCTGGTGTAATAATAAGGTTGGTGCTGAAAGGATTTTGGAAAAGTTGGATAGGTGTCTTATAAATTCAACTGCTTTCAATTCTTCTCACAGGTTGTTGGTTAAGAATCTAGCAAGGCTTGCTTCGGACCACAGTCCGATCCTTTTGAACCTGTTGAACTTCAGCCCACACTGCAAAAATCTTAAATTTGAGGAAGTTTGGACTTCTATTCCAGCTGCATCTTCTATAGTGTTATCTTCATGGAAGAAAAATGCAAAGGGTGATCCAGCACAAATTTTAAATCAAAAGATGAAGAGAGTTCTGAGGGATCTGCATTATTGGAGCAAAGCTAAATTCAAGGATTTCAATCTGACCAAAGATATTCTCAAAAAAGAAATTCTTATTTTACAGGAAAAGGAAGGGATTGGTGCGGAGCTTACAGATGAGGAGCAATGGAGGTTAAAAACATATATGGAAGAACTCAACATGGTCTTAGCTCGTTTAAATTCAATCTGGAAACAACGAGCTAAACATAAATGGCTCTCGGAAGGTGATTCTAATACCAGATTTTATCAAGCTTTTGCTAATGCTAGAAGAAATTCCAACTATATTCATAGTATCAAAAATATGCAAGGAGATATGGTGGAAGATCAAAAAGGTATAGAGGAGATCTTATTCCAGTTTTTTAACAACAAATGGAAAGAAAGATCTTGTGTTTTGTTTGGGTGGCCGGTCCCTAACTCAGTATTAGTGAAGGAGGATATAGATTTCCTGGGGAGGAAATTTTCTATAGAAGAGCTTGAAATGGTCATAAAAGAGCTTGGTGGCAACATATCTCCCGGTCAAGATGGTATGTCTTATACCTTTTTTAAAGTCTATTGGAACATTATCAAAGATGATTTATGGAATGCTTTGGATCAATTTTTTGTTGGTGGTAAAATGAATGAGGATTGGAAAAACACCAACATAGTTTTAATTCCTAAAGTTAAAGATCCGGTTACTCCTTCTCATTTCAGGCCAATTAGTTTATGCAATTCTGTGTATAAAATTGCTGCTAAAATTATTCTCAATAGAATTGTGAATGTTGTTCCTAAGTTGATCTCTAATGAACAAGTTGCTTTTTTGAAAGGAAGATCCATATCGGATAATGTTCTTGTGGCTCATGAAATTTTTCATAAGTTTAGGTATTCCAAATCTGTTAATGGTTTGGTGTCTTTCAAAATTGATATGGAGCAAGCTTATGACTCAATGGGTTGGCCTACTTTGAACAAAGTTCTGAGATATTTTGGTTTCCCGGATTTCTTTGCTGATTTGATCATGGAATGTGTTATTGATCCTAAGTTTTCCTTGATTATCAATGGTAACTCTTCTAAATGGATTGAGGCAAAAAGCGGCTTTCGCCAGGGATGTCCATTATCCCCATTTATGTTTGTTTTATGTGAACAACTGTTGTCTAATGCTTTTTATCAAAGGGGGAATTCAATTGGTATAAACGTTTCTTCAAGAAGTCCTAAAGTTTCACATTTGCTTTATGCCGATGACATTTTGGTGTTTTCTGAAGCCAAGTTGAAATCCATTAAAACTGTTAGAGAAATTATCATGGACTTTTGTGATTGGACGGGACAGAAGGTCAATATTCAAAAATCGGGTATTCTTTTTGGTAAATATGTTAACAGAAAGAAGAGAAAGAAAATATGCAAAATGTTGAAGTTTAAGGAACTTCATGAACTCACTTATCTAGGTACTAAAGTGGCTTTGAGGAGGATGAAGAGAACTGACTTCCAATTCATTTTGGATAATGCTTTGAAGAAGATTGGTATTTGGGGTAATAAACTACTCTCTATGGCAGGAAAGCTTAATTTGATCAACTCGGTTTTATTAGCTTTACCTATATTTCATATTACCTTTTCTTTAGTACCAAAAAAAAATCTTATTGGAAATTGAGAGAGCTTGCAGAAATTTTATTTGGAGTAAAGGGGATGGAAAAAAGGGTCTTCATTATATTAGTTGGGATTTACTTTGTAAGCCAAAGGAGTTTGGAGGCATTGGAATCAATTCTTGCATAAAAAAGGAAGGGCCTTTAAGAGCTAAACTGGCGTGGAGGTATTTCCAAGAAACTGAATCTCTTATGCATAAAGTTTTATTTCCCAAGTATGGTAATCTGCTGCTGGAAGAATCTTCAAGGAGGACGGGTTCTACCTCTTATAAACTTATTAAAAATGGAAGTACTTTTTTAAAACCAATCATTAGATGGGAAATTGGTAAAGGTAATTCTATTAATGCTGTCAAAGATACTTGGATCTTTGACAAATGCCTTTTGAAATGGCCAACCTTTATTCATAATTTGGTTGGAGAAGACTATCTGGTGGAGAATTTCATTAAGAATGGGAGCTGGGATTTGATGGAATTACAAAAATACTTCGGTTCAGATCTCATGGAAATTATCAAAAAAATTCATATCAGTGAGAGTAATGAAGATCGGATGGAACTTATTCATAAATTTACTGGAAAGTCCTTGACTTATCTATCTTTAAAAGCTTTGAATCAAAGATATACTGATGGTAATGTATGGAAGTGGCTTGATAAAATCATACTTATTCCAAGAGTAAGATTATTTTGGTGGAGATTACTTCATGAAGTCATTCCTACTAACAAATTTTTATGTTATAGAAGGCTCCAAAACTTTGATTATTGTCCTAGAGGTTGTGGGATAACTGAAGACAAAGATCACATTATCTTTGGATGTGGAAGTCTGTTACAAGCTGTGGACATTTTGAATTCATGGGGCTTCGGAATACCAGCTTTCATTTCTCTGGAAGATTGCTTAGATTGGCTCAAAGTTCAAAATTCTTGGGTCAAAAGTCTCTATTGTAATGTTGTTTTTCACTCTTGGAAATCTAGGAATCTTTTGGTTCATGAAGGGAAAGCTTCTAGCCCTTTGTATATAGCATCCAATGCAATTTGCTTCACTGCTATGAATAAGAGTTCTTTATGCTGTTTCTCGGGTATACAGGGTATCAACCAACAAACCAGGTTGCTTAATTTTTGGTATCCTCCTCCGCCTGATTGGATCAAAGTGAATATTGATGCAGCTGTTCTTAACTCGTACAAAGCCGGATTGGGAGGTGTTTGTAGAGATCATAGAGGGAGATCATAGAGGGAGATTTTTGATGGCTTTCGGCAGACAATTTTTTCATTGGGATTCTGGATCTATGGAGCTTCTTTCTATTTTATCTCTAAAAGATTATATCAGAGATTGGATGAAGGAGTATAAAGGGTTGATTATTGAAGGAGACAACAAGAATGTAATAAATTTCATCAAAAGGAATGTGGATAAAGGAGGTACACATGATATTGATCTTACTTTTCTTAAGGGTTTTAATTTCGTTGTCTTTAATTTTGTAAATAGAGAAAGCAATAAGTTAGCAGATCTTAGTGCTAACTATGCTTGTTTTAGTTCCTTTGTTTGGAAGGACTTAATTAGTGGTTGTATTCCGGATTCCTTCATAAATTTGTTAATGAAGGAATCGGATAGTTTGAGGTTGTAACTATCTTTTTTTTTAATAATATAGCATTTTGGTGCTTTCTTCAAAAAAAAAAAAAAGATGGATTGTGTGAAAGGTAGGGCTATCAAGTTGTCAAAGAATGTGATTTTGGCCCAAGAATTATATTCTTTTGGCCCAAAAATTATGCCAAGATTTGGATGTCCATGTTAGAGGGGGTAATGTGAATTTGAAACTTGATATTGCTAAGGCTTATGACAATATTGATTGGAATTTTATTTACTTTATCTTTGAACTTTTTTGTTTTAACTCTATGTTTATTAATCTAATTAGGAATTGTAATGAAAATGTCTATTTTTCCATCATTATTAACGGTTCTAATCATGGTTTCTTCAAATCTTCTCATGGCTTAAGGTAGGGTGATCCTATCTCCCCTGCCCTTTTTATTATTACGACTGAATTTCTTTCTAGGGATCTCTCCAACTTATTTGAGAATAATCCTGGTCTCTACTTTAGAACTTTAGGATGTTTCCATATATCCTATTTATGCTTTGCGAATAATTTTATTATTTTTACTAATGCGACTATTAATATAGTTCATAAAATTATGGAGTTTTTAAATCATTTTGAAATGTTTAGTGACATTTCTTTTAGCAAAAATAAAAGCTATTTTATTGCTTCTAAGAGTATTTCCATTGATCTTATTTTAGTTATTAAAGATGCTACTGGTTTTACTCATTCTAACTCGCCCATCAAGTATCTTGGTGTTCCTCTTTTTAAAAGTAGGAGGCAGACTTTTTTGTTTGATGATCTTATTGGTTCTATTCAGAATAAGCTCTTATCTTGGGACTCTAATTTTTTTAGTTTTGGTGGTAGAGTTACTCTGAACAAAAGTGTTATTTGTGCTTTACCAGTTTATATGTTTCAAATTATTTTTCCTACTCATGTTGCTTGTAGTAGGATCCACAAGCTTATTAACAAGTTCTTTTGGAAAGATACTTCCTCTGCCTCTAAACTTACTTACGCAGCTTGGGAGAAGTGTTGCGGCATTTTGGCTGAAGTTGGTCTTTGTTGCAAGAATTTACATAACCATGCTAAGGCCTTCTCCTTTAAACTTTGGTACAATTTACACACTAAAGATAATCTTTGGGCTCATTTTATATTTTCTAAATATTGTATGGGCAAACATCTGACTAATATCTCTCCTAAACTTGGGGACTCTCATGTTTGGAAAAGGCTTTATAAGGTGAAATGGGAGGTGGAGCCCTTTATTTCTTGGGGGCTTGGTGAAGGTAATATTTTTTTCTGGCAAGATAGATGGTTAGGCAAAGATTCTATTAACTCTATCCTAAATGCTACTTCTACTGCGTCGGTTAAAGTTAATTCTTTCTTTAATGAGAATTGTTGAGACTATGATAAGCTTTATATTATGACTCTTGATTGTATTATTCAATGTATTTTAAATATGCCGATTAATACTACTTCAAAAGATATTATTTTATGTGATTTATCCAAACATGGTGGTTTTTACTTAAAGGATGACTGGCATTCTTTTAGAGATAATGGCAATATTTATAATATTTTTTTCTAAGATCTGGCATAAGAGCATTTCTATTTTTGTATGGAGAGTTTTACATAAATTTAAGGTTTTGTTGAATATTTCAACCAGTTAATTCTCAATTGCTACATGATTCAACTCAAAATCTCTCTTAGTAACATGGTCTCTAATGAAGTGGTGTATGATGTCTATATGCATAGTTTGAGAGTGTTTGATAGGATTCTTAGAGATTCATATGGCACAAGTATTATCACATACAATATGAATAGTGCCAAAAAAATGTCGAAGGTCAAGGATTTATTACTTTAGCTAAAAAACTTAAGCAACAGAGCTTCTTACAATAATATATTCTTCCTCATTGGTAGATAGAGCTGCAGTGTTTTTTTTTTGTTCTACTAGATCAAAAAACTAAGGATTTATATATGAATTGATATGTTCTTTGGGTGCTTTTCTTTCAATCTTACATCCTACAAAGTTAGAGTCTGGATATCCTATGATTTCAAATGAGGATCTATGTCTAGGGTACTAGATACCAAGATTTTTATTTCTTAGAAGGTATATAAGGATTCTCTTTACATCTATCAATTGTGATTCCTTAGGATCAGCTTGAAATCTAGCTAAGATAAATGCTGAAGATAATGTTAGGTTTAGTAGAAGCCAAATATAGAAGGGATCCTATTATACCCTAATACTTCTTTCGATCAATTAACTTTTCATTTGCATCTTTGTCAAACTAAGATGTAGAACTCATGGGTGTATTAATTGCTCTAGCCTTTTCAAAGTAATATTAATTTAAAATATCATAAATATACCTTAGCTTAGAAGGTTTCCATCATTTATTTATTTTACACTAAAATCAAGAAAATACATCAACTCACCCATCACACTCATTCCAAAGTCCCTACTTATTGTTGTTGAAAATTCATTGCAAGATTTTCATTTGTTGATCCAAATAATTCACCAACATATATTTGAACAATTAGTAGATTTTCTCATACTTTGTTAATGGATAAGGTGGTATTTACACTACCCTTGACAAAGGATCTTTCTAAGAGAAAAGTGCTAAGCCTTTCATGTCATGCCTTAGGTATTTTCTTTAATCCACACAATACCTTTTACAACATATAGACATGATTGGGAAAAGATGAATATTCAAATCCAAGTGGTTTCTCTACATATTCATCTTCCTTAATTACCCTATTTAAAAAGGCCCTCTTTACATCCACTTGGTATAGCTTAAAACTTCTAATGCAAGCAAAGGCTAACAACACTTTAATAATTTCTAACCTAGCTTTTTTTTTGAGAAAATGCTAAAGAAATATTATTAAAAAGCAAACGATATTACAACCTAATAAAAGGATCACATTCGTTTTTCACCAATGTAATAAAAGACAAAGGAATGGAATCCAAACAAAGACTATCCAAAAGGAAATTATTACAATGAGCAATGTTAGCACATTCATTTGCTAACTTATTATAATCTTTATTAACACAACTAAAAATAACTCGTTTGAACCTCTTTAGGAAATTTATCTACTCACCTCCATTTGAAATTAACCCTTTGATTGGTTCTTTCTTTAATTTCCAAATATAATTGATGATATTTGCCTTATCACTTTCAATAATAATTCCATCAAACTCTAGCATCCAATCTTGTAAAATTACCTTTAAAACTTGTATAGCCAATAGCAATAACCTAGATACAACCCAATGCAATCCTTTAAAACCAAAAGCCATAAGAAATCTTCCTTTGTAATCTCTAAATATCCCTCCAATAATGGCTTTGTATGATTGAAATAGAGAAGCATCCACATTAATTTTAAGCCAATCGGGTGGAGAGAGTGCCAATTCTTCAAGAATAGCCTATGAGGCTGATTAGCACCCGAGTTACCCAAAATTTGATGTACATTCCCAGTAAACAATGCTAGAGAGATTGTTTGAGCTGCTATAAACAAGTTAGAGTCTTCTTTTCCATCATAAACATATTGACATCTTGACTTCCAATTCAAATAAACAACAATGCAATAGATTTTAACAAGTATAGAATTTTTCATAGCATTTACTTCCATCCAGTTACAACAAACATGTAATGATTCCAAAACTGGAATTTTGAAACCCCACTCATCGACAACTTGAATAGTTTGAGTTAATTTAATACAAGCAGCCATCATATGAATTAAATCTTCAATCTCTGTGCAGCCCCTTAGAAAACTATTATTATTTGCTAATATTATCCTAAATAGAAAGTTAAATGTAGGAATAGCTCCATGATATACTCTCCACCAAAAGTTTTCAATCTTCAAGATAAGCTTTAGCCTCTTAATCAACTTCCAATAAGTTCCATTTATCATTGAATTCCCTGAGATATTAACTTCAGCACGCATGGATGAAATAGTTTTGCCTATTTGTAAATGGATTAACTCTAATTGATCCTTAGCAAGATTTGGAAAAATATGGATTTGAGTTATTAACTTGACCAATTATTCACCAAAACAATTCATTAACACTTGCACATTCCAGCAACCTTGAGTAATAAGCTTCTCAACATTCATATCTTAAAACATCTGAACCGAAATAAAAGTAGGCCAGTTGTTAATGCATTTATTCATTTTCCATAAATCATTAAGGATTTTGATACTTTTACCATCTTTCACCTCCCACTTAACCACATGTGTAATGGCTTTAGCACCACTACACATAATTTTCCAAACTGAAGAATATCCCTTCTTAGTATGAGAGTTCCAATTGCACGAACCATACTTTGTTTCTAGAATTTTATAAAGAAGAGATGAAGAACCACTAATTAGATTCCAAGCCAATTTAGCTCTTAAATGACCAACCATATATTCACAAAAATGAAGACCTCTACCACCTAAATTATAAGGAAGATAAAGAACATCCCAATTCACATAGTGCAAACCATTCTTTCGATTTTGTTTATGCCAAATAAAGTCTCTGCATAATCTATCCAAATCTAAGAATACTCTTAGGAACAATAGAATGAGTTCTTTAGAAAATAGGAAGAGCTAGAATTATTGATTTAACAGAAACCAACTTTCCTAGTAAAGAAATAACCTTTTTTCCCCAAGCATTAAGTTTATCCATTCACTTTTGAAGAATAAAGATAAAATCATCAACTCCAAGTCTTCTTAAATCCATCTTCACTCCTAAATACTTCATCTCTTTGACTCTTCTTAAACCCATCAAATGGGTAATCAACCTTCTTTTTCTATTTTTTACTGATTTAGCAAAAATAACTTCAGATTTTTGGTTGTTGATCTTTTGGCTCGTCCAACTACATTAATATAACAAGATACTTTTAATCTCCTTCACCATCTTAGTAGTAGCTTCTAAAAAAATTATAATGTCAACCTCATAAAGAAAGTGTGAGATCCTATGAAAGTTTGCATGTATTTTAACTCCAATAACATCCTTCCTTTGATTAAAAGCATTAGAGAGCCATTGAGAATAAAGAATAAATAGAAATGGATATGGAGGGCATCCTTGCCAAAATCCACAATGGTCTTTGATCCAATTTGAATAATTCCCATTAATTAGTATAGAAAAAGTAAGAAATTCCACACATTCTATAATCAATTTTGTAAATTTAATGGGAGAACCAAAATATTGAAGAACTTTCTTTAATGTAGTCCACCCCATACTATCATAAGCTTGCTCCATATCCAATTTGAAAGAAATCATGCCTTTTTTAGATTTTGAAAATCTAAATTTATGGAAAACCACTTATGCCAATAACACATGTTCCGACATTGAATGACCTTTCAAAAAAGCTGCTTGGTCTTCGAAAATCAGTTTTGAAATAACTTTAACTAGTATATTCAAAGGAATTTACAATTTTATAATTTGTTTTACATAAACTAATAGGACTAAAATTAGATTGAAATAACAGATTTTCCACCTTAGAAATAAGCACTAAAAGAGTTTCTTTCCACTTATCATCTATAACACCCAAGAAGAAGAAATATTTAATAGCATTCTAAGCATCAAGTTTAATAATACTCCAATAAAACATAATGAAAGAATAAGTAATTCCATCATTACCTAGGGATTTAAAACCTTCTAACTGATTAACCACTTCATTGATTTCATCCCAGAAGATTTTGGATTCCAGCATATCTCTATCAACTACATCCAATATACACACTAGTTTTGGCCAATCTTCCAAAGAACAATCCCTTTGACTACATTTTTTGCTGAAGTAGTCAATAAAAACCTCTTCAATCTGCTCCTGAACCTCCACCATGTTTGCCCCCTCATCTTTGATTTTGTTAATCCAATTAGAAGTTCTTCTTACACTTGCATAGGATGGAATAATCTAGAATTTATATCTCCTTCTAAAAGCTAATTAATTTTTTAGCATTGTCTCCACCAAGTATTAAGTCTTTCCAATGTATAATTCAGCTCCGTTACCTTGGATCTAAGACTTAACAACTTTTCCACCGAAAGAGTGCCCATTGTAGATCATTCTAATTGAAATACCAAAATTTCCACTTTGAGATGATCTTTCAAAGCACTAAGATCTACAAGCTTAGCTTTACTCAAAAATAATTAGGTTCTCAAAGCCCTTTTAGACTTGATGTTAAGAATTTTAAAAGAGCCATCCACGCCTTTTCTATACCAAGCTTTAGCCACAATAGCATATGAGGCATGATAAGAAGCCCAAGAATCTTCAAATCTTATAATTTTTGTAGTCTTGAACTTTTTCTTAAAAAGATTAACTAAAATATGGCAGTGATCAGATGCCGCCCTAAAAAGATGTCTCACCACCACACATTGAGACATTTCAATAGCTTTAGAATTCAAAAAGAATCTATCAAGTCTTTCTAATTTCTGAGCTCCATCAACTTTGTTATTACACCAAGTGAATCTAGGCCCAATGAATACCACATCATGAAAATCATTTATAGAGAGAAAAGACTTAATCTCCTTCAGTCCTTGTGAGAAGCAAAATCTTCTACCTCCTCTTTTATCTTTGAAAGTTCAATAGGGATGTTAAGCCTTATGAACTTAGTCCCAAGCTAACCAAGAGGGGGGGGGGGTGAATTGGTATTTTAAAAACTATTTTCACAAAAAGAGAAAATTGCATAAACCAAATCACACCACAAAAAAAAATGCGGAATTTAAAAGTGCGGAAGCAAGAAAAGGAACACAGAAATTTATAGTGGTTCGGTCGACTCGACCTACGTCCACTCCTTGGAGGCACCCTCCAAGTATTGCACTACAAAACATGACTCTCCTTTAGCCCCCGCAGCTAGGCGGAGAAGCCCTCACAAGAACCTCCTTTTTGCCACCCCGGCAAGGCAGAGAACCTTCCTCCTTTTGCTTCCTCCTGAAGCTGGCAGAGAACCAAAACCAAAATCAAACTCCTTACCTCTATCGACCCTTCCACGGACGAGAAACTCTAGACGAAGATGAAGCAGAGCGATCCTTGAAGCAACCCTTGTGAATCCCCTCACAAGCTCCCCCTCACAAGATCCTCTCTCTCTCTCCTCTCTCTCTTTCTCTCCTCAAGGTCTTCTCAGGTCAAGGCAGCAGCAAAAGGTGTTGAAAAACGTTTAACAAGAGCTCTTAAATAGAAGAGCTTCAAAAGAGCTCATTATTTGCAAGTTGCCGACAATATCGGCCAGGCCGATATGGACATCGGCCTGGCCGATCAGTACAAATCAATGAAGATCGGCCAGTGCATAGCCCTGGATGCAAAGCTGGATGATTATAAATTGGCTTGATCATCCAGGCCGATTGCACAATCGTCCTGGCCGATCAGTTCAAATCAGAGAAAAATCATCCTGACAATAGCATTGGATACGGGCTGGCCGATATTGATCGTCCTGAAGTAACTTAAGGTTTTTGACTGGATCGTCCAGGACGATATGATCGTGTCAATCATCCTTAATTACTCCCTTGATTTCCTGAACAATTATGGCATAATTTGTGAATATCGTCCAGGCCGATCCACGGATCGTCCTGGCCGATAATTTAAAAATACAGTATACCATAATTGACTATGGCGGCTACTTCTTTCTATTTTGAGCTTATCGTCCCGGCCGATACACGTATCGTCCAGGACAATCTGTTAATGTCGGCTGCCTTAATTAAGAATCCTTAATTAGACTTTCTATTTTAAGCTGATTGTCCAGGCCAATCCAAAAATCGTCCTGGCCGATATGAGTAAAAATAGAAATTCTAAGTCTCTCAAGTGTGTGTGTGAAGGGTTACATAGCATCAGTCTCTTTGACCATTACAAGTAGACTCAAGAGGTGAAAATCAAACGTACAGACTGACTCAACCCTAAACCTACGCATTCCTGAACTTGGCTCCTTCTTGATCGTCCGATCTTTGATTCCTGAAAAGTTAGAAACAATAAGCAGTCCAAGAGAAACAGTGTTTGTCAATCATCAAAACATAATCCATGAAAAATAGATTTGCAACAATCTTCTTTATCCAGTAAACAGTTAAAATCCCCTCCAATTAAAGAAGGCAAATCTTTAGAGGAATAAAATTCTACTTTCCTTCATAATTCCCTTCTTTCATTGGTATCATTACTTCCATAAACATTATTTATATGCCAAACACCTTTGTTATGCACCTCAATATCACCAATAATGCATTGAGAAAATATCTCCAAAGTATTAAAAGAAGATACTTTATTATTTCACAAAACTAGAATACCTCCTGATAAGCCTTCAACTGGAACAAAATAGAAATCCCAATCTGCACAAACAAGCATATCCACTCCCTTTCTATCAATAAAGGAGGGCTTAGTTTCCAACAAACAAATAAAAAATACATCCCATTTCTTCAAATACTCCTTAAGGTATAGAGAATCCTTATCTTTCTTGGCTCCTCTACAATTCCAAAAAGCAATGGACGACATTTATTTGATTGAAGGGGAAACGTTCCGCGCTGAGATTTTTTTTCCCACTTCATTCCTTCTGATCCTAGCCAAATATTTCATAGGACCAAGTGTTTTCAAATCTTTAGCAAGTACTCTTTTAAAAGAAGAGTTATCTTCATTACCAACTCCATCGAAGTAATTTACCATAGAATTACCATAATTTCCCTTAGGAGAATTCCTATAAGCATAATTATTTTTCCCATCAGAAACCACAACTTCACGTTATTCGCTAACATAATCAAGAATAGAAATACCTTCTTCATTGATTTCTTAAAGAACTCCAAATTTATTAACATTTGGAGACGAGTAAGCAATCTTTTTTTCATTGATAACTTTTGTTTCCAAATTAACAACAAAAGTTTTAGTAACAAATTTTACATAAAAGTTGATGCTCTTCAAATTAGAGTAATCAAGCTCTGACATCTTATCAACATTTGACTGTTCTTTCAAAGTTGAAGCAGAAGTCACATTATCATCCTTTTCCACCTTATCCAACACATTCTTCTTAGACCCATTTATAAAAGCTGATTTATTTTGGATAGAAGAATTTATCTTTCTTACTAGTTTTCTATAATTCTTTCCAAAGTTGATGTGAATCCATTGTCCATAATTTGAAATTTGCTTAGAATGAACGGGTCCCTCTCCACTACATAATCATTTCTAACCTTTGGTTCTTTAATTAGATTAATAATATGATCAGCAACATGAGGATTAACCGAGTAGGAATCAATGTATCTAGAGTTCAAGTGACTTATTTTGACACATTTGAAATAGAAATTGGAGATACGTTTGTATTCAATATTTTAAAAGAATCTCCAACTGATCCTTCCACCCAAACACCCAAAAGAAGTTTATTATCAAGTTGAATATGAACACAAAAATCTAGAAAAATCTCTCCTCCAACATTGAAACATATTTCCATCTAGCATATATTGTTTACCCACTTGAAAAGCAATTTTACATATGTTTACTTCATCCCAACATTGAAGTGGAAAATTCAGCATTCTGATCCAAATCGGAGCTGAAAGAACCTTTAAAGAACCAGGAGAAAAGCTTGGCGACCACTTATCAATTTCAATGACATGTCCATTTACATAACATGATCCTTCAGACAAAACAACATCCATCTCATCTTCATTATCAAAGGCACATAGTACCCATCCCATCCCTAGCATAGTTAAATGGAATTTACCAAATTAATTCTTTTATCTTCGCAATTCACTACTAATCATATGAAATAGAATATTATAAACAAAAACCTTTACCACAATGGATTTTTGCAGCTACAAGATATTTTCATTCTCTTTATCTTCATTCATTTTAACTGCTTGTACATCTTCTATTAAATAACATCCAAAATCTAAATTGTAAATTCTAATATTTGCTTTTTTGTTACAAACATTATTCATGACGTTACCAATAGCATCCTTGGAAGTAGAAACATTTGAAGTATCATTAAACATATTAGCCACATTTAATTCATTAGAAATATAGTTGCAAACCAAATAGAGATCTTCCTTTAGGATTGCATTTTCCTTGCTGACAGCATCTTCCAAAGCAGATTTATTACCTCCTACATTGATCTTCATGTTGAGAGATTCCTGATTATGAAAATAATTTGAAATAACTTTTGTAGAATTTGGAATAGCATTTCAAAATTTATTAACTTTAATCTTCCAATTAGATGATGCAGAACCTTTCGCATCAAAACCAATAGGGGAAGTAGAAAACTTAGACATTTGGAATTCAGAATCTTTAATAACCTCTTTTCCCTTTCCTGGTGAAGGGGAAATCTTTTTATCAGGGGTCTTCCCTCCTTCATGTATAACTAGTGTTTTTGATTTAAGAACTATATCTTGATAATCCATAACTTGAGAACCTCTATTTGAATTGATGAAAACTTCTAATCCTGAATGAATACTCTGTTTAAGATTTGATCAAGGATAGTCATTAACTCCTTCAATTAAATGATGAGGATCTGTCGATGCAGTGGAGCCGGACACGCCATTGGTTGTCCGATGAGCCTCGGTCGCCATATTGGAATTCAAATATGAGGGAACAAATTTTTGAAATTATCCGTCTCTCTCTAGAAATCTGGACCTTCTCTCTCTAAACAATCACTACAGAAGACTGACATCCAAATATCAGTCATCTCAAACCTAGCTACTGAGAAAAAGATCTCCTAAAAATTAATTCCTTCTATTTGATTATACCCTTAGCTACTAATCTGACTATATTTTTAATTATTACTTTAGGGTCATTTATCTCTTTCTTGAAAACCCATTTGGTTCCTAAAATATTCTGGACCTTAGGTCTACTATTTATTTCCCAAATATCATTTTTAACAAATTGGTTAAATTTTACTTGCATAGCTAAGATCCAAAATTCATCATATAGAGCTTGATCTATTCTAGGGATTTCTAACATAGAGATGAAAGTATAATGAATAACCTCCTCCCTAAGTCCATGCTTAGTCATAACTCACTGAGAGGCGTCTCCTAAGATGCATTTTCTAGGATGACTACATGCATGTCTCAAATCTTTAGGAAAGGGCTTCTGAGGTTTTACTGAATTTCCTAGCTAAATGGATTTTAGTTCTTGGTTGATCTCTATATCCTCTTATTCTTCTAACCTAGGCTTACTAGATTTATCAGATTCATGAAACATTACATTGGTGGTCTCCTCTGCCATTAAAATCTATTTATTAAAAACTCTATAGGCTTTAACTATGGAAGAATAACCAAAGGAAACTCCTTCATTAGACTTAGGGAAAAGTTTTCTAGTGGAAATTTTCCATTTATTAGAATGATAATTTTACATCCAAAGATGTGAAGGTGAGAATGATTTGGTGTTCTACCTTTAAGTAGTTCATAGCGAGTCCTATTAAGTTTGGATCTAGTATTTACCTTATCCAAAACATAACATGTAATTATAACTACTTCTATCCAAATATATTATGAAAGTGAATATGTTTTTAACATTTCTCTAGCCGCTTCTAATAGGGCTCTTTTTTGCTGAGGGGTTCTAGGGGAAACAATTATATTCTATAACTTGGTCCTTAAAAAATGATTCAAAATTATCATTTTCAAATTCTTCACTATGATCACTTAGGATAATCGATATTTCACATCCTAATTTCCTATGTATGCAAGTAGATAAGTTCCTAAATTCCTCAAATAAATCATTATCTATTAGGAATTTAACCAAGGTGAATCCAAGAAAACCATTTATAATTATACATCCAAAGGTCTCCCCACCTAGGCTCACTATATAAACATGTTAAAATAGGTCCATATGAAAATTTTCTAAAGGTCTCGAAGTGATATTGTCCTGAATGGAATGAAAAGAATTTTTGATTTATTTTCCTAGTTGACAGGCATCACAAAGGTTAACTACTTCCACCCAAAAATATCTTGGAAGTGAATATTTTGTTAACATCTATCTAGAGGCTTCTAATATGGTTTTATTTTGTTGAGGGGTTCTAGGGGATAGAATTACCTTGGTCCTTATAAATTGATTCAAACTTATCATTTTTTAATTCTCCACTACGATCACTTTGGATAATTGATATTTCACATCCTAATTTCCTCTTTATCCAAATAGAGTAGTTCCTAAATTCCTCAAATAAATCACTATGTGCTAGGAATCTAACCTAGGTAAATATAAGAAAGTAATCAATAATCACACAAACAAAGGCCTCACCACCTAGGCTCACTCTATAAATAGGTCCAAATATGTCCTTATAAAGAATTTCTAATGGTCTCAAAGTGATAATTTCCTTAATGGAATAAAAAGAATTTTTGATTTATTTTCCTAATTGGCATGCATCAAAAAGGTGGTATTTATAGAAGTCTAGTATGCGTATACCTCTAACTAGGTCATTCTAGGTGATCTTCCTAGGGGTTTTCATACTTTTATAATATAGTCTCCAGTATGCTGAATTGTTTCAAATATCCAATCATGTGTCATAAGAATCGCTGTCCATGTACCACATGCTCTCACTAGGAATTTATAAGTTCACCTCTACAATGTTAATCAAGGGTTAGATTTGGAAACCCAAGTGAGTTTGGGTTCCATCTTATGCTTTAATGAATGATTGGAATACATTCTACGTTGTGATGTAATATATTTATTGTGTATGTGTTGGCTATATGACCTAGAATGCAATAAGAATAGTATCTAACACTAGGGAATGTGTTTACCATTTTATATTAGGTATTGTACTTTTTCTTAGGTGTATCTGATAATGCATACTATGTTTTGGGATTTGGCCATTATACTAGTATAGGCGGTGTTTTATTTTTTTGAAGTGCATGAATTTTTTCTTTGAGGAACTCATTAGCACTTTCAAAACTTTTGACTTCACATTTTAATGAATGCTCACTAAGGTCTAATTTAGATGCATGTGTTTCTAGTTATTTATATGATTCCTTTAACATAATATGCTTAGATTTCAAGGATTCATGCTCTTTGGTTAACTCAATAAGCTTCTTATTTAGAACATAAAAATCTTCAAGTAAGTAAACATATTATTTATCCAACATAGATTGATTAGTCCAAAGAATTTAATGAGCTCTTTGTAACTGAAAAAAATTAAATTAAATATAGCATTTATTTTCTTTAAATTTTTATATACATCATGAATTTTCTCAAAAACTTCAAATAATTCATCATATGGAAGCTCACATACCTCTTCTTGATCAAAATAATCAAGATTATCATTCTCCACGAAGCAAAGCTTTATTACCTCCTCTTCTATTTTTCATTTATGATGAGTTAGAAGCAGAGTCTGCCTAAAATGCCTTTTGCAACCTTTATTCCCCCTTTTTAATCTTTATCTTTTCCTTGATTGGGTGAGCTTTTAAGTTGGGGCATTATAATTTTAGGTAATCAGGTTTCCTACATTAAAAAATATAACATTAGAGGAAACCTTTTTATTTTTATTATTTTTACATTCATTCAAATGTTGATGACTTCTTTGCTTTATCTTTTGAAAGCTCTTGAATTATCAGATCATCAATGTTATGTCATTGTCTTCATCGCCTGCAGAGCTATAACTTTTAGATTCATTGGATTTTAACGCCATAGCATTCTCCTTTTTCTAGTCACCTCCATCCAAAAGTCTTTGAATCAAACTTTGCTTGTAGGAAATAAGTGAGGCAAGTATATTAATAATTGAATAGATGTTTATATGTTTAGATTCACATATCACAGTGATTTTGGCATCGTAGTTACTAGGTAGACAATACAAAATCTTGTTAACGTTTTTAGAGTTTTAAAGTTCTTTACAAGAACATACAAGGTTGTCACTATTTGAGTAAACCTAGTGTGCATATTAGAGAAAGTTTATAATCGTATGATAAAACATTCAACCAAGATTTTTTGACTTCACTACTACTATCATATGTAATACATAGTCTATCCCAAATGTCCTTAGCAATGGTACATATAGAACACATATATAATCTTTATATCAAAGAAAAAAAATCATGTTAGATATTTTGCATTCAATATAGCTAAGTCCCTATGCTATTTACTCCATTTAGTAAAGGGTGTCTCTGCTTTGAATCCATTAATGAATCTAAAAGGTGCATAGGATTTTTCTTGAATCATATGCCACATGAAAAAATATATATATTACAAGAAAGTAGAGAAGCGAATTTTTAAAAAATTAAATGAAATAGTGTCAAAACATGTTGGATGAGTTATTAAATAACCTTCAACAGTGTTACTATTTCCAAAGTGTGTCGTGGATTATTTTATCAAGGTTTTCTAAAATTTTACTAATGAGACCTACTCTAATGTCAATTAAAAGTTCAGTGGAGGATGATAAACCTTATTGAACAGTTCATATATACACGAGGGAAGGAGGGGGGGTTAATTAGTTATTTAAATATGTTTTATTAAAAAAAATATTTCTTTAATTTTTTTTATAACTAAAAATAAAAAAAAACTTTATTACCTAATGTAGAGGAAAAGTAACTAAACAATAATTACAATACTGGTAATGATAATTCAATCAAATCAATATAACATCAACTACAAAAAGTTTAACGTACAATTTTTTGGAGAATAAATCGCAAAAATAAAAAAAAGATTAACGTACCATCTTGGTGAAGGCAACAAACCTGAAAGATTTTTCACCCTCGTGGTGAAGGTAGAGTTCCTTGCAATCCTTTTTCACACTCTCAGTGAAGGTACAGAACCATAGAGTCCTTTTCACCCTTTTTGTGAATGCAAAGAATATATGACTTTGACTTCCAAAGCATCTTAAGAAGATCCATAGAGCCTATTAGAAGAATTAAGGCGCAAGCTTGATTGGAGAAATCATATAAAAATCCCACACTACTTCTCCCTCTTAAAAACCTCACCTTCTCCTTCTCCACTCTCCAAAATCTCTCTTTTCTATCTCTAAGAATACCTTCAATAACTAAAGTATCTCTTTTGAACCAAATAGGAAAATTTTTTAAATAAGGTCTCCGAAAAACCTAAAATTTCAATTGAACTACAACTATTTCTACAGTATGATCTAAGATCATACATTATGATTAGTTTTATAATTATATATCATACAATATGATGGAACAACCAAAGGATGAACTATTCAAAATATGTATACTAGATCATACAACATAATTATTTTTGTATTTATATTATCATATAAGATGATTGCTGGGATGATTGAAATAAATCTCTGACTATCATCATAATGACTGACATCTTACAGTTTGATTAGTTCAAAAATCAAGGTTTCATCCAAGATGATTATCGGGATGAACATGCTTCATATATTTCAAAAATCAAGGTTTCCTGTACGGTGTATGATGTACCTAAAATATTAGTACACAAAATATATATAAGCAATATATAAAAGTAAGAGAAATAAAAATCCAATTAATAATATTTTTTATCATTAAAATTGTTGCCTCGGGATTTCGGATTATAATAGATGTTGCATTGTTAACATTGTGGTGCTCCTTCATTGAATTTGCTAGAGTTGCGGTGTTGTTTTGTACAACGCTGCGACACTATATTAGACTTTAAATTCTATGCCTTTTCTTACTTTTTGTGCACAATAAAATTAAAATAACATATTTTCACTAAAATTATAACACATAAGAAAATGCATAATTTATACTTATATGTTGGATCAAGTCACTTTCCTGTTAGTGAGTGCCATTTAATTTGAAATATTATTGCTTTGGATGAGTTATTTAACTACAACCTATTAGCTACTTGTGAAATACTATAAAGAAATTGTATGAGTATCTATTTAGTTTCCCAGCTTATTTAACCATTTGAATGGTGAGTTATAAAAAGGATAAGTGAATTGTAAGTGTGTTTTTATTGCTTATTTTAATAATAACAAGAGATTAAAAGTACAAGTTACTGCTCTGTGATTTCTATAGTCTCAAGTAGTATGCATATTCCTTGTTATAACCCAGATTTATCCCCACTCACTTCTATCTCCCATAAATAGTGGCTTGAGGGGAATGATTTCTTCATACTTAATTCTTTAATATGAATAACTTGTTAAGAAAGGAAGATATTGACCTTGTAGAGTTAGTAATGTCAAGCCTTAAAAAATTAAAGGAGCTTTGCCTTATAAGCATAAATTGGAGGAGGAGAAGATGTATGGTTCACCAGAGTATAAGAATGTTGCTATGAAGGTGAGTGTATGATGTCCCTGGGCTAGTTTTTTTGTTTAAAAGAAACAAGAGTAATAGCATTAATAAAGAAGAAATAATTACAAACTACCCAGAGAATCACATTCCTCATTTAACAAGCTAAAAAAAAGAGGAGGAATATTATCCATACTAAACTCATCCCAAACAAAGTTATTACTATGAGAAATGTTAGCACAAAGATTGACTAACTTATTACAATCCCTATTTACACAAGTAAAAATAACAAGCTTAAAATTATCAACAAATTAATTGTCGTCATCCATCAGCACACCCTGTGGTTTCTTCATTAAGCTTTGAAGGAACTTTATGATATAAACATTATCACCTTCAATAATGATCCCTTCATCATTTAACAACCAATCATAAGTAATTAGCTTTAGTGAATAATTTACTATGAGCTCCAGCCTTGCTATATCCCAATGCAATCTATTGAATCAAAAATCCAATAAAAACCTCCATTTGTGATCACTGAAAAACACACCAATAGAGTCCATATATGTTTAAAGAATAGAAGTATCCATATTCACTTTTATCCAATCAGGTGGACGAGGGTGCCAAATATTCATAAACAACATATTAGGCTGAAATTAAAAAAAAAAGGGCTGGTTAACACCCAAGAATCCTAATATAGAAAGTCCACATCCAACAATAGATGTACTACTAATAGAGCTGACTATAATATATAAACTGCTGTCCTCATTATTACGTTGAACCAATTTACATCTAGATTTCCATGATTGAAAAATAACAATGCAATAAAGCTTAGGTAAGAAAGAATTCTTAGCAGCACATCTCTCCAACCATAAGAAACATTCATTTAAAGAGCCGAAAATAGGTAGTGTAAACCCCTACTTGTTCAGAATTTAAGTTACCTGGAAAAATTTTGAACATCTCACTACCACATGATAAATATTCTCTACCTTCAAGCAACCTCTCAGACAAGAATTATTAGCCACCAATCTCCTCTAAACAAAGAAATTAAATGTTGGAATAGCCTCATTGAAAAAATGCCACCAAAAGTTCTACACACATGGAATGAGCTTAACTGGCAATCAAAGTCTCATAAAGCCAAAGGAGAAATAGTTCTACCCAACTTATATGAATCAACTCCATTTGATCATTAGGTAATTTAAGTAAAGTCTAAATGTCATAGATTATTCTAACCGAGTCCACACAAAAAAATTCCTCAGCTCCTTATTCTAGCTTCCTTTTGAAATGAATCTATCCAAAATTAGTAGAGACAAATGTTCACCATCTATTAATGCATTTATCCAATATCCAAACATCATTGGGAACTTTGATTTAATTACAATCATCAACCTTCCAACTTACAATGGGAGCAAGTGCCTTAGCTCTATTCAATATAATTTTTCATTAAGTAGATGAACCCTTCTTAACTTCAGAATTCCAATTATATTAACCATATTTTGATTCAAAAATTCTATATTGCAAAGAACTTAAACCATTTATGAGATTCCAAGCCAGATTCTTCCTTAAAGGACCCTCCTTACTTGATGAAGAATGAAGCCCCCGGCCTCCCAAGTTAACATGATTACACAACACCTCCTAACTCACATAATGTAAGCCATTTTTCCTATTATCCTTATTTCAAATAAAATCCATGCACAATTTTTCAATTTCAAGAAGAATTCCCTTAGGAAAAAGGAAATGAGTGCATTGAAAGATAGGAATTAACAAAAATACTGAATCAAGAAGAGCAAGTTTCTCTTCTTAGGAAATAAACTTAATTCCGAAAGCCTTCATCATTCCCATAGTCTTCTCCAGAAGATAAGTAAAATCTGCATTGACTAATCTCCTTAATGCAATCTTCACCCCCAAATCAAAGTCCAACCAACTGAGCTATAGCTTTTCTTTTACTCTTCTTCATATATTTTCCAAAAATAACTACAAATTTTTGGTAATTAATACTTTGGGCAGTCCACCTACAAAAATTTAAAAGGATCCTCATTAGCTCCTTTACCATTTTAATCTTAGCCTCAGAAAAGATGATATTATCATCAGCATATAATAAATGTGAAATTCTGGGAATATCTAAAAGAATTTTGATTCCATTGCTATCCTTCTTATGAGCCCATGCATTAGATAACAATTGTGAGCAAAGAATAAAAAGAATAGGGGATAACGGGCAACCTTGCCGGAACCCGCACCTAGCTTTGATCCAATCAAAATACTTCCTATTGATTGAAACTGAGAATCTTGAATCTACCACAAAATCCATAATAAGCCTTGAAAACTTAATTGGAAAGCCAAAATAAACCAAAATTTACTCTAAAGTGGACCACCTCATACTATCATAAGCCTGCACCATATCAATCTTAAAAGAACCCAAACCTTTAGAAGATTTGGAAAATTTGAATTTGTGAAAAATTTCTTGAGCTATTAGAACATGTTCAAATATAAATGCCCCTTTAAAAAAGTTATCTTTTCTTTTTTAAATAAGTTTAGGAATTATAACATACATTCTATTTAGTAGAACTTTAGCCACAATTTTATAAATCATTCCACACAAGCTTATAGGCCTAAAATTAGCTGGGACCAAACGATCATCCAATTAAGAAATAAGCACAATTAATGTCTCCTTCCAACTATCATCCATCACACTAGTAGAAAAGAAATTATTCATAACATTCCAAACATCCTATTGAAAAACTTTCCAATAAAATTTAATGAAGGAATAAGTAATACCATCATTACTTTTAGTTCTAAATCCCCTGAGTTGGATCACCACTCCCATAACCTCGTCCAAAGAAAGATCCACCTCTTTAAAGATTCGAACATCTTCATTTATCATAGTCATAGGTGACGGCCAATCAACCAAAGAGCATCCCCTAGGATGCCATTTGTTGCTGAAATAATCAACAAAGAACTCTTCAATCTAATTTATATCTTCCACAATCATCCCAATTCCATCCTTAACCTTATGGATCAAATTGGAATTCCTTCTAGCATTAGAAGAAGAAAGAAAGAACCTGGAGTTTAAATTCCCCACCACCAAGTGTTTAACCAGGCTACTATACTATTAAGTTCATTCAACTTAGCTTTAAGGAGCACAACCTTCTGATCCAAGAGAACACCCTCAATGTCTTCCTCTATTTGCAACTCCAATATTTCCTTCTTATGAGAATCTTTCAATGTATAAACTTCTTGAAGTTTGGCTTCACTCAAAAAAAAAAAAAAAAAATTCTTAAGGTTCTCTTAAATTTGATGTTAAGAACTTTAGAAGAAACATTAAATAGTCTTCTTAGCCCAAGAATTTGAAACCACAGTCGTAGAAGCATAATAAGAAGCCCAAAAATCTTCAAATCTCATAATCTTCTTGGCTTTAGGAAAATTTTTCAGCAACTTGACCACAATGGACCAATGATTTGAAGGCACCCTAGCAAGATGATGCACCACCACCAATTGAGAGAAATAAACTCTGGAAGAGTTAAAAAAATATGTGTCTATTCTTTCCAAGATCTGAGCTCCACCAACATTATTACTACACATAATAAATCTAGGTCCAAAGAATCCAACAACATGGTAATCGTTATTAGTGAGAAAATCCTTCATCTCCTTTGAACCTAGAGAAAAAATAATTATTTTCCCTCCTCTTTTATCATATTTTCCTAACAAACAATTTAAATCTCCACCCACCACATAATGAGAAATTTTGGAGGAATAAAACTCAATCTTCATCCAAAGCTCTCCCCTCTTATATACATCTTTTCTCACATATATAGTAGAAACACGCCAATGCCTCTATTAAAGATATTAAGGTCACCAATGATACATTGGGACGAAGAATCTAATAAGGTAAAAGAAGCCAAACTAGACTTCCACAACACCAAAATCCCATCGGATAACCCGTTAGAAGGAACCTAAAAAAATCCCAATCCACATAAATAAGATCATTAACTTCCTTCCAATCAATGGAAGTTAATTTAGCCTCCAATAACCCATACAAAAATTATGTCATACTCCTTCACAAACTCCTTAAGGTATAGAGAAGCTTATTTTTCCTAGCTCCTCTATAATTTCAAAAGGTGATGTTTAAAATTTAACCAATAGAAGGGGAAACCATCCCCAAATCATCTTTCTTCCAACATAAAATTTCCTAATTTTAGGAAGAATCTTAGTTGGTCCTAACCCTTTAAGTTCTTTAGCCAACTTCCTTTTAATAGAAGAAGAATCTCCCTCACCATAATTAAATCCCTAACCACAGCTAACTACCACACCATATCCACTTCCTTCATCAGAAACAGCTCCCCTTGAACCCAATTTACTACTACCCAACACTACAAGAGATCCCTTAACATACAACCCAGACCTATTAGGTACAACACCCACTTCCCCCTTTTTAAAATAAGACACAGAAGCATTATCCTCCTCACCAACTTCTACAAGAAAACCAAATTTATTAGACTCCCTAAGAGGAGAAGATAAAGCTAACCTACATGCATTTTCCTTCTTAGAATCATCAACAATGATATAAGAATAACAAGCAGATTTTTCCTCCCTCACACTACGGGAAAACATTCGATTACCGTTGGATTTTCCGGCGGAACATTTTGCGCCGGTACGAACGGCGCAAGTAACGGCGGAATATTCCTAAAAATTGTGATGGAAACCTTACGACGCCTTTGCCGGCGCACAATACGCCGGAAACCTTCTGGCGTCCCATGCGCCGGTCTATGCATCGGTAAAACGAGCTCTGAACCATTTCCGTAGCACGTTACGGAGGAAACATACCGGCGCAAATGACCCACGGATATTGCACCGGCGTATTTAAACTCAACAACTTATTTTCGGCGCAAATTGCGTCTGCAATGTTACTGGCGTTTACTCCGCCGAAACGTCCGCCGGTGAAAGACCTATTTTTCGACACCGAGCCCCTCTGGCCGCTCAATCATTTCCTTCCGTTCTCTCACCTCGCGTGTTTCGCCCATCGCCGTCCGTCGCTCGCTGTGGATTGACATCTCCGACGGTCACCGGACTTCGCAGAGCATCCTTTCCTCTCTTTCCTGCTCACGCGCCGCCGAGGCTTGTTCTTCGCTGACAAAAGGTATTTTGTTTCATTTTTTTTCCTATTTCAGTTGGATTACATATAGGATCAGCCTTAAGTCCATATATTTTTGCTTTAGTCATGGATGTTCTCACTAGACATTTGCTAGAGGATGTACCTTGGTCCATGCTTTTTGTTGATGATATTCTTCTTGTTGATAAAACTAGAGAGGGAGTTGAAGGTAAACTTGGATTATGGAGATCAACATTAGAGAGAAAAGTTTTTTGATTGAGTAGATCTAAAATAGATTATATGAAGTGCAATTTTAGTAGTAATAGACCTAGTGAGGGGATTGTGACTTTGAGCGATCAAGTCATTAATAAGAGTAACACGTTTTAAATATCTTGGATCTATTATTTAGAGTGATGGTGAAATAGATGTGGATATTATCAAAAGAATTCAAGTTGGATGGTTGAAGCCGAATGTTGGCCACTAAAAAAGAAGCATAATACTAAGTTAAATGTGGCAGATATGAGGATGCTTAGGTGGAAGAGTGGCTTGACCCTTATAGATAGGATGCGAAATGAGCATATACGTGAAAAGGTTGGAGTAGCTCCAGTGGAAGATAAGATTAAAGAAAGTGGCCTTATATGGTTTGGTCATATGAACATCTATTAATGTCTTTTTTGATCTATATATATAAATCCATTACTTTTTTTCTCTTATATATAGGTTATGTATATTATAAATCAAAGAAGTTAGATGTATAACCGATTATCTCAAGATCGGAAGACATTAACAGATGAATTCATCAATGGGATGAACTTTTTCATTCAGCAAGCGAAACAGCTGCCCAGCTTTATATCAGAAGGAAAGTTTTGATGTCCATGTTCTAAATACAAAAATCTAGTGCACCTAGAACTAGATGAGGTAACTGTTGATCTGTATCGTAGAGAATTCATGCCACAGTATTGGTATTAGACTTCTCATGGTGAGTATGAGCCACAATTTGATTATCAATGCGGTCCTTCTATAAGTAGTAATGTCCCTGAGGCTAAAAACATCCGACCAAATCTTGAGGAATTAGTTCATGATGCAACTGGAATACAAACTGAACAAAATACATAAGAGTTACCGAATACGGAGGCACAAAATTTTTATGATTTATTACATGCTGCCCAGCAACCAATCTGGAAAGGGTGCATGACTCACTCAGAATTATCTGTTGCTCTGAAGATGTTAAGTATCAAGGATGAATATAATGTTGCTCGTGAATGTTTTAATCAATTCATTGGGCTGCTTAAGGAAACCAATCCGACAGATAATTTAATTCCTACAGATCTATATCGGACAAAGAAGTTAGTTTTAAAACTTGGTTTGACATACACAAAGATAGATTGTTGTGTGAATGGATGCATGTTATACTTTAAAGAAGATATCGCAGAAATTATATGTCGTCATTGCAATGCACTAAGATTTAAACCAAAATCTAGAAATAGAAGGAAGTAGAAGGATGTGCCTGTTAGTAGGATATTCTATTTTCCAATAATTCCGAGACTACAACGGCTATATACATCCATGAGATCTACTGCACATATGAGATGGCATAATGATCACATTCCCCAAGAAGGTGTTATTACACATCCATCAGAAGCAGAGGCTTGGAAGAACTTTGATCGTACACATCCCACATTCATGGCAGAACCAAGAAATGTCATATTAGGTTTATGCGCATATGGTTTTACTCCATTCAGTCAGTCGGCTACATCGTACTCATGTTGGCCTGTGATACTCACTCCTTACAATCTTCCTCCAGAGTTATGTGACTACTCCTTATATGTTTCTGTCACTTATAATTCCAGGGCCACATAATCAAAAATTAAAGATTGACGTATTCTTATAACCTTTGATTAATAATTTAAGTTTATTATGGGAAGAGGGAGTAAGTACATATGATATCTCCACCAAATAGAATTTTACACTAAGAGCAGCATTACTTTGGATAATTGGTGACTTTCCTGCATATGCTCTCAGGTTGGAACACTTCAGGCAAGTTAACTTGTTCGTATTTTATAGAAAATACAAAATCATTCACTTTAAAGTATGGTAGGAAGAACACTTGGTTTGATTGTCATCGAATGTTTTTGCCTCAAAGTCATCCTTTCAGGTGACATAAAGAAGCATTTACTAAAAATAAAATGGTGATGTTTCAGCCTCTTCCAAGGTTCAGTATTGAAGAAATTTTTGAAAGAGTATAGTTCTTGCCCACCATAATGGAATCTCTAACATTAGCTGAGTTCAGATTGCCAGAATATGGTGTCAACCATAATTGGACTAAGAAAAGTATTTTTTGGTCGTTGCCATATTGGAGAACAAATTTGATTAGACATAACTTGGATGTTATGCATATAGAGAAAAATATTTTTGATTACATTTTCTATACAGTTATGGACATCAAAGAAAAATTGAAAGATAATATAAAAGCAAGGATGGACTTAATGGAGATTTGTAGAAGGAAAGCTTTGGAATTGAAGGATGGTGGAGCGGGAAAATTTCTCAAACCAAAAGCTCCATTCACATTAATTTTAGAGCAAAAACGAGCAATTTGTGAATGTGTGAAGACTCTACGAATACCTGATGGATATTCTTCCAATTTAAGAAGGTGTGTTGACATAAGATCAGGGAGATTATTCAGATTGAGAAGTCATGATTGTCACATCTTCATGCAGTGTCTATTATCCACTGCTTTTATTTATCTACCAGATCAAATTTTAAAGCCCCTGATCGAGCTAAGTGTCTTCTTCAAAGATTTATGCTCTTCTAAATTAAATGTGGAGAATTTGATTCTTATGAAGCAGTGAATTCCATTCATTTTGTGTCAACTTGAGAAAATATTTCTTCCAGGCTTTTTTGACTCTATAGAGCATCTACTTGTTTATTTACCATATAAGGCTATGGTTGCTGGACCTGTTCAGTATAGGTGGATGTATCCTTTTGAGAGATATTTAAATAGACTTAAGAAGATCGCTAAGAACAAATCACGACCCGAATGCTCTATCTGTGAAGCATATTTAACATATTAGACAACTCAGCTTTGCTCATATTATTTTGAAACAATATCTCAATCAGGTGAAAGTTCAGAATCTCAAAATGTTGGTAAATCCTCTAATATATATGTATTTAGTTGAATTGGGGAACCTTTAGGCGCTAGCACCGTGTGCTATTTGACCGATAAGTAGATGACAGTTATCACATTATACATCTTGCTTAACTGTGATGAAGTTGAGCCGTATCTCGAGTAAGTATGAGTTAAGTTGTTTATATTTCAGTTTTCTTTTAGACTTTGTTCTAAACTCAATATATGAATTTGTAGGAGGTTCATTGATGGTCTTAGTACATCAGAAGAAGGAGAAGTCCAGAAGATAGTGGAAAAAGAATTCACTGCTTGGTTTAAAAATTTGGTATATTTTAAAAAATTATTCTTACTTAATTAGTTAATTATTTCTGCAATTAATATTAGTAACAATAACATCTTGTACATTTAAAGGTACACACTGAAGACAGTTCGCAGTATTCAAGATTATCTGAGTTAGCTTGGGGACCAAATAGATTAGTAAAATGTTATCAAATATTTGAGGTCAATGGTTATAAATTCCAAACAAAAAATTGGTGTGAAGGTAGGAAGACAGAAAATTCAGGCGTATGTGTAAGAGGGAACACCCATACGGGGATGATTCTGAATACTACGGGGTATTACAAAAAATATTAGAGGTGAATATCCCGGTCAGAGGAATACTGTGTATCTCTTCAATTGTGAATGGTTTGATCCAGTACCAAATAGAGGCACGAAAGGTCATCCAATTTACGGTATAACAGAAGTAAAGCAGGCTAGGAGATAAGCAAAGTTTGATCCTTTCATCATTGCTAGTCAGGCAACTCAAGTCTATTATGCTAACTATCCAAGCGGAATATGAGACAAACAAGATTGGTTGGTAGTTATGAAGACAAAACCAAGGGGAGTAATTGAGAAAACCACCTCAATACCATCAGCACATCAAGAAGAATTAATGTCTAATTTAAAAAATCTCCCAATCAATGTAAATGACCAAATCAGAATTAATGAGAGCAAGTTGTAGTTAGAGGAGGTAGATCTAACTATAGAGGAAAGTAATGATGAATCTGATAGTAATGGGAGTGTATCATCTTATGCAAGTGAATCAATAATTGATGAGTTAAAAACATATGGTAACTTAAATTTGTTTTAGCTACTTCACTGCATTTTATTTTACTTCACTGCATTTTACTTCACTGTATTTTTTTAGCTACTACATTGCGTCATTTTTTTTTAAATTTTTGTTATAACTTATATTTCTAATATATTTTTTTATTTATGTACAGATAGCTTCAGGTGAGGAGCCTAATAGAGGATTGATAAGAAATATTTTTAACAGGCGCACTAAGAAGAGTACAGCTAGACCACCTAGGCCACTACGTACTGAGGGGACCACCACGGCTCAGCCTGCTACACAGCCTCAGCTGACTACACAGTCGCAGCCTGCTATACAGCCTTTACCCACTCATAGAAGTAGTAGCCCGCAGTTTTACTCACCAGACCCCCAATTTCCTTCACTAGATCCCTAGCAGACTACTTTTTTCTACCCATACTACACACCCCCATCGCATGCTGGTGCCCCTCCTACTTATCAATTTCCACCATATGCTCCACCATATGCTCCCCCACCAACCCATCAGCCTGCTACAGCTGGACCTTCAATAGAAGCTGGACCTTCAACAGCAGCTGGACCTTCGACAGCAGATGCAGCAGAGCAGGAGACAGATGGTAGAATGTTGATAGCACCTGAGGGTGACACATACGTACAGTCTCTTTTATTTAAACTAATAAATATTTTTATTTTATATTTTATATTTGTTTAACATAACTTTATTTTTGTAGGTTCTACCCATCAAAACAACCGACACATAAAATACGGGACATCATACAAAGCAGGTTTGACGCTCCTTATGTTTCTTGGAAGAAAGTCCCCAAAGAAGTCCGGGAGATGTGGTTTAGAGAATTTGAGGTATTTTTGAGTTTTAGTTTTTATGTTAAATGATTTATTCTTTCTTACTTAAGCTAATAATCTTATATATTATATATCATATGTATTTGATTGCAGAAAGAGTTTTGTTGGCTGCCCCAACACAATGACATGATTAGAAAGAATTTTGAGAAGCGTGGGTCTACACAGATGTGCGACATGTTCACAGATTTTAGAAAGTCTGGGAAGCGACCATTGTGGATTGGAGAGGTTTTATGGGCTGATTTGAATGCAGCTTGGGGCAGCGAAGAGTACAGTAGGAGGAGGGATCAAAATTGACATAATAGAGCTTCTGATGTTGGGGGGTTGGGTAGTTCACTTCATACAGGCGGCTCTGTTCCACATATTGAGTACAGGCGTTGTTTGGTAATGAATTTTAAATATTTTTTAAAATTGTTCTTTAATCTGTATTAATAAAATTCTCTTAATTCAAATAGAAAGCGATGCTTGGTAGAGAACCAACTCCTGTTGAATTTCATAGTCCCACTCATAAGTGATAGGAGGATCAACAATGGATTGATGAGAGATCAAGAAAAGCCTATGTAAGTATATTTTTATATATGTTTAATATTTTCTAAGTTTTAGTTTAACAATATATATTTATATTCTACTTTCACAGGAGGATTATACACGGCTTCGAAAGACTCATGTCGCATCAGGTGAGGGCTCTTATGGCGGCTCTGTGGAGTATTCTGAGTATCGCATCTGGTCGCAGGCTGTCGGAGGAATGCAACATGGTAGAGTATATGGCTTAGGTGAGCAAGCTCATGCATACGAGGGGATGACCTCCTCTACTGCATCCAGCTTCGCATCCAGTTCTCATGACTCCTTACAAGCTCAATAAATAAGTGCCCTTCAAGCTGAGCTAGAACAAGTAAGGAAATCGCAAGCTGATTGGCAAACTCAGCTGCAAGCATAGGTTCAAGCTCAGCTGCAAGCACAGATTCAAACAAGTACGGAGCAACACAATCAGTTGTTGGATGAAATACGCAAGATGAGGGATCAGCTGAGTGGAAAAGACATAGCTTCACCTAAGGAGGAGTCCACGGAGTTAGAGTAGTTTAATTTAGTTTACATGAACTTGTTTATTTCTGTGAACATGTGTTATTGAACAGTTTCTTTTAATGTGATGTTTTTTGTTGATTGTTACTATTGAACAGTTTCTTTTAATGTTATAAACTGTTGTGAAACTGTTGTGAATTTGCTATAAAATGTTGATCTGTTGAAATGTTACTATTGAAATATTGTGGAATTGATATTTGTATAGGTTTGCAGCTGTGGAAATTTGATTGTTGGCTGGGAAGGCAATTTTATTTTTGTCAATGTTACAGGTTTCCGGCAGATTTTACGCTGGAACTTCACCAGAAAGGTCGATACAACGAATTGTATCGAACGTATTGACTCCATCGTTCTGTCAGAAACTACCGGCGCACGTTCCGGCGCTATGTCCGCCGCTCATTTCCGGCGAAGACTTTGCGCCGCAAACAAAATCGTTGGTTGTCTACGGTGAACTTATGGCGAAAAGTCTGCCGGTAATTACCGGCGGAAGATACGACAGAAAATTACCGGCGCATATGGCGCCAGAATTTATCGGTTGGAAGTCGTCGGCACCAATTGGATTATTTGCACCGGTAATGCGTCGGGAAGTGCGCCGGAAAATTTTCGGGCGCATTAGATTCGTCGGAAGAAGTTTATCGATGCGACCTAAACCGGCGTAGGAATTTCTGCCGAAACGTGCACCAGCAACTTATATTTCCGTCGGATATCTGTGTGTTCCGGCAGATTTAGTCCGCCGGTAATGACGGGTTTTCCTGTAGTGCCATGTCCTCAATAACTGAATTTACCACATAAACATCCAACCCGTTAGCAACCTGATTTGGAATTAACAATTCCTTGAGATCACCATTATTAACACCAGTCCTCATTGTTTCAATTAAATGGACACTAAAGACCCTCTTACCCTTAACAACACAATCTATAATAGGAACCCTCCTCTCTCTTAAAGAGTTTTCACAGCACCCTTACCATAATTGACATGGTTCTAAGGCCCATAATCAAACAATGGATTAGTTTTTTTTTATTTTTTTATTTTTTTATTTAAAGAAATGCATCAAATTGCATTAAAAAAGTAAAGAAGAACAAACTAAGGACTCATTACAAAAGATTCCTCCTTTAACAATGACATAAAAAGAGGAGGAACCTTATTCTTAATGACATCATCCCAAATAAAAAAACTCATAATACCATAGTTAGCACATAAATCTGCTAACTTATTACACCTTCTATCAACACAATTAAAAATTATTTGATCAAACCCTTTAAATAAATGAACATCTTCATACCTTTAAGCTACATTTTGTTTGGTTTTTTTGTAAGAACTTCATAACATTAGCATTATCTCCTATTATAATTCCTATGTATTTGAACATCCAATCTTTGATCTCCTCCTAGATTGATTTCGTAGCTAATAGCTCCAAAGTAGATATATCCCAATAAACATACAATTTACCAAAGGCCAAGAGGAATCTCTCTTTGTGATCATGAAATACCCCTCCAATTCCAACTTTATAAGAAGGTAATAAGGCTGCATCCACATTCACTTTTAACCAATAGGGTGGAGGGGGATACCAATGCATATTGGACAGCATTAAAGACTGATTAACTGCCCATATACCTGAGAATTTACTAGTTTTATGAGCAAAAAATGATGAGTAACTCACTGCATTAGCACCAATAATCAGCTATCCATCTTCTCTCCCATTATGAATCAACATATTCCTTGATTTCGAAGTAAAAAAATACCACATTACAATACAAATTGAACATGAAAGAAGTTTGTTTAGACATCCAACTATAGCAATCCATCAAGGATTCAAAATTAGGAACTTGAAAACCCCATTTACAAATTTGATGTAACTTCCTTCAGCTTTATACACCTAGCAGCAACATGATCTCTATCTTCCATTTCTATACAACTTCTCGAGCATTGGCTACACCTTTGCAATCTTCTATATTCCAGAAACTTTTTAGTAGGAAGACCATCATTAAAAATTCTCCACCAAAAAGTCTCAACTCTTGGGTTCAATTTGCCTTTTTTTAATCCAACTCCAAAACTTCTTATGATCAGTTTGATTCACCGAACTATCAAGGACCATTGAAGAAATTGATTTTCTATTTAACCGATACAGCTGCTCCATCTTGTCTTCTTCTATTTTAGAGTTATCCTTAATTTGAGAAGTTTATTTAACAAGTTTACCCCCCATTTTATTGCTAATAGATTCCACATTCCATCTTCCATCATTGATATAGTTTGAAACTAGAAAAATGTTCTTATCATGAGGAACAACAAAATTTGGACATTTTCTAATACTCTTGTCCAAAATACATGTATCATTAAATACATCAATATCTACACCATTGCAAACGTTCCATCTAATAATGGACCATACAGATTTACCTCCATCTCAGATGATCTTCCAAGGAGAAGAACCCGTCCTTCTCATTGCTCCATCTTACAGGACATTTCCATATTTCGGGTAGAATAACTTGTATTAATTGGACCATCTGCATTAATGTCCAACTTAGATTCAGCAATAGGAACTCACACTTTAACCAAAAGAAACTCATCCAAAGGGGCTTCACCAACTTGCTCCTTTACAACTGATGAAGCTTCACACCTATTGCTTAAGTGCTAATTCTTTTTGCATTTAAAATAGAAATTTGAAATACTTTCATACTCAAGCTTTTGGAACAATCTACCAGAGCTCCCTTCAACCCGTACACCCAAAGGAAGTTGATTATCCAATATGATATGAATAAAACTCGAGCAAACTCTCCCCTCTCCTACTCACACATATTGCCATCCAACATAAAAGGTTTTCCCACTTGTGAAGCAATTCTACAAATATTAACTTCAACCCAATTTTGTAATGGTAAACTCAGCATTCTAATCAATACCGAAGCTGACAACCCCTATAAGGTTGACGCTTAAAAACTTCTTCACGATTTATCAATGCCAACGATGTGAACATTAACATATGTTGGTTCTTGAGATAAAATTGACTCAAACACCTTATATTCTATAAATGCACATAGAATCCATCCCAAACCCAACATAGTTATCTGCATTTTCCTTCTTAGAATCATCAACAATGATAGAAGAATAACAAGCAGATTTTTTCTCCCCCATGTCCTCAATAATTGAATTTACCACATAAACATCCAACCCGTTACCAACCTGATTTGGAATAAACAATTCCTTGAGATCACCATTATTAACACCAGTCCTCATTGTTTCAATTAAATGGACACTAAAGACCCTGTTACCATTAAGAATACAATCTATAATAGGAACCCTCCTCTCTCTTAAAGAGTTTTCACACCACCCTTACCATAATTGACATGGTTCTAAGGCCCATAATCATACATTGGATTAGTTTTTTTTTTTTTAAGAAATGCATCAAATTGCATTAAAAAAGTAAAGAAGAACAAACTAAGGACTCATTACAAAAGATTCCTCCTTTAACAATGACATAAAAAGAGGAGGAACCTTATTCTTAATGACATCATCCCAAATAAAAAAACTCATAATACCATAGTTAGCACATAAATCTACTAACTTATTACACCTTCTATCAACATAATTAAAAATAATTTGAACAAACCCTTTAAATAAATGAACATCTTCATACCTTGAAGCTCCATTTTGTTTGGTTTTTTTGCAATAACTTCATAACATTAGCATTATCTCCTATTATAATTCTTATGTATTTGAACATCCAATCTTTGATCACCTCCTAGATTGATTTCGTAGCTAATAGCTCCAAAGTAGATATATCCCAATAAACATACGGTTTACCAAAGGCCAAGAGGAATCTTCCTTTGTGATCATGAAATACCCCTCCAATTCTAGCTTTATAAGAAGTTAATAAGCCTGCATCCACATTCATTTTTAGCCAATCGGGTGGAGGGGGATACTAGTGCATATTGGACAGCATTGAAGACTGATTAACTGCCAATATACCTGTGAATTTACTAGCTTTATGAGCAAAAAATGAGGAGTAACTCACTGCTTTAGCACCAATAATCAGCGATCTATCTTCTCTCCCATTATGAATCAACATATTCCTTGATTTCCAAGTAAACAAATACCACATTACAATACAAATTGATCATGAAAGAAGTTTGTTTAGACATCCAACTATAGCAATCCATCAAGGATTCAAAATTAGGAACTTGAAAACCCCATTTACCAATTTGATGTAACTTCCTTCAGCATTATACACCTAGCTGCAACATGATCTCTATCTTCCATTTCTATACAACTTCTCGAGCATTGGCTACACCTTTGCAATCTTCTATATTCCAGAAACTTTTTAGTAGCAAGACCATCATTAAAAATTCTCCACCAAAACGTCAACTCTTGGGTTCAATTTGCCTTTTTTAATCCAACTCCAAAACTTCTTATGATCAGTTTGATTCACCAAACTATCAAGGACCATTGAAGAAATTGATTTTCTATTTAACCGATACAGCAGCTCCATCTTGTCTTCTTCTATTTTAGAGTTAATCTTAATTTGAGAAGTTTATTTAACAAGTTTATCCCCCATTTTTTTGCTAATAGATTCCATCTTCCATCACTGATATAGTTTGAAACTGGAAAAATGTTCTTATCATGAGGAACAACAAAAGTTGGACATTTTCTAATACTCTTGTTCAAAATCCATGTAACATTAAATAACTCAATATCTACACCATTACCAACATTCCATCTAATAATGGACCTTACAGATTTACCTCCATCTCAGATGGTCTTCCAAGGAGAAGAACCCGTCCTCCTCATTGCTCCATCTTACATGACATTTCCATATTTCAGGTAGAATAACTTGTATTTATTGGACCATCTACATTAATGTCCAATTTAGAGCCAGCAATAGGAACTCACACTTTAACCAAAAGAAACTCATCCAAAGGGGCTTCACCAACTTGCTCCTTTACAATTGATGAAGCTTCACACCTATTGCTTAAGTGCTAATTCTTTTTGCATTTGAAACATAAATTTGAAATACTTTCATACTCAAGCTTTTGGAAGAATCTACCAGAGCTCCCTTCAACCCGTACACCCAAAGGAAGTTGATTATCCAATATGATATGAATAAAACTCGAGCAAACTCTCCCCTCTCCTACTCACACATATTGCCATCCAACATAAAAGTTTTTCCCACTTGTGAAGCAATTCTACAAATATTAACTTCAACCCAATTTTGTAATGGTAAACTCAGCATTCTAATCAATACCGGAGCTGCCAACCCCTATAAGGTTGACGCTCAAAAACTTGATGACCATTTATCAATGCCAACGATCTAAACATTAACATATGTTTGTTCTTGATATAAAATTGACTCAAACACCTTATATTCAATAAATGCACATATAATCCATCCCAAACCCAACAGAGTTATGTGGATATTACCAAACCGACTCCTTTCCCTTTGTAATTCAAAGCTACTCAAATGGAAAGGAACATTATCAGTAAATACCTTCACAACAAGAGCATTATGTAACTTCTTAATATTCGCTTATCTAATGTCCTCATTCATCTTCACAACTATACAATCTAAAAAAATAAAATTCCCATAATCCCGTTTACCAATCATTATATTATGCTTTTTTATCCAAACATTAGGCATATCATTCCAAACTAAATATTTTTAATTAGGGACACATGTTGTGTTTATTGCATTAGCAACTGAGTTAAATTCTTCTAAAACACAAACATGAACCATATTATAGTTATCTTTAATATGGATAACCCCATGAAGAACAACACCTGTGATCACTGAGTCATTAACTGATGAAATAACCTTATCACACTTCTAGGATTCTCAGTTTGGATAGCCAAAAATAGAATTTCCCAAGTTTTCTAAAGCCTCAATTTTAGAATTTGTGTCCAAGCTCCCAAACTTTTTAATTTGAATCTTCCACCCTATAAAAAAGGAGCCACCTGAGTCAAAGTTAAACCCACATACTGTATTTCTAGAAGGACGAGCATCTAAAACTTTTGGACTTTTAAAATCATTTTTAACAACCAATTCTTTACCATTTCCAATCATGGAAGTAATCTTCTTAATCAAAGTAGAACCACCTTCATTGATAACCAAAGGTTTTACCTTAAAAAAGCCAAATCGGGCCAAAGAACCTCCGTAACATCCATTGAAAACATTTGCTGAAGAGCAAAATCTCATCTTAGAATTTGAATGAGGAAAAACCTTAGAGCCAGTAACTTTAGGACTGAAATCCCTAGTGGAAAGCCTCTGAGAACCTCTTGTTGATGGATGGCGATCATCCACCCAAAAAAAAAGTTGAAACCAGTAGGAAAGAAAATTTTAAAATTGCACTCTCTTGCTAGAAAAGTGAACACTCTCTCACTAAAAAAAAAAAAAACATTATGGGCCAACTATAATTGCAACCTTAGCATCAGTAAAATTTGACACGAATAAGCAACCATTGATTGTTATACTATGTATTGTTTAGACATTTATTATATAAAGCCCTATGAGAGTAGTTGTCATCTTTAACTTGGATGATGTTCCACTCATTATTAGGTAATATTGATGAGCTTCTATGGGATGATTAGTTGATGTAGTGGCTATTTAAATGATGTCATCAACCAAAATGGTGACAAGTAGTGTAGTGGTTGAACTAGATCTTAGTCAAGGTGAATGTAAGAGGAATTATTTGCGATTTTTTTAGAGCATTATCCTTGGCAGTCGGCCATCATTTTTCATAAGTTTCGAAGGTGTGTCTCTCCTTAGTGAGTTATTAAGAAAACCAAGCAAGGTGAGCGAAAGGTGTACCTTTTATTTTATTATACCTTTACTACTAACCATACGAGTCACCTCAATAGCAACAATCACTATGTAATAGTTTGTGCTACAAGTAATAAAAATCAAGTCTATATTTGACATCATTAAGCCATTAAAGAGTGAGAATATTATAAAAGTTTTAGTGCCTTCTTCAGCTAGAGAACCTCTTACAGTCTTTCCTATGTAACTATTATTGAACCTACTTTCTCCATTTCAATTAACACCATAGGGATTGATATTAATGCACAAGGGCTACTCAGTGTTCAGAGTATTTCTATGTATGTCAGCTTAATAGAGGAGATACTTAATATGTATGAAGTACTGGGTTAGAGAATATGGAGCTCACTAAAGGCAACTGGAAGATACTCCATGTCCTAACTTTGGAAAGAAATGGTGGTTATCTAAGTTGAGATAAAGGTAACTTATCATTTTATTAAGAAAAGCTAGTATGTTATTGGGATGATTTCTTCTACAATACTTAATAAAAATATGAGTGATCCATTTTGAGATAGTCTTTGATCCTACAAATAGTTAGATCAAGTAGGTTCATCCCCTTTTTTTCTTTCATAATGTGCATAAACATGTAAATATTAAAACATTCTAAGTAATAAATTTTAAGTTTCTTTGAAAGCCTTTCGATGAGCTAGTAATATTTTATATAATAAGCATGCTAGGTAAACCAAAAGCCACAGTAAAGAACATTTAGTAGTGGTGAGGTGCTAATTTAAATTATAATACTATAGAACTACCTTATCAAGCGTTATTATTGAAAGTTTGATGGGGGATGTTAAGCCCTTATGAACTTATTCCCGAAGCTAAATAAGAGAGAGGTGATTTGGAAAAGAAGAATCTTTTAAACAAAGACAAAAACCTAAACCAAAATCACCACAAAAAGTGCGGAAGAAAAATAAATGCGGAAGCGATAATAAGAAAAGAACACACCGGATTTATAGTGGTTCGGTCAAACCTTGACCTACGTCCACTCCTTGGAGGAACCCTCCAAGTATTGCACTAACACAAAGTGACTCTCCTTTAGCCCCCACAGCTAGGCGGAGAAGCCCTTACAAAATCACTTCCACCTTCCCCGGTGCGGCGGAGTCGCCGGGTCCTTTGACACCAAAGAGACTTCTTCTTTGGTGAACTTACCTCGAGACAAGCCTTGAATCCGATGGTACTAAGGTGCGAGTTCGCCGGAGCAACCGTGTGGAACCCCCTCCACACTCCCTTGAGTCCCCCCTCACAGGATCTTCTCCCTCTCTCAAACTCCACCCTTTCCTCTCTCCCTTTCAAGCTCTCTCTTCAAGTTTCCCCCACAAGAACGAAGCTACAATGGCTGCCAAAGACACTTACAAAGTGCCTTGCCATAACTTAAATAGAGGCTCTCAAAACGAGCTCATTAATGCAAGTTGCCGCCATTATCGTCCAGGACGATAGCCAAATCGTCCTGGCCGATTAGCACAAATATGAGGAAAATCGTCCTGAAAATCGCCCTGAAATGAAGCTGGATGATGTCTAATCGTCCCGGACGATCTTGCGATCGTCCTGGACGAAATCCCCATTAATTGCTTTCCAAAACTGCCTGAGAAATTTGGAAAAATTGTCCTGGATCGGCCAGGCCGATATTTTATAGTCCAGGCCGATAACCAGGACGATATCCAAAAATAAGATTTTTCTAAGTAGATATGGCGGTAGATTCTTGCTGAATTGAGCCGATCGTACTGGCCGATACAAAATCGTCCAGGACGATGTGTTTTGCAAAAAGACGGCTGCTTTAATGAGAATGCCCTAATTAGGATTTCTACTTTTGTCAGATCGTCCAGGACGATATAAATATCGTCCCGGACGATGTTACCAAAAATAGAAATCTTTTAGGGCACAACAGAAAATCTTCCAAGTTACAAATCATCAGATACCACACCAAAAACAACAGACTCAAGAAAGGAAAAAGATTACAAACTGACATAGACCTAGTCTACCCAATCTTGAGCTGGTTTCAGATTGCAGTCTGATCGTGTGGACCTGAAACGTTAGCACATAAGGCAATCATAGAGAAATAAGGAATGTTTGCTATCATCAAAATCATAGATCCGCAACAATCTCCCCCTTTTTATGATGGCAAAACATTTCAATTTAAATTTTCATAAAAGTAAATCCTCCTAATCTCCCCCTCACTAGAATAAATCTTTTTTTTAAAAAAAAAATAGGGGAGATGAAAATATTTTTTTTGTTTTAAAATTTTTGAAAAGAAAAAAGATACAACGTTCTCCCCCTTTGACATTATCAAAAAGAGAGGAGGCACAAACAAAAAAAACAAAACGAACAAAAAACATTCCTTGATCAAGTGAAAAAAAATGTTCTTAAAATGAGAAAGTTACCTCTGGGTTTTAATAAAAAAACTTAGTAGAATTGGATTGACAACACATAGCCCAGTAAAGTTTAGAAAATCAAGCATTGATAATCCAAACTCAAGTTCTTTAAAAAGGCTAAAAAACTTTTTAATTCAATATCTAAATCAAGGAATAAATTAGAGAAAGAAATAGTAATTTTTCAAAGCTCCTTTCATAAAATATATCTAATAGAAGATTAATGCACGATTTGAATCATGAATCAAGATTTTCAAACTCAAGCATCGAAAAATCAAGGGTTTTCTTAAGCTTTAAGAAGTATAAGAATGGTAAGCATTAAAATTTAGTGGGCTCATTTTATGCCTCTTGACAGTTGGTTGGCGCACTGCGCATCTTTTGATACACTTTGTGTATTCTATATTTTTCAATTTTGGCGCTTTGTGCTTCTTTTATTTTTGGCATCATTGGCTAATTTTTTTTTTTTATTATGCTACCTTTATGAAATCTTAAATACCAAAAGTAAACCCATACTATTGATAAAGCAAATTTCTTGATTAAGAAATTTTTGAATTAGATTCAACAACTTGCAAAAGATTCCTATGCGATAAATAAAATATAGGGAGAAAAAAAAATTTAGTTTCAAAATCCAATTTAAAAGATGAAAAAGATTTTAAATCAAAAGTAGAAAAACCTCTTTTAGGAAACAGAGATTGAAAGTCAAAAACATGAGTTTCCTTCCTTTGATTGTTTTTAGAGAAGTCAATCACAACTTACTAAAGATTTCAAGAAAAATTAGGAAGTAAATTTTTCATTTCTAGAATAGTGAATGTGTGTGTAGATCAGAGAAAAATTTTTACGAAAAGAAAAAAAAATTTCAAAGAATAAACAAAACAAAAACGCAAAATAAAAATGAAAAAACATAAAAACAAAAACACAACAAAAAAGAAACACAAAAACACAACACAAAAAAAAAAAAATACGAAAGGCTCTTAACCATTATCTCTCTCCTGGTCTGATGCTTCAGAGACCAGATCTGCCCATGAGATTTTTTGCTTTTCATTATTTCCCCAGTTTAAATTTAACTTCGCCTTACCCTTTTCTTTTGCAGAGAGAATTCTTAAATTAGGGCACTCTTTCTTCATATGTCCAGGTTTCCTACATCGAAAGCAAACAATGTCAGAGGAAATATGGACATCCTTACCACTTTTACCTTTCTTCCTCTTTTGCTTATGCATTGGTGAGGTTTTTGATTTGCTTGGCAATTCATTGCTATCGTCACCAACTAAGCTTCCTCTTTCCATATCTTCGGCTTTTAGAACGATCGTCTCACCTGCATCCAAAAGTCTTTGACTCAACCCTTGCTCGTAGGCAATGAGTGAGCCAATCAAATTATCAATAGAATAATCATTCAAATCTTTAGACTCACAAATAGCAACAACTTTAGAATCAAATTTATCCAGTAGACATCGAAGAATTTTGTTAACTTTTTCAAAATTTGAAAAATCTTTTCCTAAGGCATGCAATGATGTAGTAATTTGAATGAACCTTGTATACATGTCTAAAATCGTTTCAAAAGGTTTCATAGAAAACATTTCAAAATCATGCATTAAAATATTCAACTTGGATTGCTTGATTTCACTAGTGCCTTCGTATATGGTGTGCAATTTATCCCAAACTTCCTTGCCGGTAGTGCACGTGGAGATTAACATAAAATCATCAGAACTTAAAGCACAGAAAAAACAGTTTAAAGACTTTGCATTTAATTGAGCATCCATTCGTTCATACCTATTCCATTGATTAAAAGGAATATCAGTTTTAATTCCATTAACAATACATGATGGTGATGAGTAACCAGTTAAAATCATATGCCACATACGAAAATTAATTGATTGCAAAAAGGTAGACATGCGAATTTTCCAAAAATCATATGTAATATTTTCAAACAATGGTGGTCTAGTGATTGAATATCCTTCCGCAAAAATACGATTAGAAATATTAGCCATGGATTGAAATTCAAAAGCTTTTAAAAACTTATTTTATGAAAACCGCTCTGATACCACTTGAAAGTTTGATGGGGGATGTTAAGCCCTTATGAACTTATTCCCAAAGCTAATTAAGAGAGAGGTGATTTGGAAAAGAAGAATCTTTTAAACAAAGACAAAAACCTAAACCAAAATCACCACAAAAAGTGCAGAAGAAAAATAAATGCGGAAGCGATAATAAGAAAAGAACACACCAGATTTATAGTGGTTCGGTCAAACCTTGACCTACGTCCACTCCTTGGAGGCACCCTCCAAGTATTGCACTAACACAAAGTGACTCTCCTTTAGCCCCCACAGCTAGGCGGAGAAGCCCTTACAAAATCACTTCCACCTTCCCCGGTGCGGCGGAGTCGCCGGGTCCTTTGACACCAAAGAGACTTCTTCTTTGGTGAACTTACCTCGAGATAAGCCTTGAATCCGATGGTACTAAGGTGCGAGTTCGCCGGAGCAACCGTGTGGAACCCCCTCCACACTCCCTTGAGTCCCCCCTCACAGGATCTTCTCCCTCTCTCAAACTCCACCCTTTCCTCTCTCCCTTTCAAGCTCTCTCTTCAAGTTTCCCCCACAAGAACGAAGCTACAATGGCTGCCAAAGACACTTACAAAGTGCCTTGCCATAACTTAAATAGAGGCTCTCAAAACGAGCTCATTAATGCAAGTTGCCGCCATTATCGTCCAGGACGATAGCCAAATCGTCCTGGCCGATTAGCACAAATATGAGGAAAATCGTCCTGAAAATTGCCCTGAAATGAAGCTGGACGATGTCTAATCGTCCCGGACGATCTTGCGATCGGCCTGGACGAAATCCCCATTATTTGCTTTCCAAAACTGCCTGAGAAATTTTGGAAAAATTGACCTGGATCGGCCAGGCCGATATTTTATAGTCCAGGCCGATAACCAGGACGATATCCAAAAATAAGATTTTTCTAAGTAGATATGGCGGCAGATTCTTGCTGAATTGAGCCGATCGTCCTGGCCGATACAAAATCGTCCAGGACGATGTGTTTTGCAAAAAGACGGCTGCTTTAATGAGAATGCCCTAATTAGGATTTCTACTTTTGTCAGATCGTCCAGGACGATATAAATATCGTCCCGGACGATGTTACCAAAAATAGAAATCTTTTAGGGCACAACAGAAAATCTTCCAAGTTACAAATCATCAGATACCACACCAAAAACAACAGACTCAAGAAAGGAAAAAGATTACAAACTGACACAGACCTAGTCTACCCAATCTTGAGCTGGTTTCAGATTGCAGTCTGATCGTGTGGACCTGAAACGTTAGCACATAAGGCAATCATAGAGAAATAAGGAATGTTTGCTATCATCAAAATCATAGATCCGCAACAATTATGCCAGAGTCAAATTTATATAAGTAGAAATATATTATTTTATTTCTTTTATAAGGTTGGAACTAGAGTATAATAAGTGATACATAATGGAGTGACTAATCATCCTTGTAAATAACAAAACCACACATAGAAGTGGAAAGGAGTGTGGATAGTGAAGATATAAGGGGATAATCACTCCAGGATGAGTCCATCTATAGGATCTATTTAGGATTATTTATTATTTGTACTATTTTTTACATCTTTCTTTTTATACTTATTTATTAAGCAAGTAATGGAAAATGTTTTGATCAACTTAATTTTTATGGAATACCAAATGCTAGTTTTGGACTGATGATGTACAAATATATTTAAATCTTAATGTAGACTCTTGAATATAAACGTAAATGTAAATTATTGTTTCAATTTATCCCATGCTTAATTTAATTCTTACCATGGCCATACATTAATTTAAAATCTAGGCAGATTCATTGTTTCAATGGAGGAATGTTTTTATAATTAGGACTATAAAAATGGAATGCTTTCATATCTAGACATAGGATAATTAGGATTATAGGATATATGGATATATAATAATGATTGAGAGGTCAAAAATCTTTCCTTACACCTATACAAGCTGAATAGAGATCTAAAAGTGCATAAGCTCAAATTCACAATGATTATAGATAAGTCAACTTAGTATAAATTTAGTAGTTTTAATAGATAGTATTAAAGTTAATTATTGTTCATGTATTTCCTCGTGGGTTTGACACTCTTCTTTTAACATTTTATTACTTGATCAGTATGTATACTTATGTTAGTTGAGAGCAATTATCATATGAAAGTGTAGTGGTAAGCAATTTCATTATCATATAATTTTTTCACTAGTAAAGTATAAATGCTCTGATACTGACACTAAACAAACACAACCCCATCATGATTTTTGCACCATTGCATGGGATGCAGTGTGCACTTTCGGAATTGTTCTAAATTTTCAAAAAATGTCAAAATTAATTTTACTTAATTTGTATCATATTTTGTTATTATTATTCTTTTGGGAAGTTATGAATCTATAACTATTTTCTTTTGTTTTTAATTTTTATTTTTAGTTTACTTTATTGCATTTTAGTTTTTATTTTCTACAGGTGCATGCATAGAAGATTTTGTAAGGGACCCTTATTATTTATTCTAAAAATAGAAATGTCCATTTAAAAATTCAAAATAAAATAAAATAAAATAAAAAGATTTTAGTTGTAGGAATGGACAAACTAAATTAAGATCAGGACCATCCGAGACCTCTTTGGGAGTATGCCAATCAGTAGAAAGAGTTCATCAAATTACCTACCTACCTACTATCCATGATAATAGCTTTGAACTAAAATTAGTCATTATCCAAATAGTATTAAATTCTCAGTTTTGGGGAACTCTTGTTGAGGATATGAACCTACACTTAGTATCATAGAAATTTGCACAACATTGAAGTATAATGGTGTCAGTGATGGTGCTTTTAGACTTCATCTATTTCAATTTTTCTAATTGATAAAGATAAGTTGTGGTTGAGTTCCATACCCCTGGGCTCTCTTAAGTGGAAATTATGTTGTATTTAATTTTTATTAAATTTTTATGAATAAATGGATTTTAGTTGATGTTCTGCCAAAATTCTACCGAAATAGAGCAAAATTAACTAAGTTCAAAACCAATGTTGAAGCATCATAATTATCAGTGTTATAGTATGTTCAATGCCCCAAAGCTAATTTTGGACATTACAATTCTAGAGTCTTTGAAATATTTCACTAAAATTAGTTCCTTAATAAATCAAAGGGTAGAACCAGTATGCCACATAGCACCTTTGTGCAAAAAATTAATATTATAGTACTAGAATCTAATGAAAATTATAAATAACTCAATTACATAGCCCCAACATTAAAGTGCCATAACATTAATAACACAAGCGAGTTGTACGGTGCACTTCTTTAATAATGACATAATATAATTTTTTTAAAAAATAAGCACCACGGTGAGTAAGCCAAACTGCACACTGATTCAACCAATAGCCATGTCAGGTTATCTATACACTGTAGTGGAGAAGCTCAAGTAGCAACATGGTGCTAGGTCATATTCAAATGCCATAGTACTACCATATCGAGCATCATGACACCTAAGTCTATTTTTGTATTAAGTATAAATAGTTTTTCTATCTTTTTTTATGAGAGCATTTTAGAGGAGTCTAGAGGCGAGTCTGAGAGAGACCAGGGAATATTGACTTACATCATTTAAAGTGGATGGTCAAAATTATGGTGAGGAAATAATTATCTTTATCCTCTATACTTCGACTTTCTTTCTATGGAAAAGTAATGGAATTTCTGTTGTTCAATTTTTATTCAATGGCTAGCTAAACTCGTAATTTTTGTCTGAAGATGTGAAAACATTTGTAACACCTAATGTAGACTCTTGTACTTTAAAGCTTGAATGGTTATTTTCAATATCTCCTTCTCTTCATTTAATTTATGCAGTGTCCATGTATGAAATTAATGTCAAGTGTGATATATTACCATGATGGAGTAATCTTGGAATAATTAGGGAAATTAAGGAAACATTCTTACATGCATAAATATAGGATGTTTAGTATTCTAGGGTCTATAGAGATTTAGTAATAATAGGAGTGACATAAATCTCTCTTTATTTCCTTATAAGCTTTATCAAGATCTAAGAATGCATATGCTCTAATTTCTAACTAATGTAGAGGAGTATACTTAGGAAAACTGAGTACATTCACTATCATTGGTCCAAAAAACTTTATTTACCAATATCTTTATTATTTCTTGCATTTCTCATTAGAGATAAAGGTTGGCTGTAATTTTATTTTGTAGGGTAAATACTATTGTTAGAGTAAATGGTAATAAAACATTTGTCTCCGACATAAAATTTTCTTATGGGATTGACACTCTCTTATAAACTTTATTACTTGATCAACATGTAAACTTTTATTTTTAATTGGGTTATTCCTAGAAAACATAAACTAAACATAGCCTCCATCAAGTTTTTGTTGTCATTATCAAGGAATATACTTGTGCTTTTATTAATGTTCTATATCATCCAAAAGTTGTATATTTAATTATACTTGTATCTTATTTTGTTATTGTTATTTGTGAACTATAAAATAGTGATTATTCATAAAATTTTATTCTTTAAATTTTTTTCTTAAAATTTAACACTGTTTTTTTTTTTTTTCAAATTCATGTGTTGTTGGTGTATGCGTAGTACAGATAATAAAGAGCCTTAATTATTTGACTTAAAAATTGAAAAGACCCTTGAAAAATTAAAAAAATCTAAAAAGATTTAAGCACTACGAATGGTTGAACAAAATATAGTTCAAGACCATCGTAAACCTCTTAGGGAGTATGATGATCTCTTAATAGATGAAATTCATCATAGTATCATTGACCTGTAATATATGCTATTACTTTTGAGCTAAAAATTGTCACTATCCAAATGATATAGAACTCTCAATTTTAGGGAACTCCTATTCAAAAATTTACTTATATTTTGCTAGTTTCTTAAAAATTGATGCAACATTCAAGAATAATAAAATTAGTGATGATGCTATTTGACTTAACTTGTTTCCATTTTCTCTAAGGGACAAAGCCAAAATATTATTAGATTCCTTGCTCCATGCATTTCTTTACGTATCACTAATGCTTGGATTAAAGTGGATGCTATGCTTTTAATTCATTATATTAGTAAAAATTCTATTTTTAATCTTGCTAATTTTTACATGTTAATATATATAAGAAAATCTTTTTTTATACTCGTAACGTCTCTACTCTGGTGCTTCGGGTGATATTTTGGTGACTAGGGTTTTCCGATGTGCTCTTGCGTCGAGCTGCTTCTATCGTGGTTTACTGTGGATTTTCTCCTCTTATTTCTTTCCTTTTTCAATATTTCTCTATTTTTTTAGCTTTTCCTGCATTTTTTTTATTTTTGTTCTCAATTTTTGCTGGTTTGGGGGATGATAACCCTGTCATCATCTTTCCCTCTAATAGTTGTGGTTCCTAATGGAAAATCTTATTCCTTTAAGGATGTTCTTGCTGGTTCTTCCTCTGCTTCATCCTAACTTTAGTGCATTCATACTTCATTTAAGGGCTATCCCACTTTAATGTGTTATGATTTGGATGTATCTCAGTTGGTTTCCCCCTTTGCTCTTACTTTAATTGGAAAATTTGTCCTTAAGTGACCTAATCTTGATATTATTCGCAAGTTCTTCATTAATCTAAGGCTTACGGGTTCCTTTCATATTAGTTTGCTTGATCCCCGTCATGTGGCAATTCAACTGGGCCTTTACTTGGATTATAGCCTTATTTTTTGAGAAGATCTTATTATATCCAGGCTTGTCAAATGAGACTGGTTAAATGGACACCAGATTTCGATGTCCGTGAGGAGTCCCTGATTGCTCATTTTTAGGTTTCTTTCCCCAATCTAAGGTTTCATTTCTTTAATTTGCAAATTCTTTTTGGTCTTGCTTCTATTCTTGGTAGGCCATTACAAATGGACCAGGTGATGGCCTCAGTATTTTGTCTTTTGGTGGCTCATGTCTTAGTTGAGTTAGATATTTCAAAAAAGCATCCTACTGAGATATTGTTAGGATCTGAATTAAATGGTTATTTTCATAATGTTGAATTTAAAAACTTTCCTATCTTTTACAAACATTGTAAGATGCACGGGCATGTTTGAGTGAGTGATTTAAATTGCATCGATATCTAAAAAAGGAGAAAGAAATTGCCAGGTAGACTAAGGTGAAGGAGGGTATCTCAAATGACCATGTTAATGTTGAATTAAACCATAATATTGTGGAGGCTAGTGGTAAGATAGCTTAGGGTAATGATGTGGTGAGATAGCTTAGGGTAATGATGTGGATATTCTACATCCTGGTATAATTCAAACCGATCTAACCTCTCCTAATGGGGGTAAATTTCTTAGTGATCAAAGTGCGGATCTCAAATATATTTTGTTCTGATCTCTCCAGAGGGGAGAAACATATGTTACCTACCATTTATAATAGCATTGCCATACTTTCTTCTTCCTCTAATCCTTTTGTTTCAAAGCAAACTTTGTCTGATATGGTTTTTATTGATGTTGAAACTAACAATTCTAATCAGCCTCAATCTCATATTATAAATGTGCAGGTTAATGAGCTGATTCCTAAAAGAGTTGAGCCTATGATGCTAGAGGATCAATAGCCCCGAGTAGAGAGGTTTCTATTATCAAAATTGAGAAAGTGAGGGAAATTAGTGGAGTTTTTGTGAACAGTGAAACCACTGTGGAAGATGGGGTTTTATTTTTGGAAGGTGAGTTGCCTTTTTCTTAGGGGCATTCAGGCATGATAAATGAAATTAAGCCTCCTTTAATTGATAATTATCTTAGTGATGATTTTACTGACCCATGGGTGGATATGTTGGATAAATGTTTTGCTAGATATGATAGTGATCTGAGCTATAACAAGGGTTGTGGTAAGAGAGGTAGAAAATCAAGGAATGTCATTTTACAGTCACTTAGAAACACACGTTCACATACTTCTCCTTAATCATTGTTTCTTATGTTTAAAGCTATTATTTGGATTATTAGGGATATAGGATGCCCTTCTTCTAAGGTTAGAGTTAAAAATTTATGTCGTATTGATAATCTGTCTATTATTATCTTGCTTGAGCCTCTTATTTCGGCTGATAAGTTACTTGGTACAACTAAATTTTTAGGTTTCAAACATCCTAAGTTGAATGTGGCCAATAAAATTTGGGTTTTTTTTTGAAAGATTTTATTATAATAGATTTCATTGGGGATTTTACTCATGTTTTGCATTGTAATATTGAAAGTTCTAGTTTCCAATGTTGTGCTTCGTTTGTCTATGCTTCCTCCTCTCGTTATACTAGATAGATTTTATGGGATCAAATCATCCATTTTCATAGTATTTGCAATCTTCCTTGGCTTGTTGGAGGAGAGTTTGATACTATAACTAACCCATTTGAGCGCATAGGGGGATATCTTCCTATCTATCAGTCGATGGAGGATTTAAATGGTATGATTATGGATTGCAACCTTGATGAGATTATTTTTTCTGGCAATAATTTCACTTGGCATCATGGGCATTGTGGAAAAGGTTAGATAGGGTTTTATTTAATGATGTTTGGCTTAATTCTTTAGAGCATACTAATGTTAAGCATCTTAGTCATACCATTTCTGATCATTCTCCTCTTCTTATTAAAATTAAGAATAGAGCTAGATGTTATCCATCTCAATTTAGATTTTAAAACATGTGCTTGCCTCATAAATGTTTCCTATTTTTTGTTAAGAATAATTGGCAGGCCCTTGTGTTTACTGATAGTTATATCTTTGGTATGAATAGACCTAAGCTTAAGCGTAAAAGACTTTAGCAATTTTTAAATTGGTGAAAACATAATGTTTTTAAAAATCTTTTTTCTATCATTTTAAATATGGAAGATAAGGTGAACTCTTATGAGAGTCTGTGTTAGTTGGCTCCTTTATATACTAACTTCTATTTTTTGAAAGAGGCTAAGGGTGAGCTTTATAAATTACAAGCTTAGGAAGAAATTTTTTGGAAGCAAAAAGTGGCAATTAAACATTTGGTTGAAGGTGATAACAATACTAAATACATTCATGCCATGGTTAAAAATAAATTTGTTATTAATTGCATTCAAAAAGTTAATCATGATGATGGCTCTGTTTCTGAGGATGATGCTGAAATGGCTAATTTGGCTATTCATTATTTTCAAAATCATCTTATTAATACCTTTCCTTCTTCTATTATTGATAATCCGTCTATCATTCCTAATCTTATTTCTCTTGAAGATAATATTGGCATGTCTAAATCTCCTTCTCTTGAGGAGGTTAAGGATACTATTTTTGGTAGGAATGCTGATTTTGTGGCTGGCCCGGATTATTTCATGATGAAGTTTTTTTAAAAACCTTGGCCTATTATTTATAATGATATTTTCTCTACCGCCATTGATTTCTTTAATGGAAATCCTATTCCTAAGTTTTTTACTTCTACTTCTATTGTGCTTATTCCCAAGAACAATTGTGTGAGTTCTTGGCAAGACTTTAGACCTATTTATTTGCATACTTTCTTTTATAATCTTCTTTCTAAAATTTTGATGAATCGGTTAACTATTTTTTGCCTAAGCTTATTTCCCCTTTTCAAATGGGCTTTGTTAAAGGGCGTGCTATTCTAGACAATATGCTTTTGGTGCAAGAGTTTTGTCAGGAGTTGGATGTAAATGTTAGAGGTGGTAAAATGATTCTGAAACTGGATATTTCTAAAGCTTATGATAATATTAATTGGAATTTTATTTATAATATCGAGATTTTTTTTTTGTTTTGATTTAAATTTCATAAACCTCATTAAGAACTACGTTTAATGCCCTTATTTTTCTATCATTATGAATGGTAAGAGCCATGGTTTTTTTAAGTCTTCTCATGGTCTGAGATAAGGGGATCCTATTTCCCATGCTCTCTTTATTATTATTGCTAAGTACCTATCTAGAGGTCATGCTAATCTTTTTTATAAGTATCCAAGCCTCTACTTCAAAATGATACTTTTTTATAAGTATCCTAACCTCCATGGGTTTTCCCCTCGCAAAAAAAATGAATAAAAATCTTAAGAGATATAAATCGCTTGCTCTCTTTTATTACTTTTTATATATCTCATATTTGGTGTGAGGGAAATGTTGTTGCTGATTCCCATGCTAAAATGGGGTACAATTTAGTTGGCTACATGGAATTCATGAAACATTCTTTACCCAAGGATATTAAAGGTTTTGTTAGATTGGATTGTATGGGACTCCCTTATGTTCGTTTGTCCAAGTAATTTTGATTTTATTTTAATTTCTTTAAGCTTACTTTTTGGACTTTCTTATTTTCCTTGGTAGTTATTGGTTTTTACTGTGAGTACTTCTCTGATCATTTGAGGCATTGTTGGTTTAATGTGTGGTGTAGTCTTATTTATCCTTTAATTATGAAATGGAACTTGGATAATTGGTTAATTGACAATGTGATGATCCACTTTTTGTGTTGGGTTCTTTTTTTGTTATTGTTCTTCTATCAACTTCCCCTTTTACTGATGTTTTTTAACTATAGGGACTAGTCAGATTTTGGCAATGATTGGAATGTTTATATCATTGATTTAACCCCTAAGTGTTGCTCTCTTCTCCCTTGGTGGAACACTTGTCTCTAATTCTACTTTGGATTGTGGGGTCTGCTGTTTGTGGTAACAACTCAGGTTTCAATTCTGTGTTACAGTTTCTTCTGGCTTTGGGGTTCTAGAACCAGGATTACAGTTGTGTGTTCATCATTTTTTCTATTTCCTATGCTTATTTCATGCGTTGATTTTTCTCGGATGAGAAGGGGATTAGATTTGAGTGGCATTTAAGGTTAATTCATGTTGGAATTACTCATACTACACTCCTGAGCCTTAGCCCTCTAAAATACTTCAATTTTTTTGGGTTTCCTTGTTGAGTTATGCAGATGCTAAGAAATTTTGGTTTATCTTTCAGTGGAATACTTCCAACTTTTATTTCATGCTTGATTGTTTGTGGTGTTTAGTGAATAGTTATCTTGGCAATTTCTACACATTCATTGATAGGATCATTTTGCTTATGTTTGATCATTATGAGACTTATCAATTATGTTGGTTGGTTTCTTTGCTTCCTCCTGGGGTTTATTGCTACAGGTTCTGACAATCCCAAGTTTTTTTTTCTTACGGCTGATGTCAATAACAACCACAAATGATTTTATTATTTGTCTTTATTGAAGATGAATCATATTATATTTAAATGCCTTTATTTCAACAACCTTATTTGGTTGAAAAGGGAAATCTAGCTGATAATCTTTTGGATTGATGTCTTTTATTTGATGTGGAGGCCTGCTACTAAATTGTTATTCTCCTAGGGTGTTATTTTTTGGTTTCCTGGGGTTTCTACTCTTGATGGTGTTGTTGTAGGCTGGATTATCTTCCAAGATTATGATTTTGATCTAATTTATAGTTATTATTTGAGCATTTGGTATTATAATTAATTTTTTTGGTAATGGAAGCTCACCTTTGGCTATTTACAGATCTTTTTTCAATGTTGATGAAGGAGTTGTCTTCACCTACAAAATTTTACAAGTCTAATTAGAATTAGATTTTATATAGTTAGAATCCTCTTTGCTATTTCCCTATTTGGTTATACATTTTCTACCTTTATAGTCCTTATTTCTTGTAGGTCCTTTGGACTGAGGTTATTATGGACAAGTTGATTAATTTTTGCAAGAAGTGCGTGCTGAAAGTCTACCTTTTGGCCTACCTTTTTTGGGTGATGTTTACTTCCAACCTTAGAATGTTATTAGGTAATTTTGTACTTCATAGTATAAGGGACAATCAGCTCTTAGGCTTTTCTTTGAATTTTTTGTAGCTCTCTCAAGCAGTAGTGAGGTGAAGGACCTCTTTAAGGACCTTGTAACCCTTCTTTTTTAGATTAACGAGTAGGCTCTTCTATGGATTCCAACCCCCCCCCCCCCCCCCCCCCCCCCCCCCCCCCCCCCCCCCCCCCCCACCCACCAAAAAACAAAATTGATATATAGGTTCCTAGCAAAATATTTCCCACTGTCTGAGACTTTTAAATATAGGAATGACATAACTTTCTTTTCCTAATTTGATAGATAGTCAATTTAAGAGAGTTGGGAAGATTTAAGGAGATGCTTTTGAAGTTCCCTCATCATGATTTGATAGATTCGTTTGTGATTCATACTATTTAAAATGGGCTTTTAGGATCCCATAGATTAATAATTGAAGTAGCAGCTAGAGTTACTTTAATGTTAACGCCTTTCAATGAAGCTTATGCCTTGATAGAGGATAATGTAATAAGTAACATTCAGTGGCCTTTTGATATTTTGAATCCTATGAGAGTAACTAGTCTCTATGTGTTAGATACTTTATCAACTTTGACTACTCAAGCAGTTGATTTGTTGAATATATTAGATAAGAATCTTAGAGTCAGTACGGGATATGGATCATATGTGCATTTGGAGGAAAATGATTTGAATGTTGTTGGTGAGTCTATAGCTCAAGGGATTGGGAATGTAAATGTAATTTGAAGACCAAATAATTCATATTCTAAAACTTATCATCTAGGTTGGGGGAGCCACCCAAATAAGAGTAATGCATGCCAATGAAACCCTGAAGGAAATTAGAATAATCCTCAATATCCTTTAGTGAACACTGCACCTTCTTATCCCTAGGGCTTTAATAAAAAACATCAATTCATAGGTAGTAAGAAACCTTTGGAGGACTTGGTGATTCAGATGGGAGATTAATTGTAGAGTCAAGCTACTTCTATTAAAAAGTTGGAAAATCAATTAGTGCAGCTTGCAATTTCCTTTATCTGTTGGCTCCTTGGCACCTTATCGAGTATCATTAAAGCTAAACCAAAAAGAAAAGAAAATGTTCATAGCATGGAGTAGTTGAGGAATAGTAGTGTTGTTACTCATCCAAAATGAAAAATCATTGGCATAGTCTACTTATAACTAAAAAATACTTAGTACTATTGGGTGGTAACCTCAATTTTGTTCTATGATGTTGTATATATAATCAATTTCTTTTACAGTACTTAGTTTTGCTCAATTTTGTTATTATGAGCATTATTTTGTTTGTTAATTATTTTTATTTATTTAAATTTTCATTAATTGAGATTTGTTAGTTTTTGTACCTATTGAATTATCCTCCATATATTACACTTTAATAGCTAAGAATAATGCAAACATATAGGTGGTAAATTAAATTAAAAAAATTCCTAATTTAAAAATTATAACAGTTTACTAAAAAAACTATCAAAGTTATTTCTTCATTTATAACTTAAATGCTATTCACTTAGGCATATACTATTCATTATAAGATTGAATAACAAGTTTTAGAAAGAGGGAGTGCTTAGATTGAGTTATGAAAATAGTTATAAACTCTAATATGGAATTTGTATACTTATCAAAATCCTTACATTATTTCTATTTAGGGTTGGCAATATTAAATTTGAAATCATTACTTTCGTACTCATATATGTTTAAAAAGAAGCACATGCAAAATAAAAAAGATCAAAAGAAAGAAGGGAAATGAAAAATGAGTATGTCAAACATTAAAAATTTGTGTCTGATGCAGGTGCATTCCTAAAGGATTATAATACTCAAGTCAAATAGGGGAGTGTAAGTAATATAATATTTTCAAGGTTTACAAATGAATTTCAAACTTAAGCAAGGCACGATGTCTAAGATTAGAAGTCATTCTTGTACTTACACTTATAAAATAAAAGTTCAATTTGGATATTAATAAGGTTGATTTATTAGGATGATTGATCAAAATTGTTTAAATTAAAATTGCTACACCTTGATCATTATAATTTACATATAAATGGTAGATTATAGTCTTAAATTTTAATTAGTTTTAAATTACAACATTTTTATTTAGAATAATAAAGCTAATCAAATGTGTAAACATAATTGCTTGAGGAGAAGAAAGAGCTTACGTTGGGGGGAATTCATTAACTGAAACTTATTTTTTATTTTATTTGATTAAATTCCATGAAAGATGTGTATTCTAGTTGATGTTCTGTAGGAATATCTAAGGAAACAGGGTAAAAGTTTGAAAGTTTAGAACTAGCATTGTAACACCATGACTATCAACATTGCGTCTTCAATGTCCTTGTGCTTGTTCTACACATTACAGTGTAAGAGTCAAGAAAACTTCATCAAAGTTAGTTCTCAAATTGATCAAAGGATAGCATCTCTATGCCACGCAGCATCGTTGTGCCAAATATCAACATCGTAACATTAATATTTGAGAAAATTTTCAAATAATATAATGTTGGAGCATTAAAATCAGAAGCATCAAAGTGATGGAATAATTAAGGAAAATAAGTTTCACACTGAATCAGCTAAAAGTCATGCAAGTTCAATCAATAAATCAATAGCAAAGCTGGGTCAGCCCAACGTCATAATAGAGCAATTCAAGCAGTGTGAAGTGCGCCACCTTATCATGCGCCATGGTGCTTGAATCCATTTTTTAATTAAATATAAATAGTTTCCTATCTTTTTATGTGTGAGGTTTTTAGAGAAGTCTAGAGGACAGTCTGAGAGAGACTAAAGAGTAATGAGATACATCATTTAGAGTGGATGGCCAATATTGTAGTAAAGAAATAATCAATTTGAGAGGAGAAGAGAAAAGTTTTAAGGGAATATTTGATTTAGAAAGGGTCTATCCACATGATCAAATTGGGATTCTTTATTTTAGGTGAAATTTTCATCATCTTCTCTACATAGACCTTCTTTATTGACCAAGTAATAGAATTTGATTTGTTTAATTTTTATTCAATGGCCAGTTAAACTCACAATTTTGGAATAATGATGTGAAAACCTTTGTAATTCCAAAAGTAGAATCTTATGTTTTAAGTTGTTTTCAATATCTCCTACTATTCAATAATTTTATATTATGGCCATATATAAAATTAACATCTTGTCTGATACATTGGCTTGATGGTGGAATGTTATAATAATTAGTAGAATTCAAATGGAATGCTTGCATGCTTAGACATTATACATTTAGTATCTAGGGTCTATAGAAATTTAATAATTATAAAAAGGACTTAAACCTTCCTTTATATGTTTATAAGATCAATAGAGATCTAAAGATGTATATGCTCTAATTCACTATAAATATAAAGTAGCCTGCTCAGAAAACTTAGCAAATTAAATATCATTAATTAAAAAAACTTTATTTACCAGCATCTTTATTTGTTCTTACATTTCTCAATAGATATAGAGATTACCCTTGATTTCATTTTCTAGGATAAATAGTATAGTTTGAGTAAACGATACTAGAACATTTGTGTGTAGCCTAAATTTTTTTTGTGGGATCGACACTCTCTCAGAACCCTTTATTATCTAAGTGTCACATGTACATTATTTTTTATTGGAGTTATATCCCAAAAATCATAAACTAAATAAAGCCACCATTAGGCTTCATAACCACTTAGAAAGTGTTGGAATTTAAGTTCATAGTAAAATATTTCCCATCATCTTAAATTACTAAGCTTATGAATAATATTACTTCATTTTCCCAATTTGATGGAGATTCAATTTATGAGAATTTAGAAATATTCAGGGAGATGCTTATAAAGTACCCTCATCATGGTTTTTTTAATTTGTTGGAGTTTTAAACTTTTTATAATGTTCTTGTGGGATCCCTTAGGTCAATAATTGATGCGACAATAGGAGGATCTTTGATGTCTAAGCTTTTGATGAGGGTTATGCCTTCATAGAGAAGATAGAAACAAATAACTTCCAATGGCCTTTGGATAGGGTGAATCCTCAGAGAGAACCTAATGTGTATGAGTTAGTTGATTTATAAATTTTGATTACTCATGTAGCAACTATATTTAAAAAGTTAGAAAATTATAGAGTTAGCACCTATGCATTTAAAAGAGGATGAATTAAATTCAATTGGTGAGTCTATTGTTTAAGGGACTATGAATGTGAATGTAATTGAAAGACCTAAAAATCTTTATTAAAATATTTATAATCCTATTTAGGTAAACAATCATAATTTTAGTTCAAATAGTAATGATGGTGGAAATCAATGGAATGCCAATCAACCCATTCATGTAATACATTGGAATAACAATTAAAAAACTTTAGTAAATCTCAGACCTACTTATTCACAAGTCTTTAAACAAAATAATTAATTCAAAGATAGGAAGAAAACTTTGGAGGATTTATTACGTCACATTGGAAATCAATTGGAGAGCCAAGTTGCTGTCATTAGAAATTTAGATAATATATTTGGGGAATTAGCAACTACCATACCTAGAACCAAAAAAATCAATCCTAATTAAGAAATGGAAACATTATAGTTTGGAGCATTTGAGGAATAGTTGTGATGTTGTGTGGCCCAAATGAAAATGATATAGTAATAGTATAGTTAGAAGAGTTTTTCATTTTCCCTCTCTTTTCTGTCACTATTATTTAGATAGAGAGCATATGGAATAATGGGGGGTGGCTGATGGTCACCTCCTTACTCTAGTGGGGATGGTGGAGATTGATTAAGTAGTGGTAGAAAGAAACGGAATGGTGGTTCTAGAGGTGGTTCCTAAAAAGGTGGTATTGAAAAGGGAGGAGAGCCCAGCTATAAATGAAATGGTGATATTTGAAAAAGTAAATAACCCATTGGAGGCTAGATCTGGTGGAAGCAGTGATGGTTAATTACCAAATGGAGAGATGGGATCATCATTGTTGATGATCTTGGAAGAGGAAGTTGGGATGGATTGACATCAACAAATAAATCAAGAAGTGAAAATTTTAAAAAGCGTGAATGCAAAATTTTGAATTTGCTAGGAGGGTCTCTTTAACCAATGAATTTCATGAGCATAGAAAGGAAAATTAGATTTTGAGCAGATGAATCTTGATAATGAAGAAATAAGCCAAATATATAATGTTGTAGTTATGGGTGGAAAGGGGATGAATGGAAAATGGAGCAGTGTAGGTGATGATCTTTTAAAAGGAATGGTATATATTAATAATCATGTTTTTAATTCAATTGATGATGCAGTGGAAGAGTTTAATCATGTTGAAGGATTCAACAGAAAAGAGGAAGCTTCTGAATTACCTACCAGTGTAAAAAATTTGGGTCTAAATGATATTACAAGTGAAATATCTAGATATCATAAACAAGGTAATTTGAGTTTTATTTCTAAAGAAGTGTGAATAGTAAAAGGGTTGAAACCCATTCAATTTTTGGGTTTAAGGATATTCAGATTACTGAGAATAGTCATAATTCTTGGAAGAGGATGGACACTTAAAGGTGGGTCAACCTGAAGACTAAGAAGATAGAAGTTATTTCCCTCATAACTATACAACTTCATGTTGAAGTTACTCAAGAAAACGCAAAACAGCTTAAAAGTGCTCTGGTAGGAAAGATTATTGGTAAGAGATTACCCTTCTATATTTTAAATCTTGAACTAAAAGGCTATAGAAAAGTTTGTTGTGTTTAAACTTTCCACTACTATGATGGATTGCTTTATTTTTCTATTCTTCTCTTATGAAGCTAGAGAAGCTATATTATGGGTAGGACCATGGTTTCTATATGGTTGTGTGATTGGGCTTGATAGATAGACGACTTCCTTTTTCTCCTAAATCCACAAAAGGTTTGTCTTCTACTATTTTGATTAGACCACCTCACCTCCCTTTGCATTAATGGGATTCAAGGAATATTTTGAGAATTACTAGTATGGCGAGAAAACCTATTTGGGTGGATGCTCAAACAAATTGTTGGGGAAGAAGAGAGTAATTGAATTGGGAAATAACTTCTATCTGAAGTTTGGGTAAATGGATTAGAAGGTAGATTTTCTGAAGCTTTTTCTTATGAGGGAATAACTATGCATTGCTCCAATTGTGGCATTGCTAGACACAAAAAGGAGAATTGTCCTACTGCTTTGTAAAAAGAGAAAGTAAAAAAATGTAATATTTATAGGTGTAGGATAGCAAACTATTCAAGATATGTGAAAGACTATTATTCCTCAAATGAGACTAATTTTTACTATTGAAAGTGATAGAATTACCAACAATAAAATAGAGGGAAGACAATCTAATGATGTTTTAAAAATTAAACAATAAGAGAATAGAAATAAAAGAAATTTTGATAGCAATGTGACGTAGACAAACATAATTTGTAACAGGAAAGTGTGTGAGCAAAATAAGAAATTCAATAAAATGCTGAGTAGAAAAAAGTAGAGGAGGATTATGATGCTTGGACTTTAGTAACATTCAAAAAGATCAGATGAAAAATTTTTAATAGAAGTTCAAATAAGAAGGAAAGTATGAAGAGGAATTATCCTATTGTTGTTCATACTGACCACAATGGAAATTGAAGAGAAGATTTGATCAAAGAAAAGATGAGGAATAAAATGAGATAAAAGTTAGGAACTATGCATCCCTTTTTTTTATATGATGAGAACTCAAAGAAAAATGATTATAATGGAAAGTTTGAAAAAATTTGGTTTTAGAAAAAACTTTTTCAACTTGAATTGGATAATTTCATGAATACCAATGATCTCCATGATCTTGGTTTTGAAGGCACTAAATACACTTGGTTTAACAACAAAAGTGGGATTCATAAAAAGTCAAGCAGATTGGATAAGGCATGGGTGAATTCTATTTCCTTGTAGGTTAGTTCCTTTGCTATGATGTAGCACTTGGTCAGGCTAGCCATATAATACTACCCACTTTTATTAAAGTTGACTAAGACTATCAAAGGAAAAAAATTTAAAGGTGCTAAAGTTTGAAGGCATCTAGACCACATTTCCTAACACTTGGAAATTGGTATGGAAGACATGGAATAAATTAGATGCTGGAACACATTCTGAAATTCTAGATAGGAAGTGTTGTAGAACACTTAAAGATCTCTTCCATTGTAGTAGAGATAAGACAAAACATTTGTATGAGGTGAAGAATGACTTAGATAGTAGAATTGCTAACTCTAGCTTATTACAGCAGGTTGTCTACTAAAAAAGAATACAAATGCTAAGCTTGACTTTGGGTAAATTAACAATGTTGTGGAAACAAAGTGCTAAGATGAGGTGGAAAAATGAGGGTGATGCCAACTCATTTTTCTTTTATATTGTGGGAACTTCTAGGAGGGGAAACCAAATTAGCAAAATTATGATGGCTAATAGAGATGTAGTTGAATATCATGATCACATTAAAGTAAAGTTTTGGAAATTTTTCTCAAATAAATGGAAATATGTAAATATCTTTTTAATGAATTAGTTTGAGTTTAAGGAGCAAAGTTTTGATCCAAGGTTTTAAGAAAAAAAGGTAGATGAAGTCAAAGATGAAGAAATTGTGAAAGTTATAAAGCTTTTAGGAATAATAGAGCTCTAGGAGGTGATGAGATTATTGCTACAATCATCAAATTTTATTGGGATATTATAAAATGGAAGAGAATAATAAATTTTAGGAATTTTTTTTTTATAACTAATCAGATGCCTTGTAGTTGGAAGGAACCCCTTGTTGTACTTATTCCCAAGAGCTTGCATGTTAATGAACTTTCAAAGTATAGGTTAATTAGCCTTTGTCAATACATTTATAAAATTGTTAATAAAGTTTAATGTTAGTAATCAATTTTGTTGTCCATAAATTGATTTTTGAAGAGCATGGGGCTTTTTTCCTAGTAAAGACATTTTTAATCATTACCTCCTTGCACAAGAGATAATAAATGAGTTCAAACATTCAATAACCCAAGTTGGTTTAATGGCTCTCAAAATTTATATGGTGCAGGCATATGAAAGCATGAGTTGGGGCATACTGATTGTATGTTATAGAATTGAAGGAATTCCCTCAGAAGATGATTAAGCTGGTTTTTCAATGCTATGAACCCCAAGTTCCATTTCCTTATAAATGTAGATAGAACCCCTTGGATTTGAAGTATGTCATGGATTTCATCAAGGGTGTCCTCTTTTACTTTTTTGTTTAGGATTTTTTTCTTAAGTTTTTACCTAAATCTTTTATGTAGATGAGAAAATAAGTAGGGGTCAGTATTAAAAGAAATTCAGAGAATATTTCACACTTGTTATTTGTTGATGATATATTATTATTTGTTGATGTTTCTAAGAAGGCCACTTTAAAGATTAAAAAAAATTTTCATGCTTATTGTCTGTGGACTAGATAGAAAGTCAATAAATAGAAATTTATCATGATGTTTAGCAAAGTTAGAATTGAATTAAAGAAGAGAAGAAAGGCAAAACATTATGGGATTTTGTCAGGCTACAATAATTGAGTACTTAGGTGTGCATATGGTCATGAAAAAGTCAATTGCTACAGATTATGGAAAGCTGATGAGGAGTGCTAGGGAGAAATTTAATATACGGGGAAGGAGGTATTTATTATTAGCTGGTAGAGAAACATTAATCATAAAATTATTTCTTTCACTTCCAATGTTTGTGATGACATATTCCCTCATTCATAAAGGGATTCTTGCTAAAATTTAAATGTTTGCCAGATAATTTCTATGGCAGAGACACCACATATAGACAAACTCATTATATTGAATAGGAGGAGGTTTATAAACCATTGAAATTAGATGGTTTGGGTTTTTACTCTTATACTAAATGGTTAGGACCTATTAGAGAAAGATTAATATGGGACTTTATTATAAAGCACAATACAGATTATGGTTAGCACTCTTATACTTAATAGGATGCTAAGGGTCAAGTATGGAGAAGACATATGGAATGGTTTTATTACGAAGGGAACTTCTCTATCATGGAAGATTTTGATTAATGGTGATAAAGCTATAAGACCCAATATTATATAGAAGATTTCAAATGGAGCTCTATTGGATATGTTACATGATAATAGGATGCAAGATATCTCTCTTACATAATGGCCAACACAGGTCAATAGTTGTAAGATTTAAAAATATCATGTTATAGATTTTTCTAAATGCAAATAGGCAGTGGACGATTGGTGAATTGCATCAAGTCTTTGGAGAGGACTTGGTGCAAAGAATTTTGAATATCAGGGTCGATAATAAGGTACCATAGGATAGATCTGAACTTATTAGGTAGAATATTAGTAAATTAATAACTGTTATAGAATTTGAAGTTGGATTTGCTAGAATGACTTATATGATATAATTATTTTAGTCACAATAATAATTAGTAAATTTATAATAAGCAAAGAACATAGAATTTTTTATAAATAATAATTAAAAATAAGTACACAAAACATAAAATAATAATAACCACATTGCACATAAATATTATAATGAAGAATTCTTTACTCTAATTGAATTAGGTTGCCTCCCAAGCAACACTAAGTTTATAGTCTACATTTAGGCTTTGCCTAGATTTTCATTTTTGCTACACCTAAAAATTGCATTTATATTAAGAAAAGAAATAAAAGGAATTACTAATGTGTAATAAAGGAACAAATCCCTATCACTATTATCCCTCAACACCTTCATGAAGATGAGGGGATGTTACAATTATTTACATCTATCCAAAAACGTTATGAAGAACAACCAAACAAGCACAAAAATTTGTAGCCTTATTGTAATCTCTATCCGTGTCTTGGAAAACAACTTGAGTAAACTGTTCGAGAAAGATCAAGTATGTATGAACTAAATCCTTTGGTGTATTCTTCTGATCTCCCATCATATCTCTAGTCTATCTGATGATCTTCTAGTTGTTAATTTGAATGATGACTCCTTTAACATCAAACATCCAATCCTTTACAGCTCCCTTAAGATTGAGGACAACTATAAGCTCAGCAACATGAACATCTAATGCTTTTTTAGTGCCTTTGGCTATAATAAACAATCCAATATGATTTTTTATTACCATAAAAATCATAGCTCTAATATTTTTCAAAGTGGTCGCATCTATATTCACTTTGATCTAATTAGGAGGGGGGGGGGGGGGGGGGGGTAGTACTTTATAATTTTTTATGAATTAGCCCATCGGGCTGGTTGTGATCTCAGTTCTCTACAATTAGATTTAGGTGAGAAGTTGACATTGTAGATAAAACATTAGCTGTTAGTATGACAAGTGAAACAAATGACTCACCTTTCTTCATTATAATTCATGCTCCCAAAGTTAGATAGACCACACTGCATGTTATTTTCCTTGCTACGACATTATGCTTAACTTCCTTCCTCAAACATTTTACAAGCTCCTAAAATGAATGATAATTAACGAAAAGATTACCCCATTTATTCAACCACTTTAGCACTTCCATCACCATCTTATAGTTAATAATCACATGCTTTACGTATTCCTCCTCTCCACAACACCAAGGGCAGTTCTTATCATCATTTAAATTTTGTAGTGCAACTAGCAATTTATTTGAAAAGCTCATCTAAGAAATGTCCTCCAAAAGTTCCATTCTCTAGGATGAAGCATCAATATCCTTTATAATTCCAAACATTTATAAAATGTGTAAAAATTAAATTAGCATTGTAATGTTTGGTATTAGAGTGTTACATCATTTTCTTATCAAGCATCTAATTGGTTGTAAAAGAGGTTTTAAAAAGTTCATTTTCTTTGGGAGAATTTAATTTCTGGAATTATAGTTCTAAAATTGAATACATCATTATGAACAATATATCACCTCAGGAGGCGAATATATCATTCCCTAATTTGTTCATATAATGAAACTGAAAGTTTCATCATGATTATGATAGCCAAATTTGAGGAAGAACTACATCTAACCCCGAAGGGTAAAAATGACATTTTACTAAGTATCTAACAATTATGGTGTTGATGAAATCTCCTTATTTTCATACTCAAAATCACAACAATAAATAATAAATCTCTTTTAGGGAAGAAGATATCACTTATTGTTAACCATCTAAACATGTTTATAATGATCTAGTTAATTTTTATTTTTACAAAGAAAAATTCATTAAATTTTGAAAAATAGATTGTTAAAATAAATCTGAGGTCTAAATCTCCTATGAGCGCAAACCCTCGTATTTAATTACATCATAGGAAAATTGAATTTCCTATGAATATTATAGATTAAAATAATGATAAAACTTTTATTTTAAATTTTTTAAAAAAGTGATATCAAAGGATGTGAGGTTTGAATTTTTAATCAGAATTAGATCAAATTTGAAAAGTTATTCTAAAGACAAATGGACAAAAGGTGGGTGGTGTTTCGGGATTCTGGAACACTTCAAAAAATACCCCGACCTATCTTATGTATTGGGCTTTAAATTTTGACTTAGGAGATTTTGTTTTTGAGTTAACATTTATTAAAAAGGTAGGATTATATTCTCGAAGATAGGGACTTATGATTTTTGATATGCCCCAAATGATTTGTCTAATTTGGGCACATAATAAGTATATCTCAAACCTTACTAATATTATGTAATTCTAGACTTACCTCAGCCTAGATTGGGGAGCTAGCTATCCACATAGGCACTTTAAAGCTTGTATTCAATATTTTATTAAAGATTGGTTGGGTTGTCATTAATTATGTTTTGAGGAATTGGGGCAGATGTCTAGAGAATATCATAATTGGTCATTTAACTTATGTATCGTGATTAATTCTTAAAATATGAAACAAGAATTTTTTTACTCTTTTTAGTTTGATTCCAATGTAATGCATACTAATTGACTTGAATGCATAAAATGATATTAAAACAATTTTAAAAGGGATTAATATAGTTTTATCTTAGAGATTACACAACATCCCCTTGACAAAACAACATCATAATAGGTCAGGTGGTCTACAAGAACCCACAAGCGGAGAGTTACCTAACAAGGAGGAGAAGCAATAATATATAAAAACTTTTGGTGATATCGAGCGTGCTTCTTAAGTCCTTAATGTTTCTATGTGAGCTTAAAAAATTTAATTAATTAAAGTAAATAAATTTTAATCGTACCCTCACGAGCCTCCAAACTTATCTAGGCTAAAACAAAACATGACATGCAAGAAAAGAAACCTAGAAATAGTAGACAAATTCTAAAGCATAAGAAATTTACATAAATCAATTAAATAAATTTAAATATCCACATTGTAAATGCCACTTAATTTATAACCCTGGGTCAATAAAAATTAATAGTGGCCATTTACCACTTACAATAACTAAGATTCTAGTCATAGAACTGACACAATTGTCTTTGAGTAGTATAATTTTTCTCTTTACTTCTTCAATTTCTCTCCTTCTGTGAGCTCCTTAAATTTGTCAGGTTCAGATATCCAAATGAAAAGAAACTCCTCACAAAAAGGGGTATTTTCTATTCTCTTTGAATGTTAAAATCATCCTAACTTGGACCTCCAAATGGAAGGGAACTCTCCCATAAGGGGGAGTTACCTCTGCTTTGGAATCCAAGTTAGATGTGGTATCCCAACTAAAATAACACTTTCATAACTCTAGACTTATTCAAATTACATTACATCAAAAATATAAAGAAAAATTCTAGACATCCTACATGGCTATCCTAAGAAATTATAATCAAAATCATCCCAAGTAATTATATATATCAAATTAGTCAAATTAAATTCACATCCACGCTAAGCAATGTTCTTTGAATTTTAAGGTGGCTAACAATGCTTAGCACCTAAGAAAAATATGTCATTTTAAATTAAAATCTAGCCTTATTTGTTATATTCATGTATGAGCATGGACACCTGCAGAAAATTATGTGAGCATTCAGATCATTCCTAACCTAGTAGTAATCTAATGCCTATCACATCAATTCATAGATTGCATTAAATAAATAGATAATCATTCACATAAATACATTCAATTTACAACAAGTATACAACAAAAACCACAAAAATCTGGCACACAACAACATAAAAGTAAACATATCATTGCCTAGATCTAGAGTTGGTTATCTAACAAATCATCTAAAGTATGTGGAGTAGGCTGTGTGGCTTGGATTTATCCTATGTTGAATAATTTGTTGAAGTTGTCTAATGTTTTGATTTATTGAAGGCTTAAGGGTTTTAATTCAAGTTTAAGAATTAATGTTTTGAATTCAATAATAAAGTGTATTTTAAGTGTTCAATGATTATTACCATTGTTTACACAAAGGGCCATGAAGTTTATTTCACCTTCCTTAGGGCAAAGTTAATAGCCTCATAGGCTTGGAATAACTAGTCGTAACAATGTAGATTAACAGGTTGAATCGGTTGAAGCTTAAAAAATAATAATTTTTTTTTTAAGATTTATTGATTATTGATTTTAATACTTCAGTTAATGTTTTCTAGAGTTTTTAGTCAATTATTAAATTTTAAGATTTTTCTTCAATTATTTAAATGCATTAATTAAGGGGTCAAAGTTGACTTTTTAAATTAAAGTGAATCTTGGAAATTTATTATTATTTCTAAATACTAGACTTTAATGTGAGAAATTAGACTCTAAGTTTATTATAAATAGATTTTTCTATATTATGTTATAAATTTTTGAAGTTTTGACCAAATTTTGAACTACGGTTGATTAAAATGTCAAGTTTTTGACATTGACCTATTTCTGGGTTTTATAACATTTTTAGATAATGCTAGACCATAAATGCAGCTGAATTGATTTGAGTTTTGTTAATTTAGAATTTTCTTAAATTACTTATGAATTTTTGAAATTTGAGTATTTAATTGAATTTTTAAATTGGTTAATTAAGAAGGTTTTTATGGTTTTTATCCAAATTGTTTCCAAACTTCTTGAAATCAATCCCAAAGGTCACAAATGACTCATGGGAGTGTTTACGAGTGTTTAAGAATTTTAAAATTTTTTAAATTATTTTAAATAAATAAATATGAATTATTACTAAAAATTATATTATGCCTAAAATTGAGGCCCAGTCAACGAGCAATTAATTTTCTTAGGTTGGTGATATAAGTTTGATCAGTTTGTTATATTATTTGTTTTTGTATGCCTTAATTTGAATTTATTCTAATTATTGAAGCTCAAGGTTAATTAAGGGGGTGATTTTAAGATAATCAATTTCTTGATTTAATCTCCCCTTTTCTTTTTTAAAGTGTCGACTCTTATCCAAACGTAGGTAGTGTCACTATGTTTATATGCTTTGAGTCTCACCCCCATCGGGAACATATTTTAATTCCTATTATTTTTTCCTTTTGTGTCACTAAGTTGTGTGGGTTTAAAATCAAAATTTTCCTAACCCTTAAAATCAACACAATCTACCAAAACACAATAATTATGAAACTTAAATCTACTATGAAAATATTAAGATAGATTGGAAAGATCATAGGTTATAAAATTACAACGTCTCTTTTCTTGCTCTAGCAATTACAAGGCGATTCTAGGATTTTCTTTTCAATGATTATTTCCTCTTTTTTGTCGATCAAAATTTACTATGTTCTCTACATTTTGTTTATTTTCTGCTCTATCTTGAGGTTTTATGCTTTTGTTTTGATCATTTCTTCGCTTTTCTATATGTTTTGGAAAATAACGATGCCATTATCATCGTACCCTATGCTCACCTCAAATGTGGATTATCAATCTCATTTTTTCAATAATGTTCTTATTTTAAGATTTTTTGCATCTATGGTGGATTTCATTCATATTTCCTTCAAGCTGTTATTGACATTGATCTTTGACGACAATGTTATCTCGCATAATACTTCTCCCTTTGCTTTTACTCTTGTGTGTAAGTTTTTTTTCTTTGGCCTAATCTGGATGTTTTTTAGAAGTTTTTTTTAATATCAAAATATTGGGATCTTTCATTGTGGGTTTGATTGATCAACTCCATGTTGCGATTAAACTTTCGAATGATTTAGAGTATAGCCAATTTTTTCTAGAAGAACATACTATATTCAAGGTTGATGTGATTACTTAAATGGACACCTAATTTTGATGTTTGTGAAGAATCTCTGATAGCTATGGTTTGGATTTCATACCTAATCTAAGGCTTCATTTCTTTAATTCCTATATTTTGTTTTCTTTAGCTTCAATTTTTGTTAAATTATTATAGATGGATCAAGTGACTACATCCCTTACATGTCCATCTATAGCTAGGGTTTTGGTTGAAATGGACATTTCCAAGAAACATCCCATAGAAATATGGGTTTTTTCTGAGCTTAATGGATACAAATAAAAAGTTGATTTTGAAAATTTATCATTATTTCATACTTACTATAAAATGAATGGACATTGTAATGCTGAATGATTCAATTTACATCCTTATTTATGTAAGATTAATGAAACACATAAAGAATCTGAAGGGAAAAAGTTTGACTAACCCTGTACAGGAAAAACATCATGAGCCTAACTTGCAACAATAGAACATCTCTAATGCTCCAAACATCATTGGGAATGAAACTCATGACTCTGTTATGCATAAGAAGGTTGGTTTTGAGGGAGATGAAGTTTATGATTCTCTGGTTGGTCTTATTGAATCTTAAAACTATGTTTCCATTATTATCGATAATATGGAGGATCAAAGGGTGGCTATCAATAGTGTGGAACAAATGGATGTTATGGCTGTTGAGCATAACAACACTTCAACTTATTCTAAAGCTCCTTGCTCTACTAACTTGAATTTATATAAAATTGATCATGCTTTTAATAACAATAATATTGGTCACCATGTTATTTCTAATAATATAAATCATGTGCATGACACTAGAAAGCATAACTTGGAAGAAGGTGAATTTGTACAAGGTTAAAATGGGGATTGCACGATGAATCGAGATAGTCATTTAGAATCACCATACTTTGTCTCAAAACATTGAATCTCCTAATGGCCGTGAACTTTCAGACAATGGTAATAAAGATGGGAGTGATGAGGTTTGTGACTTCTCTTTAGTTCATTCTAGGAAGATTAAGCAAAGTAAAAACACTGTGTTGCAATCACCTGGAACCACTAGATCACAAACATCTTAATTACATTCTTATGCTTAAGTTATTTATTTGGAATGTTAGGGGCATTGATAGTCCTTCTATTAGAATTAGAGTAAATTTTTCTTGCTTATTTTGATAGAACCTATTATTTCTCTTAGTAAGTTTTATATTACTGCTGGGTATTTGTGCTTTAATTAAGGTGTGCCTAATGTTTTAAACAAAATTAGGGTTCTTTAGAAGGTTCCTATGGTGATTATTAATGTGGTTGATCTTACCCAAGTGGTTCATTTTAGTATTAAAATTCTACATTATAAATGTTTTTCTCCTTTTGTCTATATCGAAAGTTTGTTAGGGATGTTAAGCCCTTTTGAACTAGTCCCAAGGCTAACTAAGAGGGGGGGTGGGGTGTATTAGAATTATAAAAATTTTCAAGCAAATCACGAACTTAAACCAAAACATAATCCACCATAAAAATAATGAGTGCAGAAATTAAATACATGAGTAAAAACAAAGAAAGAACACACCGGATTTACAGTGGTTTGATCAAACCTTGACCTACATCCACTCCTCAGAGGCACCCTCTGAGTATTGCACTAACTTAGTGTCTCTCCTTTATCCCCCACATATTGGCGGAGAAGACCTTACAAAAACTCCCTTCCCCCAACCCCGATGCGGCAGAGAAATGACTCCTTTTACTTCCTCCTGAAGCAGGTATAGAACTCAACTCTTTTTGCTTCCTCCTGAAGAAGGCAGAGAACCTCAATCAATTGTTGAAGAAGACCTCCCTTGAGCCTCCAAGAATGAGGAATGATGATCAGAGAAGATGACTTGGAACCTTGACTGTAGAAAACCCTTGTGAAATCCCTCACAAGTTCCCCCTCACAAGTTCCTCCCTCTCTCTCCCTCTCTCTCCATCTCCTCTAGGCTCTGCTAGGTCAAGACAATAGAAAAGGATCCTTGAGCTTAAGAAACACGAGTCCTTTATGTAAATTTTCAAGAACTGACTTTATCATCCAGGATGATATTTCTATCATCCTGTACGATCAGTATAAATTAAGCTCAATTAGCTAGGATGACTTGGGATGATTAGAAGATTTTTTATTCCTGTTGTCCAGGACGATAATATATCATCTTGTACGATTAGTACAAATCAGGAAAAATTATCCTGAACATCACTATGAATAGGTGATGTATGATTTTTGTCATCTAGGAGCAATCAAGGTTTTTGAACTGATCGTCCTAGCCAATCCTGCGATAGTCCAAGATGACATGATCGTATCAATCAGCCTTAATTACTTTCCTTAATCACCAGATCAATTAAGGCATAACTGAACCCCATCATCCTGACAATGTCTTGGATGATAATTAAAAATTATAGCTTCTTAAATAGATCTGGTGGCTGATTCTTTTTTATTTGAGCGTATCGTCCCAGCCGATAGAAATATCATCCAGGATGATCTGCTTAATAATGGCTGCCTTAACCAGAATGCCCTAATTAGGGTTTCCATTTTTTGATCGATCGTTTAGGATGATTTTTGGATCATCTTGTATGATGTTAACAAAATTAGAAAACTCTAAGTCATACAGAAAAAATTCACTCAAGTATGTATATATAAGGTTACTTAGCATCAGACGCCACAAAGATTACAGATAGACTCAAGAAAGGGAAAAAATACATTGCAAGCTTACTCAAACCTAATCTACCTAATCTTGAGCTGGTTCAAATTATAGACTTGATCCTGTGTACTTGAAATGTTAGTTGGGAAGCCACTCATAGTAAAACAAAAGTGTTTGCAATCATTAAAATTCTTTTTCTGAAAATCAGATACACAACAATCTCCCCCTTTTTGATGATGGAAAACACACAATAAAATCTAGGCAATGAAGAAAGTGAACGGGAAGCAGTACAAAAATAATGAATTAAAGTAGTGCAAATAATAGATTCAAATTTTAGAACAGAACACACTACTCCCCCTTTTGACATCTCGAAAAGGAGGAAAATTGACACAAAGTAGAAATTAAGTGGAAATTATAAAAATAAACAACGAATTTTTTTTTTAATCAAGGCATGAAATATGACATAGTTTTCATGTGGTTGGTTTTAAAGATTTGTAAGTCAATGAATTAACTTCGTTAGAATCTAAAAAATTGTTAACACAACCGATCTAGTTATCCTTACCTCGGACTTCTCCCAAGGCAAAACTTTCTTTTGAAAACAAAGATCTAAATGAGAAAAATTAATTGGATAAGAAAAAGAAATCCATTTTTTTTTTTTTTTTTGAAGAAATGCATAAATTGCATTAAAATAAAAGAGTAGACAACCTAATACAAACTTGGAAAAAGAAGCTAATGATCCCTTTTTTAATAAGAAAAAGGGACCTTATTAAAATTGAATTTGTTAATTTAAATTTAATAAAAATGAAATGAAATCCACTATTTCCTATTTTAAATTTGTTGAGATGCAGCGGATACCAAAATATAAAACAACCCGAGGGTTGATTAGTATCCCAAATTTCCAATCCAGTTAGAAAATAAGAATTAGTAAAGATCCCATAATCATTTAAACAAAGTTTAAAATAACAAATAAAAAGAAAAAAAAGGAAACAAAAGCTAAAAAGAAAATTACAATTCAATAATAAATTCCAAAAGTTTGTTATTAATATGCCAAACTTTATGATCAAATGCTCCATTTTTAAGAATATCTCTGCTATTTTGTTATCCACGTGAGAACTATTTTGCATTTTTAGTGAGATAAAAGGGAAGAAGAACCTCTCAATCAGTTCTTCTCTATGTGATCATCCATCTTCCTTCTAGGTAGTTCTTTCACCGGACCCAATGCTTGAAGTTCTTTGAATAAAATGTGCATTGATCCGGGGGCTCATTCTTCTTGTTAGAAAAGTTTCTAACTTTCTTAAGAAAAGTTTTTTTAAAATTCAAACTTATTGCTGAATGAGGAGAAGTGTCTCTTGAAATGTTAAAGCTACTTTTTAAACCAGGGAATGTAGAAGTAGTGAGAATACCATTTAAATGAGGAGCAGCCACCAAATTTTTTGAGGGAGAAACTTGAGCACCTTGAGTAGATTCGGTAGCTTTTGTAGGAGACAAAAAGCCGAAATATGTTAAGCCACCTTTACAACCTCCAAAGTTTGTGGAATTTTAAATTTGAGAGCTGGGTAAGTTGGAGAGAAAGACGGAACTTAAGTCTCAACAACCTTTGGATTAATCAAAATATCATTTGAATTTTGAACAGCTTTTGTAGTAACCAAAAATTCAGCTTGAAACTATTCAAAAATTGAATTTTTGAAGTCCAAATTTTCAGCAATTATAGTTCCCATCTTACTAGATTCATCTAACACATCATCCACCATATTAACCACATCAGCCAATGCATTAAACACATTAGATTCAAAAACTGAATTCCGAGAAGCAAGCTAGTCCAATTTGAAATTCAATTTCTGGTTAACCGCCCCTTCATCTCCTTACTTGAATCTAGTCGTTTCTTCAATTTGGCTTTTGAAACTTGCAATTTCCACTAGATTGGACATCAGATTGAGATTGTTTCCATCTGCCATTATTTGTACAATTTCTTATGGTTCAGCAAGAACAGTATCTTCTCTTCTACAACCCATTACAAATTTTTCTGCTGCTGAAAAAAAACTTGGCTTTCAAATGATTTCCTGCTGATTTCTTCTTGTTTTTGAATTTAACTTGCATCCAAGGACCATAAGGATTATCAGTATGATTTGAGATGGAAGGGATGTCTTCAACATTAGGACAAACTGAATCAATATGCCCTATCCTCCCACATTTAAAATAAAGTGATGATAGATTTTCATATTCAAACTTTTGGAAAAATCTACCATGCAACCCTTCAACCCATATTCCAGATGGGAGTTTTGAGTTCAAATTAACTCGAATACAGGCTCTAGCAAATTCTCTTATTCCCCACCTAAACATATTACTGAAATGACTAGATGGACAAGAGGGGGGGGGGGGGGGGGGGGTGAATTGTGAAAACTTTTTGACAATAGTTAAAACCTAAGCAGGAGTTCTATTATTTTTGATGTTTTAAAATTTTAACATGAAAATTTAAACAATCATTTTCACAAATTTTCTCAAGTAAATATTGAAAGAAAAAAAAAAAAGCACGCAGTAATGAAAGACAACAAGAAAAATCACACCGAGATTTTTATAGTGGTTCGATCAAACCATGACCTACGTCCACTCCTCAGAGTCCTCCGCTCCGGGTATTTCACTACAAGAAATAGCTCTCCTTTAGCCCCCCTTGGCAAGGTGGAGAAGCTCTTACAATAGTCCCATTCACCAACCCAGCGTGGCGGAGTGCAAAACTCTATTTTCACCCTCCTGGCGATGCCAGAGAACCTTCTCATTTTTCTCCCTCCTGGAGAAGGCAGAGTACCTCGAGGTCACTGATGTAGAAGAGCCTTTTCCCTTGGAGATCCTCCAACAAATTCTTCTAGGGCCACAGGAGGAGCAAGATGCAACAAGTTTGGAGCAACCGTGTGATCTCCCTCACACCTCTTCTCCCTTACAACGCTCACCTTCTCTTTCCTCTCTCAAACCCTAAAGATCTTCTCAAGAGATCTCTCCATCGAAATCCCTCTCTAACCACGTTCTCCTCTTCTGATTCACTCCCCAAAATATGACAAGTTTTACACATAAAACGGGCTCCAAAATTCCTGAGATTTCAAAAGTAGTCGTTAATATCGTACAGTACGGTTTCTATTCGTACAGTACGATATGTATAAATAGACTTCGTCCTTGTACGAAGCAGTATGAACAGTTCAAAAATATTCATACGGTATGATATTAAATCGTACGTTACGACCCACAACAATTCTATTCGTACAGGATGATAGTCTGGACTATCAAAAATCGTCTCTGTTCTTCGTATGGTATGATGTACTTCGTACAGTACGATGAGACAAAATCCAAGAGATCATCCAGGACGATCTTTAGGACGATTATAATTCATCTTTGTTCATCGTATGGTACGAACTGGTTCGTACAATACGATGTTCAAATTATAATTAAGCCCAGATTTATTACACTAATCACGGGTTAAATTAAGTAAGTATTTAAAATAAATCGCACAGTACGAACATGTTCGTACAGTATGTGCGGCACAAAATAACTTACTTAAGTTAAAAAAATGGCTAGGGTTTTAGATCTGAACATATCGTAGAATATGATTATATTTGTACGGTACGAACTATTCACAGAATCGTCCTACAAAGCTTTGATCGTATGTTACAAAATAATATCGTACAGTACGATCTACAGAGAAAGAAAAACTCTAAATTTTTCATTTAAAAATACTCTCCCCCTGTGTGTGCATGGTTGCTCAGACTTTTATGCATTTTGTGGCCAGACTCAAAAAAATAAAAATAAAATAAATAATAAAATACATTGTAGACTCATATTCTAATCTACCTATTCTTGAGTCTTCCTGTCGTCCTGAGTTGCTTTTGATCTTTCCTGAAATGTTAGTACTCACGGGCAATAGCAAATAATATTCAATGAATCTCAAGATAATTCAAACGATATTATTTGTCATCATCAAAATCTCAAACTCGGGGTCTCGGGGTCATTTGTTGTAACAATTACCATCTAAAAGTAATGGAGTCCCAATTCTAGACACAATTCTAGCGATATTGGACTCATCCCAACAGTGTAGGGGAAAGTGAGGAAGACGAACCCATATCGGAGATGAAACACCTTCCAATGAATTAGGAGAGAAGTTAGGAGACCATTTGTCTAACCGAACTGCAAAACCCCCTACAAACCATGGACCTCCTTTAAGGACTTCTTCCATGCCTTCATGAGATTGAAAGGAACAAAGTAGCAAATCTAAGCCATAAATGGTTAAATGGAATCCTCCATATTTCTTCCATTATTTTCTTAACTCAATGGAACATTTTGAGAAAGATAATTTTTTCACAAGAATTTTAACAACCAAAAATTTACTCAAAACATGAATATTGGATATTTCATTATTCATATCAAGGTCAACAATGTTTAAATCTTCAACCTCATCAGTATATTTTTTCCAATTAATTTTAATGTGTGGTTTTTTAATCCTCACATTAGAATTACAAAAATTTGAAGAATTAATTGGATTATTGAAATTTACATTAGCCTTGTCAATATCCTTGTCATTCTTCAAAATATCAACAAAATTGCTCCTTGAAGAAGAAGCTTCTTTGTCATTTGCTCTAAAAAGAGAAAATGGTAAGGGAGATTTAGGTAACTTGTTAGAAACCAAAATTACCACTTTTCCTTTACTTGAATCCGGCAATGGCTTATGTTTAACCAACATTCCTCCCTCTTTGATAACAAGAGGAGCTTCTAAAATATGAAGATTTTGAGGGGAGATGTGTTTGAAGGAGAATCTACCTTTTGAATCCAACATAATTGGACTAACGGTAGATGAAATGGATTTGGTGTTCCGGTCATCCATAGATAAACGACCACCTTCTACCATCTCCAATCTTTACACCCAAAATCTTCAAACTCTCTTTCCAAATCCTTCCTTGAATTGTGGAGCTTCTCCCTCTTCCCTTTGGCCGTGGAGAGTAAGTAAAGAAATCCATTCAAAACTTGGTTTCAGACAAATATTTAATAACATAATATATCAAAGTAATTAGTTACCATCAAGAATTCCAAAATTAAGCCTTTGAAAAATTATCAAGTGACACATGAATTCTTTTAAGATTTAAAAATTTTGAAAGGGAAGGAGCTATCTTTTGATGGGCTCATTTTATACCTCTTGCCAATTTAATTGGCTCTCATTGTGCATCTTTTGATTTTGGCATCCTTGGCCATAATTTTTTTTTGAATTTAGCGACATTGTGTATTTTTTTTATTTTGGCATCATTGACCACTTTTTTTATTTAATTTTGCAAGCTAGGTCCCTTTTTCCAAAATTCTTAAAAACTCTTAGTTGTGATTATATCTTCCTGATATTAGAGAAGAAAAACTAACTCTTTAATATAAGGAAGAATGAATCACAAAATAGAATAAAAAAATCTTATGATAAATGCAACGAAAAGATTTCAAAAAATTTGATGGTAAAATAAAGACTTTGAATATTATATAAATAAGATAGATTACTGTAGCAAGATTGAAAAGATTTCAATTGCATAGTCCGGTTGTTGATTTGAGATAGACTTTTGTTTGGAAAAGAAAATTACACCACTAAAGGAAGTTTGAGAAAAGAAAACAATCAACGGTGTTTCCCTTTTTAACTGATAAAGAGATGTAAAATATCGACTATAAATTTTCAAAAAATAAAAACAATGCATAAAATATCAAATTCAGCGATGATTATAAGAAAAATTTAAAGCATGCAAAAAATAAAGCAACAAAAACAAAAAATAAAGAGAAGTGAAATACTAAACAACAAATAAAAAAAAACTTGTAGGAATCAAGTTCATGCATTTATGTCAATCACACCCATTATGGTCCTTAAAGTACTGAAAGTGTCGAAGGCCAGTGGTTTAGTAAAGATGTCAGCCAGTTGATTCTCAGTTGTCACATGGTGTAACTCAATGTCTCCCTTGGTCACATGGTCCCTAATGAAGTGATGTCTTATATCAATGTACTTAGTCCTTGAATGTTGGATAGGATTCTTAGAAATGCAGATGGCACTAGTGTTGTCACAAAGGATTGGAATTATGCCTACAGGTAATCCTAAATCCAGAACTTGCTATTTCAACCAAAGGACTTGGGCCACACAACTTCCTAAAGCAATATACTTAGCTTCAATAGTGGAAAGTGCAAATGAGTTTTACTTTCTGCTAGACCGGGAGACTAAAGATTATCCTATGAATTGGAAAATCCCTAAAGTACTTTTTCTATCCACCGTACATCCAGCAAAGTTAGAACCACAATATCCAATAATCGCAAAAGGCGTGTAGTGCCTAGGGTGCCAGATTCCTAGGTTTTGGGTTCCTAAAGGTATCTAAGAATTCTCTTAACAGCAGTCATATGGGATTCTTTGGCATCAGCTTGAAATCTAGCATAGAGACAAACACTAAACATAATATCAGGTCGGCTAGCAGTCAGGAAAAGTAAAGATCCAATCATCCCTCTGTACTTCTTCGGATCAAATAATTTTCCATTTGGGTCTTTGTCCAACTGAACACCTGAGGTCATGGGAGTATTAATTGGCTTAGCTTTATCCATTTAATATTTCTTCAAGATGCCCTTTATGTATTTTGATTAACTTAGAAATGTTTCATCTTCTAATTATCTTACGCTAAACCCCAAAAAGTAGGACAATTCTCCCATCATACTCATCTCAAACTCCTTACTCATTATTTTTGAAAATTTAACACGGTCTTTTATCTGAAGATCTAAAAAGTATATCATCAACATATATATGAACAATGAGTAAATCATCTCCTACTTTCCTATGGTAAAGGGTGGTGTCTTTGCTCCCCTTAACAAACTTCCTCTCTAATAAGAATATGCTAAGCCTCTATTACCAAGCTCTGGGTGGCTATTTTAATCCATATAATGCTTTTTTTAATTTGAAGACATGATTTGGAAATTGGTAACTCTCAAAACCTGAGGGTTGATCTATAAACACATCCTCTTTTATTAACCTATTTAAAAAGGCACTCTTAACGTCCATTTGAAAAAACTTAAATCTCTTATAATAGGCAAAAGCTAATAGCACTCTAATGACTTCCAATCTAGCTACAGGGGCAAAGATCTCCTCAAAATCAATCCCTCCTATTTAGTTGTACCCCTTAGCCACTAATCTTTCCTTATTCCTAACCACCACACAAGAATCATTCATTTAATTCTTGAAGACTCATTTGGTTCCAACTACACTTTGTCCCTTTGGTCTTTTTATAAGATCCTAAACATCATTCCTAACAAATTAGTTCAACTCCTATTGCATGGCTAAAATCTAAAACTTAGCAGAAAGGGCTTGATTGATGTTGGTGGGTTCAATCATTAAGATAAAGGCAGAATGGTTCACATCCTTTCTAAGTCCATGCCTAGTCCTAACACCTTCATAAGGGTCTCCTATGATCAGTTCTTTTAGGTGATTTAAATAATATCTCTAATCTCTAAGAAAGGTGTGTGAAGGCTCAACCCTTTCTTCCATATTTATATTTTCTACTCCTTGGGTAATCTCACCTACTCCTTGGGTTTCTACCTTCTTCTCCAAATTTTCACTCTCTCCAATTTCATCTTCATCCTTAACTCTACTCTTCTTAGGATCAGATTCATCAAACACTACATGGGTAGTCTCATCTACCACCAAAGTCCATTTATTGAACACCTTAAAGGATTTCCCCACACTAGAATATCCCAAGAACACTCCTTCATCAGATTTTGGGTCAAATTTTCTTAAGTGTGAATTCCCATTGCTATGAATAAAAATCTTACAACCAAAGACATGAAGGTGGAAAAGATTGGCTGTCCTACCCTTAAGGATCTGATAGGGTCTCTTATCAAGTTTGGCTCTAACATTCACCCTATTCAACACATAATAAGCTCTGTTTGTCGCTTCAACCCAAAAGTATTTTGGAAGTGAATACTTAGCAAGCATGGATCTAGCGGCATCAACTATGGTATGGTTCTTTCTTTCAGCTACCCCGTTCTGCTGAGGGGTCCTAGGAGCTAAGAAGTTATGGCTAATCCCCTTGTCCTCCCAAAAGTTTCCAATTCTCTCATTTTCAAACTCTCCCCCATGGTCACTATGGATAGTCAAGATCTCACAATCTAGATTTTTTGGAATCCAAGTGAAGAAGGCTCTAAACTCATCAAAAAACTCATTCTTATGGGACAAAAATCTAATCCAAGTAAACCAAGAGTAGTCATCGACAATCACAAATCTATATACTTTTCCTTCTAAGCTGGCAGTGCTAATGGGTCCAAATAAATCCATTTGAAGGACTTCTAAAGGTCTAGAGGTGCTAATGTCCTTAATGGAGTGAAAAATGGAGTGGACTTGTTTTCCTAATTGGCAGGCATCACAAAGGTTATCTTCTTAAAACTTAAGCTTAGGGACACCTCTAACTAGGTCTTTCTTGGTCACTTTCCTAAGAGTTTTCATACTGGCATGACATAATCTCCTGTGCCACAACGAAGAATCATTAATAGTATTTTTAAAGCAAAATGAAACAACACATTCAATATTATTTAAACCAAGCATGTAAACATTGTTGATCCACTTTCCCTGAAAAATAATATTATTATTTAAACTTATGATGCAAGTTTTTGCCATGAATTTTCTGATGAAGCCTTTATCGTAAAGCTGATTAGTGCTGAGCAAGTTGTGTTTCAGTCCATCTACAATCAAAACATTTTCAATCAAAAGGTTCTTGGAGTTTCCAATTATACATGCACTCACCAATTTCCTGGTGGTATTGTCTCCAAGAGTTACCTTGCCTCCAGTCCTGGCCTCCAGCAAAACAATTTTATTAGCATCTCCAGTCATGCATAGTGAGCATCCACTATCCAGGTTCCACATGCTCTCATGAGGCCTTTTGTGAGAGCAAGCCTACAAAAAATCAAATGTTAGATTTAGGTCTTATGAAAAGATGAATGCAATGCATGTATGTTATACTGCGAACCCTGCAATTTGGGTCTCCACACCCAATGTGTACTACGGTGAATGGTGCAAGTGTGTGAGATGTGTCCTAGCATGTCACATGAAAAACATCTTACACCAGTAAAAGGACTTCTTAATCTATTCGGGTAGTGCTGCTTCCTTTTAAAGTTATGAAATGTATGCGTATGCACTGGTGGTTTGTTGTTTTTAATCTTTTGCATTCATTCTCTAAATTAGCATGAGATAATTTTAAGGAATTTTGTATCAGATAATTCAGTATGCTTTTTGTTTAATGCATCAAATTAATCAAGTAAAGCCATGTGATTGCTATCAATTTGAAAGTTATCTTTTAAAAGGCTTTCATGCTCTTTTTGCAAATTTAAAAATCCCAATTTTAAACTAGTATGGATTTTCTTAAGTTTTCTATATGATGCATGAATTTTCACATAAATTTCAACTAATTGATCATAGGTTGGCTCACATACTTCTTCTTGATTAGATTGTTCATGTTGATTATCAGCCATTAAACATAAGTTTGTGGTTTCCTCTTCTGCTTCAGTCTCAGAGGAGTCAGATGCAGAATCCGCCCAGAAAGCTTTTTGGGATCGCTTCTTATCCTTCCTGTAATTGAGTTTCACCTCATCCTTCTGCTTGTTTGGTTGCTCCTTAAGAGTAGGACAATCAGCTTTAACATGTCCATGCTTCTTGAATTCAAAGCAAACAACATCAGAGGAACTTTTATAATTTTCCTATACTTACCTTTTTTTAACTTCTAATGGTCTCTTTGATTCTTCCTTAAAAATCTTTTGAATTGCCTAATGATGAAGGTAACATCATCATTCTCATATCTATAAGAATAAGTGTTCGTGTTATTGGCCTTTAATGCCACAGTTTCCTCCTTCTTCTTCTTATCTACATCAAGATTTCTTTGGTTCACCCCTTGCTCATAAGCAATGAGTGAACCAAGTAAGTTATCAATCGAATAAGTATTTAAATCTTTAGATCTAGTAATTATAATAATTTTGGCATCAAAAGAAGAAGGCAGGCATCTTAAAATTTTATTAACTTTTTTATAATTGGTGAGTTCTCTTTCTAAGGTTAACAAAGATGTGACAATTTGAGTAAATCTTGTATACATATCAGAAATCGATTCAGAAGGTTTCATACAAAAAAATTTAAAGTCATACAAAAGAATATTCAATCAAGATTATTTAAGTTCATTGGTTCCTTCGTAAGTAATACACAATCGATTATAAATCTCTTTACAAGTTACACAAGTTGAAACACACATATAATCTTTAGATTTCAAAGCATAGAAAAAATAGTTCATGCATTTTGCATTAAGTTGTGCTAAATCTCTTTCATCAAAAGTTCATTCAGTAAAAGTAAATTTAGTTTTAGTTCCATTAAGTTAACAAGAATGTGGTGTATAACCTTCTTTAACAAGCATCCACATATAATAGTCGATAGATAGTAAAAATGTTGACATACGACTTTTCCAAAAATCAAACAGAATATTATCAAACAATGGTGGTTGTGTAATAGAATACCCTTCCACTGTATTACAATTAACAAAATTAGTCATGGATCAAAATTCAAAAAGCTTTTAAAAACTTATTTTTATAAATCCCGCTCTGATACCACTTGAAATTTTGTTAGGGATGCTAAGCCCTTATGAAGTAGTCCCGGTGCTAACTAAGAGGGAGGGGTGAATTGGTAATACAGAACTTTTTGAGCAAAACATTAACTTTAACTAAAACACAATCCACCACAAAAATAATGAGTGCAGAAATTAAATGCGTGAGTAAAAACAAAGAAAGAACACACCTGATATATATTGGTTCAGTCAAACTTTGACCTACGTCCACTCCTCAGAGGCACCCTCTGAGTATTGCACTAACTTAGTGTCTCTCCTTTACCCCCCATAGCTAGGCAGAGAAGCCCTTACAAAAACTCCTTTCCACTAACCCCAATGCGGTAGAGAACTTACTCTTTTTCTTCATCTTAAAGAAGGCAGAGAACCCAACTCCTTTTGCTTCCTTCTAAAGCAAGTAGAGAATCTAATCAATTGCTAAAGAAGACCTCCCTTGATCCTCCAAGAATGAAAAACGATGATCAGAGAAGATAACTTGGAACCTTGATTGGAGCAACCCTTGTGAAATCCCTCACAAGCTCCCCTCACAAGTTCCTCCCTCTCTCTCTCCCTGTCCTCTAGGCTCTCCCAAGTGAAGATAGTAGCAAAGGATCATTGAGCTTGAGAAAACATGAGTCCTTTATACATATTTTCAAGAACCGACTTTATCATCCAGGATAATATTTCAATCGTTCTGTACGATCAGCACAAATTAAGCTCAATTAGTCAGGATGACTTGGGATGATTAGAATATTTTTTGTTCCTATCATCCAGGATGATAATATATCGTCCTGTATGATTAGTACAAATCAAGGAATATTATCCTGAATATCGCTCTGAATAGATGATGTACAATTTTTGTCATCTAGGAGCAATCAAGGTTTTTGAACTGATCATCATAGCTGATCCTGCGATCGTTCAGGATGACATGTTCTTATCAATCATCCTTAATTACTTTCCTTAATCACTAGATTAATTTAGGCATAATTGAACCCCATCATCCAGGATGATGTCGTAGATGATAATTAAAAATTTAAACTTCATAAATAATTCTGGTGGCTGATTCCTTCTGATTTAAACATATCATCCCGTCCGATACAAATATCGTCTAGGATACTCTGCTTAATAATGGTTGCCTTAACTAGGATGCCCTAATTAGAGTTGCTATTTTTGATTGATCGTCGAGGATGATTTTTGGATTGTCTTGGATGATGTTAGCAAAATAAAAAAACTCTAAGTCAGATAGAAAAAATTCACTCATGTGTGTGTGCAGGGTTACTTAGCATCAGGCACCACAAAGATTATAAATAGACTCAAGAAAGGGAAAAAACATATTACAAACTAACTCATACCTAATCTACCCAATTTTGAGCTGGTTCAAATTACAGTCTTGATCTTGTGGACCTAAAATGTTAGTTGACAAGCTAGTCGTAGTAAAACAAAAGTGTTTACAATCATCAAAATTCTATTTCTGAAAATCAGATACGCTACATATGTTGCTTCTTCTCTGATTACTAGAAGAACTTTGTGGGACAAGCTTAGCCAATTTATTGATACTATTAATTCTCCCTTATTAGTGGGTGGGGATTTCAATGATATTTCTTCCCTTACTAAAGGACTTGGCAGCTCTAGGCTTTACCAATATAAGGAATATATTAATAATATGATCATGGATTATAACCTCATTTATATTTGTTACACTAGTATTAATTTTACATGGAATTGTGATAATCTCAAGCAATGGTTGGATCATTTTCTTTTAAATGATAGTTGGGTTAATTGTTTTTCCTCTATACATGTTGAACACTTTGGTAGAACCTTATCTGATCAATCTCCATTGCTTATTTCCTTACATTTAATTTACCTACCTCTTCTTTAAGCCTTAGATTTTAGAATATATGGCTTCTTGATTCTTCCTTCATTATTGTGGTCAAAGATAACTAGTAATCTCCTCTTCATCCAGGCAGCTCAATTATTGAGATGAATAGACTATTGATTAAGTTGAAATGTTTAAAATAAAATAAAAAAATTTGGTAGAATCGTAATTTTTTTAAAAATATTTTCTCTAACTTTTCTTATTTGTAGGAGAAAGTTAACTCCTTGGAGCATATCATTCAACATACTCCTAATGATAATTTTACTCAATTGCAACAAACCAAAAACTCATTTTTCGACTTACAAGCCCAAGAGGAAGCTTATTGAAAACATAAAAGTAGCTTCAACGCATCTAATTGGTGGGGATAATAACACTAAGAACTTTCATACTTTAGTTAAGAGGAATAGAGGTTGAAACTGGATTCATAAAATTAACTTTCTAGATGGCTCTTTCACTGAAGATGTTGAGCAAATGTCTTACTCTAGTGTGGAACTCTTTAAAAGTTAGTTTAATAAAAATTTCATTCCTGCTCTTATTAGTAAGCCAAACTTTATTCCTCACATCATTAACCAGGATGATAATTTGGCCCTTACTAATTCTCCTACTTTGGGGGAAGTGCAGAAGATGGTATTTTCTTTGATTATTGAGTCTATTATTGGTTCGGATGGCTACAACAATAAATTCTTTCAAAAAAACTTGGGACATTGTTAATATTGATCTTTTTAATTCTATTTTAGACTTCTTTTCAAGTAATATTGTGCCTGAGCTCTTCTTTTCCACCTCCATTATGCTTATTTTAAAAAAATAATAGAGCTTGTACATGGAATGATTTTAGATCTATAAGTCACAATCCCTTTTTAAGTAAGTTGATCTCTATGTTTCTTATAAACTTCCTTTCTCCTTTACTTCCATGAATTACCACTTCTAAACAAATTGGTTTTATCCAAGGTAGATCTATTTATGATAACCTTTTATTAGATCAAGAACTTGTGTATGATTTAGATGTTAGGGTGCCTGGGGCTAACATTATTTTTAAATTGGACATCACCAAAGCCTATGATAACATTAACTCGGACTTTCTTTACTATTTTTGTTAACCATATTAAACAACCTATTCAAAAATCCCTTTTTTCTATTATTATTATTGGTCAAAGTAATGGTTTCTTTAAGTCCTCTCATGGGTTAAGACAAGGGAATCCTATCTCTTCATCTCTCTTTATTACTACTATGGAATATTTATCTATAGACATTTCCAATCTTTATGATATTTATCCTAGAAACTTTTATAAAAATTTGATTTGGCTACCTGTTTCTCAATTATATTTTGCTGGTAACGTTATCATTTTTTCTAATGCTTCTCTTAACATGGTTAATATAATCATGAATTTTTTAAATAAATTTGAATGTTGTAGTGGTCTTTGTATTAGTAAAAATAAGAACTATTTTATTGTTTCTAATAAGATTTCTCATGATCGGATGCTTTCCATAAAGTATAGTACTGATTTCTCATAAGGCTCCTTGCCTCTTAAATACCTTGGGATTCCTCTTTACAAGTGTATGAAACTTCTTTCTTTTTGAAGAACATTTTTTTAAAAAAATCAATAACTTACATTAATAATCAAAGAACATAAGGTAACTACAAAGTTGATTCCTCCTTTAACAAATTAAAGAAAAAAGGAGGAATCTTATTCAAGCAAAAATCTTCCCAAATGTAATTACTAATAAGTGCAAAATTATCACACATGTCGGCTAACTTATTACTACTTCTATGTAAACATTTAAAAATCACATAATTGAACTCCTTGAAGAATTTGAATTCTTCCAAACTCCTTGAACCCGTAAGCCATTGCATGTTGAAGAATTCTAATAACATTAAAATTGTCACTTTCAATTATAACACCTTTATATTTGAACATCCAATCTCTAATCACCTCTTTCAAAGATTTGATAGCAAAGATTTCCAATTGAGAAATGTCCCAATGGATACAAGATCATCCAAAAGCCATCAAAAACATTCCTTTGCAATCACAGAATACTCCTCCTAAACCAGCTTTATATGATGAGCCAAGACAAGCGTCAACATTAATCTTGAACCAATCAGGTGGAGGGGGATGCCAAATATTAGACAACCTAATCGACTGGTTAGCGTCCCAATTGTCCGAGTTAAAATTACAAGACATCTTAGATGTTGAAGAGTAGCACACTACATTGGCAGCATTGATGAATATGTTTCTAGCCTTCCAAGATAAAAATATTGCATTGCAAAATAAGTTGAGAAGCATACAATTATGACAAATAATGTACTCGAGCCACCTGCAAGAACTTTCAAAGTTATCAAACAAAGGTATACCGAACCCCCATTTATTTAAGAGTAACTAAACTTCTCTCGCTTTGACTCATTTGATAGTTACATGTTTCACATCTTCAAATCCATTCTAACATCTATGAAAAATTTCATTACTTTGCAATCTTCTATATGACAAAAAATGACAAGTACGAATTACATTTTTTAGTAACCTCCACCAGAAAACTTCTCCCAGAGAGATTAATTTAACTCTTTTGATCCACTTGCAAAAGCTTGGCTCATCTTGTTGCTATTGCATAACTTCAAATGCCATTCCTGAGTTTTATTTACACATCTAAGACCTTTCTACTCCTTTTATTAAAAAATTTGCAAAAAAAAAATGGCTCATTCATTAAAATTAATGCATTGACCAGTCAGGTTATAGAAATCACTAAGAATTCCCTTGATTTCCCTTGCTGCCTTATTATTAGCTTCAGAGAATATCATCACATCATCTGCATATAGTAAATATGATATCCTTGCGCCACCTGAACTAAATTTATTCCCAATAGAAATTTGAGCAAATGCAATAGAAAAAAGTTGAGAACAAAGAATGAATAGAGGAAGAGATAAAGGACAACCTTGATGGAATCCACTCCTAGCTTCTATTCAATTTGCTAAATTACCATTAATAGTCAATGAAAACCTTGGGTCTTCCACACACTCCAAAATTAGATTTGAGAATTTTGAAGGAAAGCATAAATATTCCAAAACTATTCTAAGAGTGGACCAACTCATGGATACATACGCTTGATCCATATAGATTTTAAATGAAACAAGTCCTTTAGATGATTCAGAATACCTTAATTTGTGGAAAATTTCTTAAGCAATTAGCACATGATTCGAAAGAGATCTTCCCTTGATAAATGCCACATATTCAATTAAGATCATTATAGGGATAACAGTTAAAAGCCTATTCAAGATCACCTTAGCCTCCAACAATATAGATAGAATTACACAAGCTTATTGGCCTATAATTAGAAGGAACCAATGGGTTGCTCATTTTAGGAATGAGAACTATTAAGGTGTCTTTCCAAACTATGTCCAACTCACCAAGATAAAGAAAATGATTTATGGCATTCAAAAAATCAACTTTAATGATGTTACAATAAGCTTTGATAAATGAATATGATATCCCATCATGTCTTGGTGTAATATTGCCTTCAGTTTATTCAAGAACCAACTCTATTTCATCCACTGAGAAATCCCTATCTAGCACACTTCTGTCAGCATCATTCAAGCTATTCATCGGCAGAGCCACCCATCCGAGACACAGCTCCTATGTTTCCATTTTTAATTGAACAAATGAAGTAACACTTCTTCTATTTTCTTATGATCTTCCAACAAAACACCAATCTCAACTTTTATTTTAACAATGTTATTTAAATTTCTTCTAGCACTAGCATAAGAGTAAAAGAACTTTGTGTTGCAATCACCCTCAACTAACCATTTTACTTTAGCTTTTTTTTTTTCCACCAATAATACAACCGAGCCATTGCTGAGTTTAATTCATTTACTTTATTTTCAGCTCCCAACATTCTTCTTCCATCAGAAATCTAGAGTCTGATTCTTTTGATTGAAGCTTCATGATCTATTCCAATAAGTGATCTTTTAAAAGATTCAAATCTTTGTGTTTTACCTTAGTCATAAAAAATAGATATTTCAATGTTTTTTGGAATTTGATTTTCAGGACATGAGAAGAGCTACCATGATACACCTTATTCCATTCCTTTTTCCCCAAAGCTGAGGATGCCAGATTTGAGACCCACACATTCTTAAATCTTATAATTCTCTTAGTCGTCGGATTAAAATCCTTATAATTAAGAATAATTAGACTATGGTTAGAAGATACTCTAGCCAAATGCATAATAACCAATTGATGAGAAAAATTTAAATCAATTGAACTAAGAAAGCACTTGCCCAATCTTTCAAGAATACAAGCCCCTAACGTTTTGTTGTTGCACCAAGTAAATCTTGGACCTATAAAACCTACCTCATGGTAGTCGTTGTTAGAAAAAAAGGCTTTAATTTCTTTAGGCCCTTGGGAAAACTGAATTCTTTTTCCACCTATATTGTCCTCCTTTGAAGTCAGACAATTGAAGTCCCCTCCCACCACCATTAGAAAATTGACAGAAGAATGCAATTCCAACATCACCCAATGCTTCCTCCTTTTATACATATCCTTGTTTCCATGCACAGAAGCAATCCACCAATTCCCTTTATTGTTGGTTTTCAAATCACTAATAACACATTAAGAAGAAGAATCAACAACTTGAAAATCAGCCAAATTAGAATTCCATAAAATAATAATGCCTCTTGCAACCCATCTGAAGGAGAAGTAAAATAATTCCAACCATGACCAATCAGCAATTTAAGCTCTTTAATTTCAATGGTTGATAATTTGGTCTCTACCAAACCCAAAAAGAAAACACCATACATATTAACAAATTCTTTAAGGTATAGAGAAGCACCTTTCTTTCTGGCTCCTCTACAGTTCCATTTGCTCCATTTCCTCTTAACTCCATTTCCAATATTCTGTTCCTCAGGTTTGAACTAATAGGCCCATGTTCCTTTAATCATTTAGATTTTTTCTTTTTAACCTAAATGAATCCAATCTCCTTTCCTTCCATGCCAAAATCCCCATTCGAATGCAAGGTCTCTAAATTTCCAATAGAATCAGGTTCTTCAAAAATCAATACTTCTTCCAGCTTATCCTATGCTATTTCTACTTCTTCAACTATAAAAATAAGAGAATTAAACTTCTTATCATTTATAGGAATGATGGAATTATTTCCCACAATAAGAACTGCCTCCTTAAAAGAGCTAGAAATTTCAACCTGATTTGATATGCCATCAGTTGTATCCGATGTTACAAACATGTTTTTTGGATTATGATTTTGATGATATCAAACAAATCTTGTTTCACTACGACTACCTTTTTCTACTGACTTTTCAGGACTCAAAGATCGGACGAAAATTAGAATCAGCTCAGGACTGAGTAGATTAGGATTGAGTTAGTCTGTAATTTTTTTTTTCTTTCATGAGTCAATTGTAATTACTTAAAGTGACTGATATTAACTAACCCTACACACACACACTTGAGAGATTTAGAACTTGTGTTTTTACTAACATCGTCCAGGATGATATTTATATCGTCCTAGACGATCGAGCTCAAAACAGAAAATCTAATCAGAATTTCTTTGTTAAGGCAGCCGTAATGAACTGACCGGCCTAGATGATACTTGTATCGGCCAGGACGATATGCTCAATACAAAAAGAAATTGGAGCCATGATCAATTTAGGTATTCTGTATTTTTGGAAATCGGCTAGGACGATCAAGAGATCGACCTAGACGATAGTACATAATTATGCCTAAATTGATCCAGGAATCAAGAAAGTAATTAAGATTAATTGATATGATCACATCATCTTGGACGATCGCAGGATCGGCCAGGATGATCTATTCAAAAACCCTTAGTTGCTTCTGAACGATAAATATCAGCCAGCTCAAATTCAGGGCGATGCTTTGGATAATTTTCCTCTAATTTGAACTGATCGGCCAGGACGATCGTGAGATTGTCCAAGATGATCAAGCAAATTTTCAATCATCCAGATTGCATTCAGGGCAATGCTCTGGCCTATCTTATGATATTTGTATTGATCGGCCAGGATGATTTCAATATCATCCTGGACGATAAAGTCGACAACTTGTAATTAATGAGCTCCTTTGAAGCTCTTCTATTTAAGAGCTTTTGTTCAATATTTTTGAACATCCTTGGCTACTGTCTTGACCTGAGAAAACCTAAAGGAGAGTGAGAGAGAGGGAGAGAGAGAGAGAGGATCTTATGAGGGGGAGTTTGTGAGGGGATTCACAAGGGTTGCTCCAAGTATTGTTCCACTTCTTCTTCTCTAGAGTCTCTTATCCTTGGAAGGGTTGGGAGAGGTAAGTTTCAGCAAGTGATCGTAGTTCTTTACCTACTTCAGGAGGAAGCAAAAGGAGTTGGGTTCTCTGCCTTATTGGGTATGGCAAAAAGGAGGTGTTTTTGTGAGGGCTTTTCCACCTAGCTGTGGGGGCTAAAGGAGAGTCACGTTGGTAGTGCAATACTCAGAGGGTGCCTCCGGGGAGTGGACGTAGGTCAAGTTGAACGAACCACTATAAACCCTTGTATTCTTTTTCCTGCTTTCGCACTTTAATTTTCCACATTTATTTTTCCATGGTGATTTTAGTTTGTGATAATCGTTCTTTTGGTTTTAATTTTTTTTTTAAAATACCAATTCACCCCCCTCTTGGTTAGCCTCGGAACTAGTTCATAGGGCTTAACATCCCAAACGAACTTTCAAGTGGTATCAGAGCGGGATTCATAAAAAACTAAGTTTGAAAACTTTTTGAATTTTGATCCATGGCTAACTTTGGAATCATAATACAACTGAAGGATATTCTATTACACAACCTCCCTTATTTGACAACCTTCCTTCTGATTTTTGGAAAACTTGCATGGCTACTTTTTTGCAATCAACTAATTATCACTTGTGGATGCTTATTATAGAAGCATATTCTCCACTTACTCATGAAGTTAACGAAATTAAAACTAAAGTCACTTTTACTGAATGGACTACCGATGAAAGAGATTTACCTCAATTGAATGCGAAGTGTTTGAACTATTTTTTCTATGCTTTAAAGTCTAATGATTACATTCGTGTTTCTACTTGCTCTACTGGAAAAGAAATTTGGGAAAAGTTATGCATTACATATGAAGGAATAAATGAAGTGAAACAATCTCGTTTCAATATTCTCTTGCATGGCTATGAACTTTTTCGTATGAAACCTTCTGAATCGATTTCTGATATGTATACAAGGTTTACTCAAATTTTAACTTCTATGCATGCCTTAGGAAGAAAACTTTCAAATTATGAAAAAGTAAACAAGATCTTAAGATGCTTGCCTTCTTCTTTTGATGCTAAAATCACTGCTATAACTAAATCTAAGGATTTAAACACCTATTCGATTGGTAACTTACTTAGCTCACTCATTTCTTACGAGCAAGGAGTGAATTAAAGAAATCTTGATGCATGTGAGAGAAAGAAGGAGAAAATAGAGCCACTGAAGGCCAACTACAAGAATTTTGATTCTTTTGGGTCTGAGAGCGATGACATTGCCTTGATCACAAGGCAATTCAAAAGCTTTCTAAGGAAGAAGCACAAGCATCATCAAAGTTGGAGAAAACGTAAGGATAATAAATATTCTGAAAGATCTTTTGATGTTGTTTGTTTTGAATACAGGAAGCCTTGACATGTCAGAGCGGATTGTCCTACACTTCAAGATCACACAAGCAAAGATAAGGGTGAGGAAAAACCCAATCTCAGGAAGGACAAAAAGAGACTTCAAAAGGCATTTTGGGCGGATTCTGCAACTGATTCATCAGAGACTGAACCTGAAGATGAAACAACAAACTTGTTCTTAATGGCAGAAGATCATATTGATCAAAGTGATGAAGAAGAGGTATGTAAACCAACTTACGATGAATTATTCAAAATTTGTGAGAAAATTCATGCATCATACAAAAAACTTTAGAAAACTCATACTAGTTTTAAGTTGGAACTTTTAAATTTACAAAAAGAGCATGAAATTATTCTCAAAGATCATTCTATGTTTGATTCAAATCACATGGCTCTAATTGATGAATTTGATGATTTAAACAAAAAGCATTCGAAATTATTTGATGAGCATGATGCATTAAAAGTTTCACACACCTCACTCAAATGTGATTTTAAGAAATCTAAAGAAATAGAGCGCAACTTGAGGATTGATAATAATGCTTTGAAAGATACTAACTTGAGGCTTAAAGATGAATTGCACTCAATTAAGATAAATTGGGTGACACCTACTTCTAATCTAAAGCCAAGACCTAGGAAGAGGCATTACAATCCAAACCATTTAAAAAATCCTTTTCCTGGTGTTAGATGCTTTTCATGTGGCTTGCCATGATACATCCAACACACTGGTACTGTTCACCGTAGTACACATTGGGTGTGGAGACCAAAAATGTATAAATAATAGCATAGCACACATGTATTACATTCTACTTTTCTTGAGAAGGGACCCAAACCTATTTGGGTTTCTAAGTCTGACAATTATTGATTCTTGCTGGATTGCTCTCACCAAAGACCTCGTGAGAGCATAGGATACTTCGAAAAATGGAGGCTCACAGCTCATAACTGCTTAAACTTGCTTCTTAACAAATTCTTGAATTGCATGTTGATTATTGTTATGTTTTGTTTTTGTGATCGTTTTTTACTTTTGTTTTCTTTATGATGATTTTTCCTTGTTCTTAAACTTTAGAGATTTATGGCCAATAATTAGCATGTCTAAATCGGTTAAAGGGGGAAAACACCGTTGTTCGTTTCCCTCCCTCTAACCTCTTTTGATGATATAGTTTTATTTTCTAAACAAAAAGTCTATCTCTTTTTAAGAAATTGTTTTTGAAATTTAGATCCTTTTTAGCCTTCTACAATAGTCTATCTTATATATATGATCCAAAGTTCTTATATATCTTTCAAGATAATTGAAATCTTGTCGTTGCACTTATCAAATGATTTTATTTTCGTTTTGTGGTTTGTTTTTCCCTATGTTAGAGAGAGAGCTCCTCTTCTCTAATATCTAGAAGATATAATCACAACTAAGAACCTTTTTAAGGGTTTGTTAAAGAGTTTTTAGCTTACAAAAATAGAAATAAAAATAAAAATAAAATGGCCAATGACGCCAAATTAAAAAGAAAAGTATATACACGAAAGTGTATCAAAAATCAAAGATTCTCAAAGAGCCAATCAAAGTGACAAGAGGCATAAAATGAGTCCACTAAATGCAAGCTATCCTCTCTTTTCAAAACTTTTAAAACTTAGAAGGACTCATGGGGTAATTGATGTTTTCAAAGGCTTGATTTCAAATTCCATGATAGAGACAAATTACTTTGGTATACTATTTTATAAGATGTTTTATTTGTAACCAAGTTTTGAACAGATCTTCTTTTTATCCAATTTATTCTGAGTTATACCTCTTGTTTTCAAAAGACAATTTTTATCCTGAAAGAAGTTCGAGCTAGGGTAAACAGGATCGAATTTTCTACCGTTTTTAGATTGTGACATTGTTAACTCATTAATCTTTCATATCTTTAAAATTTAATTATTTGGGAAATTTGTCATATGCTTCCTTTGCTAAAAACAAAAAAATAGAAAAATTAAAAACCAAAAACTTCATTTTTTTATCTGTTTTTATTGTATTTATTTTTGTTTAGGGTTTTCTCTGATCATCTCCATCTTTCCTTAATTTTCAAATTCTTATCACATCGACCTGGCCGATACCTCTATCATACTGGATTATATGATAGTTTCTCTTCAGAATTCCATCTGCTAAACATTTTTGAGCCTTCTATAACTCATTGTCCCGGATGATTCATTATCGTCCTGGACGATCCGATCTAACCATGTTACAATCATCTTGATTGTCTTGGCTGATACAATTTTTGTCCTGGCCAATGCATTTATGGTCATCATCCTGGATGATACACTAGATCATCCCGGACGATCAACGTGTCAGTACGTTTAAATCCTTAAAATCGTACCCGGACGATCCATTATTGGACAATCGTCCTACCCGATCCACTGTTTGTCCTGGATGATACACGTGGCACAGATTTAAAACATTTTAACTTCAACCGGTACGATCAATTATTATGCATCATCCTGGATGATAAACCTAATCGGCCCCGATGATCTGCTTTTTCAACGGTCATCTGGCTTGACTCCTCGGGACGATCGCCTGTGTCTAATCATCCTGGCCGATTGGACCGCCTTTTTGACCAATCAGCCTGTACATAATAATTGAACCAAATCATCCTGGACGAATCTGCTATCAGCATAGACGAATTGGTCATTTCTTTAAATACAGGCCATTCCAGCCATTATTTTCACCTCAAAGCTTCTTCTTCTCTCATTTTTACTTACTAATTTCTTGCTATGGCTGGAGGGAAGCGAGTCCGACAGGCTTCTGGAAGTTCCTCGAGGGCCACTCTGGACCCTCAATTCATGGAAGTAGAGGATCAAGCAGCTTACTATCGCTACAAAGAATGTGCCATCACCCTTTCTAGAACCATCAATCCTGTTCACCTTTCATATCTGGTAATGGATCTCTTTGCTCACACTTCTCTCTAATTCATTCTTACCTTCGATATCCCTTTTTCCTTAGAACTTTTGTTAGAATTTTATGCAAATCTTTGTATAAATTCTACTTTCACAACCCAGACCTCCTATGTGAATTGACGCCCAGTCGAGATCACATATCAGGATGGTGCTGAACTATTGCAGCTATCCACCACCGGGGATATGCTGCATATAATTATCTCAAAACCTAACTTTGACTGGTCCACGGCAAATCATTTTCTTCGCCATACCAATACACCCTTTCATGTTGGAGAGACTAGCTCTTTAGTCAAAGATGCTAGGACAATTCAGCATGTCCTTTGCACTTTCATTATTCCAAAATCTGGGGACGGAGTCTACATCACTCATCTGCTTTCTCTGACTACCTTGTTCATCATGGCCCGGAGAGAGTTTAATGCTACTGACTTAATTTTTTGATATATTGATCATTTAACAACTATTCGTGATCCATAACATAGGAGAAAACCCAACCTTGCTTTAGGACATCTCATAGCCTATATTCTTGAAACCAAATACAATCTTTAATATCCTATTCATCATGACCTTTAGCCTCCTTGCTACTCAAATAGCTCTTTCAATATCCTTCACAATACTCTTCTCCACCCTGGGGATGGGGAACCTCAGGGGGCCGAGGAGAAGGAGGCTCTCTCTCCCATTCCTGATACTGCTCCTCTTTGCCATCACTCACAGTTTGATCAGTTAGTAAAGAGATTTAATAGTTGGGAGACCTATTTTGAAGCTTACGTTGCTACACAAGAGCAGCAACATTATGAAGACATTGCCCACTACGAGCAGCACCGCACAGAGGAATTAGCCTGTTTTGACAGCTACATTACTCACAAGTAGCAGCATCACGACCAGGATATAGCCTGGTTCAATGCTCAATTTACTATGCTAGCTAGCTACTTTCAGCAAGCTCCACCACCTCCACCTCCATCTGATGATTAGGATCCCTCGTTTATGCAGTTTTAGTTTTTGTTTTATGTGGATTTCTTTCTTTTTCTGCATTATGATTTTAGTTGCATTCGTTTTTGTTTTTAGTTTCCTCCTCCTTTTGAGATGTCAAAAGGGGGAGTAGTATGTTTGTACTTGCTCTTGTAGTATGTTTGTACTTATTATGTTCAAAAATTTGAAAGCTTGTTTAGTTTTGCATTATTATTTTAGAATTGATTATCGATTTGTTTGCCATCATCAAAAAGGGGAAGATTGTTACAAACATGTTTTTTGGATTATGATTTTGATGATAGCAAACAAATCTTGTTTCACTATGATTGCATTTTTCAACTAATTTTTTAGGACTCAAAGATCGGACGGAAATCAGAATTAGCTCAAGACTGGGTAGATTAGGATTGAGTCAGTCTATAATTTTCTTTTTTCTTTCTTGAGTCAATTGTAATTGCTTAAAGTAACTGATGTTAAGTAACCCTACACACACACTTGAGAGATTTAGAACTTGTGTTTTTACTCACATCATCCTTGATGATCGCGCTCAAACCAGAAGATCTAATCAGGATTTCTTAGTTCAGGTAGCCGTAATTAACTGATTGGCCTGGACGATGCCTGTATCGGCCAGGACGATTTGCTCAATATAGAAAGAAATTGCTATCATGATCAATTTAGGTATTCTGTATTTTTGGAAATCGGCCAGGACGATTATGAGATCGGCCTTGATGATATTACACAATTATGCCTAAATTGATCTAGGAATCAAGGAACAAATTAAGGATAATTGATACGATCACATCGTCCTAGATGATCGCTGGATCGGCTAGGATGATTTATTCTAGAACCCTTAGTTGCTTCTGGACGATAAATATTGGCCAGCTCAAATTCAGGGCGATGCTCTAGACGATTTTCCTCTGATTTGAACTGATCGGCTCAGATAATCGTGAGATCATTCGGGACGATCAAGAAAATTTTCAATCATCCAATTTGCATTTAGGGAGATGCTCTGGCAAATCTTGTGAGATTTGTACTGATCGGCAAAGACGATTTCAATATCGTCCTGGATGATAAAGTCTACTACTTACAATTAATGAGCTCCTTTAAAGCTCTTCTATTTAAGAGCTCTTGCTCAACATTTTTGAACATCCTTGGCTGCTGTCTTGACCTAAGAAAACCTAAAGGAGAGAGAGAGAGAGAGGGGGAGAGAGACAAAGAGAGAGAGGATCTTGTGAAGGGGAGCTTGTGAGGGGATTCACAGGGGTTTACCCAAGCATTGTTCCACTTCTTCTTCCCTAGAGTCTCTTATCCTTGGAAGGGTTGGGAGAGGTAAGTTTCAGCAAGTGATAGTGGTTCTCTGCCTGCTTCAGATGGAGGCAAAAGGAGTTGGGTTCTCTTCCTTGCTGGGTGTGGCAAAATGGAGGTGTTTTTATGAGGGCTTCTTTGCCTAGCTGTGGGGGATAAACGAGAGTCACGTTGGTAGTGCAATACTCTGAGGCACCTCCGGGGAGTGGACGTAGGTCAAGTTGACCAAACCACTATAAACCCTTGTATTCTTTTTACTTCTTCCGCACTTTAATTTTCCGCATTTGTTTTTCCATGGTGATTTTAGTTTGTGATAATCGTTCTTTTGGTTTTAAAGAATTTTTTAAAATTCCATTTCACTCCCCCTCTCTTGGTTAGCCTCGGGACTAGTTCATAGGGCTTAACATCCCAAATGAACTTTCATCCAAGACAAATTTATGAACCAGTTCTTCATTAGAAAATACTAAATCCTCTGTAACATTTGATGTTTTTACTTCAGGTTTTCTCCAAACAGTAGTCTCTTGATGTTTTTTATTGAACTTTTTGAGGCTTGAATTCGTATATTTATTTCTTCCAAGGTTAACAATCAACCATTATCTATAACCAGTATTATCATTACTGGTTTCTTCAAACACCTTATCCTGAATACCCTTAACCACAGATGGAATATCAAGACATACAATCTTATCTTTATTAATTGAAATAGTATTGGAATCCACATTATTCTTTCTACAATCATTTTTATTATGATCAATCAACCAATAGTTGAAGCCAAAGTTAGGAATTCTTTCATATTCTATCTTCTGATAGAACTTCCCAGAGCTACCCTCCACCTAGACACTTAAGGGCATTTTAGTGTCCAACTTAACACGGACACAAATTCTTCTAAATTCCCTTCTTCCCCATTGAAACATGTTACCATCAATCAAGAATGGCTTCCCAACCATAGAAGCAATTCTACAAATGTTGATTTCATCCCAGCAGTGTAGAGGGGAGATTAGGTAACCTTATCCATATAACAGTCGTTAGGCCTTTAAGTGAGGTATGAGAGAAATTTTTAGACCTTTTATCTACTCTAATAATTTGTCCCTTAATGAACCAAGGATCATTTAATAAAACTGATTACAATGAACAAAGCACCTGGCCCATAACAATTAATGTAAGATGGAATTTTCTGAACTGAGACCACTGTCTTCTAAGTTTTGAGCTAATCATAGTTAATGGAGCTTCTCCTCAAAATAGTTTGATCACCAGAGAATTTGAAACATTATTTGAGATATCCAATTCATTCAGCACATGCAGCCTAACCATATTTTTGTCCTTAATATTTTCTTTTTTACTTTCATTTTGTTGGGAAATACTAATAGAACAAACTAGAATTGAATGAACATCTGCACAATCACCCAAGTCTCTAGATTTACAATTTTAACCTTCAACAAATCATATCTTAAATCTTTCTTCTTCAAATTAGAAATCTTGCACACTTCATCAACATTCATTATAACCCTATCATGAGCTCCTTCTTTGAGTTGGGATCAATTAGACTATTAGAAGCTATTCAATTTCATGATATACATTCATGATTATCATTAACAGAAATTTTTGCAAATTCAGGTCTATGAACTATGTTTTGATGATTGGCAAACACTCTTGCTTGACTTGGACTGTCTTGTACTACTGACTTTTCAGGAATGAAAGATCAGACAGAAAAATGGAGCCAGCTCAAGATGGGATAGATTAGGGTTAAGTCAGTCTGTAATTTTATTTTTTCCCCTCTTGAGTTAATTGTAACCTTTGGTGTGACTAATGGAAAGTAACCCTACACACACACGCTTAAGAGACTTAGAATTTCTATTTTTACTCAAATTGGTCATGACAATATTTACATCGTCCTGGATGATCGGGCTTAAAAAAGAAAATCTAATCAAGGGTTCTTAATTAAGGCAGCCGTCATTAGTAAATCATCCTGGACGATACGTATCGGCTAGGACGATAGGATCAAAATAGAAATAAATTACCGCCATAAACAATTAAGGTATTCTGTACTTTTGGCAATCGGCTAGGACAATCTTGTATCGTCCTGGACGATATTCACAATTATGCCGTAATTGATCAGACAATCAATGAGGTAATTAAGGATGATTAATATGATCATATCATCCTGGACGATCTATTCTAAAATCCTTATTTGCTCCTGGACGATAAATATCGGCCAAAACAAATTCTAGGCGATGTGCTGGACGATATGGAACGGACAGCACCAATCTAGGGCGATGCACTGGATGATATTGTACTAATTTGAACTAATCGGCCAGGATGATCAGACCAATTTTACCATCGTCTAGCTCAATTTCAGAGCAGTGTGCTGGCCGATCTTCAGAACTTTGTACTAATCGGCTAGGACAATTTCCATATCGTCCTGGACGATATAGTCGACAACTTGCAATTAATGAGCTCCTCTGAAACTCTTCTATTTAGGAGCTCTTGTTCAACGTTTTTGAATATCCTTGGCTGCTATCTTGACCTGAGAAAACCTAAAGGAGAGAGAGAGAGAGGATCTTATGAGGGGGAGCTTGTGAGGGGATTCACAAGGGTTGCTCCAAGCATTTTTCCACTTCTTCTTCCCTAGAGTCTCTTGTCCTTGCAAGGGTTGGGAGAGTTAAGTTCCAGCAAGCGATCGAGGTTCTCTGCCTGCTTCAGGAGGAAGCAAAAGGAGGAAGGTTCTCTGCCTTGCCGGGTGTGGCAAAAAGAGGTGTTTATAAAGGCTTCTCCGCCTTACTGTGGGGGCTAAAGGAGAGTCACGATTGTAGTGCAATACTCGGAGGGCGCCTCCGGGGAGTAGACGTAGGTCGAGTTGATCGACCCTTGTGTTCTTATTTTTTACTGCTTCCGCATTTATTTTCTTCCGCACTTATTTTTTGTGGTGATTTGGTTTGTATTTGTGCTTTGCCTAAAGAATTTTTAAAATACCAATTCACCCCCCCCCCCCTCTTGGTTAGCCTTGGGCTAGTTTTATAGGGCTTAACATTCCTAACAAACTTTTAGAAATGTTTTTTTCTACCACTAGTCTCGAGGAAGGAGATGAATTCAAAATTACCCTTATAATTGAATTTATTCTAGATTTGAATATATCTTTAACATTCTCTTCCACCATAACATTCTTTCCTTTACCAAAAATTTCTAGTTCTTTCTTCCATAAATAACCACCTTCATTAATGACTAATGACACACCAGATTTCATCTTAGGTTTTGAAACTTAAGCAAACATTGAATTCTCATCTCCAAAAGCTTATGGGGAAGAAGAATATAAACTGTATGGAGCAATTGCATCTCTTGAAGAAGAGATATGATCTTCTAGAGGACCACCGGCCACTGGTGACTAGCAAACATATACCACCATGAGTAGCGTTAATCCCGCACAGATGAAAATTTGAATAACAACTCGCAAAGTCCAAAGATTTCCTCAACCCTTCTCTCTCTAGCTTTGTTCTTTTGAAGATCTTATTTATAATGTGCAAACAAACTTTATTCTTGGAATTCTAATTTCCTTAGCTTTGGATGTAAAATCACTTATATCAAAAGTGTTTTGTGTTTTTTACATATGTATATTTTTCAAACTTTTCAACCTACCCGTGCTGTTTGTAATAGGATTGAGAAATTATTTAATAAGTTATTTTAGTGTGCCTCTAATGTGAATTCAAAAATTATTTTGACCTCCTGGAACAACTGTTGTTGTGTGCTTGAAGAATAGGCTTGTGCTATAAGAATATGTGGGATTTATCTCATGATTTCTCTTATAAGTTATGGTTTAATTTTTGTTCCAAAGTTTATCTATGGGCCAAGTTCATAATTGATAAGTATTATGCTAGAAAGCATCCTACTACATGCTATTATATTAATGGAGCCTTTAGGGTGTAGAAAAGGCTTTCTAATATCAAGTGGAGTGATGAACCTCATGTTAATTGGGGTCTAGGTATTTCTAACCTCTTCTTTTGGCAATATCAATGGCTTGAAGGTTTGTTCATAGATTCCTTTATTTATTCTTCCTCCACGACAGCTACTAATGTTGATTCCTTTATCACTAACAACATTCAGTATTATAATAAACTGGTAGACATCATTCCTGAAATGTTATTGCTAAAACTTTCAATCTTGCTATTAATATTGATTTTTAGGAATTATTATTATGTGATTTATCTATCCAAGGTATGTTTACCTTAAAAAATGCTTGGCAAGAGTTTAGGGAAAAGCTTTGTGTTAAGAAAGTTTGCTCCATGATTTGGCATAAGAGTATTCCAATAAATATTTATATTTTTGTTTGGAGAATCACGCATAAATATATTCTAGAGATGCAAATTTGAGAAAAAAGATATTTTATTTTAACTTATAAGTGTCAATGCTACTTTCATGAAGAGAGCATGCATTATGTACTTATTTTTTGTTTGATTGTTGTCAGAATTTTGTCATACTTTGATGATATTTTCAAGTTAAATTAGTTTAGTGCGTATTTCTATTAACACTTTGCTTGATTCATGGCTCATTAACTCTAAAGGGCATATAGTAAATGTCATTCCGTCTTTAATTTTATGGTTTTTATGGTTTCCTAGAAATAATTCTATTTTTAATAATTGTAATATGGTTTACCACCACATTATTAGGAACATTAAAGATAAAGTGTGCAATGTTTTCTCTACCAAACTTTTAACTTCCAAATATTTTAAAATTTACTTTTTTTTCTCTCATAATTTTAGTATATCTCTGCATTATAGAAAAACTTAGGTTGAACAAAAGTTGGTTCTGTGGATCAAACCTCCATTTAATATTTATAGATTAAATGTTGATGGGACTATTTAAAATAGCTCTTTTGGGTGTGATGGCATTATTAGGGATGAGCAAGGAAACATGGTTATGGCTTTAGCCACACTATTGAAGAACTGTTTGGTGGTGATGGCTGAGCTCTCTACTATTTTTAATGGTCTTAAATTATGTATTTCTCTTGGAATTACTAATATTTGGATTTAGGTGGATGCCACTTCTAGTATCCATTATCTTATGAAGAAAAAAGATAGTATTTGAAACTCAGATCTTTTTTACCTTATTAGAGAAATTAATTGACTAGTAATTTTAGTTAACTTTACTATTACTTATTTTTATAGGAAAGGTAATTCTTGTGTTGATTGTCTTGCAAATTTAAGTTTATCTTACTAACTTCACTGATAAAAATTTCTCTAATTTACTAAAAGTTATGATTAGGTTAGAAAAAATGGGATTACCTTATGTTAGAATTTAGTTATTTTTTGGCTTTATCATTCCTTAGCTTTGTTCTACTTATGGCTTATCCTAATGAGTGTGGTTTCATTTTATCTCAGTTTTATGATTCACAGCTTTTTATTATGGATTCTAAGCAGTCCAAACTTCCTGGTGTTTTGTAGTTTGCAGGTTGAGATATGATTGGAATTTTTGGTACCTTGATTTAAACTTCATCCGTTGCTCTTTTATTCATGGGAGTCTCATTGTAGGTTTGCTGTATTATTTGTTATTAAGTTGGAGCTAGTTCTATTGGCCTATATGGCTGAATTCTTTGGGTTTGTCATATTTTTGGGGGTTCTTCTTAGTTGGGCTTTGCTGACCTCCTTGGTTGACTTCCTTGTCATTTGTTCTTGGTTGTGCTTATCTTTTTTCCTTTCTTTGCAAGTTATTTGATGGGATCTAGAATTATAACTTTGCTGCCAGTTTGGTTGTGATAGCCTTTTGCCCGAAGTTTCTAGGTATTACTCAAGTCTGCTGCATTTCTATATGTCTAAAAGAGTATTAGTTATAGTGAGAGAAGCTCCCATTTTGTAGTGAGAGAAATCCAATAAAAGTTTGAATTTCCCATTTTTCCCAGTTATGATGGGGGTTGATAAGTGAAATTCACTGTTAAGAAACCCTTCTTGTTCTATTCCTTATCATATACCTTTGGTGGGATCTCCTTTGATTATTAGAGGTCATCCTACTGTATTCATTTCATTCTAATGAAGTTATAGATTTTATACTAAGTTGAGGACCATGGTTTATAGGTGGCCATATCATTGGAATGGAAGAATGGACTCCGATGTTTTTTACTTTGACAATGAAAAATTTGTTCTATAATTTGTGGATCCGCCTGCCGTAGCTCACCTTATTTTGTTTGGATGAGATTATATTGCATGCATAGTGTCAAAATCTGGATGGTAATATGTTCAATTGGGGAAGAAGAGAATTTTCTAGAATATATGTTTGTATTAAACTTGATGATAAATTACCTCAAGGTGTTTGGGTCGAAGATAGTTCCGGTCGATTCTTACAAAAAGTTCAATATAAAAAAATTTAATTATTATGTTTCAAGTGTGGAAGAATTGGACATATTTACAAGGTTGTACTACAGTAGACATCCAAAGTAAACTCGATGTGTCTGATAAAGGGAAAACTATGAAAGATTCTACAGTGGACAATATTAATAATTATAATCATACTATTAGAGGTGGATTTGATAAACATGAATTTGGAGTTCTTATTGGTGCTGATATGGAAACTGATGAGTATGGTCAATGGATTCTTGTTAATTATGGAAGAAAGAAATCCTATGCTTTTAATAGATCCAAGTCATCTGCTACTTCATCATATATTAAAAATGGCTTGAAGTACAAATTTGTTATGAAAGATCTAATTGAGGACAAATCACATGTCCTGAAAAAGGTAAATGTTGTCCTGGAGAGTTCAATGAATTTTAAAATGTTCAAGGTTGATAAGTATGTTAATGGGAAGGAGGAAGTTAATGTTCTAAAATATTATACTAATGAGGTTGAGGTGTCAAAAAATATTAGTAAGGAGTCATTATAGGTGCGTTATGTGCAAATAGGATATGCGTATCTTATGTTGATCTGATACCAATGGAAGTTTGTGAATATGTTCCAGATGATGAAATTTTTTATGCTGATAAAGATGAAAATTTTCAAAATCCTTGTAATAAATCTTTAATTATTAGTCAAGAGGTTTCTAATGAAAATCCTTGTAACCAGGTTGTGTGCAAATTGGCTCCTAATGGAGCTATTTGTACAGTCCTTAAACATGTGGAAAATGACATTGATTTAGAAGTCAAAATTTTAAAGATTAATGAGAAGAATGATGAGGCAATAAATACAGACAATGCAGAAAAAGTTGATGTCACTATAGATGCTGATCTAGAAGTCAAAACTTTAGAAGATAATATTGAGGTGTTTCAAAGAATCTGAAGGTGTCACACTTATCTTTAAAATATGATAGTGGTTATTCTGTTATTATTACTTCTTTGTCCGATAAGTATTATTCTAAAGATATGGAGTGTTTGTATGTGTTGTTAATAAGATTCATTCGTTGTCTAAATTTGCTCATCTGAAGAAAAAGTTGAAAAAAGATTTGAATATGTTTGGACCTATTAAAGATAGCCTTAGAGGGAGGAAAATGGATGTTTTTGGTGAAAGTGCTAGGGGCTTCCCCATCTATTTCATAAATGTCATCATTATCATTTTTGATTTATAGGAGAGATAAGAAAAAAGAAGCTTCCCATTATTTAAAAAGTTTGCCTGCTGATAATGGTGTCTTTTTTTATTGGGTTGATGGAAACTAAATTATATTCCATGGATGTTAAAGAAGTTAGGAGAATAATAGGGCTTGATTTTGAATTTTTTTCATGTTAATGCTAGAGGAACCTCTGGTGGTATTCCTGCTCTGTGGAAAAGTAATATTTCTTCATTTATTATTGTTAATTATTGTAAGCAATGTATTATTGGTAATTTGAAAGCCTATAATGGTATCATATTGATGGTAACCATTATGTATTGAAATAAAGCCTTGCATGAAAGATGAAATTTGTGGAATAAGATAGAAGCTTATACTTTTAAAGATAATTCGTGCATTATTAGAGGTTATTTCAATTGTATTCTCTCTGAGGCTGAAATGAATAGGTGCAAAAAGATTCTTGTTCTCTCAAGGTCTGCAAGAGATGATGAATTTATTAAATGCAGATGATTATCATGATATTATCTTAATTAGGCCAAATTTTACTAGGTGTAACAGAGAGATAGGATCACCCTGTCTTAAACCATGAGAGGATTTTAAAACACCACTGCTTTTGCCTTAACAATATTAAAAAAAGGATCCTTCAATGCAATTTATGATAAGATAAATAAATACATAATTAAAGCCAAATAGATGAAAAATATTACCAAAAAAAATCCAATTAATGTTGACATAAGCTTTGGCAATATCTAATTTCATAATAATGTTGCCACCTCTCACCCTACATCAAGGTCATGACAAAAGTCTTGGGCCAAAAGAATGTTATCAGAAATAGCCCACCCATTAACAAACCCCATTTGATATGGAGAAATAATTTGAGGGAGGAGAGGGTTAACCGATTTATAAGAATTTTAAAAATCAACTTATAAAAAAAAAGTGCAAAGACTTATAGGTTTGAATTCATTCCAATTGCTAACAGAACTGTTCTTAGGAATGAGAACAATAGAGGTATAAGTAAAGAAGTTAGGAATGTTATGACAAGCAAAAAATCTAAAAAATAGCAAAAAGATCATTACTAATAATAAACCAAGCTTTCAGAAAAACGTAGTGGTAAAACCATCCGACCCAACTTTAAAATCAATATTTATATCATGAACAATCTCCTTGATTTTCTCTAAAGTAGGAGTTTAGAAAAAAATATCATAATCATCCTGAGAAAGGGATAACACTAGGGTTATAAATTGGAGTAGAATTAAAATACTTATTAAGAAGGTTATCAAAGTGCTCAACCATAGAAGTAAGAATTTCCTCAATAGCCTTAGTGTAGGAACCATCAGCATGACTGATTTTATCATTGTAATTTTTAGCATAATTTCTATTTACCAATGCATGAAAATACTTAGTTTTATTGTCACCTTCAACATTGTGTTCGGCAGCCACGTTTTGTTTCTAAAAAGCTTCCTCTTGAGCTTGTAATTTGAAAAGACAATATTTAGCATCACGAAGCAAATTGAAAATTTCATCAGAAGGAAACAATTGGAAATTATGCTCTATAGTATTTACTTTATCTTTAGAAATAAGGTTATTAGTGAAAACATTTTTAAAAACATTTCTATTCTACCATTTTTTTTTTGCTTAAGTCCTTTAAGTTTGAACCATAATTTGTTCATATCAATAATAGAGTTATCAGGATGTAGAGGAGCATACCAATTCTCCTAACTCATGTTCAAAAAAGAATTATAAAGTAACCACATGTTTTGAAATCTAAAATTACGTGCATGACCCACATGCCTAGTCTTAAAACTAATAAGAATAGGCAAATGAATAGAAAGAGTTCTACTAAGATAATTGACAGAGATTGAGTTAAATGAGTTAACCCAACTATCATTAAATAGCACATGATCTAAACGTTTCCATAAGTTACAATGGTTCCAAGTAAAATTATTACAAGAATAACTAATGAGCCTTAAGTTGCAATCCAAAATCATGTTATTGAAATCCTTCATATAGTGATAGATAAGAGTAGAACCCCAAATCCATTCATAGGGGTCAGAGATAATATTAAAATCACCACTAACTAACTAGAGAAATTTAATAATACTGCAGAAATTAGTGAGTTGCTCCCATAAACATTTCTAATAATATGAAAAGAAGTAGCATATATAAAAGATGCTTAGAATTTCAAGTGTAAAAATTCAATATTGTAATGAAAACTTAAGTAAAATACCCAATAACATCAATCATGATAGAATCTTTCCAAAACAACCAAATCTTATTGGATGAATAAGCAATAGATTGATTAAAACCAAGAACCTAGCAGTACTAAACAATTTACCAGATGTATTAAGAGTTTCAGGTAAAACAAGAATTGAAACATTATGAATATGATAAATTCTTAACACCCAACTTAGTGGAGGGGCTACCCATACCCCTAACATTTCAAATAATAGACTTAAACATAAGAGGAGGTAAATGACTAGTTTGAGAACAGGTGGTCCTAAAAGGTTATAAAATGATCATTTAGTTTTCCTATTCTTCTTATTTTGAACTTTATTATAACTAGTATCATTTTCTAACATGCTATCATCTTTGGCGAAACATTTTACCACAACATCCATATCCTTGTTATCAATAAATTTATTGCTATATTGATGTAAATTTTGTGAATACTTACTACCAATATTGATATCATTCATACGATTAGAAATATCTTCCTCCCTTACCACCTAAGCCAGCTCTTCATATTTAAAGTTATATCCCTCTTCCATAATTTTATTACTACTAATGCCAATACCAGCATTATTAAATTCTCCTTCCTCAGAATCTCCTTTTCCCATGATAAAAGTTTTTTCATCCATCTCACCTGAATAAGTTTCCTATCATCCTTAGTTTATCCCGAAGCTTTATCCTATTAATTCATAATGGGTTCAAATGACAAAGTATTAGCATTTGAGTAACAACCTATGGCAAGCTTGAATGTAATATGTTGTTTTGGAAAAATGTGACTATAATTAAGATCATTTGAAAGTTGAATCGCAATGTGCCGCTGATCTAGAAAAACCAATATGAGATGGGCAAGAAAGTTTCAAAATTAGTAAAAATTTTTATAAGACATCAAGGTTAAGTCGGTGAAAGACAAAATTTCCAACTAATGTTTTAGCAAATGGAGAGACCAACTAGTAAATCACATAATCATTAAACATCAGAGTAGGGCATCCTTTAAAAGAAGTTTGAACTAAATTCAGTCTAGAATTCACAAAACATCTTGAAAATAATAACACTTGCCTTCACCATTTGAAGAATACCAAGGGTTTGATGATGATAGAATCATCATCACCAAAAGCCACAGAAACCAAAAGGAAAATAAACCAAAAAAGCAATGAAGTTAAAGACAAAGTTAAAAAAAACCAAGACAATCGAGAAACAAAATGATGCATATAGGAAGAATGGAGGTTGCAGGACGAGGCCCTAGATCGCCAAAGAGTTGCCAGAGATAACTTTAGCACAAGAAGGGATGGTACGATGGTCCAAAGTCATAGAAACCAAAAGTAAAATCAAATTAAACCATAGAATCAATGAAGTAAAGATAAAGAAATGTGCCAAATTATCTAAGAGACCCTAAGTCTAAGGTTATGGTTAATAGTTTACCTATACATACTAGATGTTTTAGCATAAACTTGGGCTAGCTTTGTTCTATAGATCCTAGTGAATAATCCAAATGAAGGGCTCAAAGTTAGAGGAGCAGTAGGGAAAATGTTATGAAGCTTGAAAAAAATGGTGGCTTAATTACTTTGATTTCTCATCACTAGCATCTTCTAATTACTAGTTTATAGTGGGAAAATGTAGAGGGACCTATAAGATGCAAAAATAAAATTAAAGCCACTCATGGAAAGCACTAGAGATGGAATTATCTTGGAATCACTACGTCTTTTGGTTTTCCCTTTTCCAATCAGACGAAGCTATTCCAAGAGCTATGAGCATTAGGGATAATGGCTGGTTAATTAACAAGTGTTTCATGTGGTTAGGGAATAATATGAGCAAGGAGGTTGCCTAAAAAGGAAGAAAATGACTTGGGCTAGTTTAAGCTACACTAAGGCTTGGGTTATATTTAGAGATGTTTAGGATTATTTTGGAACCATCTAGAGCAAGAAAAAATTATTGTGACTGGGTAAGTTTAAGTATTTAAGAGGCTTCATTAATTTGACTTTTTAATTTACTATTTAATTGTCAAACTTGGTCAAGTAACCCTAGATAAATCCTAAGAATCATCAAGAGGCTATTTGAGTCAAGTGCAAGGGGTTTAATGCCATAGATAAGAAGTTTACATATACGAAAGCACATATAACTTGAGTTTGACTAATTTGGTGTGTTGATGAGATTAACTCACCATAAACTGACTAAGTCAAAGTTTAGGTGAGTTTAGGAGGTTAATTAGACCAAGTTGAGCAAAGGGAAAGGTCTAATTGATCATATGCAGTGGTTTGACCCTATCTAGATTAATTCAATTAGGTTAACAATTGAACTGGAGAGCTAGGATTGAAAGGTTTTGTACCTAAAGAACTTATGATAGACGTTCATACAAGGATTGAAGTCGAGTGGCTAGTGTGATGTAGAGTGTAATCCACTAGGCTAAAAAATATATATATCAAGTTTTGAAACTAGTTCAATGGTATTTAACTTTTCTTTAATGAACTTGGGGACTAGTCATCATATCTAAGGCAAAATGATATTCAGAGATTTATGATTAGAATGACCTCAGAAAAAAAGGGGTCAATAAATTTAATCCATAGTTGAAATAAATGCACACCATAGATATCATTTTAAGGAATATATATATATGGTCTGGTAGCCTTCCTGCTTAAAAGGTTTGAAATTAAAACTTTTGAGAAGTTGTTAATTGAGGCCTCTAATATCTATGATGAATCTTCTCAATTATTAATCTGTAAAGATCAATCACTATTATATTCTAAAAAAATTAAACAACAAAAAGTCTTTGAGAACAAATCTAGGTCAAGTTCAAAGTTAGATAAAGGAAAATAGATAATGAAAGTATAAGTAAACATTCTAGTGTGTGCATCACAATTTAAATAGTATAGTAAACCTTAGAGTGATCAAAAGGGAAGAATACAATGAATTTTCAACAACCTTTTAAATAAGTCAAATTTTAAATTGCATGACACTAAGAGGTCAAAAGAAGTGGGTAAATTGGGGCAACCGAATTATTTCACATATCATTGGATGTTAGGTCATATATTTGAAATTTGCATCACCTACAAAGAATGAAGTATTTAAGCATACTTAAAATGTTAATTCTTTTACCATTTGCAACTTGCAATCTAATAATTTGTTTTAAAAAACTCACACCATCTTAAAATATTCCTAGTTGGTGATGAGATTCTTCTGATATAATCCTTCCAAATATCACAGCAGTATCTTTCTATAATGATTTTTCCTAGAGTATAATTTTTATTATGAATGAAAATCCAAGCTAAATGAACTATTAAAGGGCCTTACATCCCAGCCACTCCTTGAATACTAAGACCACCTTAATTAATCAAATTATAAAGTGTATTCCATAAGCAACCCAATCCTTCCTTGTTCCTTATGCCATAAGAAATTCCTACAAAATTTTTCAATATCATAAAGAATACTCTTTGGAACCAAAGAGTGTGACATACTGAATAAAGGAATATAAGAGAAAACAGATTTAAACAACAAGATCTTTCTAGCCAATGACAATGGTTGTGATCCCCACATGTTGAGCTTCTCCACAACATTATTCAAAAAATTTTGATAATCAAAAGCTTTTAATCACCTCAGGGCCATCTTCACTGTTATATAATTAAACTCAGCAACTTGATGATAAGAAAGTATTTTATTTATCTTTCTTTTCCTTCATTTAGTAACGTATCTTCCAAATAACTCCATGGATTTCTAAACATTATTATTCTATGTGGTCCACAAAGAGTATTCCTTCAGAATTTTAGTAATAAGCTTTGCATTACAACGTGAAGCTTCAGCAGCAATCAACTCATCATCCGTAAACAACATATGAGAAACCTTTTTAGTATCTAGAGCAATTATGTCCCAAGATCACCACCTTTTTCATTAAAAACTTTATATAACAATTTCGAACAAAGCATGAAAATGCAAGGAGATAAAGAGCAAACTTGTCTAAATCCACATTCAACATTTATCCACTTACTCTTCCTACAATTAATTATAATATCAAATTTTGGATAGCTAATACTTCGAATAATCAAATTACTGAATTTCTTTGGATATCCCATATGAGGTAAAATATTTTTTAAATTATTCTATGACATGCTATCATAAGCTTGAACCATATCTGCATTAAGTATTATATATCAAGAACTAGATTTAAAAAAAGTAAGCATGTTTAGTTCTTCATGAACCAATAGAAAGTTCACAAAGATAGATCTACTAGGAACAAAATGCACCTTGTTGTTCTAAAATAATATTCATAAGAAAGTTCTTCAATAAATTCAAAAATCATAGCCATCACCATTTTATAAATAGTTTGACATAAGCTTATTCATCTAACATTATTCACCTCATATGCATTATGAACTTTTGGCATCAAAACAGCCAAAGTTTCTTTCTAAATATCAGGCATAATTCCATAAATAAAAAAAATTCTCCACCATATTCCACACTTCAATGTTTACAATGCTCCAGAAAATTTTTTAAAAATAAGCTTTGGTATCATCATTTTAAGGTGATTTATTATTTTCCATCTTCATTATAGTAGAAAATAATTCTTTCTTTTGAAAATCAACAAGTAACTTCTGCTTCATATTATTGCTAAGTTGTAGATTGTTATGAAATTAAGGCCAATATTTAAGAGAACAATGTCTTTTTTTCCATTTATTCAAAATAAATCTTCAAAAATAGCATGAATTTTCTCCTCATCAATTTCAATAACATCGTTATCAATAGAAATTTAATTGATCATGTTCCCATTCCTTCTGGCAGATGCAAAAAGCATGAAAAAACTTAAATTTTTATCGCTTTATTCCAACCACTGAGTTTTAGAAAGTTTTCTCCACCACATAGGCAATCTTGCAGTAGTAGTTTTCAACTCATGCACTTTATTCCTCATTAGTAATAGCTTATTCAAATTCAACCCATGCAAGCTTTTTGCTTTTAGTAATAAAAAAATATCATTATGGAGATCCCACTTTAACTTGATAAGTTTTCTCAATTTGTGCTTGCTCGAAAAGAACAAGTTTTTAAGGGATCTACTAACTTTTCTATGAAGGATATTGGCAGCAGTTCCAAAATCCTTTTTCCTTCAAGCTTTCATAACCACACTTCTCAAAGCTTCTTAGGAACACTAAACATTCTCAAATCTAATAGACTTTTGATTATAATTCTTTGATTTGAAAAGATTAATAATGAGAGAACAATGATCAGATGTGATTATAGGCAGGAGCTTGATAATAGCAAACGGAATATAAAATAAAGCTTTAGAATTTAGACAAACCCTATCTAATTTTTTTGAAATATGATCAAGACCTTCTTTTCTTAGAAGTGTTCTTTGTTTAGATTGACATTTATTAGAAGTGCTCTTTGTTCCCTTCCTATTTATATCTTTCTAAATCTTCAACCTACTCGTGCGGTCTGTATAAAATAAAAAAATTATTTAATAAATTCCTTTGGAAGGGGACAAACTATATTTCTAAAATTATTTAGTCCGCTTGGGATAAGTGTTGTGGTGTTTTCGAATAGGGTACTTTGGGTTGTAAGAATATGTATGATTTGTCTTATGCTTTTTCTTTCAATTTGTAGTACAAATTTTGTGCTTAAGTGAGTCTTTGGTCTAAGTTTATTTATGCTAAGCATTATGTGGGTAAGCACCCTACTATATGTTTTTATAATAAAGGTGACTAAAAATTAAGGTGAATTATTGGTTGGCAGTAAATTCTACTATTATCAATATTGCTACCACTTCTACTATTAAGGTGAATTATTTAATTACAAAAGAATTGTTGGGATTATTATAAACTTGCTGATGTTATTCTTGAGTCTATTATTCAACAAATTCTAAACTTCCCTATTAACACTAATTCTGATTATTCATTATTATGCAATCTTTCTAATAATGGGAGCTTCATATTATAGGAAATCGTGCACGCCCTTAGATCTAAGAACTATACCACAAATATTTTTTCTATGATTTGGCATAAAAGTATTCCTACCACTTTTATAATTTTCATTTGGAGAATATTACATAGGTTCATTCCCATTGATGAAAACTTAATTAAAAGAGGTTTCATCTTAGCTTCCAAATGTCAATGTTGTTATCATGTAGAACATGCATCATGCCTTTCTTTTTGGTCCTATATGTTAAAATTTTCACATATTTTATTGATATTTTTAGATTAAATTACTTCAATGCTAATTTGTCTATTAATAATATGCTTAATTCTTAATTTATTATGTCTAAAGATCTTATTATACATGTTATTCCTTCTCATATTTTGTTTTATTTATGGTTGGAAATAAATAATTCTCTTTTTAATGGTATTGGTATGAACCATCATAGGATTATTAATAATGCAAAAGTCAAGATTTGGAGAGAATATTATGTTAATCTACTCTCTATCAAGAACTTTGAAAACTATTTCTTTATGGATCCTTAGTTGGGTCTCTCATTGGAGGGTAATCATTCCTCTATTGATCCTAGGTTAGTTTACTATATTAACCACCTAATAATACCTATAAGCTTAATGTGGATGGCTCTATCAAAGAGTCGATCTCTAGTTATGGTGGGATTATTAGGGATGTCTATGGAAATTTTATTATGCCCTATACGGGCCCCATACATAAATGTTCTGTTATTTATGTTGAACTTTTAGCGATTCTTCTTGTTCTTAGATTATGCATCTCTCTTAGCATTACTAACATTTAGATTGAAGATGATGCTATTTATAGTATTTATTATTTAAATAATAATTGTCATATTGTGTGCAAATTGGAATTATTTTATCATGTTAGGGAGATTAAGGAGTTGTTGATCTTTGTTAACTTTACCATGTCTCATGTGTATAGGGAAGGAAATGCTTGTACTGATTGGCTTGCTAAATTTGGATGTAATTTAGACTTTCTTACCAATTTATCCACCACCAACTTACCTACTCCTTTAGAGGGTCTTTTGAGATTAGAAAAAATTAGTTCACTTTATCTTAGAATTTTGGCATTTATTTTTTTTGGGCCTATGGCTCCTTTGCATTTTTTTTTGGGTGTTTCCTTCTGCTTTATGGGATAGTGGTTCTCCCATCCTCCCTTTAATTTGGTTAAGTCTATTAGTTTTACTGGTTGCTGCTTGTGCCTTTTGGATTATTTTTTGGATTATTTCTATGGCCTATTTTCAAGCTATGATTGTACCATTATGATTTCAGAGTTTAAACCCTTATGCTTCTTATGTATTCCCTAAATGTTGTGCCTTGAGTTAGCTTATTATGGTGTTTTTTGGACTGTGTTGAAATTTTTACTTAGTAATTTTGGTGGTGTGGTTGTGAGTTTTTGTTTGTTCCCCTCTTATATGGATTTCTTTGTCTTCAATGTCATTGTTAGTTGTATATGTAAGTTCTCTAGTTTATACTTTCATCTACTGCTCATTTGGGTATGGATTTGAGGTACAATGGCTGGTATCAATCTTCTTCCTATCGGCTATTTGGTCTATTCACTTTCTTCATTCAGGGCTCTTGAGCTTTGATGGGTATGGGTTTTGACTGGAGTGGCACTTGGGTTATTTTCATGATGGTAGTTCAGGTAGTAATTGTCTAAGCTTGGGTGGCCATTCTATTATGTTGCTTGGTTTTAGACTTATTGTAGCATTATTTATTGGATGTCTTGGAACTATTATTTTATGGAGTTTTGTGGTGGCACCCACTATAATTTATACTGCTTTAATTCCTTTATGTTCGAGTATTAAGTTTCTCATTACTTATTTGGTAGGTGTTACTGTGCCTATGTTAGGTTTATATACAATGTTTCCTTCTCTATATTCCTTGTTGTTTTGTGTGGTGTATTCAAACCTTAGTGCTTCACAACTCCTATGGGAATGTAATTTTAGTTTTGTTCAGTCATTTTTGTAGTTGGACGGTGTTTTCTGATCTCTCTGTATTTGATGATGCTAATTTTTATAATTTTGCTAGTTGGTGGCTGAATATCTTCTCTAATGGTTATCTTATATTTTTTGTGGAAAATTTATCTGGTTATTGTAGCTACCGGACTTCGTGCATTTTCTATTTTTCTGTTCAATTTATTTTGTTGGAGTTATTTAGGTGTAGGTTTTCTGCATTTTGGAGCTTTAGATAGAAACATAGTACTGAAAGCTATTAATTGGATCTTTCTTCTATTTTGTGTTCTCGTTTTTGTCGACCACTCGCTCCTGTGCACCATAGATTCTACCTAGGTTATTATATATTTGTGCTTAGTAAGGAACTTGAGCTCTTAGTTTTTTTTTTCTTTTATAGCTCTTTTGAGTTCTATTTAGCTTGAAGTTCCTCTTAAGGACCTTTTAAAAATTTTCTTATTCAATGCGAAGGCCCCACTTAGAGTCCCCCCCCCCGCAAATAAAAAAAAAGATAACATGGAACATTTTAATAAGCCTTCAAAATTCATTTGATATAAGCCTAGGTAGATATGAGTCTTTGTAGAAAATTTCATGCAATAATATCTTTTATATGGAGAGTTTAAATCAAATGAAAGATATAGGTCTTTGGGTGACGGGATGAAGATGCAATCATAGCAATTTGATTTGAAAGGTTATGGTTATGTAATATCAATACTACATTCAACTTTCCCAAACATGCAAAATGTTGGAGTTGATATCTTACATTTATTCTATGAAGTGCATGATAAAATGAACAAAATGGAGTCTGATGTGGTTTAGTGACTCGTCGCTACCAAACCACGTCGATAAATGCATGCTGCTGCATGGAAAACCTGACTAGTAAGAGCCACCATCCAACATTGATTTAAATTAAACATAAAATATATATTAAATTCATAGAAATTTGAAAAATAACAATAAATGATATACTCAACAACTTTATTCACATAATGACTTTATGGAACCAGGGAGTAGAGCTTATTCATTTAAAAACAATCAAGAAAACATATTAAATATATAGGGAGTATTTCCATTTTGAATTATACTTTTTATATTATTCCCTAAATACTCAATCATTTTAGATAAAATTTGGTTGAGTTACATTAGATTATGTTTTCCACAAACCATAATTTTCTTAGGCATGTTCGAAATCCCCTCTATTAACAAATGAATTTTTACATGTATGGGGCATAATTTAGCCTAAATTATTAAAAATTAATTATATCCAATCTTTAGAGAATTAGGTATCCATTTTTGTAATGATTAGGTACTTTCATGCAAGGTTTAGAAACACCTGAATGTATTCTTAATTAGATAGTAGAGAAATCTAGGTAAATCAACTTAGGGTTGTGTTCAGTTAACGTAGAAAAATTCTAGGAAATACACCCTACATCCTAAAGGGATGAAACTCAAACTCAGCACACATAGAGATATCATAAACCCAAAGAATTAATTTGTCATTATTTAGAGTTCATTAAGTTGATTAAATAACAAACCCTAATTTTAGTCTCTATTTTGGGGCTGAAATTAAACAAAATCATAATAAATTCAATTAAAATCCAAAAATATATTGTAAATTATAAAAATTCAAATTTAAATAAAATAATTTGAGAAAGTTAACTAAATTCAAATCATTTTAATTAATTAAATTATTTATCAAATTAAATTCAATATACTTATATAAAATAATTTTAATTAAATTTAAATAACTAGTTCATTAATAAATACTTAATTAAAACTAAAAGTCATTATGCATATGCTTGATTCCTATTGAAATTATGAAATTTTCATTATTAAATAGAAAAAAAATTGAAAAAAAAATTAAACTAACCAAGAGATAACAATTATATCACTATCTTTCCTTAACAAAAATAAAAACGTTGAGGGAAGGTTAATTTGAAAGTTTGTTAGGGATGTAAGGCCCTTATGAACTAGCCCAAGGCTAACCAAAATGGCGGGTGAATTAGTATTTTAAAGATTTCTCAATCGAAACTTAAACTCATGCTAAACCAAAATTCAACACAAAGAAAACAAAAGTGTGGAAATTCAATGCGAAAAAGGTAGTAAGAAAGAACACATAAATTTATAGTGGTTCGATCAACTTGACTACGTCCACTTCCTAGAGCGTCTGCTTCGAGTATATCACTAAAAATAGTGACTCTACTTTTGCTCCCACAGAATGGCGGAGAAACCTTTACAAACCTCCTTTCCAACGACATCGGTGAGGCAGAGAACCCGACTCCTTTTGCTTCCTCCAAAAGCAGGCAGAGAACCTGACTATTTTTTCTTCCTCCTGAAGCAGGCAGACAACCTTGATTAATTATTGAAGTGGAACTCTCTCGAACCTCCAAGGACTAGGGATGATGATTGGAGAAGATGACTTGGATCCTTACTTGGAGCGACCTTTGTAAAACCCCTCTCAAGATCCTCTCTCTCTCTCTCTCTCTCTCTCTCTCTCTCTCTCTCTCTCTCTCTCTCTCTCTCTCTCTCTCTCTCTCTCTCTCTCTCTCTCTCTCTCTCTCTCTCTCTCTCTCTCTCTCCCTCTTCTCTAGGCTATCTCAAGTCAAGATAGCAGCAAAAGATACACTCTTGAGTAAAACAAGAGGTCTTATATAGAAGAGCTTCAGAATAACTCTTAATTGTAACAAACTAACATTATCGTCCAGCACAATATGAAAATCATCCTAGACAATCAGTACAAATTTAGCTCAATCAGTCAATACGATATGGGACGATTAGAAGGAAATTTGTTCATATCATCTAGGACGATAGTATATCATCTTGTACGATTAGTTCAATTCATCGAATATCGTCCAGACCATCGCCCTGGATAGGAGTCTGAATAATAAAAAAATAACTTGATCATTTGGGAAGATTAGTTCAAAATATCACAAATCATCAAGAACATCACCCTGACTGAAACCAGGCAAATATTTGATCATCTAGGAAGAACTAAGGCTTGTTAACTGATCATCCCGGATAATCCTGTGATCATCTAGGATGATACTGCATCGTCCAGGATGATGTCCAAAAATAAAATATGTCTAAATAGATCTGGCGGCTAATTCTTTCTAATTTTATCATATCATCTAGGGTGATGATAAAATCATCTGGGATGATTTTCTTAATGATGGTTGCCTTAATTAGGATGCCCTAATTAGGTTTTATGTTTTTAACTTATCATCCAGGATAATGTTTGGATCATCTAGGATGATGTGATAAAAAACAAAGAACTTTAAAATAATTATAAAATTTCTCTCAAGTGTGTGTGTGCAAGGTTACTTAACAACAGGAAACACATCATTTATAATTGACTCAAAAAAGGGTAAAAAACACTAAACGCACATTATAGGTTGACTCAGTCCTAATCTACTCAATCTTGAGCTGTATTGATTTGCGATTTGACCTTATAGACATGAAATGTTAGTAAGCAAGACATTCGTAGAAAAATAGAAATATTTTCTATCATCAAAATTATATTCCCTAAAATCAAATTCAAAACAATCACCGTCTTTTTGATGATGGAAAACACAAAAGCAGTTTAAAGAAAATAAATAGGAACAATATGAAATGAGAAATTCAAATTTTACTAAGGAATAACATAGTATAATTAACCAACATAAAAAAATAGTACAAACTAGAATAATACAGCTACTTCCCCTTTTGACATCGAAAAAAGGAGGAGGAAAAAAAGGATAAAACAAATTAGAAACTAAAAAATAGAAGTAAACTTCACCAAGAAAACAACATCACAAAAAACAAACTAAAAGAAGGATTGAGATGATCAGAGAAGGGCCATAAACAAAACCATCAATTATAAAAGATAGAAATAAAATATGAAAAAGTCACTAAAAACATCGAAAGGAACGATAAAATAAAGGTTTTTTTTAATCAAAGCCTGAATATGATAAATTCTCCATGTGATTAAATTAAAAATTTGTAAAAATCAATGAGTTAACATCATCAAAATCTAAAAAAATGGTAGAATAACCGATCCTCTTAGCCTTGCTTTGATACCATTTGAAAGTTCATTAGGGATGTTAAGCCCTTATGAACTAGCACAATGCTAACCAAGAGGGGGAGAGAATTGGTATTTTAAAAAGTTTCTCAATCAAAATACAAACTTAGATAAAACAAAAATTCACCACAAAGAAAATCAAAGTGCAGAAATTAAACATTGAAAAGTAGTAAATAAAGAACACAGAAATTTATAGTAGTTCGGTCAACTTGACCTATGTCCACTCACCGGAGGTGCCCTCTGAGTATTGCATAAAACTCAATGTCTCTCCTTTTCCCCCACAGCAAGGCAAAGAAGCCTGTACAAACCTCCTTTCCCTTGACACCGGTGAGGCAGAGAACCCGAATCCTTTTGCTTCCTCCCGAAGAAGGCAGAGAACCCGCCCCCTTTTGCTTCCTCCTGAAGCAGGCTGAGAACCTCAATCAATTACAGAAGTAAATCTCTCTTGAACCCCCAAGGATCCACGGACGATGATCGGAGAAGTCGACTCGAAACCTTTCTTGGAGCAACCTTTGTGAAACCTCACACAAACTCCCCCTCACAAGATCCTCTCTATCTTTACCTTTCTCTCCCTCTCCTCTAGACTTTCTCAAGTCAAGGCAGTATCAAATGATACACTCTTTAGTCAAATAAGAGGTCTTGTATAGAAGAGCTTCATAATAGCACTTAATTGCAACAAATGACATTATCATCCAAGACAATATGAATATCATTCTTAACGATCAGTACAAATTTAGCTCAATCAGCCAGGATGATTTTGGATGATCAGAAGAAAATTTGTTCATATCATCTAGGATGATAGTATATGATTCTATATGATTAGTTCAATTCATCAAATATCATCCAAACCATCACTCTGGATGGGAATCAGGAACCACATCATTTATAACTAACTGAAGAAAGGGTAAAAGACATAAAATGCACATTATAAGTTAACTCACTCCTAAACTACCCAATCTTGAGTTGTCTTTATTTGCAATTTATTCTTATGACCTGAAATGCTACTAGGCAAGGTAGTCATACAAAAATAGAAATGTTTGCTATCATCAAAATCATACTCCCTGAAATCATATTCGCAATAATCTTCCCCTTTTTGATGATGGCAAACACAAAAGCAGTTCCGAGCAAATCAATAGGAATAGTGTGAAACCAAAAATTCAAATTTTACTAAGGAACAATAGAGTATAATTAACTAACGTAAAAAAATAATACAAATTAGAATAATACAGCTACTCCCCCTTTTGACATCACAAAAAGGAGGAGGAAAAAAATAAATAAATCATAAAATAAAAAACAAAAGTAAACTTCAACTAGAAAATAACATCACGAAAAACAAACTAAAAGAAGGATGAAGATTATCAGCGAAGGGCCAAAATCAAAAACATTAACTATAAAAGATAAAAATAAAATACAAAAAAGTCACTTAAAACATCAAAAGGAATGGAAAAAACAAAGGTTTTTTTTTATCAAAGCCAAAATACGATAAATTTTCTATGTGATTGAATTAAAAATTTATAAGAATCAATGAGTTAACATCGTCAAAATCCAAAAAATGGTAGAACAATCGATTCTGTTAGCCTTAGCTAGGACTTCTCCCAAGGCAAACCATCTTTTGAAAATAAAGATCTAAATCATAAATATTAACTGGATAAGAAAAAGAGATCCATTTAAAACTTGGTTCCAGAAAAATATTTTATAGAATAATATATCAAAGTAATTAGTCACAATCATGAATTCAAGCCTTTGAAAAATATCAAGTGACACGTACATTCTTTTAAGATTTAAAAGTTTGAAAGAGAAGTAAACTTGCTTTTGGTGGGCTCATTTAATGTATATTGTTAATTGATTGGCGTACATTATGCATCTTTAGATTTTTGATACACTTTATGTAACTTTCTAAATTTAGCATCATCGCGCATCTTTTGATTTTGTATCATTGGTTACTTTTGTTTTTTGCAAACTAGATTAATTTTTTTAAACTTTTAAATACTCTTAGTTGTGAGTATATATTCCATATATTAGAAAAAAAAACCCACTCTGTAATATAAAAAAGAGTAAACCATATAATAGAATCAAAATCATATGATAAATATAATGACAAGATTACAAAAATTTTGAATGTAGTATAAAAACTTTGAACATATATATATATATATATATATATATATATATATTACTGTAGCAAGAATGAAAAGATCTCAATCGCAAAGTCCAGTTGTTAATTTTTGATAGACTTTTGTTTAGAAAGGAAAATTACAACATTAAAAGAAGTTAGAGGAAGGGAAACAATCAACAGTGTTTCTCCCTTTATCTGATTTAGGGATGTTAAACATTGACTATAAATTTTCAAAAATAAAAATAAGGCACAATATATCAATTTAGCAGTGATCAAAAGATAAACAAAATGTACCAAGGAAATTAAAACAATTGAAGCGAATCATATGAAGAGTAAAAAAAATAAATAAAGGAAAACTACAAAAAGGAAAAATAACAAACAATAGATAAAATTCAGAAATCAATAAGAATCAAGTTCATGCATTTATGTCAATCACACCCAATGTGGACCTTAAAATACTGAATGTGTCAATAGCCAGTGGCTTAATAAAGATGTTAGCTAGTTGATTCTCAGTTTCTACATGGTGTAACTCATTATCTCCCTTGGTCACATGGTCTCTAATAAAGTGATGCCTTATGTCAATATGCTTCATCCTCGAATGTTGGATAGGATTTTTAGAAATACATATGGCACTATTATTATCACAAAGGATTAAAATTATGCCTATAGGTAATCCTAAATCTAGAATTTGCTTCTTCAACCAAAGGACTTGGACCACACAACTCCCTTAGGCAATGTACTCAGCTTTAGCAGTAGAAAGTGCAACAGAGTTTTTCTTTCTATAGGACCAGGAGACTAAAGACTATCCTATGAATTGGCAAGTCCCAAAAATACTTTTTCTATCCACCCTACATCCTACAAAATTAGAATTAGAATATCTAATAATCTCAGAAGAAGTGTTATTTTTAGATTACCTGGTTTCTAAGTTTTTGGTCCCTAAGAGATATCTAAGAATTCTCTTAACTACAGTCAGGTGGGATTCTTTAGGATCAGCTTAAAATCTAGCATAGAGATAAATACTAAACATTATATCAGGTCGGCTCGCAATCAGGTAAAGTAAAGATCCAATCATCCCTCTGTACTTCTTTTCATCAATTGATTTTCCATTTGGGTCCTTATCCAAATGAACACTGGAGGTCATGGGAGTATTTATTAGTTTGGTTTTATTCATTTCACATTTTTTTCAAGATGTCCTTTATGCACTTTGATTGATTTAGAAAGGTTCCTGTGAGAAAATAAAATATCTAACTTTGTTTAAAAATATAACTTTTTATTTTAAAATACAAATTATGAATGATTTATTTATTTAATAAAATTTATTATAAAATAAATCTATTTTATTTAAATAAAGGAAGAAAAGGAGGGAGAGATAGATTTTTAAAATAATTTTTGAAATAAAATATATCCTATTTTATTTATGGAAAATAATTTACTTTATTTATATTTTTGAACATTCTCTTTCAATTGAATTTATATAGTCGGATGTCAGACCGCCTTGAAAGACAGACTGATATCCTTCTATTGATTCTAAAGAAAGAGAACAGACAATTTGCTTTCCTAATAAGGTATGACATAGGGAATATACGAATCACCCAAAAGGACGATCCGTATCTTCCCTATTTACCTAATTAGATTAGTGAATTGTCGATTCATCCCTAAAATCAAGTATACAGACGATATTTGATTTACTTATGAAAGTAAATCGAATATCTATCTATTTCTTGATTATAATGAATGAATCTAAACAAAAGTATAGATAAGGCAGGGTTTTCTATTTAAAAATAAGAATTTTATCTTCTCACGCGATTCGCTTTATTTATATTTAGGATATATTTCTCCCAATTAAACCTAAATAGTCGGGTATTATACTACCCTGAAAGACAAACTAATATCCTTCTATTGATTTTAAAGGGAGAAGCGGTACAACTTATTCTCCTAATCTGGTATAATATAGAGAATATTCAAATCATCCTGAAAGGATGACGAATACATTCTCTATTGGACCTGATTAGATTAACGAGTTGTAAGTTTATTTCTATAACTAGGTATAGAAGATATTTGATTTGTTAGCGAGAAACAAATCAAATATCTATCTATTACCTAATTCTAGAAATAACTCCTAAACGTGAATAAAACCTAATATACTTCCATAGATCGTTCCCCTACCTCAGAAAGGAACTTAAGTAGGGTTTAGATTATTCTGGGATCTAGACTCCCTACAGGGACAAGCCCCTGTAGTTAATTACATCTCCTAAGAGAATACTCTCGATTTAAATGAAGACTAATTGATTCCAAAATTATATATAAATTTAATTAAATATTTAGGCTAATTTAAAATTCCACGATCAGGAATGTGTAGAGAGAAGTGTATACGATCTGGACTTACCACCTGCTTAGAGTGGGCTACCAACTAATAATCCTAATCACAACAATTCGCCGATGATGCAAGAGTTAAGATAGCTCTATCCTAGGAATCAAGGAGTTTGTTAAAGAATCTGAAAATAAATGCAGAGATATATGCTTACAAAAAAAAAAAAAAATCCTACTCGTATGCGAATGATGTATGAAGCAATTATATATAAAAGAGCTGATTTTATTTATATAATTTTCGTCGGTTACACCCCAGAATTTGCAGTAAAGTAATGGTGGCCAGGACCCACCGACAACAAACCTGGGTTCTAAGCCTACGAGAAAATAGAATTAAATATAACTGATTATGGTCTTCGGGCTTCGGGTCTTCTATGGAATTCCAAAAAAGGAACGTCCTTCTGATGGAGGACATTACTTTTTGGAGTCCCATTTGTATATTTATAAGCAGTTATCTTTAATTCTTTTACAGACTCCAGATGTTGTACAGACTCAATCTATATACAATAATTCTTGGAAATAAAAAGTAGTATATCAAATTCTAGGAACATTCTACTGTTGCAGTAATATAAAAGACAGGAAATAAAACAATTATATAATGATGCATGTTATGAGTGCGTTGTGTACAGTTATAAATGTAGGAAAGTAAAGACAGAAAAGTAAGTACACGGTCCTCACTTTGTTCACTCTGCTCTCTGGTGTACAGACAAAAAAGAAATATGCTCTGATATGCAGTACAGAAAGGAAAGCAATCACACATAGGTGCCCTCTAGGCAAGACACCAGCAAGCAAAACAAAACAAACCATCGGCCTAACTTAGGCTAGAGTTGGTTGTCCTATCAAGTATCTAAGTGTGCTAAGAAAGCTGTGTGGCTTGGGTAAGTCCTAATGGGTTTATTTGTTCAAATTGCATGTATTATTAGGATTAATTTATTATAGGTCAAAAGAATTTGGTTAAAGTTTAAGTAAAGTATATTTGAATTTATTAAGAATTATTCCAATTTTAAATGTTGGAGTTATTTAATTTAGTTATGAAGAATTTATAAATTGATAATTCCCTAAGTGCAGGAAATCATCAATTTATAAATCCTAGGACATCCAAAATAAATACCCGTCTTAGACAGAAGATAGATATTTATTTTGAGAGTCTTTAAAATTTATTAAGGAGAGAGAAAGGGACCTTACAAATGTAATACAACGTGCCCTCCCGAAGGAATCTAGCACGTTGTATAAGGTCGGTAGTTTATTATTTTTTTATTCGGAGATCTCCAAATCCAAATGGATTAGTGCCTTCCTAAAAGGAGTCGTGCACAACCCATAGGAGATATTTTGTTATTTAAATGTTTTAGGGGTCTTTTGAAATAAAAAATGCCCAAAGTCCTCCAAAAGGAATCCAACTTTAGGCATAAAAGACCCGAATTCATTTAGTCTAAATTGATTATCAAATCTGATTGATTAAGAGAAATCTTAACCAATCAAATTATCAAACTAATTTAGATTAAAGGAGTTTAGAATTAAATTAAATAGTTACTGAATTTTAAATAATAATATTCAGAAATTTTAAGAATTGGGAGTTTATTGATTTATTAATGACTTGAGTTTGATTTAAAAAGATTTGATTTTTAATATTGGTTGGATCCCACCTTTGTTTCACACCTAGGCCGTGAAGTTTATTTAACCTTCCTTGGGGCTAAGCTAATAGCCTCGTAGGCCTGGGTTACCCAGTGGTACCCGGTATTATTTTTTTTTTTTGAAACCAATGCCTCAAAATGCATTAAACCGAAAGGAGAACAAAAAACAGATACAACACACTCAAGATCTCCCTATTGCATCACACTCCTCCTTTAGACAATGTAAAAACAAAGGAGGAATGCAGTTATTTAAAAGATCTTCCCATAAAAAAGATCCTTCTAAAGACAAATTAGCACATATGTCTGCTAAATTGTTACCACTTCTACTAGAATAAGAAAAAAACACTTGCTTAAAATCTAGTAAAAATGCCAAATTATCTTCAATAACTCTGTTATCCTTCCAATTTTTGATAGACTTCTGAAGTAAGTTGATGATGTTTTTATTATCTCCTTCAATGATGACTCCTTGTGCTTCAAACATCCATTCTTTCACCACATTCTTCAAAAAAAGCACAGCACAAAGTTCTGTTTGAGCTGCATCCTAGTGTTGAAGTGAATTCCCAAAAGCAAGCAGGAACAGGCTTTTGTCATCTCTAGCTACTCCTCCGACTCCAGCCCTGCAGTTCATCTTTAGAACACCATCTACATTGATTTTAATTCATCTGGGAGGTGGGGGATGCCAATGAGTAGACAACCAAAGCTGGTTGGTATCCCAGTTTTCCAGTTGGAAGTTCAATAAGTTGCTCCGAACAGCATATGGAATAGCATTGGCAGCTATTGAGGTATCCGAATCCTCCTTATCTGTATGTATTAGTTTTCACCTACTCTTCCAAACCAACCAAATAACTGTACAGTATAGGTTTGCAGCTAGATCTTCCCTACCAATCATCTTCTGAATACCTTCTAAGCAATCCTCAAAGCATTGATAAACCGGGATATAAAATCCCCATTCAGTTAACAGAGCAATTACCTTCCTGATTTTAACGCATTGTCCTCCATTATGGTTATTATCTTCTACAAGTTCACGGCACCTTGGACAACCATAGAAAGAACTGATTCTTCTTTTAGCCAGCAAGAAGTTTGATGGAATAGCATTGTTATACAACCTCCACCAAAAGAGCTCAATCTTTGAATTAAGCTTTAATCTCTTCATCCAATTCCAGTTAGCCGCTTTATCTTCATGAATCCCATCTTCATTGGTAGAAAGGGACGTGATTGATCTCCCTGAAAACTTATTAATCAGCTCTAATTTATCAGAATTCTCACCGTCCTCAATCTGTATTTTCAGGATTAAAGCAATGAGATGTTCTTCGAATACCTCTTTCAGATTCTCCACCTTCCAACTACCTCCTTCAATGAAGAAGCTGAGTTTGCAATCTGTATATTGCTGTACATTCACAAAAGTCGGCCATCTAGCTATACATTTGTTTAAGATCCAAGTGTCATATAACCAATTTATCGAATCTCCATTTGAAATTTGCCATCTAACCGCCTTCCTTAGATGATTAGATCCATCTTTATAATCTTCCAAGTAGTAGAGTAAGCAGGTTTAACCGAGGTAGACCAAACATCTCCACCATATCTAGCCTTTAGCACCTGATTCAGCAAAGAATCTGGGTTTTTTATGAAATTCCAAGCAAATTTGGCTTTAAGTGGCCTGACCTTCTCAACAGCTGAATACAAACCGCGGCCACCTTCAGCTTTATTCTTACACAACAATTCCCAAGAGGCATAATGAATTCCAGGCTTACCATTATTCTTACTCCATAAGAATCCCCTGCACAACTTATCAAATTCCTTTAAAATGCTTAGAGGAACTAGAGATAAAGAAGATAAGAACACCGGCAAAGATAGAAATGCTGACTTGACAAGCACCAAACGTCCTTCTAAAGAAATACTTATCTTCCCCCATGTATTCAACTTGGAGGTAGCTGATTCCAGCAAACTCTGGAAATCCACCGTTTTCAATCTTCTTAAGGCCATTTTAACCCCTAAGTAACTGAATTCTTTAACCTGCTTATAATTCAAAATTTTAACCACAACCTTTTTGATTCTTGTTCTAGTATACTTGCCAAAGATAATCATGGATTTGGACTCATTCACCCTCTAACCCGTCCATTCACAATATTTGGAGATAATCATCTTCAGTTCCCTCACATCCTTCAAGTTGTCCTCAGAAAATAATAACACATCATCCACATAAAATAAATGAGACACCTTTGGAGCAAGACGTGAAACAGAAATTCCATTTCCAATCCTTCCACTCAAGGCATCAGAAAAAATTTGGGAACATAAGATGAATAAAAATGGGGATAAAGGGCAACCTTGCCTAAAACCACATTTTCCTTCAATCCAATTAGTCTTTTTCCCATTATTCAAAATGCAGAAATTGGGGTTAAGAACACACTACAACAGAAGATCAATGAATTTTAACGGAAAATTGAAGCGAAATAGAGCTTGCCTTAATGTCAACCATCCCATGCTGTCATAAGCTTGCTCCATGTCTAATTTAATAGCCAACAACCCCTTATTACACTTAGACCATCTGAATCTGTTAAAGACTTCCTGGGCTAGAAGAACATGATCTGACAGTGAACGTCCTATGACAAAAGCATCTTGATCCACTGAGACAATCTTATGAATAACTTTCTCCAATCTATTAGAGATCATTTTAGCAACTATTTTGTAAATAGTCATGCAAAGACTAATAGGTCTGAAATTATTAGGTTCTTGAGGACATTTGATTTTTTGAATTAAGACTATTAAAGTTTCTTTCCATGATTTGTCCATCAAACCTGACTTGAAGAATAGAGCTGCCGCTTTCCACACATCTTCCTTGACCACGTTCCAGAAGTCTTTAATAAATGAGAACGTAATTCCATCTTGTCCTGGGAAAATATTCCTCTCCGAATGCTCCACAACCCACTGCAGCTCTTCACTTGTAAAATCTGCTTCAAGAGAAAAACTATCAACCTCACTAATGACAGTTATAGGATTCGGCCATCCACTTAGATTGCAATTCCTATGTTGCCATTTAGCCTCAAAGAAATCTTCAAAAGTTATTTGAATTTCTGCTTCATCCTCTGTAATAACTCCATTTTCCATCTTGATGTGATGAATCCAATTGATACTTCTACGAGCATTAGCAAAATCATGAAAAAAAGTTGAATTGAAATATCCTTCTTCCATCCACCTTACTTTGGCTCTTTGCCTCCACCATGTATTAAGCCTTGCCAGTGTGATGTTGAGTTCAATAATTTTGCTTCTTAATACTTGTAATTTATCAAAAGAAATCCCCACTTCCGCTTCTTCCATTTGAATATCCAGAATTTCAGCCTTCAAATTGTCTCTCAACTGAGACAAGTTCTTGTGCTTTCCCTTACTCCAAAAAAACAGAGCTCTTAGAGCCCTTTTACATTTTAAATTCAGGATTCCGGCCAGGTCACCTATGCACTTCTTCCCCCAAATTTCCTTACCAATGCAGATGCACCATAATAAGATGCCCAAACCTCTTCATATTTAATGTCTCTCTTCACCGGGCTCACTTGCTTGAGAATATCAAAAACAATGGGACAGTGGTCTGATGCAATGCGCGGGAGGTGTTTGACCAATGCTAAATGAATACTGCTTAAAACTGAGGAATTGATAAGGCACCTATCCAATTTCTCCAAAATACGACTGCTACTGGACTTATTATTGCACCAAGTATATTTCGATCCCATAGACTTCACCTCATGTAAATCATTATTGATCAAGAAACTCTGAAAATCCTTGGATCCTTGAGACAATCTGAACATTTTTCCCCCCTCTTTTCTCCTCCTGAGACACAACACAATTGAAATTTCCTCCTATCACAAATGGAAGATCATTAGAACACAACCTTCCAAGACTATCCCAAAGCAGTTTCCTCTCCTGTACATCAGTACTACCATAGACCGAAGCTACTTTCCAGCATCCTTTGCCAACTACATTCAAATTACCCACCACCAATTGAGAAGAACTCTCAATTACCGAAAAAGCAGCTAAATCATTCCTCCATAACACCATTAGGCCTCCTGAAAGGCCTATTGCTGGAACTGAAAAGAAATTCCACTTGTCTCCCAACATCTTCATAATTTGAGTGTTTTTTGAATTATTTATCTTCATTTCCAACAAACCAACAAAGAACACCTTGTGATCCTTGATCACCTCCTTTAGATATAGAGAAGCCTCTACTTTCTTGGCTCCTCTACAATTCCAAAAGAGTAGAGAACTCATTTAATAAAAATGGGGGAAGGGCCCCCAACCTTCTTTACTTTCCCACTCTCACCATTCCTATTGTGAGGATGTATATTACCTGCACCAAGGGATTTCAATTCCTTGAGAAGTTTAACTTTCTTTTCCTAAGACTTGTTTCTGATAGAACTTGAATTATTTGTAGAATGCTCCTTTCTTAAAGATGATCCTGAATTCTACTTTAAATTCCCTTCTGTCATACCAATAAGAGGTTGTGCTGGCGACCGTAAGACTTCTCCTTCTTCAATCTCTTTATCAGCTACAACTTCTGAGATCACCAAATTCCCTTCCTCTTCTAAATTTGACAAAGAATCAAAAGGATTCTTAATCAGCACTGAAGTACCCAACTCCTTACCAACCTTGAGAAAGTTTTCTGAGTGAACACTTTTATCTGTCATCATATCTCCATCATCAATAACTTCCTCAATCGTCTTTTGATTAGCCCCAGCTACCTCCTCTGGTTTATTGAACAAATTAACAGGATTTGAAATAATTTTCCTTTTCTAGTTGGTATTGGCAATTTTGGGAACAAATAATTTCTTTATATGAATAGAAAAATATTTATTGAATAACCTCCTGTTATCCATACCTCTGTTCACCTTCTTTTTACCATATTTAATCACAGTCCAGGAGCTTTCTTCACCTTTGCCCTTCTCTAGCTGGGATTCCACCATAGTAGACTTTCGTTCACCATTCATGACTGATTTTTGATTATCTACTTCATCAGAACAAACCTTCTCCTTTGAACAAAAACTTCCATCATGTCCAGCTTTACCACATTCCTTGCAAATTTTAGAAATCCCCTCATATTCTACCTTTTGGAAGAATTTTTCTGTTAAACCTTCCACCCATACCCCTTGAGGCAATTTCAAATCAAGAGGAATTCGCACACAAACTCGAGCAAATTCTCTTCTGCTCCATTGAAATAAGTTTCCATCCCGTAGATAAGGTTTTCCTAGTAGTGAAGCAATCCTGCATATGTTGACCTCGTCCCAACATTGCAGGGGAAGGTTTGGCAACCTAATCCACACCGGAGAAGATATTCCCATTAAAGATGCTGGGTTGAAATTGTGTGACCATCTATCAAGACCTACCACAAGGCCTTTAACCCACCAAGGTCCACCGGCTAATACCTTTTCCACCACTGAAGCATCTTCAAAAGAGCACAGGATCCAACCAAGACCCAGACCAGTGATGTGGAATTTCCCAAACTTCTCCCACTGTCTTCGTAAATCTATACTAATAGCTTGAAAGGGAATATTGTCACCAAAAAATTTTACTACAACAGCCTTCTCCAAATGTTTTGCATTCTCTAATTCTTTCTCAGTTTGTAGCAACACAACTTTCCCATCATCTGATAAAAAAGAGCCCAACTCCAAATTATCAACATTCATGTAAGGTTTCTTCATCCATGCCGATGGAGCCTTTTCTTTTCTTCCTTTCACTTCTTCCATAGCAAGATCTTCCAAAACTGTTTTAAGGCCTTCAACTGGTCCATCACTTAATTTGCTTTGAGACAAAACCACATCAACTTCAGTTGCACCCCGAGAAACTGGATTTTCCTGAACTATATTACTGACAAGCCTTCCTGCTGGAGACGAAGGCAAAGATTTTGTAAAAAAACTAAAGTTTGAAGAAATCCTTAATTATCTTGAAGAAGATGCATCATTCCTTCTTCCTACATTTACACCATCAGCAGCCAAAATAGGAGAGAAATCTGATGGTCGCATAGATACATCCTTGAAACCTCTTTACCCTTGCCTGTTACCTGAACTGGTACCTCCTTTCTTCCCAAAAGACCTCCTTCATTGATAGTTAAAGTCTATTCTTTAAAACTCTTGAAATTCTGATTAAATCCATCAAGAACTTTTGATCCCCCATTAAAAACCTCCAAGGAATCGAGAACCTGTGCCGATAAACCCTTCCTATATTTTGACCAAGCCTCCGTAGGGAGGAGCCGCCGCTGACGCTCCATAAAATCCCCCCCAATTGCCGGAGATCCTGCTGAGCACCGGCCAGAAACCACCGCAAACCGCAAGAACAGCGCAAACAAGATTTGAAATCCCAGAGTTTCTCTCTCTAGCAGTTTCTTTCTCCAAACCGCGCAAAACCTTCGCACCCGGTATAGTTAAGTAGCTTAAGTTAGTTAAGAATTAGGAGTTAATAAATTTTATTATAAATGTGCTGGATTACTGTTTTTTAGAAGTTGGTTAGTCATTTTTAAAGTTTTAGAGCAATTTTTTGATTTTTAGGAATTTTTGGAATATTTTAGTCAATTAATTAAGGGGTCAAAAGTTGACTTTTTATTTAAAGTTAAATTCTAGAAAATTAGTATTTTATTAAAATATTAGACCTTATGACAATCAGTTAGAAGGTAAGCTTGCTGAAATTGGATTTTCCTGGATTTAGTTATGAACGTTTGAAGTTTTGAACTAGTTTTAACCTATAGTTGATCATTTTGTTGACTTTTTGAATTTAAAAGTTTTCTGGAATTTTTATATTTTTAATAAATATTAGGCATTATTATGAGTTGAATGCAATTTAGTTTGGTCAATTTGGATTTTTCTTGAATTAGTTATGATATTTTTTCAAAGTTTGAGCTATTTATTGGATTTTTTTTAATTGTTTAATTAAGACCCCTTTTTAAGGTTTTGCTCCAAATGGATTCCAAACCTCTTGAAATCAGCTCCAAAGGTCAGGGATGACCTAAGGAGGGAATTCCAAGTGTTTGGGAATTTATTGGGATTTTTATTTATTTATTATTAATTAATTAAATGAATTAAATATTGAATTTCACTTGAAATTAAATTAAACTTTAACTTGCTGTCAAATCATTTTTTTGTTTTATTTTTCTTTGGTTAAGAGTTTAATTCTGGTCAATTAGAGATATTATTTATAATTTTTAGATTTAATCTTGATTTATTACATTTTCTGGAAGTTTAGGTGATTAAGGATTAATTAGGGGTTTGATTTAGACTTAATGAAATTTAGTGAACTTTGAATTTGTATTTTGATTTTAAAAGATTTGATATGTGTTTGAAAGTTAGTTAGGATAATTTGGAGTTGATTTAGATTTTTGAAGATTTTTATTTGATTTTATTAAGATCAAAGAAAGAAGAATCCTTAATCTACTAGTTGTTTTGAGATCAATTAATGTCCAATCAAGATGTATTTGATTAAAAAGGTATATGAGACTAGTTTTCTATGTTTATGTTCAATCCCAAAAGGGATATATATGGTTCTTCCTAGATTGATCTAAATTTACTAAGACACTACCTTAATTGTTGTCCTTAGTGTCACTAAGTTATAGGAATGAAATCAATGTCTACTAACGCTTTGGACACTAATTATAAACCCATCAAAGCAAACTTGAACAAGATAAAGAAGATAAGTGCTCCTAATACTCTATGGAAGGAATGTAGTGAATTATTATGGTTATAGGTTATTCAATGACCTATAAGCTCAAACAATTCACTACAAAAGAATAGATATATCAAATTAGAATAGAATGATCTTAGGATAAACATATATATTCATTTATATCAATATCCCTAAATCAGAGATCAATCTAATTTGATATGATAATCATGTATAGTTCATTGTTTATTGAAATAAGATTGAGCATAAAGTTAAAATAAATTTTAATTAAACTATACATGATTAAAGTCTATCCTAACTTCAATGAAAGGGGAAACTTGCATTGATGCCATAGAATCCTAACATGCTATGATTTCAATTTATTTGAATGATTTATGAATTTTCGATTGTCTAAGTCAAAATTTGGCCTAGATTTTTGGAAAATTCATAAACCAGTTGAGATTGCATCAAATAGGCTTAGGAAAATTATTGGAAGTCTACCCTAAACCCTACTACATCTCTGCCAAATTTTAGCTCAAGATAATCAGTATATTTTTATTTAAAAATAAAATATGGTTTTATATATAATTATGATAACTAATAAAGTACTACATAAAAAAAATTCCAGTTATTTTTAAAATATAGTATTCAAAAATATGAACATAACGAACCCAAAAACTCCAAAATCGGATCAAAATTGAAATTCTGGTGAATTTATGAAATTTAGGAGATTTTCTAAATATATTTTAAAATTCTAAAGGTTTGGTCAAACCGGCGGCACTGACCGGGACACGCGGCGGGAGCGGGTTCGACCATGAGGATGGCGACAGTCAGGGGGGACCCGCCACTTAACCAGCTCAACAGGCTTCTGAACCGTCAGATCCATCAAAACGCGGATCTAACGGTTCAGATCAACACCGCGGGATCACCTCAATCCAGTCAGGGACGGACGGGCTTGATCACTCATGTGGTTTGAACAGACGGTCCAGATGTAACCCGTCAACGATACGGCTGAACCAGGATAAAAACATAGCTTGAAAAGGGTTTAATCACGGTCGTTGATCGTGATAGAATGGATCCAACGGCCAGCAGCTCGTCTTCTTCCCCCGTCCAGACCGAGAACCCTAAGCTTATTTTTGATCTCACTTTCACAAAATACTAAACCAAATACCATAAAATTTTAGACAGAGGCGTACTAGGACCTAAGGAAGAGAGGGGAACTATTTTCTAAGCCATTGATGCAGTGTTTAGAGATTTATTTAAGAACTTGTAAAAATGCCTAAGGTTTAAGATTTCTCACCGAATGATGGATCAATTTGGTTGATTTAAAAATGGTTGTATTTGTAGACTGTCCACATGTTGATCTCCTTCAGGCTTTGAGCTTGGAGGAGGCTTCTACAAGAAGTTGAGGAAGTTTGGACTGAAGTAGCTTCGGCCTCTTGCTCCTCTCGTCGCCGATAAGCTCCAAACAGTAGAAAACGATGAAGAAATGGATGTAGGGCTTAGAGGAATCAAAACGAAAACCTAAAAGCTCTGGGGAGACTATGGAATGCAAGACAGCTTGGAATGAATGAATCATGTCTCTTTCCCTACTCATCTGCTTGGAGCCAAAAGAAATGGCTGGGATGCTTCAGAGGGAGTGTTGGGATGATGGACAAGTGTCCCTGGCCTTTAGAGGAGCAGGAGGAGTGGCTGCCTCAGGTGAAAGAGACATGGAGTCCTTTTCAAGTGGAGGGAACCACTAGATGGGTGGCTCGGGTCCAGGGCTACACCAACGGCTGAGGGAGATTGAACTAGCTACATGGAAACTTCTAGAGTCAGTTTCAGAGGCTAAAAGGGCTTGGTTTGAGCTAGCTACAGCTTGGTGAGTCGGATTGACCAAGGGAGCTCATTTGAGCTCCCATTGACTGTTTGATCAGTCAAGGGAAGTCAAGACTGTTGAGCTGGAGCTAGGAGGAGTACATGAGCCATGTGAGGTTGCTGCATAGGTCAGATTTGAACTGGGTGAGGTTGTTTGGTCAGTTTGACCGTTGGAATAGTTCTTTAAGCCTTGAGTTGATTGGTTTGACCAATCAACTCAGTCAATGATAGGTGAGGTGGCAGTGAGGCAGGCTATAGGGTGTCCCCCAAGGGATGGATGGGGTTTGATGGGTCATGTTGACTCAACCTAAACCTATTTGAGCTTTTGTTGACTTTTTTGACCAGTCAACAAAAGTCAAATGGGTTTAAGTGAGGTCTAGATAGGTTTAGGGATTAGTGCATGAATTTAGGAACCACACAAAACCCTGGATGGGATATTGAGGTATGGATTGCCTTAGATCAAGTTGATTTTGACTCAAATTGGGTTTGGTTGGGTGAATCAAAGTCAGTGTGGTTTGACTCCAAATGAGCTAAATGGGCTCAACTCAAGTTCTGATGCTGGTTTGAGGGCTTGAATGGGTTAGATAGCCCAAATAGGTTAAAATGACCAATTAAGGGTTTTAAGGGGTGATTGGGTCTAATGGTTGACTGGGTCAACCAGGTTGACCTAGGGTATGGGTTTAGACTGGATAAATTTGATTAGCCATTTGGAGTTTAATGAGGGTGAGTTTAGGATTTTAAAAGACTGTTGGGGTCAAAAGGGCTTGAAATGATGTTCTGAATTTGTTCAATCCATTTCCAGACCCTAAACATAACAGGTTGACCAAGTCAACCAGTTTTGGCCTAAAAAACACATTAAGGGCCTTTTTGGGTCAACCCTATTGACTTGGTCAACCAGGTTGACTCAGGGGCTGGGAATGGGCTCAAGAGGTTCCATTAGACATTTGAAACTTGCTGCAAGTGGTTGTATTTGATTTGGAAGTCATTTGGTTTGAAATCACCATTTGAGCCCCCAAAGGGGTATTTTGGTCATTTTGGGCTCATGACCACTGGGGGCTGAAATGAGTCCAGAAAAAAATGCAGTTTATTGATCAAAATGTCAGGATTAATGGTCTGGAAGTGATTAGAGACTTTGGGGAGGCCTCTAAGGTTAGGATTTTCAAAGTGACAGGTCCAGTGGCATGGGCTGTAAATATTTGAAGGTTTTACAGCCGTTGGAATTCAATTTAGTTTCTGAGGTTAGAGACCTCAGAATGAGCTCAAATTTGGAGGGTTGATACTAGAGACATGTCCCATCAGTATGAAACTGACAGAACTTGAATCAGAGTCCATTTGATAGGGTTTTGAAATATCAAAATATTTGCTGAAAAAGGCCTTTAGGACAAAGTCTTAGGACCCTAGATCTGGGTCTAGAATATATTGGGTTTGTATTGATTTGAGTCTGGATTGGGTTTAGAATCTGGTTAAAGACCTCATACAAAAATGAGGTCAACAGTTCCATCATCCAATTATCTATGTTAAACCCCAAAAAGTAGAACAACTCTCTCATCATTCTCATCACAAATTCTTTATTCATTGTTTTAGAAAAATCATCACATAGCCTTTTATCATAAGATCTAAAAACTGTATTATCAACATAGATCTAAATAATGAGTAATTCATCTCCTACTTTCTTTAGAAAAAGGCTAGTGTCTACGCTCCCCTTAATAAACTCCCTCTATAGTAAGAATGTGTTAATCCTCTCATACCTAGCTCTGAGTGCCTACTTTAATCCATATAAGGCTTTTCTTAATTTAAAAACATGATTTAGAAATTGGGAACTCTCAAAACCTAGGGGTTATTCTACAAACATATCTTCTTTTATTACCCCATTCAAAAAGGCACTCTTCACATCCATTTGAAAAGCTTAAATCCCTTATAATAGGAAAAGGCTAGTAACAATCTAATGTTTTCCAATCTAGCTACAGTGGAAAAGGTCTCCTCAAAATTAATCCCTTCTATTTGGTTGAACCCCTTAGCCACCAATCTTGTCTTATTCCTAACCACCACACCAAAATCATTATCTTATTTTTAAAGACCCATTTGGTTCTAAATATACTTTATCCCTTTGGTCTTTCTATAAGCTCCCAAACATCATTCCTAACAAATTAGTTTAATTCCTCTTGTATGGCTAAGTGCTAAAACTCATCAGACAAGGCCTGATTGATCTTGGTGGGTTCAGTCATTAAGATAAAGGTAGAGTGGTTCACTTCCTTCCTAAGTCCATGCCTAGTTCTTTAGGATGACTCAAAGAATATCTCCAATCTCTAAACAAGGTGTGTGTAGGTTCAACCCTTTCTTCCAGAGTTTCATTTTCTACTCCTTGGGTAATCTCACCTATTTCTTCTGTGTTTTGGGGCTCTACTCTCTTATTCAAAATTTCAACTCCTTGGTTAATCTCTCTAACTTCATCTTCATCCTGAACTCTAGATTGCTTAGGATCAGATTCATCAAATAATACATGAATAGTCTCCTCCACCATCGATGTCCTCTAATTAAACACCCTAAAAGATTTACCCACACTTGAATGTCCTAAGAATACTCCTTCATCAGATTTTGGGTCAAATTTTCCTAAGTGTAACTTCTTGTTATTAAGAATGAAAACCTTACATCTAAAGACATGGAGGTGAGAAAGGATAGGTGTCGTACCCTTAAGGATCTCATTGGGTGTCTTATCAAGTTTAGCTCTAACATTCATCTTATTCAATACATAATAAGATGTGTTTACTACTTCAGCCCAAAAGTATTTTAGAAGTGAATACTAAGCAAGCATGGCTCTAGCGGCTTTAACTAAAGTTTGATTCTTCCTTTCAGCTATCACATTCTACTGAGGGGTCCTAGGAGCTGAGAAGTTGTGACTAATCCCCTTATCCTCACAAAATTCTCCAAATCTCTCATTTTCAAACTCTCCCCCATGGTAGCTATGGATGGTCAAGATCTCACAACCTAGATTTTTCTAAATCTAAGTGAAAAAGGATCTAAACTCATCAAAAGACTCTTTCTTATTTGACAAAAAATCTAATCCAAGTAAACCTCAAGTAGTCATCGACAATCCCAAACTATAGACTTTTTCCCCCTAAGCTTGTAGTATTAATGGGTCTAAAAAAATCCTTGTGAATGATTTCTAAAGGTCTAGAGGTACTAATATCTCTAATGGAGTGGAAAGAGGAGTGGACTTGCTTCTTTAGTTGGCAGGCATCACAAAGGTGTTCTTTGGTGAACTTAAGTTTGGGGACACCTCTAACTAGATCCTTTTGGGTCACGCTCCTAAGGGTTTTCATACTAGCATGACATAATCTCCTGTGCCACAATCATGAATCATCAGCGGTAGTTTTTAAGAAAAATGAAGTATCACATTTAATATTATTTTAGTCAAGCTTATAAATATTAATGATCTACTTTCCCTACAAAATAGTATTATTATTTAAGCTGAAAATGCAATTATTTACCACAAATTTTATAATGAAGCCGTTACTGCAAAGTTGATTGATACTGAGCAATTTATGTTTCAGTCCATCTATAAGCAAAACATTTTTAATCAAAAGGTTCTTGGAGTTTCTTATTATACATGTGCCCACCACTTTCCTAGTGGTGTTGTCTCCAAGAGTAACCTTGCCTCCAGCCTTGGCCTCCAGCAAAATGAAATACTTAGCATCTCCAATCATGTGTTGTGAGCATCAATTGTCCAGGTACCACATGCTCTCTTGAGGCCTTTTGTGAGAGCACGACTACAAAATCATCAAACATCAGATTTAGGAACCCAAACAAGTTCGGCTCCCTTCTTATGAAAAGAAGAATGCAATGCGTGTATGTTATGTTGTGAATCATGAAATTTGGGTCTCCACACTCAATGTGTACTATGGTAATAATACAAGTGTGTGAAATGTGTCCTAACATGCCACATGAAAAATATCTAACACCAGAAAAAGGATTTAATAATTTACTCAGGTGGTGATGCTTCCATTTATGTGATGCATACAATGTTGGTTTGTTATTTTCAAAAGCTTTGAGACTTTCTAATTTCTTAAACACACTTTCTAACTCAATATGAGATGACTTCAAGGAATCATGTGCATTAGATAATTCAATATGCTTTTTGTTCAGTACATCAAACTCATCAAGTAATGACATGTGATTGCTATCAATTGTAGAATGATCTTTAAGTAAAATTTCGTGCTCTTTTTATAAATTTAAAAAACTCTAATTTCAAACTAGCAAGTGATTTCTTAAGCTTCATATATGATGCATAAATTTCTTTAGAAACATCAAATAGTTATTCTTTAGTTCACATACATCTTCTTGGTCACTTTGACGAAGATAATCATCTCCCATCAAGCACAAGTTTATTATCCCATCTTCATTGATAATATTCAACCTAGATTGTTTAACTTTGTTGTTTCCTTCATTGATACACAATTTATTCTAAATTTCTTTACTAGTAGCACAAGTTGAAACACGCATGTAATCATCAGATTTTAAAGCATAGAAAAAATAGTTCAAAAATTTGCATTGAGTTTAGCTAAATCCCTATCATCAAGAGTCCATTTAGTGAAAGGAAGTGGAGTAGTAATGCATTAATTTTACCAGACGGAGGTGAATAACCTTCTTTAGCAAGCATCAACATGCGATGGCCAATTGATTGTAAAAACATAAACATGTAAGTTTTCCAAAAATCAAAAGGAATATTATCAAACAAAAGTGGTCGGGTAATAGAATACCCTTTCGCAGTATTATGATTACAAAAGTTAGCTATGGATCAAAATTCAAAAGTTCTCAAAAACATGATTTTATGAATCCCACTCATATACCACTTGAAATTTCATTAGGGATGTTAAGCCCTTATGAACTAGCCCAATGCTAACCAAAAGGGGCGTTGAATTAGTATTTTAAAGATTTCTCGATCAAAACTTAAACTCAACCCAAACCAAAATTCACCACAATACAACCAAAGTGCAGAAATTAAATACAAAAAAGGCAATACTAAAGAACATAGAAATTTATAGTGGTTCGGTCAACTTAACCTACGTCCACTCCCCAGAGCCTCTCCTCTGAGTATTGTACTAAACTTAGTGACTCTTCTTTTACTCCCACAGTAAGGTGGAGAAGCCTTTACAAACCTCCTTTCCATCGACACCGATGAGGCAGAGAACCCGACTCCTTTCACTTCCTCCTTAAGTAAGAAGATAACCTGAGTCCTTTTGCTTCCTCCTGAAGAAGGTAGAGATCCTTGATCAATCATTGAAGTGGACCTCTCTCAAACCTCCAAGGACTAGGGATGACGATTGGAGAAGATGACTTGGATCCTTTCTTTGGAGCAACCTTTGTGAAACCCTTCACAAACTCCCCCTCATAAGATCATCTCTCTCTCTCTCTCTCCCTTTCTCTCCCTCTCCTTTAGGCTCTATCAAGTCAAGAAAGCAGCAAAAGATACACTTTTAAGTAAACCAAGAGGTCTTATATAGAAGAACTTTGGAATAGCTCTTAATTACAACAAATTGACATTATTATCTAAGATGATATAAATATCATCCTGTACGATTATTATAAATTTAGCTCTATCACCTAGGATGATTTAGGACGATCAGAAGGAAATTTATTCATATTGTCCAGTAGGATAGTATATCATCCTATACGATTAGTCCAATTCATCAAATATTATCCAGACCGTCACCCTGGAAGGGATTCTGGATGATGAAAAAGTAACTTAATTGTTTGAGACAATTACTTCAAAACATCATTGATCATCCAGAATATCGCCCTGAATGAAACCAGTTCGATGTTTGATCATTTAGGAAGAACTAAGATTTGTTAACTCATTATCCAAGATATTATGATCAATAAATTAAAACTTAATTTTTTTTCTTAATTATCAGATTATTTTAGGGATAATTATGCTGCATCATCTAGGATGATGTCCTGAATAATGTCCAAAAATAAAACATATCTAAATAAATCTGGTGGCTGATTCTTTCTGATTTGAATATATCAACCAGGTCGATGATAACATCATCCGGGATGATGTGCTTAGTGATGGCTGCCTTAACCAGGATGCCCTAATTAGGGTTTCAATTTTTAACTTATTGTCCAGGATGATGTTTGGATCGTCCAGGATGAAGTGAACAAAATAAAGAACTCTAAAACAATCAAAATTTTTCCCTCAGGTGTGTCTGTGTAAGTTTACTTAGCATCAGGAACCACATTATTTATAATTGACTCAACAAAAAGGTAAAAGACACAAATTGCACATTACAAGTTGACTCAGTCCTAATCCACCCAATCTTGAGTTAGCTTGATTTGCAGTTTGATCTTGTTGACCTGAAACATTAGTAGGCAAGGCAGTCGTAGAAAAATATAAATGTTTTCTATCATTAAAATCATATTTTCTGAAATCAGATTTGCAACATCCTTTGCATAAGAGGAACAAAAATAAACATATGATTGATTCCTTCTGAATATATGAAGATTTCATTAAAAGAAAACATTGTTACAAATAAGATGATAACATAATTATCACAATCCTTCTTTAACAAATGCAAAAGTGTTAAAGGGCTTATATTGACTACTACATCATTCAGAAAGAAATCGCCTAAGACAGTTAATGAAGCCAAAAAATCCTCTACAGTATTACCCTCTCTCAGTATAAAATGGAATAAAACCTACTTAATATCCATTACGAAAAAATATAATGATGTAACATATCTTTACATAACTATTTCTTATTATTCATTGAGTTTTGGAACATTTTTATGACAAAAGATTTATCACCTTCTATAATTGTTTCTTGTTTCTCAAACATCCACTTTTCAATTGCCTATTTGATTAACAAGATTGCCAATATTTCAACTTTTATGACATCCCAAAGATGAATCTTCTTACTACTCACCCAAATGAGAGTACAACTATTGTCTTTGACCGCCACCATAATCCTAACCTAATTGCAAGGAAGAAGTGATGCATCCACATTAAATTTGATCAAATTGGGAGGAGGGGATGCTAATTATTACTCATCAAGTTGATTAGTATCCTAGATTAACTAATTAGATTCTTCATTTGATGAGTGATCAAAGATAACATCAATGTTGTTATTTCTAAAGAAGAGCAGACAAACATGCCCTGCTTACATGAACGTCTCTCCTTCTAAACTTGGTTAACTGCACTATAGTACATTCTTCCCATTACAAACTACTCATTGAAGCCTTTGAAATGAGATCAGCAAATTTCACTATAAACTTAAAGTAAGGAAGAGAAAATCTTTATTGATTGAATTTTCAATCACCAGTTTGAGCTTCAAACATTTCATATAGACATACTCTAACCCTATAATCTAAACACACCCTCTTATACAAAACTTAGAGTCATGCATTCTTCTAAAATTTTCTGGTAAGCATTTATACTTATCCACGACCAAAAAAATATTTTCTTTTGGATTCATCATTAGCTCCAATATCTAGTTGAGATCTCAATATTCTTTTGTGCCTTGATTCTCACAAATAATTAGAGAAACTGATTTGCTTGCATTAATTCTCATCATTTCTATCTGATCTTCATCAAACTCCCTATGAATATAAATTTTCATTATGCATTTGGATAATTTATTCCCAAATCCTCTTTATAAAATAAGTCCATACCACAATTCATCTTCATTGATAAAATGTTTTACTTTCATATCCTATAGAGAGGAGGGATAAGAGTGAGTAGGCCAAAGTTTAAACTTTTTATCCAAGAATTACACATCATTCATCACATCAATATTTAAACCATTGGAAACTTTCTAAGGAATGAAAAGTTTAAAGAACTTAGCTCCTTCAAGAATTATTTTCCATACAACTAAATTCCCCTGGATTGACACTCCATTCCCGGATTCCTATACCAAACTTATTATTCAAGTTCCTATTGAGAAAAGAATCATGGTATTTAAAATAAATTCAATGGAATTTTAACTCTCAAGGGTCCTTGGCACATTAAAGGAGATTGAAATCCCAATCCTCTTGAAATTGAAGGAGAACAAACATCATCCCAATCAACACAGTGCATACCACTCTTCCCAAGATCCTTCTTCTATAAGAATTTGAAGCATAGCTTATCTAACATCTACAACACTCTTTTCAGAACTAGAGTATGAGATATTAAAAAGGTACCCAAGGAAAGAAATGATTCTTTAATTAGGGAAAGCCTTCCAGCTAAAGGAAGGAAGTGACTCCTCAAAATACTTAATTTACTCCTTACGCCATCAAGCAACTTTTGAAAATCTATCCCAACACGTATTCTAAGGTTATTTTAATTCCCAGGTACTCCAATTCTGAAACCATTTTCTAACCAATATGCTTTTTTGTTATCCTTCGTTTCCTTTTGACTAAGGATTTACTATAGAGGACAATCAACATACACATATACACCTTCTGACCAGTCCACTAGCTAAAATATATCATAATGCTATTAAGTTGCCTTGGAGCAGTCCCACTTACCTATGCAAATATAAAAATATCATCAACATAAAGTAGGTGACGGATCTTACTTCTTGTAGGAGATATTCGAACTCACAATTTATATCCTTTTTTATGAATAACCTTAGGGAGAAAATCAAAATAGGCAATAAATAAAAAAGGTAGATAGAGGGAAACCTTGCATAAAGCCATATTTTACATATATCCAAGTAATCCTTGTGCCATTAATAATCAAGGAATATTTTGGATTTATCACACATTGCATGATCTAGTTAATAAAAATCTTAGGGAAGCCCATTTTTTCTATGACTTAAGAGGGAGTACTCCAACTCAAATTATTGCAGGCTTATTCTATGTCTATTTTCACTGCGATGTATCCACATTTTAAGCTGAGTACCAAAATTTTGTGAAGATTTCCTGAGCCAATAATCAATGATCCATGGTAGATCAAATAGGTATGATGGCATCTTATTCCTTGTCAATTAAGCACGCAATCACATTCTCTAGTCTGATAAGAAACATTTGAGCTGATACTTTATGGATAGTTTGGAAAAGACTAATAGGCCTGAATTTAGATGGTTGAAATGCATTTTAAGATCTGGGAATTAAAAATATCAAAGTATCTTTTTATGAAGGTTACATAGACCCAAATTCAAAGAACTCCATGATAACCTTCCACACTTTAATCATCACTACTTCCTTGTAGCACTTGAGAAAGATAGGAGAAAGATTATCCACCCTAGGAGGAACATCATTTTCCATGCCTTAAATTGCCTCCAAAGGTTATGCCATTTCAAAAGGTTTCACCAACATGTTATGACAACCTTCTTCCAGATGTTGATCATCAATAAATACCAGCCATCCTTCAAGTATATAATATCTCTCAATCCACATGTTTTGAAAAAAAATGGAGAAAGGAGTTACGAATAGATTCTAGATCTTTAGTTTGATTACCATTTGATTGATGAACTTGATTAATCCTATTTATCTTCCTCCTACCTAAATCCATAGCATGAAAAAAATAGATAGTTGGCATCTCCTTCTTCCATCCATTTGACTTTTGCATGTTGCCTCCACCATACTGTCAACCTTGACAATGTTATATTAAGCTCAGAGAATTTCTTTTACAAATATATTTGCATTTTATAATACAAATCATCCAAACCATCCTCCAATAGATGCCTCAGAATCTATTCAGTTAAAGAAACCTTTGACTAAACTAGTGTTGAGTCTAGTGAATTGGTATTTTTAAAAACTTAACCCTCTTTGAAGTTTTGTTGAACCGAAATGAAATTTTTTAATGAAATTTTTTTAGAAAAGTTTTTCAACCACAGAGTTTTTTAAACAAAAGAAAAATGCGGAAAATAAAAAATAGTAAAGTAAAAGACACAAGATTTATAGTGGTTCGATCTAAACCAGACCTACATCCACTCCCAGAGGCATCCTCTGAGTATTGCACTAATACTAATAGTGTCTCTCCTTTTGCACCCACAGCAAGGCGAAGAAGCCTTTACAAACACTCTTATCACCACTACCCGATGAGGCAGAGAACCGTAGTCCTTTTACACAATCCCCAGTGTTGGAAAAGAACTGCCCGTCCTTTCACACTCTCCTAATGTGGGCAGAGAACCCTTCGTCCTTTCACACTCTCCTAGTGTGGGCAGAGAACCCTTTATCCTTTCACACTCTCCTAGTGTAGGCAGAGAACCCTTCGTCCTTTCATACTCTCCTAGTGTGGGCAGAGAACCCTTCGGCTGTTCACACTCTCCAAGTGTACGCAGAGAACCGGATCTCCTTGACAGATCTTCTCACAAGAAATCTAGAAGGAAGAAAGAAAAGAGTGAAGTAATCCCAATACACAAGTAGAGATTCTTTCCTTTAAACAACAAGTGAACCCTTCACGCTCCAGCGGTAGGAATCTTCCTTTGAATGCTCTCTCACACTCAATCCTTGACTTTTCTTTCAATAGGCACGAAGATCAAATGGCAAAAAGATTGGGTGGCAGTCAAGTTTGAACTATTTATATAAAAGACAAGAAAAACTGCCCAAAAATTGCAAGTATTCAATTTTGTACGCAGTGGATCATCCTGGACGATTTTACTTAAATGGTCGGAAACCAACCTTATGTATATTGGTACGAATTATTTTCGTACACGCTAATTATCCCGTACGAACCAAGTTCATCCAGTACGAAATAGTTATTACATAGGTCGGTTCACGAAATTCTTCAAGACGTAACCAATTGATGTAAGTTGGTTCAGTTCGTCCTGGGATGAATAGTTTTCGTCTGGACGAACAGAGCAAGCTTCAATACAGAGACAATCGTCCTGGGACGTCCTGCGACAAACCTTATTTTTTGTCTGAATGAATGGATCGAGCCTCAATATAGAGACGTTCGTCCTGGGACGAACCTTATTTTTCGTCTGGACGAACAGGGCACGGTGAGAATACAGAGACGTTCGTCCTGGGACAAACCATTGATTTCGTCTGGACGAATAGTTGAAAGTGTAGAATTCTGAGATGTTCATCTCGGGACGACTATTAAATTTGTTCTGGACGATTAGGACTTAAAAAATTTTTCACTCCGCCTGTTTGATCCATTGCTCTCCTAAGGGGTAATTGACATGATCGTCCCGTACGAACTAAGTTCATCCTGTATGATCAGTTCACAAAAAAAAAGTTCCCCAAGTGTGTATATTGTGATTTTTCACTCAATTACAATCACTCCCTCTCATATCAAAACTTATGAAAATTTGTTGAATTTGATTACAAGTCTTCAATATCTTGGAGTTAATTTTCCTGAAATGTTAGTACACACTAGAGCAAGAAATAAATGTTCTAAATAGTGTTAGGAGATATATGTAAAACAATAATAATTGAAATCATCAAAATAATACAAGTTGCAAGAATGTAAAACATGCAAAATAGCAACTCTCTTAACAATCTCACCCTTTTTGATGATGGAAAAACAATTATTGTTTATAGGAATTCCAATTCTAAATATCTCCCTAAACTCCCCCTGAATTGATGAATACATGAAATATAAAGATGCTTATATGTAAAAAAAAAAATTTTTTTTTATTTTGAAGAAACAATCAAAACACACACTCAACTACAATAAGAACAACCAAAACCCAAAAAAAATTTAAAAAATAAAACAAAACAAAAAATTAAATAATTTCTCCCCCTTTTTGACAACAGCAAAAAGTGAAGAAGAAAAGAAAGATAGAAATTTAAGTAGAAGTATGAAATTCAGTTTATAATTTAATCTTGAAAGTTATTGAAATAAGATATGCAAATAAAATTAAGTCGTTAGAGAAATCATAGAGATTCATATAATTGAAGAAGTGTTATAACATAGAGAATAAAAAGAATTTATCAAAGGCATGTGTCAATTTAGACATTAAGATAAAGAAAATCATTGCACGAGGGATGAATAAATTATTTTATATTTCGCATTTCAATGTCAAGTATAAATGATCATAAGATCAATTTGAATTAAGAGATTGAAAGAGTTTGGAAAGAAAGAATTACCACATGTGGCGCTTTGCGCATCTTGTTCATATATTTTAATTTTTTTATTTTTTGGTACATTTTTGTGCATTTGTTTACTGTGGGCTTATTTTATGCCTCTTTTTGTCATTGCAAATTTTTTGCACAACTCTTTTGATTTTTGTACATTTGTACACTTTTCAAGAGTAATTGAATTCTTTCAAAAGTCAATAATCTAAGATTTCAAATTTTTCTAAGTGCATAAATACTATTTTTGAAAAGAGAAATACAAAATAAGAAAACATCTAAAATGCAATAATAATATTAGTACTAGAGTAGTCTAAATAAGAGACATGGAATTGAAGATTCTAGTAATATCAAGTTATAAGCATTTCTTAATTGTAGAATAAATATATTTTCTAATGAAATTAATTTTAATTTATAATTTAAATAAGGCACTATTAAGATTAAAAAAAAATTGAAAGTCATAAAGTCTAACACACATTTCCCAAAACATTAGACAACAAAACATTGCAACATTTATTAATATCAAATGAAGATATTACAATTTAAGGTACATGATATCAATAACAACAATATTAAAACAAGGAAAAATATAATAATCTAAAACACATCACAAACACATCAACTAAAAAAGAGACACTTAAACAAATACTACAATCATTCTGAAGGACCCTGATCTGGAGGAGGAGGAGGTGGTGCAGCACTAAAAAAGTTGAAATAACTACTCATCACAATTATATTGGAATTAATGGAATTAATCTGTTCACGCATGAATCCCATGTCTTTATTGTACTGAAGGTCTTGCTGCTGTAGATGAGTTTCAATTTGATTAAATATTTGATCAAAGTAAGCCTCTAAGTTGTTAAATCTTTGAATCAAATCCTGATAATTTGGTTCAGCAGCATGTGAAGGTTCATCCTCTACTTCTGTTTCATTCAATACTACATGAGGTTTGCTTGGCTCGTCCTTGTTAAAGATTTCCCTAAATGAACCGTCGTTGTAGTAGAGTGGTTCTTCAAAGTCTGAATCTGGGTGAGTTAAATCATACTTCTTCTCTAAAATGTAGGCAATCAGATGGCCTAAGGCTATGTTCTTTTTCCTTTTATGATCTCCATGACCAATCTCAGAGAGACCATAAATATAGTCGATTAGGAGTTGGGCCTCATCTATGGGTTGCCTAGTCATTATCAGGTAGGTAACTTTAGAGAGAAGTGGATCTATGTTGACTCTATCACCAGCTTTAGGTATAATAGAAGATCTAAGAACATGCTGGATGATTCAGACATTAAGAGTTAAAGTGGCTACTTTTGGCAAATGATCCTTAACTTTTATTCCTCTAAGAACACGGTTAACTTCAGTCCAGTCAAAGCTAGTGGTGGTAAAGTTGTGCGCTCTAATCCCTTCAGTCCTTAAATTTAAGAAGATACCAAGGTCAGCCTTGGTGATTTCTATTTTCTTTTTGAAGACAAAAGAACTGATAACAGAGTGGTCAGAATTAAATGACATGTTTGCCAGAAAATAGTGGAAGGTTTCCTTATTGTAGAGATGGACTAAGGTGAGGATTAATCCAAATTGAGTTGAAGCAAAAAGGTGCATTACCTTAAAGGTCAACTACTCCTGAAGAAGAACTCTAGATGGAGTGATTTTTGCAGAGACAAACCTAGGAAAAGATTCTTCATTGGCTCTAGACATGAAGTTTTCGGATGTATTCCTAGGAGGGCCCTTAGCCAAAGTCTTTTGGCGCTTGCTAGAACTTGTCATTGAATGATTTGAAAAGATGAAGTCTTTGAAAGTGATGTGTGAGAGTGACTGTCAGTAAAAATTACTGTTAATTTAAAGAAAAAATGATGTTCGTACCGGACGAAATTCCGTTCATCCCGTACAAAATTGATTCGTCCCCGTACGAAAATATTTCGTATGGACGAATAAATGAGTTAAAAAAATAATGGCTTTTTGTTATCACACAATTTACAAAGCGTCCTTTCGTACAGACTTTTGACCAAGACGATCATACAAACAAACACGTGTTCATACAGACGATCAAAAGATAACTCGTTTTAATGGCAGTTGAAAACCATCCCCCGCTATGAATCGACATCTGTTCGTCTGGACAAACCAAAGGTTCGTACGGACAAAGTTCATAATAAAAAAAGTCTTATCCTTTAAACTACTGCAATCAATCGTCCCGACGTTTGAGAAAAAGATATTTCATCCCGGACGATCGTGCAGATCGTACAGACGAACTACATTAAAAACAGTTCTCAAGACGGTTTGAAATCATGCAGATTGACATTTTACAAACATCGTCCCGTACAAAAATTTTTCGACCCGGACGATTAACACAAATTTTTGGATTTTTGTATTTTTATCAAAGAAAACTAAAATAAACACACAAAGCACAATAGACAATGACAAATGTACATACTCTAAATAAAAAATCACTAAAAAACAAACAAAAATCACAAAAATAAAATCATAAAAACTTAAATCACGAAAACAGAAACATCAATAATGCAAAAATATTTTTATTTAAGCATTCAAATCAATTACACCAAGCCTTGTTCTTAATGTACTGAAAGTATCAAAGGCTAAAGGTTTTGTAAAAATGTCTGCAAGTTGATTTTCAGTTGTAACATGGGTAAGTTCAATTTCTCCCTTGGATACATGATCCCTTATGAAATGATGTCTTATGTCAATGTGTTTGGTTCTTGAATATTGAAAAGGATTTTTGGAAATACAAATAGCACTAGAATTATCACAATAAATTGGAATAGTGCCTATAGGTAATCCTAAATTAATCAACTGTTGTTTTAACCAAAGTACTTGTGCCACATAACTTCCTAATGCAATGTATTCTGCTTCTGCAGTAGATAGGGCCACTGAATTTTATTTTCTACTATACCATGAAACTAATGAATTTCATGAATTGACATGTTCCAGAAGTGCTTTTCTTATTCACTATATAGCCTACAAAGTCAGAATCTGAATAACCAATAATTTCAAATGAAGAGCGAAACTTAGGATACCAAATTCCTAAGTTCTGAGTTCCTAGTAAATATCTTAAAATCCTTTTCACTGCTGTCAAATATGATTCTTTTAGATCTGATTGAAATCTAGCACATAAGTAAACACTGAACATAATATATGTTCGGCTAGCAGTCAAGTAAAGTAAATATCCAATAATCCCTCTATATTTCTTTTGATCAACAGATTTTCCCTTAAGGTCCTTATCCAACTGAACTGAGGAACTCATTGGTGTACTAATAGGTTTAGCATTATCCATTTCAAATTTTTTGAGGATGTCCTTAACATATTTAGTTTGACTAAGAAATGTACCTTCCTCAAGTTACTTAATGCTAAAACCTAGAAAGTAATTTAAATCTTCCATTAGACTCATTTCAACTTCACTACTCATTGTTTTAGAAAAATCATCACAAAGATTTTTATTTGAAGATCCAAAAATGATATCATCCAAATAAATTTGAACAATGAGTATATCCTTTCGAAATTTTTTTAAAAAGAGAGTTGTATCCACACTTCCTTTTTCAAAAGATCTTTCAAGTAGGAAGGTGTTCAATCTCTCATACCAAGCCTTAGGTGCCTGTTTCAATCCATATAATGCCTTTTTTAACTTGAAAACATGATTTGGGTATTTAGAATTTTCAAAACCTGGAGGTTGTTCTACAAAAACTTCTTCTTCAATTACCCCATTTAAAAAGACATTTTTCACATCCATTTGAAATAATTTAAATCCTTTAAAACAGGCAAAATCTAGTAAAACCCTAATTGCTTCAAGTCTAGCTACAGGGGCATAAGTCTCCTCAAAATCAATTCCTTCAATTTGATTAAACCCCTTAGCAACTAATCTTGCCTTATTTCTAATGACTACTCCTGAGTCATTCATTTTATTTTTGAATACCCACTTGGTTCCAACAACACTTTAATCTTTTGGCCTTGAAGTTAATTCCCAAACTTTATTTCTTACAAATTGATTCAACTCTTCTTGCATGGCCAATATCCAAAATTCATCAGAAAGTGCTTGATCTATATTAGTGGGTTCTATAGTTGAAATAAAGGCTGAATGATTGACTTCTTTGCTTAATCCACTCCTAGTTCTAACACCCTCACTAGGTTCACCTATAATCAATTCCCTTGGGTGTTTTTTAGAAAATCTCAAATCTCTAGGCAAAGGGTTTGCTAATTCCAAATTTTCTTCTAAATTTATTCTATTAATTTTTTTGGAGTTTTCCTCAATCTCATCTTCAACAACATTTGGCTCTTCCAAATTTCCAGATTCATCAAATACAACATGTGTGATTTCTTCAACGACCAAAGTTCTTTTATTGAATACCCTATAAGATTTTCCAACACTTGAATATCCAACAAAAATTCCTTCATCTGATTTCGGATCAAATTTTCCTAAGGCAGATTTTCCATTATTATGAATGAACACCTTGCAACCAAAAACATACAAATGAGACAAATTTAGTGTTCTACCTTTTAGCAACTCATAGGGTGTTTTATTTAAATTCGATCTCACATTCACCCTATTAAGAACATAACATTTAGTGCTAACCGTCTCAGCCCAAAAATATCTAGGAAGTGAGTATTCTGCCAACATTGCTCGGGCGGTTTTTATTAATGTTTAATTTTTCCTTTCGTTTACCCCATTTTGTTGAGGGGTTCTAGGTGCAGAAAATTGTGATCAATTCATTTTTCTTTACAAAAATTTTCAAATCTTTCATTTTCAAATTCTCCTCCATGATCACTTTGTATATAAATTATTTCACACCTTAATTTCCTTTGAATCCAAGTCAAAAATTTCTAAATTTCTCAAATGATTCACTCTTATGAAATGGAAATCTAACCCAAGTGAATCTTGAATAATCATCCACTATAACAAATCTGTATACCTTCCCTCCCAGACTTACAGTTCCTACTGGTCCAAAAAGATCCATGTGTAAAATTTCTAATAGTTTACTAGTTCTAAGATCCTTTTTGGACTTAAAAGAGGACTTCACTTATTTTCCTAATTGACATACATCACAAAGGTGATCCTTAGTAAAGTCTAGTTTTGGTATACCTCTCACTAAGTTCTTTTGGGTAATTCTTCTAAGATTTTTCATACTAGAATGACAAATTCTCCTATGCCAAAGCCATGATTCATCAGAAATAGTTTTCAAATAAAAAGCAGTAGGAGATTGAATACAATTTAAATCTAGCATATAAACATTGTTTACCCTTTTTCCATTTAAAACATCTTTCTCATTTAGGCTTAATAGGCAGCTAGTAGGTAAAAATTTTACACTATAGCCCTTAACACATAGCTGACTTATACTTAACAAATTATGTTTTAAGTCTTCAACCAATAACACATTGTCTATAAAAAGGTTTTTTAAATTTTCAATCATACCTGATCCAACCACTTTCTTTGTGGTATTATCTCCAAGTGTAACCTTGTCTCCACTCCTGGCTTCAAGCGTTATGAATTGAGCAGTATCTCAAGTCATATGCTTTGAACATTCGCTGTCCAGGTACCATATGCTCTCACGAGGTCTTGTGTGAGAGCGACCCTCTTCTTGATCTGATTGATCAACATTATCAGCCATCAAGCAAAGATTGGTGACTTCTTCTTCTTTTTCAATCTCAGATGAGTCTGAAGCTGAGTCCACCCAAAAAGCTCTTTGAAACTTCTTCTTTCCCTTCTTTACAATTGGTTTCTTCTCTACCTTCTCCTTGCTAGGAGTGGATTTAAGTTTTGGGCAATCAGTCTTGATATGACCTGGATTCCTGCATTCATAACAAATCACTTCATTAGAAACCTTGTCATTTCTGTTAAACTTACCTCTATTCCATTGTTGACGTCTCTTCTACTTTCTTTTCAGAAAGCTTCTGAATTGTCTAGTCATTAATGCAATATCGTCTTCATCCTCAGGTTGTGAGTGTTCACTCTCTGACTCTTCCACTTTTAGTGCTATATTATTCTCCTTTTGTGGTTCACCTGCATCAATCTTTCTTTGACTAACTCCTTGCTCATAAGCAATGAGTGAACCAAGAAGATTGTCAATAGAATAAATGTTTACATCTTTAGACTCTGTAATTGCAGTAAGTAGTAGGTAAACAACGAAGAATCTTATTAACCATTTCAGCATTAGTTAATTCCCTACCAAGTGCATGCAAAGAAGTGACAATTTGTGTGAATCTTGTGTACATGTCAGAAATAGATTTATTTGGTTTCATGCGAAACAACTCATAATCATGTAACAAGATATTAAGTCTTGATTGCTTAACCTCATTAGTCCCTTCATAAGTTATATAAAGTCTATCCCATATGTCCTTTCCACTTGTGCAAGTGGAAACCCGCATGTAGTCTTCAGATTTTAAAGCACAAAAGAAGCTATTTAAACTTTTGGCATTTAGTTTAGCTAAGTCTTGTTCTTCTATAGTCCAATCTGCAAAAGGTGTTTCTACCCTAACTCCATCAACTAATCTAGTTTGTTTTGTATAACCTTCCTGGACTAGGATCCACATACGATAATCAAGTGACTGTAAGAAAGTAGACATGCATGTTTTCCAAAAATCAAAAGGTTCATTGTCAAAAAGTGGAGGTCTAGTAATAGAGTAACCCTCAGGTGTATTTCGGTTTCCGAATGTAGCCATCTACGTTAATCAAAAAGTAGTTTAAACTTATGATTTTGAAACAAAGCTCTGATACCACTTGTTGAGTCTAGTGAATAGGCTGTTAGACCTAAGTTAATGTCTCAAGGCTACCAAGAGGAGGGGTGAATTTGTATTTTTAAAAACATAACCCTCTTTGAAGTTTTGTTGAACTGAAATGAAATTTTTTTAATGAAATTTTTATATAAAAGTTTTTCAACCACAGAGTTTTTTAAACAAAAGAAAAATGCAAAAAATAAAAAATAGTAAAGTAAAAGACACAAGATTTATAGTGGTTCAGTCTAAACCAGACCTACATCCACTCCCTAGAGGCACCCTCTGAGTATTTCACTAATACTAATAGTGTCTCTCCTTTTGCACCAACAGCAAGGCGGAGAAGCTTTACAAACACTCTTTTCACCACTACCTGGTGCGGCAGAGAATCGTAGTCCTTTTACATAATCCCTAGTGTTGGCAGATTACCGTCCGTCCTTTCACACTCTCCTAATGTGGGCAGAGAACCCTTCGTCCTTTCACACTCTCCTAGTGTGGACAGAGAACCCTTCATCCTTTCACACTCTCCTAGTGTAAGCAGAGAACCCTTCGGCTGTTCACACTCTCCAAGTGTCGGTAGAAAATCGGATCTCCTTGACAGATCTTCTCACAAGAAATCTAGAAGGAAGAAAGAAAAGAGTGAAGTAATCCCAATTCACAAGTAGAGATTCTTACCTTTAAATAATAAGTGAACCCTTCTTGCTCCAGCCGTATGAATCTTCCTTTGAATGCTCTCTCACACTCTCTCCTTGACTTTTCTTTCAATAGGCACGAAGATCAAATGACAAAAAGATTGGGTGGAAGTCAAGTTTGAACTATTTATACAAAAGACAAGAAAAATTGCCCAAAAATTGCAAGTATTCAATTCTGTACGCAGTGGATCATCCCGTACGATCGTGGATCATCCTGGATGATTTTACTTAAATGGTCGGAAACGAACTTTATGTATATTGGTACGAATTATTTTCGTACACGCTAATCATCCCGTACGAACCAAGTTCGTCCAGTACGAAACTGTTATTACATAGGTCGGTTCACGAAATTTTTCAGGATGTAACCAACTGATGTAAGTTGGTTCAGTTCATCCTGGGATGAATAGTTTTCATCTGGACGAACAGAGCAAGCTTTAATACAGAGACGTTTGTCCTGGGATGAACCTTATTTTTCGTCTGGAAGAATGGAGCGAGCCTCAATACAGAGACGTTCGTCCTGGGACGAACCTTATTTTTCATCTGGTCGAACAAAGCACGGTGAGAATACAGAGACATTCGTCCTGGGACGAACCATTGATTTCGTCTGGACGAACAGTAGAAAGTGAGAATCCCTAGACGTTCGTCCCGGGACGACGATTAAATTTGTCCTGGACGATTAGGACTTAGAAAAATTTTCTCTCCGCCTGTTCGATCCATTGCTCTCCTTAGGGTTAATTGACATGATCATCTCGTACGAACTAAGTTCGTCCTGTACGATCAGTTCACAAAAAAAATTTCCCCAAGTGTGTAATTGTGATTTTTCACTCAATTACAATCACTCCCTCTCATATCAAAACTTATGAAAATTTGTTGAATTTGATTACAAGTCTTCAATATCTTGGAGTTGATTTTCCTGAAATGTTAGTACACACTAGAGTTAGAAATAAATGTTCCAAATAGTGTTAGGAGATATATGTAAAATAATAATAATTGAAATCATTAAAATAATACAAGTTGCAATAATGTAAAACATGCAAAATAGCAACTCTCTTAACAACTAGATGACTCCATTTATTCTTATTCTAGAAATCAAGATCTCATAATGAAAGATTGCATTTCCATTGAGGAATTCCAACATGGCATCCATAGTCCTTTTTGAACAAGGCCTTGTTCGCAATTCCCCATGTAACAAGATATGTGGACCCGACATTCTTACACTATATCATTTTAAGATAATGATTAGGAGATTCATGTAGTATTCAAAAATGCAATGGATAATCTCCTTTCTCAGATATGACACACCCCTTCTTTTTTTATTACACCAAGTGAATTAGGGACCTATAAATCCAATATCTTGCAAATCATTTCTAATCATGAACTTTTTCATCTCCTAGAGCCTCTGAGAATATTTGTTCTTAGAACCTTTCTTATCCTTCTCAGTGAAGATACAATTAAATTCTCCACCCACTATAGTTAAATTACTCAGGGAAGAAGCTAACTTAATCATATCTCATAACCCTCATATAGAGTGCACCTCCATACTATTATAAACTACCACTAGCATCTATAAAAAATATTTATGGGTTCTCAACTCACCAAACACACATTGATTGGAAAAAGATACAACTCCAAAAGAAGCTACTTCTCTTCTCCATAAAGTAAGAATACCTCTTGCTCTACCCTGAGATGGTAGATGAAAAATATCCCATTATTTCCAAATTAATCTATAAATATATGCTCTATCTAAAGCCTCCAGTTTAGTTTTAATTAACCCTCTAAAGAAAAATCTACGGTTGACTACTAAACTATGATGGTAGAAGCCTATTTCTTTCTTTATGGTTGCCCTGTAATTATAGAAAAGAAAATAATTGATTTGAGTATTAGGGAACCCTCCTCACAAGATAATTTCCCAACAACTTCAGTCATCCACTTCTAATGAATTACTTCTATATGACCCAATAATTTGAGCTCCTTATTTAAATTTCCCTTATTCCCATTAGATAATACTCCCATCAACATTCTTTAACTTTCTTCTTATGCACCTAAGAATTTCTTTCACCCCTAGTTTTATTAGCAAAGGAAGTCTTATAAAAAGCCAAATCTACATGGGCGACCTTAGGAACCACATCATCTTTTCTCAGTTGTGCTTCATCTATATTCTACAAAAAAAAAACCCTTATTTTGTTGGAACTATTATCTCCAACACCTCCTTAATTGGATTGAAACTTTCCATCTTCTTCTCAGCACATCCTTCAAGAATAAAGGCTGTACTTTTAGCACTACCTTCCTTACCAAAATCTTTAATAAAAATCTAAATTTGATCAACTGAATTATGAGTAGCATCACCAGTTTCCTTGTCAACACTTGAAATCTTCTTCAAATAAAAACTTTTAGTAATATGGTGGCAACACCTCCAATGCTTTATGGTGTAGAATGTTGGACATTACAAGAGAAGCATAATATTAAGTTATGGGTCACAAAGATGAGGATGTTTTGGTGGATGAGTTGCTTTACTCTTAGAGACATATATGAAATGAGCATATACATAAAAAGGTTGGAGTAGCTCTAGTGGAAGATGAGATTAGAGATAGTCACCTTAGATGGTTTGGTAACATAAAACAGTGGCCTTTTAATGGCTCAGTTAGGAAAGTGGATGTATTAGATTATACTTATGTTAAGAAAGGTAGAGATAGACCAAAAAGGACTTAGTTAGAAATGATTAGAAATGGCCTTTCTTTAATTGATTTAAATGAGAATTTACCTCTTAAAAGAGCACAATGGAGAAAATAATTCTTATAGCCAACCCCTCATAGTGGAATAATGGCTTGAAGTTGTTGTTGTTGTTTTCATGAATTCAGAGAACTTTAAATAAAAAATATAATATCAACAAGAAACCTTAAGAATAAAAATTATAAAGAAAATTAAATTTATAAATAAATAAAATAATTAGAAATACTAAATAAATATCAAATGAATTTAAATTCCTTAAATCATCGTCTTATATCATTTTTAGCATTGGTGATAATTTTATGGTGTTTGGAGTTAATTGATATTAAAATAAAAACCACCTTAATATATATTATTTAAATAAATCATTAAGTTGGTTGATTTTAAAAAAATCAAAACTAAATAAATAAAAAATGAAAGAAATACAAATTAATATGCATTGAACTCATATTTATATCTAATATTTATAAAAATTTAGAAACATTCAAAATCTCATGTAAAATTAAAAGTCAAAGTTGAATCAAATTTAATTAATAAATAAAAATTAAATAATAAAGAAAATTCATTTAATTACTAAAAACCAGTTAATCAACAAATCAAATGAATCATAAGTAGGGCAATAATAGTAATTAAAGTAAGAATAATAACAAGGGTATATTGTTGGGAAACCATGCCATTCAGGGCTATGAGCAAGGAGGGTGAAATGAGTTGTGAGAGAAGGTAGTGAGAGAAGGTAGTAAGAGAAGGTCCAGGATTTCGGTGAGAAATATTTCAAATTTCTTCTTCCTCATCATTTGGCAGTTTTTTAAGATATGCCAGTTAGCTCTTCGGCCACCGTCTCCGGTGACCGAAAAGCTATTGACTTGTCTAGTCCAACGATCCTCAATAATCAACTTTGTGTTCACGTGGAAGATCATGATGCTTTTCATCCTTTAGTGATTAAAGAATCTTATGAGATTCCAATTAAAGTGCCATAGCAATTCATTATGAAAGGAAAGAAAGTAATCGACAAATCTGAAGCAAAAACTCCTTATTCATCTAGTAACTCAGGACAAGTTGAACGCGAAACTTGATCTTCAGCTGGTATGAACTTGGTCGTAAACAAATTTTGCAACATGTTTTCTAAATCTGTGACATCACTTGAAGGAGACCCTTCAGTCCAAAATAATAGAGAATGTCCTGCAATTGTTCGAGCTTTTGCTCATAAAGATAATCCAGAGGTGGTTATTCAAGGAAATGCTAAGAACATTTCAAGTTTTAGAGTGATCCTTGGGCAAAGCATGCACACATTAAAATAAATCTGTTTCAAAATGATTCATTTATGTTTAAAGATGGAATAGCTGTGAAGTTGCATGATCCTAATGTTCTATCAAACTCTAAAAGACTCTAATTTTTTATGGTGATTAAGGTTTTTGTTCATGAAGTTCCTATTCATCTAATAGGTGTTGAGTTGAGGCATCAATGGCTACACATTGGAAGATTCAATATGACTGTTCTTTGTTTAGGATGGGTCCTATGTTCATTCAATTCATTAGAGGCCATGGGGAATGTTTTATTGGGATGACTTTGGATTTTTAATAGACATATAGTGGGACTGGATAAATGGTCCTCACATTTTTCTCCAACATCATTGAAAGGTCTTTCTTCTCCAATTTGGATAAGAACGCCTAATCTTCCCCTGTACTGTTGGGATGAGATCAACATGTCAAGGATTGCCTCATTGATTGGTACTCTACTAATGATTGATGTTAACATGTTCAATGGTGAAGACGGGAATTTACATGGGTTTGCGTCCGTGTGGAATTAGAGAAACAATTGCCTTTTGGAGTTCGGGTGGATGGGCTAGATGGAAGGTTCTTTCAAAAGATAGAGAATGAGAAGGTTTCATTTTTTTTTTTAATGAGAAGGTTTCATCATCTTGCTTTAAATGCAGAAAAGTTGGTCATTTGACCAATGATTGTAAACCCAAGAAAGGGGATGACAAAATTAAAGGTTAGACTAATGTTTGTCCTGAAAATATTTCAAGAAGTAAAAGCTCGGAGGTGGAGGATAAAGTGATGGAGGAATTAGATAACTATGGACTATTGATCCATATCAATTATAGAAAGAAGAGGAAGACCAATGTGTCTCGAAGGAAGCTAGTTTATGTGCTTAAAGCTATTATTAATCGTGAGAAATTTTTTAAATAGAATCGTGTTGATAATGAAGCTGCTGTGGTGGAGGCTACTGCACAAGAAATAGCTGCAAAAAATTTGGATGGCTTGGAATTAAGCTACCTAGAAATTAATCAGGGGACAACTCAAGGTGACTCAGTAAAAGTTAATGATAAGGTTCATAAGAAGGAATCACTACAAGTTGTTGAGAGCAATATGTTCAAGTTGGTGGATGAAATTGTGGAGGATGGTGTTAATCTCAAAGAAGAGAACAAGAAAGAAAATTCTAGATTGGAAGAAGGAGAACTAGGGATTATTGATTGCGAAGAGGAATGTTTGAATAATTATGTGGCTGTTAAGGCAAATCTTCAGGAGGAAAATTTTGAGCTAGAAGAAGTAGTGGCTTCATCTATTTCAGGGAATTTAGAAACCAAATTGAGTAAGGAACTTAAATCTCTGGGACCTGTAAGTTCTTTCATGAGAAGTAGAAAGAATGAAGGCTTAAACAAGAGGAGGATCAGGGGTCCTTCCCCCTCAGTGCTTAAATGAGTTCTATTATTTTTTCGAATTGTAGAGGGGTGAACAAGAGGGAGGCCTCTCTTTATTTGAAAGAGGTTGTGAAAGATTAGGATTTTTTTTTATTGGCATAGTTGAAATGAAGATTTCTTTGACTGGAAGGAAAGAGGTGTGTAAAGTTTTGGGAAATAATTGGGATGTTTTCATTTACCCGTCAAGTTGTGAATAAGGAGGTATTATGACAATGTGGAGGTCTGTTTTGTCTACATTCTCAATTTTGAAGAGCTATTCACAGTGCATTATTGGGGAGCTAAAATATTTGAAGAATAATTCTAACTGGTTGATTTCAATGGCTTATGGCGATAGTGACATGTATAAAAGGATGAGTTTATTGCAGTTTTTGGGATCACTTTCTAATTCAAATCTACCTTCTATCATAGGGGGTAATTTTAATTGCATCTTATCTCAAGATGAAAAAAGAGGAGGGAAAATTTAAATTTTCTCTTGGGCCACAAAACATGAAATCATTTATGAATCTTAACAATTATTGTAATGTGCGATTTGTTGGACCAAAGTATACTTTGTGTAACAATAAAAGCGAAAGTGCCAGAATTTTGGAGAGATTAGACATATGTTTGTTAAATACTAAAGCTCTTCAGTTAATTCACCAAGCTTCAATAAGACATTTAATAATGATAGCATCGAATCATAGTTCAATTAGTTTGAAGATCTTCAATCCTGTGGAGAAATTGGAATATTTGCAAAGATTTGAGGACGTTTGGGTATCTTACATAGCCTCAACAACAATTGTTCAAAAAACTTGGAATAAAACTTATGCTAGTGATCCAATGGAGAGACTAAATTTAAAGTATTTTTTTTTTAATTGGAAAAATTGAAGAAAGAAGTGGCTGACCATCAAATGGAGGAGGCAAATGGAAAAGGATTGTCTGAGGCAAAACTGTTGTTACTTCGTTCCAAGGTGAATAAGCTAAATGTTAGTCTTGATCGGCTTAACACATGGTGGAGGTAGAGGGATAAAGTAAAGTGGTGGAGTGAAGGAGATAAAAATTCTAAGTTTTTTCATGCTGCAACAAATCGCCGGAGGAATTCAAATTTTATTAATCAATTGAAAGATAAACAAGGTAACATTGCGGACACTCAATCCAAAATTGAGGATATTTTATTGAACTTCTTTAACAACAAATGGAGAAAGAGGGATTGTAAGCTAACCGACTGGCCATCATTCTATTTTCAAATTAAGCATTGAGGATTCTCGGAGCATGGAGGCTAATTCATCCTACTATGAAGTGGAAACCGTGCTAAAGGCACTAGGCATGAACATTTATCCTGGAATTGATGGTATAACTTACTCTCTTAAAGCATTATTAGAAGGTCATAAGCCAGGATGTATAGATGGCTATTCTGTATTTTTTCACACATGGTAAAATGAATTCTAAATGGAAAGAGATGTTGGTGGTTCTGATTCATAAGGTTAAACATCCTATCCTTTCTTTTCATTATCATTCGATAAGTTTGTGTTTGTTTGTTTATAAGATGGTTATTAAAATCCTATTAAATAGAATTATGAAAGTCATTCATAATCAGATGTGCAAGTGGCTTTCATAAAAGGAAGAACTTAATTAGACAATATTTTGCTTGTTCAAGAATTGTTCAAAAAATTTAGATTTTCTAAATCTAAAAAAGGGTTGGTATCAATTAAATTTTATATGGAACAAGTCTTTGATAGTATGGCTTCGTCGACCCTTAAGCAAGTTTTGAATTATTATAGTTTTGCTTTGAGATTTTTAAATCTTATATTAGAATGTGTTATAATTCAAAATTTTCAATTATCTTTAATGGTAACAAGTCGGAATTGATTGAGCTAAAAATGGATTTGGTCAAGGTTGTCCGCTATCTGCGTATTTGTTTATTTTTTGCTCTCAGTTATTATCCAATGAGTTTTATAGCAAAGGGAGTGATGTGGGTATTAAAACTACTCCAAATGCTCCAAGAATAAATCATTTGATGTATGATAATGATGTCATAATGTTTTTTGAAGAAAAGCTCAATCATGTGAGGAAAATCAAAAAAATCATTTCTAACTACTGCTTATGGACGGGACAAGTAGTAAACTATGATAAATCCAGTATTATGTTTAAAACAAAGGTGGGACAGAGATCTAGAAGACAAATATTGAATCTACTTGAATTTAAGGAGCTAAAAGAGATGAATTACCTTGGGATTAAAATGGCATTAAGGAGGTTGATGTCTTCAAATGTTTTGAATATCCTGGAGAAAATTTCATGTAAGCTTAATTTTTTGGGGTAACAAACATATTTCATTGCTAGGAAAATTTGTTCTTGTTAAATCTGTGATATAGTCCATTCCAGTTTTTTTTTATTCTCATTCCTTGGTGTTGTTGAGCATTTCAAGGAAAATTGACAAACTTTGTAGAGAATTTATTTTAAACAAGCTTGGAGGGGATCATGGTATGCATTTTAAGTCTTGGTTTGAGCTTTGCAAACGAGTTACTCAGCGTGGAAGAGGATTGCATCCAGCTGAATTCTTTTTAGGGTCACTAAGAGCTAAGTTTGCATGGAGTTTTTATAATAATTTTGGTTCTTTGTTAAACATATCTATCAAAGAAAAATATGGCAATATCTAAAATGCTGATTATAGGAGAAACGACACTGTTACGTGGAAAATTATTATGAATGGAATGGAATTCCTTAGACCTCTGGTTAGGTGGAGGATTGACTCAGGCTCTTCAATTGACATTCTGAAAGATAGTGGATCTTAAATACAAGTCTAGAATGATGGCCAACCTTTATTTCTGTTGAAGATGATGAATTTCCTAAGCTGCAGGATTTCATTATAGAGGAGAGATGGGATATGATGAAGTTACATAGATCATTTGGAGAAAGTTTAGTTAATAGCATAACTCAAATTTAAATCACTCTAAATACTTATCATAATCAATTAGAACTCATGTTTAAATTATCTGGTAGATCCCTCTCAGCTATGGTGGTCGTGTATAACATGAATTATGAAGAGGAGGACTACAGTAGATGGTTAAAAAAGCTATAGCTATCACCCCATGTGGAATTTTTCTAGTGGTGTGTGTTCAACAATGCCATACCTACCAATGATTTCTTATTCTTTAGAAGAATGGTGAACAAAAACTCTTGTCCTAGGGGTTATTTGGAAGTAGAAAATATAAATCATGTGGTAGCAAATTGTTATTTGATTCATATGGTTACCGCAAAGTTGAATGAATGGGGATTCAAAGTACCAATTGTTTCTTCATTTACTAATTGCATAATAGAGCTTGAATCTTTATTGGGAGGCAATCAGTTTATTGGGAATTTATATTGTTCAATGGTGTTTATTTCATGGAAAAGCAAGAATTGATTAAAGCATGGTGATGAAGATTTTGGATTGGGATTCATTGCATTTAATACTATCAGCATAGCCTCTAATGCTTTAAAGTTTAATTTAACTTCGGATCTCTGGGGTGCTAATCAGCTTCAGCTGACTTATTCTTCTTTGTACTCTCCCCCTCTCGATTAGATTAAACTAAATATTTATGCAGCTCATTTACATTCTTATGAAATAGGTATTGGTGGTATATTTAGAGATCACAAGGGAAGGTTTCTTTCAGCTTTTGGGTTAAATGACACTGATTGGGATAATGGAGTTCTGGAACTTATTGCATTTCATTACTTGAAGGTGGTTATTAAAGATTGGATGATGGAAGCTAAAGGAATAATAATAGAGGAAGATAATTTAAATGCCATTAAATATCTTCAAACATCGGTTGAAAGAGCTTATTTGAATAAAGGCCAAGGTGAATTTAAAGACCTGTCATTTCTTAAAGATTTTGGTTGATTTATATTTCATTTTATTAAAGAAATTGTAATATGTTAGCTGATTACTATGCTAACTTAGGTTTAGAAGGATATTTTTATTGGGATGATCTATCTTGCAATAAGATTCCTCCTAAATTCATTTCTTTATTGAAGGAGGAGGGTGGTAGTGATTCTATCACCTAGTAGCTTGTATCAAGGTTTTTTTCTTCTTTTCTTTTAATGCTATCGACATTTTCTTCAAAAAAAGGAGGGTGAAATAGACCTCATGGCTTTGTTATAACAATGAAAATTATACTTAACTTAAATAAAATAGTAATAAATCATTAATAGAATTAAACTTTCATACATTATGTTAGATTTTATTTTGTGGACATAAGTTTATTGGATTTATAATGTTTAATCATTAAATGGCTAATCAAATTGAAGGACATTATATAATTAATCCTTAAACAACTGCAAAATTTAAAATTTAACTTAAAATAAATTCTTAAACATTAAAAAACCAAAACATGTATCAAAATTTAATCTCCCTTGGCATTAAATAAATCAACCTCAGTTAACATAGAATGTCAAATAATAATAAACTTAGGACATATCCAGATAACTCAACTTATTACACACCATAGATTATTTGTTAGGACAACCAACTCCAGCTTCAGGTTAGGCCATTATCCTTTCATATTTTTATGAGACGTAAAATAATTATTAGCAGTGGATGTTCTAAGGTTTGTTATGGTAGAATATGATATGTTCTCTGATGCTTATGTTTTGATGATTGCTCTTTGATCTATGGTGGCCATTTAGATTCCTCTAGCTTAGGAACGATCTGGATGCTTATTTCTAATCAGAATTTTTTGTAGGTAGTCGTGCTTATGTGGGGATAAAATTTAATTACTACATAAACTAATAAATTTTTTTTCCATAAGCTTTTGCAGCTTAGCCACCCCTAATTATTAAAAGCATAGCCAATAATACATGTTGCTTAAAGATGCGTAAATAATTATATTATGTGAAGTCATTTTTGAGATTATATATAACTTCTTTCACTAAATTATAGGTATTATAGATTCAATTCCTTTTCTAAAATGTAATTTAATAAAAGATTTATGAAATTCAATAAATAAATCAGTTTCTTCAAGAAACAAATTAGGCACCAAAAGGGAAAGAACTTAATTCAATGGAAAGTTCTTTTCATTTGGAAGCCCTACTAGAGAAACATATATGAAGCTTGAAGAAATGAACTTGAATAAGCATAAATCCTGAAGGGAAGAATTGAAGACTTAAAAATGCCTTACTTTAATAAAGATTTGCATAATTTTATAGGAATATAATTCTGGTTATTGTTAGAAAAGCATGACCACCTTTACTTTTTGCAGACCCTCTAGTTTATATTGAGTGACACTTGAAATAGATTTAAAACATTATTTACTTTAGTTTATGGATGATTGATTAATTATTTATTTTAACAATGCACTAGAAACTCATGATTGTTATATGTTTCTTCTCTTGTATATGCTTTTTCCTTGATATTTCGCTAAGCTTCTTTGGAAATAAAAAAATTTATATTCATAACCATATAAAATTTTTAAATATCATGGAAATATAATTAGATTAGAAAGTAATACAAATCTCGTATAACCTCGTATTAAGAAAATCCATCCTTCTTTCATCGTTAGGCACCTCATGCCTATAGGTAGAAGCAAACCACCCAACCTATAAGGGGAGTTGTATTCTTTTAGGATAATGTTTTTATTCCTTGTTAAATTTTCACATGCTCATTATTACCTAAGAGTTAACTATCATTCATTGCATTAGAAAAAAATATAAAATATTAAAATTAAATTTCATTTAGCTTAGGATCATAAATACCCTTTATAAGTTTAGGGTCACTTAGGAATTTTGTAGATGTCTGTCTCATATTCCAAAAACTTAAATAACAAAAGCCTTCCCATCTTTATCATACCAAATTGCATGGTTTTAAAATTGATTAGGTAGATTAGAGGTATTCAACTCCATACAAGATATATGTACAAATATTATTAATTTCATTAGAGTAGGTTTGGCTAACTACTCTATTGTATCTAACTTAAATCTTAGTTCTAAAACAGACATTAAATAAAAACTCTTGACTTATTAAGAATATAAATGCAACTATCTAATAAAACGTCAACTTACATATAAAATCTCCACCTAAAATATTAAAACTCAATATAAGATAGATTGGAGCACTAGTAGATGGTCTTAGAATCCTAGTTCTCCCTACCTTTGATCCTTTAGTCTCTAAAAATAACTATTTTGCATTGACCAAATCTCCCCTAAAAACTCAAAAACCTCTTATCCTTAACTTAAGCTTTGAAATCAAAATATCTATGCCACTATTTTAATCAAGAATTTTCCCAGAAGAATCACATCTCGTAGGATGTAACTAACCTAAAGGATTTCTTTTAAGAGGAGCCTATAACTCCAGATTTAAAAAATCCTATCTTATTCCACAAACATAGGGGAAAAAATAATAAATAAATTTTAAAATCCAATTTTGTATTCAAATACCACTGTAGAATATCATGTTCACCCTTCGATGTGATACAGTATGCTCTCTAATATATTTGATTGCATAAATGACAACTTTTCTGGATCTATTTTTGCATTCAACTACCTTTATAGAATATCATGTTTGCCCTTCTTGCTAATAAGGTATTCTCTCTATTGTATTTGTTTATAAAAAATGATAATTTTCCAAAACCTCTTTTTTGTCTTTAAATAATATTCTAGAATGACATGTCTGCCTTTCAAGATTGTATGATAATTTTTTATTATTTTTAACTACAAAAATAAAAAATTTTAAAACCCCCTTTTTTTATTTGAATCCATTATAAAAATAATATATCCATCTCTTAAGATAGTATGATTTTTTTAATGCCAAATTTGATCATAAAATAAGGAGCACCCTGATCTACATATACAAATTTTACTTTCTCTCATTGAGGTCGCTCAAACTCACTAAAGGATGGACACCAAAGGGGCTAGGTGGCTGGGTATTCAATCCAAGAAATCTCTTATTAGTTTTCAAATTAAGAAAGTAAGTTCACTTTTGAAGAATTTAGCATATTTATAGAGTTTTGAAAGTGCACTTAGTTGGATAATTATTTCTATATAGGCTTCCTTATCCTTCTAGACTTCTTGGGATGGTCACATGTGGCCCAGAGAAACCTTATTAAGAGTTCCAAGCCTTAGAGTTACATGGTTTGCAAGTTTGGGTTGAAGCCATACGAGACATAGGCTATTTCATTGATTGTGATTAACTCCCACTATCACATGGGATTTGGTGAGGTGGCAAAAAGTATGGAAGCATGCTGAATGTAATGCAAGTATCATATTTATTTATAAAAATGGTAATTTTACAAAACACCATTATTGTCTTTAAATAATATTCTAAAATGGCATGTCTGCCTTTCAAGATGACATGATTTTTTTTGTTATTTTTAACTACAAAAATAAAAAAATTTAAAACCCTTTTTTTTTCTTTGAATCCATTATAAAAATAATGTATCCATCTCTTAAGATAGTATGATATTTTTAATTCCAATTTTAATTACAAAATAAGGAGCACCCTAAATATATAAATACAAAATTTACTTGCTCACACAGAGGTCGCTCAAACTCACTTAAGAATGGCCACCAAAGGGGTCGAGTGGCTGGGCAATTAATCCAAGAAAGCTCTTAATAGTTTTTAAATTAAGAAAGTAATTTCACTTTTGAAGAATTTAGAGTATTTATGGAGTTTTGAAAGTGCACTTAGTTGGATAATTATTTCCATATAGGCTTTCTATATCTTTCTAGACTTCTTGGGATGGTCACATGTGGCCTAGAGAAACATTCTAAAGAGTTCCAAGCCTTAGAGTTACAAGGTTTTCAATTTTGGGTTGAAGCCATACGAGACATAGTCTATTTCATTTGATTGTGATTAACTCCAACTACAACATGGGATTTTGTGAGGTGGTATGATGTCTGGAATCTTGTTGAATGTAATGCAAGTATCAATTTCCCCTGGTGAAGCGTATAGTTCAAATTAGTTTAGGATCAATGGTTTTGTTCACTTTGGGTCAGCCCAATTAGCTGACCTAGGGGTTAGGCTGACCATAGTAGCTGCATATGATCAATGGTCCATGGGCCAACCATAGTAGGGGCATATGATTAATAGTCATCTAATGTAGGGGTTATCTTAGGAAAATTTTATTTGGGTTTGATTTGGCACATGGAATGGTCATTTTTAACACTTGGGTCAAGCATTGTGGCAAGCCCAAGTGGACCTAAGTGCAGGGTCACCTAGGGTTTTTTCCTAGGGACCCAATGGATAGTCTCAAGGGATCAATTTGTTTTGTTAAAGCTTGAGATTTATAATAAGGTTTGAAAATATTTAGGCTTGGTTTGGCCAACCATGGTTGAATTGGTCAACTATGTTTGACTTGGGGTTGTGTTTAGGTTTAACTCATTCCAGATCATATTTTGAACTTATTGGAAGATGTATCTTGCAATAGTATGGTCTCCTTGTATAAAATACATAATTAGGGTTTTAAGGGTTCATTTGGTCAACTATGGTTAATTTAGTAAACCAAGCTTGACCAAGGCTTGGGTTACTTTCTAACCTAATCCAAATGAGGTTTAGAGTTTGCTGGAAAAGGTTTTGGGGTTCAATTTGATTAAGAAATGTTGAAGTTTATGAAAATTTTGGTTTAGGTGTGTTTAGAGTTTATGGGTTTTATTAATAAGGTATGGTCAACCAAGAGATAAAGGAAGTTCAAATCAATATGATAATGATTATGAACATGTTCAATTATTTAGGAATGCCACTAAGGTGATTTTTTGTGAGATGTAGGGTCTAATGGCATGAGTTAAAAATATTTAAAAGTTTTATAGCCTTGGAGAATGCTTTTGTTTTTATGATTTATAGGGATATGAATGCTTCCAAAATGGTACGGAAGACTCTAAAGAAATGCCTATTTAATATGTAAATAACCACACAGGATTCCAAAGTCATTTTATAGAATTTTAAATCATTGAAAATTTTCCCTAAAATAAGGAAAAATCTAAAGAGTTTTGGTTTTGATTTTGAAAATACTATTTTTGGATTTGGGATTTATGTTAGATTTTGAATTTGGATTTGGTTTGAGATCAAATTTTTTATATAGATTTTTATCCTCACACAAAAATGTGGTCAATAAATAGACCCCCAATTTGTATGAAGAGCTTGAAAGAGTTAATCACATGTGTTGGCATTAGCTAAAATGATTAATTTAAGTCCAAGTGGTTCTATTTAAGAAAAAATTATTCCCATTTTTAAATGACTATAACAGCTCAGTCATGTCCTATTGGCGAGCAATAGTCATCATACATATCATTTTCAAAGAAGAAAGGAAGTTAATTGACATAAAATTTGGAAGACCACAGGGGCCAGAATAGCTTTATTTAGTACTAGTGATCATAATTCCAATGAAAGGAATCATAGGGACTCACACTTAATCTTAATAGGTTGTATCTCTTAATGTGATTTACATGATTTTGAGGGGAGAATACTTGGGGAATCACACCTAACCTTAAGTTTAAAGGATGCTGATGAGGGACTTAAACCTAATAGATAGCTTTATTTTTTAATTTAACTTAACTTACAATATAAAGAAAGAAAGCATAAGGATTCACAAAAAAGTTGACGGTACTATAGAACAACTAAGCTATGAAAGTGCTTAATAGGCTTAAATCAAACAATAGCAAGTATAGGTCCAAGGAGATAGGATGCTCAAGGATTCTCACTTATTCCTAGAAAATTATAATTTCATTAACTTGACTTATCTCTAGATCAAAGGAATGGAAGCACGAAGACTCGCACATAACCTTAAGATACTAATGGGTGATTAGGCTATGATGAGGCCTAATAGGCTTAAATTCTATCTTAGGTATTACTAGTTCGAGGAGATAGGAAGCTCGTGGATTCTCAACTATTTCTAAAACATCATAATTTCTTAAATTTGATTTACATCTAGACCTAAAGAAAAGAAGCACGAAAACTCAAGCCTATTATTGATATATATATATATATATATATATATATATATATATATATATATATATATATATATATATATATATATATATATATATATATATATATATATATATATATATATATATATATATATATATATATATATATATATATATATATATATATATATATATATATATATATATATATATATATATATAGTTTGACTTATCTCTATATCTAAGGAAAGAAAGCATGTAGACTCACACCTAATTTTAAGATACTGAAGGGATATCAGGAAATGAGGGGGCTTAACAGGCTTAAACCAAATAATAGTTAGCTTAGGTCAAATTTGATAGGAAGCTTAAAAACTCACACCCATTTAGAAAAGATTATAATTTCTTTCAAATATTTAATTACTAACCTAGATAGAAAGAATGAAGACTCACATCTAACTAGGGGAAACTTGTCTAGTAGATAGTCTACCTAAACCTCTAGGGATATGGTAAATTCTATCTAACCCTAGATTTATTTCATATTTTTAATAGCTAGACTAAAAAAGATGCCTCAGGGCCTTATACTTACCCATCATAATTTAGCCAAGGGGCTACTTACCCAACCTATTACAGATTAGGAGGAATCTATCTAAACCTCTTTTTTTTTTAATAGGATTGCTCCATAAGGGATTCCTCAAATACTAGCAAATCTAATCACAAGGAAAGGAAGCATGAGGATTCACATCTATCCTTAAAGCACTAGATAATTTGATTTTAAGTGCTAGGATTATGCCAAGGTGACTTCTTCTGCCACAAGTTAATCTAATCCTAGGGAATGAAAGAACTAGGATTCACACCTATCCTTAATAAATTTAAAGATTTGATGTTGAATGTCATATCCTTAGTAAAAGATCTAGAACAACATAGTAGTATATCCATCGGAGAATACATATTAGTGTAGATGGCTTTAGACTAAAAAAAAGGGTTATGAGTTGTTTCGCATCCTTAACAAATATGTTTTTTTTTTAAGTCTAGGAACTCTTGATGGATATTTTATTTTATTTTTTTGAATATAAATTTTAATTGAGGTTGAAATTGATTTCAATTTTAGTTATTTTAATTATAAACAACAATTTGAATTTGTAGGGTTTTGGATTTAAAATTCTAAATTTGGAGAATCAAATTTGAAGAGTTTTTCTTTATTTTGATTCTACTTACATCAACTATAATAATTCTTAAGGTATTTCCCATTAATAGGAAGTGTTGGGTGGTTTCCTTTACAATCAATTAGTTTGTTGGAATCTCCTTCGTAGACAATATCAACGACGAGCAGTCCCTCCTACATTGGTTCTAACTTTCCACAAATATTTTGATAGGCCAAAATAGGTCTCTGAAGAAGCAAGAACAAATTTCCTACTTGGAAAGTTTTTTAGGGAACCAATTTTTCATTAGCTTGAACCATCTGTTCCTTATATATTTCAAGCTTTTGTTATGATTGCAAGCAACATTCTTCAAGACCTTCAAGCTCTTCCATTCAAAGTTAGGCATTTTTTTTAGTTATGATTTCATTTTGAAAGGAGATTCTCACTAAAGGAAGTTTCACTTTTAGAGGGAGAATAGTCTCAGACCCATAGAATAAGGAAAATGAAGTGGATTAAGTTAGGGTCCTATAACTAATCTTATAGGTCTCCAAAGATTCAATCAATCTATCATTCCAATAACATTTGTTGTCATCTATGATATTTTTTTATTATTATTACTATTTTCACTAAATTATTATGGAATACCTCAGCTACTCCATGAGCTCAGGGGTAATAGATGGTCAAGTATGTCTAATCCATACCATGGAGCATTAAAAAATAATTTACTTTCATTGACTTGTAAACTAACCCATTATTGTTGCAAATCTGGATCCAAATACTATGATTTTTATTATAACAAACATTATCATTTCTTTACCACTGTTATTATTAAATATCTATTTTTCTTGCCCTGTGTTAGCCTTTTAGGTCCACAAAGATCACTTGAAATGCAAATAAGCTTAAGATTGGATAGATTAGGGTTGTCAGGTTATAATTACATATCAATGTATTTTTTTACCTTTCTTGAGTCAAATCTTGAATATGCTGGACCCCATGCTAAGTAACCTTGCATACACACACTCGGGGATAGATAATTGGTGAGTTAGAGATTTTCTTTATTTTGACCAAATCGTACAGGATGATTATAGATAGTACTGGATGTTAAGTTAAAAAAAAAAAAAAGAAATCTTGATAAGGGCATTTGGCTAATTACAAATTATTAAACTAATCATACTAGATCATCTATATTGTTTAGGACAATAAGTTTAAATCGAGAATATAGCCGCCAATCATAATTTAGGTAATGTTTTAATTTTTCAATTTTATTCTAATCATATAGAAAGATATACATCATCTTAGAAATTTTAGGATAATCATACATAAATTGATCCAATTATTAAGGGTGTAATTATGGTTGAATTGGTCAATCATATCACACAGGATGATCCATCTTGAATGTACTAGATGATATTATATATTTTGTAGGACGATTCGTTATGGTCCAAGATAAAAAACCATAACTTTACTCTAATCATCCAAGAGTGTCATCCTTGATGTCTCGAGATAATTTTTGGATGATATGGATATCTCCACCCATTGTCCAATGCCGTAATGGAAGTTCAATATGGTATATTTAACTAATCATCATATATGATCAAAAAATTATACTAGATGATCTGTACAAATAATTAAACATATTATATATAGCAAAGGTAATCATCCTGGCTGGTAGGGCTATTTTATATTAATCAGACATGATTATCTGTTAATTGTCCTAAATAATCAGTTGCGTAGAATTGAAAAGTAGGGCTTCTTTTAGAGCCTCTCTATTTAAGCAATTATATTAACCCTTGGGTTAATCATTTGCTGTGGAGTTGATCCAAGAGGGAGCTTAGAGAAGGAAGAGGGAGAGCTTGAGAGAGAGAGAGATCCTTGTGAGGGGGAGTTTGTGAGGGAATCACAAATGTTGCTCCAAGTAAGGAGTTCATAATCTTCTTTGAGTTGCTCCACTATTTCCTTTGTGTCTCCTGGGAGATCATCTTCAGCATTAGATTCAGATTCTCTACCTACTCTAAGAGAGAGTAAAATGATTCTAGGTTTCTCTTCCTACTTCACGAGGGAGTAAAAGGATTCAATGTTCTCTTCCTCACCATATCATTGAAAAGATTTTTAAGGGCTTCTCCACCTTGCTATGGGAGCAAAAGCATAGTCACTTCAGTTTAGTGAAAAACATAGAGAGGGAGTCTCCAAGGAGTGGGTGTATGTAAGATTTTACCAAACCACTTTAAAATTTGTTGTGTTATTTTTTATTACTTTTATCAAATTATATTTTTGGACATTTCTACGATTTGTTCTATGATTAAAATATCTTATTGAATTATTATTGTGAAGATTAGTTTTCTTCCACATCAAGAGAAATTTTTTTGTTTTAAATTATTTAAAAAGATTAAAAGGATTTTCTTTTTGTTTAATATTTTTAAAACTACCAATTCACACCCTCTTGGTTAGCCTCAGGCTAGTTCTTTAGAATTTAACACCCCTCACAAACTTTCAAGTGGTATCAAAGCGGGATTCATAAAATAAAGTTTTAGAAAACTTTTGAATTTTTATTCATGGCAAACTTTGGAAATAGAAACACCATGGAAGTTTATTAAATCACTAGACTACCTCTTTTTGACAACATCCCTTTTGATTTTTAGAAAACACACATGTCAACTTTTTATAATCCATTGATTATTGCATTTGGATGTTTGTTAAGGATGGATATTCTGTACCTTTTAATGTTATTAATGGTTTAAAACTGAAGTTCCTTTTTTTGAATGGACTATTGAAGAAAGATATTTAACACAGTTAAATGCTAAGTGCTTGAACTATATTTCTTATGCCTTAAAATTTGAAGAGCATATGTGTGTTTCAACTTATTCTATGGTAAAAGAAATTTGGGATTGATCATGCATAACATATGAATGTACAAAGAAAGCTAAACAATCAAAATTGAACATTCTTTTGCATGCCTACAAACTTTTTCAAATGAACACTAGCGAATCTATTTCTAAGATGTATACTAGATTTACACAAATTGTTACATCCCTGCATGCCTTTGGAAGAGAACTAACAAACTATAAAAATTTAGCAAGATTCTAAGATGTTTACCTTCTTCCTTTGATGAAAAAATTACTGCCATTATTGAATCTAAGGATTTGATCATTTATTCAATAGATAACTTACTTGTATCACTAATTCCTTACAAGCAAGGAGTGAACCAAAGGAAGCTTGATGCAGGTAAAAAAAAAGGAGATAACTTTAGCCTTAAAGGCTAATAAAATTTTCATATTGAATCTTCTGGCTCTGATAATGATGAAATCACTTTGATAAGAAGGCAATTCAAGAGCTTCTTATAAAAAAGGCTAAAGTATCCTTAGAAATGGAACAAAGGTAAGAAACATAAGATTTCTAAAGTTTCTTCTGATGTTATTATTATTTTTTTTTAGGAAGCTTGAGAATATGAAGTTTGATTCCCCAACTCTAAAAGCTAACCCAAGCAAGGAAAAGTGTGTGAAAAAACCTAAGTTCAAGAAGGATAACAAAAGGATCCAAAAGGCTTTCTGGGTGGACTCAAAATTAGACTCCTCTATAACTTAAGTAGAAGAGGAGGTAACAAACCTGTGGTTAGTGGCTAAGGAACATCTTAATCACTATGATCATGAAGAGGTATGTGAGATTACTTATGATCAATTACTTGAAGTTTTAGAGTAAATTCATTCTTCATATAGGAAGCTTACGAAACTACACACTAGTTTAAAAACATACTTTTTAACTCTACAAAAGAGCGTGAATGCTTGAGAAAAGATCATTCCACTTTAGATAGCAATCATATGACATTAATTGATGAATTTGATTAATTGAATAAATACTTCTTGATTTAACATATGAGCATGATTCATTGAAAAGTGTACATGTTAAACTAGAAAGTGCATATAAGGACTTAGATACTCTTGCATCCTATTTAGATAGTAGGGAGTAAGATTTGAAAATAGAAAATTCAATTCTTGAAAATACAAATAAGTTTTTAGAAACTAAATTAATTACTTTTAAGGAAAATAAAAAACCACAAAATATTCTTGAGTTTCTCAATCCCCCAAATCATAATGCATCATTCAAGCCTAGGAAGAGGCATTATAATTCAAGTTGATTAGTAAATCATTTTCTTGGTATTAGATGTTTTTCTTGTAGTATGATATAACATATCTCCCACATATGCACCATTCACCATAGAACATATTTAGTGTGGAGAGCTAAAGTTCAAAACTCACATCATAGCATACATGCATTTCACTCTTATTTCTATAAGATGGGACCCAAACCTGTTTGGGTTCCCAAATCTAAAATATGATGATTTCATAGTGTTACTCTCACTGAAGGACTTTTGAGAGCATGTAGTACCAGGATAGTGAATGTTAAAGGCATATGATTTGAGATGTAAATCAATTTATTTCATTAAAAGCCATGGCAGGAGGCAAGGTAACACTTGGAGATAACACCACCAAGAGAGTAGTGGGGTGAGATATAATTACAAATTCTAAAAATTTCATCATTGAAAATGTTTTACTAGTTGATGGCTTGAAAAAATAACTTCCTTAGCATCAGTCAACTCTACGATAAATGCTTAAGCATAAAATTTATGTCTACTAGCTATATAATAAGCTTAAATAACGACATTATTTTATAGGGAAAACAGATCAACAATATCTACATGCTTGATTTAAATTGCATTAAATCTGACACTACTCTTTGCTTAAAAACTATTACTGATAAATCTTGGTTTTGGTATAGAAGGTTGTGTTATACTAGTATGAAAAGCCTTAAAAAAATCACCCAAAAATACATAGTGAGAGCGATACCCAAACTAGAGTTCACTAAGGATCTCTTGTGTGATGTATGTTAGTTAGGACAAATCCTTCTTACCCTTCATTAAAGATAGTTCCACTAGAACACCCTTAGAAGTCCTATAGATGGATCTCTTTGGACATGTCAGCACTACAAGCTTAGGAGGGAAAGTCTTTGGGTATGTGATTATTTATGATTATGCTAGATTTACTTGGGATAGATTCCTATCTCATTAAAGTCAATCATTTGAGGAGTTTAAGTCTTTTCCACTTGGATTCAGAGGAAGCTAGGTTGTGAAATTTTAACCATTCATAGAGACCACAGTGGAGAATTTAATAATGAAAATTTTGAATCTTTCTATAAGGAGTAAAGGATAGATCATAATGTTTCAGCTCCTAGGACCCCTCAGCATATTGGGGTAGAACATGACCCTGGTAGAAGCTGTTAGGGCCATGTTAGCAGAATACTCATTTCCAAAATACTTTATGGGCAGAAGCAATAGATACAACCATTTATATTCTTAATAGGGTAAATGATAGATTGAAACTTAACAAGACACCCTATAAAACTCCGAAGGGTAGGACACACAACCTCTCTCACCTCCCTGTCTTTGGATGTAAAGTATTTATTTTGAATAATTGGAAATCTAAAATAGGAAAGTTCCTAGGTTACTCAAATGTTAGAAAATCCTTTAGATTCTTTAATAAAATAACACTAGTAATTGAGGAGACCACTCAAATTATGTTTGATGAATCTAATAATTCTTGAGGGTCTAGGGTAGAAGAAGACATGCTTGCCGAAGTCACCAAAGGATTGGAATATATAAATATGGAGGAAGGGATAGAATCTAAAAATAATTTACCTATAGAATGGAGATATTCTTTAAGTTATCCTAAAAAACTGATCTTATGAGACCCATCTAAAGGTGTTAGAACTAGGTAAGGACTTAGAAAAGAGGTAAAAAAACTCTGCCTTTATTTCAATTATTAAACCCAGCAACCTAAATCAAGCCTTATCTGAAGAATTATGAATATAAACATACAATAAGAACTAAATCAATGTGTAAAGAATAATATTTGGGAGAGAGTTGGAAGACCTAAGGACCAAATTGTGATTATAAAAAAATGGGGTTTTAAAAGGAAAATTAATTATTCTAGAGTGGTAGTGAGGAATAAGGTAAGATTGGTGGCTAATGGGTATAATCAAATAGAAATAAATGATTTTGAAGAGACATTTGTCCCTATAGTTAGATTGGAAGCCATTAGAATGCTACTAGCATTTGCTTGTTTTAAGGGATTCAAATTATATAAAATGGATGTTAAGTGTACCTTTTTGAATGGGGTAATAAAGAAACATGTATACGTTGAATAACCCCAGGCCTTAAAATTTCATAAATTCTCGAAAATGTGTTCAAATTAAAAAGGGCATTGTATGAACTAAAATAAGCACCCATGGCCTGGTGTAAAAGGTGAAGCACATTCCTACTAGAAAGATCATTTGTTAAGGGGAGCATAGGCACCACCCTATTTCTTAAAAAGGTAGGAGATGAATTATTTATTGTTAAAATTTATGTTTATGATATTCTGTTTGGATCTTCTGGTAAAAATCTATGTTATGAATTCTCAAAAATAATGATTAAGAAATTTAGAATGAGTTTGATGGGAAAACTAACTTACTTTTTAGGGTTTAATATAAGGCATAAGGATGATGGGACTTCCCTTAGTCAATCAAAGTACATTAAGGACATCCTTAAGAAATATGAAATGGATATAAACAAATCAATTCACACTCCCGTGAGTTCCATTGTTTAGTTAGACAAGGATTCAGATGGAAAATCTATTGATCAAAAGAAATACAGAGGGATAATTGGATCACTTCTTTACTTAATTGCTAGTAGACATGATATTATGTTTAGTGCTTATCTCTGTGCTAGATTTTAGACTGATCCAAAAGAGTCTCACTCGACTATTATTAAGAGAATCCTTAGGTACCTCTTAGGAACCCCTAACTTAGGAGTCTGGTATCCTAGGCATAGCACCTCCTTTGAAATCATAGGATATTCTAATTCAAATTTTGCTAGATGTTGAGTTTATAGAAAAAGAACTTTGGAACATGTTAATAAATAAGATAATCCTTGGTTTCTAGTCTAGTAGAAAATAGAACTTAGTTGCGCTGTCCACTGCTAAGGCTAAGTATATTGCCTTAAGAAGTTGTGTGGCCCAAGTCCTCCAGTTAAAGAAACAAATTCTATATTTAGGTTTACCTATAGGCACAATCTCAATCCTCTGCAATAATACTAGTGTCATCTACATTTCAAAGAACCTAATCTAACACTCCATGACTAAAAACATTGACATAAAACATCACTTCATTAGGGACCATGTTACTAAAGGAGATAGAACTACACCATGTAACCACTTAAAACTAACTTCATGATATCTTTATAAAACCACTAGTCTTTAAAACTTTCAATATCTTAAGAACCAGATTAGGTATCATAAATATTAATGATTGAAATTGTTGCTTTATATTTTCTTATTTTGCTTTTGTTTTTATTTTATTTGCATGCTTGTTTCTATTTTTATACTTCTCTTTTCTATTTTTCAAATTTCAATTATTTTTTCATTAAATTATTTAATCTGATTAATGGTCACTACTGGTATTGATTTCTTAAATGACATTTTTTCCTTGCTTTTGTTTTTCAAAATTTATAAATAGTGATTATCCTCCCTAAATTAGCTAAAGGAAGAAAAATCATTAATTGTTTCTCTTCCTCTAACTCCTTTACCAATGTATTTTTCTTTTTGAAGTAAAAATCTAATTCAAATTAAAAGTTATATTTTGAAATTGAGATCTTTTTTATCTTATTACTGTAATCTATCTCATATGAATAATGTATAAAGTCATTAAATCACTTTCAAGTTTTCTTTATAAGGTTGTTGAATTTATCATATGAATATGATTCTAATTTGAAGTTTATTTTTCATTATATTTGAGGGTGAGTTTTTCTTCTCTTAATATCTAGAAGATATTCTCACAGCTAAGAGTCTTTAAAGTTTTCAAAAGGGAGCTAGCTCGCAAAAATGACAAGAGGCACAAAAGTAGTCCAAAAGAAAATTAAAAAGATGAACAATGATCACCAAATAATTAAAATACACACAAAGTGTATCAAACAACAAAAGATGTGCAAAGTATGTCAAATAACTGACAAGAGGCGCAAAATGAGCCTCCAAATAAATAAGCTTCATTCTCTTTCAAACATTTTAAATCTTAGAAGATTTCTTGTGCCACTTGATATCTTTAAACACTTGATTTTTGAAACTCATGATTTTGATTAATTACTTTTCTTTATTATTATTATCAAAAAAAATTCTAAAACAAAGATTTAAAAATATCACTTTTCTTATCTGATTTCTTTTTTGAGTTTGATTTTTATTTTTAAAATATTTTTACCCTGTAAGGAGTCCGAGCTGGAGTTAACAAGAACGGTTGTTCTACCATTTTATGATTCGACATTGTTAATTAATTTTTTACTAGTTTTTAATCCAATCATAAGGGAAATTTATTATATTCTAGTGTTGATTGATTTAAAAAATTTATACTTTTGATTTTGATTATTGTCTGGGTTTTATTTATGTTTTATTATATTTATTTATTTATTTATTTTATTTTTATCTTGAAGAACTTCTGATCATCACTTTCCATATATTGAAATTTTACTATTTTGTTCATATCGTCCAGGATAATACACATCATCCTCTACTATCTGAATGAAAAATTACATCTCTTTGATCATAACACATCCAATGGTAGATATGAACTAATTATTTGTGATCATCCCATATAATTCCTTCATCATAATGGATGATCCAGGTGGCAGAAGTAGTTAGATTATTTAAATGTTATTAGGTAAAACCATTATTAGGTATCATCCTAGATGTTCCACATGTCCATCCTGGATGACTACTTTATTCAACAGTAGTACAAGATGACTCCTCGGGATGATCATCCCGTGTCTAATCATCTTGTATAATATTTGATCATCCTAGATAATATGACCAAGTTATTTGACAGATCATCTACATGACATTATAATGTTAGATCATCCTGGATGATCTCATGATCATCCTGGATGATATACCCGACCCTATAAAAACTAGGCCAAATTCAATATTTTCCTTCACACCAAACTTTTTAATCCCCTTCTTCCTCATTGAATTTTTCATTTTATAACTATAGGGGGTGGTAAATGATCTCATTCCATTACAGGAAGCTCTTCCAAGAATGATGTTGATCCTCATTTTATTAGAGCATATGATGAAGCTACTTATACTCACTGCACGTCTGTAGGGAGTAATCATTTGAAGGTTATCAATTAAGAAGTGTTAAATTTTTTTTCACATGACCACTTTTCCCACACTACTCTGGGATTCATACTTACACTTGCCTTCCCCTTTAATTCTAAAATGTTGTTCAAAATTTTTGCCTATCTCCATCTAAATTCTTATTGTACTTCAGTGCAATCTTATGTTAATCGACACCATATCTAAAAAACATATCAAGACTTCTATGAATTTCTCCACCTTTCCACCACTAACAACAAACTTCATCTTTTAGCCTCAAATCATGAATTTAATTGGGGCCCTATTAATACCCTTCTTCGATAAAGAAATGCCCACCTTCATGACTCTATAACTAGTTCCTTAGTGAAAAATGCCTGAACCATCCAGCATATCCTTCAAACCTCCATTACTTCTAAAGCTGGGGATCAGATCCATATAACCCCCATCGGGTTGTTGCAAATCTATTTTTCATGATTTATGTTTTGATGATTGACAAACATTGTTTCTCTTGGACTGCTTGTTGCTTCTAACTTTTTAGGAATCGAAGATCGGACGATCAAGAAGATGCCAATTCAGGATTGCGTAGGTTTTGGGTTGAGTCAGTCTGTACTTTTTTACCTTTTAAGTCCACTTGTAATGGTCAAGAGACTAATGCTAAGTAACCCTACACACACACACTTGAGAGACTTAGAATTTCTATTTTTTCCCACATCGGTCAGGCCGATACTCATATCGTCCTGGACGATCAGCTTAAAATAGAAAGTCTAAATAAGGATTCTTAATTAAGGAAGCCATCATTAACAGATCGGCTTGGACGATACGTGTATCGGCCAGGATAATAAGCTCAAAACAGAAAGAAGTTGCCGCCATAGATAATTAAGGTATACTGTATTTTTAAATTATCGGCCCGGACGATCCTAGGATCGGCCTGGACGATCCTAGGATCGGCCTGGACGATATGCACAAATTATAACTTATGTGTTCAGGAAATCAAGGGAGTAATTAAGGATGATTGATACGATCATATCATCCTGGACGATCACAGGATCGGCCAGGACGATCTAGTCAAAAACCTTGAGTTACTTCAGGACGATAAACATCGGCCAACTCGTATCCAAGGCTATTGTCAGGATGATTTTCCTCTGATTTGAACTGATTGGCCAGGATGATCGTGAGATCGGCCTGGATGATCAAGCCAATTTTCAATCATCCTGTTTTGCATCCAGGGCGATGCTCTGGCCGATCTTCATTGATTTTTACTGATCGGCCAGGCCGATGTCCATATCGGCCAGGACGATATTATCGGCAAATTGCAATTAATGAGCTCCTTTGAAACTCTTTTATTTAAGAGCTCATGTTCAACATTTTGAAGACCTTTGGCTGCTGCCTTGACCTGAGAAGACCTTGAGGAGAGAAAGAGAGAGAGGGAGAGAGAGAGGATCTTGTGAGGGGGAGCTTGTGTGGGGATTCACAAGGGTTGCTTCAAGGATCACTCTGCTTGTTCTTCGTCTAGAGTTTCTCGTCCGTGGAAGGGTCAGTAGAGGTAAGGAGTTAGCTTTTGGTTGTGGTTCTATGCCAGCTTCGGGAGGAAGCAAAAGGAGGTAGGTTCTCTGCCTTGCTGGGGTGGCAAAAAGGAGGTTCTTGTGAGGGCTTCTCCGCCTAGCCGTGGGGGCTAAAGGAGAGTCACTTTTTGTACTGCAATACTTGGAGGGTGCCTCCAAAGCGTGGACGTAGGTCGAGTTGACCGAACTACTATAAATTTCTGTGTTCTTATTTTTGCTTCCGCACTTTTTAATTCCGCATTTATTTTTGTGGTGTTTTTGGTTTGTGATTTTTACACTTTGTGAAAAGAAAATTTTTAAAATACCAATTCACCCCCCCCCCCCTCCCCCCCCTCTTGGTTAGCTTGGGCTAGTTCTATAGGGCTTAACAACCCTAACGAACTTTCAAGTGGTATCAGAGCGGGATTCAAATTTTTAAGTTTGAAAACTTTTTGAATTAGATCCATGGCTAACCTTGGGAATCGTAACACTACGGAAGGGTATTCTATTACCCGACCTCCCATGTTCGATAACCTACCTTTTGATTTTTGAAAAACTCGCATGTCAACGTTTTTACAATCTACTGATTATCGCATGTTGATGCTTATACAAGAAGGTTATTCTCCACCTTCTCGTGAAATTAATGGTATTAAAACTGAAATTTCTTTTACTGAATGGACTTTTGATGAACGTGATTTAGCTCAACTAAATGCAAAATGTTTGAACTGTTTTTCTGTGCTTTAAAATCTGAGGATTACATGCGTGTCTCAACTTGCAAAACTGGTAAAGAGATTTGGGATAAATTGTGCATCACCTATGAAGGTACTAATGAGGTTAAACAATCCCGTTTAAACATTCTCTTACAAGACTACGAACTTTTTCGTATGAAACCTCATGAATCAATTTCTGACATGTACACTAGGTTTACTCAAATAGCTACTTCACTGCATGCACTAGGAAAAGAACTTTTGAACTATGAAAAAGTTAACAAGATTTTGAGATGCTTGCCTTCGTCTTATGATGCTAAAATTACTGCAATCACTGAATCTAAGGATTTGAACACCTATTCTATTGATAACTTACTTGGCTAACTCATTGCTTACGAGCAAGGGGTGAATTAAACAAATCTTGATGTTGGTGAAAAGAAAAAGGAGAAAACAATTGCACTGAAGGCACATAAATCGGACTCTGAATCTTCCGGGTCTGAAAGCGATGAAGTTGCCTTCATCACAAGGTAATTCAAAAGCTTTCTAAGGAAGAAACAAAAGCATCATCAAAGTTGGAGAAAATGTAAGGAACATAAACAAGTTAAAGGATCCTCTGATGTTGTTTGTTTTGAATGCAGGAAACCTGGACATGTGAGAGCCGATTGCCCAACACTTCAAGATAATACGAGCAAGGAAAAGATTGAAAAAAATCTAAGTTTAAGAAGGAGAATAAGAGAATCCAAAAGGCATTCTGGGCAGAATCTGCTACTGATTCCTCTGAGACTGAACCAGAGGAAGAGACAACGAACCTGTGCTTAATAGAGGAAGATCATCTTGAGCAAAGTGATGAGGAAGAGGTATGTAAACTAACATATGATGAATTGTTTAAAATTTGTGAAAAAATCCATGCGTCATACAAAAAACTTAAGAAGACACATGCTAGCTTAAAAGTGGAACTTATAAATTTGCAGAAAGAGTATGAAGTCATTCTTAAAGATCATTCAATGATTGATTCTAATCACATGGCTCTTCTTGATGAATTTGATGAGTTGAACAAACAGCATTCAGAATTAATTGATAAACATAAGGCACTAAAAGTTTCACACACCTCACTTAATTCTGATTTTAAGAAATCTAAAGAGATTGAGAAAAAACTTGAGGATTGATAATGAGGTATTAAAAAGAACTAACTTGAGGATTCAAAATGATTTGGATACAATAAAGAAAAATCGGATGACAACTACTTTTAATCCGAAGCCAGAATCTAGGAAGAGGCATTATAACTCAAACCATTTAAGAAACCCTTTTCATAGAGTTAGATGTTTCTTATGTGGCATGCTAGGACACATCTCACACACGTGCACCGTTCACCGTAGTACACATTGGGTGTGGAGACCTAAGATGCATGATTCAAAGCATACAACATCTGCATTGCACTCTACTTTTCTTAAGAAGGGGCCCAAACCTGTTTGGGTTCGTAAATCTGACTGTTGTTGAGTTTTGCAGATGTGCTCTCACCAAAGACCTCGTGGGAGCATAGGATAACTGGACATAAGGAGGCTCGCAGCTCAAAATTGCTTAAATTTGCTGCTTTATCACTTGCTTGAAATCTTTAGTTTCTGTTTATGTTAATTGTTTTTGTGTTAGTTTTTGTGCTTGCTTTGTGTTGCTCTAGTTTGCTTTGTTTTCATTTTTTTTAAGTTTCTTTTGTTTGTTTTATTATGTGATAGCCTTTTCATTATTTTAGAAAAGTTTATTTTCATGTTGCTTTTATGATTGGCTTTCATATGTTGGGTCTTTTCAAGTTTTTAGATTTCTGGAAGTTTTTGGAGATAGTGTTTAGCTTTTCTAAATCGGTTAAAGGGGAAATCTCGTTGATGGTTTTCCTCCTTCTGACCATGTTTAGTGGTAAAATTTTCTTCTCTAAACAAAAGTCTAAACTCATTTTAACCAATAGTTCTTTAATTAAGATCCTTTTCTTATCTTGCTACATTAATTTATCTTATGCATAATAGCCAAAGTTCTTATATATCTTTCAAGTTTGTTGAAATCTTGCCATTGCATTTATCACATGATTTTGATTTTGTGTTGTGGATTGTTCTTCCCTATGTTAGAGAGAGAGCTCCTATTCTCTAATATTTGGAGGATATACTTACAACTAAGTTTTTTTTTAAGGTTATATTAAAGAGTTTCTAGCTTGCAAGAGTTAAAAAGGAAAAGAGGCCAATGAAGCCAAATTAAAAAGAAAGCTATATTCACAAAAGTATATCAAAAATCAAAAGATGCTCAAAGAGCCAATCAAAGTGACAAGAGGCATAAAATGAGCCCACTAAATGCAAGCTATCCTCCCTTTGCTAAAACTCTTAAAACTTAGAAAACTCATAGATTATGTGATGCTTTCAAAGACTTGATTTCATTTTTCCATGATTGAGAAAAATTACTTTGGTTTATTAAATATGAGATATTTTCTTTGTAAACAAGTCTTGAATGAATCTTTTTATGCTATTTTTTATTCTGAGTTAGGCCTCTGTTTTCCAAAAGAATTTTGTACCCCGAAGGATGTCCAATCTAGGGTTAACAGAATCAGATATTCTACCTTCTTCTGATTGGGATTTGTTAAACTTCTTGTTCTCTTGGAACTTTAAATGTTTAACTTTTTGAAAAGAATTCTCATATGATGCCTCCATAAAACAAAAAAAAAAAATTGTTTGACTTTCGTTGTGTTTTTGTTTTTTTTTCCTTTACAATGTTTTGACTGTTTTTCTTTTGTTTTATTTTTGAGGGTCTTGATCATCACCATTCCTTCCTTGATTTGAATTTCTAGTCACATCGTCCTGGCCGATACATTTATTGTCTTAGACGATATGACAAATTCTGTTCAAAATCCATATGCTGACCTTTTTCTGTGCTTGCTGCAACTCATCATCCTGGACGATACTATATCATCCTGGACGATTTGATCGAACTCATGATGATAGTTCCTGGCCGATAGTATATTTGTCTGGCCGATGCATTTTATGTGCATCGTCCTGGCCGATACACTGGATCGTCCCGGACGAGCCACGTGTCAGCACGTTTTGATCTTTAAAAATGGCCCCGGACTATCCATTATTAGACAATCGGCCGGACCGATCCACTGTTCGTCCTAGAAGATACACGTGACAGTGACTTAAAACGTTTTAACTTCGACCGGTACGATCAATTATTGTGCATCGTCCTGGAAGATACACCTAATCGTCCTGGACGATCTACTTTTTCAACAGTCATCCGAACTAACTCCTCGGGTCGATCGCCTGTGTCTAATCGGCCTGGCCGATATCTGATCGGCCCGGACGATCGGACCGCCTTTTTGACCAATCGTCCTGTACGTAATTATTGAACAATATTGGCCTGGATGATTCTGCGATCGGCCAGGACGATATGGCCGTTTCTTTAAATTCAGGCCGTTCCAGCCATGATTTTTCACTCTTCATCCTTTCTCCTCTTGTGTTTTTGCTTAGTGCTCTAAATGGTTGGTGGGAAATGTGTCCGACAAACTTCTGGGAGTTCCTCGAGGGCAAGGATTGACCCTCATTTCAGGGAAGCAGAAGATGAAGCCGCCTATCATCGTTACAAAGAGTGTGGAATTACTATCTCCAGAATCATCAATCATGTCCACATCTCTTACCCGGTAATGGATCTTTTTGCTCACACCTCCCTTTGCTCCATTCTGTCTCTTGCTTTCCCTTTCAATTTAGAGTTTCTTCGAGAATTTTTTGCAAACCTTCGCATCAACCCTACCTTTACAGCCCTGACCTCCTATGTGAATCGACGCCTTGTCAAAATTAATTATCAGGATTGTGTTGATCTTTTATAGCTATCCACCACTGGGGATAAGTTGCACGTAATCGCCTCTAACCCTGATCTTGACTGGTCTACGGCGAATCCCTTTCTTCTCTAGACCAATGTACCTTACCATGTTGAAGAGACTCTTTAGTCAAATATGCTAGAACAATCCAACATGTCCTTCGCACCTCCGTAATTCCAAAAGCCGGGGACCAAATCCACATCACCCCTCTACTTTCCCTCACTACTTTCTACATCATGGCTCATAGAGAATTCAACACTGGGGACCTAATTTTTTGATACATTGATCACCTAACCACAATTCGCGATCCAGGTCACAAGAGGAAACCAAATCTAGCCTTAGGACACATCATAGCCTATGTTCTTAAAACCAAATACCAACTTCAGTATCCTATTCCACCAAACCTCCCAACTCCCTTCTACTCAAACAATTCCTTCAGCACCCTTCACAGTACTCGTCTCCACCCTGAGGAACCTCAGGGGGCTAGAGAGGAGGAGGCACCCACTCCCGCTCCCTTTCCTGACCCTGTTCCTCTCCACCAGAACTCACCGGTTGATCAGTTGATTGAGAGATTTGATCGATGGGAGACCCATTTTGATGCCTATGTTGCTGCACAGGAGCATCAACACTCTGAGGACATTGCCCGTTATGAGCATCACCGTATTGAGGATCTAGCCCAATTTGATAGTTTTCTTACTCACCAGCAGCAGCAGCATGACCAGGACATTGCCTGGTTCAATGCTCAGTTTACCATGCTTGCCAGCTTTTAGTCTGTACTTTGTGTTGTTTGTTTCCTATTTTTTTTAGTTTGCTTGTTAGTCTTTTATGATGTTTTTCTGTTGTTTCTGGACTCTCTTTTTGTGATGACAAAAGGGGGAGTAGGGTAAGAAAAAGCTGTTGTAATTTTGATTTTCTAATGAACCTGTTTTTTTTTTAATTTTTTCCTACTTGTGTTTGTCATCATCAAAAAGGGGGAGATTGTTGCAAATCTATTTTTCATGATTTAGGTTTTGATGATTGACAAACACTGTTTCTCTTGGACTGCTTGTTGCTTCTAACTTTTCAGGAATTGAAGATCGGACGATCAAGAAGAAGCCAGTTCAGGATTGCGTAGGTTTAGGGTTGAGTCAGTCTGTACTTTTTTACCTTTTGAGTCCACTTGTAATGGTCAAGAGACTTATGCTAAGTAACCCTACACACACACACTTGAGAGACTTAGAATTTCTGTTTTTGCCCACATCGGTCAGGCCGATACTCATATCGTCCTGGACGATCAGCTTAAAACAGAAAGTCTAAAAAAGGTTTCTTAATTAAGGCACCCGTCATTAACAGATTGGCCTAGACGATACGTGTATCGGCCAGGACGATAAGCTCAAAACAGAAAGAAGTTGCCGCCATAGACAATTAAGGTATACTGTATTTTTAAATTATCGGCCCGGTCGAACCTAGGATCGGCCTAGACGATATGCACAAATTATACCTTAATTGTTCAGGAAATTAAGGGAGTAATAAAGGATGATTGATACGATCATATCGTCCTGGACGATCGCAGGATCGGCCAGGACGATCCAGTCAAAAACTTTGAGTTAATTCAGGATGATAAACATCGGCCAGCTCGTATCCAGGGCTATTATCAGGACAATTTTCCTCTGATTTGAACTGATCAGCCAGGACGATCGTGAGATCGGCCTGGACGAACAAGCCAATTTTCAATCATTTTGTTTTGCATCCAGGGTGATACTCTGGCCGATCTTCAATGATTTGTACTGATCGGCCAGGCCGATGTCCATATCGTCCTGGACGATATTGTCGGCAAATTGCAATTAATGAGCTCCTTTGAAGCTCTTCTATTTAAGAGCTCATGTTCAATGTTTTGAAGACCTTTGGCTGTTATCTTGACCTTAGAAGACCTTGAGGAGAGAAAGAGAGAGAGGGAGAGAGAGAGAGGATCTTGTGAGGGGGAGCTTGTGAAGGGATTCACAAGGGTTGCTTTAAGGATCGCTCTTCTTGTTCTTCGTCTAGAGTTTCTCATCCGTGGAAGGGTCGGTAGAGGTAAGGAGTTAGCTTTTTGTTGTGGTTCTCTGCCAGCTTCAGGAGGAAGCAAAAGGAGGTAGGTTCTCTGCCTTGCCGGGGTGGCAAAAAGGAGGTTCTTGTGAGGGCTTCTCCGCCTAGCCGTGGGGTCTAAAGGAGAGTCACTTTTTGTAGTGCAATACTTGGAGGGTGCCTCCAAGGAGTGGGCGTAGGTCGAGTTGACCAAACCACTATAAATTTTTGTGTTCTTATTTTTGCTTCCGCACTTTTTAATTCCGCATTTATTTTTTGTGGTGTTTTTGGTTTGTGATTTTTACTCTTTGTTAAAAGAAAATTTTTAAAATACCAATTCACATTAGCTTGGGCTAGTTCTATAGGGCTTAACATCCCTAACGAACTTTCACGGGTCACTCACCTTCTACTACATAATGGCTCATCAATTCTTTAATGTTGTTGATCTTATAAATTGATATATTAAATCTAACCAGTATTAGGGATCCTGACAACAAAAAGAAAGCGAAATTTGGCCTTAGGATATATCATTGCCTATGTCCTTGAATCCAAGTACAATCTTTAGTTTCCAAGCCTACAAAATGGCTTAGAAAGCAAAATTAGGTTTCAAAAAGTTATCATTTATGTAATCCAATATAACAAAGAGAATATCACATCACCCAAAAGGTGATCATTACATTCTATAAAGGTATTTGAATACTAAATGGGTTTTGAAATTTTATCTACGTTCATAAATATTTTTTTTCATTTCTTATGGGAATAAAATAAGGTTTATTTTAATTTGAGTTATAAGTTCCCCATGAAAACAAGCCTGTAAGGTTAATAACATCCTAAAAAATATGAATCTTCTGATAACACTCTTGATTAAAGAAGTGGAAAATATATTTTTTAGATTATAAAGTCTAAGTCATTGATAAGAGGTTTTGAAGTTTTAAAATGGATTTGTTAAATGTTAAACAGTTCTTTTTTAGAAGTCAAAAGATCAAAAGTATAGAGAATTACCATTCTAAGACCATCGAAAAGTGTTCAAATTTATTCTATCTTGGGCTTTAATATTTTAGGAAAAAAATTAATGTTTGAGTTGACATTTATTTAGATATTTGGGATTATATTCCTGAAGAGTAAGGACTTGCGATTTTTGGACTACCTAAAAACCATGATCTAAATTGGGTATTATAGAGTAGTAACCCAAAACAAATTGTAATGAAATAAATCATTTTTGGCTTTATATATTGCCTGGAGTAGACCAGCTAAAAAACCTAATAAATTTTAAAATTATGCTATCTTGTCTTATGAAAGATGGGTAAGCTATTGTTATTTATGTTTTTGGAATGGATAGCCAACATCTAAAGAAATTTCTCAGTGGACCTAAACATATGAAGGGTATTTATGATTTCAAAGCCAAATATACTTAAATTTTAAATATTTTAAATTTTTTTCCTTTTAAAAAGTATGCTAGTTGACTCTTATGTGATAATCACCACGTGAAGTATTTTTTTTTTTTTTTAAAGGCTTAGAAAATAAATTTTAACATAAAAGAGTATAACTCTCTAGAGATAGAACTTCAGCCTCTTAGGTCATATGATTTTCTTCTACCTACAAGAGGGGAAGTGTCTAACAAGGAAAGAAAAAAATGATATGATTTATGCGACCCTAGCTTAGCTCTAGCTTACTTTCTAAACAACTTGTTTTTCTATGTTATTTTAAATTTTTTATAAGTTATGAGTATAAATTTTTACTTCCTAAGAGCCTAGAAAAATATCCATGAACAAGCACATGCAAGAAAGAAACCTATGAAAACCAGACTATTTCTAAGCACAATCAATTATAAATAAACATTCAACCAATCATAAAGAAAAGTAAAGAATTTATAAAGTCCATGTGGCAAGTGCCACTTAATATAAACTAGGGTCTATTGAAATTAAATGTGGTCAAGCTCCATTGACAATAACATTGATTCAACTCCTATGAAATAATGCTATACTTTATTAAAATAAAAATGTTCTAGTCTTCATTTCTTCTCTTTAGGCTTCATGTTTGTTCAAGTTCTCTTATTCAAGCATCATATCTATTCCTCTAGTAGGGCTTCCAAATGAAAAGAACTTTCCATAATCTTTTTATTTGAGAAAATGCATCATTTTAAGACGTTCATAACTCTTTTATTGAATTACATCTAAAAAAAAGAAAATGACTCTATAATCCCAGTAGGTTAGAAAAGAAGTTTATATATAAACATCTCAAATCACATCACATCAAATTATCATTAGCTCAGTTTTGTCCAACCTATAAGCTTGGTGATACTTTTAGTAATAAGGGGGCTAGGCAGTAGAAGCACCCACAAAAATTTAGTTTAAATTTTATTTATTTTAGCCCTCTTTTTAAAAATAACCCTGCAAAATCATAACTACCTACAAAAAATTTAATTAGCAATAAATATTAAGATTACTCCTAAACTTAAAAAATCTAAATGCCCATCACATATCATAAAAAAGCGCATCTAACATAAGCATCATAGATCATATCATATCTAACCATGATAAATAGCAACACATTCACACACCAATAATTATCACATCTCAGAAAACACATGAAAGAAGAATTTTTTAGTTTAAAGCTAGAGTTAGTTATCCTAAAAAACAATCTATAATGTGTGTAATAGGCTGTGTGGTTTGGATATGTCCTAAGTTTGTTTTTATTTAAAGTTCTCTACCAATTGAAGTTTATTTATTTAATTCCAAGGGAGATTTAAGTTGGATTCAAGTTTTAGTTTTTTAATGGTTTAAGATTTATTTTAAAGTAGATTTTGAATGTAGAAGTTGATTAATGATTGGTTATATAAACTCCTTCATCTTGATTAACTATTTTAATCCTTAATCTTTATAAATCCATTACACTTATGTCTTCCAAATGGAATCTAGCATAAGATATGAAGTCGTCCTATAATTAATGATTTATTACTTATTATTTAGTTTAAGTGGTAATTTTTATTATCAAATCGAAAACACAAGGTCTGTTTAACCCTCCTTTAGGCTAGTAGCATTGTGTGCTCGAGTTTCCAGACATTATACCCTTGTTACCATTTTTAGTTTTGGTTATTATTATTACTCTAATTTTGATTCATTTATTTGGTTATTTAATAAACTTTTGATAATCGAATGAATTGTATTTTTAATTATTATTTAATATTAAAGTTTGACTCAACTTTGACCTAAAACTTACTTGAGATTTTGAATGTTTCTAATTTTAATAATTATAATTAATATTGAGTTCAATGTAACTTAAAAACTTAGTTAAGGTTTTCATTTTCCTAATTTTTCTTTATTTATTTGTGATTTTTTATAAATTATATGAGTTTAAGTATTTATTTACATAAAGTATTTAAGGACGACTTGGATATTTATGTAAATCAACACCAAACAGTTTAAAATTATCACCAGTGGTCAGAAAAGACTTCTGATGGCGATTTAAGGAGTTTGAATTTATTTGATACTTATTTAGTATTGTTAATTATTTAATTAACTTAAATCTTGATTTTCCTTAAATTTTTAATTATCTTTTATTTGTAAGGTTTTTGGTCGGTATTTTTTATTTAAAGTTATAAGAAATTAATGTTGAATGAAATTTACTTTGCTTATTTTTTAATTGTTTAATTATGATTTTAATTAAATTCAACAAATTAATTGAAAAATTAATGGATTAAATAGGGTACTTTTAGTTTATGCACTAAATCAACTCCAAACTTATTGAAATCATTACAATATGTCAATGGTTACTTCTAAAAATGATTACAAGGGTTTAAAGTTATTTAGGAATTTAAAATATTTTTTTTATTATTATTTTTATTTATGGCATTTACTTCTTTTAATTACTTCTTATTTTTCAATATTTTGATAGGACTTTTTATTTTTTTATGAAAGAACCTTTAATTTTTGATTTGATGAATTTTATTTTTCATTTTTAGGATTTAATTTGAATTTTTTATGAGTTAGAGAAATTAATAGGCTAATTTTGTAAGGTGAAATTGGGTTCTCTAATTGATAAACCAAATGACCTGAAATTTATTATAATTTAAACCCTAAGTTAACCAAAAATAGAGATCTAATCCTAAGAAGTTTGAAGCTCAATGAAGCCCCCCTAGGGTTGTAATCAATTCACAAAGTAAATATCGTTATACATTTGAAATTTTATTTATGTAGATCTTACCATTGGATTGAAGTAGTTTCCATCTAACCCTGAAATATGAATTAACACTCCAAAAAAAATCTAAAAAATGTTATTTCATAACATAATGATTATTTGGGGCATCCTATGGTTAAACTAGGTCAACTAGAATTATCCTTAAATCTTAGGTGATCTAAACTGGTGTACATATGATCCTAGATTAGTTTATCCTGAGGATAAGATCTTAGATTGAGTATAGGACATGCTAAAGCATAGGGTGGCATGCTACGGTATAAGACCTAGGTTAGTTCCTAATGATTGCTAAGGAGTGGTATAACACTACTCCAATGTAATGTTACATCTAAATGTGTTTCAATGGTTTATAATTTCAATTACTTCAACTAAACTTGAGGTCAACAAACAAGTTATATCCAAACATTTTAATTTTAGTTTTATTTAATGATTAGAATATTGAGTCACATATAGATCTTTATAGATGTCATTCATAACTTGTTGGGCATTAACTTTATTAAAATAACAAAGTTTTAATTAATAAAATGAGTGATTATATAAGATGCCATTGAAAGTTGGCTGTTTCAACATAAATTTTCACATTTTGTTCGCCGCGGGCTTCACGGAGGACGAATGGAGGCGCATGTTCACCGTCTTCCAGCGGCCGGAGGTAGAGGTGATGTTCGACGTACATCATCAAGGGTTCCTTTAGCATCTACCAGATCACTTCCATCATCTTCTCCAGCTTTTGGGGACTGTAATTCAAATTCCACCATGAATAACAGATGCAAAGTCAGAGGGAATAATTTGATCATCAATGAAGGAGGTTATCTGGAAAAGAAGGAACCAGAGGTTCTTGGCAAAGGGAAGAATATTATAATGACAAATTTTATCAGTAAAAGCAAATCTCCAAAAGCTTTGATGTTCGGCAATGGGTATGAAGCATCGCCATTCAAATTAGTTCCAATTGAGAAGATAGGACCCATTGTGGAAACTTCAGATCTGAAAGCAGGTGGAATGGCGATTTCTAATGACAAGAAAGCCTCACTCTGCAATGAAGATAATGTGACAACAATTCAGATAGATAACACAGCAAATGGTGCGGAAACGATGGCTCCTGTTAATGGTAACAGGGATCTGTTCAGAGATTTACAGAAGGTTTGTGAGGTGGAATCAGCAACTGCAAGAGGTGGTAATGAAGAAATTCTAATTTCTGAACGAATTTCTGATGATGGGCAAAGTAATTTATGGAAGAAAAGAGAAAATATACCAGTTGAAAATCTGCAACTCGGTGATTACTTATCTGAGGATGGAATGATTGTGAAATTGCTTGAGAAGAATGAAGAAGAGAATGCCAAGAAGTTATCTTTCACTAGTAATCAAAATCTTTGGAGGAGAAGCACTGATTTTAATCTTAAGCAATGAATTGAGAAGACAGTGGAATCACTTTGGTAAATTTCCTATTACCATGCTTTCTAAAGGCTGTGTTTTGTGCTCCTTTCATGAGAAACAAAGCATGGAGATGGTCCTATCTAATGGGCCTTGGTTTGTAAATGGTAAAATTATTGGAATGGATAAGTGGATTCATAGCTTTGATCCTAATTCTCTAAAAGAATTGACTTCTCCAGTTTGGATTCGGCTACCAAGTCTTTTGTTGCATTGCTGGGATAATATAAATGTTTGCAGAATAGCTTCTATGGTTGGAAAACCAATACTCATTGATGGCAATATGTTTCAATGGGGACGCAGGGAGTTTGGAATGGTTTGTGTCTGAATTTTGCTGGATAAAAAGCTCCCAATAGGAGTTTGGGTGGAAGGGAGTAATGGAAAATTCTATCAAAAAATAGAATATGAACGAATCCCAAACTTTTGTTTTAAATGTGGATACATTAGACATTCTACTGATCATTGTGGAGAAGTTGAAAACAAATCAGTATACAAGAGCAATGAGAACTTAAGAAGTGGTCCTGATAATACAACAAAAATAGCTCCATCTGAAGGAGGAATGGTCTAAAACAACACTAATAGCTATGGACCTTAGATGATTGTCAACAGAGGAAGAAAATTTGTTCAAAATCCTAACAGAGGAGGCAATGGTACACAGGTAAAGAAACCTTTATGGAGGAAATTAAACTCTATTAATAAAAAGAAGGAGGATGAGGGAGCTTGCATAGAAGTGGCCACAAATTTGTCTGTTGAGATTCAATTGAATGACAAACAAATTCCCACAGAAATGAATGAAACTGATAAATCTGTGAATTGTGAGGTGCAGAAAGATATTAAGAAGATTGGCTCTTATATTTCTATTAGTGGAAACAAATTTATGGTATTGCATGACTTAGAGGAAGAAGGTGAGATCATTGAGGAAACTGATAAAGGATTGATGGCAATCGGAAACGTGATCCCTGGGAAGGGAATTATGAAACAATCAGATGAAGATAAATTCAACAGCAAGGTGATAGAAAATGATTCTAGACACTTGAAGAAAAAGAAATCAAAACAATTGAAAGACCTTGGTCCAATTAGCAGTATCACAAGGAATAGAAAGTTGGAATTGGATAAGGAAGGTAAGGTGGGAGCTGATCCCCATGTCCCCTTTAATGAATTCCTTAGTGTTTTGGAATTGTAGAGGAGCACAAAAGAGTAGCGCTGCTCTATATTTAAAAGATATTGTAAAATTGCATAATGTAGTTTTTGTGGGTTTGATTGAAACTAAAATTTCTAGTTTTGATAAAACTAATGTTAAAAAGCTTTTGGGAGAAGATTGGGAGTTTAATATGGTTCCTTCCATTGGTTTATCTGGAGGGATTATTATTCTTTGGAATTCCAAAATTGTTGATTTTTCCTTGGTGGGATCTACTTCACAATGCATTATTGGTGATTTATCTATTGATAGTAATTGCAAATGGAGAGTGGCCTCGATCTATGGAAGCAGAGACACAAGAAAAAGAAGGGAACTTTGGGAAATTCTTGAATGTTACTTTGTGGAGGATTATCCTATGGTGGTTGGAGGAGACTTTAATTGTATCACTTATAAAGAAGACAAAAGAGGAGGTAAAAAATTCAATCTTTCACAAGGTGCCAAAGACATGGGAGTATTCATTTCTAATAATGATCTACATGAGATCGATTTCATTGGACCAAGGTATACATGGTGTAGCAATAAAGCCGGAGGTGCTTGGATCCTTGAGAGATTGGACAGGTGTTTTATTAACTCAATTGCTTTGCAATTCTTTCCTCAACTAACCATGAGACATCTAGCTAGAATTGCCTCAGATCATAGTCCTGTGGTTCTTAAATTTTGTAATTCTAGAAATTTTCATAAGAGGAGTATTATTTTTGAAGATGTATGGGCTTCATATCCGACATCATTTGCTGTGGTTAAGAGGGAATGGAATAAATATTTCAATGGTAATTCTGCTCAAATTCTGAATGCTAAGTGCAAGAGAACTCTCAAATCTTTGTTCTATTCGAGCAAAGCTAAACTAAAGAACCTCAATGATCTAAAAGGCATTTTAATGGATGAAATTATGAAATTACAAACAGAGGAAGCTGAAATCGAATGGATATCTGAAGAAGAATGCTTGCATATGAAATCCAAAATCATTGAACTCAATACAACTATGGCTAGGCTGTGCAGTTGGTGGAAACAAAGAGCGAAAGTCAAATGGATGAATGAGGGAGATTGTAATTCCAACTTTTATCACTGTTATGCTAATGCTAGAAGGATTGGCAACATGATTCAGAAATTAAAAAATGATAATGGGATGGTGATGGAGGAACAGAACAATATTGAAGAAATTTTTATAAATTTCTTTAACTCCAAATGGAAAAGAGAAGCTGCAAACTGGATGACTGGCCAAATCCTTTGAAGAAACTCAAGCTGGAAGAAGAACATGCTCTGAATGAAGACTTCACTGTGGAAGAGATTGAATATGTTGTCAAAAATCTGGGAAACAATATAGCTCTAGGGAATGATGGGGTAACCTTCTCCTTTATCAAATTTTACTGGAAGATAATTAAAGAAGACTTTGTGATGGCTTTAAATCAATTTTTCAATCAAGGAAGCATGGATGGTAATTGGAAAGATACACTTGTGGTCCTCATTCCAAAGGTTTCTAATCCTCTATTACCTTCTAATTATAGGACTATAAGCCATTGTAATTCAATTTATAAAGTTGTTGTTAAAGTTATCCTGAATAGGCTTATCCCAGTTATGCCTTTGCTTATTTCGGATGAGCAAGGTACTTTCATTAGAAGTAGATCAATTTTTGATCACATTCTTATAGCACAAGAAATGTTTCATATGTTCAGATATTCAAAAGCGGCAAAAGGACTGGTGGCTCTCAAAGTGGATATGGAGCAAGCTTATGACTCCATGAGTTGGAAAACTCTTGAACAAGTTCTAAAGTACTTTGATTTCCCTATTATGTATTCAAAACTAATTTTGGAGTGTGTGTTAAATCCCAGATTTTCTATCATCATTAATGGAAAGTTAATAGGATGGATTAAGGCTGAAAGCGGATTTCAACAGTGATGTCCTTTATCCCCCATGTTATTCATACTTTGTTCCCAACTACTCACGAATGCTTTCTCTCAATCTTCGGTTGGGATTGGAATCAGCTCAAATAGCACTCGGGTTTCACATTTATTATTTGCTGATGATGTTATGGTTTTCTCTGAAGCTTCAAGGAAATCTATACTTAAAATTAAAAGCATTCTAACTGATTTCAGCATGTGGACAGGGCAAAACATTAACAAAGAGAAATCAACTATAATCTTTGGTAAGAATGTTGGAAGAATAAAGCAGAAAAATCTTTCCAAGATTATGGGTTTCAATGCAGTAAAAGAGTTGGTGTACCATGGCATTAAAATGACATTGAGAAGATTGGTGACTAATGACTTTCATTTCATTATTCAAAAAGTTCTTAAATTTCTCAATACTTGGGGACTGAAATCTTTATCATTAGTAGGAAAAATTGTGCTTATTAAATCAGTGATCCAAACAATTCCGAACTATTTCAGCTCTCACTCCTTGATTACGGTTCATGTCCTCAAAGAGGTTGACAAAATCTGTATAAATTTTCTTTGGAAGAAATCTGGAGGAAATCAAGGATTGCATTTCATTAGTTGGGAAAATTTATGTAAGCCTATGAAGAAAGGTGGTTGTGGATTGTATTCCTCTACAACAAGGGGTTCTCCTCTTAGAGCTAGATTATCTTGGAGATTTTTGAACAATAAAGAATCACTGTTACACAAAACTTTGGCTCCCAAATATGGAACAAATTTTGAATTGGCTAGCGAAAAAAAAAATTCTTCCTCTTGGAAGATCCTTTGCAATGGAGGCAAGGTACTCGAACCATTTTTAAGATAGGAAGTTTCTATTGGGGAATCAATCAAGGTATTCAAAGATAGGTGGATACTTGATAGAAAAATAAATGAGTGGCCTACTTTTGTAAGCATTCAAGAAGATGATGAGATAAAACTGAGTTGTTACATTAAAGAAGGGAGATGGAATGAGGAATATCTCAAGCAATTTTTCAGTGAAGAGCTCATAAATACAATTCTTAATATCAAAATTAACCTTGATCAGGTTGAAGATGTTAGAGAACTCAAGTTCAAAGAACCAGGGTATTCTATTCCATGTATGATCAATGAATATCAGCATCAAGAAGAAGATTGTGAACCTTTTACCTAGATTAAAAAAGCCAAAATCAATCCTAGGGTGCAGAATTTTATTTGGAGGCTTTCTAAAGGAGCTTTACAAACATTCTAGTTTCTTTGTGGGTCTCCGAAAGGATTCCGCTCGTGTGGTTCGAATGCAAAGGGTACGATCACACTATCCCGTAGGACAAAATGGTCGTAGGCCTTTACACTCGGCACAAGCAGGCCGATGGAAGAGCAGATGGAGTTATAGATACGATTAGCCATGGAGGATAGAGGGTTTTCACCTACACACCTCGATGGATAATAATATCTATAACCCTAAATTCACGAGATTTCCCCCATTCGATACATCAGCTCGAATGTGGTTTATTTGATTGTGGGGATCGGTTTCCTACGGGCGCAAGCCCCCGTAGTTAATTACATCATAGATCTCGATCTAAGAAGACTCTCGATTAAGGACGTTAGATTATCTCCTCTAAAGTGAGTTTAGTGCAAGGGATTTCTAGGTTTTCCTAATCAAAGGGGAATGTCCCAACTTGGCTCGATCAGTCATACAGGGTTCAGTCAACATCCGGCCGGCTAAGAGAAGTGAAAAAAAAAAACTGGAGAAAAGAAAGAGGGACAACGCACTCAGACATGCACGAGAGAAAGAGGGAGGTGGCGTCATCTGTGTGACGCGGATGGGTAGGATTTATAGCTTCCGAAAGGATGTATAGCTTACCCGCCAATAAGGTGTATAGGGGTATACTTGTACCACTCACCTTTAGATCCTAAATCTATAAGAGATGTAGTGTTGTACACACAACACTAGCATCTACGACCTAGCTAATGCAATCTGGACTTATTCCTTGTCTGACAAAGGAAGCCAGCTAAAACCACCTAGTCGTATAAAATCCATGCTGTCCAGTCTGTATGAAAGATGGGAGGGTAGTTTAGACACTGAAATTTGGGATCGACCACTAAAGAAATCCCTAATTGATCCCACACTTATGAGTGGTATAATACTCTTAAAACTAATGCAATTAAATCTTAATTTTAATTAGTTACTAATGCAATTTATGCAGGTTAAAGTCTCCAAATCAGTGATGTATGAAATTTTAAAAAGGCTTATAAAAAATAGTTTTTTTTTGAATGACTAAACTTCCCCAGGTCCGGCACTTCATCCTCATAGGCCAGATTATCCAGACTCTACCCTCGGGCGGGGAAGTTTGTCTAAAAGGTGAGAGAATGCATGCATGCCACCCCGGACGATTCCGGCTATTCCCTAAAATCGTTGTAGTTTCTATGTGAATTAACCTTAAAATTTTATTTAATAATTACGAGTAGAAGAATTTTTATCCTAAAAGAGCCTAACGGTCAGACACAAGCACATGCAAGAAAGAAACCTATAAAAAGCATGTCGGTTCTACTGCGCAAACAAAGTAAACAAGCAATCAACAGAAACAAAATCCCATGAAAAAGAGTGTCAATGGCAAGTGCCATACAATATTACATCACAGAGTATAGTAAGTAATGGTGGCCGGGCTCCACCGACAACAACCCGGGAATGATGCAAATCTTAAAATAAGGCATTTTTATATCTTCAGCCTTCAGTCTTCTTCTTCACTTCCTTGATTCGTCTTTGGATCATCTTCAGCTCTTCGGGCTCCTCGTAGTACGTCCTCCAAGAGAATGCCCAAATGAAAAAGGAAACCCCCTGTAGGGGCTTACTTTTCCCTTTGGACTCCTCGTAGTGAACGCTCCAAAAGGATATCCAAATGAAAAAGGAAACCCTCTGTAAGGGTTTATTTTTCCCTTTGGACTCCTATCTCTTTAAAAATGCCTTATTTTTAGATCTTCACAAAATTTACTATCAAATACATTACATCAGAAAAAGAGAAAATTTTAAACTCTCCTGCAGGGGTTATCCTAAGCAGTTATAATAAAAAAAATCACCCAAGCAGTTATATACATGAATTAAAATGCTCACATCAATCACTTGGCCGTGCTCTGATTATTGGGGGCTAAGCAGCTGAAGCAGGTGCCTAAAGCAGTTATACATTTATTATTATTAATTTTAGCCCCCCCCTTTTTAGCAGCATTATATGAGCACGGCCACCTGCAGGAAGACAGCATTAGTATGAAAGAGCGTGCCTAACCTATGGGTATTCTAACGTCACAACCACAGTGCAAGAAAGAAAAGAGTAGCTAACAAAACAGTACGAAATAACATCACAGAAAAGCTACAACAGGTAGCGAAAATAATCAGCACACGGGTCACATGCAGGGCGTCACAACAAAGTACAGAAAAGTAAAGCAAAACAACAGCCTAACCTAAAGCTAATAGTCGTGTCCTAGCAAACTCATCTATGTGTATGTCGGCTGTGTGGTTTTGACAGATCCTAGATAGGATAACTTAGTTAGAGTTACATGTGTATTTGTTTGTTTGTTGAAAGGGACAAAGGAAAGATTTTGGTTAAAGTTCAAATATTAGTGTTTTAGGATTGATTTTAGGTATCTTTTATTTTTAATGTTTAATTAACTACCACTTTTGTTTCACACCGAGGCCGTGAGGTTTATTTCACCCTCCTTGGGGCTAATTTAATAGCCTCGTAGGCCTGGGTTACCCAGTGATAATTAACTTTGTTTGATTATTTTAATTTGTTGTTAAAAGAAAAAGAAAAGGGTGAATTAAATCATTTATTAATCAAGTTTGAATTATGCCAATTAGAAAAATTAATTTTAGGTTTTGACGCTCCATTAGATTCATTCGTGGCGTTGTGCCACCAGGCTCGAGGAACCAGCCTCCTTAGGACACTTAGCCCCGCAGCCCGGAGTAGTCCATCCAATAAACTTCACTTTTGGAGCGGGTTGTTGTGTATTAAGGGATTTGTTGATTACTTTTAAAAGATTATTCTAAGTTTAATCTTTAAGAGTTTTTTAATCCTAATGAATTTAGTTTGTAATTTAATCTCCTAATATGATCTACATCTTTTAGATTCTAGGTTGGTTATGAATCAATTGTTAAATTAGTTAGGATTGATTTAGGTTTATGTTTTAGATTTTGAATTTAACAATTATAAATGTTAATAATCAATTGATTTGGAATTAAGTGTTTTAATGAATTTTAAAGAATTAGATTAGAATTAGTTAGTTGATTATTAATGAATTAAGAAAACAAAAATCCAAATCTAGGAAAACGTGTCACTAGGTTTTTGTATTAAAAGTCTCTATCCTATAGGGAGCATGCATCATAAGTCTATGTTTTCTAAGACTCGGTCCTTAATTTTTGTCCTTAGATGTCACTAATATTATAGGATCGAAAGTGATGTTGTTTTCTAATTCCTAAGACTTCTATACGGATGTCACGGGGTTTTAGAGATCTAAAAAAAAAAGGTAAAAGCAATCCTAAATATATAATTGAAGTTTCTAAGGTCCTAAGGGTGGGAGGCGTACAACCATCTAGGCCCCTAAAGGTTTTCTAAGTTTTTAGTAAACTTACAGCACCGGGGGCTACGACCCGGTGGTTCCGCCCGTAGCGCCCCTACTAGATGAGTAGGGACGACTGATGCTTAGATCCGACTGTCCTAGCTCCAGCTCCAAGTGTTCTTTACCCATTACTTTCCAAAAGGTACCTCGCAACACAAAAGAAAGACAGGCATTAGAGCAGTTCTATAAGCAGTTAATGAAAGAATGGAAGTGCAAGAAAAGAAGAAGAACGTACCTTTTAGTTACTTGTTGGGCTATTTGTTCTTTGTGTTCTCCTTATTTTGCAAGTATGTAGCACCAAAAATATAAAAGAAACGGCGGAGAAAGCTAACGAAAAGTCGAATACACAAAGGGGTGTAGGCATCGTTGTTCTTGGATGCACTTCGTAGAAGTCAAGTACATCTTATAACAACAACAATGCCCTTTGCTGTTCCCACTCCAAATGAGACACTTGACATTTTAAGACCTCTACCCACAAGACTCTCTAAGCAAAGCCTACGACAACTAAGGGGAAACTAACCTCTAAAACTCAATTCCAAAATCTAGACTCTCTTTATTTTATATTTGTTCAACATTCCATATATTGTTAGAAGTCAATACAAAAGAAAACTAGCTTGAGTAGAGAGTACCTTACTCCAAAGGACACTACCCACCCTCCAACACAAAGCTCCTTAAGCTTCAAATCTCCAAAACTCACTTTTGGAAAGGACTACCAAGAGAATCTGACCTAAATGAGAAAGCCTCACTCACTTCCAAAAGACACGAAGAGAACCCTGCTAAATAAATCTATCCACAATATTATAGATTTCAAAATAGTTCACAAGAACCCCTAAATGAACTACTACACAAAACTTCACAAAATCTATCCACCCATAATCACTTTTCTTTTCATTTATTTTGACACAAAAACTTTACCAAAAGCCTTTACTAAAATCCCCTATCCTACCACAAAATCCTACCCAAAACAACCTACAATCAAGTGTCTCACCCTTCATTTGGGGTGGGGTATAAACCACAAAGCTTTCCAACGAGAAAGTTTTATAGAGAAAAATTCTCATTGTAAAGCACCCATAAAACTCGTCGCATAAAACAAATCCAAAACCATTAATATATCATTCTAACCAAAGCAAAACAAGACATCTTTTAATCAAAAGCGACTTTCCAAATTGGCAACACGAAACGACTCGTAAGAAAACTTTAGTAAAAGCAAAGAGAAATATTTCATAAAGCATTCTAAGTATGAAACAACTCATAAAACTATTTTTTTAAAAGAAACTCAAATGTTACACCTAGAGACGACCCATAAAACAACTACAACATTTCATGAAAAACATGACTCAATTTTATGAGAAAATATTCTAAACTCATTCCAATCATTTATATGAAATATAAAGAGACAATATCATGCTCAAAAAGTTTCCAAATAATCATTGTCAATACTCACATCTATATGGTTTAACTAAGATCATTACCAAAATAACAAGGAAAGAATCTCATTGCGACACAAGTCTACCAAAAAGCTCATTAGAAATGCTTAACATGAGAGAAGAGTACATGATGCTAAACTATTGCATTTCAAATCAACTTGCCAAAACGTAATCATAATGCTTCAAACTTGAATCATTTAACAAAATCTACTCATAACTCAACGCCAAATTTATGTCGTTGTCTAACAACCACAAAAATTCAACAACCCCTAAGCAACAATAATATAAAAGTATTCATTAGGCTTCAAGAAAACTCTTCAAACATTCAACCTAGTGCTAAATTGATTACATGCCAAGTCTATGTGATGTTGAGAGTTGTGGTTGTATGACAGGTGACCAAATCAAATCATTGAATATGGAGACTCAACCAAAATATAACTGTAAGATAGAAAATTTAATACAAATTCATCCTTTTTCTACTTCTAGAAGATATGTCAAACTCGCAACTACATAAAATACGCACTATTGCATCGATTCGGTGGAGAAACCTTTACTTGAAGCATGAGGCATACCGTTACTTACCAACAAAATTTTATCTCCATGTTATATATGACCAAAGATATCCAAAAGGGAATCGCATTTGTATCCAATACTAAAACATAAAAGAATGCATAAATATCTCCTATTGGCAAGTGAAATCATGTGTTCATATGTTAAGTATATGATTTTTGCAACATGAAACAAGAGTGATATCCAAGGGAGACAATCTATGTTGATTTTCACAAGAACCTCACAATAAAATCTGCACTAATCCCCAACAAAAATCAGCCACGAAACCATATAAAAGATGTAGGGATTCTTATACAAGAGCTGTGAATGACTCATCCAAATGTCACAAAGATTTTTATGCGAAATCAGTAATAAAACCCACAAAATCTGCACTTTTTCCTTACCAAAACAGTGACAAAAACCCCCTAAAAGCTGCAGGAATTTTTATAGAAAAGCAATAAAATATTCACTCGAGTGCCACAGGAATTCTCATGCGAAAACAGCCATAAAGACTCCAAAATCTGCACTTTTTTTTCTTATCAAAACAGTGACAAAACTCCCTAAAAGCTGCAGGAATTTTTATATAATAGCCACAAAAGATCCGCCCAAGTATCATAGGAATTATTGTATAAAGACAGTGAGAAAGCATTCAAAAATCAATCATGTCCTTCGCGTAAATATCTAACAAGTGAAAGAGAAACATGCTTCGAGTAAGCATAGAGATATCTCTCCATCTACCAACTTTGCAACTAAACATACTTCTAGCAATATAAATTGCATAACTAAGGAACTCATGATTGCAATGCAACAAACATCCACTTTCATGCTATGGTGTCGTCCAAGAGAGTTTGCAAATATGCGACTAAAAGAACAAGAAAACCTCATGACAATCCGTGCATTAAGCCATTTTTACAAGGTCGCATGTAGTGACAACTTTCCCATTCTATGAATCAAATGATTTATGCATGACATTAAGATAGCTTTCTTTTAGTTTCAAATAATTCATACCCTTATCACGAATAGAAACATGACCCTAAGAGGTAAATCATATGGAAATGTAGAAAATAAACCATGCATCTTTATTTTAACTTTCTCCAACTACTCACAAGACCTATATGCAACAAGTCATTAGATCACCTTATCGATTGTCGCCATTTTATAAAAACAACTATTTAACCACTTCCGAGTTCGTAAATGCTCTTAGAAATATAGGTGGAGTACTATCATACATGTTTGCTTCTCATTTTTTTAGCTTTTCTTTTTCTTTATTTATGCTTCAGAACATTTCTTTAGCTCATGCCATCATGGAAAGAGAAATGAAATAATGCTAAGCTTCCTAAGAGGCAATAAAACAAACACTTAACATGCATGTCTTAGTGAAGGAACGATATGGCTTTCAAGACTTGTTATCATTTACACTTAAGAAATCAAATTATATAACATGCTTCAAACATCATTTATGAATATATTACCCTCTTTTAAATAACATAAATCGACATATTCGAGAAGCGTATAAACCAACACAAGACGGCTATGTTGATAACACAAGATATCATAAAACCAACTAACAGAAAGTTCGTTATGAATCAAGAAAGCTAAAGGTGTAATAATCATTTACCCTTACTTGATTGCAATCAAATAAGTAGCCCACATAACTTTCTATGAATCACATAATCCACTCAATATGCACACCTTCATGTATACATAAAAAAAAACAACAAAGAAGATATTAAATTTCCGATTTTGCAAAGGACTCATATGTTGTCGCCCTTTAGGATACAATACTCAAAACATTCATATGGTAGTACTCGCCTCAACATTACAATATCTCTTAAGGACATTTTATCAAACATTTGGTGTGCAAGTTTTATAGAGAAACAAAAAGGCTCTTCAAGATCTGCTAGCATTTACACCTAAGATTTCTAAAATTACATGATGTAGCTCAAGCACCAACTTCATGTATTAGTGATCAATTTCTCGAATGACATAATTCTATAACTCTATAAGATGAACTTTGCTTTAAATAGGTCCACACATTTATCATATAAGCAAAGTGAGCTTCTCTTGGAAACAATCAAAGCCATTTCACAAAAAAAAGATTAGAGGTGTGATGACATACACACCCTAATAAATCAATTCACATGTAAAGTTTAACCAAAATGAAACTCCCCATAGATATGACTTGCTGCCATTACTCACAAGACTTTAAATTAAAATGAGAGAAGATTGTAGCAGCCAAAGTAGAAGAATGGGGTTCAAGGAAGAGGGAAGAAGAAGGAAGAAGGAGAAGAAAATAAAAGGGGATAGAAGGAGAAGGAGGAGAATACTTACAGTGAGGAATTTTATTTTGGAGAGAACGACGTCGGGATCGCTAGAGCTGGCGTCGGGCTAGGGCTCACGAACAGGGAGATCAGGCGTCAGGCTAGGGCTCACGAAACAGGGAGATCGGGCGTCGGGCTGGGGTAGCGTGCACAGGAGAACCGGGCGTCGGGCTGGGGTCGCGCGCACAGGAGAAACGGGCGTCGGGCTGGCTGGAGCTGGTCGCGAACGGGAGAGGGGCTTCGGCCCGCTCTTTCTTCTGGTGCTTCGTATTAGGTAAATCAAACATAATGCCGAGAGAGGAAGCCCGCCCTTTCGGATCCATCCCCGCAGTCGCTCGAAGCACGCGAATGAAGCCTGCCATCTGCTTCGTATCGCTGCTCTGCTGTGGAGGATCGCAGAAGTCACGCTGAAACCTTGAATAAGCCGTTGATTTGATCCAAGCCATCTGATCCATTTCTTGATTTAGAAGATGAATTCAAATTATTTAAAAGGGAGAAATGGATTTTAGTAGAATTATATTGGGTTGAGTTAAGTCAAAATTGGCTAAAATCAGATTAGACTCGAGTCCGAATTCAACTCAATTCGAGTCAATTTGGGTTTGAGCCGGCCCAACGAGTTCGACCGCACGAAATTAAGTCCAAAATAAATATCAATTTAAATCAAATCGAGTACGACGCGATGAAAACCAACTAATCGAATCTAATCGAACATGCTCGAGTCCGATCCGGCTCGAGTCGGGTCGATTCGAGCTCGAATTAGGTTCGACGAGGTTCGATTGGATCGATCAAACGAGCTCGAGCACGCTCGAGCCAAAATTGAGGTCAACATTCTTGTACATAGAAGACTAATGGATAGCAATTTATGTCTGAGATGCTATGAAGGAGTTGAAGACTTGGGTCATGTCTTTTGTGATTCCATTAAAATCAAAGAGGTTATTAATACTTTGAACATTTGGGGATTTCAATTGCCGGAATTTAATAGATTCCAGGATTATTGCAGTTGGATCCGCAATGTACATAAGAAGAATGGTATGATTCTCAACCTATTTTTCAATATGGTGTATTTCTCTTGGAAGGCTAGGAACAAGTTAGTTCATGACAACATTACGGAAAGCATTACATCAATTGCTACTCAAGCAATTTGTCAATCCTGTTACTCCATTATGGTCTTTAATCAAATTCCGGAAACAAGGGATGTTAATCGGTCTTCTAAACTATTGAATACTTGGCATCCTCCTCCACCCGGTTGGTTAAAGATCAATGTAGATGCTTCGCTTTGTTCTTCTAACAAAGCAGGAATTGGAGGTATCATCAGAGATTGCAAAGGAAGATTCTTGTTGGCCTTTGGGAAATCTTGCATTCATTGTGATATATACCAATTGGAAGTTATTGCAATTAAATACATGAAGATTATAATGAAGGATTGGATGTTCAAATACAAGGGAACTATCATTGAAAGTGACAATCTCAATGTCATTAAGATGATCCAAAAGGAGAAGGACCACAGATTCAAACAATCCGTTGAGTTAAATTTTTTTCTTGAATTTAATTTTGTTATCTTTAAGCATATTAATAGAGAAGGAAATAAGCTAGCTGATATGTGTGCTAGATATGGCCTTCTTAGTAATTTTATTTGGGAGGATATTTCCTTGGAAATGATTCCTCCTTCATTTGTTCAACTTTTGAAGGAGGAATCTACTTTGTAGCTCTTTTTAATTTTTCCTAGTTATTAATGCATTATTGTTGTTCTCAAAAAAAAAAAAAAAAAAAAAGATGCCATTAATTAAGGTATAAGATAATGCTTTCTTTTATATTTGAGATACAAGAAAAAGGTTTTAAAGAAGTCTTTTTTAACTATGTTATTTTTAAAATATATCACACACATCATCTTAATTGATGGAAGAACTAAAAAAAACTGTCTTTTAAATGTGAACCAATATAAGATTTTCTTCTTGATTTGAAAGATCCTTAGCCAATTTAGCTAAAGCAATAGCTTTGTAATTATAAAATTTGTGTACTATATTAAAGGTAATAATGGGGATATTTTTAAAAAAAGCTTTTTACCCATTGAAGATGGGTATAGTTCTTACCTTATATGTTGATTTTGATTCTTTTGATAACCATTTAAATGGTTAACTCAAGGCATTCCATGACACCTTCATATTTTACATTATTTTTTAAATATGAAGCTACTAAAGAAAAGGAGTAATAGATAATATCACTATCATGAAACATAAATGCCAAACTAATCCTTACCTTTACTTATGGGATTTTATCAGAAGTATTGATATTAATAGAAGAAGCATTGCCAAAGTAAAGTGACATTATGTAATTTTAGTTTAAAAACTTGTTCATTAGGTTTTAGGAGAGAGTCAATTAAGATGATATGTGCTAGAATGAAATTAGCTAAAGCTTATACATTGATAGCTCACACAGGTATACATAAAATGTTAAATTAAAGAGAATCAATGCCTCCTACCTTCATATTCTAAAAAAGTCAATCAGTCATCAGGTATTGAAGAGAGCATGAAGTTAAGAAACAAAAATAATTCTATGATATGACATACAGTATCTAAATTTTTCAAAAATCTATGGGAGATATTATTTCAAGATAAGATGATATTTTATCTTGGAGGAAAGAAATTTATGATTGAGATAATACAATGTATTTCTTTGTATCGGTAATAAACATTAGCATGTGGGCCCCACCTAGTGGGTAAAAGGATTGATGTTGTTGTTTGTTGTTGTTTTTGGTAATTAACATTAGCTAGCAAGGCCCCTACCAATGCATTAAGGGATGCTATATAGTTGATTAGATGTTCATATAATAATAGAGATGTAAATATGCTATAATTTAATATATATTTAATAATAACATTAAATATACAATTTAAGAAAAAGGATTCATGTAGGTATCCTCACATAGTGAGGCAAAAGGTTATTATTATTATTGTTGTTGTTAAGATTTGTCCTGTTATAATTATAAATTTTTCTTTATGAATGCATAAAAGAGTTGGCATCTATGTGAAAGTTGGAGATGAAGCATCTCATAAAATATATTATATCATGGATATAAGGATCATGGCATGTTGATTGATTGGAATAGCATTTCTAATCAAAAGGAGACATACTAATAATTATATATTTTGATCATAGTTCAAACTATAATAAGATATTCATCTTCTAAGATGTTCCTTATTTAGTTATATCCAAATGGGACTTCCATAAAATGGAATATTTAGTTGGAGGGGTTGTGTAAATTAGCAAGTTAGTTAGAGGCAAAGTAAATTCATCCTTTAGATATGCCTTAGTTAAATCCCTATAATCAATGCAAATTTGTAACTCTATATTATTCTTTTGAATAAAAAATGATGCTAGTAAGAGAAATAGGAAAATGATCAATAATGAATCAATATCAATCAACTTTGTATTATCTTTAATAATAAATTTTTAATATTAGGATGCATCCTTCTCGGTTCATACTTAATTAGTGAAGATCAAAATTAATATATAGTATATAAGAAACTATTTAAGGAGATGAAAGAATTTTTTTAGAATAAATCTAAGTAATGCCATCATGATAGTCCTTTAGAACTTGGACTATTTACAGAGAAAACTTTTAGAACACAACTTATTGGTTGAAGTTAAAGTAAAATCACACTTTGTACATAAAATTATCTTAATCAACTACTCAATAATAGGCATGTCATCTTCAAAATATGGAAGTGCATTAATGATATATAGAGGAATATCCTAAATAGAATAAACATTATTAACATCATTTTAAAAATGACATGTGATTTCTAAGTTCTTTAAATTTTACTTTCTTAATGAAACCTTAGCCTCTATGTTTATGAAAATATTTATGTTTCCATAGCCTTAAACCTAACTTGGCATGGTGTTTAAAGCATTAGCAAGGTAGGATTTTCTTTTTTGATAAACTAAAAAAATAGAAGAGAAGAAAATTAAGAAACAAGTTTGTCTTCAATTTCTTATGAGTCATTAGTTTCACATCTAAGAGTAAGACCAATGCATCATACTTTATCAAATAAACTAGAGTTATCATGAGAATGCTATTTGGATGCATATTCAGTGTCCTTTATATGGATATAGATGACATTTTGTGTTGCAAAAGATCATATGTTAGATGCCTACATGTTTGATTAAAACTCAAAATTTTATTTGACAAGTGTTTCATTCGAAAGTGAATACCTTGAAAACCAAGTGAAGAATCAAATTTTAAAATTATATCATCTAAATCACTCTGAATTATATGTTTATGAGATATGAGCCTTCCGAAGATAAGTGGTCCTAGTAAAGTAAATGAGTCTCCTCATTAGTACAACTCAATGAATAATAATGTAATGCAATTTTACCATAAGGAAGTGTAGAAAAGTAGTCTCCCTCTATATCTAACTTGGAAGATATGAAATTCCAACCTCTTCCTAGTGGACATTTTGGATCCTCTTTCCAAATAAAAAAATAATTATAGGAAAGAAGGTTATTTATAGCTAAGGTTTAGAAGAAGAATAGGCAAGTAAAACAACTTCTTTGCTTAAAATATTCAAAATTATTATATATGTCGATCTCATTCACAATTTATAGTTAAAGACCAAAAAAGATGGAGAACTATTCACTACCAAAAGTATATTTGATAAACTATTAAAAAGTAGAAGGTGCCGTCTCATATAAATGTAAAATTGTTAATCCTAAAAAAAGTACAAAAGGGCTTGTCAACATCAATACAACTACAACATCAACATCAACATCAAGCCTTTATCCCACGATGTGGGGTAAGCTACATGAATCCTTTTTCTTTATTGTGTGCTATTAAAAGTCAAAATCTCATTTAAATCTAATAAATAAAGATCATTTCTAATATTTTCTAACCAAGTCTTCTTATGACTGTCTCTACCTTTGTTAACATAAGTCAAATCTAATACCTCTACTTTCATAATCAGTCATTAGAAGGCCACCATGTTATGTGACCAAACCATCAAAGGCGACTCTGGCTAATCTTATCTTCAACTGGAGCTAGTCCAACCTTTTCATGTATATGCTCAATTTTTATCCTATCTCTAAGGGTGAAGCCACTCATCCACCCGAGCATCCTCATATCTTCTAAACTTAAATTAGTATTATGCTTCACTTTAATGGCCAACATTCGGCGCCATAAAGCATTGCAGTCCTCACCACCATCTTATAAAATTTTCCATTAAGTTTAAGGGGTACTTTTCTATCACACAATAAGAATGATGCATTCCTCCACTTCAACCATCCAACTTGAATTTTGCTGATAATATCCCCATCTATTTCACCATCACTCTGAACAATAGATCCAAGATATCTAAAATGTGTACTCTTATTAATGACTTGATCGCCTAAAGTCACAATCCACTCACTAGGTCTATTATTATTAAAATTACACTCCATACATTTTGGTTTAGATTGACTCAAGAGAAAACCTTTAGACTCTAATGTTGACCTCCATAATTCATGTTCATCTTCAACTCCCTCTCTAGTCTTTTCAACAAGAAGAATATCGTCAGTAGAAAGCATACACCAAGGTACATCCTCTTGCAAATGTCTAGCAAGAACATCCATGACTAAAGAAAAAATATATGGGCTTAAGGCTAATACTTGATGTAACCCAATTGAAATAGGCAAATACTTGGTCAAACTACCTTGTGTTTGAACACAAGTAATAGCTCTTACATACATATCCTTAATGATTTGAATGTAAGTGTTATTAAATCCTTTCTTTTTAAGAACTCTTTGTAGTACTTCTCTTAGAACTTTATCATATACTTTTTCTAAATCAATTAATATCATATGTAGATCCTCCTTATTTTCTCTATATTTCTTCATAAAACATCTTAATAAAATGTATGTCTTCCATAGTCGACCTACCTTGTATGAATACAATTTGATTTTGAGAAACATTTGTATCACGCCACAACCTATGCTCCATAACTCGCTCCCATAGTTTTAAAGTAAGAAACATTAACTTAATTCCTCTATAATTTGCACAACCATGTGCATCACCTTTATTTTTAAAAATAAGAATTAACAAACTCATTCCCCACTCATCGGGGCAACTTTTTAGTCTTCAAAATAGTGTTAAAAAGATTAGTAAGCCAAGAAATTTCTTCACCTCCTAAGCATTTCCACACCTCTATTGGAATAACATAAGGTCCAATAGCTTTTCCACCCTTCATTTTCTTTAAAGCCTCTCTAACTTTAGTTTTACTAATATGCCGATAAAAACAAAAATCTTTATTTTCATTTAGGGTGATAAGGTCACTATAGTCAATCTTATTTTCATAATCATCATTAAAATTTTAGCAAAATATCTCATCCACCTTTATTGAATATCATCTTATAAGAAAAAGAGTTTTTAATCTTTATCATTAATACACTTCACTAGAACTAAATCCTTACTACTTCTATCTCTTTGTTTGGCTAACATACATATATATATATATATATCTTTATCCCTCCTTAGTTATCTATTATATAAATCACTAAAAGCTAAGGACTTTGCATCGCATACTGTTTGCTTAGATTCCTTATGAGCCTATTTATATCTTTCCCAATTATCAGAGATTTTATAATTAAACTAATTTTTATAACAAATCTTCTTATTTTTAATCTTTTCTTGCACATTTAGATTCCACCACCAACTATTTTTACCAGTAGGAGTTTTTCCCTTTGATACTCCAAGCACATCTTTTGCAACATTCTTAATACCACTATCCACTTTTTCCACTATAACATTAGCATCCTCATGCACATACAAAATCTTAAGATCTAATATCTTACTCTCAAAAATATTTTTGTTAATATTCTTTAATTGCCTCCATCTAATCCTAGAATATCATTTTACTTTATTTTTTTTATCCATTTATCTTAAAGGCTAAAACTAATAATCAATATTGGGTATATAAATTTTTACTCGAAATAACTTTACAATCTATGCAATCTAAATGATTTAATTTTCTTATAAAAAATAGTCAATCTAAGTTGTACTATATCCATTTTTATAAGTGATGTGATGCTCCTTTATTTTCTTAAATAAGGTATTAGTTATTAAAAAATCATAAGCTAAACAAAAATATAATATGGTCTTGCCACCTTCATTTGTCATTCCAAACCCATGCCCACTATGAATACTTTTAAAATCATCTACCTCTCTACCAAAAATGTCCATTTAAATCTCCTCCAATAAAAACTTTTTCTTCATGAGTTATCTTTTTTATTAATTCTTCTAAGTCATTCCAAAAATTTAATGTTGAACTCATATCTAAACCTACTTGAGGATCATAAGCACTTATAATATTAAGAATCTTAGCATCAACAACACTCTTTAAAGCTATAATTTGATCTCCAGTCCTATTAATTTTTATAACATTATCCTTCAAACACTTATCTATAATAACACCTATACCATTTCTAGTATAACTCCTACACGAATACCAAAATTTAAATCCTAAACTATCAATCTCTTTAGTGTTCTCTCCAACCCATTTAGTTTCTAGAATGCACAGAATATTTAACTTCCTATGAATCATAATATCTATTAATTCTATTAATTTTCCTGTAAGAGAATTGTCAACATTAATAATATGAGTAAAACAATAATAGCTTTAAATTCCCTAAATTGTAAGGTTAAGGTGACAAAGCATTATTTTAGTACTTTAGGAGTATTAAATAGTCACAACAAACACTGAGGACCTAGTGTTTACCTGTATGCAGTTTGAGGTGTTACCATAAATCAAGGTAGCAAAATGTAAGGATTTATTATGAAGCATTATTTTTAAAACCTAGTTAAAATCTTTAAAAGTGATCCTATGTAAGGCATCACTAAGAAGTCTCTCTTTTAACTTTTCTTCAACAAAAAAGGCTGAAAATTTTTAGGCTCAACTATGGTTTTCATAAGTGTTTCTTGAAGATCTAATAATAACAAAAGAGCACCATAAACATATAACAAAGCATGAAGCATTCTTAAATGTGATAAAAATTGTAATCTACCTTTGGATGTGAGGTACTTTTTTTGAATTATTATAATCTTACAAAATAAGAGATGTATTGTGATTTTGTGTAACAACGTAGTTACCATTCTCTTGTGTTATAGGATTAATATCTAGAGATTAAAGTGATTTATGACTTTTTAATCAAACATGTTGAATTTATATTATGGATCATCACTTTGGGAATTTTGATAATTTTGAATAAAATTTTGGATTCTTTGAACTCCTTTACTTCTATTGAATATAATAAATAGCTTAGAATATTTTAATTTAAATTTGATAATAAAATTTGTTCATCATCTAGTGACCCATTAATATTCAAGTATTAGTAATATTAAGTTCTTCTTGATCATTCATGTTATCATGAGAGATATTAACCATATAAATGAAATAAAAGGAGAAGTGCTAAAGCACTTGTTGATTTATTTTATTTTATTCAAACCTAAGGAGTTTAACTTTAAAAAATATTTATTATAATATTGGGATAAATTATTGTTATCAATATACAATCTTATTTAAGAATGTCGGTTGTTCTCTTAAATGATAGAGCTAAATGGCTCTAAAAAAAGTATATTTGGTATTGCTATTGGATAGATAGAATTACATTATACAATATGTAGAAGATATTGTATAGTATTAAACTCTAATAAAATATCTAAATCATGTACTTGAAGACACTTGGTATAACATACCAAATCTTATGCTATTATAGGGCTCAAAAGTATAAATAGTATATATATACTATAAATGGTGGAGACTATACTATATCTAAGAAAGTAATTGTTGAGAGGAATTTGGATTGAATTGGTGTATCCAAAATAAACTCCATGGATGAGGATCTTTTTGAAGTCTTCTCAAATGAATATTCATGAATATTAATCTTGTCATCCTTATATAGTCATTGAAGCCAATCCATGAGCACAATATAATCATTTATTGTGTGTCAAATGAATTTATAAGGGTAGAAAGAAGTATCAATATCCACATTGAGTTTCTTTTAATTTGTTTGGAGGTTTCATTAATGATTGCATCAGCATCTTAACAACATTTTAATTATACTTTGTTCACCTCTAGTTAAGACAAAAAAAGAGAAAACAAAATAAATAAATGATCAAGTTTCTTACTTCTACAAAAATCTATAAAATCAGTGGAAATCCCACTGAGTCTGGAGCTGAAGTGGTCTCTTCCTATATCTCTTGCATTGTACCTCATCTCGATGGAATATCAGCTCATGTCATTAAAATGAGATATAAAGCCTTTCATTTATTCTTCTTCCCTTCTCCCATAGCTTGTAAACTTTCTGACCCAACAACCTTCTTCTCTTTTATAAGCTTCTTGAATGCTAACCAAAGCCTCCAAGTCGTAAGAAGTAGATAACTCCACCTCACGCAAAATCCTCCCTCCATTCATCTTCCTCCCAACTTGATCTCTAGTCGATGTTAAGCCTGACATCCCTCAACACTAACCAAGCCATCAACAACCTCTTCTGCCTTCTTGGACCGCACCACATGCCCCAATCTGATTGGACCTCTGATCAAACTAACCTCCAGCTCCTTTAAAAATCGTAGCCCCTCTCTAAGCTTGAACAACCCCACTACCGCGCCTAACCTTACTCCTTTACAATCTACCCTCTAAGGCCAAATGATCCATCTACTCTCTCTACCCTAGCTATAATATGTGTAAAGCCTCTAGTCCTTACCTACAAAAACTCCCCATATACATCAAGTCCCTACTATAGCTGATTAGGGTTATCAAAATAAGGTCAAGGGTTGGGTTTGGGTCCATCCCAAACTAATCTGGCGCTATGCGGGTAAACATGAAATCGACCCAATTCATACCCAAATCCTACCTGCTTTAGGTTTGAGTCCACTCGAACCTGACTTGCATAGTTTTCTCCTTGAACAATATTCCCTTCCAATAGGAATTAGAAGTTACAACATTTTTATTAGAAGCAGCGATGGTAGATTGCTCACTGTGAAAGTAACTTTCTCCTTTTTTTGGTGCTTCATTGTAGTTGTTTCACTTCATTCCTTAGATGATGTTCCCTTACAATCAGATCAGAGTTATAATATTTTGATTGGAAGCAATGATGGGAGGAGCGAGATGGTTTCAAATCTATTCGACTTTGCTCGTTAGATGACATTCTCTTCTAGTTGGGTTGTAATTTAAAAAATTTTAATCAAAAGTAATGATGGGAGTTTGCTTAGTCTTTGGATGATGTGGTGTAGTGTTGCATTCTCTCCATCATCGGAAATGCCCCCTTCAAAGCCTACGTGTCTTTTCCCTCCTTAGATGATGCGGTGTAGTGCATCATTGTCTCCACCATTGAAAATTCCCACTTTTATGCCTATTGTTGCAAACCTATTTTTCATAGCTTATGTTTTGATGATTGACAAACACTGTTTCTCTTGTACTGCTTGTTGCTTCTAACTTTTCAGGAATCAAAGATCGGACGATCAAGAAGGAGCCAAGTTCAGGATTGTGTAGGTTTAGGGTTGAGTCAGTCTGTACGTTTAATTTTCACCTTTTGAGTCTACTTGTAATGGTCAAAGAGACTGATGCTATGTAACCCTTCACACACACACTTGAGAGACTTAGAATTTCTATTTTTACTCATATCGGCCAGGACGATTTTTGAATCGGCCTGGACGATCAGCTTAAAACAGAAAGTCTAATTAAGGATTCTTAATTAAGGCAGCCGACATTAACAGATCGTCCTGGACGATACGTGTATCTACTAGGACGATAAGCTCAAAACCGAAAGAAGTAGCCGCCATAGTCAATTATGGTATACTGTATTTTTAAATTATCGGCCAGGACGATCCGTGGATCGGCTTGGACGATATTCACAAATTATGCCATAATTGTTCAGGAAATCAAGGGAGTAATTAAGGATGATTGATACGATCATATCGTCCTAGACGATCACAGGATCGGCCAGGACGATCCAGTCAAAAACCTTAAGTTACTTCTGGACGATCAATATCGGCCAGCCCATATCCAGGGCTATTGTCAGGATGATTTTCCTCTGATTTGAACTGATTAGCCAGGACGATCGTGAGATCGGCCTGGACGATCAAGCCAATTTTAAATCATCCAGCTTTGCATCTAGGGCTATGCACTGGCCGATCTTCATTGATTTATACTGATCGGCTAGGCCGATGTCCATATCGGCCTGGACGACATTGTCGGTAACTTGCAATTAAAGAGCTCTTTTGAAGCTCTTCTATTTAAGAGCTCTTATTCAACATTTTTCAAGACCTTTGGCTGCTGCCTTGACCTGAGGAGAGAAAGAGAGAGAGGAAAGAGAGAGGATCTTGTGAGGGGGAGCTTGTGAGGAGATTCACAAGGGTTGCTTCAAGGATCGCTCTGCTTTGTCTTCATCTAGAGTTTCTCGTCCGTGGAAGGGTCGGTAGAGGTAAGGAGTTTGCTTTTGGTTTTGGTTCTCTGCCAGCTTCAGGAGGAAGCAAAAGGATGAAGGTTCTCTGCCTTGTCGAGGTGGCAAAAAGGAGGTTCTTGTGAGGGCTTCTCTGCCTAGCTGTGGGGGCTAAAGGAGAGTCACATTTTTGTAGTGCAATACTTGGAGGGTGCATCCAAGGAGTGGACATAGGTCGAGTCGACCAAACCACTATAAATTTCTGTGTTTCTTTTCTTGCTTCCGTACTTTTAAATTCTGCATTTATTTTTGTGGTGTGATTTGGTTTATGCAATTTTCTCTCTTTGTGAAAAGAATTTTTTAAAATACCAATTCACCCCCCTCTTGGTTAGCTTGGGACTAAGTTCATAGGGCTTAACATCCCTAACAAACTTTCAATTATGTGCTCTCCAAATCAAACCTTTTCTTTATCCAAAAAAACTTATAATTAAGACATGTAGAACCACCATGTTCCTCACTCTTTAGAGAGCATCTTTGGCTCTTTCTTCATTCCTTTTTGACTTTGCTCCTTTTACAACATTCCCTTCTAGTTAGATTAGAAGCTAAAACATTTTGATTAGAAGCAATGATGGGAGATCGCACGTTATGAAGATAACTTTCTTCCTTTTGTGTGCATCCACATTCACTACTAGCTGGATTTTAGGTTCGATTTTTTGAGTCAACCCAAACCCGACCCAAAATTCAAAATGGGTTGAAAATCAGGACCCAAACCAAAAACTTTAGTGTCAGGTTCGAGTCAGATTTTTTGGTAGTTTAAATTTATTTCACTCCTATAGCTGATTCACCTTATAAGTTGAACATGAACCCCTCATTAGATCTCCCTGTTAATGTGTCGCCTCATATTCTAATCAATCTACAAAACAGTTTATGTATAAATTTATATTTATATTTTCATAGTTATCAATGTTATTAACATTGGTAATAGTTTTGATTAAAGTTTATATATATATATATATATATATATATATATATATATATATATATATATATATATATATATATATATATATATATATATATATATATATATATATATATATATATATCTGTGTGTGTGTGCGCGTGCGTGCGCACGCGCTCGTGCGTGTCTGTGTGTGTGCATAAGAAAAAAGAGAAGCAAAAAAATTCAAAAAAAAAGGAAGAAGAAAAAAATAAAAAAAAAAATAAAAAAGAGAAAAAACAAAAAATAAAGAGAGAGAAAGAGCTTTGTGCATGTGTATTTGTGCATTTAAGTCATCGCCATCGTCACATCCCTTGTTGCATAGCTATAAAGTTCTATAATAAAAAAAATTGTTATTTACTTTTGTGTCGAGCAAGAAACCCCCTTATATGTCCTCTAGTTGCACGATGGGAGGGAACCTGGTGTGACATATATGGCAAGGCGGGTAAGCCCTATGCACGCTCTTGTAGTGTGGTGGGGCACCTCTAAGTACATGTACAAATAGTTGTAGCATGGCAGGGAATGCCACTTGTGCTTTTATACAAGTACCTTTGAATCCCCCATACATGATCTCATAGCACGGTGGGATTGATGATGTATAGCCACAGTTTCACTTGACACCAACCATACATGCTCTTCTAGCTTAGTGGAATGGCCCAATTTCACGTAGTTTCTCCTAAATGTAGGAGACGTCAGGAGGCTGCCCAAGTTTGGACTAGACAGGGGACTTTGATTAAACTCAAATTTGATATGAATTATAATGAACCCAAACATAACTCATGAATGGGAGTCCTTTCCCCTTATTTTTTTGATAGTCTATGGTTTTTTGGAATTGTAGAGGCAAAAAAAAAAAAAAGGAGGCCTCTCTTTATTTGAAGGTTGTTATGAAAGATCATGGAGTTTTTTTTTTTTTTTTTGGGTTGGTGGAAACTAAAATTTCTTTGTTCGATAGTTTGGATGTTAATAGGTTTTTAGGTGTGGAGTGGGATTTTTTCTTTGTTCCTGTTATGGGCTTATCTAGTGGGATTATTGTGTTATGGAGAACTGATCTGGAATCATTTGTGGTGAAGGTTTCTTCTTCACAACTGGTTACGGGAGAATTGGATATTTTTGGTAAAGGTCATTGGATGGGGTCCACGGTGTATACTAGTAAGGATGTTTATAAAAAAGAAGGGATTTATGGGGCTTTTTGGTGGTGTTTTATTCTAAAAGCATTCCTTCGGTTATTGGTGGAGATTTCAATTATATTTTATCTCTAGAAGAAAAAAAAAAAAAAGGGAGGTAAGAAGTTTGTTTTTTCTCAAGGGCCTAAGGAGATGAAAGTGTTTATGAATAATAATGACATCCATGATGTGAATTATTTGGGCTTTAAATTTACTTTTTGAAATAACAAAAGTGGGAATGCACATATATTGGAAATACATGATAGGTGTCTCCTCAATTCTAAAGCCTTGCGCATGGTTCATCTTGCGACTGTCAGAGACCTGCCAAGGGTTGCATCTGATCACTATCCTATTTCTTTAGAAGTGTTCAAACCTATGGTTCATCATAAAAGAAGGGTTTTGTATGAGGAAGTTTGGTCTTCCATCCATGCATCTTTTGGAGTGGTTGCTAAATATTGGAATAAGCCAGTCTATGGTGACCCATTCTAATTTTTGAATAAAAAATTCATCAAAACAATAAGAGCTATTTCTTTTTGGAGAAAGACAAAACTTCAGAATTTATCAGAATTGATGGGTTCATTGAAAGCTAAAATAGGTCTAATGCAATTAGAAGAAGAAGATGGGAAGCTATCATAGGAGATGCTTTGGGTGCTAAGGATGAAAATCCATGAACGGAATAATACTCTTGCTTAGGTGAATTCTTGGTGAAGACAATAGGCCAAAGCTAAATGGACAGGGAAAGGAGATTAAAACACTAAAATCTTCCATTCATTTGCTAATGCTAGGAGGAAAGCCAATTGGATAAAGCAAGTAGTCAAGGATGGAAATGGATTTCTGGTTGAAGATCAAAATTAGATAGAGAAAATCTTCTTCAATTTCTACAAAGATAAATGGAAAGAAAAAAATTGTATGTTGTAAGGGTGGCTGAATTCGGCTCATCCTACTGATGAAGATGATTGGTTTTGCTCGAACAAGGGATTCTCTAAAAAATAGCTTAATTGGGTATTTGATCATCTTGGAAGCAATATTTCTCCAAGTATTGATGGTATTATGTATTTTTTTCTTAAATATTTCTATAATATTATGTTTTAGGATGTTTGGGAGGAAATATCCCATTTTTTTACTTATGGTAAGATGTCTTCTTATTGGAAAGAAACACTCATTACTTTAATTCCTAAAGTTAGTAACCCATTGGCTCCATCTATTTATCGGCCAATAGGCCTCTACTTGTCTATTTATAAATTGGTGGCTAAAATGTTGCTTAATAGACTTGAGAAGGTTATTTATAAAATCATTTCAGAGGAACAAGTAACCTTCATTAAAGGTCAATCCTTGTTTGATCATGTCCTATTGGCTCAAGAGGCTTTCAATAAATTTAGATTTTAAAAAGCAATAATAGGATTGGTGGCGTCTAAGATTGATATAGAACAAACCTATGACAGTATGGGATGGTCCTCGTTAAGGCAAGCTCTAAGGTACTTCAATTTTCTTCCTAAATTTTTAGTATTACTTTTAGAATGTGTGGTGGATCCCAAGTATTCTTTATTATTTGATGGGAAGAAATCCAACTGGATTGAAGCCAAATTTGGTTTTCGACAAGGTTTTCCCTTTTCTCCATATCTCTTTATTATTTTTCCCAACTCTTATCTGAAGCATTCAAACAAAAAGGAAGAAATTTTGGCATTAAAATTGTTCCCTCAGCACCTAGAGTATCATACCTTTTATATGTAGATGATATTCTAATATTTTCGTAAGCTATATCAAAGCATGTAAACAAAATTAAATCTATTCTTTATAATTTTTGCAAAAGGACGGGACAAGTAATCAATATGCAGAAATTGGTACCTTTGTTTGGAAAAGTGGTCAAAATTAAAAAGAAGAAGGCTATTTCCCATATTTTGGATTTCAAAGTTGTTAAGGAGATGAATTATTTAGGAGTGAAAATAGCTTTGAGAAGACTTGTTGTGGATGACTTTCAGAGCATGCTAGAGAAGGTGTTATCCAAATTGAATGCTTGGATAAACAAGTTCATTTCTTTGGAAGGATGGATGGTTCTTGTAAAATTAGTATTGCTCTCTATTCAAATTTTTCAGCTTCCCATTCGCTTGTTCCCTTGGGAGTTCTTTATGAAATTTGTAAGACTTGTAGAAGTTCTATTTTGCATAAGAAGGATGACAAATTTGGGCTTCACTATGTGGCATGGAATGTGCTATGTAAACCAAGGAGTTATAGTGGTCGAGGACAATTCATCAATCTCCAAAGTAGGTCCAATTCGTGCCAAATTTGCATGGAATCTAATTGAAAATCAATGATCACTTCTTAATCAAAATTTGAAGGCAAAATATGGAAAAGATATTAGGAAGGCTCAAATTAAACAAGGTAGTTCAACTACATGGAGGATAATTATGGATGGAGCAAGCTCTTTGCATCCTATTGTTAGATGGGAAGTTGCTAATGGTAAATCAATCAAAATTCTTAATAACATGTGGATTTTGGATAGGAATTTGCTTATGTGGCCAACCTTTGTGGCTGATTTGGAAGAGGTTGGTTATGAAATTGAATGTTAAATCAATGAAGGGAAGTGGGACATTTCCAAGATGAATGAAGTTTTGGTGAGCATTTTGTAGAGTTAATTTGACAAGTTACCATAAAATCTGATTTAATTTGTGACTGGTGGGAGCTAAAATCAAATATGGCGGGGAAAATGAATGCTGGAATTATTTCAGATAATATGGTAGATTGCTTGGGTGAAGAGGTTCATTGGAAATGGATTAGAAATTTAAATCTTCAGTCTCGTGGGGATCTGTTCTGGTGGCACATGTTTTCAAATGCTTTACCAAATTTGGTTATTTTAAGTTATAGAAGGCTTTCTGATCAATTATAATTCCCAAGAGGATGGGGATTGATTGAAGATGAGAGCCATGTTGTGGTGGACTGTTCTATTTTGATTATTATCATTAAGCATCTCAATAAATGGGGCTTTCAATTACCTACTTTTTAATCATTCTTTGATTGTATCAATAAGTTGAAAGGATTAGCTTACAATAATCCTTTTCTTTTTTTTTTGAAAACTTTATTGCATTACAGTTTTTCTTTCTTGGAAAAGCAGGAGTAAACATGTCCATGGACTTAAAGAAGATGGTGCGATGATGATTGCAATAAATGCTTTGTATTTAGCTTCAAATTCTTCGTTTTCTTATATTCATTCAAAAAATTGTGATGCTAAACAGTTTCTTAAGCTGCCTTCTACTTCTTGGCATCCTCCACCACCCGAATGGATAAAAGTTTACATTGATGCATCCTTTTTAAAGTCCAATAGTGCTGGTGTTGGTGGTGACTTTAGAGATCATAAAGGGAGGTTCTTAATGGCATTTGGTGTTATGGGTCTTCATTGGGATATAGCTCAAGTGGAACTTATGGCTATTCTATCGTTGGAAAGTTTTATTCAAAATTGGATGATAGAAGCTAAAGGACTAATCATTATAGGTGATAACTTTAATCTAATCAAATCAATTCAGAGATCTGTTTAATATGTTAAAGCTTCATTAAAGCAATTGTTGGATAATCAATTCTCGTTTCTAAAGGAATTTGAGTAAATCATTTTTTGTTTTTCAAATTTAAGTTGCAATAAGTTAGCGGACCTTTGTGCTAACTATGCTTTATTAAGTAATTTTGTTTTGAATGACTTTTCTAGTAGTGATATTCCTCCTTCATTGGTAACATTGTTAAAGGAGGAATGTGTTGGATTGGATAAAATCTATTAGGTTGTAAGTTCTTTATTTTTTATTTTCATGCTATTTGCATTTTCTTCAAAAAAAAAAAACATTACTCATGAAACTTGAATTGAATAAGACTTACATGAATTAGAACTTGAATTGAATTGAGAATTCAAGATAAACTCAAAGGAATTAAACTTGAATACCAAGAACTCAAACTTAATGGACTTAAAGTCAAATGAATGGACAATGTGGGACTGTGCTTGCAATGCATTGCAAAGCACACTGAACACCACTCGTTGTAATATGAGACCTCTAAAAAGTGCTACAACATCATCATGATAATTATGCCCATAGAAATACAAATGTCAGTTCATAATGATAGCGATATAACTACTCCTATAATGAGTCATCAAGGATGGTGAATAATTAATGACATACACAAAGAATTTTCTAGAGGTAGATGATGATTTTCAAGCTAGCATATGTAACGTAGTATGTCTACAAGTAAAGCAGGATAATTATAAAAGAGATAGCCTCTTTTCTATAATGATGGATAATTTGCAAATAAGATCTCAATAGCCTACCTGCTAGCAATGATGGCAAATGTGATTCATTTGAGAATAAAGATGATTAAAATGCTTTGAGTATGAGAAAATCACATGTGTATATAAATATTTATGTTATTTACAAATAAGAGCCAAAGACTTGTAGTAAATACAGACATCTATAGGCAATTATAAAATGCCCATTATGCATAAGATAGTTAACCTACAAGATAAAGAGGTGGTAGGAAAAATATGATAATGCATGCAGAGTTCCCATCAACAAATAATGATGTTGAGCGTTCCATAAATATAATGGATCCTTTTTTAATACAAGTATATATGTAACATGTCATCTATGGGTAATTGTAAAAGATTGTGACATGATGATTCATTCACAACCATGTACAAATAGTTTAGCATGGGCTGAAATGAAAGGGGTAGGTTAGGATGGAAACATCCCCACTTATAATCAATGGTCTCCATTTGACAAATAAATACGCCACTCTATTTTTAAGTGGTAAGAGAGAACGAGCTATGAATGTGATAAATTCCCCATAAATACACTCAAGAAATATGCAAATGAATATGATGAATGTGTTTGTAAGTAATAATGTTCCTTACATGTATAAGCAAGTAATGTGCAATAAATATCAGGATATCCATACAGCTGACAACAATCAAATTGCTAGAAAATATGTTGGTCTGTTACAAGCATTGAAGATTAATGTGCAATGATTGTCAATGAACAAAAGAGGGACAAGTGAAATAGGCGGTCCCATCGATCCGCTTGTATGTAAGGAGAGATGAATGTAATGCATACAATTAACCCTTTCAACATGAAGGTAAAACTAAGAATACAATAACTTGTTGATCGATGTATAAGAAGATTGTTGATGAGGATAGCACAATCAGGGGTCAACATCAAATTGTTAATGAGTATAATGGTATGCACATAGCTAATGATAGTGAAATATAGCAGACCACTAAATATTCAACAAAGAAATACGAGCATACAAGTTCCTATGAGCTGTTATAGAAGATCTGTTGTACACCAAATAGGCTATCCACAAGTGAAATACAAGATGACTACAGTAAATATAAATGCCAACGGGCAACTGAAAGAGACCCAATATACATTCAACTTGTTGTATGTGGGGAAATATGAAAGAACTATGATGGATGCAAGTATCTACAAATGCATAATAGGATATTAATTAGAGTACGATAATCTACCTATGAAAGGAATGTGTAATACATGACAATCTACTTGTATTAAATGGGAAAATGATATTACTACAATGCAACAGTATCAAATCTACAACATTTGTACAAGACAACATAAGGAATTTACAAATATCCCAAAATTCCTTAGACACTTACACAACAATATGTGTGCGAAAAAATATGATAAAATGTATGTACAATTACACACCCGCATGGGCCCTGACGAGCATGTTTTGGATACAAATGTGGCATCTAGGAATATTACACTAATCAATTAATGAATACCAATTTGAGCCTGGTCCTTCTATTTAGATAGATAGGAGTTAACATGGCATGAACTATCAAACAGATATGTAATCAAAATCTCGATCTGAATATCTATTTTATATGTTCTTATTAGGCTTTCATGGCTTATGAATAATGAAATTCATTAATGAAGGATTCAAGCCTATAACAAACTAGATCCTCTGGACAAGTGGATAGAGCAATAAGGTCCAACCAATAATATATAATTGCCTATTAATAACACAATGATGGTTGGGTTGAAAAAAAAAATCTCAACTAATGGGGTCCTCAAATATTTCAAATGACCCAAAATAGCCAAGAAATTTAAAAATCTAAAATTTATTCCAAAATCCCAAATATTTAAAATTGAAACTCAACCATTAATCACTTAAAGCCAAACCCATCCATCCTCCATATTAGTTTGTCAAGGTGGACAAATTCAATTACTAACTTAACTCACATAGAGCTAATGTCTGGTTAAGAATAACATTAGGATTCATTTTCAAATAATCTCTCTCTAGAAAAGATGTGGCTCGTTTCCTCTAACCAGTAATTTTGCTGTCAAATGGCACTATAGGTAAACGATGATGATCGGGGAGCTTTGAAACAAGTGGTTAGCCACCAAATAACACCACTAAATTATGGTCATGTCCAATGCCCATATGCTCCTCAATGGCATCAAATCCTTGAGATATAAATCAATATGATATAATCAATAAGGCACAAAGCCCTGTGTTAGCTAAGGTGGATTTAAATTTGTCTCCTTAGGCAAATACTCACCCCAAGTCAATAAAGGTACCCTTGGATGACTCAACCTATGGATGCCGATAAGGATGCTTCTGTCATGATAGGTTGACTACCTCCTCTAACTAACTAGACCATGACCATGTTGACCCTGGATAATAGAACAATGGAATCATAATCGGGTCCATCATCCATTCCCCCACCATCCTCTTTTAGAGCAAGGTAGTAAATTTTTAATTTTAAATATCAAATTTCCAAATACCCTTAACCCATGTTTCTACTATATGCCAGAGTCATGTATCTCTATGAATTGGATCAATGATTATCCTTAATCAAATGCTTTCTCTTATTATCGGGAGGGAAAATTAACTATAGGGGCTTGATCCTATAGGACACTAGAACTCAGATAATAAGGTCCTCGCAAAAGGAGGGTGACATCTTTGGGTAGTGTCTCATCTACAAACCCATCTGCCTTCTTAAAATTTACCCTAGACCTTAATCTATTAAAACTCCTCTGAAATAAATGGGAGGCTAGAGCATGAATTTTGGGAGCCCATAAAATTCTAGTGACTCCACAGGTTTCAGTTTCTATTTCCATCTTTGGCTAGTCATCTCAGTGCTATAGTAGTTTCAGAATTAATATAGGCTCAAAATTCTAAAATTTCCAAACAATCATTTAATGAATTAAAATATTAAACATTCAAAAATTATCGCTCAATAAATTCATTAATGTCTTTTTAAGCAAGGTTTTAAATTCATTTTTATTACTTTATTATATTGCTTATATTTTTAGTTTTTTATGTTTTGGGCAAGTCTCTATAATTTGAAAGTGTGGGTTGATGTATTAGATGTTGATTACTAACCGTGACCTTTTATTTGTGCGCATGGATCTATAGAGCACCTCATTTATCATCCAAGTGGGACATATCACTAGCATCCAACTAGAAAACATTGTGATCAACACTTGTAAAATAGGAACCACCATAAAATTTAGTGGGCTATAATTTCTCACAATAACTACAAGGGCTGCGACCATTCCTATGAATGGCATGAATACTGAAGCGCATGTAAGGAGACTCCATTCTATCAGATCTCCTACACATTGCATGAATATACTAGCACAATAACCTACTACTAAGTATCCTCATAGGAGAATCTTTGCATTTAAACAGCTTTCTAAATCAAATGCCCCAACCATAAAGAGGGTCATAGCCAGAGGAAGGATCTCAGCGGTGACTACAAACATCATAATTCTGCCAATCGATTTACCTTCACCCGACATGAATGATGTTGAAGCCTCTTAATTAGGAGGGACGCTTATGTGAAGGCAAAGGAGAAAGAAAAATACTATGCTCCAAGATTAAAAACATTTCTCAATCCACCCATCAAACCTCTCAGCCCATGTTCCAGAAGTGACCATTCCCACCCAAAATGGATTTGCAGACCTAAGATGGTTAAAAAGGAACAACTCTACTTGTGAGCTAAAAAAAAACTTTCTAGGATCAATGGCATGAAGCCCTGGTTCCCCTAAAGAAGAAGGAGTATGAAATACTATCGGCATTACTCTACACATCTTAAAGATCTTGATGGAGAAGAAGTTGATGAAAAAGTAGTTCCAACGGCCTTTAGTAATCAAGGCTTGAATAACTCCACCAAGAGAGCATCTTTTATTATAGTGGAATGAAAAGAAAGAAAGTAAGCTCCACCCCGTGAGCATCATGGTGTGACACCTGAACCATATTTTCAAGGATCCACCACGAAAAGATCCTAAGGGATAATGATAAGCCATGAACTTATCAGGGTGGAGGAGAACACAATAGGAAAATGATGGAAACTAGAGATCAAACAATCCCTTCTCTCAAGGACAAAATGCATAAAGAATAATCTTTTGAAAGAGAAAGTATTACCAAATTATTTTGACAAGCATTCAAAGTGGGCTTAGAAATACTAGAGCGCAATAGGCCTGATGAGTCAAAACACACTAGTGACTCGAACTACTATCCATACCATCAGTACTCAACCATCCTATCGAATATTACAACATATTTAAGGATTCATTTGAAATAAAATACCAAAAGGGGGGACTTACTTTGTCAAATAACGTATTAGCTCACCGAGAAAAGAATCAACTCATGTAGTTACATCCTCTTCCATACCCCTAGTAGAATAAAGAATAAATAAAAAGAAACTAATATATGAAGAGCAACGGGAGACTGTGTTCTCTAAGAAAATGATGAAAATATTGAAATAGCTCAAAAGAGTTCCTGGGGTAAAGTGGAATTCTCCTACTGAGCCGGTGCTAATTTTGAATTCTCTGCCTATAGGAAGAGCATCTACTTCCAAAAAACACCTTAAATAAGCTGGCTACTCAAGGTCTGGGAAGATGAAATCCTCCAAAAAGAGAAAAGGCCTTTAACTAAGAGGGTCATCTATAGTTTGGATGAATATTACTAGACTGTGATGCATCCTATTAATCTTACTGACTTTATGTAAGGACTCAAGATTTATGAAGAAGAAAAAATTGATAAAGAGAAGCTTGTTGTGGAAGCTTATCTAGTTGTTTCTGCGATGTAGTGGCTTCAAAAAAAGAGAAATATGTCAAAGAGTGAACTTCTGAATTATGTCTGATGGTGACGCCAAGGAACTACAATTTAGAAAAAGCTTTGTACTTCCCAAAAAAAGTCAAGTCTAAGCATGACTTAGCCTTGGAAATGGAATATGTAAATTTGGGTGGTGACTCTGAATCAACGGATGAATGTCCAAATGTGACGGTGGCTGACATTGAGGAAGTTGCTTCATTAAATGAGTCTTAGCCAGATAAGATAGCATAAGTGTAATTAAGAAGTGATAAGGTGCTACCACATTCTCAAAAGAGGGAGTCTCTAGTAAAGACAAGGGGAAGGAGATGTTATCAATGAAGATATCATCCTTAGAGACCCTAAGAAAAAAAATACTTTAGTAAAGGGGATAAATTATAATATCTTATCCCATCATAGAAATATCCCTAGAAAAATAAGCATATAAGACACCTTGGTAATGTCTAAAGTTCTTTAGGAGACTTTGATTCAAGCTCTCAAAGACCTCGAAAGATATATGCATTTTTTTAGCATAGCATGATTGAGGTCCTATAAGCCCATAATGAGCCATTCATCATGTTCATCTAAGAGGACATGATACTCTAAATGTAAAATTATAACAACCCTCTATATGTTACTATAAAGAGTGGTGGAGTGATAATCAGTAAAATCCTGGTTTCTTTGGGGTCCTCCATAAATCTCATCAGCCTAAAAGTGATAAGATCATTGTACCTAAATTTGGAACACCTCAGGCTAGAAAAGCTTATAGTATATGGCTTTAATGAGAAGGGGCAGACGATCCTGAGATTATTTATACTCTCCCTCATATTTGGAGAACTTCTTACAGATGCTAAATTCAATTTGATTGATGCAGATACCTCATTTATGGAACTTCTAGGTTACCCATGGTTATATGAGTACAACATCATCATGTCAACACTACATCAATGCATGAAGTACCTTAGAGATGGAAACAAATTTAGGATCTTCTGTGACTTCTAGTCCTTAGCAGTCCATAATGTAATAGTTTATAAAGATACCAAGTACCTCATTCCAAGGAAGCCAAAGCATTGAGCTCTCTTGAGCCCCTAGGCATTAATTCCAAAGATGAAAAAGTGACATAAACAAGAAGGTAAGATGAAAGAAGGCAACACTGACTCTTTCCAAAAGCAGTAACCACCACTTAATAAAAAAGTATGTGCCTCATCTAAGGACTAAAATAGATGAAGATGTCAACCCTACCAAATCTTGGATGAAATGCTAGTCAATGGCCAAAGGGGTAAAAGAGGGCAAATAATAAGATCCTGATTATGATTATGACTCTATCTACATGAATACAATGCATTGTATACTCTCTAAAAGAATGGGTAGCATATCGTGTTGCGGATCTATGGCTAATGATTTTGATGATAGCAAACATTATTTTATTCTCAACAACTGCCTTGTCTACTGACATTTCAGGTTCACATGATCGAACTGTAATTTGAAACCAACTCAAGATTGGGTAAACTAGGTCTGAGTCTAATTATACACTTTTTCCTTTCTAGAGTCTATTATATTTGGTGTGGCTCCTAATGCTTTGTAACTTGGAAGATTTCTGACTGTTTCCTAGAGTTTACTATTTTTGATAGCATCATATAGGATGGTTTTATATCATCCTGGACAATCAATTCAAAAGCAAAAACCCTAATTATTGCATCCTCATTAAAGCAACCATCATTATGCAAAACACATCATCCTGGACAATTTTGTATCGGTCAGGATGATTGACTCAAAATAGAAAGAATTTGTCACAAGATTTATTTAGAAATAACCTATTTTTAGACATCGTCCAGGTGGTCGTCCAGGACTATAAAATATCGTCTAGGACGATCCAGGTCAATTTTTCCAAAATTTCTCTAAAATTTAAGGAAAGCAATTATGACTTGATTTCAAGATCAAATCGGCCTGGACGATCGCCAGATCGTACTGGTTGATATGCTAGATGATTGGACATCGTCTAGTTTCATTTCAGGGTAATGTTTAGTATAATTTTCCTCATATTTGAACTAATCGGCCTGGACGATAAAGTCGGCAACTTGCATTAATGAGCTTGTTTTTAGCACTTTTATTTAAGATATGTCAAGGAACTTTGTAAAGTGTCTTTGGCAGCCATTGTAGCTTCATTCTTTTGGAGGAAACTTGAAGAGAGAGCTTGAAAGGGAGTGAGGAAAGGGTGGAGTTTGAGAGAGGGAAAAGATCCTGTGGAGGGGGTTCTACACGGTTGCTCCGGCAAGCTCGCACCTGAATACTGTCAGATTCAAGGCTTGTCTCGAGGGAAGTTCATCAAAGAAGAAGATCTCTTTGGCATTAAAAGTCCCGGCGACTCTGCCGCACCGGAGAAGATGGAAGTGATTTTGTAAGGGCTTCTCCGCCTAGCTGTGGGGGCTAATGGAGAGACACTTGTTTTAGTGCAATACTTGGAGGGTGCCTCCAAGGAGTGGACGTAGGTCAAGGTTTGACGGAACCACTATAAATCTGGTGTGTTCTTTCTTTATTACTTTTGCATTTAATTTCCATATTTGGTTTTTATTGTGGTGATATTGGTTTTGGTTTGTGTTTTGATTTAAAGATTCTTCTTTTCCAATTCATCTCTCTCTTTATTAGCCTTAGGCATGTTCATAAGGGGCCTAACATCCCTAACGAACTTTCAAGTGGTATCAAAGCACTTTCTAGTGTCATCTGAGCACTTTCAAGTGGTATCAGAGTGGGATTCATAAAATATGTTTTTAAAAGCTTTTGAATTTTTGATCCATGGCTAATTTTTGAAATAGTACTATTGTGGAAGGTTATTCTATCACCAGACCACCTTTGTTTGAAAATATTACATTTTATTTCTGGAAAATTTGCATGTCTATTTTTTTGCAATAGATTGATTTTCGATGTGGCATATGATTTTAACTGGTTATTCATTATCGTCACATATTATAGATGAAATTAAAACTGACATTCCTTTTAGTCAATGGAATAGAGATGAACGAATCGATGCTCAATTGAATGCAAAATCTAAAGATTTTATGTTAGTATTCACGTGCACTACTGGTAAGAAAGTTTGGGATAAACTACACACCATATACGAAGGCACTAGTGAAATCAAGCAATCCAAGTTGAATGTGTTAATGCATGATTATAAAATGTTTTACATGAAACCTTATGAAATGATCTTAGACATGTATACTAGGTTTATTCAAATTTTGACATCATTACATGCTTTAGGTAAAGAATTTTCAAATTTTGATAAAGTAAATAAAATTCTTCATTGTCTATTAGATAAATTTGATGCTAAAATGGTTGCTATTTGTGAATCAAAAAATTTGAATGATTATTCTATTGATAATTTGATTGGCTCACTCATTGCCTACGAGCAAAGTGTGGATGAAAGACTTTTGGATGCAGGTGAAATGATTGTTCTAAAATATGAAGATACGAAAAAAGATAGATTAGTTGGTGACGAAAGCAATAACTTGATAGGCAAATTAAAAAGCTCACCAAAGCATAAGCATCAACAAAAATGGAAGAAAGGTAAAAATGGTAAGGATGTTAATATTTTTTCTAACGTTATTTGCTTTCGATGATGGAAGCCTGGACATATGAAAAATCAGCGCCCTAATTTAAAAATTCTTCCTACGAAAGAAAAGGGTAAAGCGAAGCAAATTTTAAACTGGGAAAATAATGAAAAGAAAAAAAAATCTCTTAGGCAGACATGGTCTCTGAAGCATCGGACCAAGAGTAAGATGGTGCTTAAACCTTTATTTGTTTTTATGTTTACATGTTTTGTTTGTCGTTTTATTTTTGTGATTTTCTTTTTTTTTATTCTATTTTTCTTACTTTTATTTTTCATTAAATTTTTTTGTGTCTTTTCTCTAATCAACACACACATCACCTTTCTAAAAAAAGAAAAACCAACCTCTTATTCTTTTCTTGAATTCTTATAAAAATTGTGTTTGACTTCTCTAAAAATAGTTAAAGGAAGGAAACTCATGATTTTGACTCTCAATCTCTGTTTCCTTAAAGAGGTTATTCTACTTTTGATTTAAAATCTTCATCATACTTTAAATTAGATTTTGAAACTGAACTTTTTTCATCTACCTACATTTTATCTATCGCATAGGAATCTTTTGCAAGATTGTTGAATCTATCTCATTAGTTTCTTAATCAAGTAGTTCATTGTGTCAATAGAATGGGTTTACTTTTGTTTTTAAAATTTCAGAAAGGTAGCATATTAAAAAAAATGGCCAATGACGCCAAATAAAAAAAAAAACTAACCAATGACACCAAATCAGAAGATGCGTAATGACGTCAAATTGAGAAAGATACACAAAGTGTATCAAAAGAAAAAGATGGCAAAGTGCGCCAAAAACTTGACAAGAGGCAGAAAATGAGCCCACAAAGAGTATGCTTACTCTTTCTTTTTTATTCAAAGCTTAAAAAAACTCTTGATATTTTTGATACTTGATTTTTAAATCTTGATTCCTGATTCAACAATTCGTGCATTAATCTTCTATTAGATATATTTAATGAAAGGAGTTTTGAAAAATGATTGTTTCTATCTCTAATTTATTTCATGATTTAGATATTGAATTAAAAAGTTTTTGAGCCTTTTAAAAAGAACTAGAGTTTGGATTATTAAATTATTAATTTCTAACATTTTCTGGGCTATGTGTTGTCAATCCAATTCCTAACTAAGTTTTTGAATAAAATCAAGAGGTAACTTTCTCATTTTAAGAATATTTGTTTTTTCACTAGATCAGGGAACGTTTTTGTCTTTTGTTCATTTTGTTTTTTGTTTGGGCCTCCTCTCTTTTTGATAATGTCAAAGGGGGAGAACGTACTATTGAATTTGTATTCTTTTTTTTCAAAAAATTTATAACAACAAAAATATTTTTATCTCCCCTATTTTTTTAAAAAAGTGTTATTCTAGTGAGGGAGAGATTAAGAGAAAATGTTCCTTTTTTCAAATTCAAATTGAAATATTTGTCATTATCAAAAAGGGGGAGATTGTTGCGGATCTATGGCTAATGATTTTGATGATAGCAAACATTATTTTATTCTCTACAACTGCCTTGTCTACTGACATTTCAGGTTCACACGATCGGACTGCAATTTGAAATTTGAGTCAGTTTGTACACTTTTTTCTTTCTTGAGTCTATTGTTTTTGATGTGGCTCCTAATGCTTTGTAACTTGGAAGATTTCTGACCATTTCTTAGAGTTTACTATTTTTGATAACATCGTATGGGACAATTTTATATCATCCTCGAGGATCAGTTCAAAAGCAGAAACTCTAATTAGGGCATCCTCATTAAAGCAACTCATTATGCAAAATACATCGTCCTGGATGATTTTGTATCAACCAGGACGATAGGCTCAAAACAAAAAGAATTTGCCGCCAGATTTATTTAGAAATAACCTATTTTTGGACATCATTCAGGTGGATCGTCCAGGACTATAAAATATCGTCCAGGACGATCTAGGTCAATTTTTCCAAAATTTCTTTAGAATTTAAGGAAAGCAATTATGGCTTAATTTCATGGCCAAATCAGCCTGGACGATCGCCAGATCGAACTGGCCGATATGATGGATGATTTGACATCGTCCAGCTTCATTTTAGGGCGATATTCAGGATGATTTTTCTCATATTTGAACTAATCAGCCAGGTCGATATGCCTATCGGCCTGGACGATAAAGTCGGCAACTAGCATTAATGAGCTCGGTTTTAGCTCTTCTATTTAAGAGATGTCAAGGCACTTTGTAAAGTGCCTTTGGCAACCATTGTAGCTTCGTTCTTTTGGGGGAAACTTTAAGAGAGAGCTTGAAAGGGAGTGAGGAAAGGGTTGAGTTTGAGAGAGGGAGAAGATCCTGTGAGGGGGAACTCAAGGGAGTGTGGAGGGGGTTCCACACGGTTGCTCCGGCATGCTCGCATCTGAATACCATTGGATTCAAGGCTTGTCTTGAGGGAAGTTCATCAAAGAAGAAGATCTCTTTGGCGTCAAAGGACCCGGCGACACCGCCGCACTGGGGACGGTGGAAGTGATTTTGTAAGGGCTTCTCCGCCTAGCTGTGGGGGCTAAAGGAGAGACATTTATTTTAGTGCAATACTTGGAGGGTGCCTCCAAGGAGTGGATGTAGGTCAAGGTTTGACTGAACCACTATAAATTCAATGTGTTATTTCTTTATTACTTCCGTATTTAATTTCCGTATTTGGTTTTTATTGTGGTGATATTTGTTTTGGTTTGTATTTTAATTTAAAGATTCTTCTTTTCCAATTCACCTCTCTCTTTATTAGCCTTGGGCAAGTTCATAAGGGGCCTAACATCCCTAACAAACTTTCAAGTGATATCATAGCACTTTCTAATGTCATATATCTGAGCACTTTCATATCGATCTCAGATAGCATACTCATATTCACTTGCATTCCCGTATAAAACTTCAAATAAATCATTTTGTGAGAGGTGCATAATGTTAGAAAGCTAATTATAGTTTTTACCTCTCCCAAGGGAAAGGAGTGTGCCAGTAAGCCTATTTTACTCAATTGGAAAACTCAAGGAATAAGAAAATCATGACTGGTTTCATAGGCTCATTGATTCTGTTAAGTTAAAACCTATTAGGATTCCTAGGTTTAATACCATAAATATTTGATGAATGTTACAAAAGTGAGGTAATACTCATTCCTTAAAAAATTAATTTTATCTCTGTCTGATTCTCTAGTATCGAAGAAATCCATATTTTCTATGAAGAAAATATATTCTTACAAGAAAAAGTCTCAGATTTGTCATAAGAAAATATCCCCAAAAGGAGATTTGTTGAGAAATCACATGTGGGAAAATCAAATCATATGAAAATGGAGATGAGGAGATGTATAAAATTGACACTTACGATAAGCATCCCGCAGAAGACAAACCTGTGCCATAAGAGCTTGAAGATGGTGGATAGGCAGCCACTTTGGATGAGATAAAAGAAGCCAACTTAGGGATTACAGAGGACCCTTTCCCAAACTTCATTAGCTCCCTTCTTCTAGAGGACCAAATAAAGGAAATAAAGAACTTCTCTAGGAATATAGGGATTACTTTGTCTAGATATATGTTGAGATTCCTAGTTTATTCCCTAATGTAGTAGTTCACAGAATGACCATCAAATCAGATGCAACGCCCATTAAATAAACTTCAAGGAGAATGAGATTGGAGATTAAAGAAAAAGTGATTGCATAGACAAAGAAGCTTATAGAAGTGGCCTTCATTCAAGAAGAAAAATATGTTGACTAGAACACTAATATTATCCCTATCATGAAGAAGAATGGCCAGATTCATATCTATATCAATTTTTTGGATCTTAACAAGGTGTATCCAAAAGATAATTTTCTGCTTCTAGTGTCAGAACTACTAGTTGATAATACGTCCAACTGTAATATATTCACTTTTATGGATGTTTTATCAGTCTATAATTAGATTAAGATTACTTATATGGATGAAAAGCAGACATCATTTAGAATGCCCATTGACATTTTTTTGCTACACATTCATGCCCTTCCACCTATAGAATTCTTGTACTACCTTCCAACAAGAAATGATGTGCATTTATATGTGTTAATACATCAGATGGCCAAGTGTTATGTAGATGTTCTCTTCATAAAAACTTTAGGCCAAAAATGTTATGTATCTATTTTCAAAAATAGAATTTTAATGAATGCAACACTTTAGTTTTACTACGTCTGCCTTGCTAACTAACATTTTTTCAGGTCCACAGGATCGAGACTGCAATTTGAATCAACTCAAGATTGGGTAGACTAGGTCTGAGACTATTTGTAAATGTTTTTATTTCTTTAATCTATCTATAATAAATGTGGTTCCTAATGCTAAGATAACCTTTCACGCACACACTTGGGTGAATATTTTTTATCTAATCTTAGAGTTCTCTATTTTGAGTACATCATCCAAGACGATCTCCATATCATACTATACAATCAGACTAAAAATAAAAACCCTAATTAGAGCATCCTTATAAAGGCATCTATCATTAAGCACATCATCCTGAATTATTTTTTGTATTGTTTGAGACGATATGCTCAAATCAAAAAGAATCAGCCACCAGATCAATTAAGGCATGAAATATTTTTCAACATCATCCCGGACGATGTCCTGGATGATGCAGTATAATTATGCCTAAATTAATTTGATGATTGAGGAATAAAATTAAGGCTTGATTGATATAATCACATCATCCAGGATGATCGCAAGATCGTCCGAGATGATCAGTTCAAAGACCTTAGTTGTCCCTGGATGATCACTTATCATACATCATCTATTCAGGGCGATGTTCTAGATAATTTCCTAGATTTGAACTAATCGTCCGGGATGATCTCGAGATCATCCTGGATGATCAAGCTATTTTTTAATCATCTAGAACTCCGAATCAGGGAGATGGTGTGGACAAAATTCTATAATTTGAGCTAATCGCCCAGGATGATATACTATCGTCCGGGATAATATGAATAATTTTTTAATCCTCCCAGATCGTCCCAGTTGATTCAGCTTAAATTACACTGATCATATACGACAATATTTAAATCATCCTAGATAATAAAGTCAGCAAGTTGCAATTAACGAGCTATTTTGAAGCTCTTCTATTTAAGAGCTCTTATTCTACCCTTTAGATAATCTTTTGCTACTTTCTTGACCTGAGAGAACCTAAAGGAGAGGGAGAGAGAGGGAGAGAGAGAGAGGAACTTGTGAGGGGGAGTTTATGATAGGGTTCACAAAGGTTGCTCTAATTAAGGTTCCAATTCATCTTCTTCGACCATCTTCCTTTGTCCTTGGGGGTTCAAGAAAGGTCTAATTCATCAAACAGTCAAGGTTCTCTACCTGCTTTAGGAGGTAGCAAAAAGAGTCTGGTTCTCTACCTCACCGGTGTCGATGGAAAGGAGGTTTTGTAAGGGCTTCTCGGCCTTACTGTGGGAGCAAAATGCGAGTAACTGAGTTTAGTGAAATACCCGGAGGGTGCCTCTAGGGAGTGGACGTAGGTCAAGTTGACCGAACCACTATAAATCTCTATGTTCTTCTCTTATTATTCTTCAGCATTCAATTTTCACATCTTTTATTTCTTTGTGGTGAATTTTGGTTTATGTTTGTGAGTTTGATTTAAAGAATTTTTAAATACTAATTCACCCCCCCCCCCCCCTCTCTTGGTTAGCCTTGGGCTAGTTCATAAGGGTTTAATATTCCTAATGAACTTTCAAATGGTATAAGAGAGGGATTCATAAAAATAAAGTTTGAAAACTTTTTGAATTTTTATCCATGGCTAACTCCGGTAATCACAATACTGCAGAAGGGTATTCTATTACCTGATCACCTTTGTTTGACATTATTCCTTTTGATTTTTGAAAAGCTTGCATGTCTACTTTTTTATAATCGATTGACTATCTCATGTTAAGGATGGTTATACACCTCCAACTGGTAAACTTTATGGCATTAATATTCTTCTTTCTTTTACTGGATGGACTCTTGATGATAGGGATTTAGCTCAACTTAATCCAAAATATTTGAACTTTTTTTTTGTGCTTTAAAATCTAAAGATTACATGCATGTTTCAACTTGCACACGGGTAAAGAGATTTGGGATAAATTGTGTATTACTTATGAAGAAACTAATGAAGTTAAGCATTCTCGATTGAATATTTTGTTGCATGATTATGAACTTTTTTGTATGAGATCTTCTACATCAATTTCTGAAATGTATACAAGGTTTACTCAAATCATTACTTCTTTTCATGCCTAAGGAAGAGAACTCACTAACTATGAAAAAGTGAACAAAATTTTAAGATGCTTGCCTTCCTCTTTTGATGCTAAGATTATTGCAATTACTAAATCCAAAGATTTAAATACTTATTCGATTGATAACTTACTTGGATCACTCATTTCTTACAAGTAAGGGGTGAATCAAAGAAATCTTGATGTAGGTGAGAAAAAGAAGGAGAAAACTATGGCACTGCAGGCCAATAATATGGACACTGAATCTTCCGAGTCTGAAAGCAATGATGTTGACTTAAACACAAGGCAGTTCAAAACCTTTCTAAGGAAGAAGCAAAAGAACCATCAAAAGTGGAATAAAGGTAAGGGAAATAAAAATTTTAAGAGTTCTAATGATATGATTTGTTTTGAATACAGGAAGCTACGACATATTAAAGCTGATTGTCCTACACTTATGTCTCACCCAAGTAAGGAGAAGGGTGAGGAGAAACCCAAGTTCAAAAAGGATAAAAAGAGGTTCCAAAATGCATTTTAGACTGATTCTGCATCAGACTCTTCTAAGACTGAAGCTAAAGAGGAGACAACAAACTTCTGCTGGATGGTAGACGATCATCTTTGTCAAAGTGATCAAGAAGAGGTATGTGAACTAACCTATGGGAAACTACTTAAAGTTTCTGAAAAAATTCATACATCAGATAGGAAACTTAAGAAAACTCATACTAGCTCAAAATTAGAATTTTTAAATTTACAAAAAGAGCATGAAATTCTTCTTAAAGATCATTCTATAATTGATAGAAATCACATGTCTTTACTTGATGAGTTTGATGTATTAAACAAAAAGCATAATGAATTATCTTATGCACATTATTCTTTAAAGTTATCACATTCTGAGTTAGAAAAAGAGTTAGCAAAACTCAAAGCTTCTGAAAATAAATCATTGCATGCATCTCATAACTTTAAAAAGAAGCATCACCACATGAGTAGATTAGTACATCCTTTTCCTGATGTTAGATATTTTTTATGTAGCATGTTAGGATACATTGCACACACTTGCAACATTCACCATAGTACTCATTGGATGTGGAGACCCAAATTTCATGATTCACAACATAACACACATGCATTGCATACTATTTTCCATAAGAAGGGACCCAAATATGTTTGGGTACCTAAATCTGATGGTTGATGATTTTGCATGCTTTCTCTCATAAAAGGACTTGTGAGAACATGTGGCACATGGATAGTGAAGGCTCACATCACATGACTGGAGATGCTAATCAATTTGTTACGCTATAGGCCAGGGCTGGAGGCTGAAAGTTCGTTAGGGATGTTAAGCCCTATAGAATTGGCCCAAGGCTAACTAAGTGGGGGGGTGAATTGGTATTTAAAAAAAAATTCTTTAGGCAAAACACGAATACAAACCAAATCACAACAAAAAATAAGTGTGAAAGAAAAGAAATACGGAAGCAGTAAAAAATAAGAATACAAGGGTTTATAGTGGTTCGGTTAACTCGACCTACGTCCACTCCTCGGAGGAGCCCTCTGCGTATTGCACTACAATTGAGACTCCCCTTTAGCCCCCACAGCTAGGTAAAGAAGCCTTTACAAACACCTCATTTTTCCACATCCGGCAAGGCAGAGAACCTTCCTCTTTTTGCTTCCTCCTGAAGCAGGCAGAGAACCTCGATCGCTTGCTGGAACATACCTCTCCCAACCCTTCCAAGGAAAAGAGACTCTAGGGAAGAAGAAGTGGAACAATGCTTGGAGCAACCCTTGTGAATCCCCTCATAAGATCCTCTCTCTTTCTCTCCCTCTCTCTCTCCTTTAGGTTTTCTCAAGTCAAGATAGCAGCCAAGGATGTTCAAAAACATCGAACAAGAGCTCTTAAATAGAAGAGCTTCAAAGGAGCTCATTAATTCCAAGTTGCCGACTATATCGTCCAGGACGATATGGAAATCGTCCTGGCCGATTAGTACAAAGTTCTGAAGATTGGCCAGCACACCGCTCTGAAATTGAGCTAGACGATGAAAAAATTGGTCTGATCGTGTAGGCCGATCTCACTATCGTCCTGGCCGATCAGTTCAAATCAGCACAATATCGTCAAGTGCATCGCCCTGGATTGGTGTTGTCTGATCCATATCAGCCAGTGCATTGCCCTGAAATGGATCTGGCCGATCCATATCGTCCAGGTAAAATTAAGGATTTAGAATATATCATCCTAGCCAATATTTAGATCATCTTGGATGATGCGATTGAATCAATCTGTCCTTAATTGATTCCTTGATTACTGGTTTAATTTAGGCATAATTATGTATTATCATCCAGGGCGATACAATATCGTCCTATCTGATTTCCAAAAATACAATATACTTAAAATGAATAAGGCGGCTATTTCTTTCTATTTTGAGCTTATCTTCCTGGCTGATACAAGTATCGTCCAGAATGATCTGTTAATGACGGCTGCCTTAATTAAGAATCCTGAATAGAATCTCTATTTTAAACTCGATCGTCCAGGTTGATCCAAATATCATCCTAGTCGATGTGAGTAAAAATAGAAATTCTAAGTCTCTCAAGTGTGTGTGTTTGTGTGGGATTACTTAGCATCAGTCTCTTTGAACATTACAAATTGACTCAAGAAGAGAAAAAGTATAATACAGACTTACTCAACCCTAACCTATGCAATCTTGAACTGGCTTGATTTGTCATCTGATTTATTGTCCCTGAAATGCCAGTTATAAGAAAGGAAATCATAGTATTTTCTAATAATCAAAAGTGTAATTCATGAAACAACAGATTTTTAATAATCTCCCCCTTTTTGATGATGGCAAATACAAGTAGGAAAATCTCAGTAAAAATAGCAGTTCATTAAAATTTCAAAGTTACAAGCAACAACTCTTCCTACCACATCCTACTCCCCATTTTATCATCACAAAAAGAGGGTCCTAGACACACATAAAGAAAAAGGAAAAAAATACAACATAAACTAAAACAAACTACAAGACAAACTACATAAAATAGAAAATAGAAAATAAAAACTAGAAAAATAAGGGATCCTGATCATCAGATGGAGGTGGTGGAGGTGGTTGCTGAAAGTAGCCAGTTAGCGTAGTAAACTGAGCATTGAACCAGGCGATGTCCTGGTCATGCTTTTGCTAATGTTGAGTAATGTAGCTGTCAAAACGGGCTAAATTCTCTGTGCGGTGCTGCTTGTAGCGGGCCATGTCCTCAAAATGTTGCTGCTCTTGTGCAGCAACATAAGCATCAAAGCGGGTCTCCCATCGATCAAACCTCTCTATTAATTGATCAAACAGTGAGTGCAGGTGGAGAGGAATAGGATCAGGAACGGGAGCAGGAGCGGGAGCAGGAGCCTCCTCCTCCTCGGCCCCCCGACCTTTCCCATCTCCTAGGTGGAGTTGAGTACTATGAAGGATTTGGAAAGAGCTATTAGAGTAGTGAGGTACCTGAAGGTCTTGACGACCAGGATATTGAAGATTGTATTTAGTTTCTAAGACATAGGCTATGAGGTGTCCTAAAGCGGTTTCCTCCTATGTCCTGGTTCACGAATAGTTGTTAGATGGTTGATGTAACGAAAGATCAAATATGTGGCACTGAATTCCCTATGGGCCATTATGTAAAAAGTGGTCAGAGTAAGTAAAGGTGTGATGTGGATACAGTCCCCAACTTTTAGAATTATGGAAGTGCGAAGGACATGTTGGATCGAGGGTCCAGAGTGGCCCTCGAGGAACTTCCATAAGCTTGTCAGACTCGCTTCCCACCAGCTATAGTAAGAAATCAGTAAGAAAACATAAGAGAAGAAGAAGGTTGAGGTGAAAACAATGGCTGGAATGGCTTGAATTTAAAGAAATGGCCATATCATCCAGGACGATCACGGAATCATCTAGGATTATTTGGTTCAATTATTGCGTACAGGCCCATTGGTTAAAAAGGTGATCTGATCTGCCGGGCCAATCAGATATTGGCCAGGCCGATAAGAGACAGTCGATCATCCCGAGGAGTCAAGTTGGACGACAGTTGAAAAAGTATATCGTCCGGGCCGATTATGTGTATCATTCAGGATGATGCACAATAATTAATCAAACCAACCGAAGTTAAAATGTTTTAAACCAGTTCCACGTGTATCGTCCAGGATGAATAGTGGATCAGCTAGGATGATGGTCCAATAATGGATCGTCGAGGGCCGATTTTAAGGGTTTTAAACGACAGGCATGTGGATCATCCAGAACAATCTGGTGTATCGGCCAGGACGGTGACCATAAAATGCATCGACCAGAATGAAATATGTTATCGGCCAAGACTATCAACATGATTGCAACAGAGTTCGATCAGATTGTCCATGATGATAAATTATCGTCTAGGATGATAATTTATAGCAAGCACATAAAAGTTCATCAAATGGAAATTTGAAGAGTAATTATCCTATCGTCTGGACGATAAAGTTATCAGCCAGGACGATGTGACAAGAAATTTGAATCCAAGGAAAAAATGTTGATGATCAAAGCCCTAAAAAATAAATGACTCACAATACAAAGCTAGAAACAACAATAAAAAGGCCAAAAAAACTAGAAAGATAAAGAAAAACGAAGGAAATGAATTTTTTTTAGCAAAGTATCCATATGACAAATTTCTCAAACAATTAAATTTTAGAGATTCAAAAGATCAAAGAGTTAGCAAGTCAAAATCTGAAAAAGGTAGAATATCCGATCTTGTTAATCCCTAGCACGGACTTCATTCAGGGCAATAATCATATTTTTTAAAAATAAAAGGTCTAACTCAAAAAAACTTTACAGGGTAAAAAAAATATCCAATCAAAACTTGGTTACAAAGAAAATATCTTATAAATAATATAACAAAGTTATTTGTCTCAATTATGGAATTTGAAATCAAGCCTTTGAAAGCATCAAATAACCAATGAGTTCTCTATGTTTTAAGAGTTCAAAAAAGAGATAACAGATTGTATTTAGTGGGCTCATTTTTTGCCTCTTGTATCTTTGATTTAGCTCTTTGATCATCTTGATTTTTGATACACATTTGTGTATATATATTTTTCATTTCAAATTTGCATCTTTTCTGCTTTCCCTCTTAATTATTTCAAGCTAAATTCTCTTTAACAAAAACACCTAAAAAGAACCTTAGTTGTGAGTATATCCTCCAAATATTAGAGAATAGGAGCTCTCTCTCTAACATAGGGAAGAACAAGCCACAAAATAAAATCATAATCATGTGATAAATGCAATGGCAAGATTTTAATTAACTTGAAAGATATATAAGAACTTAGGAAATTATGCACAAGATAGATTATTGTAGCAAGATAAAAAGGAATCTTAGTTTCAAAAACCAGTTTTCAATATGAGATAGACTTTTGTCTAGAAAAGAAAAATATGTCACTAAAAGAGGTTAGAGGGAGGGAAACCATCAACAGTGTTTCTCCCTTTAACTGATTTAGATATGATAATCAATGGATTTAAATCTCCAAAATCTAAAAGCTTAAAAAATAATCATATAGAAAACCAATCATAAAAGCAAAGCGAAAATAAAACAATCTAGAACAACAAAAAGCTAGCACACAGCAAAAAATAACACAAAACTAATTAAAAAATATTTCAAGAAATTATGAAGCAGTAAGTTTAAGAAATTATGAGCTACGAGCCTCCATATGTCCAATTATCCTATGCTCCCACAAGGTCTTTGGTGAGAGCACACCTGCAAAACTCAACAACAGTCAGATTTAGGAACCCAAACTAGTTTGGGTCCCTTCTTAGGAAAAGTAGAATACAATGCAGGTGTGGTATGCTATGAATCATGTACCTTAGGTCACCACACCCAATGTGTACTACGGTGAATGGTGCAAGTGTGTGAGATGTGTCCTATCATGCCACAAGAAAAACATCTAACTCCAGGAAAAGGTTTTCTTAAATGGTTTGAGTTATAATGCCTCTTCCTAGGTCTTGGCTTTTTTTCAAGAGTAGGCGTCATCCAAATTTTCTTAAGTGTATCCAAATCATTTTTAATCCTCAAGTTTGTATTTTTTAGAACATCATTCTCAACCCTCAAGTTTTTCTCTTTCTCTTTAGATTTCTTGAAATCAGATTAAGGAGTGGTGTGTGACACTTTTAATGCTTCATTCTCATCAATTAATTCCAAGTGCTTTTTATTCAAATCATCAAATTCATCAAGAAGAGCCATGTGATTAGAATCAATCGTTGAATGATCTTTAAGAATAACTTCATACTCTTTTTGTAAATTTACAAGTTCCAATTTTAAGTTAGCATGAGTCTTCTTAAGTTTTTTGTATGATGCATGGATTTTCTCACAAATCTCAAACAATTCATCATAGGTTGGTTTACATACCTCTTCTTCATCACTTTGATCTTCTCCCATTAACCACAAGTTTGTTGTCTCATTTTCAAGTTTAGTTTCAGATGAATCAGTACCAAATTCTGCCCAAAATGCCTTTTGGACTCTCTTCTTGTCCTTCCTAAACTTAGTTTTCTCCTCATTCTTTTCCTTGCTTGAGTGATCTTGAAGTGTAGGGCAATCAGTTCTCATGTGTCCTGGTTTCCTGCATTTATAACAAACGACATCATAAGATCCTTTAGAATGTTTATGATCCTTACCTTTTCTCCAATTTTGATGATGCTTTTGTTTCTTCCTTAGAAAGCTTTTGAATTGCCTTGTGATTAAGGAAAATTCATCGCTTTCAGACCCAGAAGAGTCAGAGTCAGATTTGTGTGCCTTCAGTGCAACTGTTTTCTCCTTCTTCTTCTCACCTACATCAAGATTTCTTTGATTCACTTCTTACTCATAAGCAATGAGTGAGCAAAGTAAGTTATCAATCGAGTACGTGTTCAAATCATTAGATTCAGTTATAGTAGTAATTTTTGCATCAAAAGAGGAAGGAAAGCATCATAAAATCGTGTTTACTTTTTCAAAATTGGAAAGCTCTCTTCCTAAGGCATGCAAGGAAGTAACAGTCTGAGTAAATCTCGTATACATTTCAGAAATTGATTCATGAGGTTTCATACAAAAACGTTTGTAGTCTTGCAAGAGAATGTTCAAACGGGATTGTTTAACTTCATTAGTGCCTTCATAAGTGATACATAATTTATCCCAAATTACTTTACTAGTTTTACAAGTGGAAACACGCATGTAGTCTTCTAATTTTAAAGCACAGAAAAAATAATTAAGACATTTTGCATTCAATTGAGCTAGATCCCAATCATCTAAAGTCCATTCAGTAAAAGGAAGTGGAATAGTAATGTCATTAAGTTTACCAGTTGGAGGTGTGTAACCATCCGTAACAAGCATCCACATGCGATAATCAGTAGATTGTAAAAATGTAGACATGCAAGTTTTCCAAAAATCAAATGGGATATTATCAAACAAAGGTGGTCGGGTAAAAGAATACCCTTCCGGTGTATTACGATTCCCAAAGTTAGCATGGATCTAAATTCAAAAAGTTTTCAAACTTAGTTTTTATGAATCCCGCTCTGATACCACTTGAAAGTTTTTTAGGGATGTTAAGCCCTATAGAACTGGCCCAAGGCTAACCAATAGGGGGGTGAATTGGTATTTAAAAAAAAATTCTTTAGGCAAAGCATGAATACAAACCAAATCACCACAAAAAATAAGTGCGAAAGAAAATAAATGCGGAAGCAGTAAAAAACAAGAACATAATGATTTATAGTGGTTCGGTAAACTCGACCTACATCCACTCCCCGGAGGCACCCTCCGAGTATTATACTACAATCGTGACTCTCCTTTAGCCCCCACAGCTAGGCGGAGAAGCCTTTACAAACACCTCTTTTTGCCACACCCGACAAGGCTGAGAACCTTCCTCCTTTTGCTTCCTCCTAAAGCAGGCAGAGAACCTCGATCGCTTACTGGAACTTACCTCTCCCAACCCTTCCAAGGTCAAGAGACTCTAGGGAAGAAGAAGTGGAATAATTCTTGGAGCAATCTTGTGAATCCCCTCACAAGCTCCCCCTCACAAGATCCTCTCTCTCTCTCCCTCTCTCTCTCTCCTTTAGGTTTTCTCAGGTCAAGAAAGCAACCAAGGATATTCAAAAACATTAAACAAGAGCTTTTAAATATAAGAGCTTCGAAGGAGCTCATTAATTGCAAGTTGCCGACTATATCATCTTGAACGATATGGAAATCATCTTGGCTGATTAGTACAAAGTTCTGAAGATCGGCCAGCACACCGCTCTGAAATAGATGATGGTAAAATTGGTCTGATTATCCAGGTCGATCTCACTATCATCATGGCCGATCAGTTCAAATCTACACAATATCATCCAGTGCATCACCCTAGATTGGTGCTGTCTGATCCATATCGGCTAGTGCATCGCCCTGAAATGGATCTGGCCTATCCATATCATCCAAGTACAATTAAAGATTTTGAATATATCATCTTGGCCAATATTTAAATCATCCAGGATGATGTGATTGTATCAATCTGTCCTTAATTGATTCCTTGATTACTGGTTCAATTTAGGCATAATTGTGTATTATCATCCAGGCCGATAAAATATCGTCTTGGCCGATTTCTAAAAATACAATATACCTAAAATGAATAAGGCGGCTATTTCTTTCTGTTTTGATCTTATCGTCCTGGCTGATACAAGTATCGTCCAGGACGATCTATTAATGACGGCTGCCTTAATTAAGATTCCTGAATAGAATCTCTATTTTAAACTCGATCATCCAAGCTGATCCAAATATCGCCCTAGCCGATGTGAGTAAAAATAAAAATTCTAAGTATCTTTGAACATTACAAATTGACTCAAGAAGAGAAAAGAAAAAATACAGACTGACTCAACCCTAACCTATGCAATCTTGAACTGGCTTGATTTGTCATATGATTTCTTGGCCCTGAAATGTCAGTTATAAGAAAGGAAATCATAGTGTTTGTTAATCTTCAAAAGTGTAATTCATGAAACAACAGATTTGCAAAAGAGGCACGGTCACTCTTGTAGACAACACCACCAGGAAAGTGGTGGGCGTAGGTATAATTAGAAACTCCAAGAACCTTTTGATTAAAAATATTTTTTTTGTAGATGGATTGAAATACAACTTGCTCAGCATTAGTCAACTATGAAATAAAGGCTTCATGACAAAATTTTTTGCTAATACTTGCATCATAAGCTTAAATAATAATACTATTTTGCAAGGAAAGTGGATCAATAATATTTACATGCTTTATTTTAAATAATATTGAATATGCTGCTTCATTTTGCTTAAAAACTATTAGTGTTGATTCTTAGTTTTGGCACAAGAGATTATGTCATGCCAGTATGAAAACCCTTAGGAAAGTGACACAGAAAGACCTAGTTAGAGGTGTCCCTAAGCTTAAGTTTTCAAAAGATCACCTTTTTGATGCCTGCCAATTATGAAAGCAAGTCCACTCCACTTTTCACTCCATTAAGGACATTAGCACCTCTAGACCTTTAGAAGTCCTACACATAGATTTGTTTGGATACATTAGCACTGCAAGCTTAGGAGGAAAAATCTATGGTTTTGTGATTGTCAATGACTACTCGGGGTTTACTTGGATTAGATTTCTGTCATATAAGAATGAGTCTTTTGATGAGTTTCGAGCCTTCTTCACTTGGATTCAGAAAAAGTTAGGTTGTTAGATCTTGACTATTCATAGTGACCATGGGGGAGAGTTTGAAAATGAAAGAATTGGAGACTTTTATGAGGATAAGGGGATTAGCCACAAGTTCTCAGCTCCTAGGACCCCTCAACAGAATGGGGTAGCTGAAAGGAAGAATTGGACCATAGTTGAAGCCGCTAGAGCCATGCTTACTGAGTATTCACTTCCAAAATTCTTTTGGGCTGAAGTGGTTAACATAACTTATTATGTTAAATAGGGTGAATGATAGAGCCAAACTTGATAAGACACCCTATAAGATCCTTAAGGACACCCAATCTTTCCGACCTCTATATTTTTTATGGTAAGGTTTTCATTCATAATAATGGAAAGTCTCACTTAGGAAAATTTGACCCAAAATCTAATGAAGGAGTGTTCTTAGGATATTCTAGTCTTGGGAAGTATTTTAGGGTGTTTAATAAGAGGACTTTGCTGGTGGAGGAGACTACTCATGTAGTGTTTGAAGAATTTGATCCTATGAATTCTAGAGTTGAGGATGAAGATGATGTTAGAGAGATTACCACTAGAGTTGAAAATTTGGAGAAGAGGGTAGAGCCCCAAAATACTAAATGAGTAGGTGAGATTACCCAAGGAGTATAAAATGTGGATCTGGAGGAAAGGGTTGAACCTACATAGACTTTGCCTAGAGATTAGAGATATCTTTGAGTCACCACAAAGAACTCATCTTAGGAGACCCTTCTGAAGGAGTTAGGACTAGACATGGACTTAGGAAGGAAGTGAACCACTCTGCCTTTATCTCAATGATTAAACCCACCAACATCAATCAAGCCATTTCTAATGAGTTTTGGATCTTAGCCATGTAGGAGGAGTTGAACCAATTTGTTAGGAATGATGTTTGGGAGCTTGTAGAACGACCAAAGGGACAAAGTGTAGTTGGAACCAAGTTGGTCATTAATAATAAGGTGAATGATTCTGGTGTGGTGGTTCGGAATAAGATAAGATTGGTGGCTAAGGGGTACAATCAAATAGAAGGGATAGATTTTGAGGAGATATTTGCCCCTGTAGCTAGATTGAAAGCCATTAGAGAGCTATTAGCCTTTATTTGTTATAAGGGATTTAAGCTTTTCAAAATGGACGTTAAGAGTGTATTTTTAAATGGGGTGATAAAAGAGGATGTGTTTGTAGAAGAACCCCTAGGTTTTGAGAGTTCTCAATTTCCAAATCATTTTTTAAAATTAAAAAAGGTCTTATATAGATTAAAGTATGCACCTAGAGCTTGGTATGAGAGGCTTAGCACAATCTTACTAGAGAGAGTTTTAAGGGGAGCGTAGACACCATCTTTTTTTTGAGGAAAGTAGGAGATGATTTACTCATTATTTAGATCTACGTCAATGATATACTTTTTGGATCTTCTGATAAGAGACTATGTGATGATTTTTCTAAAATAATGAGTAGGGAGTTTGAGATGAGTATGATGGGAGAGTTGTCCTACTTTTTTGTGGTTTAGCATAAGATAATTGGATGATGGAACCTTTTTGAATCAATTTAAATATATAAAGGACATCTTGAAGAAGTATGAAAAGGACAAATCCAAGCTAATTAATACTCCCACGACCTCCAGTGCTTAGTTACAGAAGGACCTAAATGAAAAATTATTTGATCAAAAGAAGTATAGAGGGATGATTGGATCTTTACTTTACCTGACTGCTAGCCGTTCTGATATTATATTTAGTGTTTGTCTCTATGCTAGATTTCAAGCTGATCCTAAGGAATCCCACCTAACTATTGTTAAGATAATTCTTAGATACCTTTTAGGGACTCAAAACTTAGGAATCTGGTACCCTAGGAACAACACTTCTTTTGAGATCATTAGATATTCTAATTTTGATTTTGTAGGATTTAGGGTGGATAGAAAGAGCACTTTTGGGACTTGCCAATTCATAGGACAATCTTTAGTCTTCTGGTCTAATATAAAATAAAACTCTGTTGCACTTTCCACTACTGAAGCTGAGTACATTGTCTTAGGGAGTTATGTCGCCCAAGTCCTTTGTTGAAGAAGCAAATTTTGGATTTGGGATTACCTGTAGGCATAATCTCAATCCTTTGTGACACACTAGTGTCATCTACATTTTTAAGAATTCTATACAACATTCAAGAACTAATCACATTGATATAAGGCATCACTTTATTAAAGACCATGTAACCAAGGGAGACATTGAATTACATCATGTGGCAACTGAGAATCAACTGCTTACATCTTTACTAAATCACTGGCCTTTGACACTTTCAGCACTTTTAAGGACCAGAATCGGTGTGATTGACGTAAAAGAATTAACTTGATTTCTGATCTGTTATGTGTTATTTATTTTTTCTTACTTTTGTTGTTTTATTTGTTTAGCTTTTCCCCTGTTGCTTTTATTTTTGTCGCTTTATTTTTTAGTATGCTTTAATTTATTTTTTTTTTTTAAATTGGAGTTAGTGTTTTACATCTCTTAATCTATTAAAGGGTAAAAACATCGTTGATTATGTCTCTTTATCTAACAAATTTTAGTGGTGTAATTTTCTTTTATGAACAAAAGTCTATCTCAAATTAACAACTGGACTTTGCAGTTGAGATCTTTTCTACCTTGCTATAGTAATCTAGCTTATATTTATAATGATCAAAGTTTTTATGTTACTTCAAGATTTCTCGTTATCCGGTCATTGCACATCTCATATAATTTTTTATCTATTTTGTGGTTTGTTCTTCCTTATATTAGAGAATGAGTTTTTCATCTCTAATATTTAGAAGATATATTCACAACTAAGAATATTTAAGAGTTTTTGAAAGAGAATCTAGCTTGCAAAAATAATAAAAAAAGTGCTAATGATGCCAAAAACAAAACATGTGCAATTATGCCAAATACAAAAAAATATATATACAAAGTGTATTAAAAATCAAAAGATGTGCAAAGTGCACCATTCAATAGACAAGAGGTATAAAATGAGCCCATCAAAAGCAAGCTCTTTTCTCTTTTAAAACTCTTAAATCTTAGAAGAATTCATGTATCACTTGAGATTTTTAAAGGCTTGATTTCGAATTTTGCGATTGTGTCAAATTATTTTGATACATTATTCTATAAGATATTTTTTTTGAAACCAAGTCTTGAATGGATCTCTTTTTCTTATCCAATTAGTTTTTTTTTTTTAGTTAAGTCTTTTGATTTCAAAAGAACATTTTGCCCTAAGAGAAGTCTGAGCTAAGAGTTGATATGATCGGATACTTTACTGCTTTTTTCGGATTTTTGATGTTGTTAACTCATTGACTTACAAATCTTTAAAATCAATCACATAGAGACTATGTCATATTCAAGCCATGATAAAAATAAAAAATAAAAAATAACTTTGTTTTTGTTCATTTTTATGTCTTTTTGTATCTTTATTTTATCATTTTTACTTGATTTTAATGTTTTTTGGGCCATGTCTGATCATCTCCATCCATCCACTATTTTAAATTTTTTTCCAAATCATCCTGAATGATATTCATATCATCCCAGACGATCGGTTCAATTCATTTCTAAAAATTTATCTGCCGGTTATTTTTGACTTTTCTATTGTTTATTATCCTAGATGATACATTATCGCCCTGGACGATCTGATCGTCTTCTACTTCAATCATCTTTAATTGTCATGGACGATCCTCTTTCATCCTGGATGATTCCTTTACTCTTTGCTCAATTATTAGTAATCATCCCGTACGATCCACCTATTCGTCCTGGACGATACACGTGGAAATATGTTTAATGAGACAAAAATTCTATCGGAATGATCCATTATTGGAGAATCATCCCTAACGATACATGTGGTTGTGCTTTAAACATTTTAAATTTGGCTGATACGATCCATTATTGCATATCGTCCAGGATGATCCACCTAATCGTCCTAGATGATCTTCTTTTTCAATGTCGTCCGGATTGTCACCTTGAGATGATCGCCTGTGTCTAATCATCCCAGACGATATTAAATCATCCCAGACAATATGACCACCTTTTTTGACCAATAGTCATGCTGTAATTATTGCACTAGATTATCCTGGATGATTCTGTGATCGTCCTAGATGATCCGGTCGATCCTTTAAATTTAGAGCCCCTCCAGTTATTTTTCTCACACCATCTTCCTCATCTAGCTTTCTACTTCTTCTTTTCTTTCTATTAGTGATCGTGGCAGGAGGCAAGCGAGCTCGCCACCCTTCTAAAAGTTCCTTGAGGGCAACTCTGGACCCTCGATTCCTTGAGGCGGATGATCAAGTAGCCTACAATGCTACAAGATGGCCAGAATTACTATTTCTCGGACCGTCAACCCCAACATTCTATCATACCCGGTACTCGACCTGTTTTCTTACACCTCTTTATGTTTTCTCCATACTTTTTTTGTACCGTTCAACTCTAAGCTGCTTTTTAAATTTTTTGCATGTCTCTATATAAATTTTGCCTTTACTTCTCTTGGATTGTATGTGAATTGACATCCCGTCGAGATCACATATCAGGACTACATAGAATTTTTACAACTTTCCACCATAGGGGATAAACTTCATACCCTGTGTTATGACCAAGATTTTGACTGGGAATCACTTTCTTCGCAATTCAAATGCTCACTTTCACATGGGCAAGACTAGCACCTTGCTAAAAGATGCTAGGATCGTCCAGTATGTCCTTCGCACATCCATAATTCCAAAAGCCGGTGATCGCGTACACATTAGTTCTCTTCTTTTGATCACCACCTTTTATATTTTAGCCCATCACAAATTCAATGCTACCGATTTGATTTTTCATTACATTGAATATCTGACCACTATTTACGACCCAGGCCATAGGAGAAAATGAAATCTAGCCCTAGGACATATCATTGGCTATGTCTTAGAATCATAATATAACCTCTAATATCCTGCTCCTCCAAATTTCCAGCCTACTTTCTACTCAATAACTGCGTCCATATTCTTCATAGTTCTTATCTCCACCCAGGGAACGAGGAAGCCGAGGGAGAAAAGGAGGAGGCTCCCCAACCTATTCCTGCACCTGCTACACTTCTCCAACACTCTCTGCTAGATGAGATGGTGGAGCATTTTGACTAGTGGAAAGCCCATTTTGACACTTTTGTTGCTGTACAGGAGCAGCAACACACTGAGTATATAATCCATTTCGAACAGCACCATACTAAGGACTTAGCCCATTTTGACAACTACATTGCATACCAGCAACAGCAGTATGGCCAGGACATGGCCAATCTTGGAGCACAGTTCGCCATGCTGTCTACCTACTTTTAGCAGCCACCATCACCACCTTTTTCAGATGATCAGGGGCCATCATTTTACTAGTGTTTTTATGTCATTCTTTTTTCATTGTTGTTTGTTTATTTTTATTTTTTTTGTTATTGTTTAGTTTATGCTTTGTTTCTGTTTTACTTTCCTCTTCATTTTTGTGATGTCAAAAGGGGGAGTAGTCTATTATACTGCTTATTTTGTACTTTGATCCAATTATTTAGTTGATGTGTCTTTTCTTTACATTGCTTAAGTGCTTAGGATTTTTTGTGGGGAGATTATTGCGTGTCTATTTTTAGAAATAGAATTTTAATGATTGCAAACACTTCAGTTTTACTACGACTGCCTTACCGACTAACATTTTAGATCCACAGGATCGAGACTGAAATTTGAACCAGCTTAAGATTGGGTAGACTAGGTCTGAGTCTATTTGTAAACCTTTTTCTCTCTTGAGTCAATCTATAATAAATATGGTTTTTGAAGCTAAGCAACCTTGCACACACACACTTGGGGAATTTTTTTCTGTCTAATCTTAGAGTTCTCTATTTTGAGTACATCATCCAGGATGATCTCCATATCATACTAGATGATCAGACTAAAAATAAAAACCCTAATTAGGGCAATCTTATTAAGGCAGCCGTCATTAAGCATATCATCCTGGATGATTTTTTGTTTCGTCCGTGATAATATGCTCAAATCAGAAAGAATAAACCGCTAGATTAACTAAGGCATGAAATATTTTTGGACATCATCCAAGATGATGTCGGGGATGATGCAATATAATTATGCCTAAATTAATCTGATTATTAAGGAAAGAAATTAAGGCTTGATTGATACAATCACATCATCCTGGATGATCACAGGATCATCTAGGACTATCAGTTCAAAAACCTTTGTTGTACCTAGATGATCACTTAACATACATCATCTATTCAGGGTGATGTTTTAGATGATTTTCTTAGATTTGAACTAATCGCCTGGGATGATCGGAAGATCGTCCTAGACAATCAAGCTATTTTTCAATCATCTAGAACTCCCAACCAGGGCGATGGTTTGGATGAAATTCTACTATTTGAACTAATCGTCCAGGATCATATACTATCATCCAGGATGATATGAACAATTTTCTTCTAATCATCCCAGATCGTCCCAAGTGATTAGGGTTAAATTGCACTAATCGTATAGGATGATGTTTATATCATCCTGGATGATAAAGTTAGCAAGTTGTAATTAATGAGCTATTTTGAAGATCTTCTATTTAAGAGCTCTTATTCTACCCTTTAGATAATATTTTGCTGTTGTCTTGACCTAAGAGAGCCTAGAGGAGAGGGAGACAGAGGGGGAGAAAGAGAGAGAGAGAGAGAGAGAGAGAGAGAGAGAGAGAGAGAGAGAGAGAGAGAGAGAGAGAGAGAGAGAGAGAGAACTTATGAGGGGAGTTTGTGAGAGGGTTCACAAAGGTTGCTCCAATCAAGGTTCAAAGACATCTTCTCCGATCATCATCCTTTATCCTTGGGGGTTTAAGGAAGGTCTACTTCAGCAAACGGTCAAGGTTCTCTGCCTACTTCTGGAGGAAGCAAAAAGAGTTAGGTTTTCTGCCTCACCGGTGTCAGTGGAAAGGAGGTTTTGTAAGGACTTCTCCACCTTGCTATGCAAGAAAAAGAATTGTCACTGAGTTTAGTGCAATACCCGAAGGGTACCTCCGGGGAGTGGACGTAGGTCAAGTTGACCGAACCATTATAAATCTCTTTGTTCTTCTCTTATTACTTTTGTATTTAAGTTATGCATCCTTTATTGGTTTGTAGTGAATTTTGGTTTGTGTTTGTGAGTTTGATTTAAAGAATCTTAAAATACCAATTCACCCCCCCCCCCCCCCCTCTTGGTTAGCCTTGGGATAGTTTATAAGGTCTTAACATTCCTAACAAATTTTTAAAAAATATCACTAAAATGACCTAAGGATTATGTTTGAAAAATTAAAAAAAAATCTTTAAAGATGAATCCTCTCAAATGCACTTTTTGGTGTCTCATCTGAAATTTTTTGGGTATGTCATTCGACATTGAGGAATTAAAATTGTCCCCAATAAAGGTAATCATGGAGATACCCCCATAGTGAATCTTCAACAACTTGTCTCCTTATAAAGATAACTGCTTTTATCTAGAAATTCAAATCAAATCTATTAGGTAGGTGGCAGTTATTCTTAAAGTTGAAGAAGAAAGGTTTTTGCTTAAAATGGTATGCATAATACTAGGAAGCATTCAACAGTATTAAAAAATACATGTTGAATCTACCTATTCCCACAGTGCTTATTCTAGAGAAGCCTCTTATATTATATATGACAGCACTAAAATAGTCCCTTAGAACATTATTATCACAGCACAATAAATAGGGCAAAGAGAATGTACTCTACTATATACGTTGGAAGCTAATCGGAGTGTAAATACAATATTCCCCTATTGAAAGCATTGTCTGGTGCTGATATTCATGATTTAAAAACTACACCATTACATACTTTCTCACAAGATTACATAGATATTGATGATCGATCTATTGAAGTTCTTTATGACATGACCAGTGTTGACATGTCATTTAGCCATGTGAGTAGCGATACTGTTACAATTTTATATCATGTATATGTTTATTCTTGTTGAATTTAGAATAGGTTGTTAGACCTAAACTAATGTCCCAAGGCTAACCAAGAGGGGGGTAAATTGGAAATTTAAAATTTTACTCTTGGATTAATAATTTGAAACCAATAAATGATTTGAAGAAAGTTAATTTATAAGTTTTCAAAATAATTTTTCAACCACAAAAAAATTAAAACTTGTAGTAAGTAAATAAGGCAGCAGAAATAAAAAACACAAAGATTTATAGTGGTTCGGTCAAACACGGCCTACATGCACTCCCTGAAGCCTCTCACTTCATATATTACACTATTACCAAAGTGACTCTCCTTTTGCCCCCACATCAAGCCTGAGAAGGCTTTATAAAACTCTCTTCCACCAATCCCCAGTGCGACAGAGAACCGTCATCCTTTCACACCTTCCAAATGTAAGCATAGAGCCTTCATCCTTTTACACCCTCCAAGTGTAGGCAGAGAACCTTCATCCTTTCACACTCTCCAAATATATACAGAGAACATTCTTCGTTTCACACCCTCCAAGTGTAAGAAGAGAGCCTTTGGCTGTTCACACTCTCCAAGTGTAGGCAATGAACCTTCTCCTATTCACACTCTCCAAGTGTCGACAAAGAACCAGATCTTCTTGAAAGATCTTCACACGAGTAATCTAAAAAGATAAGATAAGGAGTGAAGAAACATAAATCACACACAGAGATCCTTACCTTGAGTAACCTTGTGAACCCTTCATGCTCCACTAGGAAGAAATCTCTCTCAAACACTCTCTCACACTCTCTCCTTCAATTTCCCTTTACAAATCACGAAGACCAAATGACAAAAAAATTAAGTGACAGTGTTGTGACCCATGACCTAGAGTTTGAGATTTTGATGATGACAAAAAATGTCGCCTGAACTACTCTTCAATAAATATATTTTATTGTTTGTTATTGTCCGTGAGTGCTAACATTTCAGGTAGATCACAAGCCACTCAGAACAACGGGAAGACTTAAGACTAGTTAGATTAGGAGTATGCGTCTGACAATATAATTTGTTATTTATTTTATTTTTTATTTTCATGAGTCTGACCACAAAATACAGATGAGTCTGAGCAATCATGCACACACACATAGGGGGAGAGTATTTTTAAAAGTAAAAAATATTATTTTTCATTATCTATTAATCATAATATACGAAGTTATTTCATATTGTATGATATTATATTATAAATGTGTTCTATGAACAAATCGTACGGTACCACTACTATCGTATTGAACGATGTGTTTCAAATCCAAAACCCTAGTCGCCACATTAACCTAAGTAAGTTATTCTGCGTCGTTCGTATTGAATGAAGACCTTCGTACTGTACGATCTATTTTAAATACTTAATTTAACTTGTGATTAGTGCAAGAAATTAAGGCTTAATTATAAATTGAAAATCATATTGTACTAACACATTCGTACAATATGATAAATAGAGATGAATTCAGATCATCCCAGAGATCGTCCTGGACGATCCCTTATTTTTTTCTCATCATACTGTATGATATATATCATACCATACGATGAACAGAGATAATATTTGATCATGCTGGAATTCATCCTGGACGATGCCTTGATGTTCACCATTCATACTATACGATGTGTTTCGTACCATATGAAGAACAGAGACAACATTTGATCGTCCCGGCTATCGTCCTATACGAGCAGTAGTGTTAAGGATCGTACTATATGATTTAGTATCATACCGTACAATTAGATTTTGAACTATTCGTACAACTTCATACCAGGATGAAGCTTGTTTATACATGTAATACTGTACGATTAGAAATTGTATTGTACGATTGTAACGGCTACTTTAAAAATTTTAGAGATTTTGGAGCATATTTTATGTCTCAAAATTGCTATGTTTTGAGAGAGACAAGAAGAGGAAAATGTGATTAGAGAGGAAATCCTTGGGAGAGAGCTCTTAAGAAGTTTTAAGGGGTTGATAGAGGAAGGAGAAGGTGATCTTGGTGAGGGAGAAGAGGTGTGAGGGAGATCACACGGTTGCTCCGATCTTGCTGCATCTTGCTCCTCCTATGGCCCGAGAAGAACTTGAGGGAGGCTCTCTAAGGGGGAGACTCTTCTACATCCATGACCTCAAGGTACTCTGCCTTCTCCAGGAGGGAGTAAAACTAGAAGGTTCTCTGCCATCACCAGGAGGATGAAAACAGCACTTGGCACTCTGCCACGTCGGGTTGGTGAAAGGGAGTATTATAAGGGCTTCTCCTCCTTGCCGAGTGGGGCAAAAGGAGAGCTATAGTTGTAGTGAAATTTCTGGAGCGGAGGACTCCGGGGAGTGGATGTAGGTTATGGTTTCACCGAACCACTATAAAAATTTTAGTGTGTTTTTTCCTTATCGCTTTTTATTCTTGCGTGCATTTTATTTTCATAATAGTTGCTTGGTGAAAACTTGTGAAAGAAAAAGGATTCTATTGTTGCACGTTGAGAATAATTGTTTTCCTTCATAGTAGTTTAAATTTTTTTATTAATAATTTAAAAAAAAAAAATTAGAACTCCTTCTTAGGTTTTAATTATTGCATTAAAATTTTCACAATTCATCCCCCCTCTTGTCCATATAGTAATTTAAATTGGTATCAGAGCCTACTTTCAAAATTAGTATTTTAGAAAACCTTGAAAAATGATCATGTTGCATTTTGGTAATCGTAACACTGCGGATGGTTATCCAATAACTCGTCCACTTCTTCTTGATAACATTCCATTTGATTTCTGGAAAATTAGAATGTCTACCTTTTTGCAATCTATTGACTATCACATGTGGATGTTAGTAAATGATGGATATATTGCACCATTTAAAATTGTGAATGGAGTGAAAACTCCAGTACCTTTTAATGAATGGAGCAATGAGGATAGGGAATTAGCCCAATTGAATGCTAAGTGTTTAAATTACTTTTTCTGTGCTTTAAAGTTTGAGGATTATATGAGAGTTTCTACATGTGCTACTGGTAAGGAGATTTGGGATAGACTATACTTTACATACGAAGGAACAAGTGAAGTAAAATAGTCTAGGATTAATATTCTATTGCATGATTATGAACTCTTCCGTATGAAACCTAGTGAAACAATATCTGACATGTACACTAGGTTCACCCAAATCGTGACATCTTTGCATGCATTAGGTAGAGAGATTTCAAATTCTGAGAAATTTAATAAGATTCTGAGATGCTTACCTAGTTCCTATGATGCTAAGATAACTGTTATCACTGAATCTAAAGATATTAACATTTATTCTTTTGATAATCTCCTTGGGTCACTTATTGCATACGAGCAAGGAGTGACTCAAAGATAAAGTGATGCAGGTGAAAAGAAGAAGGAGCGAATGGTGTCACTAAAAGCAAACAACTCATAAAGTGACAGCTCTGTAGGGGAGGAAGAAGTTGATATAGCATTGATGACCCGACAGTTCAAAAACTTCTTAAAGATAAAATAAAAGCGTCATCAAAATGGCTAGAATAAAGGTAAAAGCTCAAAGTCTAATAAAGTTTCATCTGATACAATCTGTTTTGAGTGCAGGAAGCCAGGTCACCTTCGAGCTGATTGCCCCAAATTAAAGAGCCAACCAACTAAGGATAAAGGCGAGGAAAAAGCCAAGTACAAGAAAGGAAAGATGAAGATACAAAAAGCTTTTTGGGCTGGCTCTGCCTCAGAATCGTCAGAAGAAGAAGCAGAGGAGGAGGTAACAAATTTGTGTCTTATGGCTAATGATGACTTTGATCAATCGGAAAAAGATGAGGTATGTCAACTTTCATATGAAAAATTATTTCTTATTTCTGAGAATATCCATGACTCATATAGAAAGTTGAAAAAGATGCATGCTAGTCTTAATATTGAATTTAATTCTTTACAAACTGAGCATGCTAACTTAGTTAAGGAAAATTCCTATTTAGATAGAGATCATATGCTACTTCTTGATGAGTATGATGCATTAAATAAGAAGCATATTGAACTAACTGAAATGCATGAAACCTTAAAAATCACTCATGTTGAACTAGAAGAGGCTTTTCATAGATTAGACAAACTTGCATTAGAAGTAGATCACAGTGAGCATTTGTTAAAAATAGAAGTTTATGTATTTACATATCAAAACAACACTTTTCAGGAAAGAATCAAAGAATTAGAAAAAGAAATTGCATCACTCACATTAGCCCAACCTAGTCAACCCCCAAAACAGCATGCATCACATAACTTTAGGAAGAGGCATCACCACCCAAATAGGTTAGTGAATCCTTTTCCTGGTGTTAGGTGCTTCTCTTATGGCATGCTAGGTCACATAGCCTGCACATGCACAATTCACCATGGGACACACTTAGTATGGAGACCTAAACTGCATCCATCATAGCATAGCATGCATACATCTCATTCATGCAAGTATAAGGAGGAACCCAAACTCACTTTGGTTCTCAAATATAATCTTTGAATGAAATTGTAGGGATGATCTCACAAAAGACCTAGTGAGAGCATGTGGTACATGGATTGTGGCTGCTCGCGACACATGACTGGAGATATGAAGAAGTTCATCTTACTGGAGACCATAACTGGAGGTGAAGTAACATTGGGAGACAACACTACCAGAAAAATGATATGCTCAGGCTGTTGGTAATGTTAAGAATGTTTTAATTGAAAATGTTTTATTAGTTGATGGTTTGAAGCATAACTTACTTAGCATTATTCAATTGTGTGACAAAGGTTTTGATATAAAATTTTTGTCTGATAAATGCTTGATTAGTTTAAATGATAAACTAGTTTTAGAAGGAAAATGAAAGAATAATATTTACATGTTAGACCTTGATTGCATTGATAGTTCAAATTCATTTTGTTTGAAAATAATAGTTGATGACTCGTGGCTATTGCATCGGAGACTATGCCATGCTAGTATGAAAATACTTAGAAACATCACTCAGAAAAATCTAGTTAGAGGCGTACCTAAGTTAGACTTTACTAAGGATCACTTATGTTATGCTTACCAACTAGGAAAGCAAGTCAAATCATCCTTCCATTCAATTAAAGATCTGACCACCTTTATTCCATTAGATATCCTACACATGGACTTATTTGGACCCGTTAGTACAGCCAGCCTAGGTGGAAAATATTATGGATTTATGATTGTAGATGACTTCACTAGATTCACTTGGGTAAGATTCCTAGCACATAAGAATGAATCTTTTGAGGAATTTAAGGTATTCTCCACTTCGATTCAACAAAAATTAGGTTGTGAAATCTCAACAATTCATAGCGATCATGAAGGAGAGTTTCAAAATGATGGATTTGAATCATTCTGTCAAGAGATAGGAATAGAACATAATTTCTTAGCCCCTAGAACACCTCAACAAAATGGTATAGTAGAAAGGAAGAATAGAACTTTGGTAGAAGCTGCTAGGGCAATGTTAGCGGAGTACACCCTTCCTAGATACTTTTGGGTAGAAGCAATCAACACAGTGTGTTATATTTTAAATAGGCTAAACATTAGATCTAAGCTGAATAATACTCCTTATGAACTCCTTAAGGATAGGACACCGAACCTTTCACACTTACATGTCTTTGGGTGCAAGTGCTTCATCTTGAATAATGGAAAAAAATCTTTAGGAAAATTCGATCCCAAGTCTGATGAGGGTGTCTTCTTAGGTTATTCATCTGTAGGTAAGACCTATAGAATCTTTAATAAGAGAATCCTAGTAGTAGAAGAGTCCACCCATGTAGTATTTGATGAATCAGATAAGTCCTCTGAAAATAAAATTGAAGATGATGAAATAGAGGCAATTCAAGGAGCAGAGATTATGACCTTAGGAGAAAGAGTAGAACCTCAGGAAGATTTGCCTAGAGAATGGAGATATTCTTCTAGTCATCCTAAAGAGTTAATTTTAGGAGACCCATCTGAAGGTGTAAGGACTAGGCATGGACTTAGGAAATAGGTTAGTCATTCAGCATTCATCTCTATGATATAACCAACAAGTATAGATCAAGCCTTAGGAGATGAATTTTGGATTCTAGCAATGCAAGAAGAGCTGAACCAATTCACCAGGAATGATGTTTGGGAGTTTGTCAACAGACCTAAAGAACAAAGTGTTGTTGGATCAAAATGGGTATTCAAAAATAAGGTGAATGATTCAAGAACAATAATAAGAAATAAAGTCAGATTAGTAGCTAAGGGGTACAACCAAATTGAGGGAATATACTTTGAAGAAACCTTTGCTCCTGTTGCTAGGCTAGAAGCCATAAGAGTGCTCTTAGCTTTTACTTGCTTCAAGAACTTCAAACTATATCAAATGGATGTAAAGAGTGCTTTTTTGAACGGGGTAATTAAGGAAGATGTCTATATTGAGGAACCCCCCGGATTTGAAAGTTCACAATTTCCAAACCATGTGTTCAAATTAAAAAAGGCACTTTATGGATTAAAGCAAGCATCTAGTGCATGGTACGAAAGACTTAGCTCATTCCTATTAAATAGAGGATTTGAAAAGAATAGTGTAGATACTACACTCTTTTTACAAAAGATAAAAAATGTAATTCTCATTGTTCAGATTTATGTGGATGACATTTTTATTCAAATCTTCAGATAAAATATTATGTGATGAATTTTCAAAAATAATGAGTAATGAGTTTGAAATGAGCATGATGGGAGAACTTAATTACTTTCTTGGCTTTAGTGTAAAATAAATGTATAAAGGAACTTTTCTTAGCCAAACAAAGTACATTAAGGATATTTTGAAAAAATACGAAATGGATAGTGTTAAACCCATGAATACTCCAATGAGCTCAACAATTCAATTAGATAAAGATCCTAGTGGAAAATTAGTAGATCAAAAAAAATATAGAGAAATGACTGGATCCCTTCTTTATCTGACTGCAGTAGACAGGAAATAATGTTTATTGTGTGCCTTTATGCCCATTTTCAAGCTGATCCTAAAGAGTCTCACTTAAATGCGGTCAAGAGAATCCTTGGATATCTATTAGGCACCCCGAACTTAGGAATTTGATTTCCTAGGCACATCACTTCCTTTGAAATCTTAGGGTACTCAGATTCTGATTTTTCTAGGTTTAGGATAGATAAAAAAAGCACCTCTGATACATGTCAATTCATAGGACAATCATTAGTTTCTTGGTCCAGTATGAAGCAAAACTCAGTAGCCCTTTCCACGGCCGAGGCAGAATATATTACAGTAGGAAGTTGCGTTGCACAAGTACTATGGTGAAAAAAAATTCTTTATCTTGGCCTACTTGTAGGAACCATCTCAATCATGTGTGATAATACAAGTGTGATCTGCATCTCTAAGAACACAATTTAGCACTCTCGAACGAAACACATAGGCATTAGACACCATTTCATAAGATATCACGTTGCTAAGGGAGATATAGAATTGCATCACATCGCTATAGGAGATTAATTGGTTGACATATTCACAAAACCACTAGCATTCGACACCTTTAGCACCTTGAGGACTAGACTAGGTGTCATAGATATTACTGCATAAAAAAAAACTTCTATGGCTGTTCCTTATCATCACACACTCATTACACAAAACCATCGAATGTGACATTTTATTATAGTACTATACGATACACCGATCATATTGTACGATATCTTCCAATCTACCCAAGCACAACCTACAGCCAAATCTCGCCTCTATTAATCGTACCGTATGACCTACATTGTAATGTACGATACAATCTGTAGTCATTCAATCCATCTGGTATGACATTATTGATGTTCGTACTATACGATATCACCTCTTTATATTATACGATCCACGACAGCAAATGGATTGGGATGAATTAACTCTATTTGGTATGTTATTATTGGTGTTCGTACCGTTCGATACTTCCACTTCGCACTGTATGATCCACATCAGCAAACGGATTGGGATGAATTAACTCTATTTGGTATGTTAATATTAGTATTCATACTGTATGATACCTCCACTTCATATTGTACGATACACCTCAGCAAAATGGATGAGAATGACATAAAGGAGTCTAATACGATATAATTATCATTCGTACTATACGATACACCTGTTCGTATAGTATAAAACTTTTGTTCAAAAGTTGTACTAACGACCCTCGGGACGATCGATATTCTTCTGATCGTACTGTACGATATACATCGTACTATATGCTTTGACCACCTTTTCTCAAAATTATCAATCGGATCATTCATTACCAATCGTATTATAAGAAACAGGATCGTACTGTATTATTGTGCAAAATTTCTATAAATTGACAGGCTAGGCAGATATCTTCACTTACAACTCACTTCACTCACTACATCTGTTCCTTCTCACCCTTCACTCAACCTTTATATGATGTCTAGTTCCAATAAGAGGGTCATTTGGCAGCAGAAAGTTCATTTTCTTCTAGCCATCACAGTGCTCGGTTTTTTAGTGCTGAAAATGAGGAAGCTGACCATAAGTGTAAAGCCTTCAAAATTACACCCTCCAAAATGCTCAATCAGGCTGCCCTGAATTTTGAGGTAATGAACCTATTTACTTCAACCACCCTTCAGTTCCTCCTCCCTCTAGCCTTCCCCTACAACTCTGAACTTATTTTGGAATTTCTAGCCAATCTAACCTACACCATCTATAACACAACTTTTCATTCCATTGTTTATTGTCAAAACATAGAGATCACCAAAGTCGACATCGCCCATTATATTGGGCTATCCACTGAAGGTCCTAGGGTTCATTCCTTTTTCACAAATGAATTTGATTGGAGTGAGGTTAATCAAGTCCTTAGGAATGCCGCATTCTATCAACACCAGCCTCTCATCCAATCACTAAATCGAAATGCCAGAATTATTCAACATGTCTTTAGAACCTCTGTAATACCCAAAGATGTCGACCGGATCAACATGACCCCGATTTTATCTTTCGCTACCTACCTTACCATGTCCAACACCAAATTTGATGAGGTCGATTTGATTATTGATTCTATTCTCCATATGACCTTCATTCGCCTCCCTACTACTCACCACAAATAAAATCTAGCTCTTGGTCACCTTATAGGATACATCCTTCAAAATAAATACTAACTAACCTATCCTGGTGAACTCGATAATCTTCCAATCTTTTATATGGATGCCTCTTTTAGTATTCTTTTCCATCAATAATAAGAGCCTGAAGAACCCGTCTTTGATGAAGAAGAAGCAGAAGATGCCCCCGCAGCAGCTCCAGCTCGTCCATGAAGACATGCAGGACCCCGAGCTTCTGCACCAGCTTATCCTCACGATGATTTGGTCGAATATTTCGACAAACTTCAGATTTGTCTCGATATGCACATTCAAGAGCAACATCCGCAACACGAGACCGACTTGTAATGGTTTGGGGAACGCTTCAATACGATTGATCAACGATTTGACACAATCTTTCACTATTTTCAACTACACCCACCTCCACCTCCAAGCTATCAGGATCCTTCCCTTTGAAGTGTATGTGTTGTATTTTTCTTTCGTAGTATTTGCTCCTCTTTTTGGTGCTGTCAAAAAGGGGAGAAGGTTGTTGTAGTTTTTCTTATGTTGTAGTTTGATTGCACTTATGTTAAATATAATGCATTTCCTTTTATTTCGTACTGCATTTTTCTTTTTAGTATTTTTTTGATGTTCTTATGCTTAATTTTAAAAAAAATCAAAAAGAAAAAAATGCTGTTCAAACCTGCTTACAACAAACATTATTTGACATCATCAAAAAGGGGGAGATTGTTGTGACCTATGACCCCGAGTTTGAGATTTTGATTATGACAAATAATGTCGCCTGAACTACTCTTCATTGAATATATTTTAATGTTTGGTATTGTCCATGAGTACTAACATACAAGCCACTCAGGATAATGGGGAGACTCAAGACTAGTTAGATTAGGAGTATGAGTTTGACAATGTAATTTGTTATTTATTTTATTTTTTATTTTCTTGAGTCTGGCCACAAAATGCAGGTGAGTCTGAGCAATCATGCACACACACAGGGGAGAGGGTTTCTAAAGGTTAAAAATATTGTTTTTCGTACTCTTTTAATCGTACTGTAAGAAGTTATTTCATACTGTACGATATTATAATATAAACGTGTTCCGTGAACAAATCGTACGGTACGACTACTATCGTACTGTACTATGTGTTTCAAATCCAAAACCCTAGCCGTCACATTAACCTAAGTTATTTTGCGCTGTTCGTACTAAATGAAGAACTTCATATGTACGGTCTATTTTAAATACTTAATTAATTTAACCCATGATTAGTGTAAGAAATCAAGGCTTAATTAAAAATTGAAAATTGTACTATACAAACACATTTGTACAGTACAATGAAAAGAGATGAATTCAGATCGTCCCGGAGGTCATCCTGGATGATCCCTTATTTCTGTCTCATCGTACTGTACAATATATATATATCATACCATACGATGAACAGAGATGATATTTGATCATCCCAGAATTTATCCTGGATAATGCCTAGATTTTCACCATTCATATTGTACGATGAATAGAGATGACATTTCATCATCCCGGCTATCATCCTATACGAGAAGTAGTGTTGAGAATCATACTATACGATTTAGTATCGTACCGTATGATTAGATTTTGAACTGTTCGTACAACTTCATACCAAGATGAAGCCTATTTATACATGTTGTATTGTACGATGAGAAATCATATTGTACGATTATAACGACTATTTTGAAAATTTCAGGGATTTTGGAGCCTATTTTATGTGTCAAAATTGTTATGTTTTGAGAGAGACAAGAAGAGAAAAATGGGATTAGAGAGGAAATCCTTGGGAGAGAGCTCTTGAGAAGTTTTGAGAGGTTGAGAGAGGAAAGAGAAGGTGAGCTTGGTGAGGGAGAAGAGCTGTGAGGGAGACCACATGGTTACTCCGATCTTGCTCCTCCTATGGCCTGGGAAGAACTTGAGGGAGGCACTCTAAGAGGGAGACTCTTCTACATCCGTGACTTCAAGGTACTCTGCCTTCTCCAAGAGGGAGAAAAACGAGAAGGTTCTCTGCCGTCACCAGGAGGGTGAAAACAGCGCTTGGCACTCCGCCACGCCGGCTAGGTGAAAGGGAGTATTGTAAGAGCTTCTTCTCCTTGATGAGGGAGGCAAAAGGAGGGCTATAGCTGTAGTGAAATTCTCAGAGCGGAGGACTCCGGGGAGTGGACGTAGGTCATGGTTTGTTCGAACCACTATAAAAATTATGGTGTGTTTTTTCCTTATCACATTTTATTCTTGCGTGCATTTTATTTTCATAATACTTGCTTGGTGAAAACTTGTGGAAGAAAAAGGATTCTATTGTTGCACGTTGAGAACAATTATTTGCCATCATAGTAGTTTAAATTTTCTTGTTAAAATTTTAAAAACATCAAAAAATTAGAACTCTTGCTTAGGTTTTAATTATTGCATTAAAATTTTCACACACACACCCCCCTCCTCCTTGTCCATCTAGTAATTTTAGACAGTTTTTAGTGGATGTTTTATACAAAATACACGAAAAACCATCTAGAAAATTAAAATTTTCAAATTTGACCGTCCACAATCATTTGTACGATCATTTGTTTGTACGTATGAATAGTTCAAATATTCTTGTGTGCGAACCCATTGTAAATTGATACAAACTTATTTTATATACTATCATTGTTCAGTACAAACCAAGTTTTTTGGTACAAACAGAAACATTTCAAAGTTCGTCTGTACAAAAAGTCAGGATGAACTGAAGAAAAATAGAACAGAGATGTTCATCCTAAGAAGATCATAAATATCACTTCGTACGATATGCAATTGAGGATAGAATAAAGAGATTCGTTCTGGGACAAAATAAAATATCATCGTACGATCTTCGTTCAAAGAAAAATTAGAGATGTTCGTCCTGAGATGATCATAAATATCGTCCCATTAGATATGCATCCATGGATAGAACAGAGGCGTTCGTCATGGGATGAAATAAAATATCATTCATACGATCTTCATTCGAAGACAAAACTAAGTCTTTCATCCTAGGACAATCATAAATATCGTCCGTACGATATTCGTTTGAGGACACAACAGAGATGTTCAACCTGGTATGAAAATAAATCTTCATGCCGTACAATCCATACTTAGAAAAAAATTTATCCTCTCTGTTTGTTTGACTGCTCACTGGGACAATAACTAACAGATCATCCCATATGAAGTAACATCGTACAGTACGATCAGTTTAAAAATATGAATTTTAAAACTCTCCCCTTGGTGTGTGTGTGTGTGTATGCTTAGTTACTCAATTACAATCACACTCTCTCAGACTCAATGAATTGAAAAATACATACTATGATTATAATAAACTCTAAAATTTTCTTGATTTGATATCTTCAAAAATCCGGAGAATTATTTATCTAAAATGTTAGTGCACACAAGAGCAAAACAATTCTTCCAAAATATGTTTGGAGAAATACTAATCAAATTAATAATATTTGGAATCATCAAAAATATATAAGTTGCAAGAATCTCAAACATGCAAAACTAAGTACAACTATCTCAATAATCTCTCCTTTTTTATGATGGTAAAATAGTTATTGTTTGGGTGAAACAGTTATTGTTTGGGTAAAACAGTTATTGTTTGAGTAAAATTAAAAATCCTAAATTTCTCCTTAACTCCCCTTAATGAATAAGCGTGTGAATATAAGGGAATTTCTATTAAGAATAAATTAATTTTTTAAGTTTTTAAAAAACACACAAAGTGAGAAACAAAAATAAAATACAAAACACTATGAACAAAGAAAACAACTTTGAATAAAGCAAACAACAAGACAAGAAACAATCAAATGCAAATAATCAAAAAGCAAATAATATTTCTCCCCTTTTGACAACAACAAAAATGGAAGAAGAAAAAATAAAATAAATGTAAGAAGTCATATGAGAAGCCTTTGATATTTGATCCTTGAATAGATTGATGTATAATTGCAATAACAAGATTAATGTTCATTAGAGAAAAATAAAGATTAATAACATTTAAATTAAGATATAACATAGACAAGATAAATATATCAATGTCATGAAACATTCAAGACAATTGGATAAATAAAATTATTTCAAAGGTGAAGAAGTGAAGATTAATTTAAGTCAAATTTTAATACAAAATATAATTGAACATTAGATTGATTTGAAATTGAAGATTAAAATATAGAGGAAAGAACATACATTTATTTTGGTGACATTGCGCATCTTTTTAACTTTTGTGGCACACTTTGTGTATCTTTTTGTATTTGGGTTAATTTTGTACCTCTTTTCAATTAATGAAACATTGCACATTCTTTTAATTTTTGTATATTTGTACATTTCTCTATTTTCTTAATTGATCTTTCCAAAATCAATAATCTAAAAGCTCAAACTTCTCTAAGTACAAAGATATTTATAATAAAAAGAGAAATAAAAAATAAAAAGACATCAAAATTACAATAATATTATCGAAATTATATGGTCTAAAAGAACATGAAATTGATAACCTTCACTTGATTGAGTTATAAATTAGCTTATATTTTTGAAAAATTAGATTTCCTAATGAAATTAATTGTTGTATTGCTTTTCAAATTATATCACTTTTTAGATAAATTAAGTCAGAATTATCATATAGGCAAACAAACATTTCTAATAAAGAGCCAAAGTAACTTAAACAAAGCAAGACAATTTTTATTGATATCACGATAAAGATAATACAATGAAGCTCAGATGATATCAATTCAACTACAACAGATCATCAAACATGAAAACAAAAATAAAAGACAATCACATAAACTACATAAGTCATCACATCATATCACAAAGCATTAGCAAAGACAATCACATAAGAAGTACATCTATCACCTGAGGGACCCTAGTCTGAAGGACGTGGTTGGTTGAAGAAAGAAAAATAGCTAATCATCATAGCAACATTTTCATTCACTGAGTCAAACTAACCTCAGATCCAACCCATATCCTGCTAGTATTGTGCATCCTACTATTGTAGTTGAGTCTGAATTTGATCAAAGTGTAGATCAAAATGACTCTCAAGTTGATCAAAGTGCTGGACTATCTCCTGAAAGACTGGTCCACGAGCATGCGCAGGTGCAGGTGAAGGTGCAAGAGCAGGAGCTCCCCCTTTCCCTCATAATCCTTACTTCCAACATCTCTCCCAAAGATTGCTCGAAATGAAGCATCGGTGAAGTAGATAGGAAATTCTAGATGAGGATCTGGATGAACTAGATTGTACTTCTTCTCAAGAATGTAGGCCACTAGGTGTCCTAAGAAAATGTTCTTCTTTCTCTTATGAGAGACATGGCCAATTTTAAAAAGCCCATAAATATAGTCAATAATGAGTTAGGCTTCATCTATAGGTTGACCAATTATGATAACATAAGTTATAGTGGAAAGAAGAGGAGTAATATTGATATGATCACTAACTTTAGGAATTATAAAGGTTCTAAGAACATGCTGGATGATCCTAGAAATTTGGTTTAAAGTGGACACCCTAAGCAAATGACACACTTTATTAATCACTCTAATAGCTTTATTTATTTCAATCCAGTCAAAATTAGAAGTAGAGGTTAAAGTGTGGGATCAAACTTCATGGGTCCTTAATTGCAAAAATGTCCCCAAACCTTCCTTAGAAATTTCAACCCATTTCTTCAAAACATAAGACCTAATCCTACTTTGGTCAGTGCTAAAGGTCATTTTGGCAAGAAAGTAGTGAAAAGGTCGAAGAAGGATCCTTAGTAAGTCTACCCCTCTTGCTAGAACATGACATAGTAAGTTTGGAAGATGAGAAGGATTTGAAATGCTATTGAAGTGAATGAAATTTGAGTTTGAAAGCCTTTTATATATGGAAAAAATGATCATTCGTATGTATGAAATGTGGTTCATATTGTACGATTAAAAGTTTCTACTTATAAAAATAAATTTTGTATGTACGATCTAATGCGTTCAAAACAAAATGACTTTTCATATTCACACAATTTATAAAGAATCATTTCATACATACTTTTGACCATACAATTGTACAGATGAATAGGTGTTCATCCGAGATGATCAATTATTTAATATCATTTTCATGACAGTTTGATTCGTCCCTCACATTGAATGACATGTGGTCGTATGTATGGACTCCTGCTTCATATGTATGATCAATTATAATAATTGATTTTGCCTATATAACCATCTACATGCTTACATACAAATGAATACACATTGTCCGGGATGATCTGGTGATCATACAGATGAAATGTATTGAAAACAAAAAAGCTTTGTTTTATATGCAATCAATCTAACCCAACGATTGACATTCTACAAAATTCATACGATATGAATGAAATTTAGTACAATACGAATAAAACACCTCAAAAAAATTTCACGATCAATCATAAATAAAACATCCAATGTGAAAAACATTTTAAAATCACACAAGACTCAAAAACACAAAAATCACAAAAATAAACACACACAAAAATTATAAAAATAGAAAATACACAAACACATATATCAAGTTTACAAAAAATTTTAATTAAGCATTGAGTTCAACACTCCAAGAGTTGTTCTAAATGTACTAAAGGTATCAAAGGCTAGTGATTTTGTAAAAATACCTACAAGTTGATTTTTTGTTGACACATGATTCAGTTCAATACCTCCTTTGGATACATGATCCCTTATGAAATGATACCTTATGTCTATATGTTTGATTATATAATGTTGAATAAGATTTTTTAAAATGTAAATGTCACTAGTGTTATCCTAATAAATTAGAATTGTGCCTATTATAAATCCTAAATCAATTAACTGTTATTTCAACCAAAGAACTTGTGCCACACAACTTCCTAAGGTAATGTATTCAGCTTCAGTAGTAGATAGGGCTATGAAATTCTTTTTTTACTAGACCAAGAGATTAAAGAATTTCCAATAAAATGACATGTTCCAGATGTACTCTTTCTATCAACCATACAACCTATAAGGTCTGAATCTGAATATCCAATTATTTCAAATGAAGAACTATACTTAGGATACCAAATTTCTAAGTTCTGAGTTCCCAAGAGATATCTTAAAAACCTTTTCACTATTGTCAAATGTGATTCTTTTGGATCTGATTGAAATCTAGTACACAAATAAACACTGAACATAATATCGGGTATGTTAGTAGTTAAGTAAAGTAAAGATCCAATAATTCCCTTGAATTTTTTTTTTCTAACAGATTTTCCCTTTGGGTCCTTATCCAACTGAACTGGGGAACTCATAGGTGTACTAAAAGATTTAGCATTGTCTATTTCATACTTTTTTAGGATGTCCTTAACATACTTTGACTGACTAAGAAATATTCCTTCTTCAATTTTCTTTATACTAAAATTTAGAAAGTAACTTTATACTACTCATTATTTTTCAAAAATAATCACAAAGATTTTGTTTGTAGATCCAAAGATGATATCATCAACATAAATTTATACAATGATTATATCATCTCTTAATTTCTTCAAAAAGAGACTTGTGTCCACACTTCCTTTTTTAGAAGATCTCTCAAGTAGAAAAGTGCTCAACCTCTCATACAAAGCCCTAGGTGTTTGTTTCAATCCATATAATGCCTTTTTTAATTTGAAAACATGATTTGGGTATTTTAAATTTTCAAATCTTGGAGGTTGTTCAACATAAACATCCTCTTGAATTAACCCATTCAAAAAGGCACTTTTAATATTCATTTAAAAAAATTTAAATCCTTAAAACAGGCAAAGGCTAATAAAACCCTAATTGCTTCAACTCTCGTTACAGGGGAAAAAGTCTCCTTAAAATCAATCCCTTCAATCTAATTATACCCCTTAGCCACCAATCTAGCCTTATTTCTAACAACTACGCCTGAGTTATTCATTTTTCTCTTGAATACCCACTTAGTTCCAACTACACTTTGATCCTTTGGCCTTGCAATTATTTTCCAAACTTTATTTCTTACAAATTGATTTAATTTTTCTTTCATACCCAAAATTCAAAATTCATCTAAAAGTATTTGATCTATATTTGTGGGTTCTATCATAGAAATAAAGGCTGAATGATTGACTTCTTTGCTTATTCCACACCTAGTCCTTACACCCTCATTAGGTTCACCTATAATCAATTCCTTATGGTGGTTTTTAGAAAATCTCAATTCTCTAGGCAATGGGCATTCTAACTCCAAATTTTTATCTAAATTTATTTTCTCGATCTTTTAGGAGTTTATTTCTATCTCATCCTCTTCAATATTTGGCTCTTCCAAAATTCCATATTCATCAAATACAATATGTGTGGTCTCCTCAACAACTAAAGTTCTTTTATTGAATACTCTATAGGACTTTCTAATACTATAGTATCCAAGAAAAATTCTTTCATCTGATTTTGGATCAAATTTTTCTAAGATAGATTTTCCATTGTTATGTATGAACACCTTACATCTAAAAACATGCAAATGAGAAAAATTAGGTGTTCTTCCCTTACGAAGCTCATGGTGTATTTTTTTTAATTTCAATCTAATGTTTACCCAATTTAGAACATAACATTACAAGCTAACCGCTTCAGCCCAAAAATATTTAGGAAGTGAATATTTTGCCAATATGGCTCGAGCAACCTCTATCAATGTTCTATTCTTTGTTTCGAGTAACCCATTTTGCTAAGGGGTTCTATATGGAGAAAATTTTTTATCAATCCCTTTTTCCTTACAAAATTCTTCAAATTTATTATTTTTAAATTCTTCACCGTGATCACTTTGGATTGTTAAAATCTCACATCCTAGTTTCCTCTGAATCTAAGTCGAGAAATCTCAAAACTCATCAAATTCTTCACTTTTATGATATATAAATTTAACCCATATGAATCTTGAAAAAGCATCCACTATAATAAATCTGTATATCTTCCCTCCTAGACTTACAGTTCTAACTAGTCCAAAAAGATCCATATATAAAATCTTTAATGATTTACTAGTTCTAAGATCCTTATTAGACTAAAAATAAGACTTTACCTATTTTCCTAATTGACATGCATCGCAAAGGTGATCCTTAGTAAAATTTAGTTTTGGTATACTTCTCAATAAATTATTTTTGATAATTGTCCTAAGGTTTTTCATGCTAGAGTGACAAAGTCTCCTATGCCAAAGCCAAGACTCAACAGAAATAGTTTTTAAACAAAATGTAGTAGGAGTTTTAATACAATTTAAATTTAGCATATAAATAGTATTTACCCTTAAACCATGCAAAACATCATTATCGTGTAGGCTTAATATGCAGCTAGAAGAAAAAAATTTAATGTTGTATCCTTTATCACATAGCCGACTAATACTTAATAGATTATGATTTAAGCCTTCAAATAGTAGCACATTATCAATAAAAATGTTTTTAAAATTTCCAATCATACCTATGCCAACCACTCTCTTAGTGGTATTATCTCCCAATGCAACCCTGCCTCCATTCCTGACTTCCAGCATTATAAATTGTGTAGTGTCTCCAGTCATATACTTTGAGCAACTACTGTCCAAGTACCAAATGCTCTTATGAGGCCTTATATGAGAGCGTTTCTTTAAAATCTTCAAATGTTAGACCTGGGAACCCAAATAAGTTTGGATTCACCTTTTGACAAATTAAAAATAGATGCATATTTAATATGTCTAGGTTTATGCATCTTAGGTCTCCACACTAAATGAGTTTTTCTATATAAGATACAAGTGTGTGCTATATGTCCAATCAATCCATAAGAAAAACATTTAATTCCAGGAAATGAATTTCTCAATCATTTATAATTACTCTGTCTATTCCTGGGTTGTAAAAATTTTGGCTTCAAAATATGATTTGTAAAATCTTCAAGTGTTGGGGTTTCCTATTTTCCTCGAGAGCTTGCACTTTCAATTTCAGAAATGTGTTCAAATCTTAGAAGATATTAATATCATAATTCAAGTAGTGCTCTCTACTCGTTGATTCATCCTTAAAATTTTTAAATTCTTTTTCTAACTCTACATAGGATGATTTTGAATTCGCATTTTCCTTATTTAAGTTATCAAATTCATCAAGTAAGCACATATGGTTGTTATCAATCAATGCATAATCTTTCCTAAAGATTTCATTTTCTCTTTGTAATTATTGTAACTCTAAGTTAAGACTAGTATGCATTTTCTTTAGCTTCCTATATGCATCATGTATTCTTTCAAAAACTTCTAATAATTCATTATAAGTCAAGTCACATACCTCTTCTTGATCTAATTGATCAAGATTATCATCCATTAAGCATAAGTTGGGGACTTCCTCCTCCTTTTCAGTTTCTAATGAATCTGAAACCAAGTCTGCCCAAAAAGCTCCTTGGAATTTCTTCTTGCTCTTCTTCACATTTGGTTTCTTCTCTACCTTCTTCTTGCTAGGAGTGGCTTTAAGTTTTAGGAAGTTTAATTTTACATGTCTGGGTTTCCTGCATTCATAGCAAATCACATCATTTGAAATCTTAACATTCTTATAAAATTTATCTTTATTTCACTGTTGGCATCTCTTCTGCTTCCTCTTTAGAAAGCTCCTAAATTGCCTAGTCATTAAGGCAATGTCATCCTCATCCTCAGGTTGTGATAGATCACTCTCCGTCTCCTCCACTTTCAGTGCAATGTTATTCTCCTTTCATGGCTCTCCTGCATCAATCTTTCTTTGACTCACTCCTTGCTCGTAAGTAATTAGTGATCCAAGAAGATTGTCAATAGAGTAAACATTTAAATTTTTAGACTCAGTAATTATAGTTATTTTAGCATCATATACAGTAGGCAAACAACGAAGAATCTTACTAACCATTTCAGCATTTATTAGTTCCCTACCTAATGCATTCAAAGAAGTGATTATCTGAGTGAATCTTGTGTACATGTCAGAAATAGATTCATTAGGTTTCATGCAAAATAATTCATATTCATGTAACAAGATGTTTAATCTAGATTTCTTAGCTTCATTTATCACTTTATATGTTATACAAAGTTTATCACATATGTCCTTTCCATTTTTGTAAGTGGAAACTCGCATGTAGTCTTCAGATTTAATTGAACAAAAGAAACTATTTAGACACTTTGCATTTAGTTTGCTAACTCATATTCTTATACATTCCAATTTGCAAAGGGTGTTTCAAATCTAATGTCATCAACTAGTCTAGTTGGTTTTGTATACCCTTCTTGTACTAAAATCCACATACGATAATCTAATGACTGTAAAAATGTAGACATGCATGTTTTCCAAAAATTGAAAGGAATGTTATCAAATAAAGGAGGTTTAGTGATTGAATACCCTTCGGGTGTGTTCCAGTTTCCAAAAGTAGCCATGCTCGTTAATCAAAAAGTAGTCTAAACTTATGATTTTGAAATAAAACTCTAATACCACTTGTTGATTCTTGTTAAATCTAGAATAGGTTGTTAGACCTAAACTAATGTCCAAATGCTAACCAAGAGGGGGGTGAATTGATAATTTAAAATTTTACTCTTAGATTAATAATTTGAAACTGAAGATGATTCATAGCAAGTTAATTTTAAAGATTTCAAAATAATTTTTCAACCATAAAAAATTAAAACTTATAGTAAGTAAGTAAATAAGGCAGCGGAAATAAAAGACATAAAGGTTTATGGTGGTTCGGTCAAACACGACCTACATCCACTCCCTGAAGACTCCCACTTGAGGTATTACACTATTAACAAAGTGACTCTCCTTTTTCCCCCACAGCAAGGTGGAGAAGCCTTTACAACACTCTCTTCCACCAATCCCTAGTGTGGCAGAGAAATGTCGTCCTTTTTCACCCTCCAAGTGTAGGCAAAGAACCTTCATCCTTTCACACCCTCTAAGTGTAGGCAGAGAACCTTCTTCCTTTCAAACCTTCCAAGTGTAAGTAGAGAACCTTTGTCCTTTCATACCCTCCAAGTATAGTCAGAGAACCTTCGGCTGTTCACACTCCCAAGTGTAGGCACAGAACCTTCGGCTGTTCACACTCTCAAAGTATCAGCAGAGAATAGGACCTTCTTGAAAGATCTTCACACGAGTAATCTAGAAAGATAAGAGAAAGAGTGAAGAAACACAAATCACACACAGAGATGTTTAGTCTTGAGTGACCTTATGAATCCTTCACGCTCCACTAGGAAGAAATCTCTCTCAAATACTCTCTCACACTCACACTCTCTCCTTCAATTTCCATTTACAAATCTCGAAGACCAAATAACAAAAAGATTAAGTGATAGTTTTTAGTGGACCTTTTATACAAAAGACTTGAAAAATTATTCAGAAAATTGAATTTTTCAAATTTGATCATACATGATTGTATGTATGATCATGTGTTCGTACGTATGAATAATTCAAATACTATTGTGTACAAATCCATTATGAATTGGTACAAACGTATTTCATGCACGATCATCATCTGGTATAAACCAAGTTCGTCCGGTATGAATAGAAACATTTCAAAGTTCATATGTATGAAAGTTGGGATGAACTAAACAAAATTAAAATAGAGATGTTTGTCCTAGGAAGATCATAAATATTATCACGTCTGATATGAGTTCAATGACAGAGCAGAGACATTCGTCCTGGGATGAAATAAAATATCATACGTACGATCTTCGTACGAAAAAAAAACTAGAGACGTTCATCCTGGGACGATCATAAATATCATCCCATATAATATGCATCCGAGGAAAAAATATAGGCGTTCATCTTGGGAAGAAATAAAATATCATCCGTACAATCTTTGTTCGAAGATAAAATAGAGGCTTTCATCTTAGGACAATCATAAATATTGTTCGTACGATATTTATTTAAGGACACAATAGAGATGTTCATCTCGGTATGAAAATAAATTTTTGTCCCGTACGATTCATACTTAAAAAAAACTTTATCCTCTCTGTTCGTTTGACTACTCACTGGGACAATAACTAACGTATCGTACTGTACGAAGTAACATCATACAGTATGATCAGTTTAAAAATATGAATTTTAAAACTCTCCCCCTAGTGTGTGTGTGTGTGTGTGTGTGCTCAGTTACTCAATTACAATCACACTCTCTTAGACTCAATGAAATGAAAAATATAGACTATAATTACAATAAACTCTAAACTATTCTTAACTTGAAGTCTTCAATAATTTGGAGAATGATTTCCCTGAAATGCTAGTACACACAAGAGCAAAAAAATTCTTGCAAAATATGTTAGGAAAAAAAATAATAAAAATCATAATATTTGGAATCATCAAAAACATACAAGTTGAAAGAATGTAAAACATGCAAAACTAAGTAGCAACTATCTCAATAGTATATGTAATAAAAGGTAGTAAAGGGGCAAGACTTAATAAATTTTCTTGCCTCACATCCTATCCTTATAGATTCACTATTAAACAATGACTTATTTGCTGAATAAATCAAGAAGGTCAAATGAGAAACTTTAATTCTGCAAAATATATTTTGATGGGGCATCATCGATTAAATCTGCCCAACCACCAAACCTAGCAAAAGTGTGAGTCGATATCAGTCTGTTTTTTATATCATCGAAGGGAGGATAATAAGCTTTTCGTTCGGTTTTATTAAACTCAAGACCAATAATTAAGCTAAATATGAAGCTCTAATAAAAGGACTGTGTATTGTGATTGATGTTAAAATAATAAATCTTTTAATCTTCAGTGACTCTCAACTAGTGATAAATTAAGTCTTGGGAATTTAGAAGATTTCCAAACTTGAATTGGCTCACTACCATCGGTGAACTCTTGTGCTCTTAAAATAAGTGTCAAATGTTAGAATAACTCAAGTTCTTTGAGGTTAGAACAAAAGATCAGATTAGCTAGCGAAATTAGCCAAGGATCAAGCAAATAAGCAAGAAGAAGAACCATGTTTATTAAATTTTAAAGCTGTCGGGTTTTAGAGCTAACAATCTTATAATTCCTATAGGGTGAGGGAATACCAAATTCTAGTCATTAGAAGATAATCCCAATTGATCCTTAATCTCTTCAACAAATCATTATTGAAAATCAATTAGAAAAATGTTACGTAGTCAATAGACATAAAATGAGTAGATGGTCAGAGTCATGGTTACATTGCTTAAATATTAAGGAAGGAGGTAATTAAAGGCAACCATTTGTCGATTATTTCAAAGAAATTAAACTCCCAACAAATAAATCTCAAGCCACACCAATTCAGAATTTGGCGTTGTGATACGTGTTCATCAACGACACTTTATATCATCAAGCTTTTGATCAAATATGGCTAAGTTGCCAAAGGACCAGAAAATCTGATAAAGTTATAGTAGAAGTTCATGAAAAAATTTATGGCGCACATCAGTGAGGTCCCAATATGACTACTAAAATCAAAATAATGGGCTACTATTGGCTAAAAATGTTGATGGATTATATTAACCAAGCTAAGAGGTGCCACAATTGTCAAATTCACGATAATGTTATACAACAACCGCCAAATCCTCTACACCCAATAGTAACATTTTGGCCATTTGAATGTTGAGGTACAGATATAATATGGCTGATAGATTCACCATCATCGGTGGGACATTGCTTCAACTTGGCAGTAATCAACTACTTCTCTAAGTGGTTAGAAGCATCTCCATTTAAAGCAATCACATCCAAGCGCATGATCAATTTCTTTACCCATAATATTTTCTACAGATTTGGTGTACCGCACTGCGTGATCTCAAAAAAAGGAACAGCTTTCAAAAGTACTAAGATAACCAAATTTGTTGATCAACATAAAATTGATTAGCGATATTCTTCTATATACAATCCAAGCATAAATAACTTGGCAGAAGCCATCAACAAAATATTGGCAAAACTATTGAAGATCCTCATAAAAAATAAAATAGAATGGAATATGAAGATGGCTAAAGTGTTATGGACATATTATATCACTAACAAAATGCCGACCAAAGCCATTCCTTATTTATTGTTCTTAGAATTTTAAGCAATATTGTCACTAGAAATTGAACTACCATCACTTCGAGTTTCTATTCAGCATCATCTAACTCAAGAAAATAATGCTCGATTGAGAATGGAAGAGCTTGATGTACTCAATAAAATCAGACTGTATGTTCAACAAAACATGGAGATCTATCGAACAAGAATAGCCAAATCATTTGATTGATTGGTGCATTATCGAGCATTTCAAAAAGGAGAATTGGTCTGATGCTGTGAAAGCCAATCATCCAACACAAAAAAATCAGTGGTAAATTCTTATCTAATTAGGAAGGATCATTTATTTTAGAGAAGGTGTGTCAAGGTGGATCTTATCAACTTATCGACCAACACGGCCAAAGGCCGATGCTACCAATTAAAGGTCAACACTTGAAGAAGTACCATGCATGAAATTACCAAAGAAAATATTATGTTTAATATACTGTGCATTTTATTCATATTTATTATTGTATACATTTAATATTTTAAAATTTTCTTATATTACAACTATGTATTTAAAAATCCCCATAAAAACTTTCTCATAAGATTGGGGGCATTTTAAATATTCTTTCCAGTGAGACGGGTTCATTTTAAATATTTATTTGATTCAACATCATACTATGCACTGATATCTCTAAATAAATATTTAAAATTCCACAATACTAAATTTATTCTATCTAAAATCTTCTTGCAAGATAGGAGGCATTTTAAATATATTATTTGGGTCAACATCATGCTATATGCCGAGGACCCTGAATAAATATTTTAAAAATGTTAATGCAAATATTCCTTCATGAAGGAAAATATAGCAGTTCACCGCTATCAACACATATGCATGTGATCTTCTTAAAGTTTGGGACATCACCATTTCCAACTTACCAAGATTTAAAAGTCAGGAAAGAGAATTTTATGAATACACACTCCGTTAAATTGAGATGAAACAGCTTAAAGTCTTTCAAAAGCCTAAAGCTTAAGGTTTGAATGGGTGTAAGAGGCTGGATCCAATAAGCTTAAATATGGCTGAATTGCTGGCAACTACATCTACTCAATATGCCATAAGAAAAGTTATAGTAAAGGAACCTCCATTTCTTCAACCCATTTATAGGGACTATAGGAAGTATAAATAGTTATTTGACTCAATAAGTTCAAGTGATCGTAGTCTACCAAATTCTTCTAATTTATTTGGAGAATTAAAGTTCTAGTGGAAAAAAGTAGTCGCGAGCAACTACCAAATATGTGTAGGCTCCAAACCTTCAACCATAAGGATTACTCCAAATTTACCAACATTAGTAGATTCAGTATTGGGAAGCAAAACGCTCATAGCTCAAGTCTGAAGCCTAAATGGGTGCAAAAAATTATATCCAATAAGCCCAAATATGGTTGGATAGCTGGCAGCTCCATCAACTTAATATGGCATAAGAAAGGTCATAGTAGAGGAATCTCCATTTTAGCAATCAGAGGATGAAGAGCTATCAAATCGTAGCTTACCCAATCTGATTGAATAAAGTAACTTGGATTGAAATCTCCTCAATTGGTTAAGGATCACGATATTATATGCATTTTATACTATCGATTAAATCTGAAACCTAAAAGTCCTTCAACAAATCCCTAAAGCATCAAGCAAGAACAAAAGGAACTTTTCTTCATCAAGTCTACCAAAGCATAAGGAAAAGGACCAAATAAATTATCCTAAAGTTTTTCTAAAGCTTAAAACTGAACTAAGAGGATCTCATCATCAACATGTCCATTATGCACCAAGCTCTAGATAGATGACTCCTTGCCACTGACCTGATATAAACCTAAAAGGTTTAGGTCACTATCATCTACTCTTTTACCAAGCCCGTTAAAATAAAAAAAAACTAAAGGGTAGAAGGTACAAAAACCTCATGATAAGTCAGTAATGACAAATCAACAAACTTTTCAACAATGTTCACCGCACAAAGCATAGGGCAGAAGGAACCAAAGCCTCAAACTCAAATTAAAGTTGTAAAGACTACAACTGCTAACTCTAACAAGTGTCTAAAACTGTGAGAACCATCACAACATAAACTATATGAGTAGTAGTAAAATGAGTCCTAAAAGCATTCAAAAATGAGATTTTCTTTGTTGATTCAAACATTTGTATACAAATTTGAATCACATTATTTTATTGAAAGTTCATTAGGGATGTTAAGCCCAATAGAATTGGCCCAAGCAAAACAAGAGGGGGGGTGAATTGGTAATTAAAATTTTCTTTTCTCAAAGAATAAAAATCACAAACCAAAATCACCACAGAAAACAAAGTGCGGAAATAAAAGTGCGGAAGCAAAAATAAGAACACAGAAATTTATAGTTGTTCGGTCAACTCGACCTACGTCCACTCCTTGGAGGCACCCTCCAAGTATTGCACTACAAAACGTGACTCTCCTTTAGCCCCCACGGCTAGGAGGAGAAGCCCTCACAAGAACCTCCTTTTTGCCACCCCGGCAAGGCAGAGAACCTACCTCCTTTTGCTTCTTTCTGAAGCTGGCAGAGAACCACAACCAAAAGCTAGCTCCTTACCTCTACCGACCCTTCCACAGATGAAAAACTCTAGACGAAGAACAAGCAGAGCGATCCTTGAAGCAACCCTTGTGAATCCCCTCACAAGCTCCCCCTCACAAGATCCTCTCTCTCTCCCTCTCTCTTTCTCTCCTCATAGTCTTCTCAGGTCAAGGAAGCAGCCAAAGGTTTCTCAAAACGTTGAACATGAGCTCTTAAATAGAAGAGCTTCAAAGGAGTTCATTAATTGCAATTTGCCGACTTTATCGTCCAGGTCGATATAGACATCGGCCTGGCCGATCAGTACAAGTCAATGAAGATCGGCCAAAGCATCGCCCTGGATGCAAAATAGGACGATTGAAAATTGGCTTGACCGTCCAGGCCAATCTCACGATCGTCCTGGCCGATCAGTTCAAATCAGAGGAAAATCGTCCTGACAATAGCCCTGGATACGAGCTGGCCGATTTTTATCGTCCTGAAGTAACTTAAGGTTTTTGACTGGATCATCCTGGCCAATCCTGCAATCGTCTAGGACGATATGATCGTATCAATCATCCGTAATTACTCCCTTGATTTCCTGAACAATTAAGGCATAATTTGTGAATATCGTCCAGGCCGATACTGGATCATCCTGGCCGATAATTTAAAAATACAGTATACCTTAATTGTCTATGGCGGAAACTTCTTTCTGTTTTGAGAATATCGTCCTAGCCGATACATGTATCGTCCAGGCCGATATGTTAATCACGGATGCCTTAATTAAGAATCCTTATTTAGACTTTCTGTTTTAAGCCAGATCGTCCAGGCCGATAGAAGAAATCGTCCGGGCTGATATGAGTAAAAATAGAAATTCTAAGTCTCTCAAGTATGTGTCTGAAGGGTTACTTAGCATCAGTCTCTTTGACTATTACAAGTAGACTCAAGAAGTGAAAAACAAAAGTACAGACTGACTCAACCCTAAACCTACGCAATCCTGAATTAGCTTCGTCTTATTTGTCTGATCTTCGATTCCTGAAATGTTAGAAGCAACAAGCAGTCCAAGAGAGATAGTATTTGTCAATCATCAAAACATAAGCCAAGAAAATAGATTTGCAATAATCTCCCCCTTTTTGATGATGGCAAACACAAGTAGGAAAATATCAAAAGAGTCCATTAGAATTTCAAGTTTTCAACAATTTTTCCTACCACACCCTACTCCCCCTTTTGTCAGCACAAAAAGAGGGTCCAGATACAAAAGAAAAAAAAAACAAATAAAGACTAACAAGCCAACTAAAAAAGTAGGAAACAAACAACATAAAGCACAAACTAAAAGAACGAGGGATCCTGATCATCTGATGTAGGTGGTGGAGGTGGCTGCTGAAAGTAGCTAAAAAGCATGGTAAACTGAGCATTGAACCAGGAGATGTCCTGGTCATGCTGCTGCTGCTAGTGAGTAAGAAAACTATCAAATCAGGCTAAATCCTCAGTGCGGTGTTGCTCGTATCGGGCAATATCCTAAGAGTGTTACTGCTCCTATGCAGCAACGTAGGCGTGAAAGCGGGTCTCCCATCGATCAAACCTCTCAATCAACTGATCAACCGGTGAGTGCTGGTGGAGAGGAACAGGGTTAGGAAAGGGAGCGGGAGCGGGAGCCTCCTCCTCTCTAGCCCCCCGAGAGGGGTGATGTGGATTCGGTCCCTAGCTTTTGGAATTATGGAGGTGCGAAGGACATGTTGGATTGTCCTAGCATCTTTGACTAAAGAGCTAGTCTCTCCAACATGGAAAGGTGCATTCGTCTGGCGAAGGAAATGATTTGCCGTGGACCAGTCAAGATTAGGATCTGAGGCGATTAAGTGCAGCTTATCCTCAATGGTGGATAGCTGTAAAAGATCAACACAATCCTGATATGTGATTTCCACAGGGCGTCGATTCACATAGGAGGTCAGAGCGGTGAAGGTAGGGTTAATGCGAAGGTTTGCAAAAAACTCTCGTAGAAACTTGGAATTGAAAGGGAAAGCAAGAGATAGAATGAAGCAAAGGGAGGTGTAAAAGAAAAGATCCATTACCGAGTAAGAGATGTGGACAGGATTGATGATTCTGGAGACAGTTATCCCACACTCTTTGTAACGATGGTAAGCGGCTTCATCTTCTGCTTCTCTGAAACGAGGGTCAATCCTTGCCCTCAAAGAACTCCCAGAAGTTTGACAGACACATTTCCCACCAGCCATAGAGAGGAGTTAGCAAGAAAACACAAGAGGAGAAAGGGTTGAAAGTGAAAAACCATGGCTGGAATGGCCTAAATTTAAAGAAACGGCCATATCGTCCTGGCCGATCGTAGAATCGTCTAGGACGATATGGCTCAATAATTACATACAGGCCAATTGGTCAAAAAGGCGGGCTGATCTGCCAGGCCGATCAGATATCGGCTAGGCCGATTAGACACAGGTGATCGGCCCGAGGAGTCAATCCGGACGATCGTTGAAAAAGCAGATCGTCCGGGCCGATTAAGTGTATCGTCCAAGACGATGCACAATAATTGATCGTACCAGTCGAAGTTAAAATATTTTAAATCACTGCCACGTGTATCATCCAGGAAGAACAGTGTATCAGCCCGGCCGATTGTCCAATAATGGATCGTCCGGGGCCGAATTTAAAGATTTAAACGTTCTGACACGTGGATCGTCCAGGACGATCCAGTGTATCGGCCAGGATGATGCACATAAAATGCATCGGCCAGATAAAAAATTCTATCAGTTAGGACTATCTTCATGATTGTAACAGAGTTCAATCAGATCGTTTAGGATGATATATGATCGTCCAAGATGATGAGTTACAGCAAGCACAAAAAAGGTAAGCAGATGGATTTTGAAGAGATTTTGTCCTATCGTCCAAGACGATAAAAATATCGGCCAGGACGATGTGACTAGAAAATGAAACCAAGGAATAGATGGTGATGATCAAGACCCTCAAACAAAAAAACAAAATAAAAAACAATCAAAAAAATATAGTAAAAGAAAAGCAAAAACACAAGGAAAAATAAAAAACGAATATTTTTGGATTTTAATTTTTCTAATTTTTTTTTTTTTTGTTTTATGGAGGCATCATGTGAGAATTTCTCAAAAAGTTAAATTTTTAAAGTTCCAAGAGATCAAGAAGTTTAACAAATCCCAATCAGAAGAAGGTAGAACATCTGATTCTGTTAACCCTAGATCGGACATCCTTCAGGGTATAAAATTCTTTTGGAAAATAGAGGCCTAACTCAGAATAACTAAATAGGATAAGAAGATCCATTCAAGACTTGTTTACAATGAAAATATCTCATAATTAATAAAACAAAGTAATTTTTCTCAATCAAGGAAATTGAAATCAAGTCTTTGAAAGCATCACATAATCCATAAGTTCTCTTAAGTTTTTAGAGTTTTAGCAAAGAGAGGATAGCTTGCATTTAGTGGGCTCATTTTATGCCTCTTGTTACTTCGATTGGCTCTTTGAGCATCTTTTGATTCTTTGATACACTTTTATGTATATAGCTTTCTTTTCAATTTGGCTTCATTGGCCTCTTTTCTTTTTAACTCTTGCAAGCTAGAAACTCTTTAATATATCCTTAAAAAAAACTTAGTTGTGAGTATATCCTCCAAATATTAGAGAATAGGAGCTCTCTCTCTAACATAGGGAAGAACAATCCACAACATAAAATCAAAATCATGTGATAAATGCAATGACAAGATTTCAAAAAAAAAACTTGAAATATATATAAGAACTTTGGCTATTATGCATAAGATAAATTAATGTAGCAAGATAAAAAAAGGATCTTAATTAAAGAACCATTGGTTAAAATGAGTTTAGACTTTTGTTTAGAGGAAGAAAATCATACCACTAAACAAGGTCAGAAGGAGGGAAACCATCAACGAGATTTCTCCTTTAACCGATTTAGAAAAGCTATACAATATCTCCAAAAACTTCCAAAATCTAAAAACTTGAAAGGATCCAACATATGAAAACCAATCATAAAAGCAACATGAAAACAAACTAATTCTAAAATAACGAAAAGCTATCACATAATAAAACAAACAAAAGAAACTTAAAACAAAAAAAATGAAAATAAAGCAAACTAGAACAACACAAAGCAAGCACAAAACTAGCATAAAAATAAAAACAAATAACACAAAAACTAAAAATTTCAAGCAAGTTATAAGGCAACGAGTTTAAGTAATTTTTGATCTGCCAGCCTCCTTATGTCCAGTTATCCTATGCTCCCACAAGGTCTTTGGTGAGAGCACACCTGCAAAACTCAACAACAGTCAGATTTAGGAACTCAAACAGGTTTGGGCCCCTTCTTAGGAAAAGTAGAGTGTAATGCATATGTGGTATTCTGTGAATCATACATCTTAGGTCTCCACACCCAATTTGTACTACGGTGGACGGTGCACATGTGTGAGATGTGTCCTAGCATGCCACATGAGAAACATCTAACTCCAGGAAAAGAGTTTCTTAAATGGTTTGAGTTATAATGCCTCTTCCTAGATTTTGTCTTAGGATTAAAAGTAGATGTCATCCGATTTTTCTTAATTGTATCCAAATCATTTTGAATCCTCAAATTAGTTCTTTTTAAAGCCTCATTATTAATCCTCAAGTTTTTCTCAATCTCTTTAGATTTCTTAAGATCAGAATTAAGTGAGGTGTGTGAAACTTTCAATGCCTTATGTTCATCAATTAATTCTGAATGTTGTTTGTTCAACTCATCAAATTCATCAAGAAGAGCCATGTGATTAGAATCAATCGTTGAATGATCTTTAAGAATGACTTCATACTATTTCTGCAAATTCACAAGTTCCACTTTTAAGCTAGGATGTGTCTTCTTAAGTTTTTTGTATGATGCATGGATTTTTTCACAAATTTCAAACAATTCATCATAGGTTGGTTTACATATCTCTTCCTCATCACTTTGTTCAAGATGATCTTCCCCAATTAAGTACAGGCTCGTTGTCTCTTCCTCTGGTTCAGTCTCAGAGGAATCAGTACCAGATTCTGCCCAGAATGCCTTTTGGATTCTTTTCTTCTCCTTCTTAAACTTAGATTTTTCCTCAATCTTTTTCTTGCTCGTGTTGTCTTGAAGTGTTGGGCAATCGGCTCTCACATGTCTAGGTTTCCTACATTCAAAACAAATAACATCAGAAGATCCTTTAACATGTTTATGATCCTTACCTTTTCTCCAACTTTGATAATGCTTTTGTTTCTTCCATAGAAAGCTTTTGAATTGCCTTGTGATGAAGGCAACTTCATCACTTTCAGACCCGGAAGATTCATAATCCGATTTGTGCGCCTTCAATGCAATTGTTTTCTCCTTTTTCTTCTCACCTGCATCAAGATTTCTTTGATTCACCCCTTACTCGTAAGCAATGAGTGAGCTAAGTAAGTTATCAATAGAATAGGTATTCAAATCCTTAGATTCAGTGATTACAGTGATTTTAGCATCATATGATGAAGACAAGCATCTCAAAATCTTGTTTACTTTTTCATAGTTCGAAAGTTCTTTTCCTAATGCAAGTAGTGAAGTAACTATCTGAGTAAACCTGGTGTACATGTCAGAAATCGATTCATGAGATTTCATACAAAAACGTTCGTAGTCATGCAAGAGAATGTTTAAACGGAATTGTTTAACCTCATTAGTACCTTCATAGGTGATGCACAATTTATCCCAAATTTCTTTACCAGTTTTGCAAGTTGAAACACGCATGTAATCCTCAGATTTTAAAGCACAGAAAAAACAGTTCAAATATTTTGCATTTAATTGAGCTAAATCACGTTCATCAAAAGTCCATTCAGTAAAAGAAATTTTAGTTTTAACACCATTAATTTCACGAGAAGGTGGAGAATAACCTTCTTGAATAAGCATCCACATGCGATAATCAGTAGATTGTAAAAATGTTGACATGCGGGTTTTCCAAAAGTCAAAAGGAAGGTTATCGAATAGGGGGGTCGGGTAATAGAATACCCTTCCGTAGTGTTATGATTCCCAAGGTTATCCATGGATCTAATTAAAAAAGTTTTCAAACTTAAAATTTCGAATCCCGCTCTGATACCACTTGAAAGTTTGCTAGGGATGTTAAGCCCTATAAAACTGGCCCAAGCTAACCAAGAGGGGGTGAATTGGTAATTAAAAATTTCTTTTCTCTAAGAATAAAAATCACAAACCAAAATCACCACAGAAAACAAAGTGCGGAAATAAATGTGCGGAAGCAAAAATAAGAACACAAAAATTTATAGTGGTTCGGTCAACTCGACCTACATCCACTCCTTGGAGGCACCCTCCAAGTATTGCACTACAAAACGTGACTCTCCTTTAGCCCCCACGGCTAGGCGGAGAAGCCCTCACAAGAACCTCCTTTTTGCCACCCCGGCAAGGCAGAGAACCTACCTCCTTTTACTTCCTCCTGAAGCTGGCAGAGAACCACAATCAAAAGCTAACTCCTTACCTCTACCGACCCTTCCACGGACGAGAAACTCTAGACAAACAACAAGCAGAACGATCCTTGAAGCAACCCTTATGAATCCCCTCACAAGCTCCCCCTCACAAGATCCTCTCTCTCTCCCTCTCTCTCTTTCACTCCTCAAGGTCTTCTCAGGTCAAGGTAGCAGCCAAAGGTTTCTCAAAACGTTGAACATGAGATCTTAAATATAAGAGCTTCAAAGGAGCTCATTAATTGCAATTTGCCGACTTTATCGTCCAGGCCGATATAGACATCGGCCTGGCCGATCAGTACAAATCAATGAAGATCGGCCAAAGCATCACCCTGGATGCAAAACAGGACGATTGAAAATTGGCTTGATCGTTCAGGCTGATCTCACGATCGTCCTGGCTTATCAGTTCAAATTAGAGGAAAATCTTCCTGACAATAGTCCTGGATACGAGCTGGCCGATTTTTATCATCCTGAAGTAACTTATGGTTTTTTACTGGATCATCCTAGCCGATCCTGCGATCATCCAGAACGATATGATCGTATCAATCATCCTTAATTACTCCCTTGATTTCCTAAATAATTAAAGCATAATTTGTGAATATCGTCCAGGCCGATACTGGACCATCCTGGCCAATAATTTAAAAATACAGTATACCTTAATTGTCTATGGCGGCAACTTCTTTCTATTTTGAGAATATCGTCCTAGCCGATACATGTATCGTCCAGGCCAATATGTTAATCACGGCTGCCTTAATTAAGAATACTTATTTAGACTTTCTAATTTAAGCCAGATCGTCCAGGCTGATATAAGAAATCGACCGGGCCGATATGAGTAAAAAAGGAAATTCTAAGTCTCTCAAGTATGTGTGTGAAGGGTTACTTAGCATCAGTCTCTTTGACTATTACAAGTAGACTCAAGAAGTGAAAAACAAAAGTACAGACTGACTCAACCCTAAACCTACGCAATCCTGAATTGGCTTCATCTTGTTTGTCCTATCTTTGATTCCTGAAACGTTAGAAGCAACAAGCAGTCTAAGAGAAATAGTGTTTGTCAATCATCAAAACATAAGCCATGAAAATAGATTTGTAATAATCTCCCCCTTTTTTTATGATGGCAAACACAAGTAGGAAAATATCAAAAGAGTCCATTAGAATTTCAAGTTTTCAACAATTTTTCCTACCACACCCTACTCCCCCTTTTGTCAGTACAAAAAGAGGGTCCAGATACAAATGAAAAAAAAACAAACAAAGACTAATAAGCAAACTAAAAAAATAGGAAACAAATAACATAAAACACAAACTAAAAGAACGAGGGATCCTAATCATCTGATGGAGGTGGTGGAGGTGGCTACTGAAAGTAGCTGGCAAGCGTGGTAAATTTAGCATTGAACCAGGAGATGTCCTGGTCATGCTGCTGCTGCTGGTGAGTAAGAAAACAGTCAAATCGGGCTAAATCCTCAGTGCGGTGCTGCTCATATCGAGCAATGTCCTCAGAGTGTTGCTGCTCCTGTGCAGCAATGTAGGCGTCAAAGCGGGTCTCCCATCGATCAAACCTCTCAATCAACTGATCAAACGGTGAGTGCTGGTGGAGAGGAACAGGGTTAGGAAAGGGAGCGGGAGCGAGAGCCTCCTCCTCTCTAACCCCCGAGAGGGGTGATGTGGATTCGGTCCCAAGCTTTTTGAATTATGAAGGTGCGAAGGACATGTTGGATTGTCCTAGCATCTTTGACTAAAGAGCTAGTCTCTCCAACATGGAAAGGTGCATTCATCTTGCAAAGGAAGTGATTTTCCATGGACCAGTCAAGATCAGGATCTAAGGCGATTAAGTGCGGCTTATCCCCAGTGGTTGATAGCTGTAAAAGATCAACGTAATCCTGATATGTGATTTTGACAGGGCGTCGATTCACATAGGAGGTCAGGGCTGTGAAGGTAGGGTTAATGCGAAGGTTTGCGAAAAACTCTTGAAGAAACTCGAAATTGAAAGGGAAAGCAAGAGACAAAATGAAGCAAAGGGAGGTGTGAGCGAAAAAGATCCATTACCGGGTAAGAGATGTGGACAGGATTGATGATTCTGGAGACAGTTATCCCACACTCTTTGTAATGATGGTAGGCGGCTTCATCTTCTGCTTCTCTGAAACGAGGGTCAATCCTTTCCTTCAAAGAACTCCCAGAATTTTGACGGACACGTTTCCCACAAGTCATAGAGAGGAGTTAGCAAGAAAACACAAGAGGAGAAAGGGTTGAAAGTGAAAAACCATGGCTGGAACGGCCTGTATTTAAAGAAACAGCCATATAGTCCTGGCCGATCGTAGAATCGTCTAGGCCGATATGGCTCAATAATTACGTACAGGTCGATTGGTCAATAAGGTGGTCTGATCGGCCGGGCAAATTAGATATCGGCCAGGCCGATTAGACACAGGCACTAGGCCCGAGGAGTCAATCTGGACGACTGTTGAAAAAGCAGATCGTCCGGGTCGATTAAGTGTATCGTCCAGGATGATGCACAATAATTGATCGTACCAACCGAAGTTAAAATATTTTAAATCACTGCCACGTGTATCGTCCAGGACAAATAGTGTATCGGCCCGGCCTATTGTCCAATAATGGATCGACCAGGGCCAAATTTAAAGATTTAAACGTGCTGATACGTGGATCGTCCAGGATGATCCAGTGTATCGGCCAGGACGATACACATAAAATGCATCGGCCAGACGAAAAATTCTATCGGCCAGGACTATCTTCATGATTGCAACAGAGTTCGATCAGATCGTCCAGGACGATATATGATCGTACAAGATGATGAGTTACAGCAAGCATAGAAAAGGTCAGCAGATGGATTTTGAAGAGATTTTATCTTATCGTCCAGGACGATAAAAATATTGGCCAGGATGATTTGACTAGAAAATAAAACCAAGGAATAGATGGTGATGATCAAGGCCCTCAAACAAAAAACAAAAAAAAAACAATCAGAAAAACACAGTAAAAGAAAAACAAAAATACAAGGAAAAATAAAAAATGAATATTTTTGGATTTTAATTTTTCTAAATTTTTTTTTTGTTTTATGGAGGCATCATGTGAGAATTTCTCAAAAAGTTAAATTTTTAAAGTTCCAAGAGATCAAGGAGTTTAACAAATCCCAATCAGAAGAAGGTAGAACATCTGATTCTGTTATCCCTAGATCGAACATCCTTTAGGGTACAAAATTATTTTAGAAAATAGAGGCCTAACACATAATAACTAAATAGGATAAGAAGATCCATTCAAGACTTGTTTATAATGAAAATATCTCATAATTAATAAAACAAAGTAATTTTTCTCAATCAAGGAAATTGAAATCAAGTCTTTGAAATCATCACATAATCCATAAGTTCTCTTACGTTTTAAGAGTTTTAGCAAAGAGAGGATAGCTTGCATTTAGTGGGCTCATTTTATGCCTCTTGTTACTTCGATTGGCTCTTTGAGCATCTTTTGATTCTTTGATACACTTTTGTGTATATAGCTTTCTTTTCAATTTGGCTTCATTGGCATCTTTCCTTTTTAACTCTTGCAAGCTAGAAACTCTTTAATATACCCTTAAAAAAAACTTAGTTGTGAGTATATCCTCCAAATATTAGAGAATAGGAGCTCTCTCTCTAACATAGGGAAGAACAATCCACAACACAAAATCAAAATTATGTGATAAATGCAATGGAAAGATTTCAAAAAAAAACTTGAAAGATATATAAGAACTTTGGCTATTATGTATATGATAAATTAATGTAGCAAGGTAAGAAAAGGATCTTTATTAAAGAACCATTGGTTAAAATGAGTTTAGACTTTTGTTTAGAGGAAGAAAATCATACCACTAAACAAGGTCAGAAGGAGGGAAACCATCAACGAGATTTTTCCTTTAACCGATTTAGAAAAGCTAAACAATATCTCCAAAAACTTCTAAAATCTAAAAACTTGAAAAGATCCAACATATAAAAACCAATCATAAAAGCAACATGAAAACAAACTAATTCTAAAATAATGAAAAGCTATCACATAACAAAACAAACAAAAGAAACTTAAAACAAAAAAAATGAAAACAAAGCAAACTAGAACAACACAAAGAAAGCACAAAACTAGCACAAAAACAAAAACAAATAACACAAAAACTAAAAATTTCAAGCAAGTTATAAGGCAGCGAGTTTAAGCAATTTTTGAGTTGCCAGCCTCCTTATGTCCAGTTATCCTATGCTCCCACGAGGTCTTTGGTGAGAGCACACCTGCAAAACTCAACAACAGTCAGATTTAGGATCCCAAACAGGTTTGGGCCCCTTCTTAAGAAAAGTAGAGTGTAATGCAGATGTGATATGCTGTGAATCATGCATTTTAGGTCTCCACACCCAATGTGTACTACGGTGGACGGTGCACGTGTGTGAGATGTGTCCTAGCATGCCACATGAGAAACATCTAACTCCAGGAAAAGGGTTTTTTAAATGGTTTGAGTTATAATGCCTCTTCCTAGATTATGGCTTAGGATTAAAAGTAGATGTCATCCGATTTTTTTTAATTGTATCCAAATCATTTTGAATCCTCAAGTTAGTTCTTTTTAATGCCTCATTATCAATCATTAAGTTTTTCTCAATCTCTTTAGATTTCTTAAGATTAGAATTAAGTGAGGTGTGTGAAACTTTCAATGCCTTATGTTCATCAATTAATTCTGAATGCTGTTTGTTCAACTCATCAAATTCATCAAGAAGAGCCATGTGATTAGAATCAATCGTTGAATGATCTTTAAGAATGACTTCATACTCTTTCTGCAAATTCACAAGTTCCACTTTTAAGCTAGCATGTGTCTTCTTAAGTTTTTGTATGATACATGGATTTTTTCACAAATTTCAAACAATTCATCATAGGTTGGTTTACATACCTCTTCCTCATCACTTTGCTCAAGATGATCTTCCCCTATTAAGCACAGGTTTGTTGTCTCTTCCTCTGGTTCAGTCTCAGAGGAATCAGTACCAGATTCTGCCCAGAATGCCTTTTGGATTCTTTTCTTCTCCTTCTTAAACTTAGATTTTTCCTCAATCTTTTCCTTGCTCGTGTTGTCTTGAAGTGTTGGGAAATCGGCTCTCACATGTTCAGGTTTCCTGCATTTAAAACAAAAAATATCAGAAGATCCTTTAACATGTTTATGATCCTTACCTTTTCTCCAACTTTGATGATGCTTTTGTTTCTTCCTTAGAAAGCTTTTGAATTGCCTTGTGATGAAGGCAACTTCATCACTTTCAGACCCGAAAGATTCAGATTCTGATTTATGTGCCTTAAGTGCAATTGTTTTCGCCATTTTCTTCTCACCTGCATCAAGATTTCTTTGATTCACCCCTTGCTCGTAAGTAATGAGTGAGCCAAGTAAGTTATCAATAGAATAGGTGTTCAAATTTTTAGATTCAGTGATTGCAGTGATTTTAGCATCATATGACGATGGTAAGCATCTCAAAATCTTGTTTACTTTTTTATAGTTCGAAAGTTCTTTTCCTTATGCATGCAGTGAAGTAACTATCTGAGTAAACCTAGTATACATGTCAGAAATCGATTCATGAGGTTTCATACAAAAAAGTTCATAGTCATGCAAGAGAATTTTTAAACGGGATTGTTTAACCTCATTAGTACCTTCATAGGTGATGCATAATTTATCCCAAATTTCTTTACCAATTTTGCAAGTTAAAACACGCATATAATCCTCAGATTTTAAAGCACAGAAAAAATAGTTCAAACATTTTACATTTAATTGAACTAAATCACGTTCATCAAAAGTCCATTCAGTAAAAGAAATTTCAGTTTTAACACCATTAATTTCACGAGAAAGTGGAGAATAAGCATCCACATGCGATAATCAGTAGATCTTAAAAACGTTGACATGCGGGTTTTCCAAAAGTCAAAAGGTAGGTTATCGAATAGGAGAGGTCGGGTAATAGAATACCCTTCCGTAGTGTTACAATTCCCAAGGTTAGCCATGGATATAATTCAAAAAGTTTTCAAACTTAAAATTTTGAATCCCGCTATGATACCACTTGAAAGTTCGCTAGGGATGTTAAGCCCTATAAAACTAGCCCAAGCTAACCAAGAGAGGGGTGAATTGGTAATTAAAAATTTCTTTTCTCAAAGAATAAAAATCACAAACCAAAATCACCACAGAAAACAAAGTGCAGAAATAAAAGTGTGGAAGCAAAAATAAGAACACAGAAATTTATAGTGGTTCGGTCAACTCGACCTACGTCCACTCCTTAGAGGCACCTTCCAAGTATTGCACTACAAAACGTGACTCTCCTTTAGCCCCCACGGCTAGGCGGAGAAGCCCTCACAAGAACCTCCTTTTTGCCACCCAGGCAAGGCAGAGAATTTACCTCCTTTTGCTTCTTCCTGAACCTGGCAGAGAACCACAACCAAAAGCTAACTCCTTACCTCTACCGACCCTTCCACGGATGAGAAACTCTAGACGAAGAACAAGCAGAGCAATCCTTGAAGCAACCCTTGTGAATCCCCTCACATCTCCCCCTCACAAGATCCTCTCTCTCTCCCTCTCTCTCTTTCTCTCCTCAAGGTCTTCTCAGGTCAAGGCAGCAACCAAAGGTTTCTCAAAATGTTGAACATGAGCTCTTAAATAGAAGAGCTTCAAAGGAGCTCATTAATTGTAATTTGCCGACTTTATCGTCCAGGCCGATATAGACATCGGCTTGGCCGATCAGTACAAATCAATGAAGATCGGCCAGAGCATCGCCCTGGATGCAAAACAGGATAATTAAAAATTGGCTTGATCGTCCAGGCCGATCTCACGATCGTCCTGGCCGATCAGTTCAAATCAGAGGAAAATCATCCTGACAATAGCCCTGGATACAATGGTAGTTAATAAGTTCTCCTCAAAATAATTAAGAGAGAGAAGGTCCGGTTTGAATTCTAGAGAGAGAATCTTCTTCCTGGTTTTCGAAATTGGTTTTCACGGGCTTTCCACGATCAATGGTGACTGTGCCGGTGGATCATCGGCACCTTCAGCTGGTATCCATGATTGTTCCACGGTCATCTGGTTCTCTTCAGTCCAGCAATAGGAAGTCTAATGGAATAGTGATACGGGAAGGAGGCAAGCCGGTGAGCCGTCAAGAACATGTTGATGGTAAAGGTAAGAATGTGATGATGGATGAATTGGATGCACGAGTAAATCTGACTGTTAAAGAATTACCTGGTTTGATGAATGTTGAATCTTCGGCCTCTCAAAATCTGGTTTTACGCATGAGAAATTTTTCCGAGGTTCTTGATGCAAAGAAAGCGCGTAATGTGGGGGATGGAGTTACCTCTCTGGAAAATCGGAAGGAAGATAATGTGAAAACTATGGGCGAAGTTGTTGAGGCCTGGTCAAAACCCAAACCAATCAAAATTGCTTTTGATAAAGATCTGTTGCAATTTTCTGATGATGGTGTGGCTGTTAAACTGAATGCGGATAGAGAAGCAGAAAATGCTAGAGTTTTGAGGAACTCTATTGTTCTCAAAGTTTTGGGGAATGGAGTTCCATTTTCTGTATGCAGCTAGGAATTAAGAAGACAATGGAACCAATATGGCAAATTTCACTTTACCTCAATCAGAATGGAATGGATACTCTGTTCGTTCAATTCGTGTGAGATGGTTGATGAAGTTTTGAATGGGGGCCCATGGTACGTTAATGGTCTAATTGTTGGAATGGATAGGTGGACTCATGCTTTTGATCCAAACTCGTTCAATGGTATATCGGCACCGGTGTGGATCCGTTTACCTTGCCTTCCTCTATATTGCTGGGATGAAGATAGCATAGCTAGAATTGCTTCTTGCTTTGGATCCCCGATGTATGTTGATGGGAATACTTTCCATTGGAGTAAACGTGAATTTGCACGTGTCTGTGTGAGAATTGATTTAGAGAAAAAACTCTTGAATGGTACATGGGTTGAAGGTTCGGCTGGAAGATTTTTCCAAAAGGTGGAGTATGAAAAGTTTGATCTCATGTGCTACCAATGCGGAAGGATAGGCCATGATTTGAAGACTTGTCCAGAGAATGTCAAGATGGTGATTAAAGATCAGTCATTGAAGAACATGGGATCTGATAATGGGCAGGAAAATTGTGTGAAAATTGACAATGAGCCTTCAGTGGTAAGCACTAAATATGGTCCATGGATACATGTCCAATTCAAGAATAAAATAGGTAGAAGAAGTAATGCTGTAAACAATCATGAGCAGAATATTGGAAGGAAGACAGAAATGAAAGAGCCAGCCGGACAGATGGATGTTCGGCTTGATGATGTCCAGGAGAAAATGCAGCATGAATGCAACAGCAACAAGGCGGATGAAGTCTCTGGGAAAACTGCTGTAATTGGTATGTTCGAAAAGACAACAAATAGGTTTACAGTTTTGGTTGAGGAGGATGATAATGAAGCTTTGGTTAAAGATGATAGTAATGACAAGGTGATTGACAAAGGCATGGAAAATATGGAACCAGAAGTTAACTTTGATTTGAATCATGTTAGTGATGATGTCAAGGTTAAATTAGCCAAATAATTAAATTCATTGGGACCTATGAATAGTGAGAAGAAGAAGAGGAATGGAAGGTTGAATCCCAATAGTGGGGTGTAATATCTCGTTTCCTTACTGTTCCTCTCTGATTTGGATTTTCCTCCCAGAATCGGCCAGGACGAAGTTTGGATCGTCCAGGCCGATCAGTGCATTGAACAGCTGATTTCTGGTGTGTTTTCTGGAAGGATTTCTGCACAGATCGTCCAGGCCGATCGTGAGATCGTCTAGGACGATCGTACTGTAGAAATGATCGGCCAAACAATAGCCCTGAGTGAGGTCCAGGACGATCTGGTTTTGGTCGGATCGTCCCGGGACGATAGCTCGATCGGCCAGGCCGATATGAGTAAGTTATAAGGAAAATCAGCTTGTTTTGAGGAGAGAGAAAATCAAAAGTTAAAAATCAGATATTTTGTAGAGAGAGAAAGAGAAAGGAAGAAAAGAGAAAAGTTGGTTTTCGGAGACCGCGGAGCGCTTTTCGTTCGACGCTGCTGTTGGGAAAAGTGAAGATCTCGTGGTAAGGACTCCGAACCCTGTTTCTGTTTTCAGAGATGTTGTGTTTCGACCTAGTTGTGATCTGTTTTGTGTTTTCGTAGTCGACTTTTCGACATGGTTTTGATTTGACACAACTTCCACCGCACAACTTTTAGTATGTTATAGATATGATTATTGTACACGATTTGACTGTATTCTACGAAGATTTTACCGGTCGGAATTGATTCTACGTGATTTTAATCGAATAGAAAAATATCAGGACCTGATTTGATTTGGATTCTATAGATCGATAGTCTTGTATTGACGCTATAGATATTCTATTGTAATTTGGAAAGATTTGGAAACTGTGTCTTTTTGCAGATTTTTGTGTAAATTTGATCGACTACCGTTATGCTGCCCGATTTTCGTACGATTCCTGAATTGTATGAGATTGATAGATTGAACTGATATGCATTGATTATGGATATGATTGCTTTAATATTGACTATTGAATTGCTTATTGATTGAATTGACTATTGATACTGATCGCAAGTGGAACCTGGTTGAACATTGGTGGAGATTGATATTGATACCTGTACAGGATGGTGGGCCGACGGGCTTTCCTTTAAACATTGATTATTGATTATTGAAGGGAGATATAAGGAGTTTATTGATATGCCGACAGGCGAAAAGAGTGACGACTCTTATTGATTGAACCAATGTATTATCTACAACAGCAATATGGATTCTACAACAGCAACATGACCAGTAGATTATACTTGTTCAGTATATAGTATTGAATTGCATGTTTACTGTATTGATTTACGGATCTATTGCTTTATCGACTTCTGCTTTATTGAGTTTGATTGGATTTACTAGATCGTACGATTGCATTGATTTCACTGATTGATTTCTGTGCATCGACATTAAGCATTGATATAGAAATGGATGGATATAGATATTGCATTGATAGCATGGACATCGCACTACTGCCTATAGATTTATTGTATTGCTGCCTATAGACTGATAGATTCACTGTTACTACTGTTCTACACCGTATTGACTGATTTATAGATTCCTTGTCTCGTATCGCTTTTCTCAATTGATTTCATTGATTAGATCGCATTGATTTGACCGTATTGATTTGATTGACGGACGATGATTGATTGAATTGATTTATCGAATTGCCTGCCGCTGCATTGACTGGTTTTATTGACTATTGATTTCCGCTGCATGGACTCATTGATCATTGACTGATTCAGATTGATAGATTGACATGCATATTGATAGCATTGCCGTGCTTTGATTTCAGTTATAGGTATTAGGTGACCTGCTGGGCTTTGTAAAGCTCATTATATGTGGTTGATATTTTCAGGTCAGGGCTCGGGAGCAGGAGATAGGCATTGATCCAGATCTTCAGGTTTTTAGTTCTTTTGATAGATTGATGATTCTTTTGTACTCAGGACAGGATAGTTTCCTTTCTTGTATTGATAGTGTAGTTCCTGAGTATTGTACATGATGTTTTGAGATATGAATCGACTTGTGTATTGATGTTTAAATTTTATAGATGTTTGATAGAATGCTTACTGAAGATTGATAGATAACTCTGGTAAATTGTTTGGCTATTGATCGACATTCTTTCCGAGTTAGATCTTGGGGCGTTACAAGTTGGTATCAGAGCAATGTTATTGGAAGAATGGATTGTTACCAGAGTTGTAGGTTTGGATTGAGAGATGGGGTAGATTGGGTAGCTTTAAGAGCTTCATTGGCATACATCATTGCATGTGTGTATCATTTGTTTTGAATTGTACAGGTGAAAAGATATGGATCCTCCAGCAGAATCCAGTGTACCGAATGAGCAACACAGCGCATCTCCAGTACCGTCAGAGAGTATGATGCAGTTAGCTACTGCGATTGCACATGTTATGGGAGATGCTCAGAGCAAGATGAGTGGGAGCAAAGAGGAAGAAGTTGACAGACATTTACAGATGTTCCACAAGCTGAAGCCTCCGTTGTTCAAAGGGGCTGTAGGACCACAGGCTGCTGAGGATTGGATAATGAGGATAGAAAAGATTTTTGATAGTATGCAGTGTCCGGGGAATAGAAAAGTACCTTTGGCAGTATTCATGTTGGAAAGTGAGGCAGAGAGATGGTGGATCGGACAGCAGAGAGAGAAATTCCAGGGGAAGACCAATGCTGAGATCACCTGGGATGAGTTCACTGCAGTATTCAGGATGTGGTTTGTACCACTGTCAGCTCAGCGACAGATGCAGGAAGCTTTCATGAGATTGGAGCAAGGCCGCAAGTCAGTGATGCAGTACGAGTCCGAGTTTACTGCACTTGCGAGGTACGCTGCTCACTTGATTCCTACTCCTGAAGACAAGTGTTATAGATTCCTACACGGGATGAACAGAGAGCTGAGGCAACCACTAGTACCTTTCCGGATCCACGAGTTTTCTGAGCTAGTGGAGCGGGCCCGATTGATAGAAATTGAGTTGACGACACCAGTATCGAGGTACGAGGATACCAGGAGGAGGAGAGATGACGTACGACGAGATGATTCTGGTAGAGACAGAGATAGAGAGAAGAGAAGCAGGTATGAGGGTTCGAAGGGATCTGTATCGGGATCTGCGTCACGATCAGCATCGATAGTATCATCTGGTGGTTCTGGCACGTGCAGTCATTGTGGCAAACGACATGCAGGTCAGTGCTACCTATTGACGGGTCAGTGTTTTCACTGTGGACAGCAAGGACACAGAGCAGCAGAGTGTCCTCAGAAAGGACTGGGTGGAAGGACTGATACGGGTACAGGACAGCAGAGGACTGTTGCCTCGAGGGCCTACAGTGAGAGATCAGCAAACAGGATTGATGATAGGACTGTCAGAGATCAGAGGGAGACAGTTGCGCCACGACCTCCAGTGGTGCCACGCATCTACAGTCTACAGAGTTTACAGCATCAGGATCAACAACGACCAGAAGATTCTACTGGTAAGATTGATTTGACTAACCGATTGATATTGACATATGTACATTGCATATTGACATTTGATTGATTGCATTGTGTGTTCTGTATGGATTTCGACGAGTTTTGTTTTGGATTTGGTTTTCGATCGATTTGTTTTGCGTTGTTTTTGCTTCGTACCTTTAGGGAAATGTCGGGACGACATTTTTCTAAGGTGGGGAGATTGTAATATCTCGTTTCCTTACTGTTCCTCTCTGATTTGGATTTTCCTCCCAGAATCGGCCAGGACGAAGTTTGGATCGTCCAGGCCGATCAGTGCATTGAACAGCTGATTTCTGGTGTGTTTTCTAGAAGGATTTCTGCACAGATCGTCCAGGCCGATCGTGAGATTGTCCAGGACGATCGTACTGTAGAAATGATCGGCCAGACAATAGCCCTGAGTGAGGTCCAGGACGATCTGGTTTTGGTCGGATCGTCCCGGGACGATAGCTCGATCGGCCAGGCCGATATGAGTAAGTTATAAGGAAAATCAGCTCGTTTTGAGGAGAGAGAAAATCAAAAGTTAAAAATCAGATATTTTGTAGAGAGAGAAAGAGAAAGGAAGAAAAGAGAAAAGCTGGTTTTCGGAGACCGCGGAGCGCTTTTCGTCCGATGCTGCTGTTGGGAAAAGTGAAGATCTCGTGGTAAGGACTCCGAACCCTGTTTCTGTTTTCAGAGATGTTGTGTTTCAACCTAGTTGTGATCTGTTTTGTGTTTTCGTAGTCGACTTTTCGACATGGTTTTGATTTGACACAACTTCCACCGCACAACTTTTAGTATGTTATAGATATGATTATTGTACACGATTTGACTGTATTCTACGAAGATTTTACCGGTCGGAATTGATTCTACGTGATTTTAATCGAATAGAAAAATATCAGGACCTGATTTGATTTGGATTCTATAGATCGATAGTCTTGTATTGACGCTATAGATATTCTATTGTAATTTGGAAAGATTTGGAAACTGTGTCTTTTTGCAGGATTTTTGTGTAAATTTGACCGACTACCGTTATGCTGCCCGATTTTCGTACGATTCCTGAATTGTATGAGATTGATAGATTGAACTGATATGCATTGATTATGGATATGATTGCTTTAATATTGACTATTGAATTGCTTATTGATTGAATTGACTATTGATACTGATCGCAAGTGGAACCTGGTTGAACATTGGTGGAGATTGATATTGATACCTGTACAGGATGGTGGGCCGACGGGCTTTCCTTTAAACATTGATTATTGATTATTGAAGGGAGATATAAGGAGTTTATTGATATGCCGACGGGCGAAAAGAGTGACGACTCTTATTGATTGAACCAATGTATTATCTACAACAGCAATATGGATTCTACAACAGCAACATGACCAGTAGATTGTACTTGTTCAGTATATAGTATTGAATTGCATGTTTACTGTATTGATTTACGGATCTATTGCTTTATCGACTTCTGCTTTATTGAGTTTGATTGGATTTACTAGATCGTACGATTGCATTGATTTCACTGATTGATTTCTGTGCATCGACATTGAGCATTGATATAGAAATGGATGGATATAGATATTGCATTGATAGCATAGACATCGCACTACTGCCTATAGATTTATTGTATTGCTGCCTATAGACTGATAGATTCACTGTTACTACTGTTCTACACCGTATTGACTGATTTATAGATTCCTTGTCTCGTATCGCTTTTCTCAATTGATTTCATTGATTAGATCGCATTGATTTGACCGTATTGATTTGATTGACGGACGATGATTGATTGAATTGATTTATCGAATTGCCTGCCGCTGCATTGACTGGTTTTATTGACTATTGATTTCTGCTGCATGGACTCATTGATCATTGACTGATTCAGATTGATAGATTGACATGCATATTGATAGCATTGCCGTGCTTTGATTTCAGTTATAGGTATTAGGTGACCTGCTGGGCTTTGTAAAGCTCATTATATGTGGTTGATATTTTCAGGTCAGGGCTCGGGAGCAGGAGATAGGCATTGATCCAGATCTTCAGGTTTTTAGTTCTTTTGATAGATTGATGATTCTTTTGTACTCAGGACAGGATAGTTTCCTTTCTTGTATTGATAGTGTAGTTCCTGAGTATTGTACATGATGTTTTGAGATATGAATCGACTTGTGTATTGATGTTTAAATTTTATAGATGTTTGATAGAATGCTTACTGAAGATTGATAGATAACTCTGGTAAATTGTTTGGCTATTGATCGACATTCTTTCCGAGTTAGATCTTGGGGCGTTACATGGGGGAAGATCTTCTATACCTTGTTAATTATCTCTACAATTCTATTTTCGAATTGTAGGGGAGCAAGGAAGAAAGAGGCTTCCCTATATCTTAAGGAGATGGTTAGAGATGAGAATGTTTTCTTTATTGGGCTTATGGAGACGAAGATGTCTAATATTGGTAGAATGGAAGTGGATTACCTTTTGGGCAATGAGTGGGATTACTTTCACCAACCCGCTGTTGGGACTTCTGGTGGTATTTTGGTTTTGTGGAACATTAAGTTGGTGTCTTTTGAGGTGTGTGAAGCTTCTTCCCAACTGATCATTGGTAATCTTTTGATTCCTTGCTTAGGAATGTGGAAGATTGCTACGGTTTATGGAAGCCGTTGCAATAAGGAGAGAGGTTATCTTTGGAGTCAATTGGAGAGGAGCATGGAGAATTCTAGTCCATCCATTATTGGGGGTGACTTTAATTGTATTATAAATAAAGAAGAAAAGAGAGGTGGTAAGAGGTTCATGTTTTCTAAGGGACCTAGAGATATGAAGAGCTTCATGGTTAATTCAGACTCCATGACATTGGCGTTGTTGGACCAAGATACACATGGTGTAACAACAAAGAAGGTAACTCTCGGATATGGGAGAGGTTAGACAGATGTATTTTAAACTCCTTGGCTATGCAGAAACTTCCTTTGGCAGTAAACAGACATTTGGCGAGGATGGCGTCAGATCACTGCCCAATTGTGCTCAAGATGGATGATAGATTACGGTTTAAGTCGAGAACAATCAAGTTTGAAGACACTTGGAGATCCTACCCGGTGGCTAAAAACATAGTTTTTCATTCCTGGAAGAAGCAAGATGAAGGTAATGAGTATGAAGTTTTAAGTAAAAAGCTTAATCGTACTTTAAAATCTTTGTTTTTCTAGAGTAGAAATAAGTGCAAGGATTTCAATGCTTTAAAGGATAATTTGAAGAAAGAGATCCTTGAATTGCAAAACAAAGAAGCTTTGAATAACAACTGGTCTGCTGAGGACTTGTTTTTACTTAGAAACAAGGTTCATCAACTCAATATCACTATGAAGAGACTTTCTACTTTGTGGAATCAAAGGGCCAAGAATAGGTGGCATGAGGAAGGCAACACAAATTCTAAGTTGTTTCATAACTTTGCAACTGCTAGAAGAAATGGGAACCGTATCTTCCAAGTCAAGGATGAAGCTAATAAGGTGCATATGGATGAGGATCAAATTGAGAAAGTTTTCACCAAATTCTTTGAGAAAAAATGGGAGTATAGGGAATGTGAAGTCACTTGTTGGCCTCAGATTATGGAAAATCAGAAGTTGAATGCTGAAGACATGGACTCACTTAATGCTGAATTTACTAAAAATGAGCTACAAACTGCGGTATTTCAGCAAGGGAACAACAAGTCGCCTGGTGCGGATGGTGTGACTTCCTCATTCTACAAATGCTATTGGAATATCGTATGGGATACTCTTTGGAAGGCTGTTAGAAATTTTTTCAGCTCAAGCCATATGAATAAGGATTGGAAGGACACTTTGATTGTCCTAATTCCTAAAATTAGGAACCCGTTGTTTCCCTCCAACTATCGGCCCATTAGCCTTTGTCAAACCAATTATAAAATTGTGGCTACTATAATTGTTAATAGATTGAAAAAGGGAATGGATAGAATGATCTCTGAAGAACAAGCTACCTTCATTCATGGCAGATCTATTGCTGAACATTGTTTGCTTGCCCAGGAGATTTTTCATAAGTTCAAGATCTCAAAAAATAAGAAAGGAATGATGGCAGTTAAGCTTGATATGGAACAAGCTTATGATAGCATGGGATGGAATACTCTTCGACATATTTTGAGATGGTATGGGTTTCCTATTGCTTTCTCTAATATTATCCTCGAATGTGTTGCAGATGTGAGATTCTCCATCATTATTAATGGGAAGAACTCGGATTGGATCAAGGCTCAGAGTGGATTTCGTCAGGGATGTCCACTCTCACCTTATTTGTTCATCATGTGTTTCCAATTGATGACTAATTTGTTGGAGCAAAATGGGAGAAGCCTTGGAATTCAAATTTCAAGCGGTGGGCCAAAGATTTCACATCTATTATATGCAGATGACGCTCTTATCTTTTCTCATGCATCGATTGAGTTGGCTAGAAAAATGAAGACTATTGTAAAGAAGTTTTGTAAGTGGACTGGGCAGAGGATCAATATTGGCAAATCACAATTGCTGTTTGGGAAGATTGTCAACCATCGGATGATGAGGAAGATTGGCAGCCTTCTTGGGTTTAAGATTGTAAAGGAAATGAGATACTTAGGAGTTAAAATCTCATTGGAAAGAATGAAGATGGCTGATTATCAAGAAGTTCTTAGCAATGCCATGGAAAGGCTTAATGTCTGGAGTAGGAAATCTTTATCCTTAGGAGGTAAATTGATCCATATTGAAAGCTCTTTGTTTTCTTGGAAAACTTTCTTATTACTCATTCCTTGGTACCTAAGAAGATTTTATATGATTTGGAGAAGCTTTGTAGAAATTTCATTTGGAATAATAAAGATGGCATTAGGGGGATGCATTATATTGCTTGGAACGATATTTGCAAGCATAGTAATATGGGAGGTTTGGGCTTACACTCACCTTTACAGAGAATTGGATCTTTAAGATCCAAAGTGACTTGGAATTTTATTCAAAAGCCTCGTTCTTTGTTTCACCATGTCATGGAGAGCAAATATGGTAACAATGTAATGAATGGAGTTCTTAGAAATAATAGCTCTAATGCTTGGAGAATCCTACTGGATGGAGGCAGGAATTTGAAGATGGTTATTTGTTGGAAGGTGGGGAAAGGAGATAATATTAACATCTTAAATGATACTTGGATGCTTGATAGATGTTTAAGTCGTTGGCCTACTTTTGTGGACAGCAATTTTTTGGAAGGAATGAATGTACAGCAATTGATTCTAGACAATGGCAAGTGGAACTATGATTTGTTACAAAGAGCTTTTCATTCTCTTTTAGTCTCTGTTATTATTCAAATTCCTATTGAATACAATGAGGAGGATTGTATGGAGATGCTGAAGTTTGGCTCGGGGAAAATGATTTCTGCTATGGTGTATGAACAAATGTGGCTTAACAGTTGCAATTTGGAGGACGTAGAGTATTTCAGCTGGGTAAAGAAATTGAAGCTAAGTAAGAATATTGAATTGTTTTGGTGGAGACTTGGTAAATCAGCCATACCAACCAATATATTCCTTGTGAATCGTAAAATCTCAGATCATGGCCTTTGTCCTAGAGCCTGTCAAGTTGATGAAACGTATGAGCACATTATGGTGAAATGCAAATATTTGGTTGATATAATTCTGAAGTTGATGGAATGGGGAATTTCTATTCCTAATTTTCTTTCACTGGAATGCTGCTTGGTGAACTTGAGGAAGCTGTCTGTTAAGAATCCTGGGATTGTTCGGTTATATTGCTCTGTGGTGTATTACTCTTTGAGAAGTCGTAATGATATTAAACATGGTAAGAATGCTATGCCGTGTTCAGTTATTGCTGCAACTGCATTGTTCTATGCTTTCTCCAAATCCAGTCAAATTCTTTCTTGCTGGGGTACTAACCTCCCTAGGGAGTCCCAAAGAACTTGGTACCCTCCACCGAAAGAATGGATTAAGGTAAATGTAGAAACATCTTTGACAAGTTCTAATTTGGCTAGCATTGGAGGCATCTTTCGGGACTACAAAGGAAGATTTATTAGTGCTTTTGGAAAAAATGGAGTGCATTGGTATATTGGTCATCTTGAATTACAAGCTGTCCTCACGGTTAGAGAATTTTTGAAGAATTGGATGCTGGAATGTAAAGGGCTGATCATAGAAAGTGATAATGTGAATATCATCAATTTCATTCAGAATTCTTTGAAGAATAATAAGGAGAATGTGGGTAAGTGGCCGCATCAAAATCTTTGTTTTTTACATGATTTTAATAAGGTTGTTTTTCTCCATGCCTCTAGAAATTGTAATAGAGTAGCAAATTGTTGTGCTACTATGGCTTTGGAGAATAGTTTTTTCTTTGATAGCTCTTCTTTTGATCATATTCCTTCCTTGATACTAGACTTAATTAAGGAAGAGTGTGATCCCCTTATTACTTGTACTTAGCTTCCCTTTTGCTTTTAATGCAATTTTCTGCATTTATTTCAAAAAAAAAAAATAGCCCTGGATACGAGCTGGCCGATTTTTATCGTCCTGAAGTAACTTAAGGTTTTTGACTGGATCGTCCTGGCCGATCCTGCGATCATCCAGGACGATATGATCGTATCAATCATCCTTAATTACTCCCTTGATTTTCTAAACAATTAAGGCATAATTTGTGAATATCGTCCAGGCCGATACTGGATCGTCCTGGCCGATAATTTAAAAATACAGTATACCTTAATTGTCTATGGCGGAAACTTCTTTCTGTTTTGAGAATATCGTCCAGGCCGATATGTTAATCACGGCTGCCTTAATTAAGAATCCTTATTTAGACTTTCTGTTTTAAGCCAGATCGTCCAGGCCGATAGAAGAAATCGTTCGGGCCGATATGAGTTAAAACAGAAATTCTAAGTCTCTCAAGTATGTGTGTGAAGGGTTACTTAGTATCAGTCTCTTTGATTATTACAAATAGACTCAAGAAGTGAAAAACAAAAGTATAGACTGACTCAACCCTAAACCTACGCAATCCTGAATTGGCTTCATCTTGTTTGTCCGATCTTCGATTCCTGAAACGTTAGAAGCAACAAGCAGTCCAAGAGAAATAGTGTTTGTCAATCATCAAAACATAAGCCATGAAAATAGATTTGCAACATTTATAAGTTCATATCATCCAAATAAAAAAAGGTATAATTTTCCTCGTAGAGGACTATAATCTATCTCCCAAATCTTATATGAAGAGAAAGTCAATGGCTCTATTTTTCTCCTTCCAAAGATAAGGTATTTTGTAAATCTGAAACATGTACAAAGAAACATAAATGTTAGCAAAAAGATAAGAGAAACATTATACAAATGTATGTAATGCTATAAAATAAAAGGTGTACCTAAGCTAAAGACCACTGTAGAAAACCTAAAAAAGTAAAAGATTTATTGACTGAGGAATCTGAAAAGCTTAGGTAAATTATGAATGATACTTGTAATTATATAAAAGAAAATATTATGTTCATATATAATTACAATAATGACAAATATTGAGTAGTTATAAATTTTCAAGAAATTAAGGTTATAGTGTTGGTAGAAGACAAACACACGGTGACTATGTTCTCAACTATTATCGATCTATAAAGTAAAACTCTAGGGATCTGAGTACAAAGAGCTATGTTATTATTCTATGAGCCTCTACTTGATAAGAGCTAAAAAGTCATATTATTGACAACAAGTACATCTAAAGATCTATGAAGACATGGAGATAGTCTTTTGGAAATCTATAGAATGAAAATCTTAACATAATATCCAAACAAGCTTTTGTATATCCATAAAACTCAAACCCTCAGCATGACATCCAAACAAGTTCTAGGAGATCCATAGGGTCAATGAGCTTATAACAAACTTGGTTCACTCTAGACGCATACCATATTTGTTGGGAGAATTTGTTGATCTCTAGATACAACCAAAAAAGAGAAAATAAAATAAAGAAATGCTTAAGTCCCTTACTTCTACCAAAAACTCGAAAATCAACAAAAATCTTGTTAAATCTAGTGTTTAAGCTATCTCTTCCCAAATTTCTTACATTGTAGCTCATCTCAATTACACCTCTCTTGCATCATTAAGATGAGAAAGAAAGCCCTTCATTGATTCTTTTTTCTTATCTCATAGATTTAAATTCTTAGACCAAACCTCCTTTCTCCCTCCTGCAAGAATCATGAATGCTAACTAAAGCCTCCAAGCCATATGAAGTAGCCGACTCCACCTCACATGAAATACCCCCTTCATCTACCTTCCTTTCTACCCAATCTCTAGCTGATGCCAAACCTGACGTCCCTTAATGAAATCTGAGCCATCAACGATCTCTTACAATTACTTTGATCACACCTCATGCCCCAACCTAAGGGGACCTCTGATTCAACTGACCTCCAGCTCCTCTGTAACCCCACGACTCCTCTTTCAATCTCTAAGCTCGTCCAACCCCATTGTCGATCTGAACCATGCTCCTTACTGACCAACCCTTCGAGGGCAAATGATCAATGTACTCTCCCTGTCCTAACTAAAAGATGCATAAATCCTTCAGTCCTTACCTAGAAGAACTCCCCACAAACATCAAGTCACTTCTATAGAAGATTCCACCTTATCAGTTGAAGACAAACACCTCACAAACTTTCCCTATTACTGCGCCGCCTCTTCCTCTAATCAATCTTCAGAACTCTTTAAGTATTTAAATATTTTCATTCTTTTAGTTTTAAATGTTATTAACATTAGTATATATATATATATATATATATATATATATATATATATATATATATATATATATATATATATATATATATATATATATATATATATATATATATATATATATATATATATATATTTGTGTGTTAAAAAAAAGACAATAGAAAAAAAGCATAAAAGTTGAAAATTTAAAAACAAAAGATGAAGAAGAAGAAAATACAAAAAAAGAAGAAAAAGAAAAAAAGAGAAAAAAATGATAAAATACAAAAAATTAATAGAGAGAGAGAAAGAGCTTTGTGCATTTGTATTTGTGCATTTACGTCATCACTGCGGCCACATCCCTCATCACATACGTACAACATTCTAAGCACCAAAATCCGACTCTCAACATTTAAGCCGGAAAATGCCCTATACATGCTCTTATACCCAGGTGGGAGGGAACCTGGTGCAACATATATGGTCAAGTTGGTAAGTCTTATACATGCTCTTGTAGCATGGTGGGGACACCTCTAAGTACCCGTACATGCTCTGGTAACATGGTAAGGAAAGGCACTTGTTTTTTCATACATATACTTTGAATCCCCCATATATGGTCTCACAACATGGTGGGATTGAAGATGTATGACCATGGTGTAACCCAACACCAATCATACACGCTCTTTGTAGCATGGTGGAATGGCTCAATTTCTCTTAGTTTCCTCTAAAGAGGGGAGAGGCTAGGAGGTTGCTGATATTTAGGCCAGACAGGGAACTTTATTTGGACTAAAATTTGATATAAATTATAATAAACCTAAATATAACTCATGAAGCTTGAATTAAATAAGACTTACATGAATTTGAACTTTAAATAAATTGAGAATTCAAGCTGAACCCAAATGAATTTAACCTGAATTCTAAGAACTTTAACTGAATGTACTTAAACTCAAATAAATGGACAATAGGGGACTGTGCTTGCAAGCCATTGAAAAGAACATTGAACACCACTAATTACAACATGAAACCCTAACAAGTACTACATAGCATTCAGGATAATAATGCCCATCAAAATGCAAATGTTAATATATAATGATAGGGACATAAATACTCTTGTAATGAGTCATCAAGCGACATGGTGAATAATCAATGACATACACAATGATTTTTCTAGAGGTAGATGATGATTTGATTTCTAGCATATCTAATATAGTACGTCTATAAGAGAAGCAGTGGATGGGGATGTAGTTCATTTGAATAAAAATAATGATTGAAATGCTATGGGTATGGGAAAATCACATGTGGATATGAACATTTACACTATTTACAAATAGGTGCCAAAGACCCATAGTAAATACTAACATCTATTGGCAATTATAAAATGCTCATTATGTATACGATAGTTAACCTACAAGATAAGGAGGTGCTAGAATAAATTTGATAATGCATGCAGAGTTCCCATTGGCAAACAACGATGTTGAATATACAACAGATCCTTTTATGAATACAAACATATATGCAACTTGTCATCTATGGGAAATTACAAAAGATTATGACATGATGATTCACTCATGACCATGTATGAATAGTTTAGCACGGGCATAAATTAAAGGGTTTGGTTATGATGGAAGTAGCCTACTTATAATTAATGGTCTCCAGCTTGTAAATAAATATGCCACTATATTTATATGTTGTGAGAGCGAAGAAGCTATGAATGTGATAAATTCCCCATAAATAAGCTCAAAAATTATGCAAATAAATATGATGAATGCATTTGTTAGTAATAATTTTCCCTACAGACATATGCAGGCAGCATAAAATAAAAACCAGGATATCCATACAACTGGAAACAATTAAATTGCTAGCAAATATGTTGGTCTCTTATAAGCATTGAAGAGCAATCTGTAATGAATATCAATGAACAAGTGATGGGCAAGTATAACTGAGGGTCCCATTGATCAGCTTGTATGTAAGGAGGGATGAATGTAATGCATACAACACCACCTTCAATATAAAGGTACCCTAAATAAGAAGATTCTTGAAGAGGATAACACTGTCGGGGGTCTACATCAAATTGTTAATGAGCATAATGATTTGCACAAAATCAATGATAGTGAAATATAACAGACCAAAATAAATGTTACGAAGGGATACGAGCATACAAGTTCCTATGAGCTATTATAGAAGATCTGTTATACACCCACTAGGCTGTCCACAACTAAAATACAAGATTACTACAGCAAATGTAAATGCCTACGAGCCACTGAAATATACTCATTATATATTCAAGATGTTATATGTGGGAAAATTTGAAAGAACTATGATGGATGCAAGTATCCGTAAATGAAAAGTAGGTGATTCATTAGTGTATTATAATCTACCTACGAAAAGAAATAAGTAATATACAATAGTCTACCTGCATGAAATGGGAAAACTATTATAGTGCTACATAATGCCACCATATCAACTTCATGTATATAAGAGGATAGAAGGCATTTGCAAATAACTCAAATGGCCCCCACACTTGCACTATAATATGTATGCACAAAAACACAAAGAATATATATGTAATTATACACCCGCATGGGCACTGACGAGTATGTTATGGGTACAAACATTATATCTATGGATGTTGTATGGGTCAATAAATGAACCCAAGTTTGAGCTTGATCCTTCTATGTGGATAAATAAGATTTGACATGGCTCAAACTATCAAATAGATATACGATCAAGGTGTCGATAGAAATATGTATTTCATATGTTATTATTAGGCCTTCAAGGCCTATGAATAATGAAGTTAACCCATGAAGGATTAAAGCCTATGACAAACTTGATCCTCTATTGACAAGTGGACAAAGTTGATAAAGTCCAATCAATAAGATACAATTTCCTATTAATACCCCAATGATGGCTGTGTTGATATAAAATCTCAACCAGAGGGATCCTCAAATATTTCAAATGTCCACAAATTCCCAAGAAGTTAAAAATCCAAAATTAATTCCAAAATCCCAAATATTTAAAATTGAAACTCAACCATTAATCACTTAAAGCAAATCCCATCCATCCTCCATAACAGTTTGCCAAGCTGGACAAATTTAAATACTACTTCAACTCACATATAGCTAATAAATGGTATAGAATATCTCTAGGATTTATTCTCAAATAGTCTTTTGCTAACAAGGACAAGGCATATGTCATCTAAAAAGTGGTCTAGCCATCAAATGGTACCACAGGTAAATAGTTATTACCGAGGCCCTTTGAATTGGGTTGTTTTCTACAAAATAACACCTATAAATTATGGTTATGGCCAGAGCCTATATGCTCCCCAATGGCATAAAATCCTTGAGATATCAATCAATATAATATTATCAATAGGGCATAAAGCCCTTTATTAGCTAAGGTGGATTCAAATTTATCTACTTAGGCAAATACTCACCCTAGGTTTATAAGGTACCCTTGGAAGACGCAACCCATGGTTGCCGACAAGGATCCATCTATCAGGTAGAGTGGGCTACATTCTATGATTAAGTAGACTAGGGACCATGATGACTGGGATGATGGAACCATGGAATATTGATTTGGTCCATCATCTATTCCCCAACCATCCACTTTAAGTGCAAGGTAGTAAATTTTTTATTTTAAATATCAAATTTCCAAATACCCTTAACACATAATGCTACTATATTCCAGAGCCACGTATCTCTACGTATATGATCGAAAGCTAACCTTAATCAAAAAATCTCTCTCATTATAGGGAGGGCAATTAACTATATGGGCTTGCTCCTATAAGAATCCAAAACTTAGATAATAAAGTCCTCACAAAATGTGGGCAAAATCTTTGGGTAGTGTATTATCTACAAACCCATTTTCCTTCCTAAAATTTACCCCATAACTTAATCCATTAAAACCTCCCTAAAAGCACAAGGAGGCTGGGCACATTTTTTTGGAGTACACACACTCATTTTTAAAGTAAGAAAGTTAATTAAGCCTCTCTTGAAATGTTAGTTGAGGCTTCCTATTTTTTAGATATAGCTAATTTCTTATTCCTCTTAGTTTTCTTAGTATTACAAAGAATAACAATCTCCACACATTTCTTGAATAAAGTAGGTTGAGATAGTTTCTTCTTTCTTATTCATGAGCACTATTCTTTTTCAATATTAGAGATATCTCACAATGACTATTAGTTTCTCTTGAAAGCAATTTCTTTAAGGTTTGAATAAAATTTAACTTTAATAGAATGAAAATGGTTCACGTGATGCAACCCATTAAAAGAGGGATTGCATGATTTACCTAAAGTGATGGGTCATATTTTATAACTAGGTTTTACTACCTCAAAATGAAATCAATGAGAGCTTCAAAAATCTTTGTAGGGTTTTTTTCATAAGATTATACATAATGGCCCATTTATGAAGGACAATAAATCTCTCAATAAAAACTTCTTCAAATTCTTTATATATTTTAAAAGGCCCATATGGTTTGTTAGCATAACACTGAAAGGAAAACCTATATATAGATTTTATAAAGAAATGAAGAAGAGGAGCATTATTTTTTCCAATTTTAATGCAGAGTGGTCTACATTATGCTAAATATTTGCAACGGTTGCTAGTCTCATCAAATTATACAATGAAGGAGGAAGAAGTCTTGTTATATAATGAATTTCTTCATACTCCACCAGAAATAGTCACCCTTTTTAATAGAAGACTCGCCCTATGGGCTTCCATTGCAGCTTTTACTTGCATCTCATCCATAACATTGAACATGTAAATCAGAAAGAGTATTATAGAAAGAGCTGTAAGCATCTTAATTAAAACTATCATAGAAGTATGTGACCTAAGCATAATGGATGTGGATTGCCTAAGAGGTGTAGACTACACCAAAATTGGTTATCTTGGAGCTTTTTGCACTATCAATGATAAGTGTCAATGTCTATTATTAGCTTAAACCCACTGAATAAGAGCACTATGTTGATCCCAATTTGTCAAGACATGAACAAAGGGAGCAAAATCGGCGAATCCAGTGGTGCTCCCTTTAACAAAACACATAACTTGAAAGTTAAACAACCTCCAATTACCAAACAGACTGCACCATTTCGTTCAAGACATCAAATTCTTCAAGGTCAAGACCCCTCATGATCAAATCGGATGAGATCGGTACAAATGGATGACTGACATATAATATTAATGCACGGCATCTCCCAAATGACATCTGATCATAAAACAGATTTCATCGCTGCGTCCAAAATGTAATCAACATTAAAACTTTCTTAGTGATGAGCTCACTTTCGCAGATACGAAGCTAGGCATTGAAAACCAATCCACCCAGGAAAGTTTTAATCTCTGTAAGGTCCGGTACTTAGAGTCGCTCGGCTAGATCTATTTAAATCTCTTTTTTTATCACCCTTCTAATTCCCAACCCGGTGGGAATATTTCTTCTTCTACTTGATTAATTTGGATCGGTCGATGTGATGGCTTGAATCTTAAGGTGACAACACGTAAATCAAGGATTTTGGCACTCGATATTGCCCAAAAAACATCTAATCAAGGATTTTTGCATGCCAAAAAGAGTTCAACACTACCATTGAAATGTCGTCAAAATTCAAAATATATATTTTATTTTGTTAATCAGAATCAGCCAAGGTGGTCGCATAAATCATGAGTTGACTACACATAAATCAAGGAATTTTGCAATCAATGTCACTAAAAAATGTTCAATCTCAGAACTCATTTTTTCATTGCATCTGAAATGTCATCAACATTCAAAATATACATCTTATTTAATTAATTGGGATTACCCGAGGTGGTGGTATACATCCAGAGGCAATGATACATAGATCAAGGATCTTGACACTCGGCATCGCTCAAATGACATCCGATCACAGAACGAACTTTGTCATTACATCCAAAATGTCATCGACATTCAAAATATACAACTTATTTGGTCAATTCAGATTAACCAAGGTGGTGGCACACATCTCAAGGTGATAATGCACATATCAAAGAAAATTGGTCTCGATGCTATCCAAACAAAGTAAGAACACAAAAGAGACTTCGCCATTGCAGTAAGAATATCCTAAATACCTAAGGATGATAGTCAATTTATTCAAATTAAAATATGCAAGCATAAATTTCTAGGAAACATTTGCTTGATGCTACTTAAATGACATGTGATCAAGAAATATTACATGTAACATTGACCAAATGCTGTCCAATCATAAAACAAACTTTGCTGTTGCGATCAGAACATCAGTAATATCCTGAATGCACTACCAATGTCTTATATATTGGCAATTCAAATTTTAGGAGCTTTTGCATGGAATTCAAACATGCATGCCAGCATTTGCAGACCATATTTTATGTATTTTCTAAAACATTTTTGACATATTTAGTCTTTTTTATTATCATAATTATATTTTGTTCTCTTCTCTATTTGCATATATCTCCATTTTTTATGGTATTGGATATACAAATCTTTGAGCTACACACAAACATATATATTTAAAGAAGGAGAAAGATAAAAGAAAGTGAAAAGAGACAAAATAGGGGGAAGCATTTTGAAAAAAAAAAAAAGATGATAAAAGTTTTAAAAAACTATATAGAAAAGAGAGAGATTTTGTGTATTTTTTTATCTCCATCATCATCGCCAACAATCGCGAAGGTATAAAATTTTTAACTAAAAAATTTTGCTCTTAATGCTTACGACAAGCCAACAAACCTTCCTATGCGCTCACGTAGCACGGTGGTGGGAAAACAGATGTGACACTTCCAATGGTCGAGTAGCCTCAAAGCGCTTATGTAGCATAATCGGGATGAAAAATCAAGTGCCCTTAAATGCTCATGTAGCATTATAGGGGAAATAAAACTTCAATCTTTTAAAACAGGTGCTCAGGGACTATTAAGCACTCATGTAGCATAGAGGGGATTAACGAATTGCGGCTACAATGTTGTCCAACACCTACCTGAAGCGCTCATGTAGCGTGGAGCAGAATGCCATGTTTTCCAAAATTTCCCCCTGTATGAGTAGACGTCGGAAGGCTACCAAAATTTTTGGTGAAAACAAGAGACTTAGGCAAATTTTGGACAATTTAAACTTGAATTAGGACTCAAATTTGAGCAAACAAAAGAGCTTTAACTCATCTTAAACAATAATCAAGATTACAAGCATCGAACTCAAATTTGAATAAATATACAGAGGATTTAAGGGGCTTGAACTTGAATGAAATACAAAAGATTTGGACTTGAAAAGATCATAAATAATTTTATTTGAATTAAAACAAAATATTTATAATGGAATATTGGAAAATTGTTATTTCAATTAAAATGCAAATGCTAATTAAGAAAATATGATTAATTCCAATCTCATGGAAACAAGCAAGGATTCATGTGTTAATCTGTCATAATATTCGATGTGGGGTTACTATAACAATTTGTAATGATCATCTCAATTAGAATAAAAAAATTGAGTATGATATCAAGCTCATTTCATATGTTGCGAACCCTCAATGTAGACAAAGAATTTTGCAAGTGGAGTTTATTTACAAGCAACAAGAGGATTGTAACGGAGGCAATGTGCAAATACAAAGATGAATTTATGATATAAACATACAAATGAAAGATTCATAACCTGTCACTTGACCCATCTACAACTAAAAATCAACAAGGATTATAAAAAATGTAAGGTTCTGGTTGTAAGAAATAATGAGAAGAAAGATAATGGCAGAAAATAAAAGTTAATTCATGGCTAATATAACAATACGAGCTAATGCATTTGAACTTGCAAATAGCACTAAAAGGAGGATGGTGGATGCAAACACTTATAGGTGACGACGATGGAGGTGATCACAATAAATGGTGTGATTCCATCTAAGACCTATAATGCAAGTTGATAATACTTGTTGCAAGTCACCTTTGTGGTTAAAGGACTTGCAAGAGCAATGTGATTACAAGTAATAAGAAGATGGTGAATGATATGGTGTGGCTATAAAGCCATGGCCAACTTTGGAGCATGATAATTGATTTATAAACATGATTAATTCCTAAGCAACCATCAATGGGATTTATATGATATGTAGCAACCTATCTACAAGTTATAATGTCATGTCCCTAATAGTGTTACAATTTATTCATGAAATATGTGTCAATTCAAATGCAGATCCCCACTTGATAATAATATCTAAGTTGCAAGTCATATCGTGAACCAACTTATAGTATAATGGACAATGAATGCAGACATGTACTTATAGTTCCATCTGCAAGAAGTTATAAAAAAACTCAATGTAAATGCATGTAAGGTACTTATGGATGGTAATTGAAGATCCAAGAGGCACATAATAGCTTGCACATGGATGATGACAGGTGACAAGAAACGAATCTCACAATATCCCTATAGTCAACTATCACTCAGCTTCAAATAAATACATTGGTCTTTTGCAAGTGAAGACTGAGGATACATAGCAAATGTAGATGCCTATTAATGGTGATGGAAGTTTGCCACCAATACAACAATCATCTGCAAACACATAATGTCAACATACAATAGGCATAGTAGGTTTTTGACTATGTATTTGGGGAAGTCAATGATGAATACACCACGCTTATGCAGGTGATGACATTTGATGTGTAACCCTCACATTAGTCTTACAAGAAAGAATACTAGTCTCTAATATAAATTAAAAGTTGAGGTATAGGAAAACGTATCAATAGTCAGTTAATATGAATGAAAGGATTATGATATACGCAACACATCATATATACATCCAAGATAACAAATTATAATGAATGTTGATACTTGATACTAATAAAAAAATATTGGAACCACACATAATAGCATTATTCATAGCCATTGCTATAAGATAAGAGATATAAGGTCGTGGTAGATACAAATGCCTATTAGTAATGACGAAAGATGCGCCATATGTGTAGTAATGTATATATAGGGGTGATGATCAAAGAGGTGGGGATGTTACAATACCCCTACAATCAATCGCCACTCAATGATTAATACATACATTGAGCCACTACGTGCAAAGATGAATAGCATGCAAGAAGACCCACCAAATACTACAAAAATGCCCCTATACATGCACTACAATATGTATACACAAAATACAAAGGATATATATGCAACCAAACACCCACATGATTAATACATACATTCTATGTGCCCATACTACTACTATATATCAGATAACATGTATCGCTATGCATCTGATTGACAAGTATCCTTAATCAAAAGTTCTCTCTCCTTACCGGGAGAAGAAATTAACTATACGGGCTTGCGCTTGTAGGAAACCTAAACTTAGATCATAAAGTCCTTGAAAAATAAGGGTAAAATCTCTAAGTAATGTCTTATTTACAATCCCAATCTGGCTTTCAAAAATTTTCCTCATAACTTACCTCAAAAAGCAACTAGGAGGCCGAAGCCAAATTTTTGGAGCTTATAGATTTCTAGTGACTCCACTGGGGGTTGGTTTCTCTTTCCATAATGGATAGTCGTCTCAGCACTATAGAAGCAACTAATCATTTAATAAATTAAAGTTTAACTTATTCTAAAAAAATGATCAACTCAATAAATTCACTCAAGATTTTATTAAGTAGGATTTTAAATTTATTTTAATTGCTTGCTTATATTGACTATTTCTATCAATTTTTTATTTTTCTATTTTGTGTAAGTCTCTGCATTTTGAAACTATGGGGTAATGCATCAAAGGATGATTACTAACTCTTAACTTTCATGTCTAAATATGGATCTACTAAACACCCTAATGACCATCCAATTGAGACAAAGAGCCAAGATCCAACTGCAAATGTTATTATCAAAATCAAAAAAGTTGGAATTACTATCTAGTTTAGCAGTCTTGACTTCTCTACAGTTACTATAAGGACTACCATCATCCCTATATAAGGCATAAAATATGATGGGTCTACTAGGAGGCCCGAGTATGCTAAAACCTTTAAATACTTCATGTATCTACATGCATTGCAAACTATTGCTACAAATAATTCTTATAGGAGGTTTTTTGCATTTGAAAGGCTATCGCAACCTAGAGCCCCTACTGCCAAGATGAGCGAAGTGAGAGGAAGGATTTTAGTGGAGACTACTAACACTACTTTTCGGTCAATTGTGTCTTTAGAAACCGAGAATAGTAATGCTGAAGCCTCCTCATCTAGAGGAAAACAGATGAGGAGATTTAGGAAGAAGTTCATTGCTGAGCTCCTAGCTCAACAATAATAACTGACAATGCACCCTTCCAACCTACCAGCCTACGAACCCAAAGCTACCACTCCCACTCAGAATGGGTTTGCACGACAAAAATATGTGGAAAGAAATAACTCGACTTGTGAGTTAAAGAACTCAATTTGGGATCGACAGCTTGAAGGCATAGCTCCCTAAAAGAAGAAGGTGTTGCAAATCTATTTTCATGACTTATATTTTGATGATTGACAAACACTATTGAATCTCTTGCACTGCATGTTGCTTCTAACTTTTCAGGAATGAAAGATCGGACGAACAAACGAAGCCAGTTCAAGATTGCGTAGGTTTAGGGTTGAGTCAATCTGTACTTTGTTTTTTTCCTTCTTGAGTCTATTTGTAATGGTCAAAGAGACTGATGCTAAGTAACCCTACACACACACACTTGAGAGAATTAGAATTTCTATTTTTAGTCATATCGGCCAGGACGATATTTACATCGTCCTCGACGATCAGCCTTAAAACAGAAAGTCTAAATATGGATTCTTAATTAAGGTAGCCGACATTAACAGATCATCCTGAAAGATACGTGTATCGGCCCGGAAGATAAGCTCAAAATAGAAAGAAGTTGCCTCCATAGATAATTAAGGTATATTGTATTTTTAAATAATCGGACAAGATGATAATTGATAGGCCTGGATGATATTCACAAATTATGCCTTAATTGATCAGGAAATCAAGGGAGTAATTAAGGATGATTGATATGATCATATCGTCTTGGATGATCGTAGGATCGGTCAGGATGATCTATTCAAAAACCTTAGTTACTTCAGGACGATAAATATCGGCCAGCTCGAATTCAGGGCTATGCTCTTGACAATTTTCTCTGATTTGAACTGATCGGCCGGGATGATCATGAGATCAGCCTGGACGATCAAGCCAATTTTAAATCATCCAAGTTTACATTCAGGGTGATGCTCTGACCTATCTTATGAGTTTTGTACTGATCAGCCAGGCCGATGTCCATATCGGACTAGACGATAATGTCGGTAACTTGCAATTAATGAGCTCCTTAGAAGCTCTTCTATTTAAGAGCTCTTGTTCAATGTTTTAAACAACCTTTTTGCTGTTGCCTTGACCTGAGAAGGCCTTGAGGAGAGAAAGAGAGAGAGGGAGAGAGAGAGGATCTTGTGAGGGGGAGCTTGTGAGGGGATTCACAAGGGTTTCTTCAAGCATCGCTCTGCTTCTTCTTCGTCTAGAGTTTCTCGTCCGTGGAAGGGTCGGTAGAGGTAAGGAGTCAGTAACTGGTTGTTGGTTCTCTGCCAGCTTCAGGAGGAAGCAAAAGGAGATAGGTTCTCTGCCTTGCCGAGGTGGCAAAAAGGAGGTTCTTTGTGAGGGCTTCTCCGCCTAGCCGTGGGGGCTAAAGGAGAGTCACATTTATAGTGCAATACTTGGAGGGTGCCTCCAAGGAGTGGATGTAGGTCAAGTTAATCGAACCACTATAAATCTGGTGTGTTCTTTTCTTATTATCGCTTCCATATTTATTTAATTTCCGCACTTTGTTTGTGGTGATTTGGTTTGTGATTTTATTTCTTTGTGTAAAGAATTTTTAAAATACCAATTCACCCCCCCCCCCCCTCTTGGTTAGCTTGTGACTAAGTTCATAGGGCTTAACATCCCTAACGAACTTTCAAGTGGTATTAGAGCGGGATTCAAAAATTTAAGTTTTAAAACTTTTTGAATTTTTATTCATGGCTAACCTTGGGAATCGTAACACTACAAAAGGGTATTCTATTACCCGACCTCCGTTGTTTGATAACCAACATTTTGATTTTTGGAAAACTTGCATGTCAACGTTTTTACAATCTACTGATTATTGCATGTGGATGCTTATCAAAGAAAGTTATTCTCCACCTTCTCATGAAATTAATAGTGTTAAAACTGAAATTGCTTTTACTGAATGGACTTTCGATGAACGAGATTTAGCTCAATTGAATGCAAAATGTTTGAACTATTTTTTCTATGCTTTAAAATCTGAGGAATACATGTGTGTCTCTACTTGCAAAACTGGTAAAGAAATTTGGGATTAGTTGTGTATCACCTATGAAGGCACTAATGAAGTTAAACAATCCCGTTTGAATATTCTCTTGCATGATTACGAACTTTTTCGTATGAAACCTCATGAATCAATTTCTAACATGTACACTAGGTTTACTCAGATGGTTACTTCACTGCGTTCACTAGGAAGAGAACTTTCAAACTATGAAAAAGTAAACAAGATTTTGAGATGCTTGCCTTCGTCATATGATGCTAAAATCACTGCAATCATTGAATCTAAGGATTTGAACACTTATTCAATTGATAACTTACTTGGCTCACTCATTGCTTATGAGCAAGGGGTGAATCAAAGAAATCTTGATACAGGTTAGAAGAAGAAGGAGAAAACAGTTGCACTAAAGGCACACAAATCAGATTCTGAATCTTCTGGGTCTGAAAGCGATGAAGTTGCCTTCATCACAAGGCAATTCAAAAGCTTTCTAAGGAAGAAACAAAAGCATCATCAAAATTGGAAAAAGGTAAGGATCATAAACATGTTAAAGGATCTTCTTATGTTATTTGTTATGAATGTAGGAAACCAGGACATGTGAGAACTGATTGCCCGACACTTCAAGACAACACAAGCAAGGAAAAGATTAAGGAGAAATCTAAGTTCAAGAAGGACAAGAAGAGAATCCAAAAGGTGTTCTGGGCGGAATCTGGTACTGATTCATCTGAAACGGAACCTGAGAATGAAACAACAAACTTATGTTTAATGGGAGAAGATTAAAGTGATGAGGAAGAGGTATGTAAACCAACCTATGATGAATTGTTTGAGATTTGTGAGAAAATACATGCATCATACAAAAAACTCAAGAAAACTCATGCAAGCATAAAATTAGAACTTTTGAATTTACAAAAAGAGCATGAAGTTTTTCTCAAAGATCATGCAACGATTGATTCAAATCACATGGCTCTTCTTGATGAATTTGATGATTTAAACAAAAAGCATTTGGAATTAATTGATGAACATAATGCATTAAAAGTTTCACACACCTCACTTAATTCTGATCTTAAGAAATCTAAAGAGATTGAGAAAAAATTGAGGATTGATAAAGATGCATTAAAAAGAACTAAATTGATGATTCAAAATGATTTGGAAACATGTAAGAAAAATCGGATGAAATCTACTTTTGATCCTAAGGCAAAACCTAGGAAGAGGCATTATAACTCAAATCATTTAAGAAATCCTTTTCCTGGAGTTAGATGTTTTTCTTGTGGCATGCTAGGACACATCTTACACACTTGCACTGTTCACCATAGTACACATTGGGTGTGGAGACCTAAGGTGCATGATTCACAGCATACCATACCTGCATTGCATTCTACTTTTTCTAAGAAAAGGCCCAAACTAGTTAGGGTTCCTAAATCTGACTGTTATTGAGTTTTGTAGGTGTGCTCTCACCAAAGACCTTGTGGGAGCACAGGATAACTGGACATATGAAGGCTCGCAGCTCATAAATAATTAAACCTGCTGCTTCAATAAAATCTTGAAATGTGTTTTTATTTCAGTGTGTTTTATTTCTGCTTTTTTATTATTTTAATTTGTTGTGTTTTCTCTTTACTTTTATTTTTGGTTTTCCATATGTTGAATATTTTCAAGATTTTAAATTTTAGAGTTTTGAAGATAGTGTTTAGCTTTTCTAAAATTGGTTAAAGAGAAAAACAACGTTGATGATTTCCCTCCTTCTGACCTTGTTTAGTGGTATGATTTTCTTCTCTAAACAAAAGTCTAACTCATTTGAGCCAATGGTTTTTGAAACTAAGATTCTTTTTAACTTGCTACAATAATCTATCTTGTACATAACATCCAAAGTTCTTATATATCTTTCAAGTTATTTAAAATCTTGTCATTACTTTTATCACATGATTTTGATTTTATTTTGTGACTTGTTCTTTCCTATGTTAGAGAGAGAGCTCATATTCTCTAATATTTGGAGGATATACTCACAACTAAGGGTCTTTTTAAGGGTTTTGTTAAAGGGAATGTAGCTTGAAAGAATTAAGAAGGAAATTGAAAAGATGCAAATTTGAAATATATTTATACATAAAAGTGTATCAAAAATCAAGATGCTCAAAGAGACAATTCAAAAACAAAAGAGGCATAAAATGAGCCCACTAAAATTCAAGCTACTATCTCTTCTCTAAACTCTTAAAACTTAGAGAACTCATTGATTATTTGATGATTTCAAAGGCTTGATTTCAAATTCCTTGATTGAGACAAAATACTTTGTTTTATTATTTATGAGATTCTTTCTTTGTAAATAAGTTTTGATTGGATCTTCTTTTTGCCCAATTAGGTTTATTCTGAGTTAAATATTTTTTTTTCAAAAGAAAATTTGTACCATAAGGAACGTCTGATCTAGGGTTAACAGAATTAGATATTTTACCTTTGTCTGATTAGGATTGGCTAAACTCCTTGATCTTGTGAAACTCAAAAATTTAATTACTTGAGAACTTCTCATATGAAGCCTTGATAAAAAAAAATTAGAAAAATTAAAATTCAAAAAATTTTATTTTTTTTTTATTTTCGTTACTTTTAGCTTTCTATTACTGTGTTTTTGTCTACTTTTATTTTGTTTTATTTTTTAGGGCTTTGATCATCACCATCCTTCATTGATTTTCAAATTCTAGTCACATCGTCCTGGTCGATACTTATATCGTCTTGGGCGATTAGACAAAATCTCTTCAAATTTCATTTGCTGACCTTTTCTATGCTTGCTTGAACTCATCGTCCAGGACGATACGATATCGTCCTGGATGATCTGATCGAACTCTCTTGCAATCATGATGATAGTCCTAGCTGATAGAATATTTCGTCTAGCCGATGCATTTTATGTGCATCGTCCTGGCCGATACACTGGATCGTCCTGGACGATCTACGTGTCAGCACGTTTAAATCCTTAAAATTGGCCCCGGACGATCCATTGTTGGACAATCGTCCTGGCTGATCCACTGTTCATCCTGGACGATACACGTGGCAGAGATTTAAAATGTTTTAACTTGGGTCGGTACGATAATTTATTGTGCATCATCCTGGACGATACACCTAATCATCCCGGACGATCTGCTTTTTCAACGGTCGTTCGGATTGCCTCCTCGAGACGATCTCCTGTATCTAATTATCCTGGCCAATATCTGATCGGCCCGGACGATCGGACCGCCTTTTTGACCAATCAGCCTGTACGCAATTATTGAGTCATATCGACCTGAATGATTCTGCGATCAGCTTGGCCGATATGGCCGTTTCTTTAAATTCTGGCCAATCCAGACATATTTTTCACCATCATAGCATATGTCCTTGAAACCAAATACCAACTTCAATATCCTATTCCTCCTAACCTCCCAACTCCCTTCTACTCAAATAGTTCCTTCAGTACCCTTCACAGTACTCGTCTCTACCCTGGGGATGAGGAACCTTGGGGGGCTGAGGAGGAGGAGGCTCCCGCTCCCGTTCCTGATCCTGTTCCTCTACACCAGCACTCATCGGTTGATCAGTTGATAGAGAGGTTTGATCGATGGGAGACTTGCTTTGACGCTTACGTTGCTTCACAGGAGCAATAACATTCTGAGGACATTGCCCGCTACGAGCAGCACCGCACTAAGGATTTAGCTCGATTTGACACCTACATGACTCACTAGCAGTAATAGCATGACCAGAACATCGCCTGATTCAATGCTCAGTTTACTACGCTTGCCAGCTACTTTCAGTAGCCACCTCCACCACCTCCATCTGATGATCAGAGTCCCTCGTTTTTCTAGTATGTGTTTTCTACTGTCTGTTTTCTATTTCTGTTGTTTGTTTTATAGTTTGTTTTAGTTTCTATTGTGTTGTTTTCTTTTTTCTTTTGTGTGTCTAGGACCCTCTTTTTGTGATGACAAAAGGGGGAGTAGGTTGTGGTAGGAAAAGTTTGTTTTGCTTGTGCTTTTTTTTTCTGAGTTTTTCCTACTCGTATTTGCCATCATCAAAAAGGGGGAGATTGTTACAAATCTATTTTCATGACTTATGTTTTGATGATTGACAAACACTATTGATTCTCTTGGACTGCATGTTACTTCTAACTTTTTAGGAATCGAAGATCAGACGAACAAACGAAGCCAGTTCAAGATTGCGTATGTTTAGGGTTGAGTTAGTATGTACTTTATTTTTTCTCCTCTTGAGTCTATTTGTAATAATTAAAGAGATTGATGCTAAGTAACCCTACACACACACACTTGAGAGAATTAGAATTTCTATTTTTACTCGTATCGGCCAGGACGATATTTACATCGTCCTAGACGATCGCCTTAAAACAGAAAGTCTAAATATGAATTCTTAATTAAGGCAGCCGACATTAACAGATCGGCCTAGATAATACGTGTATCGGCCAGGACAATAAGCTCAAAACAGAAAGAAGTTTTCGCCATAGAAAATTAAGGTATACTATATTTTTAAATAATCGGCCAGGACGATAATTGATCGGCCTCGACGATATTCATAAATTATGCCTTAATTGATCAGGAAATTAAGGGATAAATTAAGATGATTGATACGATCATATCGTCCTGGACGATCGCAGGATCGGCCAGGACGATCTAATCAAAAACCTTAGTTACTTCAGGACGATAAATATCGGCCAGCTCAAATTTAGGGCTATGTTCTGGATGATTTTTCTCTGATTTGAACTGATCGGTCGGGACGATCGTGAGATCGGCCTGGACAATCAAGCCAATTTTAAATCATCCAAGTTTGCATTCAAGGCAATGTTCTAGCCGATCTTCTGAGTTTTGTACTGATCGGCCAGGCCGATGTCTATATTGGCCTGGACGATAATGTCGGCAACATGCAATTAATTAGCTCCTTTGAAGCTCTTCTATTTAAGAGCTCTTGTTCAACATTTTGAACAAACTTTTTGCTGCTGCCTTATCCTGAGAAGGTCTTGAGGAGAGAAAGAGAGAGAGGGAGAGAGACAGGGAGAGAGAGAGGATCTTGTGAGGGGGAGCTTGTGAGGGGATTCACAAGGGTTGCTTCAAGGATCGCTCTGCTTCTTCTTCGTCTAGAGTTTCTCGTTCGTGGAAGGGTCGGTAGAGGTAAGGAGTCAGCAACTGGTTGTTGGTTCTCTGCCAGCTTCAGGAGGAAGCAAAATGAGATAGGTTCTCTGCCTTGTCGGGGTGGCAAAAAGGAGGTTCTTTGTGAGGGCTTCTCCGCCTAGCCGTGGGGGATAAAGGTGAAATTACTAAACGACAAGAGGGGGGGTGAATTGTAAAAACTTCTTAATAATAAACTTAACCCTAAACAAGAGTTCTAATTTTTTGTTGTTTTTTGAAACTTTAAAACAAAGATTTATGCAATTTTTCTTTCACAAAATTTCACATGCAATAGATATGACAAATTTAAAATGCAAGCAAAAAGTAAACAACAATAAGGAAAGAACACACCAAGAATTTTATAGTGGTTCGGTCAAAATATGACCTACGTCCACTCCCCGGAGTCCTCCACTCCGGGATTTTCACTATCAAAATAGTTCTCCTTTTGCCCCCCTCGGCAAGGCGGAGAAGCCTGTACAAACCTCCCTTTCACCAACCAGCGTGGCGGAATACCAAACTCTATTTTCACCCTCTTGGCGACGGCAGAGAACCTTCTCGTTTTTCTCCCTCCTGGAGAAGGCAGAGAACCTCGAGGTAACGGGTGTAGACGAGCCTTTCCCTTGGAGATCCTTCCTCAAATCCTTCTTGGGCCACAGGAGGAGCAAGATGCAGCAAGCTTGGAGCAACCGTGTGATCTCCCTCACACCTCTTCTCCCTCACAACGCTCACCTCCTCCTTCCTCTCTCAACCCTCAAGAATTTCTCTAGAATTTTCTCCCTTGGAATCCCTCTCTAACCACGTTCACCCCCTCTGTAATTCTTACCCAAAAAGAGTTGATTGACATCTAAAAACGGGCTCCAAAAACCTCTGATTTCAAAATTAGCCGTTACTGTTCGTACAGTACGATTCAACATCGTACAGTACGATCTTCACAAACAGTCGTCGTCCTAGTACGAAGATGTACGAACAGTACAAAAATAAATCGTACTGTACGATATAATATCGTACGGTACGATCCAACAAGATACTACTCGTACAGGACGATGGTCTGGACGATCGGATGTCGTCTCTGTTCATCGTATGGTACGATTACTATCGTACAGTACGATGTTCAAATTTTCATTAGCCCTGGATTACATGCACTAATCACGGGTTAATTTAAGTAAGTATTAAAAACTGATCGTACAGTACGAACTTATTCGTACAGTACGAACGGCGCAAAATCACTTACTTAAACTATGTCACGGCTAGGGTTTTGGATCTGAACATATCGTACAGTACGAAAGGCTTCGTACAGTACGATCTATTCACAGAATTGTCCACATAGCTTGGATCGTACAGTACGAAATAAAATCGTACAGTACGATCTACAGAGAAGAATTTTAGTTATTTTTGCAGTTAAAAAAGAACTCTCCCCCTGTGTGTGTGCATGATTGCTCTTACTCTTACGCATTTTGTGGCCATACTCAATAAAGTAAAAAATACAATAAATGAAAAATACAATATTTGACTCATACTCCTAATCTACCCGGTCTTGAGTCTTCCTTTCTTCCTGAGTCACTTGTGATCTTCCTGAAATGTTAGTGCTCAAGAAAAATAACAGATAAAATAATAATCAATGAAAAGCAGTTCCAAAACACTCATTATTTGGCATCATCAAAATCTCAAACTCGGGGTCATGGGTTGCAACAAAAGGATAGTCACATTTGTAGTGCAATACTTGGAGGGTGCCTCCAAGGAGTTGATGTAGGTCAAGTTGACCAAACCACTATAAATCCGGTGTGTTCTTTTCTTATTATCGCTTCCGCATTTATTTAATTTCCGCACTTTATTTGTGGTGATTTGGTTTGTGATTTTATTTCTTTGTGTAAAGAATTTTTATAATACCAATTCACCCCCCCCCCCCCCCCTCTTGGTTAGCTTGGGACTAAGTTCATAGGGCTTAACATCCCTAACAAACTTTTAGAAGGAGCCTGAAACTCTCTCAGCCCGAGCTACAAGGTCTTGAAGACTATGCAAGATAGAGGACTAAAGAAGATAAAGTATCAATAGCCATTGATGGTTGAGATCAAAAGGACTCCATCGAGAGAATGCTTATCTGTTATGGTGGAGAGAATGGAAACTAAGCATGTCCCGTGTGATGATCAATGGGGTGTGACTCCTAAACCACAAATTTAGGGATACATCGCTTAAAGGTCCTAGCAAAAAGGAAAAACAATCTTAGGCTAAATTCTTTTAGAGAAGAAGAATATATAAGAGAAAGAAGAACTAATTCAGGTGTGATATTCAATATAGCTTCTCGGAGATCCACCCTAGCCAACAAACAACGTCATAAGTGGGTCCAAAAAAAGCCCAACGATGACGCCCATTTTGACGGTCAACATACCTAAGAATCCTCTAAGGGATTCTGTCATTCACCGACCCCTCCAAAGGAATTATCCAACTTCGACTATAGCCCACATATCAAAGAAATCTTCTTGCAAAATTAGAGCTAGAGATCCAATGGCATCACCACTCAGAGATCTTAATACTAGAGGAGGAAGAGGAGAAGATATGGAAAAGGAATAAATGACGCCATAAATATGGAGGTTGTTTACTTGGTGAGACAAGTAAATTTTGATGATGGGGCCAATTATGATGATAGCGAGGATGACGGTGATTGGAACCCATGGTCCAAATAAGTATAATAATGTGTCAACAAAGATGGGTCCACTACTGGTAGAGGTGGCCACTCCCAAGGAGAAGATGATGTGGAGGAAAAAGAGGGGAATTCTTTTGATGCCAAAAATGTCACAATTATTGATATGTGATGACAAATGAGATGATAAATGAGAGCCAAGGATAGAAAGATCTTTTAGTTAAATGAGAAAATTACTGAGATGATGGTTCAAATGGTGACTATAATGCAAATGATGTAGAGAACTATTATCCTAGGTTTTGCACCTAATCCTCCTACCGATCTTACAAACTTTCAAGTGCCTCAAGTCTCAGGAAGATAGGGTGCTCCGAAAAATGATAATAAAGTAAAAAAGAAAAAAAAAACATTACTCGCTAACCCACTCCACAGAATATTGAAAGTACCTCTGAGCCTATGATGGCTATATAGCTCGAGGGAATTACCACCAAGAAGATCAAGGCTATCATAACCATTAATCAAGAAAAGAAATTGGTGGGTAAGAGTCACCCATACCCTAACAAATACAATCAAGTGTCGTATCCGGAAGGCTACTCTATACCAAAGTTCAACACCTTCAATGGTAATAATAACCCTCAACAGCACATGACATAATTCAAGGCCACCTGTAGTAATATAGGGGGAAATGAAGCCCTATGCTTTTGATAGCTCGTTAGTAGCATGATCACTATATACCCTTGTATACCTATAAAACATAGCGGACCTAGTGAATGAAGCTGCTAACTAGGCTTTAAACCTTTCCAAATGTCAAATCTTGTGACCTTACTAAAGGTATAGATTGTAGCTGATGGTGGCTCAGAAGTTTTGACTTCCCAACCGGCTCAACTATGGTAGTATTATGCACTAGAATGTGATAGGTACCCCAACTAACCTGGTTATTTAAACTCTCAAGTGGATGGTGCTCCCTATACTGTAGCCTAAAGCTCATGAAACATCTGTCGGGGTCCTCAAACATACTAAAATCCTTGGAACACTTTGGAAGTAAGGGAGAGCTGGCAAAGAAACTATGAAAAGTGTCTCATTATAGCATGTCCTGATGCTACTCTAGTATATCACGTTCATCTACAATGCCTTGGGGATCCTACTTTTCAATATTATTTAAGATGGCGGCCTCCCTAGGCTTTCCAGGAGGCAAGTCATCAGGTCTCTTCCAATGAAACATTACTTGCACAAGAAAAAAAAGAAAAATGTATTAGTAAGTAGTTATAATAATTATGAGTATACAAAAATAAAGTTACCAAAAGATCATCAATCACATTACAAGTAACCTGATATGATATAAACATATGCCACATTTTTTGGGAGGAATTTGTTGACCTCATATATCAAACCATAAGTGAAGGGAGTAAAATCAACAAATCCAGTAGTGCGCGCTTTGACAAAATACATCACTTAAAAGGACAAACAATCTCCAAATACCAAATAGACTGTGTGGTTGCAATCAAGGCATTGAATTATTCTAGGTTGAGACCCTTCATAGCCAAATCAGATGAGATCAATATGAAGGGATGACCGACACACAAAATTAATACATAATATCACCTAAATGATGTTTGATTGTAGAACTGACTTTGCTATTGCATCCAAAATTTTTTCGACAATCAAAATATACGTCTTCCTTGATTAATTGGGATTAGCAGGGGTGGTGGCATGAATCCCAATGTGATAATACATAAATTAAGGATTTTAGCACTCAATGTCACCCAAATGATGTATGATCACTGAACGAACATTCTCGTTGCATTTGGAATGTCATCTACATTCAAAATGTACATCTTATTTGATTAATTAGGATCTCTTAATGTGGTGGCATGAATACTTAGGTGATAACATGTAAATTATGGATTTTAGCACTCGATGTCACCCAAACAAAGTTTGATTGCCAAACAAACTTTACCATTATCATAAAAATGATGTTGACATTTTAAAAATATATATTATTTAATTAATTGGGATTAGCCGAGGCGATGGCACGAATCTTTAGGTAACTACATATAAACTGTGGAATTTGGCACTAGCCTGAAAGTTCGTTAGGGATATTAAGCCCTATAGAACTGGCCCAAGCTAACCAAGAGGGGGGGTGAATTGGTATTTTAAAAATTTCTTTTCACAAAGAATAAAAATCACATAAACCAAAATCACACCACAAAAATAAATGCGGAAATAAAGTGCGGAAGCAAGAAAACAAGAACACATAAATTTATAGTGGTTCGGTCAACTCGACCTACATCCACTCCTAGGAGGCGCCCTCCGAGTATTGCACTACAAACGTGACTCGCCTTTAGCCCCCAAAGCTAGGCGGAGAAGCCTTTACAAAGCACCTCCTTTTGCCACCCCGGCAAGGCAGAGAACCTACCTCCTTTTGCTTCCTCCAGAAGCTGGCAGAGAACCACAACCAAAAGCTAACTCCTTACCTCTACCGACCCTTCCACGGATGAGAAACTTTAGACAAAGAACAAGCAGAGCAATCCTTGAAGCAACCTTTGTGAATCACCTCACAAGCTCTGCCTCATAAGATCCTCTCTCTCTCCCTCTCTCTCTTTCTCTCCTCAAGGCCTTCTCAGGTCAAGGCAGCAGCCTAAGGTCTTTCAAAATGTTGAACAAGAGTTCTTAAATAGAAGAGCTTCAAAGGAGCTCATTAATTACAAGTTGCTGACAATATCGTCCAGGCCGATATGGACATCGGCCTGGCCGATCAGTACAAATCTTAGAAGATCGGCCAGAGCATCGCCCTGAATGCAAACTGGGTGATTTAAAATTAGTTTGCTCATCCAGGCCAATCTTACGATCGTCCCGGCTGATTAGTTCAAATTAGAGGTAAATTGTTCAGAGCATCGCCCTGAATACAAGCTGGCCGATATTTATCTTCCTGAAGTAACTTAAGGTTTTTGAATGGATGGTTCTGGCCGATCCTGCAATCGTCCAGGACGATATGATCATATCAATCATCCTTAATTACTCCCTTGATTTCCTGATCAATTAAGGCATAATTTGAGAATTTCATTCAGGCCGATCAATGATCGTCCTGGCCGATAATTTAAAAATACAGTATACCATAATTGTCTATGGCGACAAATTCTTTCTGTTTTGAGCTTATCGTCCTGGCCGATACATGTATCGTCTAGGCCAATATGATAATGACGGCTGCCTTAATTAAGAATCCTTATTTAGACTTTCTGTTTTAAGTCTGATCATCCAGGACGATGTAAATATCGTCCTGACTGATATGAGTAAAAATAGAAATTCTAAGTCTCTCAAGTGTGTGTGTGTGTAGGGTTACTTAGCATCAGTCTCTTTGACCATTACAAGTAGACTCAAGAAGTGAAAAATAAAAGTACAGACTGACTCAACCCTAAACCTATGCAATTATGAACTGGCTTCGTCTGTTAGTCCGATCTTCGATTCCTGAAAAGTTAGAGGAAATAAGTAGTCAAAGAGAATCAATAGTGTTTGTCAATCATCAAAACACAGGTCATGAAAATAGGTTTGCAACAATCTCCCCCTTTTTGATGATGGCGAAAACAATTAGCAGTAAAGGTTCAGGATCGACAAAAAGAACATCATAAACTTCTCCCCCATTTGACATATCAAAAAGGAGGGAACACAAAAAAATAATAGCAAATCACAAAAAAAAATTTTTTTAAAACAAGGCATGAAAATGATATAGTATTCCATGTGATTGATTTAAAAACTTATGAGTTAATGAGTTAACAATCTCTTCAATCTATAGAATAGTAGAATATCCGATCATGGTTATCTTTAGCTCATATGTTTTCTTAGGGTAGAATCGTCTTTTGAAATCAATGACCTAACTAAAAGAATTAATTGGATATGAAAAAAAAAGAATCCATCCATCACTTGGCTTAAGAAAAAACTATCTTTATAAAATAATGAACCAAAGTAAATTTGTCACAATCACAAAACAATCGAAATCAAGCCTTTGAGAACCAAAACTTCTATATTCTAAAAGATTTAAAAAGAGAGAATAGCTTGCTTTTAAGTGGGTTCATTTTATGCCTCTTATCAATTTGAGTGGCGCTTTGCGCATCTTTTTTATTTTTGATACACTTTTGTGTATATTTTTCAATTTTGGCATCTTTGCGCTTCTTTTGTTGGAATCATTGGCCAAAAATTTTTTTTTTTTTTGCAAGCTATATTCTCTTTTATAACCTCTTAAAAAATCTTAGTTGTGAATATATCTTCTTAGATATTAGAGAATAGGAGCTCTCTCTCTAACATAAGGAAGAATTACCACAAGCAGAATTAATAATAAAAAATAAGAGTAATGAGAGATCTTGATGTGACAAAAATACTTTAAACATTATAAAAACAAGATAGATTTGCTTAAGCAAGCTTAAGAAAAGATCTCAATTTCATAAACAATCTTTAATTTAAGATAGATTTTTTATTAGAAAAAAAAACTATGCCACTAAAAATAGGTTAGAGAAAGAGACACAATCACAAAATATTTTTAACATCTAGGAGATTAGGAGATGAAAACCATATTGACTACAAATTTTCAAAAGCAAGGACAAGAAATATAATATCATTTCAGTGATGATTTTGAAGACTAAGAAAAAGAAACAAAAGAAAAATAAAACACACTAAAAACTAATAAAAAACAAAAGCAAAAGCAAGTAACTAAAAGATCAAGTTTCAGGCATTTATGTCAGTCAACCCCAATCTGGTCCTTAAAGAACTGAAAGTGTCGAAGGCCAGTGGTTTAGTAAAGATGTCAGCCAATTGATTCTCAGTTGTCACATGGTGTAACTCAATGTCTCCCTTAATCACATGATCTCTAATGAAGTGATGCCTAATGTCAATCTGCTTAGTCCTTGAATGTTGGATAGGATTCTTAGAGATGCATATGGCACTAGTGTTGTCACAAAAGATTGAGATGGTGCCTACAGGTAATCCTAAATCCAATACCTGTTGTTTCAACCAAAGAACTTGGGCCACACAACTTCCAAGAGCGATGTACTCAGCTTCAGCAGTGGAAAGAGCAACAGAGTTTTGCTTTCTACTAGACCAAGAAACCAAAGACTGTCCAATAAATTGACATGTTCCTGAAGTGCTCTTCCTATCCACCTTGCATCCTGCAAAATCAGAGTCAGAAAATCCAATAATCTCAAAAGAAGTGTTGTGTCTAGGGTGTCAAATCCCTAAGCCTTGTGTCCCCAAAAGGTATCTACAAATTCTCTTAATAGCAGTCAAGTGGGACTCCTTAGGGTCAGCTTGAAATCTAGCACAAAGGCAAACAATAAACATGATATCAGGTCGGCTCGCAGTCAAGTAAAGTAAAGATCCAATCATGCCTCTATACTTTTTCTGATCAACAGACTTACCACTTGGGTCCTTATCTAATGGAGCATTAGATGTCATGGGAGTGTTAATTGGTTTAGCTTTGTCCATCTCATATTTCTTCAAAATGTCCTTTATGTATTTTGTTTGATATAGAAAAGTTCCATCCTCCAATTGTTTAATGCTAAATCCCAAAAAATAGGACAACTCTCCCATCAAACTCATCTCAAACTCCCTACTCATTATTTTAGAAAATCATCACACAATTTCTTATTAGAAGATCCAAAGAGTATATCATCCACATAAATCTGAATAATAAGCAAATCATCTCCAACTCTCCTAAGAAAAAGGGTGGTGTCTACGTTCCCCTTCACAAACTCCCTCTCTAGTAAGAATGTGTTATGCCTCTCATACCAAGCTCTTGGTGCCTGCTTTAAACCATACAAAGCTTTTTTTAATTTAAAAACATGATTTGGAAATTGGGAGCTCTTAAAACCTGGAGGTTGTTCTATAAAAACATCTTCTTTTATTTCCCCATTTAAAAAGGCACTCTTGAAATCCATTTGAAAAAGCTTAAATCCTTTATAATAGGCAAAGGCTAATAGCACTCTAATGGCTTCCAATCTTACTACAGGGGAAAAATTCTCCTCAAAGTCTATCCCTTCTATTTGATTGTACCCCTTAGCCACCAATCTTGCTTTATTCCTCACCGCCACTCCTGAATCATTCACCTTGTTCTTAAAGACCCACTTTGTCCAACTACACTTTGTCCCTTAGGTCATTCTACAGGCTCCCAAACATCATTCCTAACAAATTGATTCAATTCTTCTTGCATTGCTAAAATCCAAAACTCATTAGTAAGGGCTTGGTTAATGGTGGTGGGTTCAATAATAGAGATAAAGGCAGAGTGGTTCACCTCCATCCTAAGTCCATGTCCAGTCTTAACTCCACTAGAAGGGTCTCCTAAGATCAAATCCTTGGGATGACTTGTAGAGTATCTCCAATCTCTAGGCAAAGTGTGTGAAGGTTCACCCCTTTCATCAAAATTTTCTACTCCTTGGGTGACTTCTCCTACTCCTTCATTACTTTTTGTGCTCTCTCCCCTTCCCCAAATTTTCTACTCCACTTGTAATCTCTCCAACATCATCATCTTCTACTCCATGTTTCTTAGGATCAAACTCATCAAAAACTACATGGGTTGTCTCTTCCACCATCAAAGTTCTCTTGTTAAACACCCTAAAATACTTCCCAACACTAGAATATCCCAAGAATACTCCTTCATCAAATTTAGGATCAAATTTTCCCAAATGAGACTTCCCATTGTTGTGAATGAAAACCTTACAACCAAAGACATGAAGGTGGGAAAGATTGGGTGTCCTACCCTTAAGGATCTCATAGGGTGTCTTCTCTAATTTGGCTCTAACATTCACCCTATTCAACATATAACAAGCTGTGTTAACCGCTTCAGCCCTAAAGTATTTTGGAAGTGAATACTCAGCAAGCATGGCTCTAGCGGCTTCCACTAAGATCTGGTTCTTTCTTTCAGCTACCCCGTTCTGCTTAGGGGTCCTAGGAGCTGGAAAATTGTGGCTAATCCTTTTGTCCTCACAAAAATCTCCAAATCTTTCATTTTCAAACTCTCCCCCATGATCACTATGGATGGTCAAAATCTCACAACCTAGCTTTTTTTGAATCCAAGTAGAAAAAGTTTTAAACTCCTCAAAAGACTCATTTTTATGTGAAAGAAATCTAGTCCAAGTAAATCTCGAGTAGTCATCAACAATCACAAAACCATAGACTTTCCCTCCCAGGCTGGCAGTGCTAATGGGTCCAAACAAATCCATGTGAAGGACTTCTAAAGGTCTAGAGGTGCTAATGTCCTTAATGGGGTGAAAAGTGGAGTGGACTTGCTTTCCTAGTTGACAGGCATCACAAAGGTGGTCTTTTGAAAACTTAAGTTTGGGGACACCTCTAACTGGGTCCTTTTGGGTCACTTTCCTAAGGGTTTTCATACTTGCATGATAAAGCCTCCTGTGCCACAACTAAGAATCATCAATCACAGTTTTTAAGCAAAAAGAAGCAGCACATTCAATGTTATTTAAATCAAGCATGTAGATGTTGTTGATCCTCTTTCCCTGCAAAATAGTGTTATTACTTAAACTTACAATGCATGAATTTGCAAAGAATTGCACGATGAAGCCTTTGTCACAGAATTGACTGATGCTGAGCAAGTTGTGCTTAAATCCATCTACAAGAAAAACATTTTCAATCATAAGTTTCTTGGAATTACCAATTATACCTGCGCCTACCACTTTCTTGGTGGTGTTGTCTCCAAGAGTAACCATGCCTCCAGTACTGGACTCTAGTACAACAAACTGGTTGGCATCACAAGTCATATGTCGAGAGCATCCACTGTCCAGGTACCACATACTCTCACAAGACCTTTTGTGAGAGCCCTCCTGCAAAATTACCAAATGTTAGATTTAGGAACCCAAGCAGGTTTGGGTTCCTTCTTATGAAGAGAAGAATGCAATGCATGTGTGGTATGTTGTGGATCATGTACCTTAGGTCTCCACACCCAATGTGTACTATGGTGAATCGTGCAAGTGTGTGAGATGTGTCCTAGCATGCCACATGAAAAACATCTAACTCCAGGAAAGGAATTTCTTAAGTGGTTTGAGTTATAATGCCTCTTCTTAGATATTGGCAATTGATCACAAGTAGGTGTCATCCTAGTTTTCTTACATGCTTCTAATTCATTTTTGAATCTTCAAAGTTGTTCTTTTTAATACTTCATTTTCAATCCTCAAATTTTTCTCTTTCTTCTTAAACTTCTTAAAATCAGATTCAAGTGATGTGTGTGAGACTTTGAATGCATCATGCTTTTCAACTAATTCACAATGATTTTTATTTAACTCATCAAATTCATCAAGTAAAGTCATATGATTTGAATCAATCGTTTGATGGTCATTAATCAAAATTTCATGCACTTTTTATAGATTTAAAATTTTTAATTTCAAGCTAGCATGTGTTTTCTTTAATTTCCTATATGATGCATGAATTTTTTCTGAAACTTCAAGAAGTTGATCGTAGGAAAGTTCACATACCTCTTCTTGATCAGGATTGTTGTCTACCATCAAGCATAATTTTGATGTCTCATCTTCTGGTTCTGTCTCTGATGAATCTGATGCCGAATCCACCCAAAATGCTCTTTGTACTCTCATTTAGTACTTCCTTAGCTTAGGTTTCTCCTCACCCTTTCCTTTGCTTGAGTGGTCTTTAAGTGTAGGGCAGTCAATTTTCACGTGTCCTGGTTTCCTGCAATTATAGCAAACAACATCAGAAGATTCTTTAACATGTTATGATCCTTACCTTTTCTCCAATTTTGATGATGCTTTTGTTTCTTCCTTAGAAAGCTTTTGAATTGCCTTGTGATGAAGGCAACTTCTTCGCTTTCGGACCCGGAAGATTTAGAATCTGATTTGTGCGCCTTTAATGCAACTGTTTTCTTCTTCTTTTTCTCACCTGTATCAAGATTTCTTTGATTCATCCCTTGCTCATAAGCAATGAGTGAACCAAGTAAGTTATCAATAGAATAAGTGTTCAAATCCTTAGATTCAGTTATTGCAGTGATTTTAGCATCATACGACGATGGAAAACATCTCAAAATCTTGTTAACTTTTTTATAGTTTGAAAGTTCTTTTCCTAGTGCATGCAGTGAAGTAACTATCTAAAAAAAACTTGTGTACATGTCAGAAATCGACTCATGAGATTTCATACAAAAATGTTCATAGTCATGCAAGAGAATGTTCAAACGGGATTGTTTAACCTCATTAGTACCTTCATAGGTGATGCACAAATTATCCCAAATCTCTTTACCAGTTTTGTAAGTGGAGACACGCATGTAATCCTCAAATTTTAAAGCACAGAAAAAGAAGTTCAAATATTTTGTATTCAATTGAGCTAAATCTCGTTCATCAAAAGTACATTCAGTAAAAGCAACTTCAGTTTTAATACCATTAATTTCACGAGAATGAGGAGAATAACCTTCTTTGATAAGCATCCACATGCGATAATCAGTAGATTGTAAAAACATTGACATGCGGGTTTTCTAAAAATCAAAAGGTAGGTTATCGAACAGGGGAGGTCGGGTAATAGAATACCCTTTGGTAGTGTTATGATTCCCAAGGTTAGCCATGGATCAAATTCAAAAAGTTTTCAAACTTAAATTTTCGAATCTTGCTCTGATACCACTTGAAAGTTTGTTAGGGATGTTAAGCCCTATAGAACTGGCCCAAGCTAACCAAGAGGGGGGGTGAAATGGTATTTTAAAAATTTCTTTTCACAAAGAATAAAAATCACATAAACCAAAATCACACCACAAAAATAAATGCAGGACTAAAAGTGCAGAAGCAAGAAAATAAGAACACAAAAATTTATAGTGGTTCGGTCAACTCGACCTACGTCCACTCCCTGAAGGTGCCCTCCAAGTATTGCACTACAAACATGACTCTCCTTTGGCCCCCACAGCTAGGCGGAGAAGCCTTTACAAAGCACCTCCTTTTTGCCACCCCGACAAGGCAGAGAACCTACCTCCTTTTGCTTCCTTCTGAAGCTGGCAGAGAACCAACAACCAGTTGCTGACTCCTTACCTCTACCGACCCTTCCACAGATGAGAAACTTTAGACAAAGAACAAGCAGAGCGATCCTTGAAGCAACCCTTGTGAATCCCCTCACAAGCTCCCCCTCACAAGATCCTCTCTCTCTCTCTCCCTCTCTCTCTTTCTCTCCTCAAGGCCTTCTCAGGACAAGGCAGCAGCCAAAAGTCTTTCAAAATGTTGAACAAGAGTTCTTAAATAGAAGAGCTTCAAAGGAGCTCATTAATTGCACGTTGCCGATAATATCGTCCAGGCTGATAAGGACATCGGCCTGGCCGATCAGTACAAATCTTAGAAGATCAGCCAGAGCATCGCCCTGAATGCAAACTGGACGATTTAAAATTGGCTTGATCATCCAGGCTGATCTTACGATCGTCCCGGTCGATTAATTCAAATTAGAGGTAAATCGTCCAGAGTATCACCCTGAATATGAGTTGGTCGATATTTATCGTCCTGAAGTAACTTAAAGTTTTTGAATGGATCGTCTTAGCCGATCCTGTGATCGTCCAGAATGATATGATCGTATCAATCATCCTTAATTACTCCCTTGATTTCCTGATAAATTAAGGCATAATTTGAGAATTTCGTCCAGGCCGATCAATGATCGTCCTGGCCGATAATTTAAAAATACAGTATACCTTAATTGTCTATGGCGGCAACTTCTTTCTATTTTGAGCATATCGTCCTGGCCGATACATGTATCGTCCTGGCCGATACACGTATCGTCTAGGCTAATATGTTAATGACGGTTGCCTTAATTAAGAATCCTTATTTAGACTTTCAATTTTAAGCGTGATCGTCCAGGACGATGTAAATATCGTCCTGGACAATATGAATAAAAATAGAAATTCTAAGTCTCTCAAGTGTGTGTGTAGGGTTACTTAGCATCAGTCTCTTTGACCATTACAAGTAGACTCAAGAAGTGAAAAACAAAAGTACATACTGACTCAACCCTAAACCTATGCAATCTTAAACTGGCTTCGTCTGTTCGTCCGATCTTCGATTCCTGAAAAGTTAGAGGAAACAAGTAGTCCAAGAGAATCAATAGTGTTTGTCAATCATCAAAACACAGGTCATGAAAATAGGTTTGCAATATAGACGTCGCCAAATAATGACTGATCGTAGAACAAACTTTTCAGTTATGTTCAAAACATCATTAACATTTAAAATATATATATTATTTAGTCAATTGGGATTGATCGAGGCGAACACACACATCCTAAGATGATAATATACATATCAAGGAAATTGGCCTCGATGTTGCCCAAATGATATTTAATCGTGAAACAGACTTTGCCATTTTGTTTAGAATATTCTAAATAACTAAGGATGCCAGTAAATTTGTTCAAATTAAAATATGTGAGGAGGTCAGTAAGCATCTTGAGGAAAAAATCAAATTTTGAGGAAAGGGTCACTCGACGCTACCTAAATGACATTTGATTTAGGAAAATAACATACGACAATAATGAAATGAGGTCTGATAGAAAAATGAACTTTACCATTGTGATCAAAACTTTGGCAATACATTAATTATGCTGCAACTTGGAGATCTAAGTACTAGAGGATGAAGGGGAAGAAGATATGGAAGAGGAAGAAGAAGGAATAAATGATTCCATAAATATTTAGGTTGTCTACATGGTGAGACATATAAATGTCGATGATGGAGTCAATTATGATGATAGCAAAAATGATGGCAATTGGCTGTCACGATCTAGAAAAGTAAATCGACTTCACGATGAAGTTGGGTCTGGCAGAGTTGGCCACTCCTAAGGAGAAGATGAAGTGGAGGAAGTAGAGGAAAATCTTTTTGATACCCAAAATATCACACTTACTGATATGCGATAACAAATGAGAGCCAACGATGGAATAATCTCTTAGTTTAATGAGAAAATGAGTGAGATGGTGACTCAATTAGGGATTTAATCCCAATATTATAGAGAACTACTATTGTAGGTCCTGTACCTAATCATCCTATCAGTCATTCAAACTTTAAAATTCCTCAAGTCTTAGGAGTACGAGGTGAACCTGAAGGCGGTAATGAAATCAATAACATTACTCGCCAATCCACTCTGTAAAATATTGCAAGTAGCTCTAAGCCTGTGACAACTAAATAGCTTGAGGGAATTATCACCGAGAAGATCAAGGCTATCATAGTCATTGATCAAGTAGAGAAATTAGTGGGCAAGGGTTAGCCATACCCTACCAAATATGATTAAGTGTCATATCTGAAAGGATACTCTGTTCAAAATTTCAACACCTTCAACTATAATAACAACCCCAGATAGCACTTGGCATAATTCAAAGCCACAAATAATAATACATGGGAAAATGACGCCTTACTCTTTTGATAGTTCATTAGTAGTTTCACAACAACTTCTTTTAAATAGTATGCTAAATTGTTGAATGCCTTTGTGAAGGCGTTCGCATTGTTGGAAGTTATGTTTGTAAAGAGGTTTGCTGGAAAATTAGTGTTAAAATACATAACACACTGGCAAAACTTAAGCATGAAATGTGAGAAGAAATTAAAAGAAGAACATGTCTTGTAGTTGTTAATGGGGAACGTTAATGACAAGATGCAACCATTCTTGTGTATGAACACCATCAACACATTCCAGGGCTTATTTTATAGGTGGAAAATATTGAGAAGCTGAACTTATTAAGATTAGAAAGCCACTCAGATAAACTCAAGAAGACTAAGGCCTCAGATGCTAAGAAGGGTGAAACCGATTCTGCATCCTCACTCAGGCAGAATAATGGGAAGCAAATAGTTAATAATATACACATAGGCAAGTAACAAATACAATACAAAGAAAGGCCAAAATTGATCTATAATCCTAACCCCCAATCAAAGCTAATAATCAGGGGAAATGATAAGCCACAAACTTTCAAAGGTAGAGGGGAACATACGAGATAGATAACGAAAATTAGTGAAAGAACATTCTCATCCCTCAAAGATAAAATGAATAAGAAATATTCATTAAAGAGAAGAGTGTTGCCAAGTTATTTTGGAAAGAACTAAAAGCAGGTCTATAACGGCCAGAGGAATTGAAAGAAATTGGAGACCCAAATTAATACATGTATCACTAAGTGCTCGACTATCCCATTGGAGATTTTTACATCTTCAAAGATTGGTTGAAAAGAAAATACCGAAAGGGGGAACTCACATTATCAAAAAATGTGATGGCTCACCCTTGAAAGGAATCATCTCGGGTGGTTATGTACTCTTCTATACCCCCAGTTGAAGAAAGAAGAAATGAAAGAAACTAATTAAAAAGGAGCAGTGGGAGACTGCGGTCTCCAAGAAAATGGTGAAAATGTTAAAGCAGCTCAAAGAAGTATTAGGAGTAAAGTTCAAATCTCTTGCTGAGTCGGTGTTAGATCTAAAAGGATTATCGAAGGTACATGTATCTACTTCCAAGAAGCACCTTGGCTAGGCTAGTTCCTCTGGATCTGGCAAAATAAAATCTTCCAAAAGAAAAACCAAACTAAAGAAGCCTATGGAGAAGAAGATAGCAACTTAAAGAAGTATCGATAGTTTGGATGAATACTACTACACTGTGAGGCATCCCATTAAGATTGCTAATTTTTTTACTAAGCTTAAGATTGATGGGGCAGAAAAGACAAACAAAGACCCACTCCCTATAGAAAATTGTTGGGTCATTTCGACAACACCAATGGCTCCGACCATAAAGAAAAAAAGATGTTGCTTCTGAGTCATATTTGATAATATCACCAATGAATTACAGTGTGCAGGAGGATATGTATTTTCTTGAAGAAGATGAATCAGATCTTTATATCGCTTCGTAGATGGAGCACGTGAACTTGAGTAGTAACTTTGAATCAATGGATGAATCTCCAAATATGATGATGGTTAACTTTGAAGAAAATTTGCCATCATACAAGTCTAAGCCATAAGAGATTGCCTATGTGCAATTGAGAAATGCTAAGAAACTATCATCCCCGTCGAAGAAAGGGGCCCTAATAAAGACAAAGGAAAAAAGGTACTAGTAAATAAAAATACTATCCCTAAGTACTCAAAAAAAAGACACTTCAACCAAACGAATAATTTATAATATCATATCACATCTAAAGAAAATACAAGTAGATCTTAACATGTATAATGCTTCCGTGATGTCTAAAGACCTTCGTGAGACCATAATTTAGACACTCAAAAACCCTGAAAAATATGAGGCATATTTTGTCGAACATAATATGATATAGGCCTTGCAAGCTTGAAATATTCCAATCATTTCTTTTGTTGAGGATGACATGATATTCGAAATGACATACCATAATCACCCTCTATATGTTACTACAGAGAATGATGTAATGCTTATTAATTGAATTTTGATTGATTTTGAATCCTCTATTAACCTTTTGAGCTTGAAAGCATTGAGATTGTTATGCCTCGATGTGCAGTATCTCGGGCTAGATAAATTAAAGGTGCATTATTTCAATGAGAAGGGGTAAAAGACTCTGGGAACATTCATGTTGTCCCTACCATTTAGGGAACTCCACACCGAGGCAAAATTTGATCTAATTAATGTGGACACCTCATTCAAGGCACTTCTGGGTGGCCCGTGGTTAAACTATTACGGTATTATCCCATCGACATTATATTAATGTATGAACTATATTAGGGATATAGAGGAATTCATAATTTTTAGAGATATCAGGCCTTTGGTGGTCCATGAAGTAAAAATCTATGAAGATGTCAATTACTTCATCCCCAAAAATCCAAAATCATCGAGTTCTCTTGAGGCTAAGGTAGAAAACCTAAAGGCTATAAAGAGCCCCAAACAAGAAGATGAGATAAAGCAAGCGAGGAGAAAGAAAGTAATGCCCACTCCTCCCAAAGCAATGATTAGTCCTAGACCAAGAAAACACATGCCTCACTCAAGGAGTGATACGGATGAGGATGATGTCATCCTTGCTAAATCTTAGGAAGTATGTCAATCAATAGTTAGAGGGAAAAAGCAGGCAAAATATTAAGACGATTACTATGATTATGAGTCTATCTACATGAATAAGGTTTAATATGTATTCTCAAGAAGAATGGATAATCTATTAATCTCAAATAGTGTATGTGTAAACACACATTTTCCCCTTCAAAATTTTAAAGAAATTATTTCCTGAGATGTGCATGATGTTGAGGAGCTTGTAATATTTTATGTGCCTCCTCTAAGAAAAAAAATGGACCGAGGACCCTATTTTATAAATGTGGAGATCGTAAAGAAGAAGGGAATCAAGACTAGGTCAAAAGGCCATCAATCCCAAGGAGATAGTACCTATGAGAATGGCCATATTTAAAACTTAAAAGATCCAAAGGATATTTCAAAATCAAGCCATAATTTGCACTCCTGCATAACAACTTTGCCTTTTCTTAAAGCTTTGGCATCAATGAAACCATGATGCATTACGAAGAAAGGATATTCTTATATGGAGAGGTATCAGATTAGTCAGACAAAAGTATCATTAAAAAGAGATGTGTCAAGCCATCGCACGTGGGGAAATTAACTTTGATGATGGTGGAACTTGAGAGATTTATGAAGCTCATGATTATGATGATCAGCCTGTAGAAGCCTAGCCTACACTGGAAGAGCTTGAAGATAGTAGATAGGTGTCCACTATAGATGAGCTGAAGGAGATCAATTTGGGGGCTAAGGAAGACCCTCACCAACCCTAATAAGCTCCCTTCTATAAGAAGCTTAAATGGAATAAATGAAAGAGCTTCTCTGTGAATTCATATATTACTTTGTCTGGAAATATACAGAGATGCCTGGTTTATCCCTTGATTTAATAATTCACATATTAGCCATCATGCTCAATGTAGTACCCATCAAGCAAGCTCTAAGGAGAATGGGATTAGAGATTGAGCATTAGGTGATTATAGAAATGAGAAGCTCATAGAAGATGGCAATATTCGAGAAGAAAAATATGCTAACTGGATCATCAATATTGTCCATGTATAGAAAAGAACAGTCAAATATGTGTCTCTATTGAATTTAGAACCTAAATAAGGTTTATCTAAAAGACTATTTTCTACTCCTTGTGTTAGATCTATTAGTGGATAACACATCCAACTATGATATGTTCTCCTTCATGGATGGATCATTGGGCAATAATTAAATCAAAATGGCACTTAAAGATGAAAAGTATACATCCTTTAGAACACCCATTGGTATATTTTTCTATATGATCATGCCCTTTGGATTGAAAAAGCTGGTTTCACCTATCAATGTGAAATGACTCACATATTTGATGAGCTAATTCATCAAAAGGTTGAGTTCTATGTAGAATAATTACTTGTTATGAGTATGGACAAAAAAGATCACATTAATGGTCTAAGGATAGTGTTTGAGAGGATCAAAAAAATATGATCTGAAGATGAACCCTTGGAAGTGTGTATTTGGGGTATCCTTAGGGACATTTCTCAGATATATTGTCCGTCAATGAGGAATAAAAATTGAACCTAAGAAAATCAAAGCACTCATAGAGATGCTTCCATAGAAGAACCTCTGTCAACTTCGATCCTTATAAGGGCAACTAGCTTTCATTCGATGATTCATATCAAATCTATCTAGTAGGTGCCAAAAATTTTCAAAGTTAATAAAGAAAGATGTCCCCTTCAAATGGGACACAGAATGCTAGGAAGCATTTAATAGTATTAAAAGATACATGTTGAATCCACTTATTCTTACAGTGCCAATTCTTGGAAAGCCTCATATACTATACATGACAGCATTGGAATATTCCCTCAAAGCATTATTGACCCAATAAAATGAAGAAGGCAAAGTGAATGCACTATATTACATCAGCCGGGGGTAGATTGGAGTGAAAATTTGCTAATCTTAAATTGAAAAGAATTATCTGGCACTAATTTTTGCTATTCAAACTCTGTCACTACATATTATCTCACAAAATCACATTAATATCAAAGATTAATCTGTTGAAATTCATGATAACAAGGCCAACATTGATAGGTCGTTAGCTAGGTGGGCAGTAATTTGCCTGACATGAAAATCGTGCAGGTTGAAGAGAATGAAAAATCACCATTTGGGAGATGTACTTTAATGGGATGTCATCAATTAAATATGTCCGACCTCTAAAACTTGCAAGAGTTTGAGCCGTTATCAGACCCATTTTTATATTGCCTTAGGGAGGCATAATGAGATTTTCGTTCAGTGTGACTGAATCTCAGACCAAAAATGAAGCCAAATATAAAGCTCTAATAGGAGGACTAGAAATTGCAATTAATGTCAAAATCTAAAATCTTCAAATCTTTGGCAACTCACAGCTTGTAATAAATTAATTTCTATGCATTTATAAGATTTGCAAACTTGAATTGGCCCATTACCACCGATGAGCTCTTGAGCTTCTGAGACAAGTGCCAAATGTTAGAATTGCTCGAGTTCATTAAAGTTAAAACAGCATAGATTATTTGGAAAAATTAGTCAAGGATGCGGTAAACACTCACGAAGAAGAACCCATACTGATTGGAATTTACAGGCAATGAGTCTTAGAGTTGGTAATCTTACAATTCACGCAGGCACATGGAGTACCATATTTAATCCAGTTGGATTCAACCCTGGTTGACACTCAATCTCCCTATTAGGTCATTATTGAAAATCAACCAGAAAAATGTCATATAGTCAACAAACATAAAACTAGTAGATGCTTAGGGTCATAGATACAATGCTTAGATATTAAAATAAAATATGATTGAAGACAACCATTCATTGACTACTTCAAAGAAAATAAACTCCTGATGGATAAATCGCTAGCTGCATAAATTTAAAAGAAGGAGTTACGATACGTGTTTGTCAATGACACGCTGTACCGATGATCTTTTAATCAAACGTGTCTAAGATACCTAGGGCCAGGCAAGTAGATAGAGCGGTGATAGAAGTCTATGAAGGGATATGTGGTGCGCACCAATCAAGTCCTAAGATGGCTGCCAAAATCAAGAGGATGGGTTATTATTGGTCAATAATAGTGGAAGATTGCATTGCCATGCTAAGAGGAGCCACAAGTGTTAAATTCACGATAATGTTGTACATCAGCCGCCAAATACACTACACCCGACAGTAGCATCTTGGCTATTTGAATGATAGGGCATAGATATAATCGAGTCGATATATCTATTATCATTAGCCGAACATTATTTCATATTGGCAACAACCAGTTACTTTTCAAAGTGGGAAGAACAACTCCATACAAAGAAGTTATGTCTGACCATGTGAATAGCTTCTTCACCCATAATGTAATCTACATATTTAGTGTATAGTGCTATGTGATCTCAGACAATGACATAGCATTTAATAGCATAAAAATTTATAAGTTAATCCAGCATCATAATATCAATTGTAAAAACTCATCATTATATAATCCAAGGGAAAATGGCTTGGTGGAGGCCTTCAATAAGATGCTGGTAAAACTTTTGATGAGGATCCTCATCAAGAATAAAAATGAACGGCATACAAAGATGGCGGAAGAGTTATGGGCATATTGTACTACTTACAATATTCCAACCAAATCCATTTCCTATGCACTTATGTTCGGAGGTAAAGTCATGTTGCAACTAGAAATTTAACTACATTCACATCGGATAGCCATCAAATATGATCTCACCCAAGGGAAAATGCCAATCACCCCTCATTGAAAAATAAGTGGTAAATTTGTATCCAACTGGGAAGGCTCCTTTGTTATAAAAAAAGTATATCAAAGAGGAGCCTATTAGTTAATCGATCTAGATGGTCAGACACCCATGCCACTGTTAAACGATTGATACTTGAAGAAACATCATGCATAGGGATAATTATGTACTTAAAGTATTTTATACTTCAAATGTATCCACAAATATGTGTATAACTTATGTTTTGAAATTATCTTGTAATACATAAATGCATTAAAAAATATGAGGGCATTTTAAATATTTATTCAGGTTGACATCGTGTCACGTATAGAGATCCATAAATAAATATTTAAAATATTAAAATTTCAAAATGGCCCCATTTAAAAAAATTATTGTGAGGAAGAGGGTATTTAAATATTTAATTGGGTTGACATCATGCTACGTGTTGATATCTTTAAATGAATATTTAAAAATTCAAAACTCTCAAATGTATCCCATTTCAAAACCTCACTATGAGACAATGGTACTTAAGTGTTTATTTGGGTTGACACCATTCTATGTGCCGAAATCTCCAAAAAAATATTCAAAATCATCAAGCCTTATATTCCTTCGAATAGGAATACGATGAATTTTATTATTAACACATATGTATGAATTTTATTATTAACACATATGTAGGTAGTTTTCTTAAAAGTTTGGGGCACCATATCATATGTACTAATATTTTAAAAGTAAAGGAAGATACTTTTGTGACTATAAACTCCAATAAATCATGCCAAAAAAGCTTGAAGTTCTCTAACAGCCTGAAGCTTAAGATTTATATGAGTGTAAGAGGTTGAACTCAACAAGCTCAAATATGGTGGGATTGCTGGCAGCTATATCTACTCAACACACCAAAAGAAATTCTGTAGTAGTGGAACCCCCACTTCGTCAACTCGTTAGTAAGAATTATATGAAGAATGAAGGCTAATTTAACTCGACGATTCCTAATAGTCATAGTCCAAAAAATTATCCTAATTGACAAAAGAATCAAAAGTTATAGTGGGAAGGATGAGTCACAAACAACTACAAAATATTTGTAGATTTAAATTTGCAACCACAAATGATGACTTCAAATGTACAAACTTAAGAAGATTCAGTATTGGGAAGTGTATTTCCCATAGCTTAAGTCTAAAGCTTAAATGGGTGTAAGAGGTCAAATCTAATACGCCAAAATATGGCCAGATTGCTAGCAACTCCATCTACTCAACACGCCATAAGAAAGGTCGTAATAGATTAACCCCAGTTTCAGCAACCTGAGGATGAAGAACTATCAAATCCTAACTCATCTAATATGATAAACTAAAGTAACTTAGATTGAAGACTTCTTAGATGGTTAACGATAAGAATAATACCTACATTCAATACTATCAACTAAGTTTAAAACCTGCACATTTTTCAATAAGTCCGCCGCACAAAGCATATAATCACAAAAAGCTAAATCCCCAAAATTCAAGCTAAATTTATGATAATTAGCTCTAGCTTGTGTCTATAGTGATGAAACCCATAACTACCCTTAAAAATAGGGGGCATTTTAAATATTTATTTGAGTCAACATCACTGCATGCTAAGCTCCCCAAACAAATATTTAAAATTTTCTACTAAAACTCAATAAAACTCCTAAATTTAGCTCAAAGTGAAACACAGCTCAACACAGCCCTGATTGTATCAAAAAAAATCTCTATTCAATTTATATATATGATTAACATGAAGTTCAAGTATACCAGAGACTCTAGACACAACAAACTACAAAAAAGGAAAAGAGGAAGGATATAGACACATCAAAAGAGGCGAGCTTGTAAGCCCTCCAACTGTTCGGTAACATCAGCTATAGCCTGAAACTCTATCTAAGCAGTCTAAAACACCTCATCAGCCTATGCCATTGCTGAGTCAGCTGCCACCAACTCCTGGTGTAAAGTATTATGGCACTGTTCCTCCATCCTAGTGAGATAATCTCATCGGTCACACCCCTCCCGTAAGTGAAACCTCCAGGCCATCACCTGTCGGACATCCCTCAAGAGGTCGTATATGTAGTCTGTTAGCCTATATAACTCATGGTTCAAGCTAGAAGACCTCTCGTAATGTCTCCTCAAAGCTCTACACAATAGTCAAAACAATCATGAAAATTATTAGCCATCTCCCATCTCCTAGCAACCCTCTCCTCTAACTTTAAAAGTGTGGCATTAGTCCATAAGATGGAGAGGGTCCTCATTCACCGGATATAAAACTACCTCGCGACACATCGCCTCCTAGAAAAGTAGCTTGATATGGTCCACCCTAAAACTAACAAGTATGCTGAGGGTCTGGTCAGAAGAAGAAACAAACCCAACCCAAGACTCTATAGATCCTGGGTTTATGATGGCTATCAAATCCCATAAAAATATTTCATAGTGGTTATACCTGCCAGCATTCTAAGAGTCTAGAGATAGGGGAATATAGTAGTGAATCTTTGAAGTATAATCAACCCCCTCAAGCACTGCATAAAGAATTACAAGCATTTAATATAATGTCAGATATTGCAATGCAATGAAATAAATTAACTTATAAATATGTAGTTGTCAAAGGGCTCATACAGTCAACTGGATGACTAGCAGGAATGAAAGGAGGGCCGATAGAGTCAATCGGGTGGCCCTCATGAAAGAAAGAAAACCCTGTATGCACTAGGTTTAAGGTCGTCATTATGTGCAAGTGTCCCCCAAAGAACTCCATAAGTGAACCTACAACATCCCTAGAAGATTCCACAAGCCAAAATGACTTACCAAGGTACATCAGGAAAGAGAAGTCATTAAGAGGGTCCATCATGTTATAGCTAATAAAGTCTGACTTCCTAGGTCTCTAAGAACTCTCACCATCATCTCCAAGTAAAGAGTGGACATCCTCAAATAACCAGGAAGATAAAGTGCGTTGAGAGTCAACATGTCTACCCAAAGGGCTGGAACTCTCAGTAGGAGGGGGCTTAGCTGCCACATCTGAAAATCTATCAGGAAAAGGAACAACAATTTTGGTAGTAGTATAAGCCTCAATGTATGTCCCTATATTAAACTTGAAAGAGAAATGAATTAAGCAGTTTATATCAAATTAAATTAATTACTAATGGAGAGAAAGGGGTAGAAAAGTACCTCTATTAGTAGTAACCTCTAAAAAGACCCTACGGGACTATGTACCCTTGGCATCACAAGCTCCTGCACGCTACACTAGTATCTCTTTGCGACATGTTCCAAAGAGGGACCGAAAGATACCCATACCCAAGATAACCGGGTGCAGCTAACTTCTATATAAATGGATGACTAAGCCAAAAGAAAACTAGAACCCATGACAAGACTCAGTAAGTGTAGACATATCAACACCGCTATGTAAAAATGTGCCTCTTGCAAAGCTATGTCCTGCCTCATATCTATAACTCATGGAACTAGTGGCCGACCATCATAGGCATTGACCTGGAAGAACCCAAACTATCTAGCCACCCTATTGGGTTGGTAGCCCTCTCAAGTCACTATATTTCCTAAATGTTAGTAGGCCTGGGCACATGTTGATTAGATATTTTACAACTATTAGACCCTGTCTGGTACGTATTAGCATGCACCTCCCTCGCTAATCATGCATTTCTATAACTACTGTTCCCCTTAGGTGGGGTAAAAAACTAACTGAGTTGGGCTGCTAAACTAAGGAAACCCTATCAGTAATCAAGTGTGGAGCAAAGAAAAAGAGGCATATCCTATATAATTCAAATGTAGTAGATGCCTAGGACAATTGAGATACATTGGGGTACCCCATCTTTGCAAAGTATGGTGGCCACTCCAAGAAACAAAATGTTCCAAGTATATACAGAAGAATCCATTTATAAAGGTAGCGCCACGACAAGATTAGGTCCTGCAGCTCAAGTGAAGTGGCCTCATAAGTAGTCTGAAGAGATTTGTAGATCCTAAAAAGTATTATTGGTGCCAAATAAAGATGATATCCTTATGATAACTACCTAGCATCTAAAAGAGCACTATACCAAATAAATCATGCCCTGAGCAGAAATACAAAAGTGTAGAGCCAAGTAGCTAGAAACCCTACCAAAAATAAGTCATCACTGACGCCAGACAAAAATAGGGAAATGTAACTGGAAGTGAAAGTTGGCACGGTGGTCTCCTCAGATAACAAATCACCGTGCTACAAACTGATACCAAAAGGTTCACATAGTGAGTCACATTGATAGTTAAATAGTCGCGCTAAATAAATTTGTGGACCCAGAAATCCACAGGTATGCTGACTCTGGCATATGCTAATAACTCTAAGGCTCTATACACTCATCTGTAGTGTTAAAGAAGTGTGGGGTGAATAACTGGCACCATCAACCTTCCTCTCTAATCTCCATCTTATGAGGGAACCCAACAAAATAACTGCTCATTCAAAGGAACAAATTCATCAAAATGGTGTCTAAAAATTAGCAACCCGAATATTATCTATAGGTCTGAGAGTGTCACAGTAAGCTCCTCTACTCCAACCCAAAAGGTACTGTAGCTAGAATCCCAAAACTCGACTAAGCCCCGGGCCCAAGAAGTATGAAGACACCTGTAGTTAAACAAAGAGGCATAAAAAGCCTAGTAAATCCCTACCTCCTACAATGTACCCCTTTTTATATATGTAAAACATAGCATGCCCAGTTAATGTAGCTGCTGACCGGGATATGAACCTGTTGAAACATCGAGTCCTGTTGCTACTCCAAAGGTGTAGAGTATAGCTTATAGTGGTTTAGAAGACTCGACTGTACAACTAGCTCAATAATGTTTACAGTAAGCACTAGAACGTCAAAGGTACCCCAATTGACCTGGGAAACAGAACTCTCAAGTGGGTGGTACTCCCTGCACTATAGTCTAAGGCTCAGGACCCACCTGTCAGGATCCTCAAGCATAATAGAATCTTTAGAACACCATGAAGTAAGGTAGAATTAGCAAAAAACATATGAAAAATGTCCCACCCCTTTAGCATGTCCTAAAGCTACTCTAGCCTATTATGTATATCAATATTTCCCTAGGGATCCTGCCTATCAATAGCATCCCAGATGGCAACCTAGCTAGGCTCACCGGAGGGTAAGTCATCAGGTCTCTACCAATGAAACATTCCCTTTATAGAAAAAATATGCAAAATGCCTCATAAAGTTACCAAAAGACTTTCAACAATATTAAAATAAATGTGATACACTCTAGATACGTACCACATTTTTTGGGGGGGTATTTGTTGATTCATATATGTAAAACCATAAGCGAAAGGAGCAAAACCTATAAATCTAAAGGCACATGCTTTGACAAAACACATCACTTGAAATGTCAAACGACCTTCAATTACCAAACAAACTATGTTGTTTTCATCAAGACATCACTCATAGTCAAATTAGACGAAATTGATACTAAGAGATAGCTGACACCTAAAATTAACATGTAGCATCACTGAAATAATGTCAAACAACAAATAGACTTTACTGTTACATCCAAAATTTCATCAACATCCTAAATATACATCTAATTTGATTAATTAGGAATGGCTATGGTGGTGGCAAGAATCCTAAGGCGATAACACATAAATTGAGGATTTTGGCACTCAATATCTCCCAAATAATGTTTGATCATAAAATGGGCATCACAGATTCATCTAGGATGTCATTGATATTTAAAATATACATCTTATTTGATTAATTTGGATCAATCAAGGTTGTGACCTAAATCTCGAGCCGACAACACATAAATCAAGGATTTTAGCACTTAATGCCACCCAAATGTTGTTCGGTCACCAAAGACTTCACAATTGTGATCAAAATATCATTGACATTAAAATATATATCTTATTTAATTAATTGGGATTAGCTGAGGTGGTGGCATGAATCCTAATGTGGCTTTACATAATTCAAGGAATTTAGCACTCGATGTCACCCAAATGATGACCGATAGTAGAATAGACATCACCTTTATGTCTTAAATGTCATTGATATTTAAAATATACCTCTTATTATGAAGTGTATCTGAAATATCATCAGCATTCCAAATACACATCTTATTTTTTTAATTGGGATCGACCGAGGTGGAAACACACATCCCAAGGTAAGAACATGTATATCGAGGAAATTTTCCTTGATGCTACTCAAATGATTTCTGATGATAAAACAAACTTCTCTATTATATTTGGAATATTATTAACATTCAAAATATACATCTTATTTGATTAATTGGTATCATCCAAGGTGGTGGCATGAATCTCGAGACAAAAACATATAAATCAAGAATTTTGGTACTCGGTGTCACTCAAATGATATTTGATCATAGAATAGACTTTATCGTTGCATCTAGAATGTAATCAACATTCCAAATATATATATTATTTATTCAATTTAAATCAGCAAAGTTAGCGGTACATATCCCATGGTAAGAACACGTATATCAAAGAAAATTGCCTTGATGTTACCCAAATAAAGTCTGATCGCAAAAAAAAACTTCACTATTATGTTAAGAATATCTTAAATACCTAAAGATAATAGTCAATTTAATTAGATTAAAATGTGTGAGTGTGGGCTCCAAAAATTCAGCCCCAGCCTCTGCCCGCTGCAACTATTTTTCTTTTTCTTTGGCGAGGGAGTTTTAACGGAATTAATTCCTGGGTAAATTTTGGAAGGTAGATGGGTTTGTAGATAAGACACTACCTAGAGATTTCTCCCTCATTTTGTTAGGACTTTATGATCTGAGTTCTGATTTCCCTCATTCAATTAATTACCCCACTTTATCACGAGAGAGAACTTTCAATTAAGGCTAGTCGTTGATCATATTCATAAAAATACATGTTATCTGGCATATAGTAGCAACAATGGGATTAGGATTTAGAGATTTGGAAAGTTGAAAATTTGATATTTAAAATAGAAACTACACCGTCTTGCATTTAAAGTGGATGGTGGGGGAATGGATGATGGACCCGATCAAGATCCCATGGTTCTGTCATCCCGGGCCATCGTGGTCCCTTGTCTACTTAGTCAGAGGAGGTAGTCGACCAAACCTGACAGAAGTATCCTTGTCGGTAGCCATGGGTTGCTTCATCTAAGGGAACCTTGTAGACCTAGGTTGAATGCTTGCCCAAGGGGACAAATTTGAATCCACCTTAGCTAACAGAGGGTTTTGTGCCCTATCAATTATATTTTATTGATTCATATCTTAAGGATTTGATGCCACTAAGGAACGCATTGGCTCTGGCCATAACCAGTATTTCATGGTGCCATTTCACTACAAAAAAATAGGTAATTAGCTACCAACAAAATTGGTCGCTAAAAATGTTAATTTGGACGCTAAAGCAAATAGCGACCAAAAATTTTTGGGTCACTGATTTGTCGCAGTAGCCTCGTCGCTGAGGCTTTTAACGACCAAAAAATTTTTTTGGTTGCTAAATTAGCGACCACTAATTAGTATTGATCACTAAAATTGGACATATTAGCGACCATGTTTTGGACGCTAATGAATATTTATTTGGATGCAATTTAATAATTTTAATAATTAAATTTATTTATTACATTTTTCCTGTAGCTACCAAAATAAAAATTCGTCTCAAAATGATCAACCAAATAAATCACATCCCCTTTAATTTCATTAAGTTTTGATATATATTTATGGATATAAAATCTATTATATTTAGTACAAAAAAATTGTTATCCAATTATTATGCAATAACTATAGCAATTAAGATCAATCCATCACTCCTTTATATTGCAATTAGTTAGATCAATTTCATAATAGAGAAATAACACATTTTATTAACTTCTGGTAACAATAATAAAAAGCATAGAATCCAAAAATTTATATTAATTCATCAGTATCATTATCAAGAATTTGCATATGCTTTAACAAATACATCCATCAATTAACATAAAAAAATGTGATCTAAAAAATTATTAATCATAAAATCTTAATGTTTAGAAAATGATAACATCTAGTTAACATAAAAAAATTTCATTTACTTTTATATAAATAAATATAAAATTACAAAATCAGCTCTATCAAAAGTAAACGACAACATCAATCTATAACCATGCTAACACCAATAAATATATTGTACTGCTGCAGTGTGGGATCCAATTCCATATCCATCAATGCACATTTCATATGCAAAGAATTTCAACTAGGAGTACAAGTAGGCAATTTAAAATAAATCTTTTAAAATAAATCTGTGTATATGTTGAAGACTCAAACCTTAACAATTTAAAATAAATCTTTTAGATATTAAATCTTAAAATAAAATCCAATAAAGAAAAACGATTAGTATTAATAATTATTAATTTCTGCTGATATTTTTCATATTCTTTGCGTACCATATGCGTATATAATTCGTATATTATGCATATACGTTGCATATTTAATGTGTATACGATTCGTATCTATTGCGTTTTATATGCGTATTTAATGCGTATCACCTGCTTTTCTAAATTAATTTTATTTTCTTAATTTACACAGATTTACGTCTATCCTATATCTTATCGATGTTATATTTCCATATTTAGAACAATCTGTTATTCTTTTTCTGATATAATTTCTCTTGAAATTGAATAAAACTTGAAGAACCTAAATTTCTACCAATTTCTTCAATTTCCTGGATTCGAGCAAAACGCTCTACTGATTTACCAGCTCATGACAATGTGGAATATTCTAAAGAAATGTTTTATTATAGAGGGTCATATTATACCTTTCACAGCTAATGAAGTGGCCCTCCTTACGGATCTTCCAAATAAAGGTGAGGAGATTACCTGGCTTTCCTTGCCCACTAGAACCATCACTTCAAAGGATATAAAGTATGAAATGCTTGAGTTGATGAGAGAAATCACCCCAGAGACTATGTTGAAAATATTTATTATGTATCTATGTTCAAATTTATTTTTCTAACAAAGCAACTTCAAAATCCCTAGGTTGTTAAAAATAATATCAAATAATATTGATGATTTTTCATCAATTAATTGGGCATGGTCGATTTGGGAATGCCTGGTTGAAGAATTTAATAATGTATCTATGAAGATCTCAAAGAACAAGCCAGTAGGTTATGTTAATAGTTTTATACCTCTGCTAATTGCGTGCTAAAATAATTCTAATTTAACATTTTATTTGACAGATTGATTTGCTAAAAATTACTTTTATTTTATATAGGTTTGGTTCCATGAGCACACTTCCATTCATTACACGAAGTACCCTGAGAGAAGGCCCTGTTTCCTTCGATGGGTTGATGATATAGTATATAATACTGAGAAGACAGCTAAATTATTTGTTAATTTAAAGAGAAGACAGGTATATATTATGAAAATATTGCTTACATATTGCTTAAATATTGTGTATATATTGCGTATGTCTTGCGTATATTTTGCGTATGTTTTGCGTATATATTGCGTATATAATGCGTAAGTATTATGTATATATTGCGTATAGATATGCAATAATGAAATTATTTGATGATAAATTTGCTTATAAATTAATATTTCACAAATTTTTGTTGTCCTCCAAGGAGTTACCCCTGAAGAAGCTAATCTTCTGGGAATCAAGAAATATCCATCAAGCCCTCATTCTCATTTAAACCAACACACCTAAACATGATCTCCCCCCCCCCCCCAATCTCCCCAGCAACCCGAACCCAAATCTCCCCACCAAACCCAATCAACTCTTCTAGAAGAGAAAATAATAAAAATTGTCCAAGATACCTGCAAAAATCTCTTCCAAGAATTTGAAGCTAGGCTGAGCAAGAATTTTGAGGAAATTGTGAAAATAGTTGATTTTATTGATAACAAGCTCCAAAATTACATTGTTCAAGGAAATATTAATACTGATCAGCAATCTGCTCCATCCTCATCATCATTCATTCAATATCCAATGAAGAATATTTGGATATCTTCTAAACACACCAAGACCGAAGCCCCAGAGATTTCCAATGTCTCGGAGAAGTCCAAAATTGAAAGGGTGTACAAGAAGCAGAAATTAGACTGCAGAGATGACCAAGGCCATAAAAAATCAATCCCAAAGAAAAACAAGAAGAAGAAAAGGGTACACCCCCAAATAGAATCTGTCTAAAAAGAGTCATCACAAAAAATTTCATCCCCCAAAGAACCTCCCCAAAAAGAACCATCCCAACAAGTTCCATCGCCAAAAGAACCTCCCCAAGTAGAACCTCCCCAAGAAGAACCATCCCCAAAAGAACCTCCCCAAGAAGAACCAACCCAAATTATTCCTTCCCAAAAAGAACCATCCCTAATTGTTCCATCACCAAAAGAACCTCCGCAAGAACCATCCCAAAAAGTTCTATCCCCAAATGAACCTATAGAAAAAGAACCATCCCAAAAATTTCCATCCCCAAAAGAAGTAATTAACATTGATAATGTTATAGTAAAGGGTTTCCCTGCAAGTCTTACAGTGAACTACATTGGCTTGGAGATGTTGAGTCCTTAGAAGAAATTTTTTATCAGGGATAACATAAAGAATTACCTTGACATGTATTTTATTTGCAAAACTTGTGTGTATTGATTGTGTAACTTGTGCGTACTTCTTGCGTAATGTGTACGTATTGATTGCGTAACTTGTGCATATTGCTTGCGTAAGAATTATATGCGTACCTAATACGTATTTTATGTTTAATGATTTCAGTAGCAATCCAATATTTCAAGCTGGGAACGTTATAATTTATAGACGTGGGATGGATGAAATATTATCCTATGGTTACCTTGACAATGATCATGTAGATTCCTTTGCCATTTTATTAAATGAGAAGGCTAAAATTTTCCCAAACAAGTACCATAAATTTCTATACATCTCACCAATGTATTGGATTAGTATACTTGTTTAATTTATATATAATTTTATATTTTGAATATTTTATTCTTATATTTAATTCTTGCAGTATTACAAGTTGAAGGATCCAAGCTTAAAATTGTTCATCGAATACATAAACTACAAGTCTGTTCATTCATGCAACATTATACTTAATCCAATTATTGACGGTTCGCACTATACTCTTCTGGTTGGGTTCCGAAATCAGAAAAAGTGGGAATTTAACGATTCTGTTCCCAATCCTATGCATAGAAATATTGCTATAAAGATAGTAAGTATGAGATCATTTTTTAATAAATTTCAAAATTATTTTTCATTGAACAAAAATCTATTCCATATACTGTTAAGATTAGAAGCTTATATAGGGATTGCAAAAAATACTTTGATGATGATATCAACAAATGGAGTTTCAAGACAATCAAGAACGCACTAACTTAGTCAAATAATATAGATTGCAGAATGTTTGTTTGCAAATACATGGAAAATATTATTGGACAAAACAATACCAAGTGGAGAGAGAGTAAAGATTGGCAGGAAAAAATGCCAAAATATAGGTCAGAATTCTCGTACGCATTGTTCTGTGCAGCATTGAAATGAACTTTTCATATAGTATTTTTGTGTAAAGAACTGATATATGTAAATTATTTTTATAAATATCTGTGCATAAAATGATTTTCTTTGGATTTAGTAAACACGCACACGATACGCTTATGATACGTCACCCGGACGCATTTCATACACCTTCTATACACAATAATACGCATTCATGACGCATTTCATATGCAATCCATACGAAAGAAATATTCTTTGATTTATCTATCTATTTTTATTTAAATAGAGGATATTTAATAAGAACATTGATTTTTGGTGAAATACGCATATAATACGCATAACATGTGCACATAATAAACACAAGTAACAAATTAAAAGAACATTTATAACAAATACAATTTTACAAGAGTATCTATGTACAATCTATTAAAAACATTTAACCAAAAAAATTACAACATAATAAATGCAATAAAGAGAACATGGAAGCATTAAATTTTGAGCTTTGGTTTTCTCGCCATTGATTCTTGATTCCTTGTGATTAAAAAAGTTTTTCTTTGGCTTTGCATAGTACGCACTCTATACGCTTTGTATACAAATTCCGGATGCACATCATATGAATTACATACGCATATCAAATTCCATAATGTTTTCTTAAAAAAAATTAATTTAATTAGAAACTTATTATTTCAATGCATTCTATCAATATGAATCATCTAAATACTCATTTTAGGATCATTATAAAATGATTATAAAAATTTTCTCAAAGATACATAGTATATGTGTACACCCTTGTGCTACACAAGTGATAGTTCTTGAGAGTGGGGGATATGCTTCATTGTTTTAGCATTCAATAGAGATATATCGAGAATCAAAGGAGTTTAAAATGCTTCGTCTCGTGAATAAAAGAATCATGAAGTGTTAAATATTGGGTTTCTCGCCATTGATTCTTGATTCCTTATGATTAAAAAGGTTTTTCTTTGGCTTTGCATAATACGTACTATATACGCTTTGTATACACATCCCGGACGTATGGCATACGTAATACATATAAAAATCAAATTCCTTAATTTTTTCTTAAAAAAATTTGTTTAATTAGAAACCTATTGTTTCAATGCATTCCTTCAATATGAATCCTCTAAATACTCATTTTAGGATCATTATAAAATGATTATAAAAATTTTCTCAATGATATATAGTATATGTGTACACCCTAGTGCTACACAAGTGATAGTTCTAGAGAGTGGGCAGTATGCTTCATTGTTTTAGCATTCAATAGAGATTTATGGAGAATCAAAGGTGTTTGGAATGCTTCGTCTCGTGAATAAAAGAATCAGGAAGAGTTGAATATTGGGTATCTCACCATTGATCCTTGATTCCTTGAGATTAAAATGGTTTTTCTTTGGCTTTGCATAATAGGCACTCTATACGCTTTGTATACATATCCCGGACGCATGGTATACGCAATACATACGCAAATCAAATTCCTTGATTTTTTCTTAAAAAAAATTATTTAATTAAAATTTTATTGTTTCAATACATTCCTTCAATATGAATCATCTAAATACTCATTTTAAGATCATTATAAAATGATTATAAAAATTTTCTCATTGATACATAATATATGTGTACACCCTTGTGCTACACAAGTGATAGTTCTAGAGAGTGGGGGATATGCTTCATTGTTTTAGCATTCAATAGAGATATATGGAGAATCAAAGGTGTTTGGAATGCTTCGTCTCGTGAATAAAAGAATTAGAAAGCGTTGAATATTGGGTTTCTCACCATTGATCCTTGATTCCTTGTGATTAAAAAGGTTTTTCTTTGGCTTTGCATAATACGCACTCTATACGCTTTGTATACAAATCCCAGATGCATGGCATATGCAATACATACGCAAATCAAATTCCTTGATTTTTTTCTTAAAAAATTTATTTAATTAGAAACTTATTGTTTCAATGCATTCCTTCAATATGAATCCTCTAAATACTCATTTGAGGATCAATATAAACTGAATATAAAAATTTTCTTAAGGATATATAGTATATGTGTACACCCTTGTGTTACACAAGTGATAGTTCTAGAGAGTGGGGGATATGTTTCATTGTTTTTGTAATCAATAGAGATCTATGGAGAATCAAAGGTGTTTGGAATGCTTCGTCTCGTGAATAAAAGAATCAGGAAGCGTTGAATATTGGGTTTCTCGCCATTGATCCTTGATTCCTTATGATTAAAAAGGTTTTTCTTTAGCTTTGCATAATACGCACTCTATACGCTTTGTATACCTATCCCGGACGCATGGCATACGCAAGACATACGCCATTGATCCTTGATTCCTTGTAATAATAGGATAATGGGTTAAAATTCTTTAATAATCATCGAAAATCTTCGTCTCATGAGTAATAGAAGCAGGCAAAATAGAATTTTGATTACATAGAAAATACGCATTACAAACACTCTGTATACACATCCAGGATGCATTGCATACGCAGTCCATACGCAAATCAAAATTCACAGATAAAACAAATATTCTTATTAAAATAAATAATACTACAAAGATAATAATATAAATATTCTTATTACATTTAATTTTCTAATTTAATGATCTCGCCATTGATCCTTGATTCCTTGTTATTTAAAAGGTTTTTCTTTGGCTTTGCATAATACACACTCTATACGCTTTGTATACACATCCCGGACGCACGCCATACGCAATACATACAGCATTGATCCTTGATTCCTTGTAATTATAGGATAATGGGTTAAAATTCTTTAATAATCATGAAAAATCTTCATTTCGTGAATAATAGAAGCATGCAACATAGAATTTTGATTACATAAAAAATACGCATTACATGCGCTCTGTATATGCATCCAAGATGCATTGCATACGCAGGCCATACGCAAATCAAAATTCATAGATAAAACAAATATTCTTATTAAAATAAATAATACTACAAAGACAATAATAATACAGATATTCTTATTATATTTAATTTTTTGATTTAATGATATCCATCATCAACTTCAGGTACATTGTTGATGGCTTTTTTGAACGTACGCCTTTTATGTGTTCCTCAGTGAAGCATTTGGGTATGCTTATGAAATTAGAATGCTTTGCTCGCTTTACTGATGGATGACTGGACGGTTCCCCGGCTATGAATTCGTTGGTCATGCACTCGGGTATGCTTGTGAACTGCTGTACTGATGCCTGACTATACGGGCATGCTTGTGATATGAAGTCATTGGTGAACCATTCGGACATGCTTGTGAAATTGCACTGCTTAGCTGATGGATGACTGGACTATATAGAATTTATGAAGTCCTCCGTGAAGCATTTGGGCATGCTTGTGGAATTACACTGCTGAGCTGATGGTTGCTTGGAGTGTACAGAATTTTTGAAATCCTCCGTTAAGCATTCGGGCATGCTTGAAGTAGTAGAAATTTTTGTTGTGTTTTTCTTCACTGGTGGTTTCCCTGTTAAAAAATTTAATAACAATTTGTCATAATAGATAATAAATCAAATTAGACAAAAAAATAAAATCATACTCTTTGGCTTCTTTTCCCAATGACTTTTCAGCCTAGCATTGGATATGCCTTTAGGCTTACGCTTTAGAGGATCTTTTAGTTTTACACTGCCACCCTATGTAGACTTATTGTTCTTTCTCTTCCCATAAGCAATCAAATCGAGTTTATTAGATGTATCCTTCATCGAGGTCAATAGGAATTCTTCACCCTCCTCATTCAGCTGCGCTCATGTGCTCATTTCATATGAAAACCTGCTGATATAATTTCTGAATATGAATCAACTACTAGCTTCAGAGCTATTCTGAGAATTTCCTTTCAAATTTTGACCAGAATATATATCTTGTCGAGCTCGTACTGACCATCGCAATAGTAGGTACTTCTCGAGGATTTTTCCAATAGTCATTTGCCTCAAAACTATTATGCAGTGAGAACACAATAAACCCATCATTTCAAACTTTCTGCAGGAGTATTGAATGTTATCATTTTGTGCATCAAAATCAACAACCCATTGTTTACAATGATCCTTTTTCTCTATGTAATAGACAAAAAAATTAGAAGAATCACAAGACTCAAGCTCTATACTCATTACACCAACACCGTGTAAAAATTCTTGTTCAAAAAATGAGTATATTTTCTTTGAATAAAATTGAGTAGCTTGCTTTAATATTGAGCAGTTTCTTATTACAGGTTCTATTTCGAACTGGCTGCATCTATAATCCTCATATTGTTCATTTCGGCGCCAATTCCTCATCACCTTCTCTAAACCCAGAAAGCAATCAATTATAGAGCTTGTGGGCTTAGAAATGCCATGACACACATTATTAGTAGACTCGCTATATTGTGTTGATAGAATGTCCATGCTAAAGCAATCCTTATTGAAGGTTGTTGACCACTTATTCCTTATCCTATAAAGATCCTGCAACCAAACATAATCTTGGAGGTTCCCTTGTATGATCAATTCAGCCCATGCATCCTCAAACTCCTCCTCATAGTCACATTTGCTCAAACACTTATTGAAGAGGCCTTTGACTTTGATTTTGGTATTGTAGCATGATACTTTTGATGGAGCCTTTTTACGGATATGCCATTGGCACAGTCTATGGCGACTGTGAGGTAGTGCAACTTTTATGGCTCTAGCCATTGCCTGGTCTTGATCTGTATATATTATTTTTGGATGTTTATCACCCATCATTCTCACAAAAGTTGTAAACAGTAACGTAAATGATTCAATTGTCTCTTCGAACAAGAAGGCCACCCCAAGCAAAATATTTTGCCAATGATTGTTAACCCCGAAATTATACTTATTAAGCTTATAACTTGTATCAAAAATTACCACATCACCAAAGCAGTCATAATCTATCCTACCAATCCCATCAACCCAAAAAAAATTAACAATCTATCAAATTCATCCTTCTGGACATCTCAAGCAAACATGTTATCATTAAGTTGACGTTCTTTAAATAACTCAATCAAAGTATTAGTGTCTCCAAATTCAATCTTTGCTCTTTTTATTTTTTAAATAAAGTTGTACGCATCCCTCCTTGTGAATCCAATATTTTCGACACCTCGAACTTCATAAGCAAGGAAGGAAAATGCATCAATGGTTCTTATCCCAGCTTCTGTCATTCCTTTAAGAACAGAAGCTTTTTCATCACACACATTCCTGCATGATCTAAGAAGACGCCAGTCTTCTGGCCTAGGTGAAATTGCTCTGATACCAATTGAAATTACTAGATGCGCCAAGAGGGGGTGAATTGGATGATTAAAAACTTCTTTAATGAAAAGAAATATCTTTTTATGACTTTATGCGGAAGCAAATTTCATTCACAATAAAAAGATAGATAATCAATTTCATCCACACAATAAATCACAATAAAAATAAATGCGAAAATAAAGTGTAGAAAAAATAAAGGAAAGAACACACCAATTTATAGTGGTTCGGTCAAACCATGACCTACGTCCACTCCCCGGAGGCACCCTCCGAGTATTACACTAAACCTTTAGTGATTCTCTTTTAGCCCCACGGCTAGGAAGAGAAGCCCTTACACAATCACTTCCACCTTCCCCGGTACGGCGGAGGAGCCGGGTCCTTTGACACCAACGAGATCTTCTTCTTCCCAAAACTTCCTTCAAGACGAACCTTGAATCCGATGGTACTGAGGAGCAAGCTCGCCAGAGCAACCGTGTGAACTATCCTTCACACTCCCTTGAAACCCCCTCCAAGGTTCTTCTCCCTCTCTCAAACTCCACCCTTTCCTCTCTCCCTTTCAAGTCCTCTCTTCAAGTTTTCTCTATAAAAACGAAGCCACAATGGCTGTCAAAAGACTCTTACAAAGTCTTATGAGAGTGCTTAAATAGAGGGCTCAAAAAACCCTAAAAATACTCAATTTAGCCGTCAAATATCGTACTGTACGATCGCAAGATCGTCCAGTACGATGTGCAAAAATTGACTTGTTAGTATTATACGAACCAGTTCGTACAGTACGATCCAAATGACAGCCGTTTTGATTGCATAATCTCAGGATTAACTTAGGCAATATTTCAAACATCGTACCGTACGATTATGATCGTACAGTACGATTATACAACTGTTCAAATTCAAATTTTTGCCTAATTTAATGGACAGCGGGCTTTCTAATTATAACAGATCGTATAGTACGATTAGTTATATTCAAAATTAATTTTTTCAGGAAAAATAAATATTTTAATTTATTTCTGTTACACCAGATCGTACAGTACGAAATAAATTCGTACAGTACGATGAACAGAAAAGTTAAAATATTCATAATCATTTTTTGCTCCCTCTGTGTGTGTGCATGATCAACAAACTATCATACATCATTATACGACTTGACTCAATAAATGAAAATTACATACTCATTTAATGTGACCAATTCTACGCAATCTTGAGTCTTGAATCTTCAAAAAATGGTGCATGATGTACCTGAAATATTAGTTAACATAAAAAGAAATATGCACTGCAAATACCAGAAAAAATAAAAGATTAATAAATATTATTTGTTATCATCAAAATCATAAACTCGGAAGCCCGAGTTGCAACACTAGGAAAATCATGATTGTGATTTTCAATAAATTTTTTCACCTTCCAATATCCAGCTTCATCCACTGTAAACCTAATCATAGCTGGACAACTAGCTCGGGTATCTGATTTTTGATATTTCCTTTGAATATTAAGATCAGACAACTTCTTGAAATCATCTTTTGAACAAACAAAGTCCTTGGATTTTAAATTTCTGGAATTTGACCAGTAATTATGATGATCCTCACGAACACTAAAGCCAAGATTTTGGTCAGAATTACAATAAGTCTCGTATGCCTCTTTCTCATTAACATAAACATCCTCATAAATACGCAATAAATGAATTATACATACGCAACCAATAAGCAGTAATTAAGCAAAACAATAATCAACATATACGCAACCAATACGCAATAAAAACTCAACAAATATGCAATTAATACGCAATGTATACTAAACAAATATGCAACTAATACTCAATATATATCAAACAAATAAGCAACACATATGCAATTAATACGCAACAAAACTTTGCAATAAGAAAATCGTTCTACAAATTCGTTATTGTACCCTAGCTCAATACTACTTTATAAGAAGGATTTTTATTACGTCCGGTGTAAGGACGTAGAGGAACGTTTGGTTGGAGGCAAAGTCCCGCCAAAAAACTCGGTATTTGCTTGGTACAACTAGGTATTATTTGATATTAACGAGGAATACCGCTCTTTGAAGACTAATACCGAGTTATACCGAGCTGTACCAAGAAATACCGAGTTGTGCCTGGTTTTTCTAGGAAAAACTCGGTACAACTTTTGTATAACTCGGTATTTCTCGGTTTAGCTCGGTATAATTCGGTATTGGGTTTTCAAATGATGGAATTCCTCGTTATTATTTGGTATTGCTCGGTATTTGCTCAGTACAACACATTTTTTGGCGGGATTTGGCCTCCAAACGAACGTTCCTCTACGTCTGATCCGAGTACGTAATAATTGTTCTTAAAAGAAGGGACCATGGGGGGGGGGGGAGGAGTTGTAGACGTGGAGAGGTTCAAGTCTGACCGGAGCTCGTGGTCGAGTATTCAAGTAAGGGAGTAAAACTCATATCAGTGGTTCAATCACCTCAGCTGTGTGGAATCGACGGGCTAAGGTTGGGAGCTGCTGGAGGTTCTACTACTTTATCAAGCTGTGGTGTTCGGGACCGGCTGTAGTTGGTGTGGATGGAGGATCGGGAGTTGCTCGGCTGAAGGTGAACGAGATATGTCGCTAGGGATGTTCAGAAAGGAGACGGGCTCGATGCGTGAGGTTTGATTGACATCAGGTTCATGGAGATCGGGCAAGGATCGAGTGCTAAAGGGTTGTGGGGATTGTGGACCTCGGCTTGTTGAAGAGGCGGAAGAATTTGACAGGGTCGATCGCGCGATCTGGAGGCTAGGGTCGGGCTCAGTTCGTAGAGGTCGGAGTGTCGCCTTGGAGGATGTTGACCATCGAGTAAGTAGTTGGATTAAAAAGATGGTCTAGAGCATTTGGATTAAGAGGCTGATGGGTTAAACAAAAGGGTCAGACAGTGGACTGAAGAAGAAGAAGGCAAGGATCATGATGTTCAGTTGATAGCACATGAAATCGAAGAAATGTAAAGATTTGTTTCATTCTCGTTTCATCAAAAAAGGCAGGGGAGCGGCAGTGCGATCGAGACGAGGGATTTACACAGGATTTCAAGAAGGAGACGCGAACTGAATATCTAGGATTTTGAGGATTTGGATGGAGTCGGCAAAAAATGTTCAAAAATTTTTTTTATTGATTTGATTTTCTTATTAATAATAAATTTATTATTATTAAAATTATTATTATGAGGATAATAGAAATAAAATAATAATTCACACCACAAAATTCATAAGTCGATTCCTTGCATTCATTTTCTTGAAATCCATGCATATTTTCCTTAGGATGTGTGAAATTTAGATTTTCCACTAATATTCTCGTGCGATTTTTTTTTGAGCAAAAATATAGTCAATTTTAAATGACTCTGGCGTTTCTAATGTCACGGCAAAGTCCGTTTTGCAATTAGATGTTTTTTAGGCACCATCACAGGTCAATTTTGGGTGTTGGTTGTTGATTTCAACCACTTCTACCCAATTTAATTATGAAGGGGCCCCTCTTGGTCAAATTAAATGCTCTGATCACAACGATGCAATCCATTTGGTGATCAGCAGTCATTTGAACACTTAATTGACATAATGCACCCGCCAACCATCACTTAAGTCGTCATACTCGCCTCTGTTTTGTGTTTTTAGTATATAGGTCAACAACTTTCTTGTGTAAAATGAAATTTGTACATCTACAATTGTCTTCTCATATGTCTTTACAGGTAGTGACCAAGTTGTGACAAATAAATTCTTCCTCAAGAGTAAATTCCTTAAGGGACTTTCCCACATCCATCAAAGGAACACGCCCAATGAGAGGGCATCACTCACCCATACCCACTTAGAAACTCACCTTACACTAGGCAACCAGAATCCCCTCACCAAACAAACAGATCATCACTCATCTGATCCAAGCTCACATCCCTTGAGCTCACTGAGCTCACCAAACTCATTTAAAAGAAAGTGCCTATCTTAGTAACCCCTCACTAGTTCAACTACAACCCCAACAAACACCTCAACTCTCTTACCACAACAGATGACATTGAACTCTCAATGTCATTATGAGTCCATCTCTCAAGACTTGCTCGATAGCTACTCAACCCTTACTGAACTCGCCCAATAACATATAACTCTCCATTTTATTGGCTTCATCCTCCTCTAGCATATCAAGTGGCTCCATGTGTCCTAGACAAACGTGTAGCATTGTATGAGTATTTTTTGCATGGATCATATTCCTACTTCCTCCGTGTAGCCTTTTACTGTAGAACTACGTGAAGAACGATTTGGTTGGTGGATGTTTTAAAGGCTCTGAACTTACTCTTAAAATTTTCATTGAGATAGTGAAGATCATATGAGTTCAATATCCTCTATTATTTTCCACCCTCCATTCTCACCAATAGCTCCTTGAGCTTAATAGGTAAATATGCTAGTAAAGTCATGCATCATCTACTAAAAAAATATGGGTTCAACATCTTCTTCGAAGTGATGAGCGTGAACTGATGTTAACTACTAGAATATAGGCTCTATTTGATAAGTGACGTCAGTAAGAAAACAAACATGGACAATGTGGAATACACCACTAATCAGGATTTATAAGAGATGGAAAAATGAGTTATGAAAATAATTATGGAGGCATTAGGTATCCCTCTATAGGAATATCACATTATGGAGAAATGCATAAGGGATCATCTGATTTGGCATATCGTTAGAGACACTCTGACAGGGCACTCGCCACTACACCCAATATTTACCATACTTGCGTCGAGACAAGTGATGATGATGATAGCCCACTGACCAGACAAGCTAGGAAGGAGGATCTAAAGTTGAACAATGCCTTTTTTAAGTGAAATCATCAAAGTGGGGTGAATCTCAAATTTAAATTGCCCCACTTAGAGTCATATTAAGGCAAGACTGAGCCCATTAATATTGTGCCCACTTTTGAGTCTATGACTTCCCTACTAAGCATAAATGACGACCTTAAGTACCACCTCTACTTTATGACACACAGGGCGTCAACCCTTAAGTGGTTCACTCACCTAACCTTGATAATGATTACCTCATTTTCTAAGTTCAAGTAAATGTTTGTGATATAATTCGCTAATGCCCAGAGACCACCGAAAAGCTTCTAAGCTCTATTAAAGATGAGGAAAGAGCCTAAATATTACCCACTGCTCCATACAAAAGTGTCATACAAAAATGACATTAGAGAGATGTCAGTATCATAAAGTTAACACAACACGATTTTTGAAACTACCATAAATGCAACAAAATAAATTTAAATTTATTTCACCATTTTCGTTAGATAGCCATTATTAAAATCATTCACTCACCCTTCTAACACCTCACCTGTCAATGAGTCAAATAAATCAGAGAACTAAATGTACACCTGAATTATCTTCTCAGGTAGTGACAAATCCATGACAAGAATATTCCCTCTAAAGAGCAAATGCCTTAAAAGACTTTCTCATGGCTATCAGAGAAACTTACCTTAGGAGTAGGTGTCACTCGCCCGTACCAACTCAGGAAGTCACCCTACACAAGAAACAAAAACATCCTCGCCAAACTAACAGCTTATCATTTCATCTCAATCAAGCTCCCATCCCTTGAGCTCATCGAACCTACCAAACTCATTTATGAGAAATTGCCCATCTCAGTGACCCCTCCCGCATTCATCTACAACCTTTACTAGACTCAGGAACTCATTCATGCCAAATAAGTCAACTCTCCTTCGTCAACAAGGTATCAACAAATTTTCAATGTCACTCGTCAGCCTCACAACTACCCATTGACTACAAGTTCATATCTCAAGACTTCCTCGAAAACTACACGCCATATGACATACGGCTTTCCATTTCATTAACTTCATCCTCTTACAATCAATCAGATGTCCCTACATGTCCTAAACTAGCGTGTAAGTACGTATGAATTGAAAAAAAAAAAAAAAATTTCTGACAAAAAGAGTCTTCAAGCTTAACATACAAATCAACTAATAAATTCAACTAATAAAGTCAGGTATTATCCATGAGATAAACCTGGATTCAAAAGAACTGAAATCTTATATAATATGAATAAATAAAATTGCCCCAAAAAAGTTCGAGTAACGCAATGGTTATTATGATTAATTTGTTGATTATTAACATATTAAAATACATTAAGTACTAGAACAGCTTCCTAACTCTACAGATATTGTGATCTCTCCGAAAATAGCAGCAACTTCAGATTCAAGGCCTCCTTTCAGCCACTTCATCAAAGCCATTTGAATAGAACTTACTTCCACTTATATGATCAAGTAGCATAGCTTAGCTAGCAGAGCCTAGAAATCGAATTCCCTTGAAAAGTTTTCAGAAGGTAAAGCAAAACAACAGCCTGTAGGGGATTGGATTTTTTTTTTTTTGAAGATTAACAGCAATAGTTGAAGCAGGGAAAAAATCCCTTTCCTTCACCCTCAGACAAACTACTTGGAGTGCCACCCATGCCATCACGAGGGAGGATAGCAACCATAGAGCTTGTTCCAGGTGACTCAGGCGGTAAGCCAACGTTCTGAGGCCCAAAAAAGCATGGAGGAGCTACAGGCTCGGGCGGTGAAAGAGTAGCAAGATAGTGCAGAAGCATTTGAACGATTTGGCTAAAGTTGGGACGTGCATTTGGGTCCTCTTTCCAGCAAGAAGTTAAAATCACTGCCAGTTCTTCAGGAAGGTTTTCTGCACTGGGTCTGGCATTCTGCAAGATGATAGACAGAAATTCAGTTAGGAAACAGAATTGCAGATCTGTAAGAGCTTCAGAGAAAGAGACTGATGTAGTAGAAATTACCTTGAAAGCAGCTGCATAGGCTGCTTGAAGGTTTGACATGCCTTCAAATGGCAGTTTATTATGTAGAAGCTCCCATAATACTATAGAAAAGCTGTAAACATCAACCTTGTGATTATAATGTTTCTTTTCTCCATGCCTTAAAGTGACAGTGCTATACAACTGCACAAATAAGTTTTTTGTTAGGTATTTTCAATTCTGAAGGAAGGTAACAAGATGACTCTTAGAACAGAAAAACCTCTGGAGCCATCCAACGGTATGTCCCTGTTTCGGATGTCATCATCTCAGTTAAAGTTTCTTCTCTTGCCAAGCCAAGATCAGCTAATTTCACTGTTCTCTGATCCTCATTCAACAGCATGTTTTCTGTGAAGAAAAATAGCAATGGCAATTAGGTATTATCATAATCATCTCGAGCTCCAAAAAAATTATGTTGAATGTTATTAGTAGTAAGATGACAGATTTAGGTAAACTAGAACATGTGACATGTGAGAAGAGAAATAAGTGTACACAACAACAACAACATCAAGCATTTATCCTACTTCGTGAGATCGGCAACATGTATCATTTTCCTCCATTATATCCTGTTAAGAGTCAAATTCTTAATTAAATCTAATAAAAAAGAGACAATTATAATATTTTCTAAGCAAGTCTTTTCAGATCTACCTTTACCTTACCTAACATCTAATATATCTACTCACCTGAATGGGTCATCAGAAAACCAACATTTTATGTGTCCAAACCATCGAAGGTCTAATCTTATCTACCATTGGAGCTACTCCAATCTTTCACGTATATACTCGTTTCATATTCTATCTCTAAGAGTGAGGCCACCCATCCACCTAAGCATCCTCATCTTTGCAATACTTAAATTACAGTTATGCTTCTCTTGTAATGGCCAACATTCTGTGCCATAAAAGCATTGCAAGTCTCACCACAATCTTATATGATTTTCCTTTAAGTTTGAGGGATACGTTTTTATCACACAATAGACCTAATGCATTCCTCCACTTCAACCATCAAACTTGAATTCTACTAATAATATCCCCAACTATTTCACGGTCACTTTGAACAATAGACCCAAGATCTAAAACATGTACTCTTATTAATGACTTAACTGCCCAAAGTCACAATCCCCCCATTAGATCTAATACTACTAAATTTACACTCCATGTATTTGATTTAGATCAACTCAAACAAAAATATTTAAACTCTAAGGTTGACCTTCATAATTCAAGTTTTCCTTCAACAATCTCTATAATCTTATCAACAAGAAGAATACAATCAACAAAAAGCATACACTAGGATACATCAATCTTGCAAATGTCATATGAAAGACCAAATTTAGGCAGGGTGAACAGTATCATGTTGAATAGAACATCATCAAGAAACCAAACATGACAGCAATTGGGGTTTATTTGGCTCAAGTCCAAAGGTGAAGTTGAACAAAGATTAACCCAGGGTTATTTCATTAATATGTTTAAGAGCTTCATAAGCATGGGTGCTAATCAACATCTAGGGAAAGCTGCCAATCCACAACCCGGTGGGGAAAGAGGTAAAAAGTAAACATGGAGTGACTATATGAATTTTACCGTTGGTTACTTCAAGGCTGTCGCAAGAAAAGCAAAGTCCCTCATCGCATAATAGAACGATCCAAAGTCAGGGGAAAAAAAAAAAGCAGCACTGATCATTGTAGAGCTTCTAAATTGGAGCATTTTCATATGAGAAATAGACTACTGCACAACATCACATTTTATTTGTAACAATACAACGCTAACTAAATATAGATGCATATACTTCCAAATGATACCCTGGCCAAGCTAGCTCATCAAAGTCTAATAAGGTAAAGGCAAGATCCACCAAAAGAAGAAGAAAACTGAGAAGCCAAAAGAGAGAAAGACAGCAACTCAAAGGGCTATTGACAGTTTGGATGAATATTACCATGTCGTAAGGCGACCTATTAAGGTTGCCGTTCATGTCGGAGCTTAAAATAGATGAAGTAGAAGAAGAAGAAGCTGATTAAGATTCACTTCATGTGGAAACGTGCCGAGTCATCTCGATGGAATCAAACATGTCGACAAAAGGAGTATATGCCGAGGAAACAACTCTTGAAGTTTGTCTGATGGCGTCATCGATGGACTACAACTGAGAAGAAGATCTGTATTTTTCAAATGGGGATGAATCAGATCCTGACATAACGTCGCAGATGGACCTTGTAAAGTTGGATGGTGATTCTAAATTTGCAAATGAATCTTCTAAGGCGACTAAAGCTAGTTCTGAACGAGATGCTTCATCATGTGAATCGAAGTCAGATGAAGTTGCCCAAGTACAGCGATGAAGCGGCAAGATATTGCCATCTCCACCAAAGAAGGGGGTCCCCAATAAGGACAAGGGAAAGGAGATAATCATCAATGAAGAGATTATTCCTAAAGATCCCAAAAAAAATTCTGCTTCAAATAAAGTGATAAATTACAATATCTTATGTCATCTAAGAAATATCCCAACGCAACGCAGCATATACGACGCTCTTCTAATGTCAAAAGATCTTTGAGAAACTATGATTCAGTCTCTAAAAAATCTTGAAAGATATGAAGTATACTTTGTTGAACATTGCATGACTGAAGTTCTGCAGGTTCGGAAGGAGCCAATTATCACATTTGCAGAAGATGATCTGATGCTCGAAACAACAGATCACAATCGCCCTCTATATGTTACTGCAGATAGAGACGGCATTATGATCAGTCGAATCCTGATTAATCTTGGGTCCTCCATAAATCTCATAAGTTTAAAAGAACTGGGATCATTGTGCCTTGATGTGCATAATCCTGGGCTGGATAAACTAATGGTACATGGCTTCAATGAGAAGAGACAGAGACTATGGGATGCTTTGTATTTCCCCTTGTATTTGGAGAACTTTATACATAGGCTAAATTTTATGTGATTGACGTGGACACCTAATTCAAGACACTTCTAGGTCACCATTGGTTGCACGAATATGGCATCGTCCCGTTAACCCTATACCAATGTATGAAGTACCTCCGAGACGGAGAAGAGTTCAGGGTCTCTGGTGATATCCAACCCTATGTAGTCCATGAAGTGAAGATATAAAAAGATGTGAAGTACTTCATTCCAAAAGAGCTAAAGCCATCAAGCTCTCTTGAGGCTAAGACAACAAATTCAAAAGCTGCAAAGCGGCTCAAGCAAGAAGGAGAGAAGAAACAAGAATGGAGATAGAAGGCAACGCCAACTATCCCTAAACCAACTACCACTTCTAAATCAAGCAAAGTTGTGCATCACCTAAGGAGTGACGCTGAGGAAGATGACGTAATCCTCGCCAAATCTAAGAAGATTTGTCAGTCTATAATTAAAGGGAAAAAGAAGACAGAATATTCAGATTTTGATTATAACTATGAGTCCACCTATGCAAGTACGGTATGATGTGTCTTCTCAAGAAAAATATATAACTTGCCAATATCATATAGCATATTCATGGTCACGCCTCTTTTGCCGTGACATTTTAAGGAAATTATCACTTTAAAGGTGCATAATGTCGAGGAAACTCGAAACAATTTACGCACCCCCTCTAAGTGAAAATACCAGGCTAGAGAGCTTATTCTATATATCCGGAGATCGCCAAGAAAAGAATTTTGATTAGCTCGTCGAGCTGATCAATTCTGGAGAGATAATTCCTACAAGGATGCTTAGGTATTATACCAGAAGAATTCGAAGGATGATACAAAAACAAGGGGTTCATGTCAGTGTCACTAAACGACAAACTCGTCTCTCATATCACAGAAGGACACCCTTATAAGAAGAGGCGTCAGATTTATTATGTAGAAGTATCCCCGAAAGGAGATGTTTTTGTGTAATACCATGTGGGGAAGTTGAATCCGATGATAACAGCGAGATAGAGTTCTACGAAATTAATCTTTTAGATGATCAGCACATAGAAGACAAACCTGCACCAGAAGAACTTGAGGATAATATACATGCCACCACGATGGATGAGCTGAAACAAGCTAACATGGGGACCAAAACAATCAAGACAAAAGTTTGCCCTCATAAAAGTACAGGGGAATCCAACATGAGACCAACACTTTGAATCATAAAACCTACCATAGAAGAGAGGGAAAACATACAAATCAAGGGGAATTTTCCGGCGATTTGGATCGATTAATATATAGAATATCTAAAGACCGAAACAATCAAGACAGAAGTCAATGACCTTAGGTGATTCAAAATCAACGCAGCAAACTATTTAATCTTTGGAAGTGAACTATAGAAGATCGACGATATCACATCATCTGAGGTGTGTACAAGAGCAGGAAAAGAAGGAAGTGCTAAATGAAGTTCATTCGGGGGAGTATGGGAGTCACTCTAGAGGGAGAACACTAGCACATAGGATCCTTTAACAAGGATATTTTTATCAAACTCAAAGGATGTTAAGGAATTCTCTAAGAAACATCTGGAATGCCAAAAGTTTGCCCTCATAAAAGTACAACCTTTGCACAAGCTCTAAACTATTAGCAGCCCCTCACCATTCACCATTTGGGGGGATGGATTTGTTGGGCATTTTCCCCAATCCATAAGACAGAAAATTCACCATTGTAATGATCAACTATTTCACCAAATGGATCAAAGCCAAAGCACTTGCCTAAACAACCATGACCATCATAAGAAACTTCATTTGGACTAACATTATCTACCGATACGGGTCCCCTTCAACATCATCATGAATAACGGGCCCCAATTCACTAGCCAAAGCCTGAGGAAATTTTGTTGACCATAAAGGATCTGCCTCAAATTCACCTCGATCCAGCATTCTCAAACCAACGGTCAAGTAGAAGCTGCCAATAAACTCATCCTTCCTCAAGAAGAAAGTGGAAGGCGCCAAAGACAAATGGATCGACATGCCCCCCTCATTACTATTGGGCTTGAGGACAAACCCTTCTTCAACAACTCGATAAACATCCTATTCGCTAACCCATGGCGCAAAGGTCATTCTGCAAGTCAAACTCAATGTACCAAGCGAATAGGAGGCGACCAATCAGAAGGGGTTACAAGAGGCACAAATTTATTAGAAAAACACATAATGGAGGTCATACTAAACTAAAGTAAAGAGTAGAATGTACTTGCGTGACAGAGAGAAGACATTCTGGCCTGGCGATCTTGTTTTGAAAATGGTAGATGCATTCGCTCGACACATTGCACTCCATAAGCTAGCAAGCACCTAGGAAGGTTAATATATCATCAAGGCACGGGCCAGTCAAAGCACATACCAACTAAAAACCCACAATGGCAAGGAGCTACCAAGAATATGGAGCATTGATAACCTTAAGATCTTTTATCCGTAGAAAAGAAACCTTCCTTGTATCTTGTACTATTATCCAATAATAATAATAATAATCCCATCGCTCTCATACATTCTGCATGAGTAAGTCCTTCATAAGGAAAATTCTCAAAAATAAACTCGGGGAACTCTCAACCCCATTATTACAAAGTATGAGAAGGGCTTGTCCATGTAAGCTCAATTGCCCAAAACACTCAAGGAACTCAAGATGATGGTGCATACGGTTCATGACTAATAGAGTGAATTCTTAAGGTTTTATGGTAGAAATGCACTAAGCCCTAGATGTATGGCTCAAAAATAATAAGATAAAAACAACTGCAAAAGGGCTAGCCAATTCCAACCCAAGCTATAGGAAAGCCATGGCCCCCAGGCACTCAAAACCAATAGGCGATACAAAGCCCCCAAGCGAAGGAAAGTCATTGCTCAAAAAAAGGTTCATTCCTTATTCCTTGCCAAACTGATACGATGAGGCGTGTTTCAATCCAAAAAGCCCTACTTAGGCAACTCAACCTCGTTCAGAGATGGAAGAAAAAGAGACACCAAGAAACACTATATTAAAAATATAACAATAATCACTCAACCTTACGTAGATATTTGCACCAACAAAACACGCTTTGAAGTATGGGAGTTGCCATTCAAAAAAATCTATCAATGAATTTTCCAAAACAAACCTCCAACTCAGAAAACCTATACCACTCACATACACTTTGGGCAAGTGGCCTAGTGTGTTTCACCAGATTTTATGATAATAAAAAGAAACACCCAACAAAATAAGAATCAATCGTAACAAGTAAAGCTTTTATTATTCAATGCTTCATTACAAATGTCAATACTCACAATCACCCCTAGGGCTTCAAGATCAAGACAAAAATAAAGAAAATTAACAAATGGGCAAATGCAACTAAAAAACACGGCATTCGCCCACCATAAGTCCTCTTCTCCCTGTGAATCAACCAAAGATGGAGAAGCGGAGGTTTTAGAGTTGCAAACAACATAGGATTAAAGAAACCCATGTCCAAAGGACACCTTTCCACTTCATGCTACCAAGTCATTTGTATAGGAATATGAGGAAAATACCTCATAATGACCTTCAAGGTCCTTAAAAGGCATTCAAAGAGAGCGATCTCACTCGTTGTTGCTCCCATGAAGACACTGTGGAAGATGAGGGAAGAGGATGAGCAGTGCACCATATGAGCACCACCACGGCCAGCTAACTCGTCAGTGAACCTAACTACTAACCCATCACATAAAAAAAACTCCTTCCTCAAAACCAATATAAATTATGATTATTGATTCTTTCCCTCTCATTTGCCTATTGCAACTGCAGCTCCCTCGGTTCTCTAGCACTCACTATCATTACGAAGGCCACAATACTCAGTCACCCTTAAAGACCGATGCAGGGAGAAAGGCCCACCAAACTCACTAAAACTTTATCAATCAATAAAACCAAGAAAGGAAGAGAAGTAAAGGCTACCAGTCAAAAAATCTGAACACACCATCCAAGAATAGATTAACCTTGTCCAACCATGCGCCCATCTTCTTGAATTTGTCCTTTGTCGCTTCCTTAGTCTCTAATACAAAGTATGCTTAAACATTGGTTGAATCCAACTCGAACTTGTGATGTTGCTTAACCTTGGTGAGCTCATCCTCCAACACACTCACCCTCTCCGTCAAAACTAGCTTTTATTTCCTCTCATCTTCCAAGAGTTTCAACACCTCCTTGAGAATCATTACTAGGGATTCATCTCTCCTTGTATAATGTATGTGGCAGTAGTAGAGGAGATAAACATACTGTCAGATCTGCCCCAGCAAGTTCATAGCTGCAAAGTTGAGCTCCTCATAATCAAGATCTCTAACAACATGTTCAACACTCCATCGTAAAAGAATATTGCTTGGTCATAACACCACCTGGGCACTCGCTCCTCTTCCTCCTCTAGTCTCCCTCTCCTTTGTCACTGTCATTCAAAGAACTCGCCTCACCTTTGCTCGGTGCATACCTCGTCGATCCAAAAGAAGAAGGTTCAACAGGCTTCTTATCCTTACGTACCACCTCCACAACTTTCTTCTCAAGCCACGTCATTGTTGTAGCCTCATCGATAGTAATCCCCTAAGCAAGAGGTGGTTGTCGCTCCACGACCATCTAAGGCTTCTTCATCGAGGGTTCCTTGGAACTCACCTCTCCCTAAGAAGGTCTCTTTACCTTCTTAGGAAGGGGTGCCTCGCTATCCATAGTCACCGCAGGTATGACCCTCTTTTTCTTGCCTAGCTTCCTTGGGTACTCCAAGGTTGTCGGCAAGGTCTCCAAATTCTTAGGGAACTTGCACCTTGGCATCTTTTCTACAAAACAAAAATCATCATCAGCTATAGCAAGCTCAAGACTCACAATTCTTTTTGCAACGACAATTTGAAAAGCAAGATCTATAACAATGCTACATAAACAAATCCTTAAAAAATGTTTTGGTGGGTGATATGGTGAAGAAAGATGAGTGATTCATTCTTAACAATGGACACCACTCGCTTTTCTTTTGAGGTCAAAGAGAAGTTGTCTTTTTCTTCTTTGTAAACGTGATCTGCCTAGTAGGCATGCATCAACCTACCATGCTCTGGACAACTACAAACTTGGTCTTCTAATCATGAACTTAATTTTCAAGGTCCGTCGCTTTCATTGCTGTAGACAAGAACCACACACATCCATCTTTGAATGCATTCGCCATAAAGACAATCTTGAACAAAATCAACGACCAAGGAAGGTCATGCTCGTGAAGATATGACACAAAGGAGATTACTGTTGCAATAGAATTCGGCTATAGTTAAGCAGGGACAATCCCATAATAATTCAGCACCTCCTCAAGTTTGTCACATAGAGAAAAGTGCATCCCAAGATAAAATAGTCGATCGGCACCACCAACTCGCCATCAAGTTGGGAGTATATCCTTACAACCTACCTCATCGACCAAACAAAAATAAATTCATGTGAAAAGCAATACGCCTTATACACGAACTTAGCATCCTTGGCAAGCACTCGAGGCCCAGGCAAATCACTCTTAGCAACACAACGACTTTCCTGCTAACCACCTCAAATTTCATAATGAAAGGTTCACCAAACCTTGAAGATTTATTATCTTCTCCAATGTCATCAGCCAGGTGACAACCTCCTCCAACGAGATCGATTCCAGAAGAGGAAGATCAAAATATTGGGGGTGGAAAGTGCAAATGTCAATGCCTCTCTGGCCTGAAGCCCAATCACTCACCCGCAACAACTAGCACCTCCAATAGACCAAGAATTGGCCTTGACGCCTCTCCGACGACACCACCATCCACGACAACACCTTCGATCCCTACATGCTCCAAACTAGCCTCTCCAACAGCACCCTGATCTACGCCAACCTCACTTTATCATCATTGACGATGAGCTCATCTGCAGGAGATGGAGAACGCCTAGTAGCCAATGACTTTCTTGTCAACATCATGGAAAGCTCGTCTTAGAGCCCGCAAGGGGGACCGACAACAATTGGTCCTGCGACGTATCCCCTCAGTGGTACTTAAAGGTCACCCAATGCTCTAAAGCAATCCATGTCTTATTCACTCGGCAACTGTTTCAAAACCTCGCTTGATGATAGAAACAACTAACGCCCTTCAATGGGTGCGTTCTTTCTAAGCCAAGCATTTAATAAAAAAACTATACTTGTCTTGCTAACACTCACCTACGACAGGAAGAACCTCCATGAAACTCACCTTTGACTGTACTAACTCCTCAAGCCCCATCGCCACAACATCACAACAAGTGAATTGCTTAGTCCTGTTGAGACTCAATAGTTCCTCCTCATCAATAATGGCGATTGCCCCATCTAGGGAAATCAGGGCGTCAGCCCCAGGCAAGTCTCCCTCGAGGGTAACCATCAGTACCTCAATAGTGGGAGTCATTCCTCTGACCTTGATATTTATCCTCTTTGTTAAAGAAGAAACGAATCCTACAAATCTTGTCAATTGAAGACCCTCTCCCAAATTCGCTTCCTTCCCAAATGAAGCTCTTATTGTGTCCAAAGCTTTATGTAAAGACAAGGGCGCTTTCCCCAAGCAGATGATAGCTTTCCAAGACTCCATCTTACAAGCACGAATCCTCGAAAGAAGATTCATTTTTCAAAAAAAGGGACTCTCTGCTCTCTTTGAAGAAATAGGGAAACAAGTTTGTCAAGACGTGAAAACAGATATTTATAGAAGAATGACATCATATTACTTCAGCATCCTAGATTCAACTGAATTTTTGAGGCTACGATAAAGTAGGACAGATTTATGATAAAGTAGGACAGTAAAATTGTATTTATTTCTCTGATCTTATTAGGCAGTTTTCTTTAATATCATTCGCATTCCCTTCTCGCAATTTGCCCATCAAGGGCCAAGTGAATTGTGGAAATTAATGCACATCCTTAGTTTCCTTCACAGATATTATTATGGATAGTGAATATATCATGCCAAGAATATTCCCTTTCAGGAGTAGATGCCTCAACAAACTCACCTGTAGCCACAAGAGAAATTCACTAATGAGAGCACGCCACTCACCTATATCCACTGAAAGAACTCACCCTAAGCTGGGCAACCAAAAGGCCCTTCAACCGGGAATGCAGATTATCACTCACTTTGACCAAGTCCTTATCCTCAAAACCCCTCCAAGTTTGTCAAACTCACCTAGAAGAAATCACCTACCTCGATAATCTGTCACTCATTCCAACTATAACTCATCCCAGCAGGCTTGAGAACGTGCCAATCCTGCTCGCAATTCAACTTGCCATCATCAATAGGATGACATCGAGCCTCTTATATCATTTGTAAACACCATAAGACAACCCTCTGATTATACATCCATCCTAAGAACTCGCCCAACACCTAATCGCCTTCCCTTGAGATCACTCTATGATAGACTAGACATCAAATCTCTTATTTTACCTTTACAAGGGCCAATCGAGAGGCACTACATGCCATAGACTACTGTTGTATGGGCACCTGTTTGTAGCCCATATTTTAATCTTTTCCAATGTAACATTTTTTGTGACCTTCAAATCTCTATAAATACAGGGCGAATAGGAACAGTAAAGAGAGCTACATTTTGACCTTTTTGGCAGCTTACTTTCAATTCATATAATGGGTGAGAAAGTTAGTGAGAGAAAGTTCGGGTTTCTGCGAGAGAAAGTTAGTTTTTTTTTCAAATTTCCTGCTTCCTCTTTTTTCGCGGCTTGTTCGAACGGCGATCTTTCGCCATCCCTACAGCGGCATTTGGTGGATCCGATGGAAGGTAATCACCTAGCTACATCTGGTTCCTGGGCGAGCTTTCGAAAAGGGTTGAAGGTTCCTATGTAATCAGTTGCAGAAGTTTTCAATAGAGGTATGTCGCTCCTCAATGGTCAGAATAAAAGTTTTAAGGAAAAACCTTAGATGATTAATGAAGGAGGTTTGTTGAATACCAAGAAAGTTTTAGTAGTTTTGGGTAAAGGTAAAGATGTGATTATGGAGAATGAGTTCAAAAGCCCGGAAGCTGCAAGCAACAATCCTAGATTTAAAGGTGTTATTGGGAAATTCGATTTGGAAGCATCGTCTTCAGCTAGGTCGAAAATTTATTCTAATTAATGTTTTAGTTCCATTTCTCTTCCATCTTCTCCGATTATGAATGGTTCTAGTAATAATTTGAAATTTTCGCTGGTGGTTGATAATATTAATCTTAAGGCGAATAAGGTAATTGAGGAATTTCCACAATTAAAAATCGGGAGGACACTGTGGTTGAACCTGGTAAAAGTAATTCTAATATTCAAGAAGATAGTAAGATACCTTATGTTGCTAATATGGGTCGGGAGGAATTACCTTCTGTTTGGACAAAAGAGCCAAATATCAGAATTGCAATTTGGAACTGGGCTCGTATCTAACAGAGGATGGGAAGGCTGTTTTGTTAAATGCTGAAAAAGAGATTGAGAATGCAAAGAAGTTGGAGAATACAGTTGTTGTCAGAGTATTTGGAGACAATATTCTGTTTCAGTTGATTTGTTTTAAACTAAGATTTCAATGGAATCGATTTGGGAAATTCCATATAACCGGATTGGGTCTTGAATGGGTGTTATGCTCGTTCGAGAATTCAAATATTATGGATTCTATTCTGACAGGAGAACCATGGTATGTTAAATGTCATATTGTGGGTATTGATAAATGGTCTCCTACGTTCTCGCCCTCTTCACTTCAGGGGATCTAAGCTCCAATGTGGATTAGAATGCCCAATTTGCCTTTGCAATGTTGGGATGAGATTAATATTTGCAGGATAGCTTCCCAAGTTGGCAAGCCTTATTTGACAGATACGAACTTTTTTCGAGTTGATCGGGTCAATAGCGGAGGTGTGCCTCTCTTGCTGAATCGCCTCCTCGTACTGCTAGTCGTTGTGCTTCCCGCTAAAGAGTTAAGGTTGCTGATCCGATCAACTGCCTAAGCCGTAGCGCGCGTACTGAATTTCGTAAAAGATAGATAGGCAAAGTCATGTCATCTACGTCTTATTGTAACATCTGCTGATCTACCTCATAGTTCAGCCAGAGGCGCTAGAGATGTTAGGCTCGACCGACCCTTGACCCTACATTTTGACCCAGCAGCATCTGTTGATGAGTGGTTATACAATGGCGGTCCTTATGAACTGATTGTTCTACACTTCTTACTTGGTGTAGCTTGTTACATGGGTCGTGAGTGGGAACTTAGTTTCCATCTGGGTATGCGCCCTTGGATTGCTGTTGCATATTCAGCTCCTGTTGCGGCTGCTACAGCTGTTTTCTTGATCTGGTCAAGGAAGTTTCTTTGATGGTATGCCTTTAGGAATATCTGGTACTTTCAACTTCATGATTGTATTCCAGGCAGAGCACAACATTCTTATGCATCTGACCGGTCAATCATGCTATCCTGACCTTCGACTTGAAAGCCAACCAGTTCTGACTTTAGTTATGCTTCTTCCGGCCTAAGCGAACCAGGTAGTATCTTAGTTGTCCCTTAGCTTTCGAAGAAGCTGTCAAGTATTCCAATCCGGCTAGCATTCCAGCATTCCAAGTCAGTTGAACTCCTTTAGATGGGAACATGTTTCAATGGGGTAGAAGAGAATTCGTTAGAGTTTGTGTTTGAATCCCATTAGACAAAAAACTTCTTTTTGGAGTTTGGGTGGAAGGAAGGTTCATTCAAAAAATTGAATATGAAGGTATCTCTAAACTTTGCTTTGAAAGTGGCAAAATTGGCCATGTTAAAGTGGAGTGTTAGGATTTGAAGGTGGAAGAGGCCAAAGTTGCTGTGGAATCTAATTTAATCAAGAATAAGGATGTTCAGGTGGGCATTGTGGATGTTGCTAGTAAAGTGGATATTAACAAGAAGTCTAATTATGGGCCGTGGCTTCATGTTAAACATGGCAAAAAAAGAGTCAAACAAGTTGATGTAAGGAGGAAAAAACAGAATGGTGCTTCGGGTGTTTTCAAAAACGTTTTTGTTGCAAAACAGATTCAGCCTGTACAAGACAAAGGGAATTCAATTTCTGATGAAGGAGTAAGTATTATACCTGGTGTTATAGCTACTGAATTGGATTCTAATTTGGTAGTTTTGGATGGTCCGAGTGATGACAATGTTGCTGCTGGAAAGTCCTCTGTTATCTTGGATTCGGAAGGTCTAGACCGTGAGGTATATTCTTCGGAACCTACTATTTTGGTTCTTAAGTTTGATATTCTTTCTGGTTTGGAGGTCTGATCAGATTGAGAAGTTGGAGGTGGGCTCTGGTAGTACTGTTGAAGAGGGGGAGTTTGTAGTGGATAGTGAAGCTGCTAAAATTGTTGAGGATGCTATTGTAGAAGGTGGTGGGGTGCTTATTAGTAATGTGGTTTTGGAGGAGTTTAATGGGTCTTCTTGTCAGGATAATGGTGTGGTTGATCGTTCTTCTTCAGGGAGTAAAGTGAAGCTCCTTAAAGAACTTAAGTCTCTAGGTTCGGGTAATATTATTATTCGTAACAGGAAGATGCATGGTGGTAAAAGTAAAAGGAGTGGGGGTCCTTCTCCCTTGATTAATCAATGAGTTCTTTTGCATTTTGGAATTGTAGAGGGGCTAAGAAAAGGGATGCCTCTCTATATCTCAAGGAGTTCGTTAAAGACAATGATGTTCTTTTTGTTGGTCTTGTGGAAACAACATTAACTCTATGGATAAAGTGCAAATTCTCAGCTTTTTCGGAAAGAATTGGAATTTCTTTATGGTACCTTCTGATGGTCTTTTTGGTTGTTTAATGGTTTTATGGAGAATGGATTTGGCTTCTTTCTTTATGGTTAAAGTTTCTTCTCAAGTTATTTTTGGTAAACTGAATGTGAATAATAAAGGAAGTTGGATTGTTTCAACTGTGTATGGGAGTAGAAATACTCAAGAAAGGACTTTATGGGATTGTTTGGAGCTGTATTCTTCTGAAAATCTTCCTTCGGTAATTGGTGGAGAATTTAATTGTGTTTCTCATGAGGAGAAAAGTGGAGGGAAAATTTTTTATTATCTCAAGGTGTTAAGGATATGAAGATGTTTATGAATAACAACGATTATCATGAGGTTGGGTTTGTCCCCTAAATTTGCTTTGGTGCAATAATAAATCAAGTGGTGCTCGTATACTGGAAAGACTTGATAGAAGTCTAATAAATTTTGTGGCTATGAATTCAATTCATCTTGCTCTTGTGAAACATCTGTCACAAGTAGCCTCGGACCATTATCCTATAGTTTTGGAGGTCTTCAAACTGGTTTTTTTTCACAATAGAGGTATTCAGTTTGAGGATGTTTGGTCTTCTTATCATGGTGCTTATGCAATTGTTGAGAAATCTAGGAAGAGGTTTGGGGTAATGATCCAGCTATGTTACTGAATTTAAAATTTAAAAGAACTTTAAGGGCTTTGTTTTATTGGAGTAAAGCCAATTTTAAAAGTCTTAATTTGTTGAGGAATTCATTAAAGAAGGAAATCTTTGATTTACACATGGAAGAGGTGGAAGGCAACTATCCTGATGATAAGCTAGTGTTGTTAAGAGCCAAGATTAATGAACTTAACACTACTTTTGCTCTGCTTAATATTTGGTGGAAACAAAGGGCAAAAGCTAAGTGGATGGAAGAGGGAGATTCAAATTCTTCTTCTTTTCATTCTTTTGCGAATGCTAGGAGTTCAAATTGGATAAATCATATCAAGGATGAAAGTGGTATTTTGACTGATAATCAATTGGAGGAGTAGGAAATCATCACAGATTTCTTTAGGAATAAATGGAGGGAGAGGTGTTGCTTGCTCCATGGTTGGCCGAGACTATGATTTCAATTGATGAAAGTGATCAAGTTAAACTGGAGGCCAAATTTTCAAGGAAGAACTCCAAGTGGTAGTGGACAATTTGGGAAATAATATCTCTTCAGATATGGATGGGATTACTTTTTCTTTCATCAAAAGCTATTGGAAAATCATTCATCAAGATAATATGGAATGCTATAAATCATTTTTTTACTAAGGAAGCAATGCTAACATTGTGTTTAGTCACTCCAAAAGTTTTTAAAGGAAAGCCAATTTCTTTTGTTTGCTTAAAAAATTCATCTTTAGTCTTTTTGTATTAAAAATTTCAGATAGGCCACATGAGCCTGATGTGTACACTAGGATTTTGATGATCACAAATATTATTGATTATGCTAATATAACTTTTCATTTACATTATAGATTTTTAGACTAATAATTCAAGTTAAATGAAACAACTGCACTTAATTTCTATCAAATCGTACTACACGACATATGACTAGTTTGTAAAATTAAGAAAATCTAGTGATATTGATTAACAAGAATTTAAGATTGAAATTTTAAAATACAAATCGTATTATATGATTTACATTCTCATGTGCAATCAAATATTTCAAATTTCAACCACCATTATTTGCATTTTCCAAAAAATAGGCAATTTTGAAATGGTATTAATCAAACTCTATGAATTTTAATAATCATTTTAAATATATATATATATATATATATATATATATATATATATATATATATATATATATATATATATATATATATATATATATATTAGAATTGAAATCAATGAACAAAAACTGAGATGATTTTGTATTGTATGATTATTTTTGTACACTACAAACATATTGAAAGCATTATTGCCTTACTGGAACTCTTTTCAGGCTAGACGAACTTGATCTAATCATACCATAAGATTCTTATCATAAAATTTGATTTAAAAAAAAAGCAAATTAGGGTTTCAGCTAGAATTACAAAAATTGTATTGTATGATCCACAAAACATACTATACGATCAACCAGTAAAAAATACTAAACATTCTATTTTAGGGATTCATTAGAAGCATTCGTATAGATAGATATCTTCGAAAAATCTAGAGAGTTTTTTTGGTTGGTCCTTTTAAGCTTCTTTGAGAGCTTTTGAAAACCTCGGTTTTGGGAGAAAGATTGAATATACTTGTGAGAGCTTTTGGGAGAGACCAAAAGTTTGAGGTGAGAGATGTCGAGTCCAAATCTAATCCTTAAATCCTCTAAGTTCTTATTGTAAAAGCTCTTAGAGAAGAGCTCAACAAAGTCTCGGTGTTGAAACTTGGACCGGGGTTCGTGGATCTAGTGGGATGCTAGAGAGAAGCAGCTACTCGATGAGAGAAAATGTTTGGGTGTCTCCATTACCCATTAAGGAGAGATATTTCTTGAAAAGAGTAGTTGCTTAATTTCCTTAATAACTCGTGAAGGAGAGTGGCTTCTTCGCCTTGCTAGGTGCAGAAAGAGTGTGGTAGAGAAATTCTCAAATAGAGGCTCGGAAAATGGCAAAAAAGGATTCATGTAGCCGATACCACGTGGTGAGACAAAGGCTTGATGTTGTTGTAGGCTCGGAAAATGGACGTAAGTCAAGTGACTGAACCATTATAAATCTGATTTTTCTTTTTCTTATTTGAGTTTTATTTTCTTGAAATTTATTTCTTACAATATTTTGGTTATATACTCTATTAGTTTTAAAAGTGTTAAAGATATAGTGATTCGATCACTTATGTGTATATATATACACTGCAAAAATCACATTTTGCCTTTATTATTTTGATAAACAAAATAAAATAAAAAAATATTTTCTTGCTCCATTAATTTAATCTTAAAAGTATTTTCGTTATTGTTACTACTTATTTGTTTTGAAAACATATAAAAGAAAATTTTATATTGGTGTTGTTTTAAACACTTCCCGAGTTCCTTTGGGAAAGATATAAAGAGGTTCGCAAGGAAAGAAAGAAAGCAATATGCGATGCAAAAACCTTAGCTTTTAGTGATTTATATAATAGATTAGATACTAAGGAGGGAGAAATATATACGTATAAGTTAGCCAAACAAAGATATAGGAGTAGCAAGGATTTAGTTCAAGTGAAGTGTATTAAAGATGAAGATCAAAAAATACTTTTCTTAGAAGATGATCTTCAACAAAGGTGGATGAGATATTTTGATAAACTTTTTAATGAAAATTGTGAAAGTAAGATTGACTATAGTGACCATAGCACCCTAAATGAAAATAAAGATTTATGTTTTTATCGGCGAATTAGGAAAACCGAAGTTAGAGAGGCTTTAAAGAAAATGAAGGATGGAAAAGCTATTGGACCTGATGATATTCCAATAGAGGTGTGGAAATGCTTAGGAGATGAAGGAATTTTTTGGCTTACTAAACTTTTTAATGCTATTTTGAAAACTAAAATTGAAATTCCCTTTAATGAATGGAGCTTTGATGATCAAAAGTTGGCACAATTGAATGAAAAATGTTTAAGCTATTTTTTCTTTGTATTGAAGTCTGAAAATTAAATACATGTCTCTGCACGTATAAGTGATAGAAAAAATTTAAGATAGATTATATATTACTTATGAAGGTATTAACAAAGTTAAGTAATCATGTTTAAATATTTTACTTCATGACAATTAACATTTTCTCATGCAACCTAATGAGTCGATATCTAATATGTATATTGGTTTCACGAAAAATAATTACATTTTGCATGCTTTAGGAATAAAAATTACTAATGCAAAAAAGGATAATAAAATTTTGGGATGTTTGCCTGAATCTTGGCAATTTCTGAACTTAAAGATTTAACTATTTATTCTGTTTAATATTGCTTGCCTCTTTGATAGCATATGAACAAATGGTTAGCCAAAGATTGACAGAAGCAAGTGACAACAGAAAGGAAAAGACTACAACTTGAAAGCTCCAATTTTAATAATAGTAATTTTGAAGGAAGTGGAAACGAGAACATAGCCTTAATGATCAAACAGTTCAAAAGTTTTCAAGGAAAAAATAGATAAGGCATAATGACGAACAAGTGAAAAAAAGTAAAGAATTTAATAAAATTACTATTGGCCTAATTTATTTTGAATATAAAAGTCAGGTCACATAAAGTCAGATTGTCCCAATTTGAAGAGTCAATCATCAAAGGAGAAAGCAGAATAAAAAGCTCAAAATAAATTTTAAATGAACTCAGATTTCGATTCATTAGAAGCAGACGTTGAAGAAGAGATCACCAATTTATATCTAATGGCAAAAGACAGCATAGGTGATACTGAAAAATGGATTGGTATGCGAATTCTCTTGCGATGAGTTACTTTCAATTCCTAAATAATTACATATTCATAATAAAAAACTCAAAAGAAATTTTTTGTATTTGAAAAATGAGCATATTGTATTAATAGATGAGCACTCAGATTTAGTTAACAATTTTACATATTTGAAAAATTAACATACTGCATTAGTAGACAAACATGATTACATTCGTACAGCACAAACAAGTAGAGAGCATGACTAGCCAAACTCTTTTTGGATTAGATGAACTTGATCAAATCGCATTGTTTGATTCATATCATATAGTCTAATAAAAAAGAGAGCAAATTAGGGTTTCAATCAGAATTGTACTAACCGTATTGTACAATCAGCCCATAAAATTATTAAACGTTTGCATTGGGAGCATTCTTATAAGATAAATATCTTCATAAACTTTAAGGTTTTTTTTGCTGGTCCTTTTGAGTTTCTTTGAGAGACTTGGCTTTGGTAGACATATTAGAGACTTGTGAGAGCTTTTAGGAGGGACCAAAAGTGTGGATGAAAATTCACCGTAGAAAAGCTCAAGGAAGTCTCAGTAATGAGGCCCTTAGTTAGATTACCATATTAAATTAAAAGGCTAAGCTCATCATAAAGTTCCATAATAATGTAAGCTAAAGGTTTTCCCATTCTCATATAGCCTAAATCAAATTCCACCATGAAAAAATCGACATAGTTTGGAGCATGATTCATCCAATGGCCTCAAGGTTGCTGGAAAAAAAAAGTGAAAAAGATTACTAAGAAATTGCAGAAAAATCATAATAGAAGCACAAAATCTATGTGACTGGCAAGATTAGTTCACTTATGTCCACAACTGCATGTTGAAAATATTCTATATTTAGGACATATATATTTTGTTAAAATAAAAAATTAAAAAAAAAAAACTGCATGTTGAAAATATTCCAATATACTTGAAAAGGGTACATAAAAATTTTCTTATACAAGTTCTTTAAATATTGAGAGAAGAATCGTAAAGAGCCAAACAAGAAAGTGTTAGACATAGAGAAGAATATTTTTAAGAAACATGAGTTACAGTGAATCCCAAGATACTGCTGTTAAATCTCCAAGACACTAAATTGCTAATTCCATAAGGCAAGAATGTAAGGAAGCCAATAAAGGGCAACAGAATATTTTTATATTCCAGAACCATCTCCCGAAGATCATAAATTAGGACCAATTTATAAAAAAAAACTAAAAATTATCCAACGATAAAAAAGATTTATCCTTACTACAGTCAAACTAATTTCGAAATTCAAGTAAATATGAAAAGTTGGTTAAAAAATGATAATAGGCCAAGAAAGACTAGATATATAGTTCAATTATTTAGTTGCCTACTTTGACTCCTTAGGTTTCCCTTGTATGAAATTGAATCTCTATGAACCAACTGGCGGTTTGTATTACATCGCTACCCCCAAGGCATGAAGAACTCTCCTCTTGAAAATAAAGTGGCATGATCACTTAGAACATAAATAATATCTCCATCTTTTTATAAAATTTGAGGCATTAACAATTACTACCAATGGAAAAGTCAACTGCAGTAAAAATAGAAGCAAACCTAGCCTGCATAAAATATAAAAACACAAACTATATAAAGTAGGAGAGCAGGAATAAGCAAACGAGAGAGAATTTTTAGAAATGGATGAAATTTTTAATTAATCAGGATTTGCGAAATTTGCATGAGATTGTTGCAACCCATGACCCTAAGCTTAAGATTTTGATGATGACAAATAATAATTGTCTTGAAATTCATTGAATATTATTTGCTATTGTCCGTGAGTACTAACATTTCAGGAAAATCAAAAGCTACTCAGGACGACAGCAAGACTCAAGGATGGGTAGATTAGGAGTAAGAGTCTGCAATGTATTTTCTTTTTTATTTCATTTTTATTTTCTTGAGTCTGACCACAAAATGCATAAAAGCTCGAGCAACCATGCACACACACAGGGGGAGAGGTTTTAAATGTAGAATGTAATAGAATTTCTTCTCTGTAGATCGTACTGTACGATTCTAATTCGTACCGTACGATCAGATGGTTGTAGTACGATTCTGTGAATAGATCGTACCGTACGAAATTATATCGTACTATACAACAACAACAACAACATCAAACCTTTATCCCACTACGTGGGGTCGGCTACATGAATCCTTTTTCTCCATTGTGTCCTATTAAAAGTCAAATTCTCGTTTAAATCTAATAAAGAAAGGTCATTCCTAATATTTTCTAACCAAGTCTTTTTAGGTCTACCCCTACCTTTCTTAACATAAGTCAAATCTAATACCTCTACTCTCCTAACCGGGTCATCGGAAGGCCGCCGTTTAATGTGACCAAACCATCTAAGGTGACTCTCTCTAATCTTATCTTCTACTGGAGCTACTCCAACCTTTTCACGTATATGCTCATTTCGTATCCTATCTCTAAGGGTAAAGCCACTCATCCACCTGAGCATCCTCATCTCTGCCACACTTAACTTAGTATTATGCTTCTCTTTTAATGGCCAACATTCAGCACCATAAAGCATTGCAGGCCTCACTACCATCTTATAGAATTTTTCCTTAAGTTTGAGGGGTACATTTCTATCACATAACAAGCCCGATGCATTCCTCCACTTCAACCATCCAACTTGAATTCTGCTGATAATATCCCCATCTATTTCACCATCACGCTGAACAATAGATCCAAGATATCTAAAACGTGTACTCTTATTAATGACTTGATCGCTCAAAGTCACAATCCCCTCACTAGGTCTATTACTACTAAAATTACACTCCATATATTTCGTTTTAGATCTACTCAAGCGAAAACCTTTAGACTCTAAGGTTGACCTCCATAATTCAAGTTTACCTTCAACTCCCTCTCTAGTCTTATCAACAAGAAGAATATCATCAGCAAAAATCATACACCAAGGTATATCCTCTTGCAAATGTCTAGTGAGAACATCCATGACTAAAGCAAAAAGATATGGGCTTAAGGCTGATCCTTGATGTAACCCAACCGAAATAGGAAAATACTTAGTCAATCCACCTTGTGTTTGAACACAAGTAATAGCTCCTGCATACATATCTTTAATGATTTGAATATAAGCATTATTGACTCCTTTCTTTTCAAGAACTCTCCATAGCACTTCTCTTGGAACTTTATCATATGCTTTTTCTAAATCAATAAATATCATATGTAGATCCTCCTTATTTTCTCTATATTTCTCCATCAAACCTCTTAATAAATGTATGGCTTCCATAGTCGACCTACCCGGCATGAAACCAAATTGATTTTGAGAAACATTAGTATCACGCCGCAGCCTATGCTCCATAACTCGCTCCCAAAGTTTTAAAGTATGACACATTAACTTAATACCTCTATAATTCGCACAATCTTGTGCATCACCTTTATTTTTAAAAATAGGAATTAACACGCTCATTCTCCACTCATCTGGCATCTTTTAGTCTTCAAAATAGTATTAAAAAGTTTAGTAAGCCATGAAATTCCTTCATCTCCTAAGCATTTCCACACCTCTATTGGAATATCATCAGGTCCAACAGCTTTTCCACCCTTCATTTTCTTTAAAGCCTCTCTAACTTCAGTTTTACTAATACGCCGATAAAAACAGAAATCTTTATTTTCATTTAGGGTGCTAAGGTCATTATAGTCAATCTTATTTTCACAATCTTCATTAAAAAGTTTAGCAAAATATCTCATCCATCTTTGTTGAATATCATCTTCTAAGAAAAGTATTTTTTGATCTTCATCTTTAATACACTTCACTTGAACTAAATCCTTACTACTCCTATCTCTTTGTTTGGCTAACTTATACATATATCTTTCTCCCTCTTTAGTATCTAATCTATTATATAAATCACTAAAAGCTAATGTCTTTGCATCGCATATTGCTTTCTTAGCATCCTTACGAGCCACTTTATATATTTCCCAATTATCAGAATTCTTAAAATTAAACCAATTTTTATAACAAAGCTTCTTATTTTTAATCTTTTCTTGCACATTTGGATTCCACCACCAACTACTTTTACTATTAGGAGCTTTTCCCTTTGATACTCCAATGATATCTTTTGCAATATTCTTAATATCACTAGCCACTTTTTCCCACATAATATTAGCATCCTCATGCACAGACAAAATCTTAATATCTAAAATCTTATTTCCAAAAATAATTTTGTTAATATTCTTTAAATGCTCCCATCTAATCCTAGAAAATCGTTTTACTTTATTTTTTATTTTATGCCCCTTTATCTTAAAGTCCAAAACTAATAATCGATGTTGGGTACATAAATTTTCACTCGGAATAACTTTACAATCTTTGCAATCTAAACGATTTAGTTTTCTAATAAGAAAATAATCAATCTGTGTTGTACTATATCCATTTTTATAAGTAATGAGATGCTCATTTCTTTTCTTAAATAAGGTATTAACAATTGAAAAATCATAAGCTAAACAAAAATCCAATATGGACTTGCCACCTTCATTCGTCGTTCCAAATCCATGGCCACCATGAATGCTTTTAAAATCATCTACCTCTCTACCAACATGTCCATTTAAATCTCCTCGAATAAGAACTCTTTCTTCAAGAGGTATCTTTTGTATTAATTCTTCTAAGTCATTCCAAAATTTTAATTTAGAACTCATATCCAAACCTACTTGAGGAGCATAAGCACTTATAATATTAACAATCTTATCATCAACAACAATCTTTAAAGCTATAATTCTATCTCCAATTCTATTAATTTTTATAACATTATCCTTTAAACTCTTATCTATAATAACACCTACACCATTTCTAGTACGACTCCGACCCGAATACCAAAGTTTAAATCCTAAACTATCAATTTCCTTAGCCTTCTCACCAACCCATTTAGTTTCCTGAATGCACAAAATATTTAACTTCCTATGAATCATAATATCTATTAATTCCATTAATTTTCCTGTAAGAGAATCTATATTCCAAGTTCCTATCCTAATTTTAGTTACATGGACAAGCTTCTTTGCCCACATCCGTCCTTGATGTGGGAACCCTTGCCTATTTAACACTGCACCCGGGCGCCGGTGCAGCGGCCCTTGCACACTTGTCACTGTATTAAGGCCATACAGCGCGTCGCTTACAGGGGACGCCCTAGCATTAACACAATTTCTTAAAAGGTTCATGTCATTATTGTTCGACAAATTTTACGCTGGCTGTCGACTACCTAACGCAACCCTCCACTTTTCTCATCCAGGACTTGGGACCTGGCAATGGCAGTGTTATCCAAAACCCTAGCCGTTGTTTAATTTAGGTAAGTAATTTTTCGCCGTTCGTACGGTACGAACTTGTTCGTACAGTACGATTATTTTTAAATACTTACTTAACCTAACCCGTGATTAGTGCAAGAAATTCGGGCTTAATTATAATTTGAACATCGTACTGTACGAACTTATTCGTACAATACGATGAACAGAGACGAATTATAATCGTCCCGGATATCGTCCTGGACGATCAGTTGTTTTTCACTTTTTTGTCTCATCATATTGTACGATGTACATCGTACCATACGATGAACAGAAACGATGTTTGATCGTCCCGACTATCGTCTTGTACGAATTGTGTTTTCATGTATCGTACTGTACGAACATTTTTGAACTGTTAGTACCACTTCGTACAAGGACGAAGTCTATTTATGAAGATCGTACTGTACAATTGTAGAACCGTACTGTACGATAGTAACGGCTACTTTGAGAATTCAGGGTTTTTGGAGCCCATTTTTAGGTATCAAAAAAGTAATTTTTCAGAGAGTGTATGAGAGAGAAGAACGTGGTTAGAGAGGGATTCCAAGGGAGAGAGCTCTGGAGAAGTTCTTTAGGGTTTGAGAGAGGAAGGAGAAGGTGAGCGTTGTGAGGGAGAAGAGGTGTGAGGGAGATCACACGGTTGCTCCGAACTTGCTGCATCTTGCTCCTCCTGTGGCCCTAGAAGAATTTGAGGGAGGATCTCCAAGGGAAAGGCTCGTCTACATCCGTGACCTCGAGGTACTCTGCCTTCTCCAGGAGGGAGAAAAACTAGAAGGTTCTGAGCCGTCGCCAGGAGGGCGAAAACAGAGTTTGGCACTCCGCCACGCCGGATTGGTGAAAGGGAGGTTTGTAAAGGCTTCTCCGCCTTGCCGAGGGGAACAAAAGGAGAACTATAGTTGGTAGTGAAAATCCCGGAGCGGAGGACTCCGGGGAGTGTACGTAGGTCATATTTTGACCGAACCACTATAAAAATCTTGGTGTGTTTTTTCCTTACTGCTTTTTCATTACTGCGTGCCTTTTTAATTTCAAAATATTTTCCTTGGAAAATTTGGAAAAAAAAGGGTTGTTTAATTTTTCATATTAAAATTCTAAAAACAACGAAAAGATTTAGAACTCCTGCTTAGGTTTTAATTATTGTCAAAAAGTTTTCACAATTCACCCCCCCCCCTCTTATCCATCTAGTAATTTCAATTGGTATCAGAGCCTACTTTCAAAAATAGTATTTTAGAAAATCTTGAAAGAAAACGATCATGTCAAACTTTGGTAATCGTAACACTGCGGAGGGTTATTCAATAACCCGTCCACCACTTTTTGATAACATTCCGTTTGATTTCTGGAAAATTAGAATGTCTACATTTTTGCAATCTATAGATTACCGCATGTGGATGTTAGTGAATGATGGATATGTTGATCATATTAAAACTGTGAATGGAGTGAAAACTCCATTACCCTTCAATGAATGGAATAATGAGGATAGGGAATTAGCCCAACTGAATGCTAAGTGCTTAAATTATTTTTTCTGTGCATTGAAGTCTGAGGACTATATGAGAGTGTCTACCTGTGTTTCTGGTAAGGAGATTTGTGATAGATTGTGTATTACATATGAAGGAACAAACGAAGTAAAACAGTCTAGGCTTAACATTCTACTTCATGATTATGAACTCTTCCGTATGAAACCTAGCGAAACAATTTCTGACATGTACACTAGGTTCACCCAAATCGTCACATCCTTGCATGCATTAGGTAGAGAGATTTCAAATTCTGAGAAAGCGAATAAAATTCTTAGATGCTTACCTAGTTCCTATGATGCTAAGATAACTGCTATCACTGAGTCTAAAGACCTTAATGTTTATTCTATTGATAACCTCCTTGGGTCACTCATTGCATACGAGCGAGTGAGCTAAATGCAAAGTGATGCAGGTGAAAAGAAAAGGAGCGAACGGTGGCATTAAAAGCTGGCAACTCAGAAAGTGAAAGCTCTGCAGGGGAGGAAGAGGATGAGATAGCACTGATGACCTGACAGTTCAAAAATTTCCTGAAGAGAAAACAGAAGCGTCATCAGAACAGCTGGAATAAAGGTAAGAGCTCAAGGTCCAATAAGGTTTCATCTGATACAATTTGTTTTGAGTGTAGGAAGCCAGGTCACCTTCGAGCCGATTGCCCCAATCTGAAGAGCCAACCAGCTAAGGAGAAAGGTGATGACAAAGCCAAATACAAGAAAGGAAAGATAAAGACACAAAAAGCTTTTTGGGCCGACTCTACCTCACAATCGTTAGAAGAAGAAGCAAAGGAGGAGGTAACAAACTTGTGTCTTATGGCTAATGATAACCTTGATCCATCAGATCAAGATGAGGTATGTCAACTTTCATATGAAGAATTATTGCTTATTTCTGAGAATATTCATGACTCGTATAGGAAACTGAAAAAGATGCATGCTAAGCTTAATGTTGAATTTAGTTCTTTACAAATTGAGCATGCTAACTTAGTTAAAGAAAATTTTGATTTAGATAAAGATCACATGTTGCTTCTTGATGAATTTGATGCATTAAAAAAAAGCATGTTGAATTAACTGAAGAGCATAAATCCTTGAAAATCACTCATGTTGAACTAGAAGAAGCCTTTCATAGATTAGACAAACTTGCATTAGAAGTAGATCACAGTGAGAATTTGTTAAAAATAGAAGTTCATGGATTGACATATCAAAACAACACCTTACAGGAAAGAATCAAAGAATTAGAAAATGAAATTGCATCACTCATATTAAGCCATCCTAGCAAACCCCCAACACAGCATGCATCACATAACTTTAGGAAGAGGCACCATCACCCACATAGATTAGTAAACCCATTTCCTGGTGTTAGGTGTTTCTCTTGCGGCATGGTAGGTCACATAGCCCGCACATGCACAATTCACCGTAGGACACACTTAGTATGAAGACCCAAACTGCATCCATCACAGCATAGCATGCATACATCTCATTCATGTAAGCATAAGGTGGAACCCAAACTCACTTGGGTTTCCAAATCTAATATATGAATGAAATTGTAGAGGTGCTCTCACAAAAGTCCTAGTGAGAGCATGTGGTAGCTGGATAGTGGCTGCTCACGACACATGACTGGAGATATGAAGAAGTTCATCCTACTTGAGATGAAAACTGGAGGAAAAGTAACGTTGGGAGACAACACTACCAGGAAGGTGATAGGCTCAGGTATTGTTGGTAATGCCAAAAAAATTTTAATTGAAAATGTCTTACTAATTGATGGGTTGAAACATAATTTACTTATCATTAGTCAACTGTGTGACAAAGGTTTTGATATTAAATTTCTATCTGATAAATGCCTGATTAGTTTATTTGATAAACTAATTTTAGAAGGAAAACGAATGAACAATATTTACATATTAGACCTTGATTGCATTGATAGCTCAAATTAATTTTGTTTGAAAACAATAGTTGATGGCTCGTGGCTATGGCATAGGAGACTATGCCATGCTAGTATGAAAACTCTTAGAAACATCACTCAGAAAAACCTAGTTAGAGGCGTACCTAAGTTAGATTTCACAAAGGATCATTTATGTGATGCTTGCCAACTAGAAAAACAAGTCAAAACATCATTTCACTCAATTAGAGATGTGATCACCGCTAGGCCATTAGAAATCCTACACATGGACTTATTTGGACCTGTTAGTACAGCCAGCCTAGGTGGGAAAAATTATGGTTTTGTGAATGTAGATGACTTCACTAGATTCACTTGGGTAATATTCTTAGCACATAAGAATGAGTCTTTTGAGGAATTTAAGATATTCTCCACATGGACTCAGAGGAAATTAGGTTGTGAAATCTCAACAATTCATAGCGATCATGGTGAAGAATTTCAAAATGATAGATTTGAATCATTCTGTCAAGAACTAGGAATATAACATAATTTCTCAGCCCCTAGAACACCACAACAAAATGGTATAGCAGAAAGGAAGAATAGAACCTACAAGTATAGATCAAGCCTTAAGAGATGAATTTTGGATTCTAGCAATGCAAGAAGAGCTGAACCAATTCACCAGGAATGATGTTTGGGAGTTAGTCAAGATACCTAAAGAACAAAGTGTTGTTGGAACAAAATGGGTCTTCAAGAATAAGGTGAATGATTCAGGAACAATAATAAGGAATAAAGCCAGACTAGTAGCTAAGAGGTACAATCAAATTAAGTGAATAGACTTTGAAGAAACCTTTTCCTCTGTTGCTAGACTAGAAGCCATAAGAGTGCTCTTAGCTTTTGCTTGCTTCAAGAACTTCAAGTTATATCAAATGGATGTAAAGAGTGCATTTCTGAACGGGGTAATTAAGGAAGATGTCTATGTTGAGCAACCTCCCGGATTTGAAAGTTCACAATTTCCAAACCAAGTATTCAAATTAAAGAAGGCACTGTATGGATTAAAGCAAGCACCTAGAGCATGGTACGAAAGACTTAGTTCATTTCTATTGGATAGAAGATTTAAAAAAGGTAGTGTAGATACTACACTCTTTTTACAAAAGATCAAAGAAGAAATTCTCATTGTTCAGATATACGTGTATGACATTCTATTTGGATCTTTAGATAAAATGTTATGTGATGAATTCTCAAAAACAATGAGTAATGAGTTTGAAATGAGCATGATAGGAGAACTTAATTACTTTCTTGGCTTTAGCGTAAAACAAATAGATAATGAAACTTTTCTTAGCCAATCAAAGTATATTAATGATATCTTAAAGAAATATGAAATGTATAGTACTAAACCCATGAACACTCCAATGAGCTCAACAATTCAATTAGACAAAGATCCTAGTGGAAAATCAATAGATCAGAAGAAATATAGAGGAATGATTGGGTCCCTTCTTTACCTGACTGCCAGTAAATCGAACATAATGTTTAGTGTGTGCCTTTGTGCCCGTTTTCAAGCTGATCCTAAAGAGTCTCACTTAACTGTTGTCAAGATAATTCTTAGATATCTACTAGGCACCCCAAACTTAGGAATTTGATATCCTAGGCACAGCACTTCCTTTAAAATCTTAGGGTACTCAGATTCTGACTTTGCAGGATGTATGATAGATAGAAAAAGCACCTCTGGTACCTGCCAATTCATAGGACAATCATTAGTTTCTTGATCCAGTAGGAAACAAAACTCAGTAGCACTTTCCACAGCCGAAGCAGAATATATTGCAGTAGGAAGTTGTGTTGCACAAGTACTATGGCTAAAACAACAAATTCTTAATATTGGCTTACCTGTAGGAACCATTTCAATTATGTGTGACAACACAAGTGCAATTTGCATCTTTAAAAACCCAATTCAGCACTCACGAACAAAACATATAGACATTAGACACCACTTCATTAGAGATCACGTTGCTAAGGGAGATATAGAATTGCACCACATTGCTACAGGAGATCAATGAGCAGACATATTCACAAAACATCTAGCTTTTGACACCTTTAGCTCCTTGAGGACTAGATTAGGTGTCATCGATATAAGTGCATAGAAAAAAAAACAAAAAACAAAAAAAAATAAAAAAAAATATCTTCTAGGGCTGCTCCTGATCATCACACACTCACCACACAAAAAGCACTAAACTTGAATTTGTGGTATCGTACTGTACGATCTTAAAATCATACGGTACGATCTACTATGATCTACACAGAACATCCTAAACAGCAAAATTCGTCTCTGTTGATCGTACTATACGTTATTGCCACTTCGTACTGTACGATACACGAAACGGATTGGGACGAATTTAAGCGTGCTGGTACGTTATTATTGGTTATCGTACTGTACATTTTACCTCAAATCGTACTGTACGATACAACTCAGCAACGAATGAGAACGAATTAAAGGAGTTCGGTATGAAATTAATGCCACTCATACTGTACGATACACCTGTTCGTACAGTACGATACTTTTGGTCAAAAGTCGTACCAACGAGCCTCGGGACGATCGAAATTCACTGATCGTACTGTATGCTACCTATCGTACTGTACGTTTTGACCGCCTTTTCCCGGTACGAATTGTCAGAACAATTATTGCCACTTCGTATTGTACGAATCCTCTATCGTACTGTACGATTTGCTGAAAACTCTATAAATAGAATAGAAGGGCAGATATCCTCACTACACTCACAAACCTCTCACTCACCTTTCAAGCCATGTCTAGTTCCAGCAAGCGAGGACGTTTGATAGCGGGAAGCTCATCTTCCTCTCGCCGCCATAGCGCCCGATTCTTGAATGCGTAAAACGAGGATGCCTACCACAAATTCAAAACTTGCAAAATCACACCCTCCAAGTTGCTCAACCATGATGTTCTGAACTTCGAGGTACTGAACCTCTTTGCCTCCACCACCCTCCAGTTTCTTCTCACCCTAGCCTTTCCTTATAGTTCTGAACTCCTCCTCGAATTCTTAGCCAATCTTACCTATACCGTCGACAATTTAACCTTCCACTCTTTCGTTTGTCAACAAAATGTTGAAATAATCAAAGCTAACATCGCTCAATACATTGGACTATCTACTGAAGGGCCTATGGTCCGTTCTTTTCTTACAAACGATTTTGATTGGAGTGATGTCAATCGGGTCCTTAAAAATGCCGTTTTCTATCAACATCAACCTCTAGTTTCTTCACTAAATAGAAATGCGCGCATAATTCAACATGTCCTTCGTACCTCAATAATATCCAAAGGTGGTGACCGTGTCAATATGACCCCAACCCTATCTGTCACTACCTACCTGATTATGACCAATACTAGATTCGACGAAGCCTATCTGATCATTGACTATATTCGTCATATGACCTTCGTTCGTCTCCCTACCACTCGCCTAAAACAAAACATAGCTCTTAATCACCTTGTAGGATATATCCTCCAAAATAAATATCAAATGACCTATCCTGGTGAACCCGACATTATTCCTATTTTTTATACGGATGCCTCCTTCCGTATCCTTTTCCATCAGGGACACGAGCCGGAAGAACCAGTTTTTGACGAAGAAGAAGGAGAAGATGCCCCAGCTGCACCACAAGCACATCCACGACGTCATGCACCACCACCTCGAGCACCTGCACCAGCACAAAATGATTTGGTCGAACGCTTCGACCAACTTCAGACTCGTCTCGACACTCATATTCAGGATCAACATCAGCAACACGAGACAGATATGCAATGGTTTGGAGAGCGCTTTACTACTATTGATCACCGTTTTGACACTCTTTTTCAATACTTCCAACCAAATCCACCTCCACCACCACCTGATCAGGATCCTCCTTTTTAGATTGTATTTGTGTTGTACTTTTCTTTTCGTGTTTGCTCCTCTTTTTGTGCTGTCAAAAGGGGGAGAAGGTTGTTGTATCTTCTTTTATGGTTAAATGCAAGTTTTTTATTTCGCACTGCATTTTCTTTGTTTCTGTACCTTTCTTTTTCTCATGTTTAAATTAAAAAAAATGTCTTTAACACTTGCTTACAACAACTATTATTTGACATCATCAAAAAGGGAGAGATTGTTGCAACCAATGACCCCAAGCTTAAGATTTTGATGATGACAAATAATAATTGTCTTGAGATTCATTGAATATTATTTGTTATTGTCCGTGAGTACTAACATTTCAGGAAGATCAAAAGCTACTCAGGACGACAGGAAAACTCAAGGATGGGTAGATTATGAGTAAGAGTCTGCAATGTATTTTCTTTTTTATTTCATTTTTATTTTCTTGAATCTAGCCACAAAATGCATAAAAGCTCGAGCAACCATGCACACACACAGGGGGAGAGGTTTTAAATGTAGAATGTAATAGAATTTCTTCTCTGTAGATCATACTTTACGATTCTAATTCGTACCGTACGATCAGAGGATTGTAGTACGATTATGTGAATAGATCGTACCGTACGAAATTATATCGTACTATACGATATGTTCAAATCCAAAACCCTAGCCGTTGTTTAATTTAGGTAAGTAATTTTTCGCCGTTCGTACTGTACGATTATTTTTAAATACTTACTTAACTTAACCCGTGATTAGTGGAAGAAATTGGGGCTTAATTATAATTTGAACATCGTACTGTACGAACTTATTCGTACAATATAATGAACAGAGACGAATTATAATCGTCACGGATATCGTCTCAGACGATCAGTTGTTTTTTGTCTCATCGTACTGTACGATGTACATCGTACCATACGATGAACAGAGATGATGTTTGATCGTCCTGACTATCAACTTGTACGAACTGTGTTGTCATATATCGTACCGTACGATTTATTATCGTACTGTACGAATATTTTTGAACTGTTCGTACCACTTCGTACAAGGACGAAGTCTATTTATGAAGATCGTATTGTACGATTGTAGAACCGTACTGTACGATAGTAATGGCTACTTTGAGATTTCAGGGTTTTTGGAGCCCGTTTTTAGGTATCAAAAAAGTAATTTTTCAGAGAGTGTATGAGAGAGGAGGTGGTTAGAGAGGGAGTCCAAGGGAGAGAGCTCTAGAGAAGTTCTTTAGGGTTTGAGAGAGGAAGGAGAAGGTGAGCGTTTTGAGGGAGAAGAGGTGTGAGGGAGATCACACGGTTGCTCCGAACTTGCTGCATCTTGCTCCTCCTGTGGCCCTAGATTAATTTGAGGGAGGATCTCCAAGGGAAAGGCACGTCTACATCCGTGACCTCGAGGTACTCTGCCTTCTCCATGAGGGAGAAAAACGAGAAGGTTCTCTACCGTCGCCAGGAGGGCAAAAACAGAGTTTGGCACTCCGCCACGCCGGGTTGGTAAAAGGAAGGTTTGTAAAGGCTTCTCCGCCTTGCCGAGGGGGCAAAAGGAGAACTATAGTTGGTAGTGAAAATCCCGGAGCGGAGGACTTTGGGGAGTGGACGTAGGTCATATTTTGACCGAACCACTATAAAAATCTTGGTGTGCTTTTTCCTTACTGTTTTTTCATTACTGCGTGCCTTTTTAATTTCAAATTATTTGCCTTGGAAAATTTGGAAAAAAAAAGGGTTGTTTAATTTTTCATATTAAAATTCTAAAAACAACGAAAAGATTTAGAACTCCTGCTTAGGTTTTAATTATTGTCAAAAAGTTTTCACAATTCACCCCCCCCCTCTTGTCCATCTAGTAATTTCAGAGATGAGCAAGCTAATGTGAGAGCGTTCCGTAGAAGCAATGCACTCTATGGCCCGAATACAACGAGAAGTGTGCAAGAGCCGTTGCACAGGCGCACGGATGTAGTGTTAAATAAACAAGGGTTTCCACATCATGGACAAATGTGAGCAAAGAAGCTAGTCTATGAAACTAGAATCAGTGTAAGAATTTGGAATATAGGTAATCTTACAGGCAAAATAAAGAAATTAATAGATATTATGATTCATAGGATGATAAATATTCTATGCATACAGGAAGCTAAATAGATTGAAGATAAGGCTAAGGAGATTGATAATTTAGGATTTAAACTATGTTAATTAATTAAGTACTAGACATGATGTATGTGTGATAATTGAAAAGAGTTTTAAGGATAATGTTATAGAAAGTAACATAATTGGAGATAGAATTATGACTTTAATGATTATTATTGATGTTAAAATTATTATCATTATAAGTGTTTATGCTCCGTAAGTAGGTTTAGATATGTGTTCAAAATTAAAATTTTGAAATAACTTGAAAGAAGTAATCATATGACACTGTTGAAAAAAAAGTTTTTATTAGATAAGATTTAAATAGATATATTGGTAGAGTAGCAAAAGATTTTAAAAACTTTCATTGTGGCTATGAATTTAAAGTGACTAATAAAAAGGATAGAATCATATTAAATTCTGCTCTAGCTTATCACTTTGTAATTGTTAATATATTATTTAACAAAAGAGAATAGCATCTCATTAATTATAAGAATTGATAGTAAAAATAAAATTGATTTTTTTCTTATAAGAAAAATAAATCGGTTTAAATTGCAAAGATTGTAAAATTATTCCCAGTAAAATTTTATAAACCCAACATAGCTTATTGGACTAAGGAGAAAAATATAAAAAATAAAAGTAAAATATTATCCTAAAATTAGATGGAAGCATTTAAAGAACATTAACAAATATTATTTTTTTAGAGTAAGATTCGAGATGTTAAGATTTTGACTCTACATGAGGTATTTAATGATATATAGGTAAAAATAAGTAGTGATATTAAGAATGTTGTTTAATGATATATAGGTAAAAATAAGTAGTGATATTAAGAATGTTGCAAATTATGTATTTGAAATATCAAAAGAAAAAAACCGTATTAATAAAAATAATTGGTGGTGGAATCAAATCATACAAGAAAAAATTAATATAAGAAGTTTTGTTACTAAATTGGTTTAGATGTAAAAACTAAAAAAATTGGAAAATATACAAAATGGCATATAAGAGTCTAAGAAAGCAATATCTGATGTTAAGAATTTAGTTTTTAATGGTTTATATAATATATTAGATATCAATAAAGACGATAGATGTATGTATAAATTAGTCAAGCAATGAATAACTTAGTAAAGCAAAGAGGCAGAAGAATGATTTAATTAAAGTGAAGTACATCAAAAATCATGATTAAAAAATGTTTTTATTATAAGAGGATATTCAAAATAGGTGGATGAGATATTTTGATAAACTTTTTAATAAATATTATGATAATATAATGGACTTTAGTGACCTTAACACCCTAAATGAAAATAGAGATTTTTATTTTTATCATCGTATTAATAAAACAAGAGTTAAGAAGACTTTTAAAAAATAAAGTATTAAAAAATTGTTGGACCTCATGATATTCTAATAGAGCTGTGGAAATGTTTAAGGGATGAAGGAATTTTTTTATATACAAAACTTTTTAATATTATTCTGAAGACTAAAAAGATATCAAATAAGTAGAGTGAATCAATTCTTATTTTTAAGAATAATGATGATGCACAAGAGTGTGAATTATAGAGGAATTAAGTTAATGTGTCATATATTAAAACTATGAGAGAGACTTATTGAGCATGGGTTACGACATGATACTAATTTTCTCAAAATCAATTTGGACTCATGTCGGGTAGGTCTATTATGAAAGTAATACATCTATTGAGAAGGTTGATGGAAAAGTATAGAGAGAATAAGGAGGATTTTCATATGATATTTATTGATTTAGAGAAAGCATATGACAAAGTTCCAAGAGAAATGCTTTAGAAAGTTCTAGAAAAGAAGGAATTAATAAAGCTTATATTCAAGTTATTAAGAACATATATGCAAGAGTTGTTACATGTATTCAAACACAAGATGATTTGAATAAGTATTTTTCTATTTCAATTGGATTACATCAAGGATCAACATTAAACCCATATTTTTGGTTTTAGTATTGGATGTTCTTACAAAACATTTACAAAAGAATGTACCCTATAGATGCTTTTTATTGATGATATTTTTCTTGTTGATAAAACTAGAGTGAGAGTTGAAAAGAAAACTTGAATGATGAAGGTCAACCTTAGAGTCTAAAGTTTTCATTTGAGTGGATCAAAAATCGAATACATGGAGTGTAATTTAAGCAATAACAATCTAGTTGGGAGGTACGACTTTGGGCTATCAATTCATTAAAAAAAGTTACATGTTTTAGATAACTCGGGTCTATTGTTCAAAGTGATAGTGATATTGAAGGGGATATTATTAGTAGAATTCAAGTTGGATGGTTGAAGTGGAGGAATGTATTAGGCCTGTTGAGTTACAGGAAAGCACCCCTCAAACTTAAGGAAAATTTCTATAAGATGGTGGTGAGACCTGCAATGAATTATGACACAAAATGTTGTCCATTAAAAGAGAAGCATAAAATTAAGTTAAGACTTGCAGAGATGATGATGCTCCGGTGGATGAGTGGTTTTACTCTTAGAGACAAAATGCATAACAAGTATATATATGAAAAAGTTGGAATAGCTATGGTCGATAAAATTAGAGAGAATCTCCTTAGATGGCTTGGTCACATAAAATTTTAGCCTTCTGATGACCCGATTAGGAGAGCAGATATACTAGATTTGGACTAAATTAAGAAAGGTAAAGATAGACCTAAAAAGATTTTAAAAGTATTAGAAATGACCTTTTATTTACTATATTAGAATGAAAATTTGACTCCTAACAAGACACAATGGAGAAAAAATATCTATGTTGTCAACCTCAGGTAGTGGGATAAAGGCTTGACGTTGTTGTTGCTATTATATGAGTGAACTACAGAATGTAGATGGCAGAGGATATGCAATGATAGTGATGATTGAAATGAGTGTTTGTCAATGTGCCAACTAAGCAGAATAAAGTAGGAGAGCCAAGAGAAAGCAAACAAGAAAAAAATATTAGTTTATTAAATTTTAATTAAATATGAACTTAAAAAAAAGGAAAGAAGATGAGGAGAGAGTGTGTGGGATGAAAAAAACTAGATCATTCTAAAATCAAGGCGAAAATGGCGAGAACTTCATGAAATTAAGAGTAGAATGGTAGGAAATTCTCCATGATACCATACTGACATATATTACATAGTGAAATTATGAAATAACATCATAAACAAGAAGAAAACACAAAAAATCGATACCAAATAGTGAATCAGCAAGCTTTGAATGTTAAATCCTCTAGATATCAGATTGCTAATATCTTTAAAACAAAAAATATTAGCAAGCTAAAGAAGGGAAGCAAAAACTTTTCATGTTTTGATGATCAAGGCCATCTTCTAAAGTACACATTATAACCTATTTATAAAGAAAGAAAATCCTATTTAATCATAAACCATACTTAGTCTTATTACATTTAAAATAATTTTTAAAATTTTAAATAATAAAAATTTGGCTAAAAATGATACAACAACAACATCAAGCCTTTAACCCACTATGTGGGGTCGGCTGCATGAATCATTTGTTTCCATTATATCATATTAAGAGTCAAATGGTCATTTAAATATGATAAGAAAATCATTTTTAATATTTTCTAATTTAAGTTTTTTGGTCTACCTCTACCTTTTCTTAATATAGGTCAAATTTTAAACATTTACTCTCCTAACAAAGTCGTTGACATTTTGTGACCAAACTATCTAAGGCAACTCTCTAATCTTATCTACCACTGGAACTACTCCAACTTTTTCGCATATATACTCATATCGCATTGTATTTCAATACGTGAAGGCACTCATCCACCTAAGTACCCTCATCTCTGCAATACTTATTTTGATTTTATGCTTCTCTTTTAAGATTTAAACTGTGCATGAGTAAACACATGTTATGTGGGAAAAAGTAGTCAATGTTATTAAGAATATTACAAAGGATATACATAGAGTATCAAAGGAAAAGCTCCTAATAGTAAAATTAGTTTGTGGTAGAATCAAAATGTGCATAAAAATATTTTAAAAAAAAAACTTGTTATAAAAATTTATTAAGAAGTAAAAGCCCAAAATTTTGAGAAAGATATAAAGAGGCCTGCAAAGAGGTTAAAAAAGCAATATGCAAATGCAAAAAAAATTAGTTTTAAAATGAAGATCAAAAAGTTTTTTTTTTTTTATTAGGAGAGAATATTCAACAAAGGTGGATGAGATATTTTGATAAGCTTTTTTAATGAAGATTGTAATAATACAATTGATTTTCGTGACCTTAGCAACCTAAGTGAAAATAGAGGTTTTTATTTTTATCATTCTATTAATAAAATCAGAGTTAGAAAAGATTTAAAGAAAATGAAATGCGAAAAAGCTATTGGACCTCGTGATATTTCAATAGAGGTATAAAAATACCTAGGAGATCGAAGGAATTTTTTGGCTTAAAATATTTTTCAATATATTTTGAAGACTAAAAAGATATTAGATGAGTGGAGTGTGTTGACACCTATTTTTAAGAATAAATGTGATACACGAGTACAAATTATAGAGGAATTAAATTAATGCGTCATACATAAAAACTATGGACGAGATTTATTGAGCATAGGTTATGACGTGATACTAATGTTTCTCAAAATCAATTTGGATTCATGCCAATAGGTCTACTATAAAAGCTATACATTTATTGAGAGGTTTGATAGAGAAGTATAGAGAGAATAAGGAGGAACTACTTATGATATTTATTGATTTAGAGAAATAATATGACAAAATTCTAAGAGAAGTGCTCTTAAGAGTTTTAGAAAAGAAAGGAATTAATAATACTTATATTCAAGTCATTAAGGATGTATATGCAGAGGTCGTTAGTTGTGTTCAAGCACATGGTGGTTTGATCAAGTATTTTCCTATTTTAGTTTGATTACATTAAAGATCAGCCTTAAGCCCATATCTTTTTGCTTTAGTCATGAATGTTCTCACTAGACATTTGCAAGGATGTACCTTGGTGTATTCCTTTTGCTGATGAAATTCTTCTTATTGATAAGACTAGAGAGGGAATTGAAGGTAAACTTGAATTATGGATTGCAACCTTAGAGTCTAAAGGTTTTCACTTCAGTAGATCTAAAACTGAATATATGGAGTGTAATTTTAATAGTAATAAACCTACTGAGGGGATTGTGACTTTGGGCGATCAAGTCAATAATAAGAGTACATGTTTTAGTCAATATCTTGGATCTATTGTTCAGATTGATGGTGAAATAGATGGGGATATTATCAGAAGAATTAAAGATGGATGGTTGAAGTGGAGGAATGCATCGGGCTTGTTGTGTGATAGAAAAGTCCCCCTCAAACTTAAAGGAAATTTTATAAGATGGTGGTGAGACCTGCAATGCTTTATGGTGCCGAATGTTGGCCATTAAAAGAGAAGCATAATACTAAGTTAAGTGTTACAGAGATGAGGATGCTCAGGTGGATGAGTGACTTTATCATTAGAGATAAGATGCAAAATGAGAATATACGTGAAAAAGTTGGAGTAGCTCTAGTGGAAGATAAGAGTAGAGATAGTCGCTTTAGATGGTTTGGTCACATAAAATGGTGGCCTTCTGATGACCCAGTTAAGAAAATAGAGGTATTAGATTTGACTTATGTTATGAAAGTTAGAGGTAGACCTAAAAAGACTTGGTTAGAAAATATTAGAAATGATCTTTCTTTAATAGATTTAAACAAGAATTTGACTTTTAACAAGACACAATAGAGAAAAAGGATTCATGTAGCTGATCCCATATAGTGGGGCAAAGGCTTGATGTTGTTGTTGTTGTTGGATTACATTAAGGATCAACTTGAAGCCCATATTTTTTTTATTAGTCATGGATGTTCTTACTAGACATTTGTAAGAGGATGTAGTCTAGTGTATTCTTTTTGCTGATGATATTCTTCTTGTTTATAAGATTATAGAGGGAGTTGAAGGAAAACTAGAATTATGGAGGTCAACTTTAGAGTCTAAAGATTTTCATTTGAGTAGAACAAAAATAAAATAAATGGAGTGTAATTTTAATAGTAATAGTTCTAGTGGGGGGCATATGATTTTGGACGATCAAGTCATTAATAAGAGTACACATTTTAGATATATAGGGTATATTGTTCAAAGTGATGATGAAATAGATGATGATATTATTAAAAGAATTCAAGTTGGATGATTGAAGTGAAGGAATGCATTCGGCCTATTGTGTGATAGAAAAGTACACCTCAAACTAGGAAATTTCTATAAGATGGTAGTGCGACCTGCAATTCTTTATGTCATAGAATGTTGGCCGAAAATGATACTAAAACAAAACATAATTGAAATTGATCTAATCCCCCTCTATTGTACCTCAGTTGAATAGTTGGATTTGTCCTACAAGAAACCATGCTAGCATCTTTTTGAAATATGATAACAAATTTGAGAATTAAATGATTTCTTCATGCATTCACTTTCTCCTCTCTTTTTTTTTTCTTTTTGTTTCTCTTTCCTTTATTATTCCTATATCTAAGTCTCTTAACTTTCTCTAATCTCTAAATCAGCCAGCCAAATGCCAAAATAAAAGCATTGAAAAAAAAAATCATTTGGTTTTGGCATTTATAGGATTTAAAAAGGTGAAATTTCCAAACAAAAAATCAAATTCAATATACAATTTTAAATTGATTCATAAGAATAAAATTTAATGATTATTTTTACTTAAGATGCTTTGTATTTATTCATAAAATTAGCTAAGAAAAAAATGGGTTCCAATAAATTATAAATCTTAAAATTGGAGGAAAGATTATTATGTACTTGTAAAAATAATCTATGACACCTCTTCTTAATTATGCATGGAGGCTGACCGAAGATTTGCATAGTCTCAATTTTTTTGTAGTTTTTTATAAGCATATCAGCCGAATTCTCAAATCCTATTATTTTATTCAACAATAAGATACCCACTTCCAACAAAAATTAGATGTTTTCTTATATTGCAATATTACATTTTTTGCTAGATGTACAGCTTTCAACCATCATAAGAAAAGAATACTGTCATCCTATTTTTCTCCTAACACTTTCTAAGAAATCTCCAGTCAAGGTATTATTTTCTTGGTCTCTGTAACTATAATATAGAAATAAAGAAAATTGTTCCCTTCTCTTTCTAATTCAAATTCTTTTTCTTCTATTTTATTACAAAGAAAAGAAGGGAATAAAAGACTATCAATCCTTTCCTATACAAAATCTAGCTAATAAGTGAAATACACAATCTAGTCTTCTACTTATATGGTATACAAGGCCATTATCTTTTATTATTTTGTAACTATGATTACCCATTGATAGTAGTATCACCTAAACATATAGATAAATCATTTTGTGCCTCTTCAAGTCAGCAGTTCAACAACCAAACAAACATCGTCAATCTAACATTTTCATGTTAAACTTACTAAATATCAAAGAGACGTTTGTAATAACTTTGAAACTACACAAAATCCATTTCACTGTTTCCAAATTTGTCTTTACTGGATTTGAATTATAACTTCATACAACTCACACTGCACGAGCAATATCAATTGTAAGGCACACCATATCAATTGTAGGGCACACCATTAATAAATAAACTATTGGAGCATAAAAAATTTTAACATTTTGTTTCATCACCTTGCTTGTTTCAAGTGTTTGTTGATTTAAGAGTTTAAAGTGACAGGCCAAGGAAATAAATTTTTCATTAACATATTAAATTTATTTAGCACTTTATCAACATAATTAACCTGAGATAGCTTCAAAATATTGGTCAAGTTATCATAAGTAATTTCAATCCTTCATTTTTTTTCCTTCTCCCAATCTTTCATTTTAATCTCCTTCAATAATTGTTCCTTCAATTCTTTAATTTCAATAATATTTACTCTAAAAATTAACATATCAATCATGTAAAAGAAATATGACACAACTTATTATTAGGCCGGTTCACCCTGAACCGGCCCAGCCAACCCAAGGGCCGGCTCAGGTTTACAGGAGGCGGAACATGCCTGCCTCCTTTGCTCTTGCCCGCCCACATGGTGGGCCCCACTAGCCTAATGGAATTCAAATTCAAAAAGCGGGGGCGGCTAGGTCTTGGGTGGGACATTAGATTAGGAAAGTTTTTGTATTAAGAGCATGAGATGTTTAGGGAGGGATTATGTTTTGTTTGGTTCTCCATTAGGGTTTCTTGGCGACTTGGACTCTAGAATCTCTTGTCTAGAGATTTGGGAAAGACGATCCTCCTCTCGAATTGAGGATCACTTGGATCTTGTTTTCGTGCTTGTTTGGCTTTGATTTTTGTATGCAAATCTATAATTTGTGTTGTTTTTTCTCCTAGATTTTGTGTTATTCTCGTTGTTTTTCACCAATTCGCGGTAGATTTGATTGCGATATCAAGAATTGCATAATAAAACATTTCCAAACCGACCAGGGAGGATATTTATATGAGTAGTTCTTTACTCTGACACAGGAGAGATCAGTAGCAGACTACTGGGAGCGATTTGAACACCTGGCCAGTAGGAAGGAACGATTATCAGCTACTGTATTAAAGGGGAATTTCATGAAGGGGCTGAAGGCAGAGATCCGAACAGCAGTGAAGGTTTTGATGCCTCGTGATTTGGGGTAAGCTATGAAGTTGGCATAGCTAATTGAAAATCAGAGAAATCTGGAGAGGGAAGCCAAGAGTAACAGCACAGGGAGCACTTACAGGATGACATCCACCCATTTAGCACCTAAAGGTCTAGCAACAGGAGGAAGTCGGGAGGCCACCAGGGAGAAGACTGTAGGAGGGAGTGAGGGAAATTTCAAGTGGCTGATAGAGAAGGAGATGCAAGAGAAGAGGGGACTAAGGGATTGTGCTTCAGGTGCGATGAGAAATATACGCCAAGGCATTGGTGTAAGGATCGAACTCTTCAGGTTCTCAATGTCTGTGATAATGAGGAAATTGAGGAGGGAGATGAGGAGGGGTCAGAGGAGGAGATGGAGGAGAAGCTGTATTTGGATCTGGCCGAGGTTTCCCTAAACTCAGTGGTAGGATACACTACGAATTATACCATGAAAGTGAAGATGGAGATAGAGGAAAGGGAGGTGGTGGTGTTCATTGATAGTGGAGCTACTCACAATTTCATTTCCACTCAAGTCGTCGACCAATTAGGATTAAGATTGGTGGATACCGGTTGTTACGCGGTAATGATGAGTACGGGGAAGGTAGAGAAAAGTCAGGGGATCTGCAAATGAGTGCTACTGACTATCCAAGGGATTCATGTGAGGGAAGATTTTCTTCCACTAGAGTTAGGGAGTACAGATATCATCTTAGGGATGAAATGGCTACAGACTTTGGAAGACACCAAGGTGAATTGGCAAGCACTCACAATAGAGTTGATGGTAGATGGAAGGAAAGTGGTGATTAAGGGAGATGCAGGGCTATCCAAATCCATGATTTCTCTTAAAACTATGGTGATGGATATATAGTTGGCCGGTGCAGGATATTTGTTGGAGCTGCACAGTTTGGAGGGAGCTAGATTGGAAGAGGGAAGGGACATACCCCTCTCCATACAGCCGCTGATTCAACAATTCCAAGAAGTGTTTCAGCCACCTCAGGGATTGCCATCGTAGAAGGAGCAGGAGCACGCCATCATTTGAGGGAGGGTGTGTCACCCATCAGCGTACGGCTTTATCGCTATCCCCCAATTTCAGAAAGACGAAATTGAAAAATTAATTAGAGAGATGCTGGGGGCAAGCATCATCAGACCCAGCATTAGTCCCTGCTCTAGTCTAGTTCTATTGGTGAAGAAGAAGGACGGCAGCTGGCGATTCTGTGTGGACTACAGGGCGCTCAACAAGGAAACTATACCTGACATGTTTTCAATACCAATTATTGATGAGCTGTTAGATGAATTGAGTGGCATAGTGACCTTCAGCAAGATAGATCTGAAATCAGGATATCATTAGATCCGAATGAAGGAGGATGTGCCCAAGACTACCTTCAGAACTCATGAGGGATACTATGAGTTCCTTGTGATATCTTTTGGCCTCACCAATGCTCTAGCCACTTCCTAGGCACTTGTGAATAAGATTTTCAAACCTTATCTCAGACGATTTGTATTGATATTCTTCAATGACATCCTAGTCTACTGCAAGACAGAAGAGGAGTATTGGGAGCATTTAAAAAGAGTATTAGAGGTACTGCAGAAGCACTATTTGAGAACCAATTTGAAGAAGTACTACTTCGCACAAGCCAGTGTAGAGTACTTGAGCCATGTTGTATCAAAAGAAGGGGTGGCGGCAGATTTGTCCAAAATTAAGGCAATGCTGAAGTGGCATGTGCCTAAAAATCTAAAGGAGCTGAGGGGATTTCTAGGACTAACAAGTTACTACAGAAGGTTTGTAAAGGGCTACAGCACCATAGCATGGCCACTCACTGAGCAATTGAAGGACGGTTTTCTATTGGGGGAGGCGGAAACATTAGCATTTGAGAGTCTGAAGAAGGCAATGACTATGGTACCGGTCCTAACTTTGCCAGATTTCACTCAGATCTTCATAGTGGAGATAGATGTGTCTGGGTACGAATTAGGTGTAGTGCTTATACAGAGTCATAGACCCATTGCCTATTTCGCCAGGTATTGACTACTATAGCTAGGCTGAAGTCAATTTATGAAAAAGAGTTAATGGCCATCGTTTTGGCCATCCATAAGTGGAGAACCTACATACTAGGGAGGTATTCAATTGCCAAGACATCAACAGATCTTGAAATACCTACTGGAACAGCAGATGGTGACAGTGGAGCATTAGAGGGGGCTGTCCAAGTTGTTGGGGTGAACACCCTTACACCATGGTGATAGTGGCTTCAGCTTTCATCAGAGAGGTTGTCAGATTGCATGGACTACCAAAGGCGATATTATCAGATAGAGATGGTGTTCCTCAATCACTTTTGGAGGGAGTTGTTCAGATTACAGAGGACAATTCTGAAGAGGAGCACAGTTTGCCACCCACATACGGATGGTTAAACGGAAGTAATCAACAAGAGCTTGGAGACTTACTTGAGATGCTTTGTGTAGGAGACACCCAAGCTATGGGCCAAGTAGCTATCATGGGCTGAGTACTGATACAACACATCTTTTCATTACACTTCGCAAATGTGTTTTGTATAGACGGGATTGTGGGCTCCAAAATTTCGGCCTCGGCCTCCCCGCCGCGCATGACTGTATTTTTTATTTGGTGAGGGAGTTTTAATGGAATAAGTTCCAGGGTAAATTTTGGAAGGCAGATGAGTTTGTAGATAAGACACTACCGAGAGATTTCGCCCTCATTTTCCGAGGACTTTATGATCTGAGTTCTGGTTTCCTATAGGCGCAAGCCCCTATAGTTAATTACCCCTCCCGATCACGTGAGAGAACTTTCGATTAAGGCTAGTCATCAATCAGATACGTAGAAATACGCATTATCTAGCATATAGTAGCAGCATAGGTTTGGGAATTTAAAAATTTGAAGGGTCTTGATGTTTGAAAATTTTGATATTTAAAATAGAAATTTTCACCATCTTGCACTTAAAGCGGATGGTGGAGGAATGGATGATGGACCCGATCACGATCCCATGGTTCCGTCGTCCCGGGCCATCGTGGTCCCTAGTCTACTTAGTCAGAGAAGGTAGTCGACCCAACCTAACAGAAGGATCCTTTTTGGCAGCCATGGGTTGCTTCGTCCAAGGGGACCTTGTAGAGCTGGGATGGATATTTGCCTAAGGGGATAAATTTGAATCCACCTTAGCTAACAGAGGGCTTTGTGCCCTATCGATCATATCCTATTAATTCATATCTCAAGGATTTGATGTCAATAAGGAGCGTATTGGCTCTGGCCATAACCGGTATTTTGTGGTGCCATTTGGCAGCAAAACCACTCAGTTCAAAGGGCCCCGGGTCATAACCGTTTATCCTACGGTGCCATTTGATGGCAAAATCGTCAGTTAGAGGACACGTACCACGTCCTTACTGGCAGGAGATTGTTTGAGAATGGATCATAGTAATATTTTTAATAAAGCATTAACACTATGTGAGCTGAAGTTATATTTGAATTTGTCCACCTCGGCAAACTGTTGCAGATGGTGGATGGATTTTGCTTTGAGTGATTGATGGATGATTTCAAATTTAAATAACTTAAATTTTGGGATTTTGGGATTTTGAGTGGACTTTGAGAGGCAATTAAAAAGTTTGGAATGAACCCCTCCGGTTGAGATTTTCGTTCAACGCAGCCATCATCGAGGTGTTTGGGATCATTCATTGACCAAACCCTGTCGACCTTATCAACTTGCCAATAGGGGATCAGGTTTCGTAGGCTTCATGCCTTTGTTTAGTGAATTCTCTTAATTGTAGGCCTTGAAGGCCTAATATGCATTGGTCGTCACAACCGTGTATTTGTTTGAAGGTTCGAACCCTGTCGACCCCTATAGATCCGTAGAGAAGGATCAGGTTCGAACCCGAATTCACTTGTTGACCCGCGCAGCATCCCTAGGCGTCACGTGTGTACAAATAACATGCTCGCCGGGGCCCATGCGGGTTGAGATTGTACTTTCCCCCCTTTTAGTGTACCTATGTGTATACAATCTACGGTGCACGTGCAGGGGTATCTTGAAATAGTTGTAGTTATACAAATAACAGTCATTTGGATGCACACAACTTTTCATTTGAGAGATTATGTACGCCTTCTGTCTGCTAGTACGAGTATTGCGGATCCGGTGACGGGCGTTGTAGATTGTAGACGTCTTCTGTCTACTTGTATAAGTGTTGCAGATCTGGTGGCGTGACATTATAGTCTTGATGTTATGAGTCATCTCCTCATCTTCATGTTGACTTCCCTTTTCTCATTCACTAGGGAAAGTCTTTTTGAAGTTTGTAACCGTAGCTTTGAAAAGGACTCTTTCAAGCTCTTTAGTGTAGTGAACTTGTTATCTTTGAAATTTGTGGATGTCAGAATTATTTTCTTCTTAAATATAGGACCAGGTGAAGTTTAGTTCGAATTTGCTCAAACATCTCATTTAATCCACCAGGAGGTTCTTTTTCGTACGTTGAGTTGCCCTTGTACCCGACATATTTGAAGATCTTAATCACTATTAACATAGGTGATATATATACTTGTGCCCACAGTGGTTCGTTGTACCTATGATGTATCCACTATTGTTATCCACAAGTGGTTTATGTTCATTTGCAGGAAACTCATTGTATCCACTATGACTTCTTAAAAATGTTCGTAGGAGAGCCATTATTTTCTACATCATATCCACCTGTCACCAATCTCATGTGGGTTTTGCTAATTGTACTTGTTTACAGGGGGACGTTCCACTTTCATACACCGGGTTGCCCTTGTACCTGACGTACTTGAAGATCTTGATCACCACTGTTGTAGGTGATATCCGTACTTATGTCCACAGTGATTCATTGTACTTACCATACAGTGTTGTTATCCACAAGTATCCATTTGCAGGGGACCGCTGCATCTACTACGACCTCCTGATAATGTTTGTAAAAGACCTATTGTTTCTGCATCATATCCACCCTTTCACCAATCCCAGGTGAGTTTGTTGATTGCATTTATTTGTGAGGACGGATCTTATACTATCAGTTGATAGTATTGCCTTCTTCAATCAACAGGCATTTGTAGAGATTATCATAGCGTACTTGCATCGAGGTCTTGTAGTTTGAGTTCGAGTTAGGTTTCATCTAGACTCGGGTTTATCGAGTCTACAACCCCCACTTAATGTTGTATAGCACGAGTTTAAGTATGAGTTCAAGTTCTTTGTTCGGATTTAAAGTCTTCTGAGGTCTTTGCAAGTGCAATTGCATGTTCATATTCATTTGGATTTGATCCCAATTTGATTTTATTTTATTTAGTTTTAAACCTTTAGAAATCATTTGAGTTCAGGTTCTGGTCCACAAGTCATTGTTTATTGGAGTCCGTCTTTTGTTCCTTTTTTTTGTTCAAAATAGGTCCGAGTATGATCGTACTTTCACCCAAAATTTCAGCACCCTCCCGGCGTCTTCCCTGTTTAGGGGAATATCCGAGAGACTGGGCCATCCCACCACGCTACTCGAGCGTGTATGATAGGTGTCGGGGGACATCGGGCCGTACATTTTTCATCCCACCACGCTACTCGAGCATGTATGAGGTCTTCAATAGTATCCGTAGGCGAGTACAGGTAGATCTTCCCACCACACTACAAGAGCATGTATAGGGCTTATCCACTTCGTCGTATGCGTCGCACCGGGCTTCCTCCCACCATGTTACGAGAGCGTGTATAGGGGGTTTCCCGGTCCATTGCACACGACGAGAATGAGAAATCTGAGTTTTAGGTGATTATCCGCCTCGTTGCAGGCGTCGCACCAGGTTTCCTCCCACCGTGCTATGAGAGCGCGTATAGGGGGTTCCTCGGTCCGCCGCAAACATCGAAAACGGGAAGCTAAGTTAAGGAAGATATACCTTGGTGGTCGGCGGTGCTGATGTCGAGGTCGAGGACCATCCCCACCACGCTACAAGAGCGTGTATAGGGCTTACCCGCCTCGTCGCACCTATCGCACCGGATTTCTTCCCACCGTGCTACAAGAGAGTGTATAGGGGGTCCACCGGCACGTCGGGCACGTCGAGGGTGGGATTTAAGTTAGGAACTTACACCTTAAAGTTCGACGGCGGCTCGTGGATTGAGGCAAGGGAGGCTCGTGGACCGAGGTAGAAGTAGCAATTTTTTTATTTCATTCATTTTTTTATTGTAATTAGTATTAAATATAATAATAATTAAATAATTATAATTAATGACTAATTATTAATTAATTATAACTAATAAACTAATTATAATTAATTGAAATTAATTATAGCTAATCAAATAATTATAATTAATAATTAATTATTAACTATAAATTAATCATAATTAACAAATTAATTACAATTATAATTAAATAATAATTAAAAATAATTAATAACAATTACAACAAATTAACCCCCCCCCCCCTTTCTCTTCTCTGCTTAGGGGATTCGGCCAAAGAAGCGTGAAAGGGAGAAAGTTACCTTCAAGCAAGCGAGCTCCCGTTCTTGTTCCGATCAAGATGTCAAACTTCTGATCCAAATGAAAGGGAAAGTCGTAGATGGAGCGGGGTCGGACGATGGCAGAGGGAGAAAGTATCTTCACAGCCGGCGAGCTCTTTTTGCTCCCAATCAGAATGAGTGACTTCCGATCTGACGGGAAGAAAGTCGTCGAAGGGGCGAACTCGAACATAACAGGAGGAGCTGGGGAGGTTCGATCGTGGCTCCAGAGGCCGGAGCTCGACGGACTCCAGTCGTTTCTTCCGATCAAAATGTTGCAGCTTCCAATCGTGGGAAGGAGAGAGAGCGAGAGGGATAGAGTGCGAGGGAGAGGCTGAAGGCCTCATCCCTTTGGCCATTTAACGACGCGGGGTCGTCGTGCAATGAAACGACGTGAGGTCGTGCGAGATACGACGTCGGTCGTGCAAGAGACGTGCGAATGGATGGCTCAACGTGGAATGGCAGAGCAGGTGAGTGAAAAGATTTGGCCTCTTTTTTTTATTTTGTACAGGTCAACAGGGATCCTCCTCACTTGGTGCACTTTGGGAGCAGCAGTACTCCAATTTCTTCAGTAAAGGAGTACTTGAGGAGACATCTACTGAGAGCTCGACAGATTATGAAGAAACAAGTTGATAGGCATAGGAAGGACATCCAGTTTGAAGAGGGGGAGAGGGTGTTCTTGAATCTCCGACCATACAGATAGAAAATAGTCGCCAACATGAGGAATGAGAAGTTTGCTCAAAGGTACTTTTGACCTTATGAAGTGCTGGAGAAGATCGAAGCAGTAGAATATCAGCTGAAACTACCACCAATGGCGACCATACATCCGGTTTTTCATGTATCTCAGTTGAGAATGGTCATTGGTGACTATACAGCCAACCCCGAGTCACCGGCGACACTTATTGAGGATTTAGAGGTTGTTTTGGAACCCTTAAAGTTGATGGGTGTTCGCTAGAAAGAAGATGAAACTAAGGAAGTGTTGATCAAGTGGAAGAACCATCCTGATTACGAGGCCACGTGGAAGCCATACGAGAGGGTGAAACATTAGTTTCCTTGTTTCCACCTTGAAGACAAGGTTATTTTTTTGGAGGGCGGTATGGTTAGGCCGATTCACCTTGAACCGGCCCAGCCGGCCCGCTTAGGTTTACAGGAGGTGGACCATGTCCGCCTCCCTTGCTCTTGCCCGACCATATGGTGGGCCCACTAGCCTAATGGAATTCGAATTCAAAAGGAGGGGACGACTAGGTCTTGGGAGGGAGATTAGATTAGGAAAGTTTTTGTATTAAGAGCATGAGATGTTTAGGGAGGGATTATGTTTTGTTTGGTTCTCCATTAGAGTTTCTTGGCGACTTGGGCTCTAGACTCTCTTATCTAGAGATTTGGGAGAGACGATCCTCCTCTCGAATTGAGGATCACTTGTAACTTGTTTTCGTGCTTGTTTGGCTTTAATTTTCGTATTGCAATCTATCATTTGTGCTATTTTTTCTCCCAGATTTTGGGTTATTCTCACTGTTTTTCACCAATTCGCAATAGCTTTGCTTGCGAACTCAAGTATTACCCTTAGGGTTACTTGCAAACTCAAGTCTTTCATATCACTTTTATAACTCCTTTAATGTAGTAGTAATGGTATGGATTTTATTTAGAAAAAGCCAATTTGATGAATAATCACATCAAATTTTAGGTTCAACTATCGAAGAGCCAACTTTGCAAACAATGCCATCTTTTACAAGGACTTCAAACCCTTTTAAGATGCACAATCCTCCAAATCACCACAAAGAAAAATTGTCATGAAATATATTTGTTTAAAATACAAGTTTTCAAGCACTAATATACTCAACATCAAATCTAAACGTAGTCAATTTAATAACATGAGAAAAAATATCATTAAAATTGATACCTTTCTTTTGTAGAAATCCACTTGCTCCAAATTGTATTTTGTCTTTAATTGTCATTATGCTCTTCGTTACAACAGCAACAACAACACAAGCCTTTATCCCACTACGTGGGGTCGACTACATGAATCCTTTTCCTCCATTGTGTCCTATTAAAAGTTAATTTTTTGTTTAAATCTAATAAAGAAAGGTCATTCCTAATATTTTCTAACCAAGTATTTTTAGGTTTGTCTATACCTTTCTTAATATAAGTCAAATCTAATACCTCTACTCACCTAACCGGGTCATCGGAAGGCCGCCGTTTTATGTGACCAAACCATCTAAGGTGACTCTCTCTAATCTTATCTTCTACTGGAGCTACTCAAACCTTTTCACGTATATGCTCATTTCGTATCCTATCTCTAAGGGTAAAGCCACTCATCACCTGAGCATCCTCATCTCTGCCACACTAAACTTAGTATTATGCTTCTCTTTTAATGGCTAATATTCTGCACCATAAAGCATTGCAGGCCTCACCACCATCTTATAGAATTTTCCCTTAAACTTGAGGGGTACTTTTCTATCACACAACAAGCCCGATGCATTCCTCCACTTCAACCATCCAACTTGAATTCTGCTGATAATATCCCTATCTATTTCACCATCACTCTAAACAATAGATCCAAGATATCTAAAATGTGCACTCTTATTAATGACTTGATCGCCCAAAGTCACAATCCCCTCACTAGGTCTATTACTACTAAAATTACACTCCATATATTTCGTTTTAGATCTACTCAAGCGAAAACCTTTAGACTCTAAGGTTGACCTCCATAATTCAAGTTTATCTTCAACTCCCTCTCTAGTCTTATCAACAAGAAGAATATCATCAGCAAAAAGCATACACCAAGGTACATCCTCTTACACCATTATGCTCTTCGTTAATCATGAAAATTCATTTGTTTGTTCTGCAATGTCCTCTTATTCTATGAAAGCTTAGTTGATGTTCAAAGTATTATTTTTATATAAGAAGTTCAACTCCTTTTCATTGCCAACTTCCATAAGATAGAGTTTTTAACCTGTTTACTTCAATAAATCGCCAAATTTTATCAGCATTAATCAGCAATAAATAATACAAGGAGAATATTTAAGAGTAGGCATAACTATTATTTTAGATCTTCTCAACATTATCACAAATTGGGATCTAGTTAAGTCTCAATATTATTAAAAATCACCTCGCCTCTTTCTTGCAAATCATCTTCAAAAACCTCAAGATAAATATGTTCGCCATGCAGGTTTGCTTTAACTTTACACATGATAGTTTTCTAAAGTATAATAATTCTATTTTTTGTGATCCTTTTATTCTGATCATCCAAAAATTTTTATGGCCAAAATCAAACAACTCATATTCAACAAAATAAAATTTTATAAAGTTGGAGGCTATGCTGTCCAATACAATCCAAATCCACATAGGAAAATTTAAAAAAAAAATTTAAATAAAAAAATGTTTACCTCCTTGTTGTCCAAACCTTTTTGGATAATTTATAACACAAAGAAAGAGTCACCTTTTGATCAAATAAACAAAACTCTTCACGATGTCTACCAAATAATTCTGCAGCTAATCTACTTGTAGCTTCATAGTTTTAGCTTCTTCATTCAAAATTTCATGCATACAATCAACAATCCTATTCAGCTATTGTGTTCCTGGAATCGTCCTATTCATATGGATTTCACCACCTATGTGAAATTTCTTGAACACTTTTTGTCAGATTCTCCTCCATCATTTAATCATAAGCACTGCATATTTACATTATACTCATTTTCAACAAAAGTTTACATTTTTAAGAAAATCGAATGCATCAAATTTATTTTTCAAGAAATAAAGTCATATATTTTGGTATAATTATCAATGAAGGTGAAATGGTAGAATGGGCCACAAAGAGATGCCATAGAGAATATGTTAGACCGGCCCAGGATGGGCCGGTTGGACCGGTCCAACAGGGACCGGTCCACGTCTACGCGAGATGCGGCTTGGGCGGAAACGGCAGAACCGTGAGTCCACATGGGCTTGAGAGGGGGAGTTTAGGAGGGAAATTTTGAACGTGAGAGGCTGTTTTAGGAAGTTTATGATTGTCCTTTATGATTAATTTTGTATAATTAGGAGTTGGGGGGAATTAGCTCATTATCTTGAATTTGAATTCTCTTTTGAGATCTAGCACTACAGGAAAAATGGCCTATACCGGCGGTTTTGACCGGCGGTTTTGACCGGCGGTTTATAGACCGTCGGTACTACCGACGGCTCCGCCGGCGGTTACGCCGTCGGACTTTAACGACGGCCAAGTCGACGGCTTAGCTACGATACACCGTCGGTATTACCGACGGTCGTTAAACCGCCGGACTACCGCCGAATATCAACGTGAACCGGCGGTTTTCCGGCGGTCTGAACCGCCGGTGATAAGTGATTTTGTTTCGGCGGTCTAAACCGCCGGAAAACCGCCGGTAAAAGCCCTAATACGAGCCCCCTTGCCCCGCTCATTTCATTTTCCCTGTTTCCTTCTCTCTCTCGGTCGCTCGCTCTATCGGCTCCTCCGCTCGTCCGATCAGCCCCCGACGAAGGAACTCCGACCGCCGACCCCATTCCGACCGCCGCCGTCCCCAGTCCGACCGCCGCCGACGAGTTTACTCCGACGCCCGACCGCCGACCGATTCCGACCCCAAACAAACCGATTTCTCTTTTAAGGTTATTTTTTATGGTTTTTCTTTGATTATTTGTTGATATTATCTTGTTAGTTAATGTTTTATACTTTAAAAATGTGAGAGAGAGAGTTATGGTGCATAGGTTTAGGTGTGCTTGGATTAATTGCATCTTCATTTATGCACATCATTTTCTTCAATATCATTATGAGGCCCTCCATTAGCCAACAAGAAGCATGCTTTGGTATTCCTTCTAATGTGTCCCTTGCCATACCACTAGTCTAAGGAACAAAGCCCATTCGCTTTGGCACCAATTCCTTTATTACTGCCATTTCACCAACTTTTGTAATTTCGTTACTTATTAGAAAATTGCCTAGTTTTTGTGTAAGTATTAACCAAAAACAAAAATTATGAACCAAAACAAAAATGCTTTGGTACTAATTTCGTTACTTATTGAAGCCCGCTGCCTAATAATATCTCATAGTGGGGCCTTATGCATGCAACTCAATGCATCCCTGAATCCTAAGAATTTTAAGGTGATTTCAAAATTAGTCATTTTTAAAGTGTGACTAAATGTATTTGAGCAATAAATTATCTTAATAAAAAATTTTCCTAAAAATAAACAATTTGTTATTATCCTAAGAAATCTATATTATAAATCTCTACTTATCCTACCAACTTGTTGAGTGAATAAAATCCAACAAATCTCCTCATTGACTTAATAATGCAGTAATACATCTAGATATTCTCCATGATTCTTCTTCAAGATGAGCAATCAAAGATCCTAAAACCCCGAAGGACTGAACTCTGTGCAATCTAAATAGGCTCAAATGATGCTTCAACTTAACACCCAAAGAGAGACTTTCAAAGCACATATATTGCATAATAAAGTGGATTAAGTGAAATTGAAATTATACATGTCAGTAAATTTTCATATCCTTGAATTGTTTATCTAATTATCTCTTTTGTCTGAATGATGTTATAGTATGATTTGTCATTCCCAAATCAAAGTCAACCTAAACTAGTATGATTATTATCTAAACTAAATTTCAGTGAAAGGATGACTTTACACTGGTCCCATAGAATTCTAACATGCTTGAATTGAATTTAAATTGAATTGTTTACTAATTTGCAAAAAGGGGTTATGACACTAGTTTTCTATATTTGAGTTTATTAAAATCATTGTAATCTAGATTATTTTGAATATCGTATATACTCTGTAGATGAGCATTCTTTATGGTTTGAGATGATAGCATAAAAATCTATTTCAATGTATAACAGATTGTTTATGCCTCCAACATGTATCCTTTCGAAAGGTAAATGTGTTAAGATTTTTATTAATTACTCAATATTTTTGAATCAGTTAAGATAACATATTTTTATTTGATTAATAGATATCTGAACAAGTTGAAGAAATATGTTAAGAATAAAGCACGACCAGAAGGATCGATATGTGAAGCATATTTATCTCAAGAAACAACTCACTTTTGCTCCTACTATTTCGAGCCACATGTAAGGAGTACAAGAACAAAAATGGGTCGTAACATGGACTTCGATGTAGAAGAACAATCACATGCTACACTAATAGTATTTAGAAGGCAAGGAAAGCCTAGTGGCAAATGTGTTGAAAGATATCTCAACGATTTAGAAATAAATACAGCGAATTTGTATATACTACTGAACTGTGAAGAAGTTGAGCCAATCTTAGAGTAAGTTCTTACATAATGTTAATAATAAATTAGTAATGTTTATTTAAAATACTTATGTATTATTTGTCACCAGGTATTTCGTAAGCAATTTGCCTTTGACAGATTCAAGGGAAATTGAGCAAGCTGTTGCAAATGAATTTCCAACTTGGTTCAGATCATATGTGAGTACATTTTTTTTTATAAATTTAAATCTTATTTATTATCAAAAATACTAAAATTTGAAAATATTTTTAGGTACAAAATCCTGATAACAAATGTTTCGATAAAGGTTTGCAAGCATTAGCATGGGGTCCAATGCGAAAAGTAAAAACTTGGCCAATATATATAGTGAATGGGTTCAGATTTCATACCAAATCGTGGAGTGAAGGAAGAAAAACTGAAAATTGTGGAGTATGTGTTAGAGGAAACACTCATGAAGAAGATGAGTGTGATTATTATGGTATTTTGAATGAGGTCCTTGACTTGGAATACCCAGGCGAAGATGAGAACTTTGTATGCTTATTTAACTGTCAGTGGTATGATCCAGTACAAAATAGAGGCACAAGGGTTCATCCTGTGTATGGTTTAGTAGATGTTAAACATAGTAGAAGATACGGAAAGTTTGATCCATTTGTGTTAGCAAGCCAAGCTATTCAAGTTTATTTCAGCAAATATCCCAGTGGTCGCAGAGACAAACAAGATTGGCTAGCTGTCATAAAAACAAAAGCACGGGGAATAATTGATCAACAATACATTGTAGCAACTGCACATCAAGAGGATGAGATGTCAAGTTATATGCCTGTTGAAATTGAGGATATGCCAACTACAACCTCTACTATTGAAATGGAGTTAGAAGATGTCAATAGTTCAACTAGTTCAGAAGAAGAAGAGAACCAGGATGAAAGTGAAGATACTCTTGAGAGTGATGAAAATAGTTTTGATGATTCTGATTAGTTTCTGTAATTTAGAATTGTAGAATTTAAATGTTTTGTAATTTTTATTACTGCTTAGAAATGATATTGTATTTTGCCACCTTGTCTTTTATTAACTGCTTCATTAACTGCTTTATTAACTGCTTCTCGTAATTCATTACCTGCTTCATTAACTGCTTCATTAACTGCTTCATTAACTGCTTCATTAACTGTTTTATTAACTGCTTTATTAACTGTTTTATTAACTGTTTCTCAATTATTTTTTTTTTAATATTGCAGATGGCTTCAGGCGACGATCCTCCTCGTAAATCATTTGCCTCAAAGTTCCGCCGGAAGAAGATTACGACTAGCAGAGTACCCACACAGACTGAGGTAGGTGAGGGGCCTTCAGTTGCACCAGATCTACCTACACCACCACCGCCACCACCTGCCAGAAGCCAGCAGCCTTCACCAGAGCAGGGTCAGGGACAGTTAGATCCACCTCTTGTTGTACCTCCATACTTCCCTGGCCACTTCCCTCCCAGCTCGACGAGTCCTCGCTTCCCCTCTCCAGATCAGACACATGCTTCTCCATTCTATCCATATTACCCCCCACCATCATCACAGGCTGCTGGTCCATCCACTGGTCCTCACCCTCCTTACCCTTACCCATATTACTACCCCTATCCGGTGCAGCATGAACAGGGTGGACCATCACGACCACCAGAGGTTGGCACTACCGATCCTGCAACAGCAACAGATAAGCGTCAATACATCGAGCCTGACGGCGATAAGTAAGTTCAATTTAAGTTATTCAGTTGTTTTTATTTTGATATATTACATGTTATTGATAAACAAAGTCACTTGCAGCTTCAATCCTTCAAGGCCACCTATACATATGATCCGGGATATAATAAAGAATAAGTATGATGCTCCTTACTTATCCTGGAAGAAGATCCCAAAGCCAGTTAGAGATATGTGGTTTGGAGAATTTCAGGTAATTTTTTTTTGGTATGATTTCAAATATATGATTTAATTTGTACTAATCTTTTTGATATTGCCTACATTTGTACAGAAAGAATTTAGGTGGTTGCCTGAGTACAGCACGAGGATCAGATCAAATTTTGAGAGGAGAGGAGCGACCCGTCTCAGAGACATGTTCACGGACATTAGAAAGTCCGGGCAGAGGCCTAATTGGATTGGAGAGGGCGTTTGGGCAGATTTGAGTAGTGCTTGGGCTACCCCGGAGTTTATAAAAATGAGAGAGCAGAATAAACAGAACAGAGCCTCTGACAGCGGCGGTTTAGGAAGCTCTCTTCATACTGGTGGATCTATACCTCATACAGAACATAGGCGGCGACTGGTAAGTGTTTTGAATTGGTTTATTACATATATTTATGTTAGTATAACTAAGCATCAAATTTGCAGAAAGAGCACCTGGGTCGGGAGCCAACACCATTGGAGCTGCATACAAGAACTCATCAACATCAAGCTGACCACCAGTGGGTTGATGAGAAGTCTAAGAAGGCTCATGTGAGTAAAATTTTTTGGATTTTTAGAATAAAAATTTATTTTAATAAAACTATTTGTAACTCGCAGGATGATTTCTTACGAGCTAGAGAAAGTCGGCAGTCCACTGGCGAGGGATCATCTTCTGGATCGGCCCATATTTCTGAGTATCAGACATGGTCAGAAGTTGTTGGTGGAAGACAGAGGGGGAGGGTATATGGCATGGGTTCACAGGCTTTTGCTATTGAGGGCAGTTCATACACCTCTGCATTTCATGATCCAAGTGGAGCTGAAGAATCTGTAAGTGAGAGGGTTGCAGCACTTACTAGAGAGATTGAAGAGATGAAAAGGGTTCAAGCTAGAGAGATTGAAGAAATGAGGAAGGCTCAGAATGAAATGCAAGCACGGTTGCAATCCTACACAGCTGGAAAACAAAGGAAGAAGGACCAACAGGAGCAGCCATCTGCAGACAGTGAGGATACCGATGATGATTAGATGTTTATTATGTTTGATGAATGTATTAATTAGAACTTGGGAACTTCTGAACTTGTGATTGTAACATTATCATGAACTATCTTGTGTATTTGTGATTGTAATGTTGTGATGAATTTTGTATTTTCTGGTTGTGATGAATATAGCGGCGTGTTGCCCAACATATATATGCTTTTTCTGCAGGTTTAGACTTTAGGGTGAACCTCCCTCAAATAGAGGGGATGCTGTCAATTTTTTTTTTCAGGTGCTACAGGTTTCCGGCGGCTAACCGGCGGTTTGGCCGCCGGAAACGACGATACCGGACGAACAAGATAAAGCCGCCGGTTATATTATTAAACCGCCGGTACGTACCGGCGGCTTATCGACGGCCATCGGCGGTTATACGATGGACGCACGACGGTTTAAACCGTCGGTAATACCGACGGCTATAACCGCCGTCAACCGCCGGTACTTTACCGGCGGTCTAACGGCGCCGTCCGGCGGTCTAATGAACCAGACGATGCCAGGTTTAACCGCCGGAAAACTGCCGGTACTTTGACCGGCGGTTTGCCGGCGGTAGAAATACCGGCGGCCACACCGCCGGAGTACCGACGGTTAAAATTCCGGTGTTCACCGGCGGTATTAGCCGCCGGGAAACCGCCGTAAAAATAAACCGCCGGTAAAAAGCCGTCGGAATTGGTTTCCTACGCCGTTTTTACCGGCGGTTAACAAACCGCCGTTAGACCGCCGGTAACAGAAAAAACCGCCGGTAAGTCTACACTAACCGCCGGAAAAAACCGCCGGTTTTCAGCGTTTTCCCTGTAGTGTAGGGTTTGTGTGCTTGGGCTCTTGGCGTCGCCGGAGACTTTTGGAGAGTTGTTCTTCCTCTCGGATTGAAGAACAAATTGTATCTTTACTATTTTCATTGTCTACTAGTAAAATACAAGTGTTTTCTCCTCATCTCTTGCAGTTTTCCTCTATTTTTCTACTGTTTTTGGCTGATTTCCTGCTGTAGACAGCAGTTTGCTTTGAGATTTGTTGCTAAAGTGATTAGGGAATACTTGAAATCAAGTATTTCCTATCAAATTGGTATCAGAGCATCGATTCGGGACCACCGGCGACTGAAATTCTAAAATTTCAGCAAGTTTATCTTTTCCGGAAGAAGATTTTTGGGATCTGTTAGAAGAAAGATGGCCGGAAAGAAGGTGGAAGTATTATAAGGCGAGTTCGGACAACTGAAGACAGATCTGGAGGGAAAGTTCCTGGAAATCTCCACCAACAATGACAGGTTGGAAGAGAGGTTTGCAGCTATGGAAGAAATGATGAAGAAATTATTGGAGATGAAGACCAATCCGGAGACATCGGAAGTGAGAGAGGCTACTGACGGTCATGGCGTAGGAGGAAATCCAAACTCAATCCGGGGGAGGAGGAATCCGGAGGTGGAGATTCTTGAAAGGGACGACGACATGCCACCTCTAGAGCCACTCTCTAGAGAGGAGATGAGCATGGGAAATGACCGTCGAGGTGCTGATTTTCAGCGTCGAGGTGTTGATTTTGGAGGCAGGCGGGGGGAATATGAAGGTAGTGCAGATTTTGGAGAAAGGAGAGAAGAGTATCAGCGTCGAGGTGCTGAATTTCAGCGTCGAGGTGCTGATTTCGAAAGAGGAAAGGGGGGATTATGATGACGAACTCGGATACCAGCGTCGGAGGGAGGACCGGAACACTTGGGGAGCACCTCATCTTCGAGGAATGGGAGGTTATGGAGAGTACCGGGGCAATGGAAGGGATCCGAAGGTGAGGAAGTTGAAGATACCCATCTTTGAGGGCGAAGATGGCCATGGCTGGATCTATAAGGTGGAGCGTTACTTTGCAGTAAACGGATTGACAGATTATGAGAAGCTAACGGCGGCAAGTTTGTGTATGGAAGGGAAGGCGTTGGCCTGGTATCAGTGGAGAGACAGGAGAGAACCTATCAGGAACTGGAGAGAGTTCAAGGATTGTTTATTAGAGTGTTTCCGAGCCGATAGGGGAGGAGACTTCTATGAGCAGTTCTTTGCTCTGACTCAAGAGGGGACCGTGGCTGACTATCGGGACATATTCGAGTATTTGGCTAGCCGTCTGGATCACATCTCAGAATCAGCCATAGAGGGAAATTTCATGAAGGGGCTCAAACCGGAGATATGAACAGCTGTCAGAGTGTTGGAGCCAAGGAATTTAGGCAAAGCTATGGAGCTTGCACAATTGGTGGAAGATCAGAAGAGATCAGAAAGAGGAGCTCAAGGCAACTACTCAGGGGATCGTACAAGATGACTACTGCGGTATTACCCTCCAAAGGGGTAGCGCCGGGGGGTCAGAAGGAAGCACCCAAGGAAAAGACTGGAGGAGGAAATGGGGGACAGTTCAAAAGGTTGACAGAAAAATAAATGCAGGACAAAAGAGCAAAAGGGTTGTGCTTCAGATGCGATGAGAAGTACATGCTGGAGCACAGGTGCAAGGACCGCTCTCTTCAGGTTCTCCTCGTTTGTGAAGATGAGGAAGACGAAGAGAGAGGTGGGAATGACCCCGAGGTGGAGGAGGACGAGAAGTTGCATCTGGATGTAGCAGAAGTCTCTCTGAACTCTGTAGTGGGATTCACTCTGAGTCACACTATGAAGGTGAGAGGAGAGATAGCTGACCGTGAGGTGGTGGTGTTGATCGATAGTGGGGCAACCCATAACTTTATTTCCACCCAGATAGTGGAGTCGCTAGGGATGGAGCTAGTGGACACAGGTGGCTATGGGGTGATGATGGGCACGGGAAAGGTGGAAATGGGTAGGGGAGTTTGTAGAGAGGTGGTGCTGAAGATTCAGGGAATCCAGGTGAAGGAAGATTTCCTTCCTTTGAAATTGGGGAGTACTGACGTCATCCTAGGGATGAAGTGGTTGTGTACATTGGGGGAGACGAAGATTAATTGGGGGACTTTGAGGATGGAACTTGTGATAGGGGAGAGAAGGAGAACGATTCAAGGAGACGCTGGGTTGACTAAGGCTGGGTTTCTCTCAAATCCCTAATTCGAACCATTCAGCAAGAAGGAGGAGGCTACCTGGTGGAATTGCATAGTTTGGAGGGGCAGGAGTGGAGGAGGGAGGAGCTATACCCCTCTCCGTTCAGACGTTAATTCAACAGTTCCAAGAGGTGTTTCAGCCACCTCAGGGATTACCACCGCAGAGGGAGCATGAGCATGCTATTGTGTTGAGGGAAGGAGTATCACCCATCAGTGTACGTCCTTACCGCTACCCTCAGTTCCAGAAGGATGAAATTGAACGGTTGATCAGAGAGATGCTGGAGGCAGAGATCATCAGACCCAGCATCAGCCCTTTCTCTAGTCCCGTTCTGTTGGTAAAAAGTAGGACGGCAGCTGGCGTTTTTGTGTAGATTACAGAGCACTCAACAAGGAGACTGTACCTGATAAATTTCCTATACCAGTTATCGATGAGCTCTTGGATGAATTAAGTGGGACCGTGATTTTCAACAAGATATATTTGAAATCGGGCTACCACCAGATTCGAATGAGGAAGGAAGATGTTCCCAAAACAGCTTTTAGAATTCATGAAGGCCATTATGAATTCTTGGTGATGCCCTTTGGCCTCACCAATGCACCTGCTACTTTCCAGGCCCTGATGAATAAGGTCTTCAAACCTTATCTCAGACGGTTTGTGTTAGTATTTTTTGACGACATCCTGATATACAGCAAGTCAGAGGTCGAACATTGGGAACACTTGAAGAAAGTGTTAGAGGTATTGTAGGAGCACCAGTTGATGGCAAATTAAAAGAAATGCTGCTTTGCACAAGCCAGTGTAGAGTACTTGGGTCATGTGGTGTCCAAGGAAGGGGTGGCAGCTGATCACTCCAAAATTGAGGCAATGCTAAAGTGGCCACTACCAAAGAATCTGAAGGCGCTGAGAGGATTTCTGGGATTGACAGGGTATTACAGAAGATTTGTAAAGGGATATAGCACCATAGCATGGCCACTTACGGAGCAATTGAAGAAGGATGGTTTCCTGTGGGGAGAAGCAGCCACATCCGCGTTCGAGAGCCTGAAGAAGGCAATGACTACAGTGCCGGTCCTAGCTTTGCCGGATTTTACTCAGACATTCATTGTGGAGACCGATGCATCGGGATACGGATTGGGTGCAGTACTTATGCAGAATCGGAGACCCATCGCTTATTTCAGCCAGGTATTGACTGCTCGAGCAAGGATGAAATCAGTATATGAGAGGGAATTGATGGTCATCGTGTTGGCCATTCAGAAATGGCGGCCTTACCTACTTGGAAGACACTTCGTTGTCAGGACTGATCAGCGGAGCCTGAAATTTCTCTTAGAACAGTGGATGGTGACGGAAGAGCATCAGAGGTGGTTGTCCAAGTTACTGGGGTATGATTTTGAGATTCAGTACAAGCCAGGGGTGGAGAACAAGGCGGTCGATGCCTTATCCAGATGTATGTAGGAATTGCAGACAGTTGCTCTATCTGTGCCTTGGATGCTTGATTGGGAGGTCATCAGAGAAGAAAGCGCTAGAGATGAGAGTTTGGGAAAGATCAGGACGGAGTTACTGAAGGAACCAGATAGCCACCCGGGATACTCCATGGAGGGAGACAAGCTGCTATATCAGGGGAGGTTTGTGATGCCCCGGACGTCGATCCACATCCCAAACCTACTCCAGGAGTTTCATGAGAGTGCAATAGGGGGCCATTCAGGCGTACAAAAGACATACAGGAGGCTAGCTGGGGAGCTGTACTGGAAGGGGATGCATAAAGATGTAGATGAGATGGTAGCCAGATGTGAGGTCTATCAAAGGAGTAAGTAGCTAGCTATGTCACCAGGAGGATTACTACAGCCTTTAGCTTTGCCGGGTAAAGTATGGGAGGAGATCTCTATGGATTTCATAGATGGGCTGCCCCGTTCAGAGGGGTTCACAGTGATCTTAGTAGTGGTGGACAGGTTGAGCAAGTATGCTCATTTCATTCCCCTCCGACATCCCTACACCGCAATAACAGTAGCATCAGCCTTTATCAGAGAAGTGATCAGATTACACGGGGTGCCAGAGGCGATCGTATCAGATAGGGACAAGGTGTTCCTCAGTCATTTCTGGAAGGAGCTATTCAGATTGTATGGAACAATCCTCAAGAGAAGTACAGCCTACCACCCACAAACGGATGGACAGACGGAAGTAGTCAACAGGAGCTTGGAGACATACCTCAGATGCTTTGTTTCAGAGACACCAAAGCTATGGGCGAAGTGGCTATCCTGGGCTGAGTACTGGTACAACACGTCATTTCACTCGACTTCACAAATGACCCCATTCAAAGTGTTGTACGGACGGGATCCCCCACACTTGGTACACTTTGGGAGTAGTAGTACTCCTGTTTCATCAGTAGAGGAGTATTTGGAGGAGAGGGACCGAGTGCTAGAGGAGTTAAAAAGGCACTTGCTGAGGGCGCAGCAAATCATGAAGAAGCAAGCATATGGGCATAGAAAAGATATCCATTTTGAGGCAGGGGATAAGGTGTTCTTGAAGCTCCGCCCATACAGGCAGAAGACAGTCGCTAACCGGAGGAATGAAAAGCTAGCTCCAAGGTACTTTGGTCCTTATGAAGTGATAGAAAAGATCGGGGCAGTAGCATATCGACTGAAATTACCCCCATCGGCGACTATACACCCGGTTTTTCACGTCTCACAGCTGAGAAGGGTTATTGGTGATCACATCGCCATTCCCGAGCTACCGCCGACACTTACGGAGGAGTTAGAGGTGATCCTAGAACCTTTGGAGCTGAGGGGTGTTCGCCAGAAAGAAGATGAAACTAAGGAAGTGTTGACCCAGTGAAAGAACCTTCCTGACTACGAGGCCACGTGGGAGCCATACGAGATGGCGAAACAGCAGTTTCCAGATTTTCACCTTGAGGACAAGGTGATTCTTTGGGAAGGCGGTAATGTTATACCGGCCCAAGATGGGCCGGTTGGACCGGTCCAACAGGGACCGGTCCGCGTCTACGCGAGACGCGGCCTGGGCGGAAATGGCAGAACCGTGAGTCCACGTGGGCTTGAGAGGGGGAGTTTATGAGGGAAATTTTGAACGTGAGAGGCTGTTTTAGGAAGTTTATGATTGTCCATTATGATTAATTTTGTATAATTAGGAGTTGGGGGGAATTAGCTCCTTATCTTGAATTTGAATTCTCTTTTGAGATCTAGGGTTTGTGTGCTTGGGCTCTTGGCGTCGCCGGAGAATTTTGGAGAGTTGTTCTTCCTCTCGGATTGAAGAACAAATTGTATCTTTACTATTTTCATTGTCTACTAGTAAAATACAAGTGTTTTCTCCTCATCTCCTGCAGTTTTCCTCTATTTTTCTACTGTTTTTGGCTGATTTCCTGCTGTGGACAGCAGTTCGCTTTGAGATTTGTTGCTAAAGTGATTAGGGAATACTTGAAATCAAGTATTTCCTATCAGAATAGTCCTCAAATATCAATATGTACAACACCAACTTCTAAATTACACCTTTCTAAGTTTTGTAAAACTAACATTACTCTACTTTCAAATCATACAATCCTCATAAAACTATAATATAATAACTTCAAATGTATTAGCTTACACTAAAATTAGAAACTTATATCAATGAATTAGTATATATTTATATTATAGCTCTAAAATTTTCGAGTCAAAACTCCTTTTTCTATGCCAAGTGCTATCATCATAGCAACATTACCTTCCAAGTTCCATTTTTGAATGTCAAATTATGTCTTTATTCATCAACTTGTCAAATGGAGATTAAATTTCTCTTTAAACATTGAATATGTATAATCTTGTGAAGCGTACATGTAGTCTTATTGGAAATTATGATTTGAACAATGCCAATACTAACAATATTTAACGGCTCATTATAGACAGGATGGACTCTATCATGATTTTTGGTAGAATAATTATACATGATCTCTTTATGTAGAGTAGGGTAAAAAGATGTATATTAACTCATGATACAAGACTGCATGGTACTATCAACATTGAGGATTAATGAATTTTGTCTCACTTCTATTATAAAATTCTCCAAAAAAAAATTTCTTTAGATTTTTTCTGCTTTGCTCGATAGGGTAAACGCTTTCATGTTTCAGATTTTTTCACATTGCTAGCATGTCTAGCCGCAACCATCTAGCTAATTTCTATTTTAATATTTGTGTTGACTTCTTTGAGATTTAAATCTACATAGGCTGTACCCCTTTACATAGTTCTTCCTATCCCTTCAATGTTCACAGTAGAAGAAGATCATCTTCAAATGTACTCATGTAGGATTAAGATTCGAAATTTGTTGAGCTTCAACTTCATAAACTTGTAGGAACGAGTGATTGACGTCACAATTCCAACTCCAACTCTCCATAAGAAATAACAAATTCCAAGCAAAAATTTTATCATCAGAGTTAATATTGATCAAGATCAGCAAACTAATGCTTTGTTATATTATGGTATAGAGATGCCATCCATTATCCAGAGATCAAAAAAAATAATCCTCATTAAAAGTATCTTCTTTACAGCAAATGCTTTCTTTTATATATATATATATATATATATATATATATATATATATATATATATATATATATATATATATATATATATATATATATATATATATATATATATATATATATATTATAGAGCTCTTTAATCACCCCAACTCTACCATAAAGTATGTCAAACGCAACAAAAGCGAAACTTCAAATGCATGTATATACAAGATATCACAATTTTCTTGGTTCATTGTCAACTTTTTTCCTAAGAGAGGCACATGAAGCTTATTCTAGCATAAGTAAACGATCTAAATCTTTTAATACCTAAAATATTTTACATCAAAACTGTCAATCTTTACACTTTCATCCTCAAAAGTCATTTCACTTACTTTTCTTTTAGAACCTAGAAAATATCTCTGAGAGCTTTTAAGGATGAAAGGTAAATAATAAAACAAAATCAACAAAAAAGACGAAGTTTACATAGTTTGACAAGATTAAATAATCTGTCTAGGATCACACAAAAAAATAATTTGGGGATAACTAAGAGTGCATCAATATTTTCTCACATAGACCTTTAAATATCATGAACCGACGAAAAGAAAATAATAGAGGAATAAATAATAATATGATTCATGGTTTAAAATTGCGCAATATGAGGCTCACCTTGAGGCCCGCCTTTGCACAATTCCAGTGAAAAGCACCTTGAGGCTTACGCCTCAAGTTTTTTTTATGAGGCTTGCGCCTCAACTTGGTTGAGGCCCTCCTTAAGGCGCGCATCGCCTCACTGACGTGAGGCTTACGCCTCACCCTATATATATTAAAACTTACATAAATCCTAAAGTAAAGCCGTAAACAAATCACACTTCGTGTACCCCCTAGTCGCATCAACTTCCGCTCAACTTCCTTAACCTCTAACCCGTCGTCATTTTTTAACATATTATTTGAGTATTATATAAAAATTTACTTTTAACATTTATTTGCACTTAACACATTTTTTTTATTATGAGGCTACGCCTCAAAATGCATTGAGGCTTACACCTCGCCTTACAAACAAAAAACGCCTCAATACCTAATTGCGCATTTTTAAACATAGTGATGACAGTGCTGATGACTTATGAGTTCTTATCTGATATGTCATTGCTATTTATTTTTGGAATTATATGTTAATGAAAAAAATACTATGATTTGGGAAAGATGGAGTTTGAGTTGTACTATATTTCATGTTGTCTTATTATTGGGATATTTTGATTTTACTTCATATCTTGTGCATTTTTATGTTTTATATTATTTACTCATTAGTATATACAAAATTTATCATTTTATGTTTACGCAATTTTTTGATTTTGAGGCTTACGCCTCAAAACGCCTTGAGGCTTACGCCTTGCCTCACGAACAAAAAACGCCTCAATACCCGATTACGCAATTTTAAACATTGATATGATTTTCTGGCACATCCAAAATTACCTTATCCACCACCATACTTATCTATAGCAACACCCAGTTTGCACCAACAACACCATTTTACTTGCACTCCATCGAGACAATTTACCACAGCCATGAACATTAGAATCAAACAATTTCTTCTTCTTCTTCTCTCTCTCTCTCTCTCTCTCTCTCTCTCTCTCTCTCTCTCTCTCTCTCTCTCTCTCTCTCTCTCTCTCTCTCTCTCTCTCTCTCTCTCTCTCTCCCCCCCCCTCTCTAATTTATTCCTTGTTTTTATCATTGTTTCTTTCTTTACCACTCTTCTTGTCTGTCTCTCTCACCCTCTCCCTCATTTTCTTTATATCTTAAAGCCACATCCTATGACATAAAGATTCAAAAAAACTCTTTTGGTCATGTATTTGTTAGAGTTAAAGAGGTAGAAATTAAAAATAATAATAATCAAGTTCAATTTTAAATTTGAAACTCATCCATAATTAAAAAATTTACAACGAACTATTGAACCTTTTTTTACTGGACAGAATTGTATAAAACCTTAAGGCCACAATGAGTGTGAGCCCATATTGGGTGGGAGAAGTACCATTCTTATTACAAATATTCATTTATAGCGACATCCTTACATTTGAGTTTGAAGAGCTTAACCAACTGTATTTTTATATGCCAAAGAGGTGAGATCTAAGATCATCAAGAAACTAAAAGCTAATCACTTGCCCAAGACACAGACTATTAGTAGTATTGAATGTAATATGCAGTTTATATGATATAGAGAAGAGAGCCAAGAAAAAAAAACTGCATTAAGAAGCTGTTTGGCTGCAAATTTTGTCTCATTTGAGTTTGATGCAAGAGCTAAGCCAACTGTATTTCTATATGCCAAAGAGATGAGATCTAAGATCATCAAGAAACTAAAAGCTAATCACTTGCCCAAAATACAAACTATTGCTAGTATTGAATGTGATATGCAGTTTATATAATGTATAGAAGATTGCCAAGAAAAAAAAAAGCATTTAGATGCTGTTTGGCTGCAAGTAAGATAAAATTAAACTACCTAATCTGTGAATATATATCTCTTAAATTGTTAACCTATTTTCATATCAACTTCAGTTATTTCTTAATCTATCATTAAAATTCAGGCTTCCAATTGATTGAAAAGTATATTAAATGGATTAAATATACAATGACAAAGTAATGAACCACAAAATATGTTACCAATTCTAATATTAATAATTATTAATAATAAGTTTGCAGAGCAAGATAGGGATCAAAGTTAGCAATTGGTCATTAATATATAATTAAAATTATAATTAAATGCTGTTTGGATCATTGTCATCTACTATGCAATGTTACGTTATTAGTAGATGACAATAGTTTGATTAGGTAACATCTTTAAATAACAATTATATAAATGGTATTTACGCCTATTTTAATGATATCAACGTGTTCAAATCTATCAACATCTAGCATATAAATAACAGACTAGATATAACGGTTAAAATAAATAAAAACTAAAGATGTTGGCCAACTATATCAACATTTAGATCTCGTACTAGATAATGGTAAAATAATATTTAACGAAACACACAACAATTCATAGATACCATTGTGATGGACCGGCTGAGCCTATCTGCCCCACTAGGGTGGACTTACTTACCATAGAAGACTAAAATTGGGAGGGAATTAGGAATATTTATTTAGGGAAAAAAGGTTTATTTGACCGGGAGAGAATTAGGAAGGTTTATTTAGAAAAAGAGTATTTGATTGCTAGGAAATTAGGAACGTTTATTTAGGGAAAGAGGGATGATTTGAATTCATATCTGGGAGGGAATTTGGAGAGCTTATTTAAGGTTAATTATATTATTTTATTTTCATAATGTGATTGTGTTTGCTATAGTTTTTCTTTGGAGTTGTTCTTGGCAGCACCTAGGATTTGTGGAGAGCCGATCTACCTCAAAAATAGTAGATTAACAGGTATCCTGGTTTGTTGTGCTTTTATGAAAGAGAATTATCTGATAATCTCTTCCTTTCTTGCTGATTTCTGCTAAGCTTTTTTCCTTCAGTATTATAGTTTTTGCTGTGAGGAGATCGGATTTCTATCAAATTGGAATTAGAACATCTTTTTTGGGACCTATGGTGACTAAGAAGGTTGATGCGTTGGAGGAGAGGCTTGTTGGGGAAGTTAGAAATCTGAAATCTAAATTCTCAGAGCGAATTTCAGCAATTGAGGATAGATTTTCAAGTCTGTAAGAGATGATGAAAAGGACGTTTGAGTTTCAAGCAACGACGACATCATCAGAGGTAAGGCACCGTTGATCAGACAAGGAAGTGGGGGAAACCCTAATATAGGGACAATGAGGGAGGATTGGAAGGTGAAAAATCTAGGGGAAGAAGAGGAGATGCCACCTTTGGAGCCACTTCCAAAGAGGGGAAAGGGTGAAGGAGTGGCATTTTGGTGGAGCTGCAAAGTTTGGAAGAAGATGGGGAGAAGATAGAAGCACTAGACATGGTTCAGCCACTCCTACAAGTATCAAGAGGTGCTCCAGCCAATTCAAGAGTTGCCTCCTCTGCGGGAACACGAGCATGCTATTATCTTGAAGGAATGTGTCTCACCTTTCATTATTCGTCCATACCATTATCCCAAAATCTAGAATGATGGAATCGAGAGATTGATCAGGGAGATGCTAAAGGCAAGGATCATTCGACCCAGACTCCGTCCATTTTTCAATTCAATGTTATTAGTCCAGTGTTTCAGCAGTAATTTCTTTCATTCCACCCTGAGGACAAAGTAGCTCTTTGGGAGGGCAGTATGATTAACCGGCTAATCCTGTGGGCCCCACTAGGGTGGATGGCGGGCAAGAAGAGAGAGAGGTCAAAGGGGGATTAACTAATTACCATAGAAAACTAAAATTATGAGGGAATTAGGAATGTTTATTTAGAGAAAGAGAGCTTATTTGATTAGGAGGAATTATGAAGGTTTATTTAGGAAAGGAGGATCGATTTGATTAGAAGGAAATTACGAATATTTATTTAGGAAAAGAAGACTGATTTGATTGGGAGGAAATCAGGAAAGTTTATTTAAGAAAAGATTGTTGATTTGAATTCAGATTTGGGAGGGAATAAGGAGAGCTTGTTTAGGGCTAATTATGTTATTTTATTTTCATTATGTGATTGTATTTGCTGTATTTATTCTTTGGAGTTATTCCTAGCGGCGCCTTCGATTTGTGGAGAGCCGCTCTACCTCTCGAATGTTAGATCAACTTGTATCTTGGTTTGCTATGCCTTTATGAAATAGAATTAGCCAATAATCTCTTCCTTTCTCGCTGATTTCTGCTACATTTTTCCTTTGGAATTGATGTTTTTGCTGTGAGGATTCCTATCACATTGTCATCTTAATAACATTGTTACATTGTTATTTTGATAACCCTGCCATCTAAGAAATTTTAAAGCAAACAAATTAAACATCCAATCAATTGCAACTTAGGATGCTTATTTAGACAAATTAATGTTGTGTTCTAAACAGAATTATCATTCATTTATAACATTTGTATAAAATAACAAGTTAAAACATTAGCTGGTTACCAAGTGATTGGCAAACTAGCTATCTATCAAACCTTTTAGGAATAATCATACCGACAGTAACAAAATTTGCAATTTAAGGCACTAATACATGCTTAAATTTTATAGGTTACCAAGTGATCGCCAAACTAGCTATCTATCAAACCTTTTAGGAATAATCATACCGACAGTAACAAAATTTGCAATTTAAGGCACTAATACATGCTTAAATTTTATAATAAACCAGTAATTACTACAATTATAATGCTACCAAAATGTATGTTCTGCTCTCACTCGCTGCCACCCTCCCTATACGATTCACAACAACCATGCCTAATTGGAAAAACACACTAATTGTATGTTGTAACCACAAGGGATCTGGGGATATGAAATTGCTGAATCTCTAATCCATGAGGCACCGCTTTTTAGTCTGGCCAGATTAGGCAATTTAGCTCTTATTATCTAATTTCCTAATCGTCTAACCAGGGACAAAAAATGTGTCAGTTCAGTATTTACCATACATAGAGAATGAGATGCAATTATTTTGACAAGCTTGTGGCAAGTTAATATCAACATGGCCAAAAACTCATAAAAATAATAAACTATGTCATTAGTTAAAAAACGAGAGAGTTGCAAACATCTAATTTGCTGTCTAGATCGTATCTCAGCCACACTACTTATAATTTTAAAGAAGAAAGCTGTAGGAATTCCAATGAGCATTGGATTTATATGGAATTCTTGTAGTACACTGTGGTGCAGAATTGTTAAACATGTATAGTAGCATACAAGCCATTATTTTACCTTTACTTCCCAACTATTTCCATATTGAAAAGGTAATAAATTTCAGGACCAAGTAAATACAAGAAATTATTACCGTGTTGAATCTATTAAATGCAAGCAAGCTATTAGACTTATAAAGAACATCATCAAACTAAAGCTAACTGAGGATCATAACCACTTAATGATTCTTTGATTTTCACTCTTTTCAACTATGTTGCACCGATACACCTATTTATGAAGCGTCTTGTATCTGATACATGGATACTCCTCCGATACGGCACCGATTCGTGTTGGATACGGCTTTGCAGTATCCAATTAAAATACTATTTAATTTCAAAAGGACATGCATATCCGATACACGTGTCCGTTAAAAACAAAAAAAATCCAAAAAAAACCCGTCGTATTTACTTCTACGACTGCGAGCAAGGTTCTCTCATTTCTGAGATGAATTTGAGTCTCTTGATGATACGAGAATATTAGAAATTGCTAATCTTTCACTTGATGAGCCTGAATTAGAAGCTATGGTATTTAATGAAGATGATAGAGAAGTATAAAGGCAAACCATTGAAGAAGCTAATCATATCATTCCTTCTATTGAATAGTTAAACCTTCATGTGCTAGACAATTTATGTTTATGCTTTTGTTGTTATACTAGACATTTAATGCTTACTTTTATTTTGATATTATAAGCTACAAGGCTACAAATGATGTTACTTTCCTTTTTTTTTTTTTTTTTTGCAATTCCAAATATTATGCTTTGATTGTTTTCTTAATTTTTATGTATGATTTATAAATTATAATGTTGTGTCCGTGCCGTAATCATATCCTATTTTTTTAAGAATTGATGTGTCCCGTATCCTTATCATGTCGTATCCATGTCACCGTATCCGTATCGGTGCAACATAGCTTTTCAATAAACAAATTTAAAAAATTAGATCAAAGAAAGCAGTCTCCCAGAATCATATAGATTCAGCACATCTAATGGAACTATTTCATAAATGTAACCACCCAAATAGCTCAATTCACCTACTCATAGACCATAAATTCAAAGGGATGAAGTTTACCAGGCTTCAAATCACGATGAATTATGCCATGCGAGTGCAAACACTCCATCGCCCTTGCAATATCCAGCGCAAACCCAACAGCAACACGTTCGTCCAAGCTCCGCGGCCTCAGGCTAATCAGGTGCTTCCTGAGCGACCCACCAAGCACAAGCTCAGTCACCACAACCATAACAGGCTCCTTGCAAGCCCCGATGAACTGCGCATCAACACAATTTCCATTATAAATCATCCAAATCCCCAAATTGATTCTATTATCTCTCAATTGGAAAAGCCTTATCTCTCAATTGGAAAAGCCCAAACCTTCACAAGATTCTTGTGCTGAACTCTGGACAGCAGGTTAACCTCCCTCATGAACCTGGCCTCCCTCTTCCCCGCTTCCTCTGCGGTATCCCCTCTTTGCACAATCTTTACTGCAACATTCTGGTTCTTATACCTACAGTAAAAGAAGGCGAGATCAACGAATCTGCTGCCTAATAGGATTCAAGAGAAGAACCTCATCACAAAACCTACTTCCCCTCGTAGACCTTTCCATGGGCACCCTCCCCGATCCTGGGGCCAACAAAGAGCAGTTTGGGGTCGATCAGCCACTTGGGATCCAAACGGAGCTCGTCCACATTGAGGAAACCCCTCCCGGCCTCCATCTCTCCACGGCTGCAAAAGATCTACCATCTAAGATGGCATCGAACTGTGAACATCAAGAGCAATAAATTGATCTTCCCAACGCAAATCGGAATCCTTGCTCTCTGTTCAAATGCTATGGTTGAATTGCAGCACTTTCAAGATTTCTAGAATCAAAGCCGCGTCGGTGTTAAAAGCATCGATAGATTATAGGAGTTCAAGGAGTTGAATGGCAGGCTTCTTCTGCCTCTCTCTATAAGCAGCGGGAGCTTGAAGAATTGCTGAGGAAAACGAGCGTCGGGAGCGGCAGAAACCAACAGTGGCAGCGGATTAAGTATAAGAAATAAGTAAAGGGGATAGAGATCTGATCTGAGAGGGGACAAGAAACCCCAGTCGATGAAATGATGCCACCCGAACCCATCCACATCCTATCATCGATCAATTGCGTGTCTAGGTGTGAGATATCGGTCTCTTTTGAATTTCTTTCTTACGGCATTAAACATATTTATTTATTTTTTGAATTCCTGCTTGTAACTAACTTTATTGAAAAATAATAAAAAAAAATAGCGCTCTTGCACGCATCATTACAGTGTGTTTTAAAAGGAACACAACGGAATGAATAATTCTTACTACCGTCCAAGAAAAATTAATTTTAAATGTCAGAGGAGTTTATTTTAGAAATTTTTTGGGTGGAATTTTATAGCATTTAGTTCAAAGGAACAACAGCTCGTGTCACTATCCTCCAGTGTTTCAACTTAGGCCTAGAGGATTGTATAGCATCAAAATTAAAAGGACATTTTTTTTTAATGTGAAGCATTTTGAGATTATTTAGTTGGGAAAAAAAAAAAGAAATGCAGTGTACAAAAAATACATTATTTTTTTTCAATTTTTAAGTGTTTGGTTGGACAAAGTACAAAGTAAACTAAAATTCCAATGCATTCCTAACCCCCCACTATAACTCATTTCACCCGTAAAGTAAATCCGCCATATTTGAGCAAAAAAGAAAATCAGCTCGGCGAGAAAGCCGGAACCATCTTCATCTCTTCCTCCTCTTTGTTTATTCCAAGTTCGAAGCTAAAGTCGTCATCGGTGAGAAGTGCCTGTTGAAATTCACACAAGCTTGTGACTCGTCTGTCATAGGCTCGACATCTGTCTGGCCCTCAAAGTGTCGAACCAGTCCCGTTTGGCACTCGTTCCATCCAATGGAGTTTGTACATGTGTTCGAGTTCATCCTTGCTCTAAATCGGGACATCAACGCACCTTGGTTTTCCTATTTCATGCCAGATTCTCTTCCCTACCTCCGATTGAAGCCTCAATGGGGTATTAGTGACAAAACGCATGTTTCGTTTGGTCCACAACATATAGTGATCGCATTGTCGCATGTATTAGTAGTGCCTAGTTATCTGGCTTCCACCAACCGATCTAGTGTTGTTGTATAGCAGGATGACCCGAGTAGGGCTGTGGGGTCGAAATCACATCACAACTCTAGTGAGAGCACACATATTTTAAACCTAGCCAAACAAAAAAAAACTCTTTTATTGCATTCACTTTACATACATTCAAATAACATCAAGTATTTACTATATACTGCATTCATTTTCCATCCAACCAAACAAACCCTTAGTTCCTCATGATTGAAATACAAACAAGTATATAGTTATATTATTACTATTGAATTCAAAATTTTTCATGGATGATATCCAACCTCAGTAACAGATAATCTCTAGAAACAAACTGAAGATCGAGTGGCAGTTGAGTTTGTATAGAGTGTAAGAGCTCTATTTATGTTATAAGTGGGGCAATGTGGAATCCATATAAGAGGAGAAATGCCAAGGGGTCTCGACAATCTCGTTGCATGCTAGAACATTCACAATGGTAGAGATATAGAGTTTAATTTCTTAGCTTTGCACGAATACATAGCACACACATATATAAGATAGGCGGGTGCAAATTTTGTAAAAGACATTAGAGTTTTTACGTGAACAACTTAGGAAAGGGATAAATAATGGGGCTTGACTCAATTAAGATGGTTTCACTAGTATTTATTTTTAGTTAAAAGTGAAGCCCTTATTCAAGGAAAGGTGTTTATAAAGTACCCATTAAAATGTTGAAGTTGGGATAGCCCTTTGACAATAATCCAGCATAAATCCAAGTGTTAAAGTTGAGAGTCAAAGTTGAAGTTAATGGGAGAGCCCTTAAGCAAGATTCTAACATAAGTGGCATTATGTGTTAGCATATCGGTAATAGTAAGTAATGAAGTTGGCAAGCAATAGAGTTGTCAGGCGACACTTTGTTGAATCTTGTTGAATCTAGAATAAGTTGTTAGACCTAAACTAATGTCCCAAGGCTAACCAAGATGGGGGGTAAATTGGTAATTTAAAAAATTACTCATTGATTTAAAAGTTAGAAACCGATTAATGATTCATAGCAAGTTAATTTTAAAATTTTCAAAATAATTTTTCAACCATGGAAAAATAAACTTGCAGTATGTAAATAAGCAACAGAAATAGAAGACACAATGGTTTATAGTAGTTCAATCAAATATGACCTACATCCATTCCCTGAAGCCTCCCACTTCAGGTATTGTACTATTACCAAAGTGACTCTCCTTTTACCCCCATAGCAAGGCAAAGAAGCCTTTATAAAACTCTCTTCCACCAATCCCTGGTGCGGTAGAGAACTGTTGTCCTTTCACACCCTCCAATTATAGGTAGAGAACCTTCGTCCTTTCACACCCTCCAATTATAGGCAGAGAACCTTCATCTTTTCACACTCTTCAAGTGTAGGCAGAGAACCTTCGGCTATTCACACTCTCCAAATGTAGGCAGAGAACCTTCGGCTGTTCACACTCTCCAAGTATAGGCAGAGAACCTTCAGCTGTTCACACTCTCTAAGTGTCGACAGAGAACTTTCAGTTATTTACACTCTTCAAGTATTTGAACCATATCTTTTTGAAAGATCTTCATACTAGCAATCTAGAAAGACAAGAGAAAGAGTAAAGAAACATAAATCACATACAGAGATCCATACCCTTGAGTAATCTTGTGAACCCTTCATGCTCCAGTAGGAAGAAATCTCTCTCAAAACACTCTCTCACACTCTCTCCTTCAATTGCCCTATACAAATCACGAAGACCAAATGACAAAAAGATTAAGTGACAGTTTTTAGTGGACCTTTTATATAAAAGACACGAAAAACCGTCTAGAAAATTAAAATTTTCAAATTTGACAGTCCACGATCATCTGTACAATCATGTATTCGTACATACGAATAGTTCAAATCTGTTGTGTATGAACCCATTATGAATCAGTAGTAACTTATTTCATACACGATCATCGTTCGGTGCGAACCAAGTCGTCTGGTATGAACAGAAACATTTCAAAGTTCGTTTGTAAGAAAAGTCAGGATGAACTGAACAAAAACAGAACAGAGATGTTTGTCCTGGGATGATCATAAATATCATCCCGTATGATATGCGTCCAAGGACAGAACAGAGATGTTCATCCTGGGAAGAAATTAAATATCATCAGTACGATCTTCGTTCAAAGAGAGAATAGAGGCTTTCGACTTGGGACGATCATAAATATCATCTCGTATGATATGCATCCAAGGACAGAATAGATGCGTTCGTCTTAGGATGAAATAAAATATTGTCTACATGATCTTCGTTCTAAGATAGAACAGAGGCTTTCATCTTAGGACAAACATAAATATCATCTGTAAGATATTAGTTTGAGGACACAACAGAGACGTTCTTCCCGGTACGAAAATAAATTTTCATCATGTACTATCCATACTTAGAAAAAATTTTATCCTCTGTTCGTTCGACTGCTCACTAGGGATAATAACTAACAGATCATCCCGTACGGAGTAATATCATACATTACGATCTGTTTAAAAATATGAATTTTAAAACTCTCCCATGGTGTGTGTGCTCAGTTACTTAATTACCATCACACTCTCTCATACTCAATAAAATGAAAAATACAGGCTTCGATTATAATAAACTCTAAATTATTCTGGATTTGAAGTCTTCAATAATCCAAAGTATGATTTCCCTGAAATATTAATACACACAAGAGCAAAATATTTTTTCTAAAATATGTTAGGAGAAATACTAATCAAAATAATAATATTTTGAATCATAAAAAATATATAAGTTGCAAGAATATCAAACATGCAAAACTAAGTAGCAACTATCTCAACAATATCCCCTTTTTTATGATGACAAAATAATTATTGTTTGAGTAAAATTTAAAATTCCTAAATTTCACCTTAACTCCCCTTGAATAAATCAGCATGTGAATATAAGGGAATTTCTAAGAAGAACAAATCAAATTTATTTTATTTTTTTTTTATGTTTAAAAAAAAACACAAAGCACACATAAAGTGAGAAACAAAAAAAAATTATAAAACACTACGAACAAAGTAAACAACAAGATAAGAAATAATCAAATGCAAATAATAAAAAAGTAAATAGTATTTCTCCCCTTTTTGACAACAACAAAAAGGGAAGAAGGTAAAAAAAAAAAGAAATATAAGAAGTCATATGAGAAACCTTTGATAATTGATTCTTGAAGAGATTGATATATAATTATAATAACAAGATTAATATTCATTAAAAAAAAAATATTCATAACATTTAAATTAAGATATAACATATACAAGATAAATATATCAAGGTCATGAAACATTTTAGACAATTGGATAAAGAAAAATATTGCAAAGGTGATGAAGTGAAGATTAATTTAAGTCAATTTTCAATACAAAATATAATTGAACATTAGGTTGATTTGAAATTGAAGATTAAAAGATAGAGAAAATAACATACATTTATTTTGGTGATATTGCACATCTTTTCAACATTTGTGGCACACTTTGTGCATCTTTTTGTATTTGGGCTAATTTTATACCTCTTTTCAATTTGCGAACCATTGCGCATTTCAATTTTTGTACATTTGTATATTTCACCATTTTTTTAATTGATCTTTTCAAAATTAATAATATAAAATCTTAAACTTCTCTAAGTACAAAGATACTTATGTTGAAAAGAGAAATAAAAAATAATAAGACATCAAAATTGTAATAATAATATTGAAAATATGTTGTCTAAAAAGAACATAAAATTAATAACCTTCACTTGATCGAGTTATAAATTAGCTTATATTTTTGAAAAATTAGATTTCCTAATGAAATTAATTTTTGTATTGCTTTGCAAATTAAACCACTTTTTAGATCAATTAAGTTAGGATTATCCTATAGGCAAACAAACATTTCTAATAGATAATAAAATCAACTTAATAAAGCAAGATAATTTTTATTTATATCAAAATAAAGATAATACAATGAAGCTCAGATGATATCAATTCAACTACAACAGATCATCAAACATAAAAACAAAAATAAAAGACAATCACAAAAATTATAAAAGTTATCACATCATATCACTAAGCACGGGCAAAGACAATCATATAAGAAGTACTTATATCCCTCTGAGGGGCCATGGTCTAGAGGAGGTGGCTGGTTGAAGAAAGAAAAATAGCTACTCATTATAGCCACATTTGCGTTCACCCAGTCAAACTAACCTCGGATCCAGCCTATATCCTGCTGGTATTTTGCATTCTACTGCTGTAGTTGAGTCTAAATTTGATCAAAGCGTTGACCAAAATGACTCTCAAGTCGATCAAAGCACTAGACCATCTCCTGAAAGGCTGTTGTTGGCTCAAGAAAAATGGCACGAATGCATGAATCCTGCTTTGCAGCTGTAGGATTTCATTTCCCTTAAGTCAGATTGTATTTAACCAGATTTTCCCTGAGGGTAGTGTCAGGGTTTAAAGATCTGGGGTTCTTACTTCCTATGAGCACAAACACTCATAGTTAATTACCCCTCTTACTACGTAAGAGAGAACTCTCGATTAAGGATAAAATAATTTTAGATAATTTTTAGTCTCAATTATGAGGGAAATGGAGGTAAACCCGATCAAGATCTCATGGTTCCATCATCCCGGGTATATCATAGATTTCAGTCTACCAATACTAACAATTATTGATTGTAGTATTCAGGAAATCTGATTAGCAGCTATGAGTTACCTCCTCTCAGGGATCCCGAGTAGACTGAAGTGGTTAGATGTTGATTTTAGTTTTAATTTAATTTGAGTTGGGGCTTACTACTTCCTTAGAAGTTGCCTATTAATTTATTTAGTTTGGTGCTTACGGCTCCAATTAGAAGTTGCCCAAGGATTTAAATTTGATTTGGGACTTACGACTTTCGTAGAAAGTAGCACAGAGATTTAGATTTAATTTGGGACTTATGGCTTTCGTAGAAAGTAGCCCGGGGATTTAATTTAAGAATTGGGATTTATGACTTTCGTAGAAAGTAACCCAAGTATTTGTTTTAAATTGGGATTATGGCTTTCGTAGAAAGTAGTCCGGAGATTTACTTAGCTTGGGGCTTACAGCTCCAATTAGGAGTTGCCCGGAGAGTTTCAGTTGGATAGGTCTTATGGCTTCCTTAGAAGTTGCTTAATGGTGGGTCTTACAACCTAACCCTGTAAGCTAAGCGACCCCCGTTGTGGGTCTTACAACCTTAGTTCTTTTAAACTAGAATGCCCGAGTGAGGGGTCTAGGGTTGTGCTATCACCTAAATGTTTCCCTCATAGGTCGGACTTGTGGCTTCTATTAGAAGTGGCCGGGGGTTTTAATTGGGGGTTAGGAGTTAGGTCAATTTCTACCTAAAACATTCCCCTAAGATCGGGCTTACTGCTTTCCTATGAAAGTTGCTGGGTAACGGGTCTTACAACCAAGTCCTTATAAACAAGGCTGCCCATGGTTTAAATTTGATTGTTTGTTTATTTGGTTGGTTTGAGTTTGTGATTTTGATACTTCAGAGTTTTTTTACACTAGATTAGTGTTTTGGTTGTTCTATGCTTGTAGCATTTTTCCTACTACAGTTGTCCATGACTCTACCTATTTTTAGCACTTCTGCTTTACTAGTTTTTTGTACTTGACTTTTTTGCTTTCCAGTATTTCATTTTAAATGCCGTAACTTATATTTCTCAGCATTTATTCAATTTATTTATGTGGTACTGGCTCTTTATTTGTTTGTTCGTAGGTGTTCGTAGTCAGTAGTTGCAGCAGTCAGGGCTCGTAGTTGTAGAGGATATAGCCCAAAGATAGCTGTAGGAGCTCGTACAGGGGAGCCTTAAAGAGCATGTAAAGGAATTTGAAGATTTCTGAGTTATTTGGAGAGTTTGTGAGTTGGAGAGTTGGTGAGGATTGTATTGAGAGTTTGCATATGTCTGATTAGTGGAAACACTCTCTTCTTTTCTTTGTTGTATTTTTATTTTAAAATTTCTCATTTGATTAATTAAATAATTAACCAATAAATCAATTCTAAATTCCACTGCTCTCAAAATTTTTAATAACTCTCGAATTTTAAAACTCTTAGAATTTGAAATCCTCGTATTCAAAATTTTCTTTAAAATGGCTCCCAAATTTTGAAATGTACTAATTTCAAATGACTTTAGATTTTTGTTTTTTAAAAAATCAATCAATCATTTTAATTAATTTTTTTAATTAATAAAATATTCAAATTTAATTGCTCAAAAATTATTCCAAAAAGTTCAATAATTTTTTTTCGAAATTTCTGCAGCCTCCCGGCGTCACTTCCCCACGGAGGGAGAAATCAGGACGGCACTGCCGTAATTCTTCCTACCTGGACCTAAGGTTGACGGCGTAGGGTCTTCGATTTCAAAACATCTCACCAGGATCTAAGATTGACTGCATGAGGTCTTCAATTTGGAACCATCCCGACCGGATCTAAGATACGACGACCCGGGGTCTTCAAATTTTGAAACCATATGCCCGATTTAAAAACAAACAGTGCAGGTCTTCAATTTCAAATCATCTCGGTCGGATCTAAGGTCAACGACACGAGGTCTTCAATTTTGCCGACCGGATTTAAAATCGACGGTGCGAGATCTCTAATTATTGAAAATTTTAGCCTGCAACTGTATGCTTGAATGAATTGATTTAATTAATTGGCATTTAATCTTGCATGCCAAGAACTTTTGATTGTTACATTTCTCTATTTTTTTTATTAAATCAAATAAAAGAAATATAAATGTTTCTCAGTTTAGAATTAAATGTCTATGTTTTGCATTAAATCATGACAATCCTGTAAGAATAATTATTTGTCTTTATAAATAAAGCAGTTGTTTTTGTGTACATATAAGGGATTTGTGGTTTCAAATCAAAAAGACATAATTATTACATGGATCTGATTCAGGATTTTTTGGTCAGAACAGTTATCGTTTCTCAAACAAAGGATTTTTAGCATAGTGTTAAAATATTTTGCTTAAATAGTTTTATATAGCATTCTTCTTAAATAATCATATAAGCGACGTAGTTTCACGACAAAATAAAGGCTGAGTACGCAGTGAGAGATCGTATGTGTTGGCTTGCGTGCAAACGGATAAGCGAACAGAGAATTTAGACTTGGGATTTAAAGAAAGCGTTTGCATGAACGGCAACTGCATGCAAAGGCAAAGGATAAGCGGACAGGAGCACACATACGAGAGCACGGGTGACCGACGTAATTTACCTGCAGATAGGATATTGGTTTCAAGATTTGAGAAGGAATTGTGCTCGACGGCGAGTTCGCAATCAGAGACGGTGTCGCAGACCGGCGTATGAAGTTTGGGGTGTCGAGAGATAAGCGAAGTAGAGAAGAATCAAAATACAAAATTTGAACTTCTGCATGAGTCTCCTCCTCCCTTTTTTGTAATCAGTTTCTTCTCCTTTTATTAATTAATTTGCCGAAGAGATGCATCTTTTGGATATTAACTGTAAGTAGTGGAACCAAAATTGGGATTATGAAGAGATACACTGCTTAAAAAATTTTTACTTAAAAAAAATTTATTTATTTTACTTTGAATTAGTCAACCGTTTTATTCTTCTTCAGTTGACAACGACATATAAGTAGCAAGTTAACAACAAAATTTTCTCCCACCTTTAGATTTCTGTAGGCCATAATAAGTGAAAAGTTCATTGAATCTACTTTTGTTCATGGAAACCGGTATGGAGCAAGTGTGGATGCAACTGCAGCAGTTTCTAAATTTTTTTTTTTTTTTGGAAGCTTACATAAAGTGTGCTTCTTTTACTAATACTCATTGCAAATACTTCAATTCAAATATTTCCGTCAACTGAATCTTGTTGACTAAAATTGATAATTAAGGCAAGGAAAAGTAATTTTCTATGCTTGATCAAAAATTTTTTAGATCAGTTTCATGCTTCTCATCTAGAAACTATCAATATATCCTCTAACAGTAAATATGACTAGCCCAATGAAGATTGTACTCTTGCCATTAGCTTCTTTCGATGATGTAGGTATTGACTTAGTTGTTAATACAAAATTGTTGCAAGAAGTAAAATCCATATATATTTCAATTTGATCCCAGAATCTCTGTTTATGATTTTTAAGTGTGATATACTTGTTGTGTCTCTGAATATTTCTAAAAAGAGAAATGACGTCATTGTAGCACGGGCTGCCTTCTCTTTTTTTTTTTAATGTTTCTAATTCAGCCACACTCAGCAAGATAAATAAGACATACATCACTTTAATTTTTTTTTTTTTAGTTAGTCAACAGCTGGTCCACGAGTAGGCACAGGTGTAGGTGCAGGAGCTCCCCCTTCTTCCTAGAATCCTCACTTCCATCATCTGTCCCAAAGATTGTTTGGAATGAAGCATCAGTGAAGTAGATAGGAAATTTTAGATGAGGATTAGGATGAACTAGATTTTACCTCTTCTCAAGAATGTATATAACTAGATGTCATAAGACAATGTTCTTCTTTCTCTTATGAGAGACATGACCAATTTTAGAAAGCCCATAAATGTAGTTAATAATGAGTTGGGCTTCATCTATAGGTTGACCCATCATAATAAGGTAAGTTACAGTGGAAAGAAGAGGAGTAATATTTATATGGTCACCAGCTTTAGGAATCATAGAGGTTATAAGAATATGCTAGATGATCCTAGCATTTTGGTTTAAAGTGGACATCCTAGGAAAATGACACACTTCTTCAATCCCTCTAATCACTTTATTTATTTCAGTCCAATCAAAATCAGAAGTATAGGTCAAAGTGTGGGCTCTAACTCTGTGGGTCCTTAATTGCAAAAATGTCCCCAATCTTCCTTAGTAATTTCAACCCGCTTCTTCAAAACATAAGATATAATCCAAATTTGATCAGTGCTAAAGGTCATATTGGCAAGAAAATAGTGAAAAGTGTCCTCATTGTAGGAATGAATAAGGGTCAGGATAAAAATGAATTCGGTGGCAGCAAAAAGAGGCATTACTTGAAAATTAATGTTTTCTTGGAGAAGGATTCTTGAGGGTGTAATTTTGGCAGAAACAAACCTAGGAAATGATTCCTCGTTAGTTCTGGATAGAAAGTTATCTTCATCATTCCTAGAATATGGACCCTTAGTAAGTCTACCCCTCTTGCTAGAACTTGTCATTGAAGGATTGAAAGATGAGAAGGATTTGAAAGGCTATTGAAGTTAATGAGATTTGAGTTCTAAAGCACTTCTATTTAAAGAAAAAAATGAACTTTCGTACGTATAAAATGTGGTTCATACTATATGATTTAAGGTTCGTAGGTACGAAAATTAATTTCGTATGTACGATTAAATGCATTCAAAATGAAATGAATTTTCATATTCACACAATTTACGAGGCATCCTTTCATACAGACTTTTTGACCATACGATTGTACAGACAAACAGGTGTTCATCCAGGATGATCAGTTATTTAAGATCATTTTAATGATGGTTTGATTCATCTCTCATATTGAATGACATGTGTTCTTTTGTATGAATTCCAAGTTTGTATGTACGATCAATAATAATAACTGCTTCTTCTCGTATAATCATCTACATGTATATATATGAATGAATATACATCATCCGGATGATTTGGGGATCATATAGTACGAAATGTATTAAAAATAAAAAACTATACACAATCTGTCCTACCCAACGATCGATGCGCTATAGAATTCATACAGTACGAAAGGAATTTCGTACATTACGATTAGAATACTTAGAAAATTTTACACGATCGATCAGAAACATGAAATTCGATGTGAATATATTTTAAAACCACACAAAACAAAAATCAAAAATAGGAAAATGCACATAAAATACAAAAAATTTAAAAACATACAAAAATATATATCAAGTTTGTAGAAATTTTAATTAAGCATTAAGGTCAATCATACCAAGCCTTGTTCTTAATGTACTAAAGGTATCAAAAGATAGTGATTTTGTAAAAATATCTGCAAGTTGATTTTGAGTTGACACATGATTTAGTTCAATATCTTCTTTGGATACATGATCCCTTATGAAATGATGCCTTCTGTCAATATGCTTGGTTCTAGAATGTTGAATAAGATTCTTTAAAATTCAAATGGCATTAGTGTTATCACAATAACTTGGAATAGTGCTTATTATAAATCCTAAGTCAATCAACTATTATTTCAACCAAAGAACTTTTTCCACACAACTTCCTAATGCGATGTATTCAACTTCAGTAGTAGATAGGGCTATTGAATTTTATTTTTTACTGGACCAAAAAACTAAAAAATTTCAAATAAATTGATATATTTCATATGTGCTCTTTCTATCAACCCTACAACCTTCAAAGTTCGAATTTGAATATCTAATTATTTCAAATGAAAAGCTAAACTTAGGATACCAAATCCTTAAGTTCTGAGTTCCCAAGAGATATATCAAAATCCTTTTCACTGCTGTCAAATGTGATTCCATTAGATCTGATTGAAATCTAGCCCACAAATAAACACTTAACATAATATCGGGTCTACTAGCAGTCAAGTAAAGCAAAGATCCAATAATCCTCTAATTTTTTTTTAATCAACATATTTTTCCTTTGGGTCCTTTTCTAACTGAACTGAGGAACTCATAGGTGTACTAACAGATTTAGCATTACCCATTTCATACTTTTTAAGGATATCCTTAACATACTTTGACTGACTAAAAAATATTTCCTCCTCAGTTTGCTTAATGCTAAAACATAGAAAATAACTTAAATCTCACATTAGACTCATCTCAAATTCACTACTCATTATTTTAGAGAAATCATCACAAATATTTTTATTTGTAGATCCAAAGATGATATCATCAACATAAATTTGAATAATGAGTATATCATCTCCCCTCTCCTAATTTCTTCAAAAAGAGAGTTGTATTCACACTTCCTTTTTCAAAAAATCTCTAAAGCAGGAAAGTGCTCAACCTCTCATATCATGCCCTAGGTGCTTGTTTCAGTCAATATAATGTCTTTTTCAATTTAAAAACATGATTTGAGTATTTTGAATTTTTAATTCCTAGAGGTTGTTTAACATAAATATCCTCTTGAATTAACCCATTCAAAAAGACACTTTTAACATCAATTTGAAATAATTTAAATCCTTTAAAACTGGCAAAGGCTAATAAAATCTTTATTGCTTCAAGTCTCGCTACAGGGGAAAAAGTTTCCACAAAATTAATCCCTTCAATCTGATTATACCCCTTAACCACAAATCTAGCATTATTTCTAATGATAACTCATGAGTCATTCATTTTATTCTTAAATATCCACTTAGTTCAAACTACACTTTGATCATTTGGCCTTACAATTAATTCCTAAACATCATTCCTTACAAATTGATTCAATTCTTATTGCATTACCAAAATCCAAAACTCATCATAAAGAGCTTGATTTATATTTGTGAGTTCTATTATAGAAATAAAGGTAGAATGATTGACTTCTTTGCTCAGTTTATGCCTAGTCCTAATACCCTCACTAGGTTCATCTAAAATCAATTCTTTAGGGTGGTATTTAGAAAATCTCAATTCTCTAGGCAACGAATTTTCTATCTCCAAGTTTTCATCCAAATTTATTTTCTTAATCTTTTGAGAGTTAATTTCTATCTCATCCTCTTCAACATTTGGCTTTCAAAATTCTAGATTCATCAAATATAACATGTGTGGTCTCCTCAACTATCAAAGTTCTTTTGTTAAATACTCTATAAGATTTTCCAACACTAGAGTATCTTAGAAAAATTTCTTCACCTGATTTTGGATCAAATTTTCATAAGGTAGATTTTTCATTATTATATATGAACACATTACATAAAAAAATATGCAATTGAGACAAATTTGGTCTTATTCCCTTAAGAAGCTTATAGGATAATTTATTTAATTTCGATCTAATATTCACTATATTTAGAACATAACATGTCATGCTAAATGCTTCAGCCCAAAAATATTTAGGAAGTGAATATTCTGCCAATGGTTTACTAGTTTTAAAATCCTTATTGAACTGAAAAAAGGACTTCACATATTTTCCTAATTAACATGCATCACAAAGGTGATCCTTAGTAAAGTCTAATTTATTGCAAATCTATTTTTTCATGGCTTATGTTTTGATGATTGACAAACACTATTTCTCTTGGACTGTTTGTTGCTTCTAACGTTTCAGGAATCAAAGATCGGACGAACAAGACAAAGCCAATTCAGGACTGCGTAGGTTTAGGGTTGAGTCAGTCTGTACTTTTATTTTTCACTTTTTGAGTCTACTTGTAATGATCAAAAAGACTAATGCTAAGTAACCCTTCACACACACACTTGAGAGACTTAGAATTTCTATTTTTACTCATATCGGCCAGGAAGATTTTTGGATCGTCCTGGACGATCAAGCTTAAAACAGAAAGCCTAAATAAGGATTCTTAATTAAGGCATCTGACATTAACAGATTGGCCTGGACGATACGTGTATCGGCCAGGACGATAAGCTCAAAAAAGAAAGAAGTTGTCACCATAGAAAATTAAGGTATACTGTATTTTTTAATTATCGGGCAGGACGATACTAGGATCGGCCTGGACGATATTCACAAATTATGCCATAATTGTTCAGAAAATCAAGAGAGTAATTAAGGATGATTGATACGATCATATCGTCCTGGACGATCGCAGGATCGGCCAGGACGATCCAGTAAAAAACCTTAAGTTACTTCAGGACGATAAACATCGGCCAGCTCATATCCAGGGCTATTGTCAGGATGATTTTCCTCTGATTTGAACTGATCGGCCAGGACGATCATGAGATCGGCCTGGATGATCAAGCCAATTTTCAATCGTCCTGTTTTGCATCCAGGGCTATGCTCTGGCCGATCTTCATTGATTTGTACTGATCGGCCAGGCCGATGTCCATATCGGCCTGGACGATATTGTTGGCAACTTGCAATTAATGAGCTCCTTTGAAGCTCTTCTATTTAAGAGCTCTTGTTCAACATTTTTAAAAACCTTTTGCTGCTGCCTTGACCTGAGAAGACCTTGAGGAGAGAAAGAGAGAGAGGGAGAGAGAGAGGATCTTGTGAGGGGGAGCTTGTGAGGGGATTCACAAGGGTTGCTTCAAGGATCGCTCTGCTTATTGTTCGTCTGGAGTTTCTCGTCCGTGGAAGGGTCGGTAGAGGTAAGGAGTTAGCTTATGGTTGTGGTTCTCTGCCAGCTTCAGGAGGAAGCAAAAGGAGGTAGGTTCTCTGCCTTGCCGGGGTGGCAAAAAGGAGGTTCTTGTGAGGGCTTCTCCGCCTAGCCGTGGGGGCTAAAGGAGAGTCACTTTTTGTAGTGCAATACTTGGAGGGTGCCTCCAAGGAGTGGACGTAGGTCGAGTTGACCGAACCACTATAAATTTCTGTATTCTTATTTTTGCTTCCGCACTTTTAATTCCGCATTTACTTTTGTGGTGATTTTGGTTTATGATTTTTATTCTTTATGAAAAGAATTTTTTTTTAAAATACCAATTTACCCCCCCCTCTTGGTTAGCTTGGGTCAGTTCTATAGGGTTTAACATCCCTAATGAACTTTCAAGTGGTATCAGAGCGGGATTCAAAACTTTAAGTTTGAAAACTTTTTGAATTAGATCCATGGCTAACAAAGGGAATCGTAACACTACGGAAGGATATTCTATTACCCGACCTCCTCTGTTCGATAACCTACCTTTTGATTTTTGGAAAACCCGCATGTCAACGTTTTTACAATCTACTGATTATCGCATGTGGATGCTTATTCAAGAAGGTTATTCTCCACCTTCTCGTGAAATTAATGGTGTTAATACTGAAATTTCTTTTACTGAATGGACTTTTGATGAACGTGATTTAGCCCAATTAAATGCAAAATGTTTGAACTGTTTTTTCTGTGCTTTAAAATCTGAGGATTACATGCGTGTCTCAACTTGCAAAACTAGTAAAGAGATTTGGGATAAATTATGCATCACCTATGAAGGTACTAATGAGGTTAAATAATCTCGTTTAAACATTCTCTTGCATAAATATGAACTTTTTCGTATGAAACATCATGAATCGATTTCTGACATATATACAAGATTTACTCAGATAGTTACTTCACTGCATGCACTAGGAAAAGAACTTTCAAACTATGAAAAAGCTAACAAGATTTTGAGATGCTTGCCTTCGTCTTATGATGCTAAAATCACTGCAATCACTGAATATAAGGATTTGAACACATATTCTATTGATAACTTACTTGGCTCACTCATTACTTACGAGCAAGGGGTGAATCAAAGAAATCTTGATGCAGGTGAGAAGAAAAAGGAGAAAATAATTGCACGGAAGGCACACAAATCAGATTCTGAATCTTCCGGGTCTAAAAGCGGTGAAGTTGACTTCATCATAAGGCAATTCAAAAGCTTTCTAAGGAAGAAACAAAAGCATCATCAAAGTTGGAGAAAATGTAAGGAAAATAAACATGTTAAAGGATCTTCTGATGTTGTCTGTTTTGAATGCAGGAAACCTGGACATGTGAGAGCCGATTGCCCAACACTTCAAGATAACACAAGCAAGGAAAAGCTTGAGGAAAAATCTAAATTTAAGAAGGAGAAGAAGAGAATTCAAAAGGCATTCTGGGCAGAATCTGGTACTGATTCCTCTGAGACTAAACCAGAGGAAGAGACAACAAACCTGTGCTTAATAGGGGAAGATCATCTTGAGCAAAGTGATGAGGAAGATGTATGTAAACCAACCTATGATGAATTATTTGAAATTTGTGAAAAAATCCATGCATCATACAAAAAACTTAAGAAGACACATGCTAGCTTAAAAGTAGAACTTGTAAATTTGCAGAAAAAGTATGAAGTCATTTTTAAAGATCATTCAACGATTGATTCTAATCACATGGCTCTTCTTGATGAATTTGATCAGTTAAAAAAAAACCATTCAGAATTAATTGATGAACATAAGGCATTGAAAGTTTCACACACCTCATTTAATTCTGATCTTAAGAAATCTAAGGAGATTGAGAAAAATTTGAGGAATGATAATGAGGCACTAAAAAGAACTAACTCAAGGATTCAAAATGATTTGGATACAATGAAGAAAAATCGGATGACATCTACTATTAATCCTAAGCCGGAATCTAGGAAGAGGCATTATAACTCAAACCACTTAAGAAACCCTTTTCCTGGAGTTAGATGTTTCTCTTGTGGCATGCTAGGACACATCTCACACACTTGCACCGTTTACCGTAGTACACATTGGGTGTGGAGACCTAAGATGTATGATTCAAAGCATACCACATCTGTATTGCACTCTACTTTTCCTAAGAAGGGGCCCAAACCTGTTTGGGTTCTTAAATTTGATTGTTGTTGAGTTTTGCATGTGTGCTCTCACCAAAGACCTCGTGGGAGCATAGGATAACTGGACATAAGGTGGCTCGCAGCTTAAAATTGCTTAAATTTGCTGCTTTATCACTTGCTTGAAATCTTTAGTTTTTGTGTCTTTTATTTTATTTTTGTGCTAGTTTTTATGCTCACTTTGTGTTGTTTTTAGTTTGCTTTATTTTTATTCTATTTTATGTATTTTGTTTTTCATATTGTTCTTTAAGTTTGGACTTCTATATGATGAATCTTTTCAAGCTTTTAAATATTGGAGTTTTAGAGATAGGGTTTAGCTTCTTCTAAATTGGTTAAAGCGAGTAATATTGTTGATGTTTTCCCTCCTTCTGACTTTTTGTTAGTGGTATGATTTTCTTCTCTAAATAAAAGTCTAAACTCAGTTTAACCAATGGCTTTTTATTTAAGATATTTTTCTTATATTGCTACATTAATTTATCTTATGCATAATAGCCAAAGTTTTTAGATATCATTCAAGCTTTTGAAATCTTGCCATTGCATTTATCACATGATTTTGATTTTGTGTTGTGGATTATTCTTCCCTATGTTAGAGAGAGAGACCCTATTCTCTAATATTTGAAGGATATACTCACAATTAAGTTTTTTTAAGGGTATATTAAAGAGTTTCTAGCTTGCAAGAGTTAAAGAGGAAAGAGGCCAATGAAACCAAATTGAAAAGAAAGCTATATACATAAAAGTGTATCAAAAATCAAAAGATACTCAAAGAGCCAATCAAAGTGACAAGAGGCATAAAATGAGCCCACTAAATGCAAGCTATCCTCTCTTTGCTAAAACTCTTAAAACTTAGAGAACTCATAGATTATGTGATGCTTTCAAAGACTTGATTTCATTTTTTCATGATTGAGAAAAATTACTTTGGTTTATTAAATATGAGATATTTTCTTAGTAAACAAGTCTTGAATGAATCTTCTTATCCTATTTTGTTATTCTGAGTTAGGCCTCTATTTTCCAAAAGAATTGTGTACCCTGAAGGATGTCCGATATAGGGTTAACAGAATCAGATATTTTACCTTCTTCTGATTGGGATTTTTTAAACTTCTTGATCTCTTGGAACTTTAAAAGTTTAACTTTTGAAAAGAATTCTCATATGATTCCTCCATAAAACAAAAAAAAAATTAAAATCCAAAAATATTCGTTGTTTGATTTTCGTTGTGTTTTTATTTTTTTTTCCTTTACTATGTTTTGACTGTTTTTCTTTTATTTTGTTTTTGAGGGTCTTGATCATCACCATTCATTCCTTGATTTGAATTTCTAGTCACATCGTCCTGGCCGATACTTTTATCGTCCTGGACGATAAGACAAATTCTGTTCAAAATCCATCTGCTGACCTTTTTCTGTGCTTGCTGCAACTCATCATCCTGGATGATACTATATCGTCCTGAACGATTTGATCAAACTCATGGTGATAGTCCTGGCCGATAGAATATTTGTCTGGCCGATGCATTTTATGTGCATCGTCCTGGCTGATACACTGGATCGTCCTGGACGATCCATGTGTCAGCATGTTTTGATCTTTAAAAATGGCCCCGGACGATCCATTTTTGGACAATCGGCCGGGCCGATCCATTGTTCGTCCTAGACGATACGTGTGGCAGTAATTTAAAATGTTTTAACTTCGGTCGGTACGATTAATTATTGTGCATCATCCTGGACGATACATCTAATCTGCCTGGACGATATAATTTTTCAACGGTCGTCCGGACTGACTCCTCGGGATGATCTCATGTGTCTAATCGTCCTGGCCGATATCTGATCGACTCGGACGATCGGACCGCCTTTTTTGACCAATCGGCCTGTACATAATTATTGAACCATATCGGCCTGGATGATTCTGCGATCGGCCAGGACGATATGGCCGTTTCTTTAGATTCAGGCCATTCCAGCCATTTTTTTTCACTCTTTATCCTTTCTGCTCTTGTGTTTTTGCTTGGTGCTCTCAATGGCTGGTGGGAAACGCGTCCGACAAACTTCTGGAAGTTTCTCGATGGCTTATGTTTCCCTAAGAAAACGTTTTGAGCTAAGTGTAAACCATGAACAGATATTCTACTATTCTATGGATTAATGAGATTGGTAACTCATTAACTCACAAGTTTTTTAAATCAATCACATGAAATAATATATCATTAACATGCCTTGATTAAAAAAAAAATTCATATACTATTTGTCTTTTGTTCCCTCCTTTTTGATATGTCAAAGGGGGAGAAGTTTATGAGGTTCCTTTTTGTATCGATCCTGAATTTTTACTACTAATTTGTTTTCGTAGTATTTGCCATCATCAAAAAGGGGGAGATTGTTGCAAATCTATTTTTTTCATTGCTTATGTTTTGATGATTGACAAACACTATTTCTCTTGGACTGCTTGTTGCTTCTAACGTTTCAGGAATCAAAGATCGGACGAACAAGACAAAGCCAATTCAGGATTGCGTAGGTTTAGGGTTAAGTTAGTCTGTACTTTTGTTTTTCACTTTTTGAGTCTACTTGTAATGATCAAAAAGACTGATGCTAAGTAACCCTTCACACACACACTTGAGAGACTTAGAATTTCTATTTTTACTCATATTGGTTAGGACAATTTTTGACCGGCCTGGACGATCAGGCTTAAAACAGAAAGCCTAAATAAGGATTCTTAATTAAGACAGCCGACATTAACAGATCGGCCTGGACGATACGTGTATCGGCTAGGACGATAAGCTCAAAAAATAAAGAAGTTGCCGCCATAGACAATTAAGGTATACTGTATTTTTTAATTATCGGCCAGGACGATACTAGGATTGGCCTGGATGATATTCACAAATTATGCCATAATTGTTCATGAAATCAAGGGAGTAATTAAGGATTATTGATACGATCATATCGTCCTGGATGATCGCAGGATCGGCCAGGACGATCCAGTCAAAAATCTTAAGTTACTTCAAGATGATAAACATCGGCCAGCTCGTATCCAGGGCTATTGTCAGGACGATTTTTCTCTAATTTGAACTGATCGACCAGGACGATCGTGAGATCGGCCTGGACGATCAAGCCAATTTTCAATCGTCCTATTTTGCATCCAGAGCTATGCTCTGGCCGATCTTCATTGATTTGTACTGATCGATTAGGCCGATATCCATATTGGCCTGGACGATATTGTCGGCAACTTGCAATTAATGAGCTCCTTTGAAGCTCTTCAATTTAAGAGCTCTTGTTTAATGTTTTTAAAAACTTTTTACTGCTGCCTTGACCTGAGAAGTGTTGAGTCTAGTAATTAGGTTGTTAAGCCTAAGTAAAGATCCCACGGCTACCAAGAGGGGGGTGAATTGGTAGTTTTAAAAATTTTAAACCCTCTTAATGATAAAGTTGAACCGAAATAAAATTTTCTTTTAAAGTTTGTAGAAAAATGTTTTTCAACCACAGAGTTGTTAAAACTGAAATTTAAAGTGCGGAAACATAAAAACAATAAAGTAAATGACACCAGATTTATAGTGGTTCGGTCTATAATCAGACCTACATCCACTCCTCAGAGGCACCCTCTGAGTATTGCACTAATACCACAAAGTGACTCTCCTTTAGCACCCACATCAAGGCAGAGAAGCCTTTACAACACACTCTTTTCACCACTACCCGGTGCGGCAGAGAACCGTCGTCTTTTTACACAATCCATAGTGCTGGCAGAGAACCGTCGTCCTTTTACACTCTCCTAGTATGGGCAGAGAACCCTACGGCTGTTCACACTCTCCAAGTGTAGGTAGAGAACCTTTCCGCTGTTCACACTCTCCAAGTGTAGGCAGAGAACCCTTCGGCTGTTTACACTCTCCAAGTGTCGGCAGAGAACCGGATCTCCTTGACTGATCTTCTTACAAGAATCTAGAAGGAAGAAAGAAAAGAGTGAAGAAATCCAATTTCACAAGTAGAGACTCTTACCTTTGTAATCCAAGTGAAGCCTTCTCGCTCCAGTGGTAGGAATCCTCCTTTGAATGCCCTCTTCCTCTCTCTCCTTGGCTATTCTCTCAAGAGGCACGAAGATCAAATGACAAAAAGATTGGGTGGCAGTCTAATTTGGACTATTTATGTAAAAGACAAGAAAAACCGCCCAAAAACTGCAAGTTTCCAATTCTGTACGCAGTGGATCGTCCTGTACGATCCTGGATCGTCCTGGACGATTTTACTTAAACGATCTGAAACGACCCAATTTGTATATGTGTACAAAATGACTTCGTACAGATGATCGTCCTGTACGAACTAGGTTCGTCCAGTACGAACGGTTATTACAAGGTCGGTTCTAGAAACTGTTGAAAACTTTTCTAAGTCGGTTAATCGTTTGGACGAAAATATGTTCGTCTGGACGAAAATTTTCCAGAGACCCGATCGTCCTGGACGATATTTAATTTTGTCTGGACGAAAATTTTCCAGAGAGCTGGTCGCCTCGTACGATAATAAAATTCGTCTGGACGAAAATTTTACAGAGAACCCATCGTCCGGGACGATAATAAATTTCGTCATGGACGAAAATTTTCCAGAGAGCTGGTCGCCTCGTACGATAATAAAATTCGTCTGGATGAAAATTTTACAGAGAACCCATCATCCGGGACGATAATAAATTTCGTCCTGGACGAATATGACTTAGAAAAGTTTTTTCCGAGCAAGTTCCTATTCATTCCATGTGCTCTATAGGAGATAACTAACGGATCATCCATTACGATAAATATCATTCCGTACGTTCAATATAAAATTTTATGATCTCCTTTTGTGTGTGTGTAAGTTTTTTATTCACTCAATTACAATCACTCCTTTCAAAATTAAATCAAAGAAAATGCAAACTTCAAATAAACAAAATATCTCATGTTGAATTTGATTTGAAGTTATCGTAGTCTGGAGTCTAATTTTCCTGAAATGTTAGTACACACAAGAACAAATACAAATCTTCTAAAATTGTTAGGAGATAACTATACATTTGAACAATAATGTTTGGAATCACCAAAAGTACATAAGTTGCACAAATATAAATCATTCAAATAGCAACTATTCTAACAATCTCCCCCTTTTTGATGATGGCAAAACAATTATTGTTTGTATGGTTTCAAGTTAAACAAATCTCCTATCTCCTAAACTCCCCCTGAATTGATGAGTACATTAAAATAAGGAGGCATAAAAAACAATATTTTTATTTTTCAAAAATTTTAACACAAACAACTACAAAGTCAAAAACTTGCAAACAGAATAATCAAAACAGAAAATACAATAATTTCTTCCCCTTTTTGACAGCAACAAAAAGTGAAGAAGAAATAGACAAGAAATGTAAGTAATTATATGAAATTCATTTTTAAAATTTAATCTAAATTGTGATTGACATAGGGTATGCAATTTTTAAACTAAAGATATTAGGTCAATCATAGAAATTCATACAATTTAAGAACTGATATAACATTGTAAGTAAGAAGAATTTATCAAAGACATGATTCAATTTAGACATTTGACTATAGAAAATAATTACAAGAGAGATGTATAAAAATTTTATATTTCAAAGTTCAATAGAATATAAATGAACATAAGATCAATTTGAATTAAGAGATTGAACGAATTTGAAAAGAAGAGAATTACCTCATGTGGCGCTTTGCGCATCTTTTTTACAATTTTGGGGCACATTTTTGTGCATTTTTTTCTTGGTTGGGCTTATTTTGTGCCTTTTTTTCACTTTGCAAATCTTTGCGAATTCCTTTTGATTTTTGTACATTTGTACAATGTTCAAGAGTAATTGAAACCAATTCTTTCCAAAATCTATAATCTAAAATTTCAAATATTTCTAGGTGCATAAATATCACTTGAGCATAGAAATACTAAATAAGAAAACATCTAAATTGCAATAGTAATATTAATTTTTATGTAGTCTAAATGAATAGACATGAATTTAACAGTTCTAATTACAACAAGTTATAAACAACTTATAAATTCAGAAAGTCTAGATTTTCTAATATAGATAATCTCAAATTACAATCGAATTTAAGCACTATATAGATTAAATAATACTAATGAAATTCATAAACATTAACCACATTTCAAAATAAATCTAATAAAAAAACATAACAACTTTCATTGATATTAAAGAAACGGATTACAAAAAAAAGAAAATACATTGAACTTAAAATGAAAAACCAACATAAACACAAACACTTAACAATTAAACAGACACGATAAAAACATAAAAAAAATAAATACAACAGACACACATTAAAACATTTCTACTGTTTTGGAGGAGGAGGAGGAATGCCGCCAAAAAGGTTGAAGTAGGAGGCCATCAACATTACATTGGTGTTAATTTCATGAACTTCATTTCTAATATTACCAATGTCTTGTTGCTGCTGCGTAAGTTGAGCATCAAATTGATCAAACCTTTGATCAATGTGAGTCTCTAATCTATCAAATTTCTCAATCAGATTCTGGTAATCTGATTGAGGAGTAGAAGCTTGCACTCCTTCTTTTTCTTCCTCTTCTGAAGCACTGGCATGTGCTTTTTCTTTTTCTTTTTCCTCCTTGAAGAGCAATCTGAATGATGCATCATTATAGTAATCTGGCTCTTCGTATTCTTCATCAGGATGCACTATGTTGTATTTCTTTTCCAAAATATAAGTGATTGAGTGTCCTAATGAAATGTTTTTCTTCCTCTTCTGATCTGCATGTCTTATTTCTGAAAGCCCATAGATATGGTCTATGATAAGTTGGGCTTCGTCAATAGGATGTCTTTCCATGATTAAAAAGGTTAGAATAGAAAGGAGAGGGGTAATATTAATCCTCTCACCAGCTTTAGGAATGATTGAAGATCGAAGGATATGCTGGATGATTCGGGCATCTTGGGTCATAGCGGAGACTCTAGCAACATGATAGGTTATGCCTATTTCTCTAATCACCCTATTGATTTGAAACCATTTGAAGGAGGTTTCTGACATTAGGGTGTGGGCTCTATATCCCTCAGTTCTTAAGTTTAAAAAAGCACCAAGGTCGTGCTTGGTGATCTCAACTTTTTGCTTAAAAATATAAGAACTAATGGTGGAGTGGTCAGAATTGAAACTCATGTTCGCTAGAAAGTAGTGGTAGGTTTGTTTGTTGTAGAAGTGGACGAGAGAAAGAATGAAATGAAATTGGGTTGAGGCAAAGAGGTGCATTACCCGAAATTTCAACTCAGTTTGAATAAGAATGCGAGAGGGAGTGATTTTTGTGGATGCAAAACGAGGAAAAGATTCCTCATTCGCCTTAGAAAGAAAGTTGTCTGGGGCATTCCTATTTGGTTTCTTCACCAACACCTTTTGTCTTTTGCTTGAGGAGGCCATTGTTGATTTGAAGTAGAAAGGGATTGAAAATGAAGTTTGGAAGGGTGATTGTTAAGTTAGAAAGCCTTCATATTTAAAGAAAAATGATACGTTCGTCCTGGACGAAAATATTCATCTTGGACAAAAAATTATCGTTCGTCTGGACGAAATCATTTCGTACAGACGATCCAATTCGTCCAAAATGTAACGGCTTTTCGTAATCAACACAACTTACGATGCGTCCCTTCGTACAGGCTTTTTGACTTGACTGATCGTACAGACAAAAAAATTTCATACAGACGATCAAAAAGTAAATCGTTTTAATGACTCTTGAAAACCGTCCCCTATAATGAACCGACACATGTTTGTCTAGACGAACGAAAACTTCGTACAGACGAAGTTCATATTAAAAACTGTCTTATCCACTCAACCGCTGCATTCAATCATCCCGACGTTTGAGAGAAAAAAAATTCGTCCTGGACGATCATCAGATTGTACAGACGATTTAATTAAAAACTGCTCTCAAAACGGTTAAAATTTGCGCAAACTGTTCCTTCACACATCGTCCCGTACGAAAACATTTTCGTCCTGGACGATTTCCTCCAAATTTTTTTTTTAATTTTGAATTTTTAAAATAAGAAAATCAAACAAAATATTCAAAAACACAGAAAACATAAAACAAAACCATAAATCCAAAAACAATTCATTCAAAACACACAAAATTTCACAAAATCAAAAAACAAAACAAAATAAAACAAATATCAATGTTACAAAGACATTTTGTTTTAAGCATCAAATCAATAACACCAAGCCTTGTTCTTAAAGTACTGAATGTATCAAAGGCTAAAGGTTTTGTAAAAATGTCTGCAAGTTGATTTTCAGTTGAAACATGTATGAGTTCAATTTCTCCTTTGGATACATGATCCCTTATGGAATGATGCCTTATATCAATGTGTTTGGTTCTAGAATGTTGAATAGGATTTTTGGAAATGCAAATAGCACTAGTATTGTCACAATAAATTGGAATAGTGCCTATAGTTAATCCTAAATCAATCAACTGTTGTTTTAACCAAAGTACTTGTGCCACACAACTTCCTAATGCAATGTATTCTGCTTCTGCAGTAGATAGTGCCACTGAATTTTGTTTTCTACTAGACCATGAAACTAATGAATTTCCAATGAATTGACATGTTCCAGAAGTGCTTTTCCTATCCACTCTACAGCCTGCAAAGTCAGAATCTGAGTAACCAATAATTTCAAATGAAGAGCTAAACTTAGGATACCAAATTCCTAAGTTTTGAGTTCCTAGTAGATATCTTAAAATCATTTTCACTGCTGTCAAATGTGATTCTTTTGGATCTGATTGAAATCTAGCACATAAGCAAACACTGAACATAATATCTGGTCGGCTAGCAGTCAAGTAAAGTAAAGATCCAATTATCCCTCTAAATTTCTTTTGATCAACAGATTTTCCCTTAAGGTCCTTATCCAACTGAACTGAAGAACTCATTGGTGTACTAACAGGTTTAGCATTGTCCATTTCATATTTTTTGAAGATGTCCTTAATATATTTAGTTTGACTAAGAAAAGTACCTTCCTCAAGTTGCTTAATGCTAAATCCTAGAAAGTAATTTAAATCTCCCATTAGACTCATTTCAAATTCACTACTCATTATTTTAGAAAAATCATGACAAAGATGTTTATTTGAAGAACCAAAGATGATGTCATCCACATAAATTTGAACAATAAGTATATCCTTTTCAATTTTCCTTAAAAAGAGAGTTGTATCCACACTTCCTTTTTCAAAAGATCTTTCAAGTAGGAAGGTGCTCAACCTCTCATACCAAGCCTTAGGTGCCTGTTTCAATCCATATAATGCCTTCTTTAATTTGAAAACATGATTTGGAAATTTAGAATTTTCAAAACCTGGAGGTTGTTCTACAAAAACATCTTCCTTAATTACCCCATTTAAAAAGGCACTTTTGACATCCATTTGAAATAATTTAAAACCTTTAAAACAGGAAAAGGCTAGTAAAACCCTAATTGCTTCAAGTCTAGCTACAGGGGCAAAAGTTTCCTCAAAATCAATTCCTTCAATTTGATTATACCCCTTACCTACTAATCTAGCCTTATTTCTAATGACTACTCCTGAGTCATTCATTTTATTTTTGAACACCCACTTGGTTCCAACAACACTTTGATCTTTTGGCCTTGTAGTTAGTTCCCAAACTTTATTTCTTACAAATTGATTTAACTCTTCTTGCATGGCCAATATCCAAAATTCATCTGAAAGTGCTTGATCAATGTTAGTGGGTTCAATAGTTGAAATAAAGGCTGAATGATTGACTTCCTTGTTTAATCCACGCTTAGTTCTAACACTCTCACTTGGTTCACCTATGATCAATTCCTTTGCGTGGTTTTTAGAAAATCTCAATTCTCTAGGCAAAGGGTCTTCTCTTTCTAAATTTTCTTCCACATTTTCTTCCAAATTTAATCTATCAATCTTTTAGGAGTTTTCTTCAATTTCTTCTTCAACAACATTTGGCTCTTCCATGTTTCCATTTTCATCAAAAACAACATGTGTGGTTTCTTCAATGACTAAAGTTCTTTTGTTGAATACTCTATAAGATTTTCCAACACTTGAATATCCAACAAAAATTCCTTCATCTGATTTTGGATCAAATTTTCCTAAGGCAGATTTTCCATTATTATGTATGAACACCTTGCAACCAAATACATGCAAATGAGACAAATTTGGTGTTCTACCTTTTAGCAACTCATAGGGTGTTTTATTCAAATTTGATCTCACATTCACCCTATTCAGAACATAGCATGCAGTTCTAACCGCCTCAGCCTAAAAATATCTAGGAAGAGAGTATTCTGCTAACATTGCTCGGGCGGCTTCTATTAATGTTCTGTTCTTTCTTTCAACTACTCCATTTTGTTGAGGAGTTCTAGGTGCAGAAAAATTGTGATCAATCCCCTTTTCTTTACAGAAATCTTCAAATCTTTCATTTTCAAATTCTCCTCCATGATCACTTTGTATAGAAATTATTTCACATCCTAGTTTTCTTTGTATCCAAGTTGAAAAATTTCTGAATTCCTCAAATGATTCACTCTTATGAAAAAGAAATTTAACCCAGGTGAATCTTGAAAAATCATCTACTATAACAAATCCATATACCTTTCCTCCTAGACTAACAGTGCTTACAGGTCTAAAAAGATCCATGTGAAGAATTTCTAAAGGTTTACTGGTCCTAAGATCTTTATTGGACTTAAAAGAGGACTTCACTTATTTTCCTAATTGACATGCATCACATAGATGGTCCTTGGTAAAGTCTAGTTTAGGTATTCCTCTCACCAAATTCTTTTGGGTAATTCTTCTAAGATTTTTCATACTAGAATGACAAAGTCTCCTATGCCAAAGCCATGATTCATCAGAAACAATTTTCAAACAAAAAGCAGTAGGAGATTGAATACAATTTAAATCTAGCATGTAGACATTGTTTACCCTTTTTCCATTTAAAACAATTTTCCCATTTAGGCTAATTATGCAGCTAGTAGGTAAAAATTTTACATTATAGCCCTTATCACATAGCTGACTTATGCTAAGCAAATTATGTTTTAAGCCTTCAACTAATAAAACATTGTCAATGAAAAAGTTTTTTAAATTTCCAATCATACCTGATCCAACCACTTTCTTTGTGGTATTATCTCCAAGTGTAACCTTGCCTCCACTCCTGGCTTCCAGCGTTATGAATTGAGCAGTATCTCCAGTCATGTGCTTTGAACATCCGCTGTCCAGGTACCATATACTCTCACGAGGTCTTATGTGAGAGTATTACTGCAAAATTCTCAAATGTTAGACCTTTATGAAATTTATAATCAGATGCATGTATGATATGTCTAGGTTTATGCATCTTAGTTCTCCACACCAAATTAGGTTTCATCTTTAAAGTGCAGGTGTGAGATATATGTCCCAAAAATCCACAATTGTTACATTTAACATTTGGAAAAATATTCCTATGTTTTCTTTCATATGATTGTCTTCTAAGGGATTTCATGAATTTAGGATAATATTTAGGATTTGTAAAATCTTCAAGTTTAGGGGGGTTCCTATTATCCTCGAGAGCTCTTATAGTGAGTTTGTAAAATGAATTCATATCCTCCAAGATTTGATTGGTATAATTAATTCTATATGTCTTGCTCTCAGATTCATCCTTAAAATTCTTAAATTCTTTTTCAAGTTCAGCATAGGATGATTTTAAATTCTTAAAATTTTTATTCAAGTCATCATATTCATCAAGTAGTTTCATGTGGTTGCTATCAATTAAAGCTTGATCTTTCCTAAGGATTTCGTGTTCCTTATTAAGCTCTTCCAATTCTAAAACTAAACTAGCATGCATCTTTTTCACTTTCCTATATGCATCATGCATGTGTTCAGAAACTTCAAACAATTTATTATAGGTTAAATCACATACCTCTTCTTGATCTGATTGTTCAGCATTATCTGCCATCAAGCAAAGATTGGTGACTTCTTCTTCTTTTTCAGTCTCAGATGAGTCTGAAGCTGAGTCCGCCCAAAAAGCCTTTTGAAACTTCTTCTTGCCCTTCTTTACCATTGGTTTCTGCTCTACCTTTTCTTTGCTAGGAGTGGCTTTGAGTTTTGGACAATCAGTCTTTATATGTCCTGGTTTCCAGCATTCATAACAAATCACTTCATTAGAAACCTTGCCATTTCTGTTATACTTACCTCTATTCCATTGCTGGAGTCTCTTCTGCTTCCTCTTTAAAAAGCTTCTGAATTATCTAGTCATCAGTGCAATATCGTCTTCATCCTCAGGTTGTGAGTGTTCACTTTCTGACTCTTCCACATTTAGTGCAATATTTTTGTCCTTTCTTGGTTCACCTGCATCAATCTTTCTTTGACTTACTCCTTGCTCGTAAGCAATGAGTGAACCAAGAAGATTGTCAATAGAATAAATGTTCAGATCTTTAGACTCTGTAATTGTAGTAATTTTAGCATCATATGCAGTAGGTAAACAACGAAGAATCTTATTGACCATTTTAGCATTAGTTAATTCCCTACCAAGTGCATGCAAAGAGGTGACAATTTGAGTGAATCTTGTGTACATGTCAGATATAGATTTATTAGGTTTCATGCGAAATAATTCGTAGTCATGTAGCAAGATATTGAGTCTTGATTGCTTAACCTCATTTGTCCCTTCATAAGTAATACAAAGTCTATCCCATATGCCTTTTCCGCTTTTACAAGTGGAAACTCGCATGTAATCTTCAGATTTTAAAGCACAAAAGAAACTATTTAAACATTTCGCATTTAATTGTGCTAAGTCACGTTCTTCAATAGTCCAATATGCATAGGGTGTTTCTACCCTAATTCCATCAACTAATCTAGTTGGTTTTGAGTAACCTTCCTGGACTAGCATCCACATGCGATAATCAAGTGACTGTAAGAAAGTAGACATGCGTGTTTTCCAAAAATCAAAAGGAATATTATCAAACAGTGGAGGTCTAGTGATAGAGTAACACTCAGGTGTATTTCGGTTTCCAAATGTAGCCATCTACGTTAATCAAAAAGTAGTTCAAACTTATGATTTTGAAACTAAGCTCTGATACCACTTGTTGAGTCCAGTAATTAGATTGTTAAGCCTAAGTAAATGTCCCACGGCTACCAAGAGGGGGGTGAATTGGTAGTTTTAAAAATTTTAAATCCTCTTAATGATAAAGTTGAACCGAAATAAAATTTTCTTTTAAAGTTTGTAGAAAAATGTTTTTCAACCACAGAGTTGTTAAAACTGAAATTTAAAGTGCGGAAATGTAAAAGCAATAAAGTAAATGACACCAGATTTATAGTGGTTCGGTCTATAACCAGACCTACATCCACTCCTCAGAGGCACCCTCTGAGTATTGCACTAATACCACAAAGTGACTCTCCTTTAGCACCCACAGCAAGGCGGAGAAGCCTTTACAACACACTCTTTTCACCACTACCCTGTGCGGCAGAGAACCGTCATCCTTTTACACAATCCACAGTGCTGGAAGAGAACCGTCGTCCTTTTACACTCTCCTAGTGTGGGCAGAGAACCTTACGGCTGTTCACACTCTCCAAGTGTAGGTAGAGAACCTTTCCGCTGTTCACACTCTCCAAGTGTAGGCAGAGAACCCTTCGGCTGTTTACACTCTCCAAGTGTCGGCAGAGAACCGGATCTCCTTGACTGATCTTCTTACAAGAATCTAGAAGGAAGAAAGAAAAGAGTGAAGAAATCCAATTTCACAAGTAGAGACTCTTACCTTTGTAATCCAAGTGAAGCCTTCTCGCTCCAGTGGTAGGAATCCTCCTTTGAATGCGCTCTTCCTCTCTCTCCTTGGCTATTCTCTCAAGAGGCATGAAGATCAAATGACAAAAAGATTGGGTGGAAGTCTAACAAGAAAAACCGCCCAAAACTGCAAGTTTCCAATTCTGTACGTAGTGGATCGTCCTGTACGATCCTGGATCGTCCTGGACGATTTTACTTAAACGATCTGAAACGACCCAATTTGTATATGTGTACGAAATGACTTCGTACAGATGATCGTCCTGTACGAACTAGGTTCGTCCAGTACGAACGGTTATTACAAGGTCGGTTCTAGAAACTGCTGAAAACTGTTCTAAGTCGGTTAATCGTTTGGACGAAAATATGTTCGTCTGGACGAAAATTTTCCAGAGACCCGATCATCCTGGATGATATTTAATTTCGTCTGGATGAAAATTTTCCAGAGAGCTGGTCGCCTCGTACGATAATAAAATTTGTCTGGACGAAAATTTTACAGAGAACCCATCGTCTGGGACGATAATAAATTTCATCCTGGATGAAAATTTTCCAGAGAGCTGGTCGCCTCGTACGATAATAAAATTCGTTTGGACAAAAATTTTACAGAGAACCCATCATCCGGGACGATAATAAATTTCGTCCTGGACGAATAGGACTTAGAAAAAATTTTTCCGAGCAAGTTCCTATTCGTTCCATGTGCTCTATAGGAGATAACTGAAGGATCGTCCAGTACGATAAATATCGTCCCGTACGATCAGTATAAAATTTTATGATCTCCTTATGTGTGTGTGTAAGTTTTTTTATTCACTCAATTACAATCACTCCCTTTCAAAATTAAATCAAAGAAAATGCAAACTTCAAATAAATAAAATATCTCATGTTGAATTTGATTTGAAGTTATCGTAGTCTGGAGTCTGATTTTCCTGAAATTTTAGTACACACAAGAGCAAATACAAATCTTCTAAAATTGTTAGGAGATAACTATACATTTGAACAATAATGTTTGGAATCATCAAAACTACATAAGGCTCACAAATATAAATCATTCAAATGGCAACTATTCTAACAAGAAGACCTTGAGGAGAGAAAGAGAGAGAGGGAGAGAGAGAGGATCTTGTGAGGGGGAGCTTGTGAGGGGATTCACAAGGGTTGCTTCAAGGATCGCTCTGCTTATTCTTCGTCTGGAGTTTCTCGTCCGTGGAAGGGTCGGTAGAGGTAAGGAGTTAGCTTTTGGTTATGATTCTCTGCCAGCTTCAGGAGGAAGCAAAAGGAGGTAGGTTCTCTGCCTTGCTGGGGTGGCAAAAAGGAGGTTAGTGTGAGGGCTTCTCCGCCTAGCCGTGGGGGCTAAAGGAGAGTCACTTTTTGTAGTGCAATACTTGGAGGGTGCCTCCAAGGAGTGGACGTAGGTCGAGTTGACCGAACAACTATAAATTTCTGTGTTCTTATTTTTGCTTCCGCACTTTTAATTCCGCATTTACTTTTGTGGTGATTTTGGTTTGTGATTTTTATTCTTTGTGAAAAGAATTTTTTTTTTTAAAATACCAATTCACCCCCCTCTTGGTTAGCTTGGGCCAGTTCTATAGGGCTTAACATCCCTAACGAACTTTCATAGTTTTGGTATATCTCTCATTAAGTTCTTTTAGGTAATTCTCTTAATATTTTTCATGCTAGAGTCACAAAGTCTCCTATGCCAAAGCTATGACTCTTCAGAAATAGTTTTTAAATAAAAAGCTATAAGAGTTTTGATACAATTTAAATCTAGCATATAAATATTATTTACTCGTAAACCATGCAAAACATTATTACCGTTTGGGCTTAATATGCAGCTAGTAGGAAAAAATTTCATGCTGTATTCTTTATAATATAGATGGATAGTACTCAACAAATTATGCTTTAAGCCTTCAACTAGTAGCACATTTTCAATAAAAAAGTTTTGTAAATTTCCAATCATATATATGCCAACCATTCTTTTAGTGGTGTTATCTCCAGTATAATCCTGCCTCTATTCCTGGCTTCCAGTGTTATAAATTATGTAGTGTCTCCAGTCATATGCTTTGAACATCCATTGTCCAGGTATCAAATGCTCTCATGAGACCTTGTATGAGAACGCGCTTATGAAATCATCAAATGTTAGACCTGATAACCCAAATAAGTTTATGAAAGTTCGTTAGGGATATTAGGCCCTTATGAACTAGCCTAAGACTAACCAAGAGGGGGGGGGGGGGGGGGGGTAAATTGGTATTTTAAAAATTCTTTAAATTATAACTCACAAACACAAACAAAAATTTACCAAAATGAAATAAAATATGTGAAAATTAAATACGAAAGAATAATAAGAAAAAAATACAGAGATTTATAGTGGTTCGGTCAACTCGACCTACGTCCACTCCTCGGAGGCACCCTCTGGGTATTACACTAAACTCAGTGACTCTCATTTTGCTCCCACAGTAAGGCAGAGAAGCCTTTATAAAATCTTCTTTTCACCGACACCAGTGAGGCAGAGAACCAACTCCTTTTGCTTCCTCCTGAAGTAGGCAGAGAACCTTGATCAATTACTGAAGTGAACCTCTCTCAACCCTCCAATAACAAGGGACTATGATGGAAGAAGAAGATGTTGATCAAAGCTTGAAGCAACCTTTGTGAAACCCTCTCACAAACTCCCCCTCATAAGATCCTCTCTCTCCATCTCTCCCTCTCCTCTAGGCTCTCTTAGGTTAAGACAATAACAAAAGATGCCCTAAAGGGTAGAACAAGAGCTTTTAAATAGAAGAGCTTCAGAATTGCTTATTCAATGCAACTTGCCAACTTTATCATCCAAGATGATATAAATATAATCCTGTACAATCAGTGCAAATTAAGCTCAATCAACTGGGATGATTAGAAGAAATTTGTTTATGTTATTTGGGACGATATAATATCATCCTATACGATTAGTACAAATTATGAAATATCATCCTGAACATTGCCCTGAATGGATGTCTGAATAATTAAAAAATAGGTTGATCATCCAAGCTGATCTCATGATCATCCTGGATGATTAGTTCAAATCCATAAAAATAGTCCAGAATATCACCCTGAATAGATGATGTCTGATATCTGATCAACCAGAAATAACTAAGATTTTTGAACTGATCATCCTGGCTGATCTTGAGATCATCTAGGATGATGTGATCGTATTAATCAAGCCTTAATTACTTTTCTTAATTATCAGATTAATATAGGCATAATTGTGTGTATCGTCTAGAATGATGTCTAAAAATAAATAATATCTAAATAGTTATGATGACTAATTCTTTTTGATTTGAGCATATCATCCAGGATGATGAGCTTAATGACAGTTGCCTTAACAAGGATGCCCTAATTAGGGTTTCTATTTTTAACTGATCATCCATGATGATATTGGGATCATTCTAGATGATATCCTTAAAATAGAGAACTCTAAATTAGATAAAAAATTCTCCCAAGTGTGTGTATGCAAGGTTACTTAGCATCAGGAATCGCATTTATTATAAATAGACTTAAGAAGAAAAAAAGGTTTACAAACTGTCTAAAATACCCAATCTTGAGCTGGTTCAAATTGCAGTCATGATCATGTGGACTTGAAATATTAGTAGGCAAGGCAGTCGTAGAAAAATAGAAGTGTTTGCTATCATCAAAATTCTATTTCTGAAAGTAGATACACAATAATCTCCCTCTTTTTGATGATGGAAAACACATAAATTAATTGAAATAGTTCAAAGTAATTTTAAAGAAAATGAATAAGGAAATAACTAATCAACATCATAACAAATAAGAATAATGAAACAAACTAGTACAGTATAAATTAGTACAGCTACTTCCCCTTTTGACATCACAAAAAGGAGGAGAAAATAAAAAACTACAAAATAGAAAAAGACTAAAATAAGGAAAACAAAATCACAAAAACACACTAAAAGAAAGATGGGTCTTGATCATCTGAAGGAGGAGGTGGTGGTGGTGGTTGCTGAAAATAGCTAGATAGAGTACAAACTATGCTCCAAACCATGTCATATCTTGGTCGTACTATTGCTGCTGGTGTGCAACGTAGGTGTTAAAACGGGTTAAATCCTCAGCACATTGCTTCTTGAAATAGGCTAAATCCTCAGTATATTACTACTCTTGCAGTAATGAAAGTCTCGAATTGTACCTCCCACTTATCGAAATGCTCGACCAACGCATCTAGTTGAGAGTGCTGGATGTTGAGTCTAGTAATTAGGTTGTTAAGACTAAGTTAATGTCCCAAGGCTACCAAGAGGGGGGGGGGGGGGTGAATTAGTAGTTTTAAAAATTTTAATCCCTCTTTGAATTTAAGTTGAACCGAAATGAAAAATTTTCTTTTAAGTTTTTCTAGAAAATGTTTTTCAACCACTGAGTTCTTAAAAATTTAAAATAAAATGCGGAAACGTAAAAACTATAAAGTAAATGACACCAAATTTATAGTGGTTTGGTCTATAACCAGACATATATCCACTCCCCAGAGGCACCCTCTGAGTATTACACTAATACCAATAGTGACTCTCCTTTTGCACCCACAGCAAGGCGGAGAAGCCTTTACAACACACTCTTTTCACCACTACCCGGTGCGGCAGAGAACCATCGTCCTTTTACACAATCCCCAGTGTTGGCAGAGAACCGTCCGTCCTTTCACACTCTCCTAGTGTGGGCAGAGAACCCTTCCGTCCTTTCACACTCTCCTAGTATGGGCAGAGAACCCTACAGGTGTTCACACTCTCCCAGTGTAGGAAGTGACCCTTTCGGCTATTCACACTCTCCAAGTGTCGGCAGCGAACCAGATCTCCTTGACAGATCTTCTCACAAGAAATCTAGAAGGAAGAAGGAAAAGAGTGAAGTAATCCCAATTCACAAGTAGAGATTCTTACATTTGAACTGCAAGTGAAGCCTTCACGCTCCAGTGGTAGGAATCCTCCTTTGAATGCACTCTCACACTCTCTCCTTAGCTATTCTCTCAAGAGGCACGAAGATCAAATGACAAAAAGATTTGATGGCAGTCTAATTTGGACTATTTATTCAAAAGACAAGAAAAACCGCCCAAAAACTACAAATTTTCAATTATGTACGCAGTGGATCGTCCTGTATGATCGTGGATCGTCCTAGAATATTTTACTTAAACGCTTTGAAATGACCCTATTTGTATATGTGTATGAAATGTCTTCATACACGCTGATTGTCCCGTACGAACTAAGTTCGTCCGGTACGAATGATTATTACTAGGTCGTTCTAGAAAACTGCTGAAAACCGTTCTAAGTCGGTTAATCGTCTGGACAAAAATTGGTTCGTCTGGATGAAATTTTTATAGAGACCAGATAGTCCTGGACGATAATTAATTTCGTCTGGATGAAAATTTTACAAAGAGCAACTTGTTTTCTGACGATCATTAATTTTGTCTAGACAAAAATTTTACAGAGACCAGATCGTCCTGGACGATAATTAATTTCGTCTGGACAAAAATTTTAAAGAGAGCAACTCGTTTTCTGACGATAATTAATTTTGTCTGGACAAAAATTTTACAGAGACCAGATCGTCCTGGACGAAATTTAATTTTGTCCCAGACGAATAGGACTTAGAAAAATTTTCAAGCCAGTTCCTATTCGTTCTATGTGCTCAATAAGAGATAACTGTCTGATCGTCCTGTACGATCTGATATCATCCCGTACGATCAGTATAAATTTTATATGATCTCTTTATGTGTGTGTATGTTTTTATTCACTCAATTATAATCACTCCCTTTCAAATTTAATTTAAAGAAAAGTACAAGCTTCAAATTCACAAAGTATCTCATGTTGAATTTGATTTGAATTCTTCGTAGTCTGGAGTTTGATTTTCCTGAAATATTAGTACACACAAGAGAAAATACAAATCTTTTAAAATTATTAGGAGATAACTACACATTTGAACAATAATGTTTGGAATCATCAAAACTATACAAGTTGCAAAAATATAAAACATGTAAATAGCAACTATTTTAACAATCTCCCCCTTTTTTATGATGGCAAAATAATTATTATTTGTATGATTTCAATTTAAACAAATCTCCTTAACTCCCCCTGAACTGATGAATACATGAAAATAAGGAGGCATTTTGAAGCATAGAACAATATTTTTGTTTTTCAAAAATTTTTTTTAACAAAATTACACAAACCTTAGACACAAAGTCATACACGAAATCAAAATGCAAACAAAACAAACAAAACATACAAACACAATAATTTCTCCCCCTTTTTGACAACAACAAAAAGTGAAGATGATATATTCAAAAAATGTAAGTAATTATATGAAATTCATTTGAAAATTTAATCTAAATGGTGATTGACATATGGTATGCAATCTAAAACTAATAACATTAGGTAAATCATTGAAATTCATAGAATTTAAGAAGTGATATAACATTGTAAGTAAGAAGAATTTATCAAAAACATGATTCAATTTAAACATTTGAATATAGAAAATCATTACAAGAGAGATGAATAAAAATTCTATATTTCAAAGTTAAATAGAATATAAATGAACATAAGATCAATTTGAATTAAGAGATTGAAAGAATTTGGAAAGAAGAGAATTACCACATATGGCGCTTTGCGTATCTTTTTCAAATTTTTGGCACATTTTTGTGCATCTTTTGACATTGGACTAATTTTGTGCCTCTTTTTCATATTTGCAAACCTTTGCGCATTCCTTTTGATTTTTGTACTCTTTGTACAATTTTCAAAAGTAATTGAAACCAATTCTTTCCAAGATCAATAATCTAAAATTTTAAATTTTTCTAAGTGCATAAATATCACTTGAGCAACGAAATACAAAATAAGAAAACATCTAAATTGCAATAATAATATTAACTTTTATGTAGTCTAAATGAATAGACATGAGATTAAAAATTCTAATTATGACAAGTTATATACAAATTTAAATTTAGAAAGACTAGATTTTCTAGTGTAATTAATCTTAAATCACAATCTAATTTAAGCACAATTAGGATTAAAAAGACTAATGAAATTCATAAGAACTAAACACATTTCAAAAACAATCCAAACTCAAAATCAACTACAACATATATTGATATTTATAAAAAGGATTACAGGATCAATTCATAATATCAATACAAAAGAAAATACACTAAAGTTTAAAACAATGACAAACAAACACAACTAGAACAAATACTAGAACAAACACTAAAGCAAACACAAATACAACAAACATAAAGATAATCATCGCTCATTCTCTATTCTTCTTCTTCTGGAGGAGAAATGCTACCAAATAGGTTGAAGTAGGAGGCCATCAACATAACATTGATATTGATTTCATGAACTTCATTTCTGATACTACCAATGTCCTGTTGCTGCTGCAGGTGTTGAGCATCAATTTGATCAAATCTTTGATTAACATGAGTCTCAAGTCTATCAAATTTCTCAATCAAATTCTGATAATCTGATTGAGGTGTAGAAGTTTTCTCTCATTCTTCTTCTTCTTCAGAAGCACTGGCATGTGCTTTCCCTTTTTCCTCCTTAAAAATTGCTCTGAAGGAAGCATCGTTGTAGTAGACCGGCTCTTCATATTCATCATCAGGATGCACTAAGTTGTATTTCTTTTCCAAAATGTATGTAAATAAGTGTCCTAATGAGATGTTCCTTTTTCTCTTCTGTTCTGCATGCCCAATTTCTGAAAGCCCATAAAGATGGTCTAGGGTAAGTTGGGCTTCATCGATAGGCTTACGATCCATAATCAAAAAGGTCACAACAGAAAGGAGTGGGGTAATATTGATCCTATCACCAGCTTTAGGAATGATTGAAGATCGAAGAATGTGCTGGATGATTCAAGCATTTCTGGTCATTCCTGAAACTCTAGCAACATGATATGTTAGGCCATTTTCTCTAATCACCCTATTGACTTCATACCATTTGAAGTTGTCTTCATTCATACGAGTGTGGGCTCTATAACCTTAAGTTCTTAAGTTCAGAAAGGTACCTATATCGTGCTTGGTGATTTCAACTTTTTGTTTGAAAATAAAAGAACTTATGCAGGAGTGGTCGGAATTGAAACTCATGTTGGCTAGAAAATAGAGAAAAGTTTGTTTGTTGTAGAGGTGGACAAGAGAAAGAATGAATCCAAACTGGGTGGAAGCAAAAAGGTGCATTACCTTAAAATTTATCTCGCTTTTAATCAGAATGCGAGAAGGTTTAATTTTGGCAGATGCAAAACAAGGAAATGATTCCTCATTTTCCTTTAAAAGGAAGTTTTTAGAGGCATTTCTGTGAGGTTTTTTAGCCAACACCTTTTGTCTTTTGCTAGAGGAGGCCATTATCGATTTAAAGTCGAAAGAGATTGAAAGTGAAGTTTGGAGATGTAATTGTTGAGTTAGAATTCCTTCATATTTAAAGAAAACGATACGTTCGTCCTGGACGAAAATTATCGTTCGTCTGGATGAAAAAAATTTCGTACAGACGATCCAATTCGTCCAAAATGAAACGGCTTTTCGCAATCAACACAATTTACGATGCGTCCTTTCGTACAGACTTTTGACTTGGCCGATCGTACAGATGAAAAAATTTCGTACAGATGATCAAAAGTTAATTCATTTTAATGTGAGTTGAATTCCGTCCCCTACAATGAAATGACGTCTGTTCATCTGGACGAACAAAAAGTTCGTACGGATGAACTTCACATTTAAAACTGTCTTATCCACTCAACCGCTGCATTCAATAATCCCGACGTTTGAGAGAAAAAAAAATTTCGTCCGGGATGATTATAAGATCGTACAGACGAACTACATTAAAAACTACTCTCAAAACGGTTAGAATTCTCGCAAAATGAAATTTGCACACATCGTCCAGTACGAAAAATTTCGTCCCGGACGATTTCCACACATTTTTGGATTTTTTGAATTTTTTATCAAACTAAAATAAACTAAACATTCAAAACATAGAAAACAAAGACAAAACCACAGACTCTAAAATAAACTCATTCAAAACACACAAAAATCACAAAATCAAAACAAAAGTAAAACAAATAAACTAAGAAAAACATAAATATCAATGTTGCAAAAACATTTTTATTTAAGCATTCAAATCAATAACACCAAGCCTTGTTCTTAATGTACTGAAGGTATCAAAGGTTAAAGGTTTTGTAAAAATGTCTGCAAGTTGATTTTTAGTTGAAACATTAATAAGTTCAATTTCTCCCTTGGATACATGATCCCTTATGAAATGATGCCTTATGTCAATGTGTTTGGTTCTAGAATGTTGAATAGGATTTTTGGAAATGCAGATAACACTAGTATTGTCACAATAAATTGGAATAGTGCCTATAGTTAATCCTAAATCAATCAACTGTTGTTTTAACCAAAGTACTTGTGCCACACAACTTCCTAATGCAATGTATTTTGCTTCTGTAGTAGATAGTGCCACTGAATTTTATTTTCTACTAGACCATGAAACTAATGAATTTCCAATGAATTGACAAGTTCCAGAAGTGCTTTTCCTATCCACTCTACAGCCTGCAAAGTTAGAATCCGAGTAACCAATAATTTCAAATGAAGAGCTAAACTTAGGATACCAAATCCCTAAGTTTTGAGTTCCTAGTAAATATCTTAAAATCCTTTTCACTGCTGTCAAATGTGATTCTTTTGGATCTGATTGAAATCTAGCACATAAGCAAACACTAAACATAATATATGGTCGGCTAGCAGTCAAGCAAAGTAAAGATCCAATTATCCCTCTAAATTTCTTTTGATCAACAGATTTTCCCTTAAGGTCCTTATCCAACTGAACTGAGGAACTCATTGGTGTACTAACAGGTTTAGCATTGTCCATTTCATATTTTTTGAGGATGTCCTTAATATATTTACTTTGACTAAGAAATGTACCTTCCTCAAGTTGCTTAATGCTAAATCCTAGAAAGTAATTTAAATCTCCCATTAGACTCATTTCAAATTGACTCATTGTTTTAGAAAAATCATCACAAAGATTTTTATTTGAAGATCCAAAGATGATGTCATCCACATAAATTTGAACAATGAGTATATCCTTTCCAAATTTCTTTAAAAAGAGAGTTGTATCCACACTTCCTTTTTCAAAAGATCTTTCAAGTAAAAAGGTGCTCAACCTCTCATACCAAGCCCTAGGTGCCTGTTTCAATCCATATAATGCCTTTTTTAACATGAAAATATGATTTTGGTATTTAGAATTTTCAAAACCTGGAGGTTGTTCTACAAAAACATCTTCCTCAATTACCCCATTTAAAAAGGCACTCTTGACATCCATTTGAAACAATTTAAAACCTTTAAAATAGGCAAAGACAAGTAAAACCCTAATTGCTTCAAGTCTAGCTACAGGGGCAAAAGTCTCCTCAAAATCAATTCCTTCAATTTGATTATACCCCTTAGTAACTAATCTAGCCTTATTTCTAATGACTACTCCTGAGTCATTCATTTTATTTTTAAACACCCACTTGGTTCCAACAACACTTTGATCTTTTGGCCTTGAAGTTAATTCCCAAACTTTATTTCTTACAAATTGATTCAGCTCTTCTTGCATGGCCAATATCCAAAATTCATCAGAAAGTGCTTGATCAATGTTAGTGGGTTCAATAGTTGAAATAAAGGTTGAATGATTGACTTCCTTGTTTAATCCACGCCTAGTTCTATCACCCTCACTCGATTCACCTATAATCAATTCCCTTGGGTGGTTTTTAGAAAATTTCAAATCTTTAGGCAAAGGGTTTTCTCTTTCCAAATTTTCTTCCACATTTTCTTCCAAATTTATTCTATCAATCTTTTGGGAGTTTTCTTCACTCTCATCTTCAATAACATTTGGCTCTTCCAAATTTCCAGATTCATCAAACACAACATGTGTGGTTTCTTCAATGACTAAAGTTCTTTTGTTAAATACCCTATAAGATTTTCCAACACTTGAATATCCAACAAAAATTCCTTCATCTGATTTTGGATCAAATTTTTCTAAGGTAGATTTTCCATTATTATGAATGAACACCTTGCAACCAAATACATGCAAATGAAACAAATTAGGTGTTTTACCTTTTAGCAACTCATAGGGTGTTTTATTCAAATTTGATCTCACATTCACCCTATTCAGAACATATCATGCAGTGCTAACCGCCTCAGCCCAAAAATATCTAGGAAGTGAGTATTCTGCCAACATTGCTCGGGTGGCTTCTATTAATGTTCTGTTTTTCCTTTCAACTACCCCGTTTTGTTGAGGGGTTCTAGGTGCAAAAAAATTGTGATCAATCCCTTTTTCTTTACATAAATTTTCAAATCTTTCATTTTCAAATTCTCCTCCATGATCACTTTGTATAGAAATTATTTCACTCCCTAGTTTCCTTTGAATCCAAGTAGAAAAATTTCTGAATTCCTCAAACGATTCACTCTTATGAAAAAGAAATCTAACCCAAGTGAATCTTGAGAAATCATCAACTATAACAAATCAGTATACCTTCCCTCCTAGACTTACAGTTCCTATAGGTCCAAAAAAATCCATGTGAAGAATTTCCAATGGTTTACTAGTTCTAAGATCCTTATTAGACTTAAAAGAGGACTTCACTTGTTCTCTTAATTGACATGCATCACAAAGGTGGTCCTTAGTAAAGTCTAGTTTTGGTATACCTCTCACTAAGTTCTTTTGGGTAATTCTCCTAAGGTTTTTCATACTAGAATGACAAAGTCTCCTATGCCAAAGCCATGATTCATCAGAAACAGTTTTCAAACAAAACGCAGTAGGAGATTGAATACAATTTAAATCTATCATGTAAACATTATTTACCCTTTTTCCATTTAAAATATTTTTCTCATTTAGGCTTATTATGCAGCTAGTAGGTAAAAATTTTACCTTATAGCCCTTATCACATAGCTGACTTATGCTTAACAAATTATGTTTTAAGCCTTCAACTAATAACACATTGTCTATGAAAAAGTTTTTCAAATTTCCAATCATACCTGATCCAATCACTTTCTTTGTAGTATTATCTCCAAGTGTTGTTGCAAATCTATTTTTTCATGTCTTATGTTTTGATGATTGACAAACATGGTTTCTCTTGGACAGCTTGTTGCTTCTAACTTTTCAGGAATCGAAGATCGGACAATAAAAAAGGAGCCAAGTTCAGGAATGCGTATGTTTAGGGTTGAGTCAGTCTGTACTTTTGTTTTTTTACCTTTTGAGTCCACTTGTAATAGTCAAAGAGACTGATGCTTTGTAACCCTTCATACACACTTGAGAGACTTAGAATTTCTGTTTTTACTCATATCGGCCAGGACGATTTCTTTGATCGGCCTGGACGATCAGCTTAAAACAGAAAGTCGAATTAAGGATTCTTAATTAAGGCAGCCGACATTAACAGATCGTCCTGTTTTTACTCATATCTGTCAGGAGGAAGCAAAAAGAGATAGGTTCTCTGCCTTGCCGGGGTGGCAAAAAGGAGGTTCTTGTGAGGGTTTCTCCACCTAGCCGTGGGGGCTAAAGGAGAGTCACTTTTTTTGTAGTGCAATACTTGGAGTGTGCCTCCAAGGAGTGGACATAGGTCGAGTCGACCGAACCACTATAAATTTCTGTGTTCTTTTTCTTGCTTCCGCACTTTTAAATTCCGCACTTTTTTGTGGTGTGATTTGGTTTATGTGATTTTATTTCTTTGTTTAAAAAGAAGTTTTTAAAATACCAATTCACCCCCCCTCTTGGTTAGTTTGGGACTAAGTTCATAGGGCTTAACATCCCCATCGAACTTTCAAGTGTAACCTTTCCTCCACTCCTGGCTTCCAGTGTTATGAATTGAGCAATATCTCCAGTCATATGCTTTGAACATCCGTTGTCCAGGTACCATATGCTCTCACGAGGTCTTGTGTGAGAGCAATCCTGCAAAAACATCAAATGTTAGACCTGGGAACCCAAACAAGTTTGGGTTCACCTTTTTGAAATTTATAATCAGATGCATGTATGGTATGTTTAGGTTTATGCATCTTAGTTCTCCACACCAAATTAGTTTTCATCTTTAAAGTGCAGGTGTGAGATATATGTCCCAAAAATCTACAATGATTACATTTAACATTAGGAAAAATATTCCTAAGTTTTCTTCCATATGATTTTCTTCTAAGGGATTTCATGAATTTAGGATAATATTTAGGATTTGTAAAATCTTCAAGTTTAGGGGGTTTCCTATTATCCTCGAGAGCTCTTATTGTCAGTTTATAGAATGAATTCATATCTTCCAATATTCGATTTGTATAATCGATTCGATATGTTTTGCTCTCAGATTCATCCTTAAAATTTTTAAATTCTTTTTCAAGATCAGCATAGGATGATTTTAAATTCTCAAAATTCTTATTCAAGTCATCATATTCATCAAGAAGTTTCATGTGGTTGTTATCTATTAATGTATGATCTTTCCTATGGATTTCATGTTCCTTCTTAAGCTCTTTCAATTCAAAACTTACACTAGCATGCATCTTTTTTATTTTCCTATATGCATTATGCATGTTTTTAGAAACTTCAAATAATTCATCATAAGTTAAGTCACATACCTCTTCTTGATCTGATTGATCAACATTTTCTGCCATCAAGCAAAGGTTGGTTACTTCTTCTTCTTTTTCAGTCTCAGATGAATCTGAAGCTGAGTCCACCAAGAAAGCTCTTTGAAACTTCTTATTGCCCTTCTTTATCATTGGTTTCTCCTCTACCTTCTCCTTGCTAGGAGTGGCTTTGAGTTTTGGGCAATCAGTCTTTATATGACCTGGTTTCCTGCATTCATAACAAATTACTTTATTAGAAACCTTGCCATTTCTGTTAAACTTACCTCTATTCCATTGCTGGCATCTCTTCTGCTTCCTCTTTAAAAAGCTTCTAAATTGTCTAGTCATCAATGCAATATCGTCTTCATCCTCAGGTTGTGAGTGTTCACTCTCTGACTCTTCCACCTTTAGTGCAATATTCTTCTCCTTTCGTGGTTCACCTGCATCAATCTTTCTTTGACTTACTCCTTGCTCATAAACAATGAGTGAACCAAGAAGATTGTCAATAGAATATATGTTTAGATCTTTAGACTCTGTAATTGCAATAATTTTAGCATCATAAGCAGTATGTAAATATCGAAGAATTTTATTAACCATTTTAGCATTAGTTAATTCCCTACCAAGTGCATGCAAAGAAGTGACAATTTGTGTGAATCTTGTGTACATGTCTGAAATAGATTCATTAGGTTTTATGCAAAACAATTCATAGTCATGTAACAAGATATTGAGTCTTGATTGCTTAACCTCATTTGTCTATCCCATGTGTCCTTTCCACTTTTGCAAGTGGAAATCCGCATGTAGTCTTCATATTTTAAAGCACAAAAGAAGCTAATTAAACATTTGGCATTTAGTTGTGCTAAGTCACGTTCTTCTATAGTCCAATCTGCAAAAGGTATTTTTACCCTAACTCCATCAACTAATCTAGTTGGTTTTGTGTAACCTTCATGGACTAGGATCCATATACAATAATCAAGTGTCTGTAAGAAAGTAGACATGCGTGTTTTCCAAAAATCAAAAGGTATATTGTCAAACAGTGGAGGTCTAGTTATAGAGTAACCTTCAGGTGTATTTCGATTTCCGAATGTAGCCATCTACGTTAATCAAAAAGTAGTTTAAACTTATGATTTTGAAACAGCGCTCTGATACCACTTGTTGAGTCTAGTAATTAGGTTGTTAAGCCTAAGTTAATGTCCCAAGGCTACCAAGAGGGGGGGGGGGGGGGTGGGGGGTGAATTGGTAGTTTTAAAAATTTTAATCCCTCTTTGAATTTAAGTTGAACCAAAATGAAAAATTTTCTTTTAAGTTTTTCTAGAAAATGTTTTTCAACCACTGAGTTCTTAAAAATTAAAAATAAAATGCGGAAACGTATAAACTGTAAAGTAAATGACACCAGATTTATAGTGGTTCGGTCTATAACCAGACCTACATCCACTCCCCAGAGGCACCCTCTGAGTATTGCACTAATACCAATAGTGACTCTCCTTTTTCACCCACAGCATGGCGCAGAAGCCTTTACAACACACTCTTTTTACTACTACCCAGTGCGGCAGAGAACCGTCGTCCTTTTACACAATCCCTAGTGTTGGCAGAGAACCGTCCGTCCTTTTACACTCTCCTAGTGTGGGCAGAGAACCCTTCTGTCCTTTCACACTCTCCTAGTGTGGGCAGAGAACCCTATAGCTGTTTACACTCTCCAAATGTAGGAAGTGACCCTTTCGGCTATTCACACTCTCCAAGTGTCGGCAGTGAACCGGATCTCCTTGATAGATCTTCTCACAAGAAATCTAGAAGGAAGAAGGAAAAGAGTGAAGTAATCCCAATTCACAAGTAGAGATTCTTACCTTTGAACTCCAAGTGAAGCCTTCAAGCTCCAGTGGTAGGAATCCTCCTTTGAATGCACTCTCACACTCTCTCCTTAGCCATTCTCTCAAGAGGCACGAAGATCAAATGACAAAAAGATTTGATGACAGTCTAATTTGGACTATTTATTCAAAAGACAAGAAAAACCGCCCAAAAACTGCAAATTTTCAATTCTGTACGCAGTGGATCGTCCTGTACGATCGTGGATCGTCCTGGACAATTTTACTTAAATACTTTGAAACGACCGTATTTGTATATGTGTACGAAATGTCTTCGTACACGCTGATCGTCCCGTACAAACTAAGTTTGTCCGGTACGAACGGTTATTACTAGGTCATTTTAGAAAACTGCTGAAAACCGTTCTAAGTCGGTTAATCGTCTGGACGAAAATTGGTTCGTCTGGATGAAATTTTTACAGAGACTAGATCGTCCTGAACGATAATTAATTTTGTCTAGACGAAAATTTTACAGAGAGCAACTCGTTTTTTGACGATAATTAATTTCGTTTGGATGAAAATTTTACAGAGACCAGATCGTCTTGGACGATAAAAAATTTTGTCTGGACAAAAATTTTACAGAGAGCAACTCATTTTCTGACGATAATTAATTTCGTATGGACAAAAATTTTTATAGAGACCAGATCGTCCTGGATGATATTTAATTTCGTCCTGGACGAATAGGACTTAGAAAATTTTTCAAGCCAGTTCCTATTCGTTCTATGTGCTCAATAGGAGATAACTGTCTGATCATCCTGTACGATCTGATATCGTTCCGTACGATCAGTATAAATTTTATATGATCTTTTTATGTGTGTTTGTATATTTTTATTCACTCAATTACAATCACTCCCTTTCAAATTTAATTCAAAGAAAAGTACAAGCTTCAAATTTACAAAGTATCTCATATTGAATTTGATTTGAAGTCTTCGTAGTCTGGACTTTGATTTTCCTGAAATGTTAGTACACACATGAACAAATACAAATCTTCTAAAATTGTTAGGAGATAACTACACATTTGAACAATAATGTTTGGAATCATCAAAAGTATACAAGTTGCAAAAATATAAAGCATGCAAATAGCAACTATTTTAACAATGGATAAGTGGAGCAAGTGTAGGAACAGGTGGGGTAGCCTCGTCCTCCTTATCTCCCTCGGCTTCCTCGCGCCTTGGGTGGAGATGAGTACTGTGAAGAACATGGAAGGAGTTGTTGGAGTAGAAAGCAGGCTAGAAATTTGGAGGAGCATGATTTTGGAGATTCTATTTGGATTCTAATACATAAGCAATGATATGTCCTAGGGCTAGGTTTGGCTTCCTCCTATATCACGGGTTATGAATAGTGGTTAAATACTCAATGTAATAAAAAATCAAGTTAATTGCATTGAATTAGAAGAAAGTGGTTAGCCATAACCCAATCGTAATCAGGGTCAGAACATATGATGTGAAGTTTATCCTCTGTGGTGGAAAGTTGTAAAAATTCTATGCAGTTCTAAATGTGATCTCGACAGGGCGTCGATTCACATACGATCCATGAGAAGTAAAGGCAGAATTTATACATAGACTTGCAAAAAATTCAAAAAGTAGCTCGAAGTTGAACGGTACAGAAAGAGTAAGGAAAAAACACAAGGAGGTATGAGCAAATAAGTCAAGTACCGAATATGATAGAATATTCAGGTTGACGGTCCGGGAGACAGTGATTCCAGCCATCTTATATCATTGGTAGGCCACTTGATCATCCGCCTCAAGGAATCGAGAGTCCAGAGTTGCCCTCGAGGAACTTCTAGAAGGGTGGCGAGATCGCTTGCCTCCTGTCATGATCACGAATAGAAAGAAAAGAGGAAGTAGAAGGCTAATAGAAGGAGATGGTGTGAGAAAACTGGCTGGAAGGGCTTTGAATTTAAAGAATTGGCTAGATCGTCCAGGACGATCGCCGAATCTTCCAGGACGATCCGGTGCAATAATTACGGCTGGACGATTGGTCAAAAAAGGCGATCATATTATCTAGGACTATAAGATACAAACGATCATCCCGAGGTGACAATCCGGATGACCGTTGAAAAAGAAGATCATCCAAGACGATTAAGTAGATTGTCCAGGATGATGAACAATAATGGAACGTGCCGGCCAAATTTAGAAAAAGTTTAAAATAGAGGATGTAAAGAGATGATCAGTCAAGGCCCATAAATAATAAAATCAACTGAAAATGATATAAATAAGAGACGAATAAGTCATAAAAACTAACAAAAACAAGGGTTTTTTTATCAATGCATGAATATGACATAGTCTACATGTGATTGATTTTAAAGGCTTATAAGTCAATGAGTTAACAACGACAAAAAATTGAAAAAGTGGTAAAGTATCCAATCTTGTTAACTCTTAGCTAGGACTTCTTTGAGGGCAAAACTGTCTTTTGAAATCAAAAGACCTAACTCAAAAAAACCAATTGGATAAGAAAGGGAGATGCGTTCAAGATTTGGTTACAAAAAAATAACTTATAGAATAATGTATCAAAGTAATTTGTTATAATCACAAAATTTGAAATCAAACCTTTGAAATCTCAAGTGATACATAAATTCTTCTAAGATTTAAAAGTTTTTTTTTTTGAGAAACTGCATAATTTGCATTAAAAAAAAAAACGAACAAGAAACTAAGTGATAGAGGATCTATCACTTTCCTCCTTTACCAAAGAAAAAAAGGTAGGAGGGACCTTATTAACTTCTAGAGTATCCCAAGTAAAGTTGCTACTTAAAGCATGGTTAGCACACCAATGTGCTAACTTATTACAATCTCTATTAACATACTTGAATAAAATTACCTCAAAGTTGTTGAGGAAGTCCAAGTCTTCTCTAGAAGATTTATCCAATCGCCGTTTGTCCAGATTAGATAAATTTTTAAAATGTTTCATAACATTGTAGTTGTCTCCTTCAACAATTATGCCTCTAGATTTGAGTTTCCAATCTTCAATGATGTTGCCAATTGAGCGAACAACCAACCATTCTAGTTTTCCAATATCCCAATGTAATAGTGAGAATCCGTAGGCAAATAGCATCCTGCCTTTATGATCTCTCAAGATTCCACATATACCAGCTTTGTTTGAGCAATGTAGAGATGCATCTATGTTTATTTTGATCCATCCGGGTGGAGGAGGATGCCAAGTAGAAGGAGGATTCAGCATGTGCTGGTTGGCATTCCAGTGGTCCGAATGTATAAAAGATAATGAAGTAGATGCATAAGTAATTGCATTAGTCACAATTAATCCATCATCCATTTCTTTACCTTTATGAATAAGAGCATTCCTACTCTTCCACGATGTAAAGATTAAAGAGCAATATAGATTTTTCAAAGAAGAGTTATTATTACTATGGTCTTTCAAAAAAGAAAGAACCTTATTCAAATCCAGGAGATAAGGTATCATAAATCCCCAACTATTAGACTTTTTGATAAGCAATTTTAATTTGAAATAGTTTGCTGCTAGATGATTGGCATCTTCTACTAAATGACACCCTCTAGGACAAAGGTTGTCATCAATCAATCTTCTATGTATCAAGAAGTCCTTGGTTGGTAGAGCATTTTTTAGTAGCCTCCACAAAAAATAAGCTACCCGTGGATTTAATTTAAGCTTCTTTAGGCAGTTCCATCCATTAATCCATTGTAAATCAATCTCCATTTTCTCAGATTTGGCATTTTTGACCAATACGGATATTGTATTACCTGAATGAGAATTTAGTAGTTCCAGTTTATCTTCAAGATTCTCATTTTCAATTTTCAGGTTACAAATTAGATTGACTAAATCAATCCCAAAGTATTTCCTTAGCTCTTCAACATTCCAAGTTCCTTCCGTGATGAAGTTAGAAAGATTGGAAATGTTATCTATATCAATAGAAATAAAAGTTGGCCAACATTCCAATTTTCTATCAAATAACCAAATATCCTTCATGATATTTATAGATACTCAATCTTTAATATTCCATCTTACTATATGTTTCAAAGCATTAGCTCCACTAAGATACAGTTTCCAAGTAGGAAAAGGGTTTTGACTTCTCACCGTATGAAAGAATTTATTACCATATTTAGCATTTATGGATCTGGAGAGTAAGGAGTTAGGTTCATTATAGAATTTCCAAACCAATTTAGCTCTTAGAGGTTCCACTGATTCAACTGCAGATTGTATGCCCATACCTCCATGTTTTATTGGTTTGCATATATCTTTTCAAGCTACATAGTGTAAACCATTATTCCCATTACCTTTATTCCAAAGGAAGTCTCTACAAATTTTGTCCAGTTTTTTGAGTACCAATCTCAGTACCAAAGTTAAAGTAGAGTAATAGACATGTAATGCTTGAATAACTGATTTGATGAGGGTAATTCTACCTACAGTGGAAATGAATTTATTACCCCATACGTTCATTTCATTGGCAGCTTTCTCCAGGATATTCGAAAAGTCTGTTGCTAACCGCCTTCTTTGAGTCAATTTGATCCCCAGATAACAGAAATCCTTTGCTTCTTTGATTCCCAATAGCATATAAATCCTTTTCTTCCTCCTTCTGCAAGTATTTCTGCTGAATATTCAGGAAGATTTGTTGCTGTTGATGATTTGCCCTGTCCAGTAACAGTAGTTTGCTATTATCTTCTTGATATTTTCTTCTTTAGTGTTTGAGAAAATTAAGATGTCATCAGCATATAGTAAGTGTGATATTCTGGGAGCCATGAGAGCAATCTTTAAACCCAAATTTTTTCCTTTGAATCTAAATGCATTAGAAAGTAATTGAGACCAGAGAATGAAGAGATATGGGGATAAGGGGCACCCCTGTCTAAAGCCACTTTTCCCAACAATTCTTTCCAAGATTACACCATTCACTTGAATCATGAAGATAGGATCGGTGACACAATCCATTAACAGATTAGAGAATTTTATGGGAAATCCAAATAATTCCAATATCTATTTGAGAGTATCCCAAGCCATACTATCATATGCTTGTTCCATATCTAGCTTTGCAGCCACCATACCTCTTTTAGATTTAGAAAATCTAAATTTATTAAACAATTCTTGAGCAAGGAGAACATGATCAGAAATAGCTCTTCCTTTGATGAAAGCTATTTGTTCTTCTGATATTAGTGCATGAATGACTTTCATAAGTCTATTTAAAAGGATTTTAGCAACTAACTTGTATATGGACATACAAAGGCTTATAGGCCTGAAATTGGAAGGAGAAAGAGGGTTGTTAATCTTAGGGTTGAGAATTACCAAAGTTTCCTTTCATGAAGAAGATATTTTACCAGATTTGAAGCAAAGAAGAATTTCTTTCCATACATCATTTTTAATAATATCCTAATAGGCTTTAAAGAAAGAATAGGTGATTCCATCCATTCCAGGTGCAATGGTTCTACCGAGCTCTTTTAAGATTTAAAATTTGGAAAGGAGAAGAGAGCTTGCTTTTGATGGGCTCATTTTATGCTTCTTGTCCATTCAATGATGCACTTTATACATCTTTTGATTTTTGATACACTATGTGTATATATTTTTTTAATTTGGCATCATTGCGCATTTTTTGTTTGACATCATTGACCATTTTTTTTTAATTTTTGCAATATAGATTCTCTTTCAAAAACTCTTAAATATTCTTAGTTGTGAGTATATCTTCATATATTAGAGAAGAAAAACTCACTTTCTAATATAGGAAGGAACAAATCACAAAACAGAATAAAAAATCATATGAAAAGTGCAATGAGAGGAAAACAAGAAATCTTGAAGTAACCTAAAGACTTTAATCTTTATAAATATAATCTAGATTACTGTAGCAATGTAGAAAAGATCTTAATTGCAAAATCCAATTGTTAATTTGAGATAATCTTTTATTTAGAAAAGAAAATTAAACCACTAAAATAGGTTAGAGAAAGATACACAACTAACGGTATTTTACCCTTTAACAGATTAAGAGATGTAAAATATTGACTAAAAATTTTCAAAAATAAAAATAAGGCATAAAATATCAATTTCAGCGATGATTAGAAAAGAAAATAAAGCTTACAAAATTTAAAGCAACAAAAACAAAAGCAACACAAAAAATAAATAAAGAAGAAAACTACAAAAATAAAATAATAGAAGTAAAAAATAAACAACGGACAACAGATCAAAAATTAGTAGGAATCAAGTGCATGCATTTATGTCAATCACACCCAATCTGGTTCTTAAAGTGCTGAAAGTGTCGAAGGCTAGTGATTTAGTAAAGATGTCAGCCAGTTGATTCTCAATGTCTCCATTGGTCACATGGTCTCTAATAAAGTGATGCCTTATGTCGATATGCTTAGTCCTTGAATGTTGTATAGGATTCTTAGAAATGTAGACGGCCTAGTCTTGTCATAAAGGATTGAGATTGTGCCTACAGGTAATCCTAAATTCAGAATTTGCTACTTCAACCAAATGACTTGGGCCATATAACTCCCTAAGATAATGTACTCAGCTTCAATAATGGAAAGTTCAATAGAGTTTTATTTTATACTAGACCAGGAGACTAAAGACTGTCTTATGAATTGGCAAGTCCCAGAAGTGCTCTTTCTATCCACCTTACATCCTACAAAATCAAAATCAGAATATCCAATGATCTCAAAAGAAGTGTTGTGTCTAGGGAACCATATTCCTAAGTTTTGGGTCCCTAAAAGTATCTAAGAATTCTCTTAACTACAGTTAGGCGGGATTCCTTAAGATCAGCTTGAAATCTAGCATAGAGACAAACACTAAAAATTATATGAGGTTGGCTACCAGTCAGGTAAAGTAAAGATCCAATCATCCCTCTATACTTCTTTTGATCAACTGATTTTCCATTTGGGTCCTTATCCAACTGAACACTATAGGTCATGGGAGTATTAATTGGCTTGACTTTATCCATTTCATACTTCTTCAAAATGTCCTTCATATATTTTGATTCATGTAGAAAGGTTTCATCATCAAATTATCTTATGATAAATCCCAAAAAGTAGGACAACTCTCCTATCATACTCATCTCAAACTCCTTACTTATTATTTTAGAAAAATCATCACATAGTCTTTTATCAGAAGATCTAAAAAGTATATCATCGACATAGATCTGAACAATGAGTAAATCATCTCCTAATTTTCTCAAAAAAAGGGTGGTGTCTACACTCCCCTTAACAAACTTCCTCTCTAGTAAGAATGTGCTAAGTCTCTCAAACCAAGCTCTGGGTGCCTACTTTAATCCATATAAGGCCTTTTTTAATTTGAAAACATGATTTGAAAATTAGGAACTCTCAAAACCTGAGAGTTGCTCTACAAACACATCCTCTTTTATTACCCCATTTAAAAAGACACTCTTAACATCCATTTGGAAAAGCATAAATACCTTATAACAAGCAAAGACTAATAACACTCTAATGGCTTCCAATCTAGCTACATGAATGAAAAATATTTTCCAATGTGCAATGCATCCTAACATGCCACATGAAAAATATCTAACACCAGGAAAAGGATGTACTAATATACTCATATGGAGATGCTTCTTTTAAAAGTTGAGTGATGCATGCAATGATTTATTTTCAGTAGATTTGAGATTTGCTAACTCTTTTTTAACTAAGTATGGGATGACTTTAAGGAATCATGTATGTCATATAATTCATTATAATTTTTGTTTAATGCATCAAACTCATCAAGTAATGACATGTGATTACTATCAATTGTAGAATGATCTTTAAGAAGAATTTCATGCTCTTTTTATAAAATTAAAAACTCCAATTTTAAGCTAGCATGTGATTTTTTAAGTTTCTTATATAATGCATGAATTTGTTCAGAAACTTCAAGTAGTTGATCATTGGTTAGTTCACATACATCTTCTTGGTCAGTTTGACCAAGATGATCGTTAGCCATTAAGCACAAGTTTGTTATCTCCTCTTTTGATGATTTCATACGAAAGAGTTCATAATCATGCAATAAAATATTCAATCGAGATTGCTTAACTTCATTAGTTCCTTCACTAGTAATACATAATTTATCCCAAATCTCTTTACCAGTAGTGCAAGTTAAAATATGCATATAATCTTCAAATTTTAAATCATAGAAAAAATAGTTCAAATATTTTGTATTAAGTTGGGCTAAATCCCTATCATCAAGAGTCCATTCAGCAAAAGGAAGAGGAACATTAATGTCATTAAGTTTACCAGTTAGAGGTGTATAACCATCCTTAAGAAGCATCCACATGCGATAGTCAATCGATTGTAAAAACGTAGACATACGAGTTTTCCAAAAATTAAAAGGAATATTATCAAACAAAGGTGGTCGGGTAATAGAATATCCTTCCATAGTATTATGATTTTTGGAGTTAGTAATGGATCAAAATTCAAAAAGTTTTCAAACTTTGTTTTTATGAATCCCACTATGATACCACTTAAAAGTTCATTAGGGATGTTAAGCCTTTATGAACTGGCCCAAGGCTAACCAAGAAGGGGTGGTGGTGTAGAATTGGTTTTTTAAACATTCTGTAAATCAAACTCACAAACATAAATCAAAATTCACCACAAAGAAATAAAAGATGTGGAAACTAAATGCAGAAGAATAATAAGAAAGGAACACAGAGATTTATAGTGGTTCAGTCAACTTGACCTACGTCCACTCCTTGGAGGCACCCTATGGAAATTGCACTAAATTCAGTGACTCTTCTTTTGCTCCCACAGTAAGGCACAGAAGCCTTTACAAAACATCCTTTCCACTGACACCGATGAAGCAGAGAACCCAACTCCTTTTGCTTCCTCCTGAAGCAGGCCGAGAACCTTGGTCAATTGCTAAAGTGAACCTCTCTCAACCCTCAAAGGATAAGGGACTATGATGGAAGAAGAAGAAGATGTGGATGAAAGCTTGGAGTAACCTTTGTGAAACCCTCTCACAAACTCTCCCTCATAAGATCCTCTCTCTCCCTCTCCTCTGGGCTCTCTCAGGTCAAGACAATAGTAAAAGATGCCCTAAAGTGTAGAACAAGAGCTTTTAAATAGAAGTGCTTCCAAAATTGCTCATTAAATGCAACTTGCCAACTTGATTGTCCAGGATAATATAAATATCATCCTATATAATCAATGCAAATTAAGCTCAATCAACCAGGATGATCTAGTACGATTAGAAGAAATTTATTCATATTGTCCGAAATGATATAATATCATCCTTTATGATTAGTACAAATCATGGAATATCATCCTGAACATCATCCTGAATGGATGTTTGGATGATTGAAAAATAGCTTGATCGTCCAGGACGATCACACGATCGTCCCAGACGATTAGTTCAAATCCATAGAAATCATCCAGAATATCAACCTGAATAGATGCTGTCTGATATGCGATCGTCTAGGAACAACTAAGATTTTTGAATTAATCATCCCGACAATTCTTGAGATCGTCTAGAATGATGTGATCATATCAATCAAGCCTTAATTACTTTCCTTAATTGTCAGATTAATTTTGGCATAATTATGTGCAACATCTAGGATGATGTCCTGGATAATGTCCTAGATGATGTCTAAAAATAAATAATACTTAAATAGATATAGCGGCTGATTCTTTCTGATTTGAGCATATCATCCTTGACGATACAAATATTGTCTAAGATGATGAGCTTAATGGAGGCTGCCTTAACTAGAATGCCCTAATTAGGGTTTCTATTTTTAACTAATCATCCAGGATAATATTGGGATAATCCTGGATGATGTCCTCAAAACCAAGAACTCTAAATCAAATAGTAAAATTCCCCAAAGTGTGTTTGTGCAAGGTTACTTAGCATCAATAACCAAATTTATTACAAACAAAATCAAGAAGAAAAAAAGGTTTACAGACTGACTCAGATACCCAATCTTGAGCTGGTTCAAATTGCAGTCTTGATCCTGTGGATCTAAAATGTTAGTAGGCAAGGCAGTCGTAGAAAAACAGAAGTGTTTGTTATCATCAAAATTCTATTTTTGAAAGCAGATACGCAACAGTTTGGGTTCACCTTTTGATAAATTATAAATAGATGCATGTATGATATATCTAGGTTAATGCATCTTTGGTCTCCACACTAAATGAGTTTTTCTATGTAAGGTACAAGTGTGTGCTATATGTCCAATTTATCCACAAGAAAAAGCATTTAACTCAAGGAAATGGATTTCTCAATCTTTTATAACTACTCTATTTATTCCTGGGTTGTAAATATTTTGGCTTCAAAATAGGATTTATAAAATCTTCAAGTGTTAGGGGTTTCTTATTTTTCTCGAGAGCTTGCACTTTTAATTTAAAAAATGTGCTTAAATCTTTAAAGATATTAATATCATAATTCAAGTAGTGCTCTATACTCTTTGATTCATCCTTAAAATTTTTAAATTCTTTTTCCAACTTTGCATAGGATACTTTTAAATTCTCATTTTCCTTATTCAAGTTATCAATTTTATCAAGTAAGTTCATGTGGTTTTTATCAATCAATGCATAATCTTTTCTAAGGATTTTGTGTTCTCTTTGTAATTCTTATAATTCTAAGTTAAGACTAGCATGCATTTTCTTTAACTTCATATATGAATCATGTATTCTTTTAGAAACTTCTAATAATTCATTATAAGTTAAGTCACATACCTCTTCTTGATTTGACTGATCAAGATTATCGACTATTAAGCAAAAGTTGGTGACTTCCTCCTCATTTTTAGTTTTTGATGAATCCGAAGCTGAGTCCACTCAAGAAGCTCTTTGGAAATTTTTCTTTCCCTTTTTCACATTTGGTTTCTCCTCTACCTTTACCTTGCTAGAAGTGGCTTTAAGTTTTGAGTAGTCTGATTTTACATGTCCGGGTTTCCTACTTTCATAACAAATCACATCATTTGAAACCTTTACATTCTTATAAAATTTACCTTTATTCCACTATTGGCTTCTCTTCTGCTTCCTCTTTAAAAAGCTCCTAAATTACCTAGTTATTAAGGAAATTTCATCCTCATCCTCAGGTTGTGATAGATCACTCTCCAACTCCTCCACTTTCAGTGCAATGTTCTTCTCCTTTCGTGGCTCCCCTACATCAATCTTTCTTTGTCTCACTCCTTGCTCGTAAGCAATTAGTGATCAAAGAAGATTGTTAATAGGGTAAACATTTAAGTCTTTAGACTCAATAATTGTAGTTATTTTAGCATCATATGCAATAGGAAAACAACGAAGAATCTTATTAACCATTTCAGCGTTCGTTAGTTCCCTACCTAATGCATGTAAAAAAGTGACTATCTAAGTGAATATTGTGTACATATCAGAAATAGATTCATTGGCTTTCATACAAAATAATTCATAGTCATGTAACAAGATGTTTAATCTAGACTTCTTAACTTCATTAGTCTATCCCATATGTCCTTTCCACTTTTGCAAGTGAAAACCCATATGTTGTCTTCTGACTTAAGTGCACAAAAGAAACTGTTTAAACACTTTGCATTTAGTTGAGCTAACTCACGTTATTTTATAGTCTAATAATCAAAGGGAATATCAACTATAATACCATAAGCTAATCTAGTTGATTTTGTATACCCTTCTCGAACTAAGATCCACATACGATAATCTAATGATTGTAAAATGTAAACATACGTGTTATCCAAAAATTAAAAGAAATGTTATCAAACAAAGGAGGTCTAGTGATTGAATACCCTTTAGGTGTGTTCCGATTTTCAAAAGTAGCTATGCTAGTTAATCAAAAAGTAGTATAAACTTATGGTTTTGAAAGAATGCTCTGATACCACTTGTTGAATCTTGTTGAAATTTAGAATAGGTTGTTAGATCTAAACTAATGTCCCAAGGCTAACTAAGAAGGGCGGGGGGGGGGGGGGGGTGAATTCGTAATTTAAAAAATTACTCTTGGATTTAAAAGTTAGAAACTGATTAATGATTTGTAGTAAGTTAATTTTAAAATTTTCAAAATAATTTTTTAACCACAAAAAAATAAACTTGCAGTATGTAAATAAGTAGTGGAAATAAAATACATAAAGGTTTATAGTGATTCGGTCAAACACGACTTACATCGACTCCCTGAAGCCTCCCACTTCAGGTATTACACTATTACCAAAGTGACTCTCCTTTTGCCCCCACAACAAGGCAGAGAAGCCTTTACAAAACTCTCTTCCACCAATCCCTGGTGCGGCAGAGAACCGTCATCCTTTCACACCCTCTATGTGTAGGCAGAGAACCTTCTACCTTTCACACCCTTCAAGTGTAGGCAGAGAACCTTCGACTGTTCACATTCTCCAAGTATAGGCAGAGAACCTTCGGTTGTTCATACTCTTCAAGTGTAGGTAGAGAACCTTCAGTTGTTCACACTCTCTAAGTGTCGATAGAGAACCTTCGGCTGTTCACACTCTCTAAGGTCGGCAGAGAACTGGATCTTCTTGAAAGATCTTCACACAAGCAATCTAGAAAGACAAGAGAAAGAGTGAAGAAACTCAAATCACATATAGATATCCTTACCCTTGAGTAACCTTGTGATTCCTTCACGCTCTACTAGGAAGAAATCTCTCTCAAAACACTCTCTTACACTCTCTCTCCATCAATTGCCCTTTACAAATCACAAAGACCAAATGATAAAAAGATTAAGTGATAGTTTTTAGGGGACCTTTTATATAACAAACATGAAAAATGTCCAAAAAATTGAATTTATTGAATTTGACCATCCATGATCGTCAGTATGATCATGTGTTCGTATGTACTAATAGTTTAAAATAATATTGTCTATGAACCCATTATTAATTAGTACGAACTTATTTTAAACACAATCATCATCCGGTACAAACCAAGTTCATCTGATATGAACATAAACATTTCAAAGTTCATATGTATGAAAAGTCAGGATGAACTGAATGAAAACAGAATAGATACGTTCATCATAGGACGATCATAAATACCATCCTGTACGATATGCGTCCGAGGATAGAATAGAGACGTTCATCCTAGGATAAAATTAAATATTATCCATAAGATCTTCATTCAAAGTCAGAACAGAGGCTTTCATCCTGGGATGATCATAAATATCATCTCGTACGATATGCATCCGAGGACAAAATAAAGGCATTCGTCCAAGGACAAAATAAAATATTATTCGTATGATCTTCATTCAAAGATAGAATAGAGGCTTTCATCTGTGGACGATCATAAATATCATCCATATGATATTCATTTGAGGACACAACAGAGACGTTCGTCCTAGTACAAAAATAAATTTTTAACACGTACAATCCATACTTAGAAAAATTTTTATCCTCTCTGTTCGTTCGACTGCTCACTGGGAATAATAACTAACAGATCATCTCGTATAAAGTAACATTATACAGTATGATCAGTTTAAAAATATGAATATTAAAATTCTCCTGCTAGTGTGTGTGTGCTCAGTTACTCAATTACAATCACACACTCTCAGACTCAATAAAATAAAAAATACATACTATGATTACAATAAACTTTAAACTATTATGGATTCAAAGTTTTCAACAATCGGAGTATGATTTCAGTACACACAAGATCAAAACAATTCTTCTGAAATATATTAGGAGAAATACTAATTAAAACAATAATATTTGGAATCATAAAGAACATACAAATTGCAAGAATGTCAAACATGCAAAATTAAGTAACAACTATCTCAACACACTTGTTAGGAGATTTAGGTTGGTGGAACATAGTACGGTGACCATGGTCAGAGTACCACAATCAATGACTAATAAATATTAAAGGACCATACTCAGTGAGTGACATAGAATAATGGACTGTAGTCAGCAAGTTACAAAGGTTAGATGAATCATAGTCTGGCGAGGTGTTTGTAAGGCCATGGTCAATTAATGATGGTTGAAGAATCATAATTGGGTGAAGGTTATCTAAAGATTATAGTCGGGAAATGATGGTCCAAAGATAGTAATTAGGTGACAGTGGTTTGAGGGCTATAATTGGGTGATGATGGTAAAAGGATTATAGTCTGTCGATGATGCTTTAAAATTATAGTTATGGAAAGGTGGTTTGAGGACTCTATATAGGTTATAATTATTGAAGGATAGTAGTCATGCGACTATAGTCTAAGGATTATAGCTGGTGGGCTATTGAGGTTAGAGAATTATTAGCAGGCAATGATGGTTCAAAGATAATAGTTAGGTGACAGTGGTTGAGGGATTGAAATCAAGCGATGGTGGTCCAAGGACCATAGTCGGTAGGCAAAGAGGTTGAAGAATGTTACCTACCTTGACTTGAACAACCTCTTGAACTAGACATATAATAGAAAATGTACTAAATTAACTTAAAATTGAATTTCTCTCTCTAAAATCTCTATTTCTCTCTCTAGACCTTTGCTCACTTGGGCATATTTTTTGCAAATGAAGATTTTAAGTTGATTTTAATATTTTATAAAAAAATGACCTGATTCCACGACACTCCAGACAGCGGAGCCATTATGCTCTAAATAGAGAGTATGACACGATAGTGCTAACCCTTTTCTGTAGCATTCCATAATTTTTTTTTTGAAAATATAGAGAGCTCAATATCGCAACACTGCCAATACTAACATTGACGTACTCATAAGGGTAAATTTTAAATTCTTATTTTTATGCATATAGACCTCTGGGACACACTTTAGGATAGACTTCAAACATTCACATGAATACAAAAATATCCCCAAACTCATACAGAAATAAAATTTCTAAGATATTTATCACACATGGCTTACCAAGTTAGAAAAGATGTAATGATACAATGTTACAGTGGGTATTACAATCCTCCCTGCTAAAAAAAATGTCTTCCTTAACATTTTGAAATTTAAATCAAACAAATAAATTGAGGTAAAACTATCTCATCTCAACTTTCTTCACCCAAATAACGTCCCTTTCAGTTCTATGCTTCCAGTACACATTGACCATTGAATATGTTTATTCCTTAATCCTCTAACATCATATCCCAAAATTCTTTCTCGTTCATCTCTATAACTCAAATTTGGTTATACTTCATCATCTATAAATATTAACTTCCTAGAGTCAAATATGCATTTTCTTAGAGGCGATGCATGGAATAAATTATGAATATTGAACATATGCTTTGATAATAGTAACATTTCGGTAGACTTTATAATCCTTTCAATTATGTCAAAAGGTTCAACATACCTTTGGCTTAGCTTTCCTTCATTTCCAAATCTACTAATCCCTTTTTACAGTCTAATTTTCAGGCATACAAAGTTTTAAACTTGAAATTCTTTAGCTCGATGATTTATATAATGATATTTTTTTTGTTTTTCTTGTATTGCTATCAATTTATTTCTTATCAAATGATTATTTTTAGTAACATCATACACTAAAGCTGGCCTAATCAAACTGATGTCTCCCTCCTATATCTAAGATAGTGGAGTTCTATATTTCTTACTAAATAGGGCTTTGTAAGGGTTCATACATATACTTGAATGAAAATATTTATTGCAAAAAAATCCAATTAGAGGAATGTGATCATTCCAATTTCCACCAAAGTCCATAATAAAAATCTCAAAAAATCCTCTAATACCTGTATATTCCTCCAAAAGTTTCCATCAATAGGTGGATGAAAAGCTTTACTGAAGCACAATTTAGTGCCCATACCCTATTGAATATTTCTACATAACTGAAGCTTTACTGAAGCACAATTTAGTTCCCATACCCTATTGATCATTGATATTATGCTTCACTAACTGATAGGCTTCATATTTTGAAACATGATTAGCTATAATCTTCTTCAAGGCAGACCAATAAATCATTTCCTTCAAATCACTATATTTTTTACTGCTTACCGATGTATATTATAACATGAATAGCATGTTTTATGTAGAATGTCATGCCTTAGATCTCCAATGTTAGGAATACATAGCTTATTCTTATAAAAATGAAAACAAAATCAAATAATCATTGTTCAGGGTTTCTTAGTAGTCTTGATTTGATCAATTTAAATTAAATATTATACATCTGACTTTTGAGCTTCTTGGATCCTTTCCTATATAAATGGTCATATAATCATTTCGGCCAACACATGTGGACCTTGATCGATGGAAGTAACCACTACCTATTTTAATATTTTCATATCTTAAATTAAAAGGTCATCATATGTGACCACTTCCTATAAATATCATATATTCAACCCTTATTTTTGAAAATCTTTGCTTTGGAAAGATGAAAAAAAATTGAAAATAATTTCTTTGGGAAATTTTGAGATTTAATTTTGAATTTTAATTCTGAAATCAAACATACCATTAGAAATAATATACCACCTCAGAAGATAGATATAAAATTTATTAATGGGTTCAGGTCCAAAATTGTGAATTTCATCATGAATATCATAGTTAAATGTAGGAAGGAACTTTCCCCAAAGGGTCAAAATTATGTTCGGTCAAATATTTAACTATTATAATCTAGATGTGTTATCGTTAATTTTATAGCCGAGGTCATAACAATAAATGATGTATCTTTTCCAAAGGAAGAGAGTACCATTTCTTTTTAATTACTCGAATATGACGATAACGATCATCATTGATTTTCTTGATTTTTTTCAAAGAGAAATAATTCAATTTTGAAATTGAACTGGGATCTTAAATCACCTACGATGGCAAGTCATCGTAGTTAATTACATTGTAGGAAGTTTGAGTTTTCCATAAATACACTTGATTAAAATAATGGTTAAAATTTCATTTAAAAGTTTAAAGGAGTAAGGTAAGAATTTCAATAGGGATTAGATAAAATTTTGAACAATTATTTCTGTAGGCCAATGGAGGAGAAGTAGGAGACATTATGGGATTCTAAAATGATCAAAAAACACCTTAGTCCACCTTATGTATTTGGCTTTAAATTTTGGATTAGTAAGTATTTTAATTTGAGTTTTCAATTTATTAAAAATTTGGGATTATATTCCTGAAGTTGGGGTTTTATGATTTTTGGTCCGCCCAGGATTCTAGGTCTATTTTAGGCAAGAAACGATAGTGGCTCAAACCTAGCTAATGCAATGTAAATATGGACTTATTTCAACTTGGATTGAGCCCATTGGTTTTTGTCTCTATATATCATCTATTATGATTTATATCGTATAGTATGATTTATCATATTTATTAAACTGTAATTTGATTGACTAATCATGGGGATTAATTTATGTAAGTTTTCAAATAACAAACCACATAATATAGATCATATAATATAATCAGTTAAAAGAAATAAAATTTAAAAAATTTATACTATTTGACGGTAAGGGTTTTTGTACTAAACTGATCGTACAATATGATATGGATTATATAGTACGAGTCATTTAATAATTTTAAAACTTAATTTCTCACTCCCCTATGTGTGTGTGTGCACGATCAGCAAGTTTATCATCCACCTTAAACACAACTTTGACTCAAGAAATATAAAAAAATTAAGTAAATAAAAAATACAAACTCTTGAGAAAATATAAACCTATTCTACTCAGTCTTTAGTTGGTCATTTTGCACAATGTACAGTAGTTCAGAAATGTTAGTGCATGAGAGTAAATATCTAATAATAATAATAGGAGAAAATAAGGTAGACAAAGTAATAATATATGTTATCATAAAATCACAAGACCGAGGTCGAGATTTGCATCATCTCTTTTTTAATAATGTTGAATACCTTATTGCTCTTTCCATAATACCTTAATAATAATGTTGAATACCTTATTGCTTTAACCCTTAAAGTATCCTAAATTTAATTTAATTTAGGGTTATAATAAGACTTCCCAATGCCATTCTTAGCTTGTAAAATATTTCAAAAATTAATTGTAATATTAATCTTAGTTTACTCAATCAATTTAATTCCAGTAGTCAAGTGCTTTTGTATGTGAGTTGTTAAATTTAATATAGAGTTTCAACTTAAATGATTTGATTATTTACCTTTAAGGTTTTTATAAAATGTGAATTTTTCCTTTACTCATTCATATAATAAGAGTACACATTTTAGATATCTTGGATCTATAATTCATAGTGATGGTAAAATAGATGGGGATATTATCAACAGAATTCAGGTCATATGGTTGAAGAGGAGGGATGTATAGAGCTTGTTGTGTGATAAAAAAGACCCCCTAAAACTTAAGGGAAAATTCTATAAGATGGCGGTGAGACCTGCAATGATTTGTGGTGTCGAATGTTGGCCATTAAAAGAGAAGCATAATACTAAGTTAAGTGTTGCAGAGATGAGGATGCTCAGATGGATGAGTGGCTTTACCCTTAGAGATAGGGTACAAAATGAGCATATATGTGAAAGGTTTGAGTGGCGCCAGTGGAAGATAAAATTAGAGAGAGTCACCTTAGATGGTTTGGTCACATAAAATGGTAGTCTTCCGATGTCCCAGTTCAGAAAGTAGAGGTATTAGATTTGACTTATGTTAAGAAAGGTAGAGGTAGACCTAAAAAGGCTTGGTTAGAAAATATTAGAAATGTTCTTTCTTTATTAAATTTAAATGAGAATTTTACTTTTAATAGGACAAAATGGATAAAAAGGATTCATATAGCCGATCCCACATAGTGGGACAAAGGCTTGATGTTGTTGTTTTTGTTGTTACTCATTCATTTAAGCACCTAGAATGTGATATTTTCCTTAGTAATGGTAAGTATCAATAAATACTCAAGCATGAAGGAGTTTGTAAATATAATAAAAACATCAAGTAAAAACTATAACAATAGTAAAATTTATAAGCGCAATAGTGTATAAAATAATATACAACAACATAACTAAAAAGTAATGGAATACCAAGCAAACACAACAAAATTTGGTTTCCTATCAGAAAATGTTAAAGTTTTAGTCTTCAGTCAGACTCTACAAATGATTTTTCTTTAGGATTAGCAACTTAACAATATTCCTCAAATGATCTACCCCTCCTAAATAGGGTTTCAACTTTAGTCATTGACTTTGAAATTTTAGAATATCTTTTATCCTTAATTTTTATAGCTCCATAAGAAAACACCTTAGTAACAATGAATGGTTAAAACCACCCAGACTTATGTTCTCCAAGAAATAATTTTAATCTATAATTAAATAAACGTATATCTTTCCTATGGGAGAATTTTTTCTTAAGAATCTTGTGATCATGCCATCTCTTCATTTGCTCTTTATATACTTAGCACTCTCATAAGTTTCACTTCTAAATTCTTCTAACTCATTCATTTGCAATAATTTCTTTTCTTCCACTTTTTAATATTATAATTTATTTCTTTTACCACACAATATGCTTTATACTCTAATTCTAAAGGTAAGTGACAAGCTTTACCAACAACTAAATAATAGTGAGATATTCCAATAGGTGTCTTAAAAGCAATTTTATAAGCTAATAATGCATCAGCTAACTTTAAAGCCTAATATTTTCTATTAAAGCTTTTAGCCTTTCTCTTTATTACTAATTTTAGCTTAGCTTGTTATTTGAGGGTAATAAGTAGTTGTAACCATATGTTGGATACCAAATTTAGTGATTAATGCCTCTACTCCTTCGTTATATAAATGACTTCCCCAATTACTGATCAAAACTATGGGCATTCAAAGCTTAGAAAAATATTTTGTTTAAATATTTAAGTACTATCTAAGCATCAGTTTTGGGGGTTGGAACTCCTTTAATCCATTTGGAGATACAATAAATAGTAATTAAGATATATTGACATCCATGATTATTATATAAATGTACCATGAAATTAAATTGCCAAACTTCAAACAATTTCTCTAACATTGATTACATTTCTTAACATAAGCATTAACATAATTAAATATAATAGACCTATAAAATCTTAATTAAAGAATTTTAGAAGCAGTTCTAAATCCTCAAAATTCCCTATATAATGGAAATAATGTCATCCCCCAATTGTAGATTCTATTTCTTTCTTAGGGACGCATTTCCTAATGATTTAATCATTATAATTTTAAAAAAGACAAGGATAATCCCAAATAAAAATTTTAATATCATGTTTTTTTAGTAGCTAGTAAATCAAAAGAAATTACACCACTAATAATGAAATCTAATATATCAGCATACCAAGATAATCTACTCAAACACAATGCAACTGTTCATCAGGTTATAACTCATTAATGTTAGTTTCATTAGATGTAGATTCTTCTAATTCAAATCTTCAGAGATGCTCAATAACTTGGTTCTCAGAGCCTTTCTTATCCAAGATTTATACATCAAATTCTAACAAAATTATCCACTTAGGCTTGGCATTCTTTTTTTTTTTCATAAGATATTTTACTGCAGAAAGATATGTATAAACCAAAACCTTACTCTCAATAAAATAAGTACTAAAATTTTCAAAAGAAAATATAATTGCTTGTAGCTCTTTTTTAGTGGTGGTATAATTATATTGAGTAGCATTTAAAGCTCAATTAGTATAAAATATTACATGAAAGTTTTTTATTTGTCCTTTGAACAAGAATAGCTCCAACAACATAATCACCTGCTTCACACATTATTTCAAAATGCAATGACTAATCATGTGCAATAATAATATATGTTGTGATTAAATAATGTTTCAATATATTAAAGTCATATTGCCATGCAGTATCAAACACAAATGGAATATCCTTTTCCATCAAATGATACAGAGGTTTAGAAATTTTCAAAAAGCATTTGATGATTCTTCTATAAAATTCAGTGTATCCTAAAAAACTCCTAATGCATTTTATTGAACTAGGGGATGAAAATTTTTCTATAATTTAAATATTTGTCTTATCCACCTCTAACCCCTCTATATAATTTTTTGATATAGCATTATTCCCTCAACTATAATAAATTGACACTTTTCTAACTGGATACTAGATTTATTTCTACACATCTTTTAGGCACAGTAGTTAAATGATCAAGATGATAATTAAAGGTAATGTTAAATACAAAAATCATCCATACATATCTCAATGCCTTGCTCTATCACGTCTGAGAAAATAGACATTATACAATGCTATAATGTACAGGAGCATTGCATAATCCAAAAGGTATAATTCTAAAGGAAAATGTCCTAATGGGACAGGTGAAGATGGTTTTATCGTAGTCCTTAGGTGCTATAAGAATATTGTGGTGCCCTGAATACCCATCGAAGAAATAATAAAATTATATCCTACCAAATTATCTTACATCAAGTCAATAAATGGAAAGGAAAAATGATCTTTCCTAGTGGCCTTATTCAGCTTCCAATAATCTATAAAAATTCTCCACCTAGTTACTGTCCTAGTAAGAATCAACTCATTACGATCATTGGACAAAACAATCAAGCCACCTTTATTTGGAACAAAGTGGATAGGACTCACCTAATAACAATTAAAAATTGGATAGATAATTCATATATGTAACCATTTAAATATTTCTATCCTAAGTACATCTTTCATGGTTGGGTTTAACCTTCATTGGGGTTCAATTTTTTGGAGAGAGTTTTCTTCCATCAAGATCTTATGCATACGACAGATGGACTAATCCCCTTAATATTTGTAATTATCCACCCAATATTTTTTTTATACTCACCTAAAACTCTAATCAACATGGCTTTTTGAGCTTTTCATAAATTTGTAGACATAATTATAGGAAAAATTGAGTGGCTACCAAAAAATGTGTACTATAGATGACTAGGTAAGGCCTTTAGCTCTAAAATAAGGGTTTCGTCCATGGACGATCATAATTCTCTACCCAAAGATGTGGCATCTAAAATTTCGTACCTCACTTTAACTACCCTAAAGGTTTCATCAATATATTGTATAGATTCTTCTAAACCCTTATAATTCTCATCCTCTCTCCAATATTCTTCTAAAGTTCAACCTGATAACATCTCTTTCCTATAATCCTTATTTCTATTACTAGGGAATTTAATGGACTTAAACACATCCTTATTTACCTCATGGTCCTAGACTCTCATGGTAAGCTCACTTTTAGGGCATCAATCATAGCCTTACTAATAACTAGAAAAGGTATTCCTAAGATAATGGGTATCTCCTTGTCTTCCTTCATATCCAAGATAATAAAATTTATAGGGAAGATAAAATTATCTACCTTGACAAAAATGTCCTCTACCACACCCTTAGGATAAGTGTAATATCTATCACTATTGAAGGGTGACTGTGGTGGGTTGGATATTCTCTGAAATCAAACTTATTAAAAAAGGAAAACTGTATAAGGTTGATATAACCACTTATGTAAGACAATGCTCATCCATAGAATTTGTTCCCTATAGTCATCAGAATCATAAAACTACCAGGATCCTTTAACTTTTTAGGGAGTTTGTTTTGTATACTAGCACTGCACTCCTTGGTCATTGATATCATCTAAAATTCCCCAAGTTTCCACTTCTTATTAAAGACGTCTTTCATGAATTTAGCATATGTGGGTATTTGCTCTAAGACTTATAAAAAGAGTTTATTAATAAATAATTATTTAAACAATTCCAAAACTTAGAGAATTACTTATCTAACATTTTTACTTAAATAATCTTTTGGGAAAAGGTAGTGGTGGTCTCTCTACAATATTCCTACTTATTTTTCAACTTCATTAACTGGGTCACATTGCTCTTGAAGTGTGGCAATCACTAGGGGTTCTTTTACCACTCTTCCCTCTTAATCTTTATTATTACCCTAATGGGGTTCTTTTAACTCTTTTCCACTTCTCAATTGAATGATTTTACATTACTCCTAATAGTTTTTTCAATAGTATTTGATGAGATATCATGAGACCTACTATTAAATGAATTTGTAAGCTTCGCTAATTGCTTTTCCAAATTCCTAGTGATAATAGAATGCTTTACAATTGATTTCCCATATGACACCCTGAATCTTTAAAAGGTGACTTATTTTTGTTAACTTAAAATTTTTAATTAAAGCATGGGGATAAGAAGGTCCATTGTTAACTATAAGATTTTGGGTAGGAATCTAAATTCCTACAGGGTTAGTCTTACTTTCATTCAAATGTTTTCCACCTTATTTTTATTACTCGTACTAAAATTATGGTGATTCATCCTAACTAGATTTTATGTATTTGAGTAGGAATTATCTTTTCTTCCAATAATGTTTACATTCTCTACCCCTTTGCACATTAGGATCACTTAAGGGATTAAACATATTCTCTTATAAAGGCATAAGTAATTTTAAGGTTGTACTAACTCTAAGATTGTCTAATTTCTTAGATATGGCAGCTACTTGGCAATTAATAAAAAAACATATAACTCATAGACACTAACTACCGCCTTATGATTCAGTCTATCAAAATTTATTATAAGTTATTTATTTCCATCTTCTCTATCAAAACATACACCTCATCAAAATGCTTTGACATCAAAGATCCTTTAGTTATCAAAATAATTATAGACCTAAGGGATCCTATTTCTATCTCTAAGTCAGACATAAAGGGTCTGTTATTGGATCTGTAAAGCATACACAAACAAATATATAGATGATGAAATGCAAGTAAAAGTAAATTAACAAGAAGTCAAAAATTGAAGCAAGTGGATAAGTTAAAGGATAATAAATACATATAATCAATGAAAATTAAACAACAAAAGAAAGATTTTTTTTTTTAATGAAACCAATGCAACTTAATGCATTAAAAGCAAAGAAAAAAAAAAACCAATACAACTGCCTCAAGACAACCTAAAGCATCACACTCCTCCTTCAAACAATACAAGAATGAAGGAGGAATGAAAGTCCCATGAAGATCTTCCAAAAAAAAAAAAAGATCTTTCTAACAACAAGGTAGCACAAATGTCAGCTAATTTGTTACCAAGCCTACTAGAATAGGAGAAAAGAATTTGTTTAAAATCAAGTAAAAATTCCAAACTTTCTTCAATAACATTGCTAACCTTCCAACCTTTGACTGAACTTTGTAGCTTCTTTATGATATTTATGTTGTCACCTTCAATGATAACTCCTTGTGCTTCAAACATCCAATCCTTCACCACATTTTTAAGAAACAAAACAGCACATAGCTCAGTTTGAGCAGCATTCCAATGTTAAAGTTGATTTCCAAAAGCTAGCAAAAAACGTCCTTTGTTATCTCTAGCAACTCCTCTAATTCCAGCCAAGTTATTCTTCGTAAGAGCCGCATCTACATTAATTTTAATCCACCCCGGAGGAGGAGGATGCCAATGATAAGACAACAAACGCTGGTTAGCATCCCAGTAGTCTGGTTGGAAATTTAAAAAATAATAGAAGATATAATTTGGTTTCTCGATAATAGCACCAAAAACTTGATGGGGGTGTGCGTGTATGTTTAATTGACTACCTCCCATAGTAATATAACTAGTGTAAGCTACACAAGTGCATGTGTCAATCAAGCAATAAAGTGAATGAGAAGAGTGTCAATCCCTCAAGGAACAGTTATATCCTTTGAGTACTATCTACTCAAGTAACATGATTATCCTATTGAATATAATTAAAGGTGAGGTTCAACAATCTACTTAAAATGTTGAAATGATAAAGTTTCATAATAAAAGATATCTTTGGACTCATGATAGTGAATGTTGCAGAATTTTTTCAAGTAGACTCATCAAAGTTTGTTATGAATAAGAGTATATGCACCGTTATATTTTTGTCAAGCTTGTAAGGTCAAAAAGTAAGGCTACATTGATTTTATTTGCATATACCCTAGAAATATATTCATCCAATGCCAAGGTATGAAAGTTTGTTATCTTAATTCTCCTATTGGTTCCAATATTCCTTTATTAAGGCAACGAATCACAATAGGTTTTAATTTCATACATGGACACTATATGAATTAAATGAAGTATTAGAGTAATTGAAAATGAACATAAATAATTTCATATGTAAGAATCTACATTAGGAACAACATGCTTCATTTATATCATTAGCAAAAAATAAATATTTTTAGCTAACCATAGAAATGACTTTCAATAAAATGGATTTATTATGAACATCATAAGAAGGTCCAATAAATTATATGGAGAAAATACCACTTGGAATGGTATTTGTAATCACTCCCAAACAACGAATGCTTCCTTGGTCAAATTCCATTAAGCTCATTCACTCTCCACTCTAAACCCCACTCCTTTTATTATCTTATAAAATAAATAATGACCAGTCCTAAAAAAAATAAAAAGAAACTAATTATATAAAGTACAAAAATTAAGACTAAAACCATGGCACTTGAGAGGGCACTATGACATTATAAGACTGAACTAGCATCTCAATGCTAAATATATTGGCTCTACTATGGTGTTAGGCTAAATTTATTTGATGCTTCCAAAGTTAATTATTCTAACTACTAAGTTAAGAGTCTGAGTGTGATTTGACTTGTAGTTCCCCATAGCACTGTACTATTGAACTGGATCTTGCGCTATAATACCTAGTTCTTGAGCACTCTAAATGTTAGTGCTAAGGGTTTGATAATTTACATAAATTAGACTACCTTGGTACTCCGAAGGATGGTGTTATTGGCATTGTTCAACTATGGAAATAAAAGTTTTTATGCTTTGGGTTTGGTAATTTATAGATATTTTACCAACCTTGCTCTCCAAAAGCATGTTGAGATAGTTGCAGCTTAATTCTTAATAGTTCTGGATTTTTGATATTCTTACAACATATATATTTTTGATGATTCAAAATATTATTATTTTGATTATTATTTCTCCTAACATATTTTTGATGCATTATTTTGCTACTTGTGTGTACTAACATTTCAGAAAAATCATACTCCAGATTATTGAGGACTTCAAATAAGAACAGTTTAGGGTTTTTTATAAATAAAATATGTATTTTTATTTTATTGAGTCTAAGAGAGTGTGATTTTAATTGAATAATCGTGCACACACATACCATGGGAGAGATCAAAATTTGTGATACTTTTTTAAAACTGATCGTACTGTATGAAGCCTTTTCACACGGGATGATTTTTTCAGTTATTTTCTCCTACGAGCAGTCAAACGAACAAGAAGGATAAAATTTTTCTAAGTATGGATTATACTGTATGATATACCATTCGTACGTATGCCATCGAGGGTATGAATTTTAAGGGTCTCTTTTTATCCCGACAATTTGAAGCTTTTCTAAACGGTTCATACTTTACGATGTCATCATCGTATGTATGTTGTCCAGGGTACAAATTGGATGGGTCCCTTTTCATCCAAATGAATTTATAAAATTTTTGAATAGTTCATACTATACAATGTCATCATCATACATACGTCGTCCAGGGTATGAATTGGACAGGTCTCTTTTCGTCCCGACAAATGTTGAAATTTTTGTAACTGATTATACTGTACGATGTCATCATAGTACGTACTCTATATATGGTACAAAATTGTGGCATACCTCTTCATCTCGACAAAGATGAAAAAATTTCTAATTGTTTGTATAGTACAAACTGGGTTTATACTGGACAATGATCATGTCTAAAAACATTTTGTACCAATTCACATAAGGTCATATGTAATATTTTTTGAACTATTTGTACGTATGAACATTTAATCGTACTATACGATCATGTACATTCAAAATGGAAAATTTTAATTTTATGGATGGTTTTTTGTGTCTTTGGTATAAAAGGTCCACTAAAACTAACATGAAAATGTTTTATCGTCATGATTTTTCAAGGGAAATTGAAAGAGAGAGTGTGAGAGATTGTTTGAGAGAAATTTCTTATAAGTGGAGTGTGAAGGGTTCACAAGGTTACTCAAAGGTAAGGATATCTTTATGATTTTTGTTATCACTCTTCTTTTTATCTTTCTAGTTTATCGTTAGAAGATCTTTGAAGAAGATCCGGTACTCTACTGACACTTGGAGGGTGTGAATAGATGACAGTTCTCTTTCAACACTTGGAGAGTATGAATAGATGATGATTCTCTACCGATACTTGGAGAGTGTGAAAGGACGACAGTTCTCTAGCGACACATGAAAAGTGTGAAAGAATGAAAGTTCTCTAACGCCTCGAGGATTAGTCGAAGAGAGGATTTATAAAGGCTTCTTTGTCTTTCTGTGGGGGTAAAAGGAGAGACACTTTGGTAATAGTGTAATACGTAAAAAGGGAGTCTTCAAGGAGTGGATGTAGGTCATGTTTGACCAAATAACTATAAATCTTTGAGTCTTTTTAATTTCTATTTTTATATACTGCAAGTTATTTTTTTGTGGTTGAAAAGTTTATTTTAAAATCTTAATTAACTTGCTACGAGAATCAATGGTTTTCTATTTTGCAAATCTAAGAGAAAATTTTAAATTACCAATTCACCCCCATCTTGGTTAGCCTTGAGATATTAGTTTAGGTTTAACAACCTAATCAATATTCAATAAGTGGTATCAGATCTTTATTTCAAAATCATAAGTTTAGATTATTTTTTAAAAAAGGAGAATAGATACTTTTGGAAATTGAAATACACTTGAATGTTATTCGATCACTAGACCTCTATTATTTGACAATATCCCTTTTGATTTTGGAAAACACGCATTGCTACATTTTTGCAATCACTTGATTATCGCATGTGGATGTTAGTTTAAAAAGGGTATACTAGGCCAACTAGATTAGTTGTTGGCATTAGAGTTTAAACACCCTTTGCTGACTGGACTATGGAAGAATGTGACTTAACACAACTAAATGTAAAATATTTAAATAGTTTATTTTGTGCACTTAAGTCTAAAGATTAAATGAAGATTTCCACTTATAAAATTAGAAAGGATATTTGAGATAGACTTTATATTACTTACGAAGGAATTAATGAAGTAAAGAAATCTAGATTAAACATCTTATTATATGACTATGAATTATTTCACATGAAACCCAATAAATTCATTTCTGAAATGTACATAAGATTTACTCAAATAGTCACTTCTTTGCATGCGTTAGGTAGGGAACTAATGAATGCTAAAATGGTTAATAAAATTCCTTATTATTTGATCACTGCTTATGATACTAAAAAAACTGTGATTACAGAGTCTAAGGATTTAAATGTTTACTATATTGATAATCTTTTTTGATCACTAATTGCTTACGAGCAAGAAATGAATCAAAGGAAGATTGATGCAGGAGAACAGAGAAGGGAGAAAAATATAGCACTGAAATCGAATGATATGGAGAGTTATTAGTCACTACCTTAGGATGAGGATGACATTACCTTGATGATAAGGCAATTTAAGAGTTTTCTTAAAATGAAGTAGAGGAGACGCTAGTAATGGAATAAAGGTAAATTTCATAAAAATGTTAAAATTTCTAATGATGTGATATGCTATGAATGTAGGAAACCTGGACATATAAAATTAGACTGCCAAAATCTAAAAGCCACTCCTTGCAAGGAGAAGGTAGAAGAGAAAGCAAATGTGAAGAAGGGAAAGAAGAGATTTTAGAAAGCTTTTTGGGTGGACTCAACTTTAGATTTGTCAGTAATTAAAACGGAGGAAGTCACCAACCTGTGTTTAATAACATATAATCTTGATTAGGTAGATCAAGAAGAGATATGTGACTTAACCTATGCTGAGTTATTAAAAGTTTTTGAAAGAATACATGATGCATATCGAAAGATAAGAAAATGTATGCTAGACTAAACCTTGAATTTCAAGAGTTACAAAAAGAGCATGACATTCTTAGGAAAGATCACGCACTGATATATAATAACCACATGAACTCACTTGATGATTTGAATAAAAAGAATGATGTTTTAAAATCATCCTACATTGAATTGGAAAAAGATTTTAAAAGTTTTAAGGATGAATATGAAAATAGGGAGCACTATCTAAAATATGATATTAATGTGTTAGAAGATATAAACACATTTCTTAAGTTGAAAGCGAAAGCTCTCGAGGGAAATAGGATACCCCAACACTTAAAGATTTTACTAATCCTATTTTGAGGTCAAAAATTTTAAAACCCAAGAAGAGATGGATTTATTATAGAAGATTGAGAAACCTATTTCCTAGAGTTAAAATGCTATACTTATGGGGTGGTTGGATATATTGCACACACTTGTACTTTACATAAAAAAACTTATTTAGTGTGGAGACCTAAGATGTATAAACCAAGTCATATCATACATGCATCTATTTTTATTTTGCCAAAAAGAGAACCCAAACTTATTAGGGCTCTTAAGTCTAATGTTTGATTGTTTTGCAGGAATGCTCTCATACAAGTCCTTGTGAGAGCATTTGGTACCTGGATAGCGGTTGCTCAAAGCATATGATTGGAGACACTATATAATTTATAATGCTAGAAGTTAGGAATGGAGGTAGGGTTACACTGGGAGATAACACCACTAGGAAAATGGTTGGCACATGTATGATCGAAAACTTGCAAAATTTTTTCATAGAGAACGCGTTACTTGTCAAGGGCTTAAAGTATAATTTGTTAAGTATTAGCCAGCTATGTGATAAAGGATATAGTATAAATATTTTTCCCACTAGCTGCAAATTAAGCCTTAATGGAAATAATATTTTTCATGGAATTAGGGTAAACAATGTTTATATGATAGATTTGAACTTTATTAAAAATCCTAATGCTTTTTGTTTAAAAACTATTTCTAATAAATCATGGTTATGGCATAGGAGATCACTCTATCACACTAGCATAAAAAACCTTTGGAAAATTTCCCAAAGGATTTGGTTAGAGGTATACCAAAACTAGATTTTACTTAGGATCACCTTTATGATGCATGTTAATTAGAAAAATAGGTGAAGTCTTCATTTTATTCAAATAAGGATATTAAAACTAGCAAACATTTGGAGATTTTACATATGGATCTTTTTGGACTGGTTAGCACTACAAGTCTAGGAGGGGAATGTATACGGATTTATGATAGTTGATGATTTTTTGAGATTCATGTGGATTAATTTTTTATTTTATAAGAGTGAATTATTTGAGAAGTTTAGAGATTTTTTAACTTGGATTCAGAGGAAACTAGGGTGTAAAATTTTAACTATTCAATGTGATCAAGATGGAGAATTCAAAAATGATATATTTAAAGTTTTTTATAAGGAAAAATGAATTAATCATAATTTTTCTGCACCTAGAATCCCTCAGTAGAATGGGATAGTCGAAAGAAAGAACATAACATTAATTGATGCCACTAGAGCTATATTGGTTGAGTATTAGCTTCCTAAATTTTTTTGGCCTAATAGAGTTAGTACTGCATGTTATATTTTGAATAGGGTCAATATTAGATCAAAATTGAATAAAACACCATATGAGCTTCTGAAGGGGAGAACACCTAATTTGTCTTATTTGCATGTTTTTGGATGTAAGCTATTCATACATAATAATGGAAAATTTTTCTTAGGATAATTTAATCCAAAATTAGATGAAAGAATTTTTCTTGGATACTCTAGTGTTGGAAAATTATATAGAGTTTTTAACAAAAGAACTTTAATAGTTGAAGAGTACACACATGTTATATTTGATGAATTTGAAATTTTAGAAGAGCCAAGTTTGGAAGAGGATGATTTAAAAAATAACTCTAAAGAATTGAGAAGATTGATTTAGAAGAAAATTTGGAGAAAGAAAACCATTTGCCTAGAGATTTAAAATTTTTTAAAAACCACCCTAAGAAATTGATTTTAGGTGAACCAAGTGAGGGGGTTAAGATTAGTCATGGACTTAGCAAAGAAGTCAATCTTTCTTCCTTTATTTCAATAATAGAACCCATAAATGTAAATCAAGCACTTTAAAGCTTTATTTTAGTAAGGGGGAAACTAAGAGAACATGATTTTTTTTTTTGCAAATTCAAACAGTAATTTTTGCCATTATCAAAAAGCGAGAGATTATTACGAATTTATTTTCATGGATTATGATTTTGATGATAACAAATACTCTTGTTTCTCTATGACTACCTTACCTACTGATATTTCAGGTCCACAAGATCAGACTAAAATTGGAACCAACACAAGATTGGGTAGACTAAGTCTGAGTCAGTTTGTACCTTTTCTCTTTCTTGGGTCTATTGTAATTGGTGTGGCTTATGATGCTAAGTAATCTTGCACACACACACCTTGGAAGAATTTATGTCTGTTCCCTAGAGTTTACTATTTTTGGTAACATCATCCGAGATGATATTTATATTGGCATAGAGGATCGGTTCAAAAATAGAAATCCTAATAAGGGCATCCTTATTAAGGAAGACGTCATTAAGCACATTGGCTTGGACAATTTTGTATCGGCTACGATGATAGGCTTAAATAAAAAAGAATCTGTCGCCAGATCTATTTAGGAATTACTTATTTTTGGACATCGTTCCGGGGATCGGTCTGGCCTATCGGATCGAACTGGCCGATCCAACACATTTTTTTTCCTAAATAAATATGGTAATTAAGGAAAGCAATTAATGGTGATTTGCACGATTACATTGGCCAGGCTGATCATAAAGTCAGCAAGTTGCATTAATGAGCTCATTTTGAGCTCTTCTATTTAAGCTTTGACAAGACACTTTAAAGTGTGTCTTTGATAGCCATTGTAGCTTCGTTCTTTTAGAGGGAACTTGAAGAGAGAGCTTGAAAGGGAAAGAGGAAATGGTGGAGTTTGAGAGAGGGAGAAGATCCTTGGAGGGGATTTCAAGGGAGTGTGGAGGGGGTTCCATGCGTTTTCTATGGCGAGCTTGCACCTTAATACCATTGGATTCAAGGCTTATCTTGAGGGAAGTTCTGGGAGGAAGAAGATCTCTTTGGTGTCAAAGGACCTGGCTACTCCGTTGCATCGGGGAAGGTGGAAGTGATTTTGTAAGGGCTTCTCCGCCTAGCTATGGGGGCTAAAGGAGAGACACTGAGTTTAGTGCAATACTCGGAGGGTGCCTCCGAGGAGTGGACGTAGGTCAAGGTTTGACTGAACCACTATAAATTTGGTGTGTTCTTTCCTTTATTATTTCTGCATTTAATTTCCGCATTGTGTTTTCTTTGTGGTGAATTTTAGTTTGGATTTTTTTATTGTGAAAGTTTTTCTAAAATACCAATTCACCTCCCTCTTAATTAGCCTTGGGCTAGTTCATAAGGGCCTAATATCCCTAACAAACTTTCAATTTGGGCTAAGCAATGATTATAAAAACTTATTAAAGGATATCTTTTTTATTGCTCTCCTTCCTTAGGTTCTAGTTGTGTAGGATTTTATTGGTTGTGGGGTTTTTGGGATTTTGGTTTTTTGGATGGGGCTATTGTTTGGCCATGGGTTGGTGGTGTGCTGAGGCATTCTGGGTTGGTTGCTTATGTTTTGGATGCTGGCTAGTTTTTTCATAGTCTTTGGTTTGTCCATCTAAGCCAACTGTGCTAGTTTGCCTTTACTAGCAGTGCCTGTTGTGGTTTTGCTGTTGGGTTGGAGTTGTAGTTGGTTTTCTGGAGCCTTTTACTGGAGTGTTTGGGTTGGTTCTTTTCTTTGTTTGAGTGGTTATTCTTTTGCATTGTTTGGAATGGCTCTAATAAGTTTGCTAGGGGGAGTTGGTGCCAGCTGGGCCTCTTTGGATAGATGAAGCGGCATAAGATATTTCCTTTTGTTATTTGTGTTTTCCACTCTATCCTGAGCTCAATATGCCCAACCCCAGCTGGCCTTAACTTCTTTTACTTTGGTTTGATTATGGATTTTTAGATCATCACCATTTATTTTTTATTTATGCTGGGTATTTACCATTGCTTTCATGCTGTTTATTTACTATGGATATGCCTATTTCCATGCCTTGTGTTATGGGATGACTTCATTATGGTTATGTTTGAAAGTTTGTTAGGGATGTTAAGCCTGTATGAATTAGCCCAAGGCTAATCAAGAGGGAGGGGGGGGGGGGTGAATTGGTAATTTAAAAATTTCTTAATCAAAACACAAGCTTAAACCAAACCAAATTTCACCACAAAGAGAATCAAAGTGCAGAAATTAAATATGAAAAAAAGTAAAAAAGAACATAAGAATTTATAGTGGTTCGATCAACTTGACCTACATCCACTCCCCAGAGGTGCCCTCCGAGTATTGAACTAAACTCAATGACTCTCCCTTTGCTCCCATAGCAAGACGGAGAAGCCTTTACAAACCTCCTTTCACTGAAATCTATGGGGAAGAGAACTCGAATCCTTTTGCTTCGTCATGAAGCAAGCAAAGAACTCGACTCCTTTTGCTTCCTTCTGAAGGTGGCAGAGAACCCGACTCCTTTTGCTTCCTCTTGAAGAATACAAAGAACCCGACTCCTTTTGCTTCCTCAAGAAGTAGGCAGAGAACCTTAATCAGTTGTTAAAGTAGACCTCTTTGATCCCCAAAGGAACCAGGCATGATGATCGGAGAAGATAACTCAAATCCTTGCTTGGATCAACCTTTATGAAATCCCTCACAAACTCCCCCTCATAATATCCTATCCCTTTCTTCCTTTCTCTCCGTCTTCTTTAGGCTCTCTCAGATCATGATAGTAGTAAAAGATTGCTTACTTGAGTAAATAAGAGGTCTTAAATAGAAGAGCTTCAGAATAGCTCTTAATCACAACAAACTGACATTATTATCCAGGATGATATTAATATCTTCCTGTACGATTAGTACAAATTTAGCTCAATCAACTAGGACGATTTGGGATGATCATAAGGAAATTTGATAATATCATACAGGATAATAGCATATCATCCTGTATGATTAGTTCAATCCATCAAATATCATCCAACACATCGCCCTGGATGGATGTCTAGACAATGAAAAAAAATTGCTATATCATCCAGGATGATTCCACGATTGTCCAGAATGATTAGTTTAAAATGATGAATATCATCCAGAACATCGCCTTAAATGGATGTCTGGGCGATGAATAAATAACTTGATCTTCTAGGATGATCCTCGATCGTTTTGTATGATTAGTTTAATTTAGTATATATCATCCAGAACATTGCCTTGAATGGAGCCAGGTTGATGTTTGATCGCCTAGGAAGAGTTAAGGTTTTATTTAATTAATCGCCCGGACGATCCTATAATTGTCCTGGATGATCCTGTGATCGTCTAGGATGATATGATTGTTTAATCAAACCATAATTGCTTTCCTTATTTACCATATTAATATAGGCATAATTGCATTACATCATCTTGGACGATGTCCAAAAAAAAAAAAGCTATCTAAATAGATCTGGTGGCTGATTCTTTCTAATTTGATCCTATCATCTCGACCGATATGAATATCATCCAGGATGATGCGTTTAATGATGGCTGCCTTAACCATGATGCCCTAATTAGGGTTTCTATTTTTAATGGATCGTCCAGGATGATATTTGGATAGTCTTGGACGATGTGAGTAAAAACAAAAACTTCTAAATCAGTCAAAAATTTTCCCAAGTGTTTGTACAAGGCTACTTAGCATCGGGAATCACATCATTTATAATTGACTCAAGAAAAAGTAAAATATTTACAAACTAACTGAGACATAGTCTACCCAATCTTGAGCTAGTTCAAATTGTAGTTTTAATTTTATGGATCAGACATGTTAGTAGGCAAGGATGTTGTAGAGAAAAAGAAATATTTTCTATCATCAAAATTCTATTCCCTGAAATCAGATTCGTAAGAATCTCCTCTTTTTTGATGATGGCAAACATAAAAACAAATAAAGTAATTCAAATAATTTAATGGAAATATTGAGAAGAAACAAACACAGTTCAAGTATCTAATAATAGTACAAGCTAGAAACAATACAGCTACTCCTCCTTTTGATATCACAAAAAGGAGGAGGGAAAAAAAGGAAAAAAATAAAATACAAAAAAGGCACAAAAACATCAAAAAAGAATGAGAACCAAGGTTTTTTTTAATCAAAGCTCGAATATGATAAATTTTCCACGTGATTGATTTAAAAATTTATAAGAATCAATGGGATAACATTGTCGAAATCCAAAAACTGGTAGAACAACTGACCATGTTAGCCCTAGCTCGATCTTTTCCCAGGGCAAACTGTCTTTTGAAAATAAAAATCTAAATAAGAAAAATTAATTAGATAAGAAAAGAGATTTATTTAAAACTAGGTTCGAGAAAAATATTTTCTAGAATAATATATCAAAGTAATTAATTATGATCATACATTCTGAAATCAAGCTTTTGAAAAATATCAAGTGACACATGAATTCTTCTAAAAATTAAAAATTTTGAAAGAGAAGAAGCTTGCTTTTGGTGGGCTCATTTTATGCCTCTTGTCAATTTGATTGGTGCTCTTTGCATATCTTTTAATTTTTGATACACCTTGTATGTTGTTTTTCTCAATTTGGCATAATTGCATATATTTTGATTTTGGCATCTTTTACCACTATTTTTCATTTATTTTTGCAAGCTAGATCCCTTTGTCAAAATTCTTAAATATTCTCAGTTGTGATTATATCTTCCAGAAATTAGAGAAGAAAAACTCTCTCGTTAATATAAGGAAGAATAAATCACAAAATAGAATAAAAAATCATATGATAAATGCATCGACAAGATTATGAAAAATTTGAGGGTAAAATAAAGACTTTGAACATTATATATATAAGATAGATTACTGTAGTAAGATTGAAAAGAACTCAATTGCAAAGTTCAGTAGTTAAATTGAGATAGACTTTTACTTTAAAAGAAAATTACACCACTAAAAGAAGTTAGAGAAAAGGAAATAATCAACAATGTTTCCCCCTTTAACTGATTTAGAAATGTCAAATATTGACTACAAATTTTCAAAAACAAAAATAAGACAGAAGATATCAATTTAACAAAGATTAAAGAAAAATTAAAATAACAAAGAAAATTATATTTATAGAAGTGAAATAAATGAAAGGTACAATAAAAATAAGCAAGAAAATTTACAAAAGAAAAACAACAAATAATAGATAAAAAAATCAGAAATTAGTAAGAATCATATTCAAGCATTTATGTCATTCACACCCAATCTGGTCTTTAAAGTGTTGAAAGTGTTGAAAGTCAGAGGTTTAGTAAAGATGTCAGCCAATTGATTATCAGTTTCTACATGGTGTAACTCAATATCTCCCTTGGTCACATGGTCTCTAAAAAAGTGATGCCTTATGTCAATGTGCTTAGTCCTTGAATGTTGGATATGATTCTTAGAAATGCAGATGGCACTAGCGTTTTCACAAAGGATCGAAATTATGCCTTCAAGTAATCCTAAATCAAAAACTTGCTGCTTCAACCAAAGGACTTGGGCCACACAATTCCCTAAAGCCATATACTCAGCTTCAGCAGTATAAAGTGCAACAAAGTTCTATTTTCTAGTGGACTAGGAGACTAAAGACCGTCCTATGAATTGCCAAGTCTCAGAAGTTCTCTTTCTATCCATCTTATATCCTGTAAAATTAGAATCAGAATATCCAATAATCTCAAAAGAAGTGTTATGCATGAGATATCAGATTCCTAAGTTTTGGGTCCATAAGAGATATCTAATAATTCTCTTAACTGTAGTCAGGTGGGATTCTTTAAGATCAGCTTGAAATCTAGCATAGAGACAAGTAATGTGAAGATCCAATCATCCCTCTGTACTTCTTTTGATCAACAGAGTTTCCATTTGGGTCCTTATCCAATTGAACACTAGAGGTCATGAGAGTATTAATTGGCTTGGATTTATCCATTTTATATTTCTTCAAGATGACCTTTATGTACTTTGATTGATTTAGAAATGTTAAAATAGTTGCTATTTGCATGCTTTACATTTTTGCAACATGTATAGTTTTGATGATTCCAAACATTATTGTTCAAATGTGTAGCTATCTCCTAACAATTTTAGAAGATTTGTATTTGCTCTTGTGTGTACTAACATTTCAGGAAAATCAAACTCCAGACTACGAAGACTTCAAATCAAATTCAACATGAGATACTTTGTGAATTTGAAACTTGTACTTTTCTTTGAATTAAATTTGATAGGGAGAGATTGTAATTGAGTAAATAAAAACATACATACACACATAAAGAGATCATATAAAATTTATACTGATCGTACGAGACGATATCAGATCGTTCGGGACAATCAGATAGTTATCTCCTATTGAGCACATAGAACGAATAGGAACTGGCTTAAAAAATTTTCTAAGTCCTATTCATCCGGGACGAAATTAAATATCGTCCGGGACGAAATTAAATATCGTCCAGGACGATCTGGTCTCTGTAAAATTTTCGACCAGACGAAATTAATTATCGTCAGAAAATGAGTTGCTCTCTGTAAAAATTTAGTCGAGACAAAATTAATTATCGTCCAAGACGATCTAGTTTCTATAAAATTTTCATACAGACAAAATTAATTATCGTCAAAAAATGAGTTGCTCTCTGTAAAATTTTCGTCCAGACGAAATTAATTATCGTCCAGGATGATCTGGTCTCTATAAAAATTTCGTCCAGACGAACCAATTTTCGTCCAGACAATTAACCGACTTAGAACGATTTTCAGCAGTTTTCTAGAATGACCTAGTAATAACCGTTCGTACCAGATGAACATAGTTCGTACGGGACGATCAGCATGTACAAAGACATTTCATACACATATACAAATAGGGTCATTTCAAAGCGTTTAAGTAAAATTGTCCAGGATGATCCACGATCGTACAGGACGATCCACTGCGTACAGAATTGAAAATTTGCAGTTTTTGGTTGGTTTTTATTATCTTTTGAATAAATAGTCCAAATTAGACTGCCATCAAATCTTTTTGTCATTTGATCTTCGTGCCTCTTGAGAGAATAGCTAAGGAGAGAGTGTGAGAGTGCATTCAAAGGAGGATTCCTACCACTGGAGCGTGAAGGCTTCACTTGGAGTTCAAAGGTAAGAATCTCTACTTGTGAATTGGGATTACTTCACTCTTTTCCTTCTTCCTTCTAGATTTCTTGTGAGAAGATCTATCAAGGAGATCCGGTTCGCTGCCGACACTTGGAGAGTGTGAATAGCCGAAAGGGTCGCTTCCTACACTTGGAGAGTGTGAACAACTGTAGGGTTCTCTATCCACACTAGGAGAGTGTGAAAGGACGTAAGGGTTCTCTGCCCATACTAGGAGAGTGTGAAAGGACAGACGGTTCTCTGCCAACACTGGGGATTGTATAAAAGGACGACGGTTCTCTGCCGCACCGGGTAGTGGTGAAAAGAGTGTGTTGTAAAGGCTTCTCCGCCTTGTTGTGGGTGCAAAAGGAGAGTCACTATTGGTATTAGTGCAGTACTCAGAGGGTGCCTCTGGGGACTGCATGTAGGTCTGGTTATAGACCGAACCACTATAAATCTGGTTTCATTTACTTTACAGTTTTTAAGTTTTCGCATTTTATTTTTAATTTTTAAGAACTCTGTGGTTGAAAAACATTTTCTAGAAAAATTTAAAAGAAAAATTTTCATTTCGGTTCAACTTAAATTCAAAGAGGGATTAAAATTTTTAAAACTACCAATTCACCCCTCTCTCTTGGTAGCCTTGGGACATTAACTTAGGCTTAACAACCTAATTACTAGACTCAAAAAGTGGTATCAGAGCGCTGTTTCAAAATCATAAGTTTAAACTACTTTTTGATTAACGTAGATGGCTATATTCGAAAACTAAAATACACCTGAAGGTTACTCTATAACTAGACCTCCACTGTTTGACAATATACCTTTTGATTTTTGGAAAACACGCATGTCTACTTTCTTACAGTCACTTGATTATCGTATGTGGATCCTAGTCCAGGAAGGTTACACTAAACCAATTAGATTAGTTGATGGAGTTAGGGTAGAAATATCTTTTGCAGATTGGATTATAGAAGAACGTGACTTAGCACAACTAAATGCCAAATGTTTAAATAACTTCTTTTGTGCTTTAAAATCTGAAGACTACATGCGGGTTTCTACTTGCAAAAGTGGAAAGGACATATGGGATAGACTTTGTATAACTTATGAAGGGACAAATGAGGTTAAGTAATCAAGACTCAATATCTTGTTACATGACTATGAATTATTTCGCATGAAACCTAATGAATCTATTTCAGACATGTACACAAGATTCACACAAATTGTCACTTCTTTGCATGCACTTGGTAGGGAATTAACTAATGCTGAAATGGTTAATAAAATTCTTCGATGTTTACATACTGCTTATGATGCTAAAATTACTGCAATTACAGAGTCTAAAGATCTAAACATATATTCTATTGACAATCTTCTTGGTTCACTCACCTTATGAGCAAGGAGTAAGTCAAAGAAAGATTGATGCAGGTGAACCACGAAAGGAGAAGAATATTGCACTAAAGGTGGAAGAGTCAGAGAGTGAACACTCACAACCTGAGGATGAAGATGATATTGCATTGATGACTAGATAATTTAGAAGCTTTTTAAAGAGGAAGCATAAGAGATGCCAGCAATGGAATAGAGGTAAGTTTAACAGAAATGACAAGGTTTCTAATGAAGTAATTTGTTATGAATGCAGGAAACCAGGTCATATAAAGACTGATTGCCCAAAACTCAAAGCCACTCCTAGCAAGGAGAAGGTAGAGGAGAAACCAATGGTAAAGAAGGGCAAGAAGAAGTTTCAAAGAGCTTTCTGGGCGGAGTCTGCTTCAGATTCATCTGAGACTAAAAAAGAAGAAGAAGTCACCAACCTTTGCTTGATGGCAGATAATATTGATTAATTAGATCAAGAAGAGGATTGCTCTCACACAAGACCTCGTGAGAGCATATGGTACTTGGACAGCAGATGTTCAAAGCATATGACTGGAGATACTGCTCAATTCATAATGCTGGAAGCCAGGAGTGGAGGCAAGGTTACACTTGGAGATAATAGTACAAAGAAAGTGATTGGATCAGGTATGATTGGAAATTTGAAAAACTTTTTCATGATAGACAATATGTTATTAGTTGAAAGCTTAAAACATAATTTGTTAAGCATAAGTCAGCTATGCGATAAGGGCTATAATGTAAAATTTTTACCTACTAGCTGCATAATAAGCTTAAATGAGAAAAATATTTTAAATGGAAAAGGGTAAACAATGTTTACATACTAGATTTAAATTTTATTCAATCTCCTATTGCTTTTTGTTTGAAAACTATTTCTGATGAATCATCGCTTTGGCATAGGAGACTTTGTCATTCTAGTATGAAAAACCTTAGGAGAATTACCCAAAAGAACTTAGTGAGAGGTATACCAAAACTAGACTTTACTAAGGACCACCTTTGTGATGCATGTCAATTAGGAAAATAAGTGAAGTCCTCTTTTAAGTCTAATAAGGATCTTAGAACTAGTAAACCATTGGAAATTCTTCACATGGATCTTTTTGGACCTATAGGAACTGTAAGTCTAGGAGTGAAGGTATACGGATTTGTTATAGTGGATAATTTCTCAAGATTCACTTGGGTTAGATTTCTTTTTCATAAGAGTGAATCGTTTGAGGAATTCAAAAATTTTTTTACTTGGATTCAAAGGAAACTAGGGAGTGAAATAATTTCTATACAAAGTGATCATGGAGGAGAATTTGAAAATAAAACATTTGAAAATTTCTGTAAAGAAAAAGGGATTGATCACAATTTTTCTGCACCTAAAACCCCTCAATAAAATGGGGTAGTTAAAAGGAAAAATAGAACATTAATAGAAGTCGCCCGAGCAATGTTGGCAGAATACTCACTTCCTAGATATTTTTGGGCTGAGGCGGTTAGCACTGCATGCTATGTTCTGAATAGGGTGAATGTGAGATCAAATTTGAATAAAACACTCTATGAGTTGCTAAAAGGTAGAACACCTAATTTGTCTCATTTGCATGCATTTGGTTGCAAGGTGTTCATTCATAATAATGGAAAATCTGCCTTAGGAAAATTTGATCTAAAATCAGATGAAAGAATTTTTGTTGGATATTCAAGTGTTGGAAAATCTTATAGGGTATTCAACAAAAGAACTTTAGTCATTGAAGAAATCACACATGTTGTGTTTGATGAATCTGGAAATTTGGAAGAGCCAAATGTTGTTGAAGATGAGAGTGAAGAAAACTCCCAAAAGATTGATAGAATAAATTTGAAAGAAAATATGGAAGAAAATTTGGAAAGAGAAAACCCTTTGCCTAGAGATTTAAGATTTTCTAAAAACCACCCAAGGGAATTGATTATAGGTGAACCGAGTGAGGGTGTTAGAACTAGGCGTGGATTAAACAAGGAAGTCAATCATTCAGCCTTTATTTCAACTATTGAACCCACTAACATTGATCAAGCACTTTCTGATGAATTTTGGATATTAGCCATGCAAGAAGAGTTGAATCAATTTGTAAGAAATAAAGTTTGGGAATTAACTTCAAGGCCAAAAGATCAAAGTGTTGTTGGAACCAAGTGGGTGTTCAAAAATAAAATGAATGACTCAGGAGTAGTCATTAGAAATAAGACTAGATTAGTTGCTAAGGGGTATAAACAAATTGAAGGAATTGATTTTGAGGAGTCTTTTTCCCCTGTAGCTAGACTTGAAGCAATTAGGGTTTTACTTGCCTTTGCCTGTTTTAAAGGTTTTAAATTATTTCAAATGGATGTCAAGAGTGCCTTTTTAAATGGGGTAATTGAGGAAGATGTTTTTATAGAACAACCTCCAGGTTTTGAAAATTCTAAATACCCAAATCATGTTTTCAAGTTAAAAAAGGCATTATATGGATTGATACAGGCACCTAGGGCTTGGAATGAGAGGTTGAGCACCTTCCTACTTGAAAGATCTTTTGAAAAAGGAAGTGTGGATACAACTCTCTTTTTAAAGAAATTTGGAAAGGATATACTCATTGTTCAAATTTATGTGGATGACATCATCTTTGGATCTTCAAATAAAAATCTTTGTGATGATTTTTCTAAAAAAATGAGTAGTGAATTTGAAATGAGTCTAATGGGAGATTTAAATTACTTTCTAGGATTTAGCATTAAGCAACTTGAGGAAGGTACATTTCTTAGTCAAACTAAATATATTAAGGACATCCTCAAAAAATATGAAATGGACAATGCTAAACTTGTTAGTACACCAATGAGTTTCTCAGTTTAGTTGGATAAGGACCTTAAGGGAAAATATGTTAATCAAAAGAAATTTAGAGAGATAATTGGATCTTTACTTTACTTGACTGCTAGCCGATTAGATATTATGTTCAGTGTTTGCATATGTGCTAGATTTCAATCAGACCCAAAATAATCACATTTGACAGTAGTGAAAAGGATTTTAAGATATTTACTAGGAACTCAAAACTTAGGGATTTGGTATCCTAAGTTTAGCTCTTCATTTGAAATTATTGGTTACTCAGATTATGACTTTGCAGGCTATAGAGTGGATAGGAAAAGCACTTCTGGAACTTTTCAATTCATTGGAAATTCATTAGTTTCATGGTCTAGTAGAAAACAAAATTCAGTGGCACTATCTATTGCAGAACCATAATACATTGCATTAGGAAGTTATGTGGCACAAGTACTTTGGTTAAAACAACAGTTGATTGATTTAGGATTAACTATAGACACTATTCCAATTTATTGTGACAATACTAGTGCTGTCTGCATTTCTAAAAATCCTATTCAACATTCTAGAACCAAACACATTGACATAAGGCATCATTTCATAAGGGATCATATATCCAAGGGAGAAATTGAACTTACTCATGTTTCAATTGAAAATCAACTTGCAGACATTTTTACAAAACCTTTAGCCTTTGATACCTTCAGTACATTAAGAATAATGCTTGGTGTTATTGATTTGAATGCTTAAATAAAAATGTTTTTGCAACATTGATATTTATGTTTTTCTTAGTTTATTTGTTTTAATTTTGTTTTGATTTTGTGATTTTTGTGTATTTTGAATGAGTTTATTTTAGAGTCTGTGGTTTTGTCTTTGTTTTCTATGTTTTGAATGTTTAGTTTATTTTAGTTTGATAAAAAATTCAAAAAATCCAAAAATATGTGGAAATCATCCGGGACAAAATTTTTCGTACTGGACGATGTGTGCAAATTTTATTTTGCGAGAATTCTAACCGTTTTGAGAGTAGTGTTTAATGTAGTTTGTCTGTATGATCTTATAATCGTCTAGGACAAAATTTTTTTTTCTCTCAAACGTCGGGACTATTGAATGTAGCGGTTGAGTGGACAAGATAGTTTTAAATGTGAAGTTCGTCTGTACGAACTTTTTGTTCATCCAGACGAACAGACGCCGTTTCATTGTAGGGGATGGTTTTCAATTGACATTAAAACGAATTAACTTTTGATCGTCTGTACGAAATTTTTTCGTCTGTATGATCGGTCAAGTCAAAAGTCTGTACGAAAGGATGCATCGTAAATTGTGTTGATTACAAAAAGCCATTTCATTTTGGACGAATTGGATCATCTGTACGAAATTTTTTTCGTCCAGACGAATGATAATTTTTATCCAGGATGAACTATTTTCGTCCAGGACGAACGTATCGTTTTCTTTAAATATGAAGGAATTCTAACTCAACAATTACATCTCCAAACTTCACTTTCAATTTCTTTCGACTTTAAATCGACAATGGCCTCCTCAAGCAAAAGACAAAAGGTGTTGGCTAAAAAACCTCACAGAAATGCCTCTGAAAACTTCCTTTCAATGCAAAATGAGGAATCCTTTCCTCGTTTTGCATCTGCCAAAATTACACCTTCTCGCATTCTGATTCAAAGCGAGATAAATTTCAAGGTAATGCACCTTTTTGCTTCCACCCAGTTTGGATTCATTCTTTCTCTTGTCCACCTCTACAACAAACAAACTTTTCTCTATTTCCTAGCCAACATAAGTTTTAATTCCGACCACTCCTGCATAAGTTCTTTTGTTTTCAAACAAAAAGTTGAAATCACCAAGCACGACATATGTGCCTTTCTGAACTTAAGAACTGAAGGTTATAGAGCCCACACCCGTATGAATGAAGACAACTTCAAATGGTATGAAGTCAATAGGGTGATTAGAGAAAATGGCCTAACATTTCATGTTGCTAGAGTTTTAGGAATGACCAGAAATGCTCGAATCATCCAACACATTCTTCGATCTTCAATCATTCCTAAAGTTGGTGATAGGATCAATATTACCCCACTCCTTTCTGTTGTGACCTTTTTGATTATGGATCGTAAGCCTATCGATGAAGCCCAACTTATCCTAGACCATCTTTATGGGCTTTCAGAAATTGGGCATGCAGAACAGAAGAGAAAAATGAACATCTCTTTAGTACACTTAGTTACATATATTTTGGAAAAGAAATACAACTTAGTGCATCTTGATGATGAATACGAAGAGCTGGTCTACTACAACGATGCTTCCTTCAGAGTAATTTTCAAGGAGGAAAAAGGGAAAGCACATGCCAATGCTTCTGAAGAAGAAGAAGAAGGAGAGCAAACTTCTGCACCTCAATCAGATTATCAGAATTTGATTGAGAAATTTTATAGACTTGAGACTCATGTTGATCAAAGATTTGATCAAATTGATGCTCAACTCCTGCAGCAGCAACAGGACATTGGTAGTATCAGAAATGAAGTTCACGAAATCAATACCAATGTTATGTTGATGGCCTCCTACATCAACCTATTTGGTGGCATTCCTCCTCCTCCTCCAGAAGAATAGAGAATGAGCGATGATTTTCTTTATGTTTGTTGTATTTGTATTTGCTTTAGTGTTTGTTCTAGTGTTTGTTCTAGTTGTGTTTGTTTGTCATTGTTTTAAACTTTAGTGTATTTTCTTTTGTATTGATATTATGAAATGATCCTGTAATCCTTTTCATAAATATCAATATATGTTGTAGTTGATTTTGATTTTGGATTGTTTTTGAAATGTGTTAGTTCTTATGAATTTCATAAGTCTTTTTAATCCTAATTGTGCTTAAATTAGATTGTGATTTAAGATTAATTACACTAGAAAATCTAGTCTTTCTAAATTTAAAATTTGTATATAACTTGTCATAATTAGAATTTTTAATCTCATGTCTATTCATTTAGACTACATAAAAGTTAATATTATTATTGCAATTTAGATGTTTTCTTATTTTGTATTTCTTTGCTCAAGTGATATTTATGCACTAAGAAAAATTTGAAATTTTAGATTATTGATCTTGGAAAGAATTGGTTTCAATTACTCTTGAAAATTGTACAAAGAGTACAAAAATCAAAAGGAATGCGCAAAGGTTCGCAAATATGAAAAAGAGGCACAAAATTAGTCTAATGTCAAAAGATGCACAAAAATGTGCCAAAAATTTGAAAAAGATGCGCAAAGCGCCATATGTGGTAATTCTCTTCTTTCCAAATTCTTTCAATCTCTTAATTCAAATTGATCTTATGTTCATTTATATTCTATTGAACTTTGAAATATAGAATTTTTATTCATCTCTCTTGTAATGATTTTCTATATTCAAATGTCTAAATTGAATCATATTTTTGATAAATTCTTCTTACTTACAATGTTATATCACTTCTTAAATTCTATGAATTTCGATGATTTACCTAATGTTATTAGTTTTAGATTGCATACCTTATGTCAATCACCATTTAGATTAAATTTTCAAATGAATTTCATATAATTACTTACATTTCTTGTCTATTTCTTCTTCACTTTTTGTTGTTGTAAAAAAGGGGGAGAAATTATTGTGTTTGTATGTTTTGTTTGCATTTTGATTTTGTGTATGACTTTGTGTCTATGGCTTGTGTTATTTTATTAAATTTTTTTTTTGAAAAACAAAAATATTGTTCTATGCTTCAAAATGCCTCCTTATTTTCATGTATTCTTCAATTCAGGGGGAGTTAAGGAGATTTGTTTAAATTGAAATCATAAAAACAATAATTGTTTTGCCATCATCAAAAAGGGGGAGATTGTTAAAATAGTTGCTATTTGCATGCTTTACATTTTTGCAACTTGTATAGTTTTGATGATTCCAAACAATATTGTTCAAATGTGTAGTTATCTCCTAACTATTTTAGAAGATTTATATTTGCTCTTGTGTGTACTAACATTTCAGGAAAATCAAACTCCAGACTACGAAGACTTCAAATAAAATGCAACATGAGATACTTTGTGAATTTGAAGCTTGTACTTTTCTTTGAATTAAATTTGAAAGGAATGATTGTAATTGAGTGAATAAAAACATACACACACACACACATAAAGAGATCATATAAAATTTATACTGATTGTACGGGACGATATCAGATCGTATGGGATGATCAGACAATTATCTCCTATTGAGCTCATAGAACGAATAGGAACTGGCTTGAAAAATTTTCTAAGTCCTATTCGTCCGGGATGAAATTAAATATCGTCCATGACGATCTGGTCTCTGTAAAATTTTTGTCCAGACGAAATTAATTATCGTCAGAAAATGAGTTGTTCTCTGTAACATTTTCTTCGAGACGAAATTAATTATCGTCCAGGACGATCTGGTCTTTATAAAATTTTCGTCCAGACGAAATTAATTATCGTCAGAAAATGAGTTGCTCTCTGTAAAATTTTCGTCCAGACAAAATTAATTATCGTCCAGGACGATCTGGTCTCTGTAAAAATTTCATCCAGACGAACCAATTTTCGTCCAGACGATTAACCAACTTAGAACAGTTTTCAGTAGTTTTCTAGAACGACCTAGTAATAACCGTTCGTACCAGACAAACTTAGTTCGTACGAGACAATCAGCGTGTACGAAGACATTTCGTACACATATACAAATAGGGTCGTTTCAAAGTATTTAAGTAAAATCATCCAGGACGATCCACGATCATACATGACGATCCACTGCGTACAGAATTGAAAATTTGCAGTTTTTGGGCGATTTTTCTTATCTTTTGAATAAATAGTCCAAATTAGACTGCCATCAAATCTTTTTTTCATTTGATCTTCGTGCATCTTGAGAGAATAACTAAGGAGAGAGTGTGAGAGTGCATTTAAAAGAGGATTCCTACCATTAGAGCGTGAAGGCTTCACTTGAAGTTCAAAGGTAAGAATCTCTACTTGTGAATTGGGATTACTTCACTCTTTTCCTTCTTCCTTCTAGATTTCTTGTGAAAAGATCTGTCAAGGAGATCCGGTTCGCTGCCGACACTTGGAGAGTGTGAATAGCCGAAAGGGTCGCTTCCTACACTTGGAGAGTGTGAACAGCTGTAGGGTTCTCTGCCCACACTAGGAGAGTGTGAAAGGACGGAAGGGTTCTCTTCCCACACTAGGAGAGTGTGAAAGGATGGACGGTTCTCTGCCAATACTGGGGATTGTGTAAAAGGACGATGGTTCTCTATCGCACCGGGTAGTGGTGAAAAGAGTGTGTTGTAAAGGCTTCTCCGCCTTGCTGTGGGTGCAAAAGGAGAGTCACTATTGGTATTAGTGCAATACTCAGAGGGTGCCTCTGGGGAGTGGATATAGGTCTGGTTATAGACCGAACCACTATAAATCTGGTGTCATTTACTTTACATTTTTTATGTTTCCGCATTTTATTTTTAATTTTTAAGAACTCTGTGGTTGAAAAACATTTTCTAAAATAACTTAAAAGAAAAATTTTCATTTCGGTTCAACTTAAATTCAAAGAGGGATTAAAATTTTTAAAACTACCAATTCACCTCCCCTCTTGGTAGCCTTGGGACATTAACTTAGGCTTAATAACCTAATTACTAGACTCAACAAGAAAGATTCCATCTTCTAATTTTCTAATGCTAAGCCCCCAAAATGTAGGACAACTCTCCCAACATACTCATCTCAAATTTCTTACTCATTATTTTAGAAAAATTATCACATATCCTTTTATCATAAGATCAAAAAAGTATATCATCGATATAAATCTGAACAATGAGTAATTCATCTCCTACTCTCCTCAGAAAAAGGGTGGTGTCTACACTCCCCTTCACAAACTCCCTCTCTAGTTAGAATGTGATAAGCCTCTCACACCAATCTCTCGGTTCCTGTTTTAATCTATATAAGGCCTTTTTTAATTTAAAAAAATGATTTGGAAATTGGAAACTCTCAAAACCTTGGGGTTTCTCTACAAACACATCCTCTTTTATTACCCCATTTAAAAAGACACTCTTAAGGTCCACTTGAAAAAGCTTAAATCCTTTATAATAGATAAAGGATAGTAGCACTCTAATGACTTCCAATCTGGCTACAGGGGCAAAGGTCTTCTCAAAATTAATCCCTTCTATTTGGTTGTATCCTTTAGCCACCAATCTTGCCTTATTCTTAACCACCACACTAGAATTATTCATTTTATTCTTAAAGACCCATTTAGTTCCAACTATACTTTGTCAGTTTGGTCTTTCTATAAGCTCCTAAACATCATTCCTAACAAATTAGTTTAATTCCTCTTGTATGGCTAAGATCCAAAACTCATCAGATAGAGCTTATTTACTGTTGGTGGGTTTATTCATTGAGACAAAGTCAGAGTGGTTCACTTCCTTTCTAAGTTCATGCCTAGTCTTAACACCTTCAAAAGGGTCTCCTTAGATCATTTGTTTAGGGTAACTCGAAGAGTATCTCTAATCTAGGCAAGGTATGTGCAGGTTCAACCCTTTCCTCCAGATCTATATTTTCTACTCCTTGGATAATCTTACCTACTCTAGTGTTTTGGGGCTATACATTCTTCTCCAAATTTTTAACTCCTTGGGTAATCTCTTCAACTTTATCTTCATCCTCAACTCTAGACTTCTTAGGATTAGATTCATCAAATACTACATGAGTAGTCTCCTCCACCACCAATGCCCTTTTATTAAACACCCTAAAAGATTTCCCCACACTTGAATACCCTAAGAACACTCCTTCATCAAATTTTGGGTCAAATTTTCCTAAGTGTGACTTCCTATTATTAAGAATGAAAATCTTACAGCCAAAGACATGGAGGTGGGATAAGTTGGGTGTCCTACCCTTAAGGATCTCATAGAGTGTATTATCAAGTTTGGCTCTAACATTCACCCTATTCAACATATAATAAGTTGTGTTTATCACTTCAGCCCCAAAAGTACTTTGGCAGTGAATACACAGCAAGCATGGTTCTAGCAATTTCAACTAAGGTCCGATTCTTCCTTTTAGCTATCCCTTTACTGAGGGGTCCTAGAAGCTGAGAAGTTGTGAATAATCTTCTTATCCTCATTATAGTATCCATATCTCTCATTTTTAATCTTTCCCCCATGGTCACTATGGATGGTCAAGATCTCACAACCTAAATTTTTCTGAATCCAAGTGAATAAGGATTTAAACTCATCAAAAGACTCATTCTTATGCAATAGAAATTTAATCCAAGTAAATCTCAAGTAGTCATCAATAATCACAAAAAGCTCTAGATTTTCCCCCCTTAGCTGGCAGTACTAATGGGTCCAAACAAATCCATGTGAAGGACTTCTAAAGGTTTAGAGGTGCTAATGTCTCTAATGGAGTGAAAAGAGGATTAGACTTGCTTTCCTAATTGGCAGGCATCACAAAGGTGATCTTGGTGAACTTATGCTTGGGGACCCCTCTAACTGGGTCCTTTTGGGTTACTCTCCTAAGGGTTTTCATATTAGCATGACATAACCTCATGTGCCACAATCATGAATTATCAGCAGTAGTTTTTAAGTAAAATGAAGTAGCACATTCAATATTATTTAAGTCAAGCATGCAAACATTATTGATTCGCTTTCCCTGCAAAATATTGTTGTATTTAAGCTTATAATACAAGTATTTGCCACGAAATTTATAATGAAGCCCTTATCACAAAGTTGACTGATATTGAGCAAGTTGTGTTTCAGTCCACCTATATGCAAAATATTTTCAATCAAAAGATTCTTGGAGTTTCCGATTATACCTGTGCCCACCACTTTCTTGGTGGTCTTGTCTCTAAGAGTAACCTTGCCTCCAGCCCTAGCCTCCAGCAAAATGAATTAGTTAGCATCTCTAGTCATATATCATGAGTATCTACTGTCCAAGTACCACATGATCTCATGAGGCCTTTTATGAGAGTACGCCTACAAAATCATCAAACATCAGATTTAGGAACCTAAACATGTTTGGGTCCCTTCTTATGAAAAGAAGAATGCAATGCATATATGTTATGCTATGAATCATGCAAATTGGGTCTCCACACCCAATGTGTACTACAATGAATAGTGCAACTGTGTGAGATGTGTCCTAACATGCCGCATGAAAAACATCTAACACTAGGAAAAGGATTCACTAATCTACTCGGGCGGTGATGCTTCCTTTTAAAGTTATGTGATGCATGCAATGATGGTTTATTATTTTTAAAAACTTTGAGATTTTCTAATTTCTTAAACTCATTTTCTTACTAAATATGGGATGACTTCAAGGAATCATGTGCATCAGGTAATTCAATATGCTATTTGTTTAATGCATCAAACTTATCAAGTAATGACATATAATTGCTATCGATTGTAGAATGATCTTTAAGTAAAATTACATGCTCCTTTTGTAAATTTAAAAACTCCAATTTCAAACTTGCATACAATTTCTTATGTTTCATATATGATGGATGAATTTGTTCAGACACTTGAAGTAATTGTTCGTAGGTTAGTTCCCATACCTCTTCTTGGTCACTTTAGTAAAAATGATAGTCTGCCATCAAGCATAAGTTTGTAGTCACCTCTTCAGCTTCAGTTTTAGAGGAGTTAGATGCAGAATATGCCTAAAATGCCTATTGGAACATTTTTTTATCCTTTTTAAACTTGGGTTTCTCCTCACCCTTCTCCTTGCTAGGATGAGTCTTAAGTGTCGGATAAACAACTTTAACGTGTCCTCCCTTCCTGCATTCAAAATCGATAGTATTATTAGACATCATAAAATTTTTAATACTCTTACATTTATTCCACTTTTGATGGTCTTATGCTTCTTCCATGAAAAGCTTTTGAATTGTCTTGTGATTAAGGCAACATCATCACTTTCAAACCCAAAAGAATTAGTGTCCGTGTCGTTGGCCTTCAGCGCCACAGTTTTCTCCTTTTTCTCACATGCATCAAGATTTATTTAATTCACCCCTTGCTCATAAGCAATGAGTGATCCAAGTAAGTTATCAATCGAATAAGTATTCAAATCTTTAGATTCAATAATTATAGTAATCTTAGCATCAAAGGAAGAAGATAAACATCTCAAAATTTTATTAACTTTTTCATAGTTTGTGAGTTCTCTTCCTAAAGCATGCAGTAAGGTGACAATTTCAGTAAATCTAGTATACATGTCAGAAATCGATTCAGAAGGTTTCATACAAAAAAGTTTGTAGTCATGCAATAAGATATTGAAATGATTGTTTAACTTTATTGGTTCCTTCATATGTGATACATAATTTATCTTAAATTTCTTTTCCAGTAGCATAAGTTGAAACATGCATGTAATCTTTAGATTTTAAAGCACAGAAAAAATAGTTCAAGCATTTTGTATTTATTTGAGATAAACCCCTTTCATCAAGAGTGCATTCAGTAAATGGAAGTGGAGTAGTAATGCCATTAATTTTACTAGTCGAAGGTGTATAACCTTCTTTAATAAGCATCCACATGCGATAGTCAATCAATTATAAAAATGTAGATATGCGAGTTTTCCAGAAATTAAAAGGAATATTATCAAAAAGAGGTGGTTAGTTAATAGAATACCCTTCCATAGCATTACAATTTATGGAGTTAGCCATAGATCAAAATTCAAAAGTTTTCAAAAACTTGATTTTATGAATCCCGCTCTGATACCACTTGAAAGTTTGTTAGGGATGTTAAGCCCTTATAAACTAGTCCAAGGCTAACCAAGATGAGGGGGGGGGGGGGGGGGGGGGGGGGTTGAATTGGTATTTTAAACTTTTTTTGATCAAAACGCAAGATTAAACCAAACCAAAATTCACCACAAAAAAATCAAAGTGCACAAATTAAATGCAGAAAAGGCAGTAAAAAAGAACACAGAAATTTATAATTGTTCGGTCAACTTAACCTACGTCCACTCCCTATAGGCGGCCTTCGAGTATTGCACTAAATTCAGTGACTCTCCTTTTGCTCCCACAGTAAGGCAGAGAAGCCTTTAAAAACCTTCTTTTCACTAACACCAGTGGGGCAGAGAACCCAACTTCTTTTGCTTCCTCCTGAAGCTGGCAGTGAACCTAACTCCTTTTGCTTCCTCCTAAAGAAGGTAGAGAACCTAACTTCTTTTTCTTCCTCCTGAAGTAGGCAGAGAACCTTAATCAGTTGCTGAAGTGGACCTCTCTTGATCCCCAAAGGAATTAGGGATGATGACCGGAGAAGATGACTCGGATCCTTACTTGGAGCAACCATTGTGAAATCCCTTACAAACTCTCCCTCTTAAGATCCTCTCCCTCTCTCCCTTTCTCTCCCTCTCTTCTAGACTCTCTCAGGTAAAAATAACATCCAAAGAATGCTTCCTTGAGTAAATAAGAGGTGTTAAATAGAAGAGCTTTAGAATAGCTCTTAATTGCAACAAACTGACATTATCATCCTAGATGATATTAATATTGTCCTATACGATCAGTGCAAATTTAGCTCAATCAACTAGGATGATTTGGGATGGTCAGAAGGAAATTTGTTCATATCATCCAGGTTGATAGTATAATTAGTTCAATCCATCGAATATCATCCAGTACATCACCCTGGATGGATGTCTAGATGATGAAAAAAATTGCTATATCGTCTAGGATGATTCCACGATAGTCAAGGATGATTAGTTCAACATGACAAATATTATCCAGAACATCAACCTTAATGGATGTCTAGATGATGGAAAAATAACTTGATCATCCAGGATGATCCCCGATCATCCTATAAGAATAGTTTGATTTAGTACATATAGTCCAGAACATCATCCTTAATGGTGCCAGGCCGATGTTTGATTGTCTAGGAGAAATTAAGGTTTTATTTAACTGATGATCCTGGATGATCCTGTGATCATCTAAAATGATATGATCGTTCAATTAAAATAGATGTGGTGGCTGATTCTTTCTTATTTGAGCCTATCATCCCATCTAATATGAATACCATCCAGGATGACACGCTTAATGATGACTGCCTTAACTAGGATGCCCTAATTAGGGTTTCTATTTTTAATGGATCAACTAGGAGGATTTTTGGATCATCTCGGATGATGTGAGTAAAAACAAAAACTTCTAAATTAGTCAAAAATTTTCCCAAGTGTGTGTGTGCAAGGTTACTTAGCATCAGGAATCATATCGTTTATAATTGACTCAAGAAAAGGTAAAAGATTTACAAATTGACTCAGTCCTAGTCTACCTAATCCTGAGCAGGTTCAAATTTTATTTTTAATTTTGTAGACCTAAAATGTTAGTAGGAAAGGCAGTCGTAGAGAACCAGAAGTGTTTACTATCATCAAAATTTTATTACCTTAAATTAGATTCGCAACAATTTCTTCTAATTCTTATTGTGGTGGCATGTTGCATTTCCATTTATTGTATTGTCTTACCTATGAGGCTGATACTTATTCTAGGAGGACTATGGTGGTTTTTATTTGTGGGAAGAGGGTTGGATACTATATGATACACTGGTGGTTCTCTTACCTCCCTTTTGGCTATTTAGTTTTATGGATATTTTTTGTTCTTTGTTCTCTTTCTTACAGGATCTTTTTTGTGCAGGTCATTGTGCTTCTAATTTTTTGGACAGAGAGCTTGTGCTGATTATCAACATTGCTGCCCTTCTTTTTGGGTGCTCTTGCTTGTGCATCATAGAATGTACTTAGGTATAATTATATTTTTTAAGTAGTGGGGATCTTGAGCTCATATGATTTTTATTTTTTGTCTTGTAGCTCTTTGGAGTAGTAGAGAGCTCGAGGTCCCTTTAAGGACCTTGAATTTTTCCTATTTAATCAACGTGTAGGCCCCTCTGTGGGTTTCCCTTAAAAAATGTATTATATGATAAGATCATCTCTATCTTAAGAGATCAAAAGTATAAATTAGACTTTGAATTTGTGACTCAAGATGAGTAATTTTAACTTTTTTTTTGTTGGAGCTATGAGATGACTCGCTAAGAATTCTACATCTTATCTTATTTAACTTATCTAACTAATTTTTTTACTTGCAAAATTTCAAAAAAAAAAGAAAAAAAAAAAAAGAAACATAAGGACCCTATATCAAAATGAAAAGTGATAGCATCCTCTGAGTATAATGAGGACCCTGCTACCTTGCCTATTTTGGGCACAAAAGTTTGGCTTAATGTGCATTATCTATAATACCCAATAATGTATCATCATAGAGCTAGCATATATGCTCTTATAAAGTTCAGAACATATACACAAAAAAACTTAGCAAAAGTTCTACCCCCAAATACAAACTATCATCCATTTGAATGTAATGTGTGAAGTAATGTAATAAAGAGAAAACTACATATATAAAAGAAATTGTATTCATTTATTGATTCAGATATTTATAAAAGACTCATACTCTGTTGGAAAGTAAGGTGGCAGAGCTACACCATAATAAGCCTGGGTTTCTGTGCCTATCACACACACACACGCACGCACGCACACACACACACACACATAATTAAATACATTTACTTAAAGTCTTTGAGATCAAAGTATTCTATGAAATTCCAAAAGAGCGTAACTTCCAAGGGAGAGGAGATCATCTTTTGGATCCCCATTTATATGTTAAGTAGGTGTATTTAATTCTTTTATAATTTAAGATGTTGTGCAACTCAATCATTATAAATTTACATTTATAATGACTCATATATATGTATATCTTTCCTAGGTATATTCTATTTTGACTCTTGAAAGAAATATAAAGTGTATAGAAAAAGTATTAGCATTTAAAAATAAAGTGCAAGGCAATTGTGTAATATCCAAATACTTCTTTTATTATGCTTGAGGAGCCTAAGTGCACCCACAAAAATTTAAATTCATGACATTTTGAGTTGCATAAATATAAGTAAACAAATGCAAGGTGCTCTCTAAGCAAAACACCCGACAAGCAATTCAAACCACCAGCCAAACCTAGGCAAGAGTTGGTTATCCTAATAAACTAGCTAAGTGTGTAACAGAAGTTGTGTGGATTTGATATGTCTTGTAGGAGTTTAATATTTAAGTTGCATGAATTTTGGATGTTTATTCATTAAGGCCAAAAGGGGTTATATAATTAAAGTTTATCTTGTATAAAATTGGATTTTATTATTTGAGTTTTAATGGTTCTAGTTGATTATATGGTCTTAAATAATTTGTAAGTTAAGAACCCCATGCATGGGTTCTACTAATTGAAAGTTCGTGAGGGAAAACCCTAATGAACTAGCCTAAGGCCAACCAAGAAGGGGGTGAATTTTATTCTTATGTCCATATTCTCTCTCCTCTCCACTGTTGTGCTATGACAATCAATTTTTCCCTATTCCTACTAGATCATGTTCCTATTGCATTCGGTCTTCTTGTATGCTATTTAGATTCTACTGGACTTTATTGCAGTTTTGTGACCTAAGGACTTTCATCCTTTGGTTCTTTACTTTATTTTTCCTCACGGCGGTTGGTTCATCTTCATCTAAGTCCTCATCTTGGGGTACTCTGCCCGTAGCTTCGGTTGTCAGTAATAAAGGCTTCTTTAGTGATGCTGGTAATGATTCTAACCCTAAATCTCACAAATTTTGAGATGTTTTTGCTGGCAGTATTTCATCGAAAGACTCTGGTTTTTCTTTTACTAAATCTATGGTTAAAGGTGTTCCAGATTTATTGGTTTCTGAGGATGATATAATTAAACTTCCATCTCCTTATTAATTTACACTGGTAGGAAAGTTTTCATTAAATAATTTGAATCTCGACTTGATTAGGTCTTTTTTCGGCAATCTGAAATTGTCTAGTTTTTACTCAATTGGCTTACATCACCCTCGACATGTTGCTATCCAACTTACAAATAATTTGGATTATAGCCATATTTTTGCAAGAAGATCTTACTATATTAACAACTGTCAAATGAGGCTTTTAAAGTGGACTCCTTACTTTGATATTAAAGAGGATTCTCCAATCGTTCATATTTGGATTTCATTTTCGAATTTGAGGTTAAGTTTCTTTAATTTGCATGCTCTTCACACCTTGGGATCCATTTTTCAAAGACCTCTTCAATCAGACCAAGCTACTTCCTCAACATCTTGGCCCTGTGTTGCCCGGATTTTGGTGGAATTGGACATAACCAAAAAACACCCACATAAAGTATGGTTTTGTCCATAAAGTTCATGTTATTTACAAACGGTTGAATTTCTAAAAATTCCTGATTTTTGCTCTTATTACAAAGTGCGTGAGCATTCTTTTAATGAATGTTTTGTGGCTCACCCAATTTAAAAAAAAAAAAGGGTGCATAGAAGGAAAAATTGTAGAGCATTATGGTAAGAATGATGGTGGTGAACAGGAGACCTATATCCCTTTAGAAGTTTATAGTGATAAATAAAAGTTTGTTAGGGATGTTAAGCCCTTATGAACTTTCCCAAGGCCAACCAAGAGGGGTGTAGGGGGGGGGGGGTGAATTGCTATTTTAAAAAATCTTTCACAATTAAAACAAAACTTAAACAAAACCAAAATTTACCACAAAGAAAATTAAAGTGCGGAAATTAGATGCGGAAAAAATAGAAGTAACGAACACAGATATTTATAGTGGTTCAATCAAGTCGACCTACGTCCACTCCTCTGAGGCACCTCCAGGTATTGCACTAAACTTAGTGACTCTCCTTTTACTCCCACAGTAAGGCAGAGAAGCCTTTGTAAAACCTCAGTTTGATCGACACTGGTAAGGTGGAGAACCCAACTCCTTGTGCTTCCTTCTGAAGTAGGCAGAGACTTGATTGATTGCTCAAGTAGACATCCCTCAAACCTCTAAGGAAAAGGTATGATGCTCAGAGAAGAAAACTTGGATCCTTGCTTGGAGCATCCTTTATGAAACCCATCACAAACTTCCCCTCATAAGATCCTCTCTCTCTCTCTCTCTCCCTTTCTCTCCCTCTCCTCTAGGCTCTCTCAAGATAAGATAGCAGCAAAAGATACACTCCTTGAGTAAACAAGTGTTCTTAAATAGAAGAGCTTTGGACTAGCTCTTAATTGACACAAACTGACTTTATCATCGAGGATGATCGGCTGATCGTCCTATACGATCAGCATAAAATCAGCTCAATCAGCCAGGATGATCCGAGACGATCAGAAGGAAATTTGTTCATATCATCCAAAATGATAGTATATCATCATGTATGATTAGTTCAATTTAATGAATATCATCCAATGTATTTCCCTGGATGGATGTCTAAATGATGAAAAAAATAGCTTGATCGTCCAGGACGATCTCACGATCATCCAGGATGATTAGCACAAAATGTTGCATATCATGCAGCACATCCCCATGGATGGATGTCTGGAAGAAGGAAAAATAGCTTGATCATCCAGGACGATCTCACGATCATCCCAGAAAATTAGCACAACACATCATATATCATCCAGAACATCGCACTACTAGTCCAGAACGAATATATGGTTTGATTATAATGATCGTCCCGTATGATACTAAGATCATCCAGGATGATAATGTCGGTTTATCAAATCTTAATTACTTTTTTTAATTACAAGATTAATTTAGGCATAATTGTTTTTCATAGTCCAGGATATTATCCTGGATGAGGTCAAAAAATATATCTTACCTTAACTGATTTGGCAGCTGATTCTTTTTGATTTGATCCTATCATCTAGAATGATGATAACATTTTATATGATGATGTGTATAATGACGGCTGCCTTAATATGGATGCCCTAATTAGGTTTTTATTTTTAATTGATCATCCAAAATGATATAGAGATCGTCCAGGATGATGTGATCAAAATAGAGAACTCTAAAACACTCAAGATTTTTTTTTCTTAAAGTGTGTGTGCAAGATTACTTGGCATCAGAAAGAACATCATTTACAATTGAATCAAGAAAAGATAAAAGATTTACAAACTGACTCAGTCCTAGTCTACGCAATCTTGAGCTAATTCAAATTGCAGTTTTGATATTGTAGACTTGAAATGTCAGTAAACAAGGCAGTCGTAGAGAAATAGAAGTGTTTGCTATCATCAACATTATATTTCCTGAAATTAGATACACAATAATCTCCCCCTTTTTGATGATGGCAAACACAAAAATAATAAAAGCAGTTCAAGGTAGTTTAATGGAAACAGTGAGAAGAAGCAAACATAATTCAACTATCAACAATAGAATCAAACTATATAATAAATAGTACAACAAACTACTCCCCCTTTTGACATCATAAAAAGAAGGAAGAAAGGAGAAAAGAAACAAAACAGAGACTACAGAAAAGAATCAAACTACAAAAAAAAGACAAAAAGAATGATGGCCCTTAATCATCTGAAGGAGGTGGTGGTGGTGGTGGTGGTGGCTAGTGAAAGTAGCTGGAAAGAGTGGAAAACTGCTCTTTAAACCAGGCCATATCCTAGTCGTGCTGGCGCTGCTAGTGTGCCACGTAAGAGCCAAAGCAGGCTATATCCTTAGCATGTTGCTGCTCCTGTACAACAATATAGGTCTTGAATCATGTCTCCCACTGGTCAAATCGCTCAACTAGCTGATTCAACTGAGAGTGCTGGCGGAGTGGAGCAGGTGCAGGAATAGGAGCTGGAGCCTCCTCCTCCTTAGCTCCCTTGGCTTCCTTATACCTCAGATAGAGACGAGTACTGTGAAGGATATGGAAGGAGTTATTGGAGTAGAAGGAAGGTTGGAAGTTGGGAGGGGCAGGATATTGGAGGTTGTATTTTGATTCTAAGATATAGGCCTAAACCCTAAACCCTAAGATATAGGAAATGATTTATCTTAGGAAAAGATTGGGCTTCCTCCTCTGGAGCTCGAATAGTAGTCAGATGTTCAATGTAGCGAAAGATCAAATCAGCGGCATTGAATTCACGACGGTGGAATTTTGAAAACAGGTTTTGAAAATGCTAGTTTTCTTTGGGAATTTTGAAATTGAGATTTAATTCTAATTATAGAAGTCGAATCAACTCGCTCGGAAAAGTATATCACCCCGAAAGGCGAGAATAAAATTCCACAACGGTGTTCAGGCTTAGAATTATGTAATTCATCTTGAATATCACGGCTAGATTCTAAAGGGAACTCAACACGGCCCCAAGGGGACGAGGTAGGGTTCAAATAAATAATCTTGTTATGATACTCAAGGAGTGTGATTGCCGAATTCATATGAAAGTTCGATGGGGATGTTAAGCCCTTATGAACTTATTCCCAAAGCTAATTAAGAGAGAGGTGATTTGGAATAGAAGAATCTTTTAAACAAAGACAAAAACCTAAACTAAAATCACCACAAAAAGTGCGGAAGAAAAATAAATGCGGAAGCGATAATAAGAAAAGAACACACCGGATTTATAGTGGTTCGGTCAAACCTTGACCTACGTCCACTCCTTGGAGGCACCCTCCAAGTATTGCACTAACACAAGTGTCTCTCCTTTAGCCCCCACAGCTAGGCGGAGAAGCCCTTACACAATCACTTCCACCTCTCCCGGTGCGGCGGAGTTGCCGGGTCCTTTGACACCAAAGAGACTTCTTCTCTGGTGAACTTACCTCGAGACAAGCCTTGAATCCGATGGTACTAAGGTGCGAGTTCGCCGGAGCAACCGTGTGGAACCCCTCCACACTCCCTTGAGTCCCCCCTCACAGGATCTTCTCCCTCTCTCAAACTCCACCCTTTCCTCTCTCCCTTTCAAGCTCTCTCTTCAAGTTTCCCCCACAAGAACGAAGCTACAATGGCTGCCAAAGACACTTACAAAGTGCCTTGCCATAGCTTAAATAGAGGCTCTCAAAACGAGCTCATTAATGCAAGTTGCCGCCATTATCGTCCAGGACGATAGACATATCGTCCTGGCCGATCAGTACAAATTAAGCTCATTAGCCCAGGACGATTTGAGACGATCAGAAGAAAATTGGTTACATCGTCCAGGCCGATCTCACGATCGTCCTGGCCGATTAGTTTAAAACCGATTTCAATCGTCCTGATCATAGCCCTGAATACAAGCTGTCCGATGAAGATCGTCCAGGACATCGTCCTGGCCGATCATTCGATCGTCCCGGACGATGTGATCGTATCAATCAACCATTAATGCTTTCCAAAGATACCATATCAATTTAGGCATGATTGAGTTAGATCGTCCTGGACGATAATAATATCGTCCTGGCCGATTTCCTAAAACAAAGAATTCCTAAACTGATTATGGCGGCTGATTCTTTCTGAATTGAGATTATCGTCCTGGCCGATACAAGTATCGTCCAGGCCGATCTGTTGACGGCTGCCTTAATGAGGATGCCCTAAATAGGGTTTCTGATTTTGGACAGATCGTCCAGGACGATATAAATATCGTCCCGGCCGATATTACCAAAAATAGAAATCTTATAGGGAACAATAAGAGATCTTCTAAATTACAATTCAATTGGTCCCACACCAAATACAACAGACTCAAGAAAGAAAAAAGATTACAAACTGACTCAGACCTAGTCTACCCATTCTTGAGCTGATTCCAAATTGCAGTCCGATCGCGGGAACCTGAAATATTAGCACAAAAGGCAATCGTAGAGAAATAAGGAATGTTTGCTATCATCAAAATCATAAATCATAGATCCGTAACAATCTCCCCCTTTTTGATGATGGCAAAACATTTCAATTTGAATTTTCATAAAAGTAAATCCTCCTAATCTCCCCCTCACTAGAATAAACCCTTTTAACAAAAATAGGGGAGATGAAAATATTTTTGTTGTTTTAAAATTTTTGACAAGAAAAAAAGATACAACGTTCTCCCCCTTTGACATTATCAAAAAGAGAGGAGGCACAAACAAAAAACAAAACGAACAAAAAAAAACATTCCCTGATCAAGTGAAAAAACAAATGTTCTTAAAATGAGAAAGTTACCTCTGGGTTTTAATCAAAAAACTTAGTAGAATTGGATTGACAACACATAGCCCAGTAAAGGTTAGAAAATCAAGAATTGATAATCCAAACTCAAGTTCTTTAAAAAGGCTCAAAAACTTTTTAATTCAATATCTAAATCAAGGAATAAATTAGAGAAAGAAACTGTAATTTTTTAAAACTCCTTTCATAAAATATATCTAATAGAAGATTAATGCAGGATTTGTTGAATCATGAGTCAAGATTTTCAAACTCAAGCATCGAAAAATCAAGGGTTTTCTTAAGCTTTAAGAAGTATAAGAATGGTAAGCATTAAAATTTAGTGGGCTCATTTTATGCCTCTTGACAATTGGTTGGCGCACTGCGCATCTTTTGATACACTTTGTGTATTCTATATTTTTCAATTTTAGCGCTTTGCGCTTCTTTTATTTTTGGCATCATTGGCCAATTTTTTTGATTATGCTACCTTTCTGAAATCTTAAATACCAAAAGTAAACCCATACTATTGATAAAGCGAATTTCTTGATTAAGAAAATTTTGAATTAGATTCAACAACTTGCAAAAGATTCCTATGCGATAAATAAAATATAGGGAGATAAAAAATTTAGTTTCAAAAACCAATTTAAAAGATGAAAAAGATTTTAAATCAAAAGTAGAAAAACCTCTTTTAGGAAACAGAGATTGAAAGTCAAAAACATGAGTTTCCTTCCTTTGATTGTTTTTAGAGAAGTCAATCACAACTTACTAAAGATTTCAAGAAAAATTAGGAAGTAAATTTTTCATTTCTAGAAAAGTGAATGTGTGTGTAGATTAGAGAAAAATTTTTACGAAAAAAAAAAAATTCAAAGAATAAACAAAACAAAAACGTAAAATAAAAATGAAAAAACATAAAAACAAAAACACAACAAAAAAGAAACACAAAAACACAACACAAAAAAAATACGAAAGGCTCTTAACCATTATCTCTCTCCTGGTCTGATGCTTCAGAGACCAGATCTGCCCATGAGATTTTTTGCTTTTCATTATTTCCCCAGTTTAAATTTAACTTTGCCTTACCCTTTTCTTTTGCAGGGAGAATTCTTAAATTAGGGCACTTATTTTTCATATGTCCAGGTTTCCTGCATTTAAAACAAATAACGTCAGAGGAAATATTAACATCCTTACCAATTTTACCTTTTTTCCACTTCTGCTTATGCATTGGTGAGCTTTGTGATTTGCTTGACAATTCCTTTCTGTCGTTACCAACTAAGCTTCCTCTTTCCGTATCTTCGGCTTTTAGAACGATCGTCTCACCTGCATCCAAAAGTCTTTGACTCAACCCTTGCTCGTAGGCAATGAGTGAGCCAATCAAATTATCAATAGAATAATCATTCAAATCTTTAGACTCACAAATAGCAACAACTTTAGAATCAAATTTATCCAGTAGACATCGAAGAATTTTGTTAACTTTTTCAAAATTTGAAAAATCTTTTCCTAAGGCATGCAATGATGTAGTAATTTGAATGAACCTTGTATACATGTCTAAAATCGTTTCAAAAGGTTTCATAGAAAACATTTCAAAATCATGCATTAAAATATTCAACTTGCATTGCTTGATTTCACTAGTGCCTTCGTATATGGTGTGCAATTTATCCCAAACTTCCTTGCCGGTAGTGCACGTGGAGATTAACAAAAAATCATCAGAACTTAAAGCACAGAAAAAACAGTTTAAAGACTTTGCATTTAATTGAGCATCCATTCGTTCATCCCTATTCCATTGATTAAAAGGAATATCAGTTTTAATTCCATTAACAATATGTGATGGTGATGAATAACCAGTTAAAATCATATGCCACATACGAAAATCAATCGATTGCAAAAAAGTAGACATGCGAATTTTCCAAAAATCAAATGTAATATTTTCAAACAATGGTGGTCTAGTGATTGAATATTCTTCCGCAAAAATACGATTAGAAATATTAGCCATGGATCGAAATTCAAAAGCTTTTAAAAACTTATTTTATGAAAACCGCTCTGATACCACTTGAAAGTTCGATGGGGATGTTAAGCCCTTATGAACTTATTCCCAAAGCTAATTAAGAGAGAGGTGATTTGGAATAGAAGAATCTTTTAAACAAAGACAAAAACCTAAACTAAAATCACCACAAAAAGTGCGGAAGAAAAATAAATGCGGAAGCGATAATAAGAAAAGAACACACCGGATTTATAGTGGTTCGGTCAAACCTTGACCTACGTCCACTCCTTGGAGGCACCCTCCAAGTATTGCACTAACACAAGTGTCTCTCCTTTAGCCCCCACAGCTAGGCGGAGAAGCCCTTACACAATCACTTCCACCTCTCCCGGTGCGGCGGAGTTGCCGGGTCCTTTGACACCAAAGAGACTTCTTCTCTGGTGAACTTACCTCGAGACAAGCCTTGAATCCGATGGTACTAAGGTGCGAGTTCGCCGGAGCAACCGTGTGGAACCCCCTCCACACTCCCTTGAGTCCCCCCTCACAGGATCTTCTCCCTCTCTCAAACTCCACCCTTTCCTCTCTCCCTTTCAAGCTCTCTCTTCAAGTTTCCCCCACAAGAACGAAGCTACAATGGCTGCCAAAGACACTTACAAAGTGCCTTGCCATAGCTTAAATAGAGGCTCTCAAAACGAGCTCATTAATGCAAGTTGCCGCCATTATCGTCCAGGACGATAGACATATCGTCCTGGCCGATCAGTACAAATTAAGCTCATTAGCCCAGGACGATTTGAGACGATCAGAAGAAAATTGGTTACATCGTCCAGGCCGATCTCACGATCGTCCTGGCCGATTAGTTTAAAACCGATTTCAATCGTCCTGATCATAGCCCTGAATACAAGCTGTCCGATGAAGATCGTCCAGGACATCGTCCTGGCCGATCATTCGATCGTCCCGGACGATGTGATCGTATCAATCAACCATTAATGCTTTCCAAAGATACCATATCAATTTAGGCATGATTGAGTTAGATCGTCCTGGACGATAATAATATCGTCCTGGCCGATTTCCTAAAACAAAGAATTCCTAAACTGATTATGGCGGCTGATTCTTTCTGAATTGAGATTATCGTCCTGGCCGATACAAGTATCGTCCAGGCCGATCTGTTGACGGCTGCCTTAATGAGGATGCCCTAAATAGGGTTTCTGATTTTGGACAGATCGTCCAGGACGATATAAATATCGTCCCGGCCGATATTACCAAAAATAGAAATCTTATAGGGAACAATAAGAGATCTTCTAAATTACAATTCAATTGGTCCCACACCAAATACAACAGACTCAAGAAAGAAAAAAGATTACAAACTGACTCAGACCTAGTCTACCCATTCTTGAGCTGATTCCACAGTCCGATCGCGGGAACCTGAAATATTAGCACAAAAGGCAATCGTAGAGAAATAAGGAATGTTTGCTATCATCAAAATCATAAATCATAGATCCGTAACATCATATTCAAAGCCTTATCAAAGAAGGATGTATCTCCTCAAAGGGAGGTATCACCTTTCAATGATAATTCTTCTAATATGATAACGACAATCACTTTTTGACTTTTCCCAAAGAAATCTATGAGGTTTTTTTTTTTAAGATTAATTTTGAAATCAGGTGTGTGGGGTTCCAAATCTCCTACAAGCGCAAGCCCTCATAGTTAATTACATCGTAGGGAGACAGAGTCCCCTACGAAAACTCTCGATTAAAATAAGAACAAAATTTTGTTAGATTTTCTAGGAGTGATATCAAAAAGAGAAGTGAATTTTGGAAACTCAAAAGGGAATGGATCAAAATTGAACAGTTATTAATGGAGTTAAAGGAGGAGAGGTAGGGGACACTTTGAGACTCCAGAACCATCCAGAAGTGTCCCAACTTAATCTAAGTGTTGGGCTTTATGTTTTGGATTAAAATGATATTTAATTAGAGTTGAGCATTTCATTAGAAATTTGGGATCAGATTCCCGAAGTTTGGGGTCTTATAATCAAAGATCTACCCCGGATCCTAAATATATTTTGGACACTGGACCATAGTCGTCCGATCCTAACTAATGCAGTGCAAGGTCTGGACTTACCCCGGCTTGGATTGGGGAGCCAGCTAACCACCTAATCGATTTAAAATACATGAATCCGGTCTCTTTTTTTTATGAAAGAGTTGTAGGGACGTTGTAATTAAGGTTTTGGAGAGTTGGGGCCGACATCTAAAATTTTTCCTAGCTGGCCCCTTTAACTTATATTGGGTGCTAAAATGCTAAACTGATGTAATTAAATTTTTTTACTCTTTTAGTTTGTATCTAATGCAATGCATGCCGGCCGACAATTGCCAAATCAAGTATGCTTGAAATTTTAAAAACAGGCTTAGAAAATAATTTTTTTTTAGAAGACTGGGCTTCCCCAGGTCCGACACCTCGTCCTCATAGGTTAGACTATCCGGACTCTACCCGCAGGCGGGGAAGGGTCTAAAACAAGGAAAGAAGAAGTGCAGAAATATGCATGCGACCCCGGGGTCGATCCCCGGCTAATTCCCTAGATTCGTTATCTTTCTATGTTATTTAGACTCACTAAAATTTTAGCCTTTTTAAAGTTATGAGTATAAAACTTTCACACCCTTACGAGCCTCACGTATCCAGGCGAAAACAAAAGCGGCACACAATCGCCAAAAAACTAAGAAAAGCAATCAATCCTAAAGGCAATCAATTCAAAACATCAAATATAAATTAATTAATCAATAAATGTCCATAGACAAAGTTGCCTTGCTTATTACAAACCAGAATTTTGCAGAAAGTAAAGTGGCCGGGCACCACTAACAACAACCCAGATTCTAAACCTAGTAATGACGCAAGCAGTTTTGAGTGGGATATTCTCAATCTTTAAATCTTCAGTCTTGTTCTTCTTCGGGCTCCTTTTGCTTCAAGCTCCTTTGATTCTTCGCATTGGACTACCCAAATGGATAAGAGGACACTTCTTTTAAGGGGAAGGCCACTCTTTCCTCTTTGGGTAGGGAGGAGTGTGGCCCAAATTTGGATCTCCAAATAGAAAAGGTCTACTCCCCTTGGGGGCATCCTTTTCTCTTCGGAGTCCAAGCTTTGGACCTATATATCCCAACTCAAAGCTGACTTTCACAACACTTAATAATTACACAAATTACATTTACTTGAAAATAAAATCTAGACTCACCTGCAGAGTTATCCTAAGCAGTTAATAAATAAGATGCAGTTATTCCCATGCAATTATATATGTGTAGAAAAGAAAGTAAAACACACTGGCCACACTCTTTTTATTTGGGGGCTTTAGCAGCTGAAGCACCTGTGCAAGCAGTTAAAATAATTGATAATTTTTTTTATTGATTTAGCCCCCTTTTATTGCCCTGCATGAATGTGGCCACCTGCAGAAAACTGTGTGAACATCTAGATCGTACCTAACCTAAGGGTAATCTAGTTGCCAAACATATCAGTCCATCCACAGTGCAGAAAAGTAAACAGACACAACAAAGCAATTTCATCCACAACATGCAGTGAAAACCACGTAAAATCCGGCACACAACAGCAAAGTAAACACCCGCCTAACCTAGATCTAGAGTTGGTTGTCCTAGCACATCAACTAAAGTGTGTGTAAAAAAAGGTTGTGTGGTTGGGGTAGGTCCTGAAGTAGGTAGTTTGTTAAAGTTGACTAAAGTTTTAGATTTGTTAAGGCTTAAAAGGGAGGTTTGAGTTAAACTTTAAATATTTATAAATTAGGAATTTTAATTAAATGTATTTTAAGAGTTAATTGATTACTACCTTTGTTTCACACCGAGGCCGTGAAGTTTATTTCACCTTCCTTGGGGCTATTCTAATAGCCTCGTAGGCCTGGGTTACCTAATAGCAATCGGGGTTAATTAAGTTATTTTAAATTGGTTGGAATTAAAGGAATGAATCAATATTAGGTGAATTGATTACTGATTTTAATGGGTTGGTTGAGAATTTTAATATCCTATTAAAAGAATTTTAAGGGTTAGAAGAGTTAACAGGTTTTAAAGAGTTATCCGGATACACTAACTAAGGGGTCAAAATTCAGCTTTCAAAACTAGAGTTAATCTTAAGGGTTTCAGATTTTTAATGAATACTAGACCTAATTATGAGTTATTAGACAGGTGGCACACTCAAGTTGGAGTTTTCTATGAAAAATTATGATTTTTAGAAGTTCTGCCCCGTTCTGACCTGAGGTTACCTAAGATGCTGATTCCTTAGTATTAGCTAAGTTATGAATGTTTGATGTTTCTAGGAAGTGATGAATTCTAATTGAAGTCACTATCCACTAAGTTGATTAATCAAAATTTTTCTGTAGTTAAGAGTGAATTTTAGGAATTTTGCACACTCGTAGGGATTATCAAGTTACTACGACTAAGGGGTCTGCTTAAGGATTTGAACCCAAATGAGCACTAAACTCCTTGGGATCAATTTTAAAGGTCATAAATGACCTAAGGACAGATCAACAAGTGTTTAAGACCCTTTTGGGATTTTTAAGATTTTTAGGATTAATTAAAATTGGTTAACCCTTGATTTTATCTAAGGACTAAATTAAAATCAATCTAGAGATCAACTTAATAGGGTTTCAATCCTTATTGATTAGGGGATTAATTAGAGACAATTATGGACATCTTAATGGATTTTATAAATTAAGAATAGTTCATTATCAACTGATTAGGGTTAAGGCCATTTCTAAGAAGGATTTTTTTGAGGCTACTACTTGGGGAACCAAATGAACTTCAAATTTGATGAAATTTGGACCATAGGATCACCTGACCCTAAGGACTAAACCCACCAAATTTGAGCTCAATTGGAATACTCTATGGTGGTTAACTAAACCACCCAAGGTGAGCTCTAAGTCACCTTCAAATCACTATAGGGGTCTATCCTAAGCTTGGATTGGGACAAAATCAGTGGCTCTACACTCTTGATCCTACACATCATCATCACGCCAAAAATCACACCCTAAATCCCATTGGATAGGTCTATATCCCTTCTTGAATTTAAGGGTCAAACCATGACCCTTAAACTTAAAAATTAGGGAAAATGCCCTTGAACAACTTAAAATGGAGAGGTAAAATTTGGACATGTTAGAAATAAGTCCAATTTCAATCTCCCAAAATTCCAGACCTGGTGGACATGTATTTAAAAAGTAATTAAAGAAATTTATAAAATTCTCAAATTGAAATTAAAGCTAAGATTGATCTAACCAGGGTCTAGAACCATAGAGCTTTTGTAGTGCTCCTTGAGACCTTTCCAATGAGCCTAAAAACACCTAATTTGGACAAGTGTGCAGGGAGTTATGAATTTTTGAAGATCCCTTGAATTTTTAGATTTATTATCTGGCAATTACACAGTCAGCAACCATTACCACGCGTCGCGCGTCGATTCACCAGGCAATGATTGGCGCTAACGATTAACGGCCGGGTTAACGACAGCCGTTGGATGGCAGATCGAACGGCTGAGATTAATGGCGCTCCGATACCGCGGGATTAAATTTGAGCCGTTGATCAAGATCAACGGCTGGGATTTCGTCTTCAACCTCCCGCTCGTATCCGAGACCGTAGGGCTTCTCCGGCTTGATCCGGGCGATCCCGCCGGTGAAGTCCGATGAAATTTTGCAGGGAGGATCAGGATGGTGGGAACCTTCAATCCAATGGTGGAGATCCGTTAGGGTGAAGGTTCTCTTCACACTTGACCAAACTACCTAGCTAGGGAGCTCGGGATGGAGAGATTACCGCAGAGAAGGCCTCAACGAATGAGCTTCTCTATCAGGAAGCTTCAGGGGACGGTGGAAAATAGTTCTCCTTCAAGCGTCGGGATCAGAGGACAGCCAGAGGTGCGACTTCGAGCGGGACGCCGAGAGCTTTCACGGGCGTTTGCTCGAACGGAAGGAGGGATCGATCTCTGCACTCGAAGGAAGCTTCTGGGAGTTCGAAGGAGCTCATGGAATTGAATCAGAGCGAATGCCAATGCCTCGTGAGGTCTAGCAAGCTCAGGGGTATTCGGCCACCCTTCAGGAGCTTGGACGGCTAGGATTGAACTAGGGAAGGCTCGGATCGCTGCCAGGTGGACAATGGCGACGTCCAGGGGGGATCATGGAGATCAAACTGGTGAGCAGCAGCCTTGAGCCAGGAATTGTCTGGGGGGGACCACCGAAACTCAAATTCTATTGGCTCCGACCGCCGCCGGCCATGGTCTGGGTCGGGTTGACCGGGGGAGACCGATGGGGACATGTTGGAGCCAAGGGTGAAGTCAATTTGGCCTGGGGAGACCTGGATCGAACTGGTGGTTGGGTTGGACCCAAACCTGCTCGGTTTGAGTCAAATCGAGCTCGATCCAAGTCAGGTCAGACCCTGGGTTTGGTATGGAAGGTAGGTCTGGGTCCGGTGCACCCAATGCAGGTGGCAATTGGGTCCAATTTGATCTGGGTTAAAAGGTGGCTCGGGTTGATCCAAACTTGCTCGGTTCGGGTCGATTTGGGCTCAACCTAGGTCAGGCCATACCCTGGGCTTGAGGTAGGAAGTGGGTTTGGGTCTGATGGACCCAATGCAAGTGGCAATTGGGTCCAATTTGATCTGAGCTAAAAGATGGCTCGGGTCCAAGTGTTTTTGGCTACTTTGGGTTAGCCTAACTCTTGACCCAAGCTAGCCCAAGGCATGGGCTGGCTGGAGGGGGTGTATTGGACCTAGGGCCACCTATGGGAGGTGAAAGTTTTATGGGATGTAAAGCCCTATGAACTTAGTCCCAAAGCAAATTAAAAGAGAAGTGAATCGGTAACAATGAAATCTAGATTCACCACAATGAAAAACAAAGTGCGGAAATTAAAATGCGGAAGAAATAATAAGAAAAGAACACACCAGATTTATAGTTGTTCGGTCAAACCTTGACCTACGTCCACTCCTTGGAGGCACCCTCCAAGTATTGCACTAACACAAGTGTCTCTCCTTTAGCCCCCACAGCTAGGCAGAGAAGCCCTTATAAAATCACTTCGACCTCTCCCAGTGAGCGGAGTTGTTGGGTCCTTTGACACCAAAGAGACTTATTCTTTGGTGAACTTACTTCGAGATAAGCCTTGAATCCGATGGTACTAAGGTGCGAGTTCGCCAGAGCAACCGTGTGGAACCCCCTGCACACTCCCTTGAGTCCCCCCCTCACAGGATCTTCTCCCTCTCTCAAACTCCACCCATTCCTCTCTCCCTTTCAAGCTCTCTCTTCAAGTTTCTCCCATAAGAACGAAGCTACAATGGCTGCCAAAGACACTTACAAAGTGCCATGCCAAAGCTTAAATAGAAGAGCTAAAAACGAGCTCATTAATGCAAGTTGCCGACATTATCATCCAGGACGATAGGCATATCGTCCTGGCCGATTAGTTCAAATTCAGCTCAACGACCTGGGACGATTTGGGACGATCAGAAGAAAATTGGTTACATCATCCTGGACGATATCACGATCGTCCAGGCCGATTAGTTTAAAACTGATTTCAATCATCCTGATCATCGCCCTGAATACAAGCTGTCCGATGTAGATCGTCCAGGTCATCGTCCTGGCCGATCATGTGATCGTCCCGGACGATGTGATCGTATTAATCAACCATTAATGCTTCCAAAGATACCAGATCAATTTAGGCATGATTGAGTTAGATCGTCCTGGACGATAATAATATCGTCCTGGCCGATTTCCTAAAACAAAGAATTCCTAAACTTATTATGGCGGTTGATTCTTTCTGAATTGAGATTATCGTCCCGGCCGATACAAGTATTGTCCAGGCCGATCTATTGATGACTTCCTTAATGAGGATGCCCTAATGAGGGTTTTTGATTTTGGACATATCGTCCAGGACGATATAAATATCGTCCCGGCCGATATTACCAAAAATTGAAATCTTATAGGGAACAACAGGAGATCTTCTAAATTACAATCCAATTGGTCCCACACCAAATACAATAGACTCAAGAAAGGAAAAAGATTACAAACTGACTCAGACCTAGTCTACCCAATCTTGAGCTGATTCCAAATTGCAGTCCGATCGTGGGAACCTGAAACGTTAACACATAAGGCAATCGTAGAGAAATAAGGAATGTTTGCTATCATTAAAAAACATAAACCATAGATCCATAACAATCTCCCCCTTTTTGATGATGGCAAACAATTCAATTTGAATTTTCAAAAGAAAGCAATTTCTCCTAAAATTTGAATTTTCAAAAGAAAGTAATTTCTCCAAATCTCCCCCTTACTAGAATAACACTTTTAAAAAATAGGGGAGATGAAAATATTTTTGTTGTTTTTAATTTTTTGAAAACAAGATACAAATACGGTAACAGTACAAAAATTCAACAATACATTCTCCCCCTTTGACATTATCAAAAAGAGAGGAGGCACAAAAAACAAAACGACCAAAAGACAAAAAATATTCCCTGATCTAGTGAAAAACAAATATTCTTAAAATGAGAAAGTTACCTCTTAGTTTTAATCAAAAATTTAGTAGAATTGGATTGACAACGCATAATTCAGAAAAGGGTTAGAAAATCAAGAATTGATAATCCAAACTCAAGTTCTTTAAAAAGGCTCAAAAACTTTTTAATTCAATATCTAAATCAAGGAATAAATTAGAGAAAGAAACAGTAATTTTTCAAAACTCCTTTCATAAAATATATCTAATAGAAGATCAATGCTCGAATTGTTGAATCAAGAATCAAAATTTTCAAAGTCAAGTATCGAAAAATCAAGGGTTTTCTTAAGCTTTAAGTAGTATAAGAATGGTAAGCATTAAAATTTAGTGGGTTCATTTTATGCCTCTTGACAATTGGTTGGCGCACTGTGCATCTTTTGATACACTTTGTGTATTCTATATTTTTCAATTTGACGCTTTGCGCATCTTTTATTTTTGGCATCATTGGCCAATTTTATTTTTTAATATGCTACCTTTCTTAATCTTAAAAAACAAAGGAAAACCCATCTTAGTGACAATGCGAATTGCTTGATTAAGAAAATTATGATTTAGATTCAAAAACTTGCAAAAGATTCCTATGCGATAAATAAAACGTTGGGAGATAAAAAATTTTGTTTCAAAAACCAATTTAAAAGATGAAAAAGATTTTAAATAAAAAGTAGGATAACCTCTTTTAGAAAATAGAGATTGAGAGTTAAAAATAAATTAGTTTCCTTCCTTTGATTGTTTTAGATAAGTCAAATACAACTTACCAAAGATTTCAAGAAAAATCAGGAAGTATATTTTTCATTTTTAGAAAAGTGAGTGTGTGTTGATGAGAGAAAAACTTCACAGAGACAGGAATGAAAAAAGCACAAAACGAAAAACATAAAAACAAGAAACACAAAAAAAGAAAGAAAAAAAAAACACAAAAACACAACACAAAAAATATGAAAGGCTCTTAACCATTATCTCTCTCCTGGTCCGATGCTTCAGAGACCAGATCTGCCCATGAGATTTTTTGCCTTTCATTATTTCCCCAGTTTAAATTTTGCTTCGCCTTGCCCTTTTCTTTCATAGGAAGAATTCTTACATTAGGGCACGTATTCTTCATATGTCCAGGTTTCCTACATCGAAAGCAAACAATGTCAGAGGAAATATGAACATCCTTACCACTTTTACCTTTCTCCCTCTTTTGCTTATGCATTGGTGAGCTTTTTGTTTTGCTTGATAATTCATTGCTATCGTCACCAATTAAGCTTCCTCTTTTGGTATCTTCGGCTTTTAGAACGATCGTTTCACCTGCATCCAAAAGTCTTTGACCCAACCCTTGCTCATAGGCAATGAGTGAGCCAATCAAATTATCAATAGAATAATCATTCAAATCTTTTGATTCACAAATAGCAACAACTTTAGTATCGAATTTTTCAAGTAAACTACGAAGAATTTTGTTAACTTTTTCAAAATTTGAAAAATCTTTTCCTAAGGCATGCAATGATGTAGTAATTTGAATAAACCTTGTATACATGTCTAAAATCGTTTCAAAAGGTTTCATAGAAAATATTTCAAAATCATGTATTAAAAAATTCAACTTGGATTGCTTGATTTCACTAGTGCCTTCGTATATGGTGTGCAATTTATCCCAAATTTCCTTACCGATAGTGCACGTGGATATTAACATAAAATCATCAGAATTTAAAGCATAAAAAAAACAATTTAAAAACTTTGCATTTAATTGAGCATCCATTCGTTCATCCCTACTCCATTGATTAAAAGGAATATCAGTTTTAATTCCATTAATAATACGTGATGGTGATGAATAACCAGTTAAAATCATATGCCACATACGAAAATCAATTGATTGCAAAAAAATAGACATGCGAATTTTCTAAAAATCAAATGTAATATTTTCAAACAATGGTAGTCTAGTGATTGAATATCCTTCCGCAAAAGTACGATTAGCCATGGATCGAAATTCAAAAGCTTTTAAAAAACTTATTTTATGAAAAACGCTCTGATACCACTTGAAAGTTCGATGGGATGTTAAGCCCTATGAACTTAGTCCCAAAGCTAATTAAAAGAGAAGTGAATCGGTAGCAACGAAATCTAGATTCACCACAATGAAAAACTAAGTGTGGAAATTAAAATGCGAAAGCAATAATAAGAAAAGAACACACCGGATTTATAGTGGTTTGGTCAAACCTTGACCTACGTCCACTCCTTGGAGGCACCCTCCAAGTATTGCACTAACACAAGTGTCTCTCCTTTAGTCCCCACAGCTAGGAGGAGAAGCCCTTACAAAATCACTTCCACCTCTCCCGGTGCGGCGGAGTTGCTGGGTCCTTTGACACCAAAGAGACTTCTTCTTTGGTGAACTTACCTCGAGATAAGCCTTGAATCCGATGGTACTAAGGTGCGAGTTCACTGGAGCAACCGTGTGGAACCCCCTGCACACTCCCTTGAGTCCCCCCTCACAGGATCTTCTCCCTCTCTCAAACTCCACCCTTTCCTCTCTCCCTTTCAAGCTCTCTTTTCAAGTTTCCCCCACAAGAACGAAGCTACAATGGCTGGCAAAGACACTTACAAAGTGCCATGCCAAAGCTTAAATAGAAGAGCTAAAAACGAGCTCATTAATGCAAGTTGCCGACATTATTGTCCAGGACGATAGGCATATCGTCCTGGCCAATTAGTTCAAATTCAGCTCAACGACCTGGGACGATTTGGGACGATCAGAAGAAAATTGGTTACATCGTCCTGGACGAAATCACGATCGTCCAGGCCGATTAGTTTAAAACCAATTTCAATCATCCTGATCATCGCCCTGAATACAAGCTGTCCGATGTAGATCATCCAGGTCATCGTCCTGGCCGATCATGTGATCGTCCCAGATGATGTGATCGTATTAATCAACCATTAATGCTTTCCAAAGATACCAGATCAATTTAGGCATGATTGAGTTAGATCGTCCTAGACGATAATAATATCGTCCTGGCTGATTTCCTAAAATAAAGAATTCCTAAACTGATTATGGCGGTTGATTCTTTCTGAATTAAGATTTCGTCCTGGCCGATACAAGTATCGTCCAGGCCAATCTGTTGACGACTGCCTTAATGAGGATGCCCTAATGAGGGTTTTTGATTTTGGACATATCATCCAGGACGATATAATTATCGTCCCGACCGATATTACCAAAAATAGAAATCTTATAGGGAACAACAGGAGATCTTCTAAATTACAATCCAACTGGTCCCACACCAAATACAACAGACTCAAGAAAGGAAAAAGATTACAAACTAATTCAGACCTAGTCTACCCAATCTTGAGTTGATTCCAAATTGCAGTCCGATCGTGGGAACCTGAAACGTTAGCACATAAGGCAATCGTAGAGAAATAAGGAATGTTTGCTATCATCAAAAACATAAACCATAGATCCATAACAGGAGGTGTTGGTCAGGTTCAATTAGGCTTAGGTTGAGAGTTGGCTCAATCCCAAGTGCTTTTGGGCACTTTGGATTAGCCTAACTCTTGACCCAAGTGAGCCCAAGGGTTGGGCTGATCAAGGAAGGTGTATTGGGTGAAAGAGAACTCAATAACACTTTGATTTGGATTCAATTTGATTAAGATCAAAAGATGGCTCAAGGGAGGCCTCTCTTTGGTCACTTGGGTCAAGCCATATGGCTAACCCAAGTGACCCCAAGGCTTGGGTCACCAAGAGGGGTCTCTTGGGTACCTAAGGGGTCATCCCATGCATTCAAAAAACTTGGAATGGACTTGATTCAAAAATTTGAAAGAGGAGGGGTGTATGGGTCCATGGGTAAAACTTGGTTGACTTGGTCAACCAGGTTGACCCAAGGTTTGGGTTTGAGTTCAACAAGTTGAGTTTAACATTTGAAATTCATTGAAAGTGGTTTCAAAGAGTTTGAAATTGATTTGGGTTAAAATGACCATTTGAAATCCCATAAGGGTATTTTGGTCAATTTTGACCTATTAGTCAACTAGGGTCAAACATGGATCTGAAAAATGCAGTTTACTGCTCAGTGGGTTAAGATCAAGAGTCTGGAAGTGATTGGAGGCTTTGATAAGGGCTCCAAGATCAAAATCTTCAAGGGGTTAGGTTCAGTGGCATGGGTTGTAAATATTTGAAGGTTTTACAGCCTTTGGGTTTTAATTCAGATTCTGGGGTTAGAGACCTCAGAATGGGCTCAAAATTGGAAGGAAACCTCTAGAGACATGTCTTATCACTTTGTAAGTGATAGACCCTGAATCAGAGGCCATTTGACTGGGTTTTGAAATATTTGAAAAGTCTTTGAAAAAGGTCTTTAGGACAGGGCCTTAAGACTTTGAATTTGAGTCTGGATTTCTGGATTTGGATTAGATTTTGAGTTTGGATGATCAATATTGGAGTATCTAAATCATTCACAATCATGTGATGGTTGGTAATGAATGGATATGGTCAACGCTAGATCAAAGGTATGATCAAAGTCTAGGTTAAAATTTTGATTCTCACGTGGATTGGATCAAAGTTTGAATATGTTTGAATTAATTGGGGTTTGAGTTGATGAAGTTTGAGATTTAGATTGATCAAAGGTAGGAATTAAATTGAATTTGGAGTTGATCAAAGGTAGGAATTGACTTGAGGTTGAAGTTGATCAAGGGTGGGAATTGATTTGAGTCTAGATTGGTTCCAAAATCTAGAGGGGTTTTAGGATCTAGGATCTAAGGGAACCCTAGGCTCTAGAGTAGGCCCTAAGGTCTGGCTCTAGGAAAATCTGGAGTGGATTCTAGGATCTAGAATTAATTTGGAATTTGGAAGGGCCTTAGTGACCTCATACAAAAATGAGGTCAACAGGGCCAAAATATAAAAAGTTGTGATCAAAAGAAGTGGGGTGATATGAATACGCTCACCAGTTTTTGGAATAATAGAAGTAGGAAGTACATGTTGGATTATCCTAGCATCTTTGAGTAAGCTGTTAGTCTCTCTAACGTGAAAGTGAGTATTGGTGTTCCTTAAAAAGTGATTAGCCAGAGCCTAGTCATAGTCAGGATCAGAACACAGGGTGTGGAGTTTGTCCCATTTGGTGGAAATTTGCAAAAACTCTAGACAGTCCTGATATGTGACTTCGACGGGATGTCGATTCACATAGTTCACGAGAGTAGTGAAAGAGGAATTTATGCGGAGGTTGGTTAAAATTCAAAAAGAAGTTCAAAATTGAATGGGATAGAGAGAGTAAGGAGGAAGGTGAGGGTAGTGTGCACAATAGATCAAGGATTAGGTAGGAAAGAATGTGCGGATTGATAGTCTGGGAAACAGTGATCCCGACCATTTTGTGCCTCAGATAGGCGGTTTGATCGGCCGCCTCAATAAAGTAAGGATCCAGATTCGCCCTAGAGAAACTTTCAGAAGGCATGCGGGAGCACTTTCTGTCGGCCATAATCAACAAAATAGGAGGGAAGTAAGAGAAAAAGAGGTTTGAATGGAAATTTTGTGAGAAAAATTGAGTGAATGGCTTGGTTTATAAAGAAACATTTAGATCATCCAGGATGATCGCAGAATCGTCAAGGATAATCTGGTGCAATAATTACATTTGGGATGATTGGTAAAAAAGGAAATAATATCATATTGGACGATCAGAGATTGTCTGGGATGATAAGACATAGGCGATCATCCTGAAGAGACAATCTGAACGACCGTTAAAAAAGTATATTGTCCGGGATGATTAGGTGGATTGTCCAAGATGATGCATAATAATGGATCGTACCGGTCGAATTTAAAATGTTTAAACATATTGCCATATGTATTATCCAGAACGAACAGGTGGATCATCTGGGACGATCACAAATAATGGATCATTCCGGCTGAATTTAAAGATTTTAAACATACTGCCATGTGTATCGTCCAGGAAAAATAGGTGGATCATTCGGGACGATCATAAATAATGGATCATATCGGCCAAATTTAATGATTTTAAATGTATTGCCACGTATATCATCTAGAACGAACAAGTGGATCATACGGGATGATTACTATTAATTGAGCAAATAGTAAGAGCATCATCCAGGACAAAAAGGATCGGCCAGAATGATCATAAATGATTGAAGTAGAAGGCAATCAGATCGTCTAGGATGATAATGGAGATGGTCTAGGACGATAAGAAGCATAAAGGTCAGAATAACCAACAATGGAGTTTCAAGAGTGAATTGAACCGATCATCCAAAACAAAATGAATATCATCCAGGATAATGTAAAGAAAAAGTTTAAAATTAGAAGATGGATGGAGATGATTAGAGAAGGCCCAAAAACATGAAAATAAAAAAATATGAAAATAAGACATAAAGAGATAAAAGGAATGATAAATAAAGGGTTTTTTTAAATCAAAACTTGAATATGATAAATTTTCCATGTGATTAAAATAAAAATTTATAAAAATGAATGAGTTAACATCGTTGGAATCCGAAAAATGGTAAAACAATCGATCCTGTTTGCCATAGCTTGGACTTCTCCCATGGCAAATTGTCTTTTGAAAACAAAGATCTAAATGAGAAAAATTAATTGGATAAGAAAAAGTGATCCATTCAAAACTTGGTTTCATAAAAATATTTAATAGAATAATATATCAAAGTAATTAGTTACGATCACGAATTTTGAAATCATGTCTTTGAAAAATATTAAGTGACACATGAATTCTTTTAAGATTTAAAAATTTTGAAAGGGAAAAAGTTTGTTCTTAGTGGGCTCATTTTATGCCTCTTGTTAATTTGATTGGCGCTCTTTACACATCATTTTGTTTTTTGATACTCTTTGTGTATATATATATATATATATATATATATTTAATTTGGCGTCATTGCACATTTTTTGATTTTGACATCATTGGCCAATTATTTTTTCATTTATTTGCAAGCTAGACCCCTTTTCAAAATTCTTAAATATTCTCAATTGTGATTATATCTTCCAGATATTAAAGAAGAAAAGCTCACTCTCTTAATATAAGGAAGAATGAATAATAAAATAGAATAAAAAATCATATGATAAATGCAACGACAAGAATACAAAAAATCTGAAGGTAAAATAAAGATTTTGAATATTATATATATATAAGATGGATTACTATAGCAAGATTGAAAGGATCTCAATTGTAAAGTCCAGTTGTTGATTTGAGATAAACTTTTACTTAGAAAAGAGAATTACACCTCTAAAAGAAGTTAGAGAAAAGGAAACAATCAACGGTATTTCCCCCTTTAACTGATTTAGAGATGTCAAACATTGACTACAGATTTTAAAAAATAAAAATAAGGCATAAGATATCAATTAAATATTGATTAAAAGAAAAAAAAAACAAATGAAAATATACGAAGAAAAATAAAATAACAGAAGTAGAAAAATAAACAAGGAAAAACTACAAAAATAGAAGTGAAAAATAAATAAAAAATAGAAATCACTAAGAATCAAGTTCATGCATTTATGTCAATCACACCCAATCTGGTCCTTAAAGTGCTGAAAGTGTCAAAGGCCAGTGGTTTAGTAAAGATGTAAGCCAGTTGATTCTAAGTTGCCACATAGTGTAACTCAATGTCTTTCTTGGTCACATGATATCTACTAAAGTGATGCCTTATGTCTTTGTGCTTAGTTCTTGAATATTGGATATGATTCTTAGAAATGCAGATGGCACTAGTGTTGTTAGAAAATATCAAAATTGTGCCTACAGGTAATCCTAAATCCAGAACTTGTGCTTCAACCAAAGGACCTGGGCCACACAACTTCCTAATACAATGTATTCAGCTTTAGCAGTGGAAAATGCAACAGAGTTTTGCTTTCCACTAGAACAGGAGACTAAAGACTGTCTTATGAATTGGTAAGTCCCATAAGTGCTCTATTTATTCACCTTACATCCTATAAAATCAGAATCAGAATATCTAATAATCTTAAAAGAAGTGTTGTGCCTAGGATTCTAGATTCATAAGTTTTGGGTCCCTAAGAGATATCTAGGAATTCTCTTAACTACAGCTAGGTGGGATTCTTTAGAATCAGCTTGAAATCTAGCATAGAGATAAACACTAAAAACCATATCAGGTCGTCTAGCAGTGAGTTAAAGTAAAGATCCAATCATCCCTCTATATTTCTTTTGATCAACTGATTTTCCATTTGGGTCCTTATCTAACAGAACACTAGAGATCATGGGAGTATTAATTGTCTTAGCTTTATCCATTTCATATTTCTTCAAGATGTCCTTTATATACTTAGATTGATTTAGAAAGGTTCCATCTAGGGGTGTCAATATCGGACACGATCCAAAAACTCGACTCAAACACGACCCAAAAATTTTGGGTTCGTGTTGACCCGAACCCAAACCGGGTCAAGTTTGGGTTAAGGTTTTCAACCCATTTTCAAAAAGTGGGTCGAGTTTGGGTTGACCCGAAAACTTGATAAAGACCAGGAATGACCCGCTGCCTGCCCTAATCGGGCCTGACCGAAGCTGCCCGCATCACAATCACATGTGACAAACATCTCGACCCCACTACTTCGCTACCCCAGCCTTGCTTCGTGAGTCAGGACCATGGTCTGCCCGCTTGCCTGCTACGAAATTACCCTCCTGCCCGTCGTGGCGCTGCCTGTCGTACCGCTGCCTACCTGCTTCACATCCCACTGTAGTGCTTCCTATCTGGCTCTGCTTTGCATCATGCTATGGCCTTGAACTGCCCATCACTGATGACCTGCAAAGGTACAAATCCATTATTTTAGTGGATAACGGGTCGTGTCGGGTTGACCTGAACTTGAAGTGGGTCTGGTTCGGGTCCAGAAAATTGACCTATTTGCAAAAATAGGTTAGGTTCGGGTTGACCTGAATGGTGCCGGGTCTATTCCGGGTTGGTCCAAAACTTGACCCGTGACCCCAAATTGACACCCCTAGTTCCATCATCAAATTATCTTATTCTAAACCACAAAATGTAGGACAACTCTCCCATCATACTCATCTCAATATCCTTATTCATTATTTTAGAAAAATAATTACATAGCCTCTTATTAGAAGATCCAAAAAAATATATCATCGACATAGATATGAATAATTAGTAATTCATCTCCTACTTTCCTCAGAAAAAGGATGGTGTCAATCCTCCCCTTAATAAACTCCCTCTCTAGTAAGAATGTGTTAAACCTCTCATATTAAGCTATGGGAACCTGCTTTAATCCATATAAGGCCTTTTTTAATTTAAAAACATGATTTGGAAATTAGGAAATCTCAAAACCTGGGGGTTGCTTTACAAACACATCATCTTTTATTACCCCATTTAAAAAGGCACTCTTAACGTCCACTTGGAAAAGCTTAAATCCCTTATAATTATAACAGGCAAAGGCTAATAGCACTCTAATGGCTTTAAATCTAGCTACAGGGGAAAAGGTCTCCTCAAAATCAATTCATTCTATTTGGTTATACCCCTTAGCTACCAATCTTGCCTTATTCCTAACCACCACACCATAATCATTCATCTTATTTTTAAAGACCCATTTGGTTCCAACTGCACTTTATTCCTTTGGTCTTTCTACAAGCTCCCAAACATCATTTATAACAAATTGGTTTAACTCCTCTTGTATGGCTAAGATCTAAAACTCATCAGACATGGCATGGTTGATGTTGGTGGGTTTAGTCATTGAGATAAAGGTAGAGTGGTTCACTTCCTTCCTAAGTCCATGCCTAGTCCTAATCCCTTTAGAAGGGTCTCCTAAGATCAGTTCTTTAGGATGACTAGAAAAATATCTCCAATCTCTAGGCAAGGTGTGTGTAGGTTCAACCCTTCCCTCCAGATATATATTTTCTACTCGGGTAATCTCAGTCTACTCCTTAGTGTTTTGGGGCTCTACCCTCTTTCCCAAATTTTCAACTCTAGTGGTATTCTCTTAAACTTCATCTTCCTCCTCAACTCTATAATTCTTAGGATCAGATTCATCAAAAATAATATGAGTAGTCTCCTCCACCATCAATATCCTCTTATTAAAAACACTAAAGGATTTCCCCACACTTGAATATCCTAAGAACACTCCTTCGTCAAAATTTTGGTCAAATTTCCCTAAGTGTGACTTCCCATTGTTATGAATAAAAACTTTACAACCAAAGACATGGAAATGAGAAAGATTAGGTGTCCTACCCTTAAGGATCTCATAGGGTGTCTTATCTAGTTTGATTCTAACATTCACCCTATTCAACACATAATAAACTGTGTTTACCACTTTAGCCTAAAAGTACTTTAGAAGTGAATACCCAGCAAGCATGGATCTAGCGGCTTCCATGAAGGTTTTGCTCTTCCTTTCAGCTACCCCATTCTACTGAGGGGTTCTAAGAGCTGAGAAGTTATGGCTAATCCCCTTATCCTCATAAAAGTCTCTAAATCTCTCACTTTCAAACTCTCCCCCATGGTCACTATAGATGGTCAAGATCTCACAACCTAGCGTTTTCTGAATCCAACTGAAGAAGGATCTAAACTCATCAAAAGGCTCATTCTTATGTGAAAAAAATCTAATCCAAGTAAACCTTGAGTAGTCATCGATAATCACAAAATTGTAGACATTCCCTCCTAAGCTGGCTGTGCTAATGGGTTCAAATAAATCCATGTGAATGACCTCTAAAGGTCTAGAGGTCCTAATGTTCTTAATGGAGTGAAAAGAGGAATGGACTTGCTTCCTTAATTGACAGGCATCACAAAGGTGGTCTTTAGAGAACTCAAGCTTGGGGACTCCTCTAACTAGGTCTTTCTGGGTCACTCTCCTAAGGATTTTCATACTGACATGACATAACCTCCTGTGCCATAACCCTAAATCATCAGCAGTAGTTTTTAAACAAAATTAAGTAGCACATTCAGTATTATTTAAGTCAAGCATGTAAATATTATTGATCCATTTTCCCTGCAAAATAGTGTTATTATTTAAGCTTATAATATAAGTATTTACCAAGAATTTTATGATGAAGCCCTTATTGCAAAGCTGATTGATGCTGAGCAAGTTGTGTTTTACTCCATCTATTAGTAAAACATTTTCAATCAAAAGGTTCTTGAAGTTTCTAATTATACCTACGCCCACCACTTTCCTCGTGGTGTTGTCTCCAAGAGTAACCTTGCCTCCTGTCTCAGTCTCCAGCAAAATGAATTGATTAGCATCTCTAGTCATATGTTGTGAGAATCCACTATCTAAGTACCACATGCTCTCATGAGGCCTTTTGTGAGAGTTGGCCTACAAAATCATCAAACGTTAGATTTAGAAATCCAAACATATTTGGTTCACTTCTTATGGAAAGAAGAATGCAATGCATGTATGTTGTGTTATGAATCATGCAATTTGGGTCTCCACACCTAATGTGTACTACATTGAATAATGCAAGTGTGTGAGATGTGTTTTAACATGCTACATGAAAAATATCTAACACCAGGAAAAGGATTTACTAATCTACTTAGGTGGTAATGCTTCTTTTTAAAATTATGTGATGCATGCACTGCTGGCTTATTTTCAAAAGATTTCAGATTTTCCAATTTCTTAAACTCCTTTTCTAACTCAGCATGAGATGTTCTCAAGGAATCATGTGCATCAGATAATTCAACATGCTTTTTGTTTAATGCATTAAACTTGTCAAGTAATGACATATGATTGCTATCGATTGTAGAATGATCTTTAAGTAAAATTTCATGCTCTTTTAGCAAATTTAAACACTTCAATTTTAAGCTAGCATGTGTTTTCTTAAGTTTCCTATATGATTCATGAATTTGATTAGAAACTTTAAGTAGTTGCTTGTAGGTTAGTTTACATACCTCTTCTTGGTCACTTTGGCCAAGATGTTCATCTGCAATCAAGCTCAAGTTTGTTGTATCCTCTTCAACTTCAGTCTCAGAATCTATTCAGAATGCCTTTTGGAATCTCTTTTTGTCCTTTTTTAACTTGGTTTTCTCCTCATTATTCTCCTTGCTAGGATGAGTTTTAACTGTAGTGCAATCAACTTTAACATGTCCCAACTTCCTGCATTCAAAATAGATAGTATAATTACAACTCTTAAAATTTTTACTACCCTTACCTTTATTCCACTTATGATGGTTTTTATGCTTCTTCCTTAGAAAGCTTTTGAATTGCCTTGTGATTAAGGCAACATAATCACTTTCTGACCCGGAAGAGTCAGTGCTTGTGTCATTAGCCTTTAGTACCATAATTTTCTCCTTCTTTTTCTAACCTGCATCAAGATTCTTTGATTAACTCCTTAATCGTAAGTAATGAGAGATCCAAGTAAGTTATCAATCAAATAAGTATTCAAATATTTAGATTCAATAATTGTAGTAATCATAGCATCAAAAGAGGAAGGCAAGTATCTTAAAGTTTTGTTCACTTTTTCATAGTTAGTGTGTTGTCGTTCTAAGGTATGCAAAGAGGTAACAATTTGAGTAAACTTTGTATACATTTGAAAAATTGATTCAGAAGGTTTCATACAAAAAAGTTCATAATCATGCAATAAAATATTCAATCGAGATTGCTTGACTTCTTTTGTTCCTTCAAATTTAAAGCACACAATTTAAAAGATACACAATTTATCCCAAATTTCTTTACCAGTAGTACAAGTTGAAACATGTATTTAATCTTCAAATTTAAAGCACACAAAAAATAGTTCAAATATTTTACATTAAGTTGTGAAAAATCCAAATCATCAAGAGTCCATTCAGTGAAAGGAAGTGGAATAGTAATGTCATTAAGTTTACCAGTTGGAGGTGTATAACCATCTTTAATAAGCATCCACATGCGATAGTCAATCGATTGTAAAAATGTAATCATGCAAGTTTTACAAAAGTCAAAAGGAATATTGTCAAATAATGGTGGTCGGGTAATAGAATACCCTTCCGCAGTATTACGATTACCGAAGTTAGCCATGGATCAAAATTAAATTTTTTTTAAAAACTTGATTTTATGAATCCCGCTCTGATACCACTTGAAAGTTTATTAAGGATGTTAAGCCCTTATGAACTATCCTAAGGCTAACCAAGAGGGGCGTGAATTTTTATTTAAAAAATATTTCATAATAAAAAAAACTTAAATCAAACTAAAATTCACCACAAAGAAAATTAAAGTGTGGAAATTAAATGCTGAAAAAGTAATAGTAAAGAACACAGATATTTATAGTGGTTCGGTTAACTCAACCTATATCCACTCCTGGGAGGCACCCTCTAGGTATTGCGCTAAACTCAGTGACTCTTCTTTTGCTCACACAACAAGCTGGAGAAGCCTTTATAAAACCTCCTTTCCATCGACACCGGTGAGGCAGAGAACCCAACTCCTTTTACTTCCTCCTGAAGAAGGCAGAGACCCTTGATAGATTACTCAAGTAGACCTCCCTCAAACCTCTAAGGATAAGGGATGATGATTGAAGAAGATAACTTGGATCATTTCTTGAAGCAACCTTTGTGAAACCTCTCATAAACTCTACCTCATAAGATCCTCTCTTTCTCTCCCTCTCTCTCCCTCTTCTCTAGGCTCTCTCAGGTCAAGATAGTAGCTAAAGATATTATCCTTGAGTAAACAATTGGTCTTAAATAGAAGAGCTTCAGCATACTCTTAATTTCCACAAACCAACTTTATTGTCTAGGATGATATGCTGATCGTCCTGTACGAACAGTATAAAATCAGCTCAATTAGCTAAGACGATTTGGGATGATTAGAAGGAAATTTCTTTATATCATCCAGTATATCATCCTGTATGATTAGTTCAATTAGATGAATATTATCCACTGCATCGTCCTGGATGGATGTCTAAATGATGGAAAAATAGCCTGATCATCCAGGATGATCTCATGATCGTTCGAGATGATTAGCACAAAACATCACATATCATCCAGCACATCACCTTTGATGGATGTTTGGACAAAGGAAAAATAGCTTGATCATCCAGAATGATCTCACGATCATCCCAGATGATTAGAACAAAACATCATATATCATCCAGAACATCACACTGGTAGTCCAGAACAAATCTAAGGTTTGGTTATATTATCATCCCGTACGATACTAAGATCATCCAAGATGATAATGTCGGTCAATTAAATTTTAATTTCTTTCCTTAATTACCAGATTAATTTAGGCGTAATTGTTCTTCATCATCCAGGACATCATCCTAAATGATGTCCAAAAATATATCTTGTCTTAACTGATCTGGTGGTAGATTCTTTCTGATTTGATCCTATTATCCATGATGTGATAACATCATCCAGGATGATGTGTATAATGTTGGCTACCATAACCAGGATGCCCTAATTAGGGTTTTTATTTTTAACCGATCGTCTAGGATGATATAGAGATTGTCCAAGACAATATGATAAAAAATAGAGAACTCTAAAACACTTAGAATTTTTTTTCTTCAAGTGTGTGTGTGCAACGCTACTTAGCATCAAGAACCACATCATTTACAATTGACTCACAAAAAGGTAAAAGATTTACAAATTGACTCAGTCATAGTCTACCCAATCTTTAGCTGGTTCAAATTACAGTTTTGATATTGTGGACCTAAAATGTTAGTTGGCAAGGAAGTCATAGAGAAACAGAAGTATTTGCTATCATCAAAATTCTATTTCCTGGAATCATATACATAAAAATAAAATGGCTGAGCTAGACAACATGGTTATTATATCTACAAATATTCCTAATATTGAAGAAGAAATAGATGCTAGAAATCATTCTTTAAAAGAGTCTCAACTTGTTTCCCCAAAGTAAGGATTGGTTGGTCCCATTGAAGGACCCTCAGATTCTAGAAGTTTACCTTTGAAGGATTTTGCACAAAATGAAAATGGAGGGCTTGACTCTTCTAATGTTAGTGGTGGTGGCAACGTGGTGCATAATCACAGTTCTTTAAATGTTAGTAATGGTGAACAAATGGAGAATGAGGAAGAATATGAGGGGAAACACATAGATGAAGGAGAAATACTACCTATTAAAGACGATCTTTTATTAGGGAAATATGTAGGTATTGATGATGGTGCTATGTTTTCTACTCCATCAAATGCCATTAAGATGAATAAGGGTTTTACTAAACTAGGGAAGAATAAATCAAGAAGTAACAAACTATCTAAAGGTCAATCTTTTAGAGTTATGCTTCTCATAATTCTTCTTCCAATGGTTAAAGCCCTCATTTGGAATATTAGGGGCGTTGGGAACCCTCCTAAAGATAGGGTTAAGAATCATTATAGGATTGATAACATTTATGTTTTGGTTTTACTTGATACTTTAATTCCGGCTTCCAAAATTAATTCTATGCTTGTTAAACATGGGTTTGATTGCTCCTTTAGTAATTGTTCCAACAAAAAATTTGAATTTCTAGAAAAATTTGGTCAATTTAAACATTCTTAAGGATCTTCCTCAAATTGTGCACACCAATATTAGTTATTTTCAATTTTCTTGTGTTGGGTCTTTTGTGTATGGTTCTTGTTCTAGAGTTGAAAGGAGGATTTTATGGGATGATAATATGGATTTTTCTTCTAATATTTCTGAACCGTGGATGGTTGGCACTGATTTCAACACTATGTTTCTGAGATAATTGGGAGGAGACCTTCCCACTTTCAAGCTATGGAGTATTTTAATGATATATTATTAGTTTTTCAGATAATGCTTTTACGTGGAACCAAGGTACTATGTGGCAACGGTTAGATCATATTCTTTTTAATATTGTTTGGATTGCTAAGTATCAAAAAACCCATATTAAGTATTTGTTGAGACCATCTTGGATCATGCCCCTTTACTTTTGGACATTTCCATGAATGACAATACTACAAATTTTAGGTTTCAAAATATGTGGCTTCATTTCTTACTAATGTTGGAGCTAATTGGCATGCTCCATTATTTCCCAATAACAATTATGTTGGTATGACTCGACATTGTCTTAAGCTTAAACGTCTTAAACAAATTTTAAAATGGTGGAATAAATGTGTTTTAAATAATTTATTCTCTAATATTATGGAAGCTGAGAAACAAGTTGATTTAGTTGATAATGTAATATTATTCTTTTAAATAAGGCCAACGATATCTTAGTTAATCTTTAAGAATAAGAAGAAGCTTATTGGAAACAAAAAGTGGCTTGTAAGTTTTTAGATGAGGGAGATAAAAACACTAAATTTTATCACAATATTGCTAATTATAAAAAGTTACTAGTTATATTGACAAGATTTCCACTCGTGAAGGTCAACATCTTGAGTCTCCTAATTTGGTTTATGATTCTGGTGTTAATTATTTTAAGGAGGTTTTTGGTAAAAACTTTATTCCTGCTTTAGATTTGGATTTTTTGTTTTTCTTGTCGCTTGTAACTAATGAGGATAACATTATGCTCACTGGAAATAATATTTGAAAATGAGATTGAGATGGTTATTAAAGTGATGAATATTGATTATGTGGCAAGGAATGATGGTTTTACTACAAAGATTTTTCTAAAGATGATTTTTGTAAAGGTAAGGCTTATCCAAAATTTTTTACTTCTAATGTTATTGTTTTGATTCCCAAGAATGATGTTATTAACTTTTGGAGCGATTATCATCCCATTAGTTTGTGCTCTTTTTTAACAAGCTTATTGCTAAATTTTTTATGTCTAGATTAGCTTTAATTGTTTCTAATATCATCTCCCTTGAACAAACTAGTTTTGTGAAAGGTCGTTCTATCTTTGATAATGTTTTATTAGCTCAAGAGCTTGTGCATGACTTGGATGCTAAAATTGTAGGTGGGAATGTCTTTTTTAAAATTGGTATTACCAAAGCTTATGATAACCTGAATTGGGATTTTCTTTACATTATACTTCAAGCTTTTGGTTTCAACCAAGATTTTATTAGACTCATTAAGAATAGTATTGAGAAATGTTTTTTCTCTATGATTATCAATGGGAGGAATCATGATTTTTTCAAATCTACTCATGTCCTTAGGCAAGGAGATCCTTTATCTCCTTCTTTGTTTATTATAACTACCGAATTTCATTCTAGAGGCCTTAATGATCTGTTTAGAAATCACCCTAACTTATATTATCACACTATTGGTGGTCTTTTTGGTGTCTCATTTAAGTTTTGCTTATGATTTTATTATTTTTATGAATGGTTCCAAAATGATGCTTAAAATTCTTTTTAAATTTCTTGGTCTTTTTCAAAGGGCTAGTGGCTTAATTTTTAATCCTATGAAAAGTTGCTTTATTACTACTAAATCTATAAAGGAACCCAGAATCTCTTATATTCAGGACAAGTATGGTTTCTTACACAAGCATTTATCCCTTAAGTACTTAGGCAATCCTCTTTATAGAGGAAGGAAAAGATCTCATTTATTTGGAGATATTATCTTTAATGTTAAAAAAAACTCTCTACTTGGGCGTTTAATTTTCTCTCATTTGGGAGTAGGTTAGTTTTGATTAAGAGTGTTCTTTTTTCCATCCCAATATACTTATTTCACACTTTATCTTCTACTAAAAATATTTGAACTAGACTTGAAAGAATTTTTAACAAATTCTTCTAGGGGGCCAAAGACAGTAAATCTGCTTTTTTATGGGCCTCTTAGGGTAGATGTTCTGGTGTCCTTGATTAAGGAAAGTTGGGTCTTAAGAATTTAAGTGACATGTCCCTTGTTTTTTTTTAAACTTTGGTTTGATCTGAGGTCTAAAAATAGCCTTTGGTCAAAATCTATGATTGTTAAATATTCTATTGTTAAATTTCCTCTTAATTATTTTTTTTCAGAAATGGGGATCTCTCAATTGGAAAAGTCTTTGTTCTATTAAATGGGATGGTTAAAATTTCATTCAATGGGGTTTTAGTTTTAGAGACTTTTTTTTTGGAAAGATAACTGGCTTAGTTTCTCTTCTATTGATAATTTACTCAACACTCATACCAATAGTGCTTGTAAAGTGGCTAATTTTATTCAAGTTGATTTTTGGAATTTAACTTATCTTGTTGACATGGTTTATAATTTTGTCATTAATCTCATTTTTAAAGTGTCACTTTAACATGATCAAAAAGATTTTATTTTATTTTATTAGTCTAATGATGGCAGCTTCGTATTCAAATAGGTGTGGCGTTCTATTAGGTATGTTTAACCTAAGTCTAAGAGTTTCTCTTTCTGTTGGAAAAAAGGTATCCCTGCATCTTATTATACTCTTTTGTGGAGAATTTACAACAATTATATTCCTATTGACACCATTTCAATGAAGAATGGTTTCTATATTGTGTCTAAATGTCAATGTTGTTACCATATTGAGAATATGAATCATGTCTTTTCTAATGGGCATGTTGCTCTTAAAGTTTGGTTTTATTTTGACAACTTGTTTACCATTCAATTTTGTAATAATTATAACAACATCATTAATATCTTACATGACTGGGTGGTTCCTATCAAGAGGCATATTAGAAATGTGTTACCCACCATTATTTGTTGGTTTCTTTGGAAGATAGGAATTAGGCTAAGCATGAGAATATTATTATGAATGCCTCATCCATTATCATTAAGATTAAGGATAACGTGAGCTATTTATTTATGGCTAAGTTGATTACTTTAGATTTTTTTAAAAAATTCCACTCAAACTGCTAAGCACTTTGGCATTTCTGGTGATGGCTCTAATAGATAGTTTTCTAAGACATTTTAGTTAGATGGATTAAACCTCATATGGGATGCTACAAACTTAACACTAATGGTGCTTTCAATAGATCAAAAGTTGGTTGTGGTGGTATCATCTAGGATTGGTAATATTAATGATGCTTTTGCGAGTCCCTCTGAGTTTACTATTACTATTATGGATGGAATTTTGGCTTTAAAGTATGGGTTACAATTATATATTTATCATGGGATTACTAGTGTTTTGATTGAAATGGATGCTAAGCTTATTATTAATTTTATTCTGGGACAAGTATTGCTAATCCTACTTATTTCTATATTATTAGAGAGATTAAATAGTTGTTATCTTTTATTAACTTCTCTATAACACACATTTATAGGGATGGAAATGCTGCTATTGATTTTTTAGCTGAGTTGGGTTGTAATTTTCCCGTGTTTATGGAATATGTGGGATCCTCTATTCTGCCTAAGCTGTTGCGCCTTGCTAGACTTGATTGTTTGGGTATACCTTATGTTAGAAATGTCTTGATTTGGATATTTTGGTTATTGCTTGTTTAATTTTATTTTGGTTTTGTTTTTTTTTTTAATTTGTTCTGGACCGTTTCTACTTGTGGAACCTTATTTGCAAGAGTTGGATTGGTTCTAGTAGTATTATGACTCATTCATTTGTGGTTTTTTTGATCTATCAGATCCCTATTTATTATATCAATTGGTCGGGTAATAATGTTTTTGGTAGTTTTACTATCATCATGGATGTGGGTATCAATTTAATTTCATTTTGGATTTTTCTTTTGTTCCTATCAGTTGGGTTTGGCTTGGTTTGAGCTGTGGTTTAAGGAATAACTATGATGTTCATTTTCTATTATACTACAAGTCTACTCACTGGGTTGATTCGAATGGGATTTTTTGGTTTTTGGGTTAATTCGTCTGTTTCTTATTTGTGGCTTCTCGGCTGCATTGCTAGTTTCATGCGGGCCTGGAGAATAAGTATTATGTGTCTTTTGCTATTTCTATTAGAATCTAGGGCCTTGATGACTGCCATTGGGATGTTATCTATTTCATTTATGGGTTTGATGGGGACTTTAGTTCATTATGGGCTAGGGTTGTCCTGGTCTTATTTTATTGCTATAACGGGTTGAGATTTTATGTCATGTTCTATTATGTTGTATCTAATTTTCTGGCTAAGTTCAACTGCTGTAGTTAGGTGATTGTAAATATTGATTAGAATTTTTGTTTTTCTAGTTTAAGCTCTAATTGCTGCTCACTTATTCTTGGGTGGAGTCTCATGGGGAGTTTGGCTTTAGCTCTATCTTAACTCTCTCCCATGGGGTTTCCTGGTTGTGGTGGCAAGTCTATTATTATTTGCTACCATGTGGTCTAGATTTTAGATCTATTTTACAATAGGAAATCCTAGGGTATGGCCTTCTATGATGGTGGTGTTTTGGGTTTCAGTTCTTTTATTTGCACTTATCTCCCTTATTATTTATATGTTGTTTTCTTATGCTACTATGGTTTGGCTAGCACTGGGATTAGTTATGAGTGGTATTTAGGGTTACATCAGGATAGTGATTATACTTTTGTGGCTAATTCAAATCCATTTGTTGAGGTAAATTAATATGGTATTTTGCTTGACTGGAATTGTATCGTCTTTGGCTTGACTCTCTATGATATATGGAATTGGTATGTTAATCGGTTGGGGTGGACAAACAGATATCATAGCCTGATGTTTTTTTTGGGGGTTTACCCCTCTTTATCAGTCATTTAAATTTGATATTTGCTTATTTCAATGGGGTTTACAAAAGAGATTTTAATATTAGTGTCATTTCCTATTATATGAATATATATAACTTTTTCTTAGTCTGGGGTTTGATCTATGGGCTTAACTTTGTTAATTTTTTTATCATCTCCTTGTCTTTAATTTATTTGTTTAGTGTCCTTGCAGATATGTTTTGCAAGTTTTTTGAGACTCGCTCTCATTTTGTGCAAGACCCGATTTTGGTTGGAAAGGCGGTGCTGAATGCGATTTATCTTTTCCTTTCTATTTTTGTTTGTAGAATGTTAGTAGGATGCTTTGTAATTTGGATTAGTAGGGATATCTGACTCTTAGTTTTCTTTTTTACTTTTATTGTTTCTCTTCTGAGCATTAACGTGGTGGAGGTCCCTTTAAGGGTATTGTAATCCTTTTTTGATTTTAACATGTAGGCCCATCGGTGGGTTTTAACCCAAAAAAAAAAAAGAGGGGTGGTGAATTTTTTATTTTGAAATTTTTTAGTCAAAAAGAACTTCTTTAAAAACTTTTCAAACCCATACTCAATAATTAATACAACGGATGCAAAAAAATTAAATATCTCATTAATGAAATAAAAATAGATTTTTCAATCACAAATATTATTGCAAAAAATAAAGTGAAAAAAATAATTAGAATGAAAACACTAGAATTTATAGTGGTTCGGTCAACCTAACCTACATTTACTCCTTGGAGGGTCCCTCTCCCAATATTACACTAAATAGTATTGACTCTCCTTTTGCTCCCCTAGCAAGGCAGAGAAGCCTGTATAGATGTTATTTCACCTCCCTAATGTTATAGAGAAGCATGACACTTTTACAGGTAGAGAAACTCAGCTCTATTTTCACCCTCATATTGATTGCTAGAGGAACATAACTCTATTTTCACCCTCCTGGTGATGTTCAGAGAACCATTTTTGATGGTTAGAGAACAACGATTTTTGCTAAAGCACTTCTTCTCTAGAACCATAGAGAATCCAGGCAGATGCTTGTAGATACTAAGAAAGATTCTTTCTTAGAGAAACCTTGTGAATCCCTTCACAACTTCTACCTCACAAAATTCTCTTTCTTATCTCATAAAGCTCTCCTTCTTTTCTCCCTCAAGTCTCTCTCTCTCTCTCTCTCTCTCTCTCTCCTGATGTATCAACGACCAAAGATATTCTAATTGAACTATTAGAAAACCTTAAGTAGTGGGCTTCAAGAAACCCCTAATTTTCATATATATATATATATATATATATATATATATATATATATATATATATATATATATATATATATATATATATATATATATATATAGTACAATATGATCAATAAAATTTAGACTCATCCAAATCATACTATATAATCATCACATAATTAGCATCTTCCCTAACCTCTTGAGGCTAGGATTTGTTATCATGAAAATCACAGTGCTTAAATTAGGTATGCAATAATCTCCCCATTTTATGATGACAAATATTATTATTTTTTTATTTTCAAAAAGTTGTTTTCCTCTAATTTCCCCCTTAGATGAAAATCAATTATAAGAAGAAGGAGTGTAATTTTTTTTAAAATAATATGCTAACAAAAAAAATAATAATAAACAACAAAATACTACAGCCTCTTTCGACATCACAAAACTTGGGAAAACATCAAGAAGAAAAAATAGAAAATAGAAACAAGAAATGCATAAAAAAATAAACTCAAAATGACTAACAACTCAAGGTAAGGAAAAAACATCATAGATATGTGAACTCTCGTCGGCATTACCCAAAGTGTAATAAATTTATTTTATAATTAGAAAATACCAATTAAGTTAAGTGTTGACTTTATTGCAACAAAATGATATAGATTCTAGAGTTTGTACACTCAGCTTAATATTTTCACAGGCTTAAATCCTTTGTTTAAACAAAAATCTAATTTAAGAATTGCAATTACTCAAGGAAACTTAAACTTTTTAGACTGCTAGCATGAAATATATCAAATAGAATATTATTGTAAAAGTGATGAATGAAGAACCATTTTTTCCACTACTATGAAACATATGAATTTTCTAAGATTTAAAGATTTACTGGAAAGAAAAGCTAAATTAAGTTGGGCTTTTTTTGTGCCTCCTTTATCAGCTTTCGACGTACATTGCATATCTTTTATTTTTGATGCACTTAGTGCATCTTTTAATTTTGGCATCATTACGCATGTTTTGATTTTGGGCTCATTTTGTGCCTCTTTTGAATTTTTTACAAATTGCCTCCTTTCTAAATCTTTAAGAATCTCAGTTAAAAGGATTATCTTCCAAATAGAAGAGAAGAGTAACACACTCTCTTATATAGGGAGGAATAATCTACAAAGTAAACATGGTATTTCTAATTTAAATAAATAGCCTAAATTATGAAAAATTATGAATCTCATTTATCAAATTGTAAAATATATTCATAATATAAAAAATGTACTATAATGAAAATGTTTTCATTTCAACCATCACTACTCTAATTCGATTTAGATTTTCAAGTTCACACAAGGAATTAACATGTAAAAGAAATAAAAAAAGATATGTTGATGCATGAATTTTTATCCTTTTAGTTTTAATCATGTCAGCGATTACAGTAAGATTTCATTTGTACAGAATAATATAAGTCGTATGAAAGTTCATTAGGGATGTTAAGCCCTTGAGAACTAGCCCGAGGCTAACCAAGAGGGGGGGGGGGGGGGCGTGAATTGGTATTTTAAAATTCTTTCTTAAATAAAATCACAATAAGCACAAACCAAAATGACCAAAGAAAAATAAGTGTGAAAAATTAAAATGCGGAAGCAGTAAAAAGAACACAAGGGTTTATAGTGGTTTGGTCAACTTGACCTACGTCCACTCCCTGGAGGTGCCCTCCAGGTATTGCACTAAGTAAGTAACTCTCCTTTAGCTCCCACAGCTAGGCGGAGAAGCCTTTACAACTGACTCCTTTTCCCCAACCCTATGTGGTAGAGAACCGTCTCCTTTTTCTTCCTCCTGAAGCGGGTAGAGAATCGACTCCTTTTGCTTCCTCCTGAAGCGAGCAATGAACCTGGACCTTTTTCTGAGGTATACCTCCCAAGAACCTCCTAAGAACAAAGGACAAAGACCGGAGAAGATGACTTGGAACTTTGCTTGGAGTAACCTTTGTGAACCCTCTCACAAACTCCCCTTCACAAGTTCCTCTCTCTCTCTCTCTCTCTCTCTCTCTCTCTCTCTCTCTCTCTCTCTCTCTCTCCCTCTCTCTCTCTCCCTCTCTCAAGGCTCTCTTAAGTCAAGAAAGCAGCACTCAAGGTCTCTCACATGAGAAAAATTTGATCCTTCAAATATAATTTCTAAAACCGACATTATCATCCAGGACGATATCGTCCTGGCCGATCAGTACAAATTGTGGACTATCGTACTGAACATCACCCTGAATGGGGGTCTGGATGTTTCAAAATTACCTTGATTGTCTAGGACGATCTCACGATCATCCCAGACGATTAGTTAAAATCATAGGTAAATCGTCCAGAATATCACCCTAAATATGATCTGGCCAATGTTGATCGTCCAGAAGCAACTAAGGTTCTGAATTGATCGTCCCGGACGATAATGAGATTGTCATGGACAATGAGATTGTATCAACCATCCTTAATTAATTTCCTTAACTGTCTGATCAATTTAGGCATAATTGTATCAAATCATCCAGGATGATACACGATCGTCCTGACCGATATCCAAAAATAAAGAATGCCTAAATATATCATGTCGGTGAATTCTTTCTATTTTGAGCATATCATCCTGGCCGATACATGTATCGTCCAGGCCGATATGCTAATATTGGCTGACTTGACTAGGAATCCTGATTAGGGTTTCTGTTTTAAACCCGATCGTCTAGGACAATATAAATATCATCCAGGACGATATGAGTAAAATTAGTATTTCTAAATCAGTAAGAAAAGAATCACTCAAGTGTGTGTGTGTGTAGGGTTACTTATCATAAGACACTTCCAAGATTATAATTGACTCAAGAAAGGGAAAAGGAAAGTTACAGACTGACTCAACCCTATTCTACCCAATCTTGAGCTGGTTCCATTTATCGTCTGATCTCTTGGCCCTAAAATATTAGTAGAAAAGGGAAATCGTATTGTTTGCTATCATCAAAACCATAATTCATGAAACCAAATTTGCAACAATCTCCCCCTTTTTGATGATGGCAAACACTTTGATGATTATTTCAAAAACAGCTGTGTAAAAATAGAAAGGCTTACAAGATTCAGAATAAAAGTTCAAACATACAAACCGACTACTCCCCCTTTTGACATCTCAAAAAGGAGGAGTAAACTAAAAATAAATTAAAGTAACTAGAACTAAAAGAAAAAACATAATGCAGAAAAAACAAACTGTAGAAAACAGACGCAAAAGTTTAGCACAGTCTTGATATGTCATCTTGACAGGGTGTTGATTCACATAAGAGGTGAGGGATGTGTATGAATTATTCATGCGGAGGTTTGAAAATTTTGCAAATCTATTTTCATGACTTATGTTTTGATGATTGACAAATACTATTGATTCTCTTGGACTGCTTGTTACTTCTAACTTTTCAAAAATCGAAGATCGAACGAACAAACAAAGCCAGTTCAAGATTGCGTAGGTCTAGGGTTGAGTCAGTCTGTAATTTTGTTTTTTCTCTTCTTGAGTCTATTTGTAATGGTCAAAGAGACTGATGCTAAGTAACGCTACACACACACACACACTTGAGAGACTTAGAATTTCTGTTTTTACTCATATCGGCCAGGATGATATTTACATCATTCTGGACGATCAGGCTTAAAACAGAAAGTCTAATTAAGGATTCTTAATTAAGGCATCCATCATTAATAGATCGCCCTGGACGATACGTGTATCAGCCAGGATGATAAGCTCAAAACAGAAAGAAATTGCCGCCATAGACAATTAAGGTATACTGTACTTTTTAAATAATCGGCCAGGACGATCATTGATCGGCTTGGACGATAATCACAAATTATGCCTTAATTGATCAGGAATCAAGGGAGTAATTAAGGATGATTGATATGATCATATCATCCTGGAAAATCGTAGGATTGGCCAGGACAATCTATTCAAAAACCTTAGTTACTCCTGGACGATCGGGATCGGCCAGCTTGAAAATAGGGTGACACTCAGGACGATTTTTCTCTGATTTGAACTGATCGACCGAAACGATCATGAGATCGGCCTGGACAATCAAGCCAATTTTCAATCATCCAGCACCCAAAATAGGGTGGTGCCTAGGCTGATCTTCTGAGTTTTGTACTGAAAGGCCAAGCCGATATCCATATTGGCCTGGACGATATTGTCGGGAACTTGCAATTAATGAGCTCCTTTGAAGCTCTTCTATTTAAGAGCTCTTGTTCAATGTTTTGAACAACCTTTTTGCTAATGCCTTGACCTCAGAAGGCCTTGAGGAGAGAAAGAGAGAGAGAGAGGATCTTGTGAGGAGGAGCTTTTGAGGGGATTCACAAGGGTTGCTTCAAGGATCGCTCTGCTTCTTCTTCATCTAGAGTTTCTCATCCGTGGAAGGGTCGGTAGAGGTAAGGAGTCAACATCTGGTTGTGATTCTCTGCTAGCTTCAGGAGGAAGCAAAAGGAGATAGGTTCTCTGCCTTGCCGGGGTGGAAAAAAGAGGTTCTTTGTGAGGGCTTCTCCGCCTAGCCGTGGGGGCTAAAGGAGAGTCACATTTGTAGTGCAATACTCAGAGGGCGCCTCCGGGGAGTGGACGTAGGTCGAGTTGACTGAACCACTATAAATCTCTGTGTTCTTATTTCTTGCTTCCACACTTTTAATTTCCGCATTTATTTTTCTCGTGGTGTGATTTTGGTTTATGTGATTTTTGTTCTTTTTGAAAAGAAATTTTTAAAATACCAATTCACCCCGCCTCTTGGTTAGCTTGGGACTAAGTTCATAGGGCTTAACATCCCTAATGTACTTTCAAGTGGTATCAAAGCGGGATTTAAAAATTTAAGTTTGAAAACTTTTTGAATTAGATTCATGTCTAACCTTGGGAATCATAACACTACGGAAGGTTATTCAATTACAAGACCTCCCTTGTTTGACAACTTACCTTTTGATTTCTGGAAAACCCGCATGTCAACGTTTTTATAATCTACTGATTATTGCATATGGATGCTTATTAAAGAAAGTTATTCTCCACCTTCTCGTGAAATTAATGGTGTTAAAACTAAAGTTGCTTTTACTGAATGGACTTTCGATGAATGATTCTTAGCTAAATTGAATGCAGAATGTTTAAACTATTTTTTCTGTGCTTTAAAATCTGAGGATTACATGCGTGTCTCCACTTATAAAACTGGTAAAGAAATTTGGGATAAATTGTGTATCACCTATGAAGGCACTAATGAGGTTAAACAATCCCGTTTGAATATTCTCTTGAATGATTACGAACTTTTTTGTATGAAACCTTATGAATCTGTTTCTGACATGTACACCAGGTTTACTCAGATAGTTACTTCACTGCATGCATTAGGAAAAGAACTTTCAAACTATGAAAAAGTAAACAAGATTTTGAGATGCTTCCCTTCATCATATGATGCTAAAATCACTGCAATCACTGAATCTAAGGATTTGAACACTTACTCTATTGATAACTTACTTGGCTCACTCATTACTTACAAGCAAGGGGTGAATCAAAGAAATCTTGATGCAGGTGAGAAGAAGAAGGAGAAAATAGTTGCATTAAAGGCGCACAAATCAGATTCTGAATCTTCCGGGTCTGAAAGCAATGAAGTTATCTTCATCATAAGGCAATTCAAAAGCTTTCTAAGGAAGAAGCAAAAGCATCATTGGATAAAAGGTAGGGATCATAAATATTCTAAAGGATCTTCTGATGTTGTTTGTTGTGAATGATGGAAGCCTGGAAATGTGAGAGCCAATTGTCCTACACTTGAAGATCACTCAAGCAAAAAAAAGAAAAAGGTGAGGAGAATCCTAAGTCTAGGAAGGACAAGAGGAGAGTCCAAAAGACATTCTGGGCAGAAATTGCTACTAATTTCTCTGAAATTGAACCAGAGAAAGAGACTACAAACCTGTGCTTAATGGGGGAAGATCATCTTGAGCAAAGTGATGAGGAAGAGGTATGTAAACCAACCTATGATGAATTGTTTGAGATTTGTGAGAAAATTCATGCATCTTACAAAAAACTTAAGAAGACTCATGCTAGCTTAAAAGTGGAACTTGTAAATTTGCAAAAAGAGTATGAAGTCATTCTTAAAGATCATTCAACAATTGATTCAAATCACATGGCTCTTCTTGATGAATTTGATGATTTAAACAAAAAGCATTTGGAATTAATTGATGAACATAATGTATTAAAAGTTTCACACACCTCACTTAATTATGATCTTAAGAAATCTAAAGAGATTGAGAAAAATTTGAGGATTGATAATGATGCATTAAAAAGAACTAACTTGAGGATTCAAAATGATTTGGATACATGTAAGAAAAATTGGATGACATCTACTTTTGATCCTAAGCCAGAACCTAGGAAGAGGCATTATAACTCAAACAATTTAAGAGACCCTTTTCCTGGAGTTAGATGTTTTTCATGTGGCATGCAAGGACACATCTCACACACTTGTACCGTTCACCGTAGTACACATTGGGTGTGGAGACCTAAGATGCAAGATTCACAGCATACCATACCTGCATTGTATTCAACTTTTCCTAAGAAGGGGCCCAAACCTATTTGGGTTCCTAAATTTGACTATTGTTGAGTTTTGCAGGAGTACTCTCACCAAAGACCTCGTGGGAGTATAGGATGACTGGACATAAGGAGGCTCGCAGCTCAAAATTGCTTAAACTCGCTGCTTCATAATTTCTTGAAATAATTTTTATTGTTTTGTTTTGTTGTTTTGTGTTTTTGTTGTGTGCTTGCTTTGTGTTAGTTTGCTTTATTTTTGTTTGGTTTCCTATATGATTACTTTTTAAATTTTGGAGTTTTAGAGATTATGATTAGCATTTCTTAATCGGTTAAAGGGAGAAACACCGTAAATGGTTTCCCTCCTTCTGACCTTGTTTTGTGGTATGATTTTCTTCTTTAAACAAAAGTCTAACTCATTTTAACCAATGGTTTTTGAAATTAAGATCCTTTTTCTTGCTACAATATTTTATCTTATGCATAATAACCAAAGTTCTTATATATCTTTCATGTTAATTAAAATCTTGCTTTTGCATTTATCACATGATTTTGATTTTTGTTTTGTGGATTGTTCTTCCATATGTTAGAGAGAGAGCTCCTATTCTCTAATATTTGGAGGATATACTCACAACTAAGTTTTTTTAAGGGTTTATTAAAGAGTTTTTAGCTTGCAAGAATTAAAAAGGAAAGAGGCCAATGATGTCAAATTGAAAAGAACACTATATACACAAAAATGTATCAAAGAATCAAAAGATGCTCAAAGAGCCAATCAAAGTGACAAGAGGCATAAAATGAGCCCACTAAATGCAAGCTATCCTCTCTTTTCAAAACTTTTAAAACTTAGAAAACTCATTGGGTGTTTGATGCTTTCAAAGACTTGATTTCAATTTCCATGATTGAGACAAATTACTTTGGTTTATTAATTATGAGATATTTTCTTTGTAAACAAGTTTTGATTGGATCTTTTTTTTGTCCAATTAGATTTATTCTGAGTTGAGCATTTTTTGTTTTCAAAAGAAAATTTGTACCATAAAGAACGTCTGATCTAGGGTTAACAGAATCGAATATTCTACCGTTATCGGATTAGGATTGACTAAACTCCTTGATCTTGTGGAACTCTAAAGTTTAATTATTTAAGAACTTCTCATATGAAGCCTTGATAAAAAAAATACAAAAATTAAAATTTAAAAAATATTCATTTTTTTATTTTTTTTCGTTGTTTTAAGATTTCTATTATTGTGTTTTTGTCTGCTTTTATTTTGTTTTATTTTGGGGCTTTAATCATCACCATCCTTTATTGTTTTTCAAATTCTAGTCACATCGTCCTGGCCGATACTTTTATCGTCCTAGACGATAGGGCAAAATCTCTTCAAATTCCATCTGCTGGTCTTTTCTGTTCTTGCTATAACTCATCATCCTGGATGATACTATATCATCCAGGAAGATCTGATCGAACTCTATTGTAATCTTGATAATAGTCCTGGTCGATAACATATTCCATCCTGGCCGATGCATTTATGGTCATCATCCTGGCCGATACACTGGATCGTCTTGGACGATCTACGTGTCAGCACGTTTGAATCTTTAAAATCGGCCCCGAACGATCCATTATTAGACAATTATCCTGGCCGATCGAATGTTCATCTTGGACGATACACATGGCACAGATTTAAAACATTTTAACTTCGACCGGTATGATCAATTATTGTGCATCGTCCAGGATGATACACCAAATCGGCCCGAACGATTTGCTTTTTCAACGGTGGTCCGGCCTGACTCCTCGGGACGATTGCCTGTGTCTAATCATCCTAGCTGATATCTGATCGGCCTGGACGATCGGACTGCCTTTTTGACTAATCGGCCTATACGCAATTATTGAGCCATATCGTCCTGGACGATTCTGTGATCAGCATGGATGATATGGCCGTTTCTTTAAATTCTGGCCGATCCAGCCATATTTTCTACCTCGTCCCTTCTCCTCTTGTTTCTCCTTGCTAATCCCTTGCTATGGCCGGTGGAAATGAGTTCGACAGGCTTCTGAGAGTTCCTCGAGGGCCACTCTGGACCCTCGATTCAGGGAGGCAGAGGATCAGGCTGCCTACCGTCGCTACAAAGAGTGTGGCATTACCCTTTCCCGAAAAATCAATCCTGCATACCTCTCATATCCGGTAATGGATCTCTTTTCCCACACTTCTCTTTGTTTCATACTCACCCTCGCTGTCCCTTTTTCTTCTGAACTCCTGCTAGAATTTTATGCAAATCTTTGCATAAATTCTACTTTCACAGCCCTGACCTCCTATGTGAATCTACGCCCAGTCGAGATCACATATCAGGACTGTGCGGAGCTTTTATAACTATCCACCACTGGGGATAAGCTGCATATAATCGTTTCAGATCCGGATTTTGATTGGTCCACGGCAAATTATTTCCTTCGCCAAACCAACACACCCTTTTATGTTGGAGAGACTAGATCTTTAGTCAAAGATGCTATGACAATCCAATATGTCCTTCGCACCTCCATAATTCCAAAAGCCTGGGACTGAATCCACATCACTCCTCTACTTTCCTTGACTACCTTTTTCATTATGTCCCGGAAAGAATTTAATGCCACTGATATACTCTTTCGCTACATTGATCGTCTAACAATTATTCGCGATCCATGCCATAGGAGGAAACCCAACCTTGCTTTAGTACATCTCATAGCCTACTGTTTGTTGAATTTTGGAAAACAGGTTTTGAAAAATATTAGTCTTCTTTGGGGATTTTAAGATTAAGGTTGAGTTCTAATTCTAAGGTCGAATCGACTCGTTAGAAAGACTATATCACCTCAAAGGACGAAAATAAACTTTCATAATGGTGTTCAGACTTAAAATTATGTAAACTCATCTTGAATGTTATGATCGGGTTCTAAGGAGAACTCTATATGGCCCCGAGGGGACACAATATAGTTCAACTAAGTACCCAATTACAATATTCAAGAAACATGATCGTCGCATTCACATCCAAAGCCTTATCGAAGAAGGGTGTATCTCCCCAAAGGGAAATGAGACCATTCAACGATAATCCTTCTAATGCAACTATGACGATCATTATTTAACTTTTCCCAAAGAAATCTAATGAAGTTTTAGAAATTGAGTTTTCTTTAAAATCAGGTGTGTGTGGGGTTCCAAATCTCCTACGAGCGCAAGCCCTCGTAGTTAATTACATCGTAGGGAGATAAAATCTCCTACGAAAACTCTCGATTAAAATAATAGCAGAATTTTATTTAGAGTTTCTAGGAGTGATATCAAAGTATGAATAGAATTATTGGAAAATCAAAAGGGAATGGATCAAAATTTAGCAGTTATTAACGGAGTTAAAGGATGAGAGGTAGGGGACACTTTGAGATTCCAGAACCATCCGGAAATGTCCCAACTTAATCTAAGTGTTGGGCTTTATGTTTTGGACTTGAAATGATATTTAATTAGAGTTGAGCATTTTATTAGAAATTTGGGACTATATTCCCGAAGTTTGGGGTCTTATAATCAAAGATCTGCCCCGAAACCTAAATCTATTTTGGACACTGGACCACAGTCGTCCGACCCTAACTAATGCAGTGCAAGGTCTGGACTTACCCCGGCCTGGATTGGGGAGCCAGCTAACCACCTAATCGATTTAAAATAGATGAATCCGGTCTTTTATGAAAGAGTGGTAGGGACGTTATAATTAAAGTATTGGGGAGGCGGGGCCGACATCTAGAGATTTTCCTAATTGGCCCCTTTGACTTATGTTGGGTGCTAAAATGCTAAGGACTATGAAATTAAAATTTTGACTCTTTAATTTGTATCTAATGCAATGCATGCTGGTTAACAACCTCAAATCAAATATGCTTGAAATTTTAAAAACAGGCTTATAAAATAATTTTTTAGAAGACTGGACTTCCCCAGGTCCGGCACCTCGTCCTCATAGGTCAGACTATCCGGACTCTACCCGCAGGCGGGGAAGGGTCTAAAGCAAGGAAAGAGTAATGCAAAAATATGCATGCGACCCCGGGGGCGATCCCCGGCTAATTCCCTAGATTCGTTATCTTTCTACATTATTTAGACTCACTAAAATTTTAGACTTTTAAGATTATGAGTATAAAAATTTCACACCCTCACGAGCCTCGCGTATCCAGGCGAAAACAAAGAGCGGCATGCAATCGCCAAAAAACTAGTAAAAACAAGTAATTCTAAAGGCAATCAAATCATTACATCAAATATTTAACTAATTAATAAATGTCCATAGGCAAAGTTGCCCTACTTATTACAAACCAGAATATTACAGAAAGTAAAGTGGCCGGACACCACTGACAACAACCCGGATTCTAAACCTAGTAATGATGCAAGTTATTTTGAGTGGGATACTCTCAATCTTCAAATCTTCAATTTCATTCTTCTTTGGACTCCTTTTCTTCAATCTTCTTGGAATCTTCGTAGCAGATTACCCAAATGGATAAGAGGGCACTTCCCTCTAAAGGGGATGGCCACTCTTTCCTCTTTGGGTAAGGAAGAGGTATGATCCAAATTTGGATTTCCAAATGGAAAAGGAATGTTCCCTAAAGGGGTATCCTTTCCTCTTTGGAATTCAAGCTTTGGATCTATGTATCCCAACTCAAACTTAACTTTCACAACACTTAACAATTATACAAATTACATTTATATCAAAATAAAAATCTAGACTCACATGCAGGGTTATCCTAAGCAATTAATATATAAAAAGCAGTTATTCCCAAGCAGTTGTATATGAGCAGAAAAGAAAGTAAACACACTGGCCACGCTCTTTTTATGATTTGGGGGCTTTAGCAGCTGAAGCACCTGTGCAAAGAATTTATAATATTTATGCATTTTTTGATTTGCCCCCTTTTTATATTGCCCTGCTTGAGCGTGACCACCTGCAGAAAACTGTGTCAACATCCAGATCGTACCTAACCTAAGGGTAATCTAGTTGCCAAACACATCAATCCATCCACAGAGTACAGAAAAAGTAAGCAGACACAGCAAAGCAATTTCATCTACAATATGCAGTGAAAACTACGAAAAATCCGGCACACAGCAGTAAAGTAAACACCGGCCTATCCTAGATCTAAAGTTGGTTGTCCTAGCACATCATCTAAAGTGTGTGAGAAAGGTCATGTGGCTGGGATAGATCCTAAAATGGGTGATTAGTTAAAGTTGTCTAAAAGTTTGGATTTGTTAAGGCTTAGAAGGTGATTAAAATTTAAATATTAATGAATTAAGAATTTTAATTAAACATATTTTAAAAGTTAATTGATTACTACCTTTGTTTCACACCGAGGCCGTGAAGTTTATTTCACCTTCCTTGGGGCTAAGCTAATAGCCTCGTAGGCCTGGGTTACCCAGTAGCAATCGGGGTTGATTAAGTTATTTAAATTGGTTAGAATTAAAGGAGTGGATTAATATAAAGAAATGAGTTAGTTACTAATTTTTAAAGTTGATTAATTTAAGTTTGCCATTAATTGATTCGTGGCGTTGTGCCACCAGGCTCGAGGAACCAGCCTCCTTAGGACACTTAGCCCCGCAGCCCGGAGTAGTCCAGCTGATAAACCAAACTAATGTAATTGAATTAGAGGTTTTAAAAGGCTACATAATTAATGATTAATCTATTTTAAAGTTTAACACCCCTTAGAATCCATTCGTGGCGTTGTGCCACCAGGCTCGAGGAACCAGCCTCCTTAGGACACTTAGCCCCACAGCCCGGAGTAGTCCAGCCAATAAACTTCATCTATAGGATGGTTGTTGTGTTTTAAAAGGTTTGTTAAATGTTTTAAACATTAAGTTAACATTTTCTAGAATTTTAGAATAACTTTGAGTTTTATGAATTTTGAATATTTTAATCGTTTAATTAAAGGGTCCAAAATTGAATTTTTGATTAAAGGTATTTATGGAACGTTTGTATTTTATTAAAATACTAGACCTTACTACGATCAGTTAGAAGGTAAGTACGTTGAAATCGGATTTTTCTACATTTTATTACAAAGGTTTGAAGTTTTGAACTAGTTTTGACTTAAAGTTGACCGATTTGTTGACTTTTTAAAATATTGCAAATTTCTGGAATTTAATATTTTTAATAAATATTAGACCTTATTAGGAATTGAATGCAAGTGAGTTTGGGTGATTTGGATTTTTTTAGAATTAGTTATGGATTATCGAAGTTTGGGCATTTTAATGAATTTTGGGAATTTCTTAATTAGAGGGCCCCTTCTGTGATTTTGCTTCAAACAAATTCCCAATCTCTTGAAAACACCTCCAGAGGTCAGAAATAACCTAAGGAGGGATCCCCAAGTGTTTGGGAGATTTTGGGATTTTTTAATTATTATTAATTAATTATCTTAATTAAATATTGATTTTCACTTAAAATTAAATTAAGGTTTAAATTGCTGTCAAATCAAGGGGCTTTCAATTATCATGGGTTAAGGACCAGATTCTGGTCAGTTTGAGGGTTTATATGTAATTTTTTGATTTAAATTGGATTTATTACATTTTTTAGAAGTTTTAAAGGCTTAATTAAGGGTTTAAGACTTAGAAAATTAATTAGTGGTCTTAATGATTTCAAAAATCAGTAAAATAAATTGTCTAAGGCTAAGAATGTCACTAAGTTTGAATGGTTCAAATTTCAAGTCAAATGGACATCAATTCTAAACACAATAAATTTTCTAAGTTTTCTACTCAAAGTTCCTAATTATTGTCCTTAATTGTGTCACTAGTTTTGAATAGGTTTAAATCAAAGTTCCTCTAACCCTTTGAGTAAGCATGGCATGCATATACAAATAGCAAGCAAACAAGTCCTTAGATCTAGGAGAACCTAGGCTAGGTGGTGTGTGCACCTTAAGCATGCAATTAACTAATTAACATAATTAAGACAAAATTAGTGAATAATCAAGGAATGATTATCCACTAATCATCCCCTTTATTTCTATTCAAACATGGTCATCCAACAGTTAAAATCTCAAGTGACTCCTTAAACACTTAAAGATTTACATATATATAGTCTAAAAATATATTTTAAAATATATAAATATAAATGGATAAATATATATATATATATAAATATATATTATAAAATAATTAAATATATTATTAAAATACATTTTGATGAGTTGAAAGATCCACTGATCTCCAGAGAAGTTTGATAATAATAATAATAATAAAAAGATTTTTTTTTTTAATTTTCAAAATATTTAATATTTAATTAAATATAAAAAGGGTTAATATGCTTCAATAGTTCTAAATACTATCAAAATCCAGTCAAATAATATTGAAAATTTTTCTGGAGATCAGCCATGCACTCAAAAACATGCATGTCAAATTTTAGATAAAAATAATTTATATATAATTAATTAAAAATAAAATACATATTTCTGTATTTTTTAAATTACTAATAAAATAATAACCAAAAGAGTTTGATTTTATTTTTAAAATAAACTAGATGAAATTATGAAAATTTTGATATATTATACTCATTTTTTTGTTGTGTATTTAATTTACTATGATTTTTTAAAGTTTCTGTAATTAAAACTAATTAAAACACATTTTCCTTAATTAAACGGCGGCGGTCAGACACGCGGCACGCTCGGATTGGCGGGATCGAAACCGCGTGACGGCAGGGACACGCGTCGGCCGCGGGCCACTTCACGCGGTTTCCACTTAACCACGTCAGCGGCTCATGGCAGCCGTTGGATTAACCGCGGGTTCGATCTAACGGCTGAGATCAGATCCCGCGGTTCGATCTCACCAGGAGAAGATCAAACGGCGGAGATTTGATCCCGCTGCTCCGAATGGATGGCCCTGATCTCGTCGGTCGATCGATCGAACACTAAACCGAATACACGGTCGAACCAAAGCGCGGAACGACAAGATCTAGACTGTTGATCGGGTGATCAACGGTCTAGAAAACGTACATCTGCAGCGAACTGCGAATGACGCCCTAGGATCCGTTTTTTGGTTCGTTCTTTCGATCGGGTGGACCAAATCACTTGAAATTTTAAACACAGAGAGTAGGCATGAACAGAAATAATGGGGAAGGATTTGTTTCAGCCAAAACCCTAAGAACATAAAGCTATTTAGATCTAACTAATGTGAACTAGATCTAGGGTTTTAAGGAGTTATACCGTTAGATCTTCGAAATTTCTGGATGGATGAGCTTGTAGACTGTCCAAGTGAAGATCCCCAGCACGAACCCGAGCTCGAACACGTCTGGATCGACTGCTATAGGCTTGGGACGGTCTAGGTGGTGGGCTCGCCAGAGAACTCGCCGCCGGTGACGTGCAACCACTTGGATTTTGTAATGGGGAGGTAGAGGAGGCTCTGGAGATCCAAAATGAATTGAGAACTCGCTCTGGGAGGCTAGGGTTAGTGAGAGAAGATGCTTTGATCCAATGCTTCAAAAATTCCCTTTTTCCCTATTTAAGCGGCCTGGGCTGGATTGGATGGCTGGGATCGACTCCTGGACTCTCCAGATGATGCCACCTGTCCCTGGGAAAGCTGGAAGGCTGCGGAAAGGGCTGGACATGCCTCATTCCCATTGGGTGGACTTGGGATGAGTGGAGGGGAACATTGCCACTTATGGCTAAACAAGGGGTGGAGCTCGGTTAGGGAGCCTATTAGGGAGCTTTAGGGCACTAATAGGTTGGCCTAAAGCAGCTTAAATCAAGGGAAAGGGGCTTAGCATGTGATAAAGCTTTCTAGAAGGGTTTTAGGCTTGAGTTTGACCAGGTTGACCAGTCAACAGGTCAAGGCTGGTGATGTGGCATGAAGGGAAGTAGGGGCAGCCAATGGGAGATCTTCCATGCCTAATCTCACACTCCTTGAAGTTAAATAGAAGGTTTGACCAATTCAAGGAGGGATTTAGGGCTTTGTTGACATGGTTTGACCAGTCAACCAGGTCAAGGTTAGTGATGTGGCACTTAAGGAGGGAGAGGGATATTTGAAATGGTTCAATCAAGGGTCAAAGGTCAAAGTCAAGGCTAGAAAGGATGGGAACAAATGCCACTACAATTTTGACCAAGGATTGAGGGTTGACTTAGTCAAACCAAGTTGGGTTGGGCTCAAAATGGGTTTAGAAATATTCAAGGCTTTGAATAGAATGATTTCAAGGGTTTGAAGATATTGACGTGGTTAAACAGGTTGAAATGGTTCATTTGAAACCATAAGGGTCCATTGGGTCAAACCATGTTGACTGGGTCAACCAGGTTGACCCAAGGGGTGAGTCATGGCTGGATAAATTTGAAATGATATTTGAAAATCATTGGAGGTGGTACCCAAGTATGGGGAGGTCAATTTGATCAAAATCCCTATTTGAGCCCCTAAGGGCTTGTTTGGTCAACCTGGGTTGACTTGGTCAACCAGGTTGACCCAGGATCTGGGTTTGGGCTCAACAGGTTTGAAATGATATTTTAAGTTCAAAGGAAGTGGTTGGATGGCCTAAAGAGGTCATTTGGGTCAAAGCACATGTTTGGACCCTTAAAGGGCCTCTTGGGTCAAACCAGTTGACTTGGTCAACCAGGTTGACTCAAGGGTTGGAAATGGATTCAAAAGATTTGAAATGACATTTGAAATTTGTCAAAGGTGGTTGCATCCCATTTGGAGCTCATTTGGTTTGAAATCCCTAATTGAGCCCCATGGGGGTATTTTGGTCAATTTTGACCTATTGGTCAACTATGGTCAAAAATGGGTCTGAAAAATGCAGTTTACTGCTCAATGGCTTAAAATCAAGGGTCTGGAAGTGATTGGAGGCTTGGATAAGGGTTCCAAGGTCAAGATCTCAAAGGGGTTAGGCTCGGTGGCATAGGCTGTAAATATTTGAAGGTTTTACAGCCTTTGAATTTTAATTCAGATTCTGGGGTTAGAGACCTCAGAATGAGCTCAAAGTTGGAGGGTAACCTCTAGAGACATGTCTTATCACTTTGCAAGTGATAAACCCTGAATCAGAGATCATTTGACTGGGTTTTGAAATGTTTGAAAAATCTCTGAAAAGGGTGATTAGGACAGGGCCTCTAGAGTTTGGATTTGAGTCTGAATTCTGGGTTTGGATTTGATTTGAAGTTTGAATTAATTTGGACTTGAATTGGATGGAGTTTGAGATTCAAATTGATCACATGTAGGAATCAAATTGAAATTGGAGTGGATTAAATATAGGAATTGATTTAAAATTGAGGTTGATCAAGGGTGGAGTTTGATTTGAAGTTGGAGTGATCCTAAGGTATAGAAGAATTCTAAGATCTAGGATTTAAGGGAATCCTAGGCTCTAGAATAGGCTCTAAGGTCTTGGATCTAGAAGGATCCTGAGGTCTAGAGTGGATCATAGGGTCTAGGATTAAATCTGGATTCTGGATGGGTCTTAGTGACCTCATACAAAAATGAGGTCAACAAATGGACCCCCAATGTGTGTAGTAGAAGGAACTTCTGCTGCGCGCATTGGCGTTGACCGAATGGAAGTAGAATTCTGAGAGTGAAGGGGAGATCATCTCCCAACCTCAAGCCTATAGGATGCTAATGGAAGGCTTACACCTATTGGATAAGGAAAACTGGTAAAACCAAGGTAGGGAATACCTAACCTTGGGTCTAAGGAAGGGCATCACCCAACCTTAGGCCTATAGGATGCTGATAGAAGACTTACTCCTAATAGGCAGATTAACTGGCAAACTAGGATGGTGCCACGAAGGGCGTACTCCACCACTAGCGAATGGTTATGTGGGGAGGAAACTTGCTCCACACAGAGGACCTCAACTGGCAAACTAGGATGGTGCCACGAAGGGCGTACTCCATCACTAGCGAATGGTCATGTGGGGAGGAAACTTGCTCCACACAGAGGACCTCAACTGGCAAACTAGGATGGTGCCACGAAGGGCGTACTCCATCACTAGCGAATGGTCATGTGGGGAGGAAACTTGCTCCACACAGAGGACCTCAACTGGCAAACTAGGATGGTGCCACGAAGGGCGTACTCCATCACTAGCGAATGGTCATGTGGGGAGGAAACTTGCTCCACACAGAGGACCTCAACTAGCAAACTAGGATGGTGCCACGAAGGGCGTACTCCATCACTAGTGAATGGTCATATGGGGAGGAAACTTGCTCCACACAGAGGACCTCAACTGGCAAACTAGGATGGTGCCACGAAGGGCGTACTCCATCACTAGCGAATGGTCATGTGGGGAGGAAACTTGCTCCACACAGAGGACCTCAACTGGCAAACTAGGATGGTGCCACGAAGGGCGTACTCCATCACTAGCGAATGGTCATGTGGGGAGGAAACTTGCTCCACACAGAGGACTTCAACTGGCAAACTAGGATGGTGCCACGAAGGGCATACTCCATCACTAGCGAATGGGGGTCAGGATGGTGCCACGAAGGGCGTACTCCACCACTAACGAATGGGGGTCAGGATGGTGCCACGAAGGGCGTACTCCACCACTAATCCCCAGGTGAAATGCCAGGGTGGTGCCACAGAGGGCGTACTCCACCACTAGCGGGTCTAATCCTAAGGGAAGGAAAGACCTAGCCTTAAGGAAAAGGCGAAGAGCATTAAAAAAACAAACAAACTTAAAAAGAAAGGGTAGAATCAATTTGTAAATCAAGAAAAGGAAGTTTTATTAATTGATAAAATGAGCTACATCAAGCATAGTATTTCTTAAGGAAACACCCATTGACAGGTAGCATCGGGTGATTCCCTTTACAATCTACTAACTGATACGAGCCTCCTTCGTAGACAGTCTCTATAACGAAGGGTCCTTCCCACGTAGGTTCAAATTTGCCTCCCAGCTTCCGATGGGCCAAGATAGGCCTCCGAAGGACCAATACCAAGTCTCCCGCTTGGAAGGTCCTAGGTCGCACTAACTTATCATGGGCTTGAACCATACGGGATTTATACAACTCTAAAACTTTGTTGAGCTTGGAGACGTCGCTCTTCAAGGCCTTCGAGTTCTTCCAATCGTAGTTTTGCATTTTGTTCATTGGTAATTTGATTCTGAACTGCAATTCTAAGCGAAGGGATTTGTATTTCCAAGGGTAGAACAGCCTCAGATCCATACACTAGTGCAAACGGGGTGGATTGGGTCGGGGTTCTATAAGTGGTACGATAAGCCCACAAAGCTTCCACCAACCGCTCATCCCACTGCCGTTTGTTATCATCAAGGTTCTTTTTGACAATTTGCACCAAGGTTTTGTTGAAGGCCTCGGCCAATCCATTCGCCCGAGGGTAATAGATCGTCGAATATCTCCAATCAATATTATGGCGCCTTACAAAACTATTGATTTTTGTAGACTTGAATGCGGACCCATTATCGGATATGATTCTGCGGGGTACGCCGAATCGATATACAATATGGTCACGAAAGAATTTTAGGACATGGTGTGATGTTACGTTTCGTAGGGGAATTGCTTCCGCCCATTTTGAAAAGTAATCAGTCGATGCTAATATGAAACGATGACCTCTCGCGGAGGGAGGGTCAATCGGCCCAATGATATCCATGCCCCAACTCTCGAAGGGCCACAAGGCTATCGTAGGGTGTAACACATTAGGCGGCTGATGTAAAACCACACCATGGACCTGACATTGATGACAGTGCTTTGCAGTATTCATGCAGTCGTCAATCATTGTAGGCCAATAATATCCAAGTCTTTTAATCTTTAATTTCATTTTTGGACCCGATTGATGTGCACCGCACAGTCCTGAATGAACTTCATTAACAATTTTCTGGGCTTCTCGCTTGTTCAAACAGCGCAGCCACATGTGATCGAAAGACCGACGGTACAATAGATCGTTAGCTAGTGCATATGATAGGGCACGTTTCTTAATCTGGTTGGAGAGTGATTTATCCTGGGGAAGCTTCCCTTCTTTAAGGTAGTCGACTAAGGGTCGTCTCCAATCGCCTTCTTCGTCAGTTGTCGAAGAGGCAGAAAGGATCTGAAGGGGAGTCTTACTAATGTGTTCCAAATCTATAAGGGAGAGGGTCTTACGACCCTGTATCTCTATAGGGATGGAATCCTCCTCAGGACATGCAAATTCCTTTGCAAGTTTCGCTAAGGCATCCGCCGCAGAATTGCTTCCACGGGGAACCCTATACAAAGTAGCAATAGGGATTTATTCCAACAAGTGAAGCGTGTACTGGTGATATCTTAGGAGATTCGGATTCAAGACTTTATAAGTTCCGGCGACTTGGTTAATAACCAGTTGGGAATCTCCAAAGATTTTAATCTCTTTAATCTCCATTAGAATTGCAAGTTCCAAACCAGTTATCAGAGCTTCGTATTCAGCTTCGTTGTTTGTGCAAGGCTCCGACAAGTGGTAGGAAAAATGCATCATTTCTTTTTCTGGTGTAATAAAGATTAGATCGACTCCAGCCTTTCCAGGAATTACAGATTGTTGAGTTGCAATCCTACGGGAGGATGCTGCCCCATCAAAATATAATTCCCTGATAGCTTCGCCAGATTCCCCCAAACTCATGATTTGTTCGTTGGGTAAGTCATCATTCAGAGGAGAATCTGCTGGCAGCGGGTGTACTGCCAGAAAGTCGGCAACAGCCTGTCCTTTCACAGCACGAAGAGGAGTGAAAATAATCTCAAATTGCAACAATATCATAGACCAATGGGCTAAACGTCCTGACAACGTAGGTCGGGTCATAAGATATTGCAAAGGATTAAATCTCAAAATCAGACTGATTGAGTGAGAGAGCATGTAATGCCTCAGTTTCTGAGCTGCAAAAACTAAGGCAAGACAATGCTTCTCAATTGACGGGTATCGAATTTCAGTAGGAACGAGTCTTCGACTAAGGTAGTAGAGAGCATTCTCTTTTCCATCGTCGTTAACTTGAGCTAACAGGGCACCTAAAGACTCATCTAGAGCTGCGGTGTAGAGGATTAATGGCTTTCCGAGAATCGGAGCTGCCAAGACTGGCGGGTTAGAAAGGTATTGTTTGATATCGTCAAAAGCATTCTGACACTTCTCGCCCCATACGAATTTAGTATCCTTTTTCGCAAGGACAGAAAAGGTTTGACATCTCCCGGAAAGATTAGAAATAAACCTCCTTATATATGCCAATCTATCTTGTAGAGACCTTAACTGAGTAAGGCTCTTAGGGGACGGCATATCTAAGATGGCTTCAATTTTAGTAGGATCTATCTCAATTCCGCGGTGCCTTACTACGAATCCTAAGAATTTTCCCGAAGCGACGCCGAAGGCGCACTTCAAGGGGTTCATTTTCAAATCGTAGCGGCGCAACCGCTCGAAAATAACTCTTAAGTCATACAGGTGAGCCTCTTTAACCTTGCTCTTGACAACTAAATCATCAATATAACATTCAACTTGATTATGAATTAAGTCGTCAAAGATACGGGTCATGGCCCGTTGGTAGGTTGCTCCGGCATTCTTTAAGCCGAATGGCATTACCTTATAACAAAAGATTCCAATAGGGGTTCTGAACGCCGTATTTCTCTCATCTTCAGGGGCCATCTTGATTTGGTTATAACCCGACGAGCCATCCATGAAGGAGAAAATAGCATGTGAGGAGGAAATGTCCACCATGAGTTCTAGTATTGGTAGGGGGAACTCATCCTTAGGGCATGCCTTATTCAGATCCCTATAGTCGACACAAATCCGAATCTGGCCATTTTTCTTTCGAACTGGCACGACGCTGGCCACCCATGATGGGTATTGTTCCTCTCGAATGAATCCAGCTTCTGCCAATTTCTTAACTTCAGAAACGACTTGTTGCTCAATCTCTAAGCGCATGCGTCGAGGAGCTTATTTAACAGGGATGGCATCATGCTGAACCCCAAGTTTGTGAACTGCTACCTCAGCAGGCAAACCTGGCATTTCGTCATATGTCCAGGCAAATCAATCCCTGAACTCGAATAACAACTGGATTAAATCTTGGGTTTCACCCTCGCTCAACAAAGTACTTATGAAAATCGGACGGGGGTCATCATCGTTTCCCAAGTTAATTTCTCTCAACTCATCGACTGTCGACTTAATTTCCTCTTCAAATTCAGGGGGTGCATCCCAAACTTGAAGATCATCGGGATCGTCTAAAGTCTCCAAACAGAGTCCATCCAAAGGACAAGGAGGATCTGTAGGGACATTTGGAGAATCGAGATGGTAAGTTATCATTAGGCAATACTCATCATCATCGAATGAACTAACTGTTCCAAAGCCAATACCACTTGTTGGATTTTTATTTATTTTTGTTCGCCAAATATTCTCGTGGTATCTAGCTTGACCCTTAGTCCATCGGTATGGTATAGAACCTTTAGAAAAAGTATTTTTTACACAAACATGGAAGTAGCCGAAAGGTAATTCCATTAATTCATTAAAATCTGCCTCCTCAAGGGTTACATCACCTTCGTCCCTTGCGGAGGAGGAGCCAGGAAAGAATTTCTGGACTTTCTTAACTTCACCATCCAAGTTGGGGGCCACTTTAACTTCCAACCCTACAACCCTGCCTGCCGACAGTGGGGTCAGAGAAAGGGCCTCAATCCTTCTAGTGAGCTTTTCATACATTGTTAATCCGGGCTCGTCACTTTTAACTTTTGAAATATCTACCTCAGGGTCACTGTCCTGGTCTAAGGTGAGATCAAATTTTGGAGGAGTATTTATATTTTTATAATCGAGAGAGAGGGCAGCACCTTGACTTTCTAGTTCACCATCGGAATCTGATTCCAAATCAATATACACAGGTGCTGTTCTCCTGTCTAATGAAGCGCGGCCTCGACCTCGTGCCCTTAAAGCCATCCTCCCACCTCTTTGAGGTAATGTGCTTGGAGGTCTAAGGACAACGATATCAGAGTCGTCTTCACTATTCGATTGAATCATTTCTTGACTGATATTTTTATCTTTTTCTTTCTTTTGGTTGAATTTTTGTCCAACCATTTTCTCCTCAAATTTGATCTCTAATTTAGAACGGGACGAGGACCCTTTTGGTATGAAATATGCAGCATCTTCGTAGATCCCAATTTCTTGAATCGAGAATGGTTGCAAATCACCCTTAATCACATGTTCAATGCCGTCTCGTTGATACTTAACGCATTGGTGCAGGGTAGATGGAACCATTCTATATTCGTGAATCCAAGGTCTACCTAGAAGTGCGTTAAAGGTCGTAGTCGAATCAATTATATGAAATTTAGCTTCAGTTTTTAAACCTCCTATCTCCAGGAGTAGAGTGATTGAACCTAAAGCTCTCTCGCCCTTCTCGTTGAACCCACGAAGCACCAACCTGTCGGTTGAAAGTTTGCTAGTATCAACCCTGAGATAAGCAAGGGTCTTTATGTTCATCACGTTGACCGATGCACCCGGATCAACAAGGACTCTTGATAACTTGAAATTTCCCACATCTACAGTAATGTAGAGGGGACGATTGTGGTCAGCAGTTCCAAAGAGTAAATCTTCGTCTGAAAAGGTAATCCCAGGGACCTCTTTGAAGTAGAGAGCCTCACCTTCTGAAGTTGCAGCCAACTGTGTTAAGCAAATCTCTGGATCGAGAAGTGCTTTAATTAGAGACTCCCTCATTTCTTTGGAAAGAAGGAGGGCGTCATAAATACTCAATTTTGCTGGCAACTTCTTAAGGTGGGCTAAAACATTGTAATCAACCTTAGGAACGACAGACTCGAAACCCGGAGGAATTAAAGGAAATTCTGGTTGTTGAGGGGAATCCAGACTTAGATTTTCGAATGAAGGTTGCTTGCCTTTATCCTGAGGGGGCAACCTAGGGGGTAAGACTTTACCGCCACGGAGTTGCACCTGCTCGATGTTTTCGGGCGGGCAAACTAGAGCAGTGTCTACACACACCATAGGTGTTGGATCATCATTTCCTGAAAGCGAGTCAGAATCTGAAAGTTCTATCAAGATAGGATTTCCTTGAAAATTGATTTGAGGGAAATCACTTTCTGATAAAGCTTCACATTCGACCTCTTCTTGAATAGTCGATTCGGGGAGGTCGGTTTGATTAGCCTCGATATTTGCTTCATTAGGAGTTTGATTCAAAACAGGAGAGTCATCAATTTGCATTTGAGATTCATGGTTAATCATCAAGACAGAAGTAGAAGGATGTTTTTTATTCATCTTTTGACCCTTCGCCTTTGATGGGGCAAAGTAAAAGTCAGATAACAAAAGAGGGGAAAGGGTTTTAACACCACCATCCACCATTCTAATACATCTCTCATCTACACACTTCTTCTCTACAAAATCAAATTTTTCTTCTTTTACATTTTTCTCAGTAGTTCCTAAGACTACTGGAGAGGGAAGTGGCTCAACATCCTTCTGCGAAGCGTCCAGGTCAACTTTCCACACCGGGGCCTGGGCTATCGTAGTCAGCTGTTGAGAAAGACGAAAAGACTTGTTAATCGACTTTTTAAGTGCCCGGGACAAAGCAATGTCCCAACCATCTTCAACAAAACAAGAAGAGTTAAAAGGATTACCTGAAATGGTCTTAATTGAAGCCTTTTCTGGATCGACCAAGTATTCCTTAGGTATTATGATGTTACCTTGGGTGTAGTTCCTCTCAAGCCAATCTTTGAACACAACGCAGTCCTCAAGAGGGTGACTAAGCATCCTGTGGTACGGGCAATACTTGGGGTTATCTTTCTTGCTCTCATCCTCAGGCCTCCTAGCCTCTGGCAACTGGAAATCTGGTTTCTTTAACAGACTTCTGAAGATCTTCTTAACTGACTCCCTTTTAAATGGATAAGGCTTTGCCAATCTCTTTCTAAAAGGGATGGAGGAGGGATCTCTAGTATGTTGAGGAACTATCTGAAAGGGCTGCTTCTGAGGCGGCTGTGGTGGAAGTGGAATGGTAGTCTGACTAATCACTGGCCTCTTTCCTTTATCTACTGCTGAGACCACAGCTTTCTTTTCAAATGTCTTCACCAGTTTTGGACCCTTCCTTTCTTCAGACTGCTCTCGTAAGAATGGCATCCTAGGAGCCTCTTCCTGTAAATTGCTAGCCTTATTAAGAAGTTTCTCAAAAGTTTTAATAGTGAAACCCTTCAGGAGAAAAGCAACAGGACCGTGGATATTCTTCAAAAGAATCTCCACAGCATGTTGTTCTTGCAACTGGGGTTCACACTTCATCGAGAGGTTTCGCCACCTCAAGATGTACTCAACTAGAGACTCTCCCGGCTTTTGCTTTTCAACCACGAGATCGCCCACGGTGGTGCGTTGTTGCGCTCCAGAAAATCTCTTAAGAAAGAGGTTTTCTAGGTCGCTAAAGGTTCTTACTGAACCGTTGGGCAGATCGGCGTACCATTCAAAAGCAATGCCGGACAGACTACTTACAAATTGGCGAAATAGTAGAGCATCTGACCCTCCTGCGTTGCAACAGCTTGCTCGGAAGTGGGCCAGATGCTGTCTCGGGTTTTCGATTCCAGTGAAAACTTTAAAAGTTGGTGGCACAAAGCCCTTTGGGTAAGGAACTAAGTCATATTCCTCGGGGTAGGGTCTACCCTTTGAAATAGACACAGTCCCTTGAGCATGGGCTAAGGCCTCCCTTACCTGGTCCTCAATTAATTGCTTGATATCCTTCTGAGGTGGGATCGAAGGAATGGTGGAAACTGCAGGGTGAACTGGAGGTGTCTCTACTGGACAAGGGAGAGTCACAGGTGGTGACTCGAGAGGTCTGGAATTAAGTTATGCCCTTTTGGCCTTTTTTGTGAGCTCTCGAGCTGACTGGTGAATCATAAAAGACTCTTGCTATGATTTGTCCAACTTCTCTTGCATTTCTCTAACTTGTGACATCATGCTAGCAAGCTGAGTCTCCAAGTTTTTTATATGTTCTTCATCTCTATCTTTCACAGACTCATCTGACTCTGACTCGACAGCATGCGGATCATCATCCTTAACAAATCGGCGCTTGCTAGGCTCAGCTTCTTTATTAGATCCTCTAGTTTCAACCACATGAATGCCCCCAACATAATCATCTTCATCTCCAAGGAGATCATCCATATCAGGGTCAAAAGAAGCCGTTCCTTCTCTGTTCAACAAGATGTTTCTTATTTCCTGGACTACCTCCTCGACCGGTCTATCCCCAATTGATTTAGGGTCAAGGGGTAAGTATCCTTTATACTCAGCCATATCAAACAACTCTTCAGAATCCATAAGGGCGATGATTTCTGTAAGTTTTGGATTAGGATCTGGTTGAGATTTTGTATCCGGTTCATCTTCCATTTCTAAATCCTGGTCAATTCTCTCCTCTTCGACTATCCCAGAGCTGGTAGTCAGAAGAGTGGCATCCTCTACAGGGAGAGGGACATATTCCTCAGGAGAAGTAGGAGCTTGTAAGGTGATAGTTCCCACATCTGGTAAGGTAAGGTCCTCAGACACCTGACTAAGGGGCCTATGAATGACACTCGAACTTTGGGGATCATCAACTGGGGTAGCAGGAACGGTGACTATTGGATCCGGAGTCAAACTGGCTGTGGCAGGACTATCAACTGTAACAACTGGAGCATTAGCCTGAACATCCATCAATTCAACTGAACTCGAAGTAGGGTTGGCTGAAACTCATTGGAGATGCAGAATGAACTTAGAAGTTCTAGGAGGTGGTGGCAGACTCTCCAACTTAGTTCTCTTTGGCACATATCTCCTTTCAGGAGATTTAGGTCTTTTTCCTTTAAAGTCCACAGACTTTTGAACTTCAACCCCCTTTGGTTTGACAATCACAGAGGCCAATCTTACAGGTTTATGTGGGGGTACCGGGGGTCTACCAGAAGAGTGGCGGCCTCTCTCGGACCCAGACAACACAATACCCTCTGTTTGAGAGGACAGAGGGCGTGGCACCCAGTGATATCCATCAACCAGTACTGAAGTAGCGGGCTGTCTAGCATACTTCTTATTCTTTCTAACGAATTGAGGGGTTAAATTCTTTGCTTCAGATACTTCTTCCTTCAATACTTCTTTTTGGAAGTGATGTGAGATCACTCCCTTCAATTGTTTCACATATTCTTCTTTAGTCTGACCAGTCTGTGCAGCACAGGTATGAATTATATTTCTCAGAGTCCTTGTCTTTTGAAGATGTTTTTCTTTCTGAGTTTTCTTGGTCGAGTAGTCAACCGGGCATGGTGGAGAACGGGCTATCCTAGCTATCCTCTCCTCCCCTTGAGCTGAAGCCAGGGGGTAAAAGCGACTTCCTTTTAGGAGGGGAGAGGAAGCAGGAATAGGTAGCTCCTCAACAGCCTCAGGTTCTACTTGAGCCAAGGTCTTAAAGGGTAGAACTCTCTTAGCCTTAGAGATTTTCTTTCTAAGTCTCCTCAAATAGTTCTTCTTTTGATTCTTTGTGGTGAATCTAAGTCCAGAACTAGACCCTTCTTCAAAGACAGACTTAATTTCAGTGGGAGGCTCAACAACCGGTTCAGACTGTTCCTGATCATCACTGACTACTGGCAAGGTGGGTGCAGATCCCACAATTAACTCAACTACTGGGGGAGTTTCCTTACTGGCATCCAAACTAACAATCTGGTGTCCGTCCATAGAGAGCTCTAGAGTACTAAATCCCATTCCAAAAATAACAGTGCTCCCTTGGTCATTAACAGTCGAAGACAACTCTCGGTCAAAGGAGAAAATCAGTTGGCCAGCCATTTGAATTTTTTTCTGAAAGTTAAAGAAAATGATTGAAATTAGATCCTTTTGAAAAGAGTGGTAAAAAGGTATTTTATTGTTATGTTTTTTAAAGTATGACATATGTTGGCCCACGAAGGAATCGTATGGGGTAACACATGACAACTTGGAATTTGAGAAATAATTTTTTTGAAAATTTTGAGAATTTGAAAGGGGTTTTCTTACAGGTTCCAAAACACAACGGACAGAGTTTCCCCTTGCCCGAAGGCTTATGGAATTGTGAGAAAGCCCAAGTAAAAAGGAATAGTTTAACCCTCCCCACCCTTAGAAGTCAAAAGGGGAAATGAGGGGGTTAAAACTAAAAAGGTTTGGAATGAAATCAAAAATTTTGAATTCTTTTCAATTTTAAGGATTTATATGTTGAACGAGAAGTTTATCGACCATAAATCCATAAAATTAAAAAGGATGTCCAGAGATCTGATTTGACGCTGTCGCCTCACAGGCTGTGCTGGGGCAGAAGGTCAAAATCAGAACGAAAAGCCAATTTTAGAGGTGGAACCTCTCTTTTAGTATTTTGTTATTATTTTAGATGTTGGCCACACTCACCCAAGGAAGAAATGAGCAAAGGGACCAACGGAAGAAATAATAGTTAAAACTACCGATGAAACAAAATTTTGCCATTATTAAAGATGGAGAGAGAGATTTGTCCCACCGGGCGTGCCATTTTTTGTTTGTTGAATTTTGGAAAACAGGTTTTGAAAAATATTAGTCTTCTTTGGGGATTTTAAGATTAAGGTTGAGTTCTAATTCTAAGGTCGAATCGACTCGTTAGAAAGACTATATCACCCCAAAGGACGAAAATAAACTTTCATAACGGTGTTCAGACTTAAAATTATGTAAACTCATCTTGAATGTTATGATCGGGTTCTAAGGAGAACTCTATATGGCCCCGAGGGGACACAATATAGTTCAACTAAGTACCCAATTACAATATTCAAGAAACATGATCGTCGCATTCACATCCAAAGCCTTATCGAAGAAGGGTGTATCTCCCCAAAGGGAAATGAGACCATTCAACGATAATCCTTCTAATGCTACTATGACGATCATTATTTAACTTTTCCCAAAGAAATCTAATGAAGTTTTAGAAATTGAGTTTTCTTTAAAATCAGGTGTGTGTGGGGTTCCAAATCTCCTACGAGCGTAAGCCCTCGTAGTTAATTACATCGTAGGGAGATAAAATCTCCTACGAAAACTCTCGATTAAAATAATGGCAGAATTTTATTTAGAGTTTCTAGGAGTGATATCAAAGTATGAATAGAATTATTGGAAAATCAAAAGGGAATGGATCAAAATTGAGCAGTTATTAACGGAGTTAAAGGATGAGAGGTAGGGGACACTTTGAGATTCCAGAACCATCCGGAAATGTCCCAACTTAATCTAAGTGTTGGGCTTTATGTTTTGGACTTGAAATGATATTTAATTAGAGTTGAGCATTTTATTAGAAATTTGGGACTATATTCCCGAAGTTTGGGGTCTTACAATCAAAGATCTGCCCCGAAACCTAAATCTATTTTGGACACTGGACCACAGTCGTCCGACCCTAACTAATGCAGTGCAAGGTCTGGACTTACCCCGGCCTGGATTGGGGAGCCAGCTAACCACCTAATCGATTTAAAATAGATGAATCCGGTCTTTTATGAAAGAGTGGTAGGGACGTTATAATTAAAGTTTTGGGGAGGCGGGGCCGACATCTAGAGATTTTCCTAATTGGCCCCTTTGACTTATGTTGGGTGCTAAAATGCTAAGGACTATGAAATTAAAATTTTGACTCTTTAATTTGTATCTAATGCAATGCATGCTGGTTAACAACCACAAATCAAATATGCTTGAAATTTTAAAAACAGGCTTATAAAATAATTTTTTAGAAGACTGGACTTCCCCAGGTCCGGCACCTCGTCCTCATAGGTCAGACTATCCGGACTCTACCCGCAGGCGGGGAAGGGTCTAAAGCAAGGAAAGAGTAATGCAAAAATATGCATGCGACCCCGGGGGCGATCCCCGGCTAATTCCCTAGATTCGTTATCTTTCTACATTATTTAGACTCACTAAAATTTTAGACTTTTTAAGATTATGAGTATAAAAATTTCACATCCTCACGAGCCTCGCGTATCCAGGCGAAAACAAAGAGCGGCATGCAATCGCCAAAAAACTAGTAAAAACAAGTAATCCTAAAGGCAATCAAATCATTACATCAAATATTTAACTAATTAATAAATGTCCATAGGCAAAGTTGCCCTACTTATTACAAACCAGAATATTACAGAAAGTAAAGTGGCCGGGCACCACTGACAACAACCCGGATTCTAAACCTAGTAATGACGCAAGTTATTTTGAGTGGGATACTCTCAATCTTCAAATCTTCAAATCTTCAATTTCATTCTTCTTTGGACTCCTTTTCTTCAATCTTCTTGGAATCTTCGTAGCAGATTACCCAAATGGATAAGAGGGCACTTCCCTTTAAAGGGGATGGCCACTCTTTCCTCTTTGGGTAAGGAAGAGGTATGATCCAAATTTGGATTTCCAAATGGAAAAGAAATGTTCCCTAAAGGGGTATCCTTTACTCTTTGGAATCCAAGCTTTGGATCTATGTATCCCAACTCAAACTTAACTTTCACAACACTTAACAATTATACAAATTACATTTATATCAAAATAAAAATCTAGACTCACCTGCAGGGTTATCCTAAGCAATTAATATATAAAAAGCAGTTATTCCCAAGCAGTTGTATATGAGCAGAAAAGAAAGTAAACACACTGGCCACGCTCTTTTTATGATTTGGGGGCTTTAGCAGCTGAAGCACCTGTGCAAAGAATTTATAATATTTATGCATTTTTTGATTTGCCCCCTTTTTATATTGCCCTGCTTGAGCGTGACCACCTGCAGAAAACTGTGTCAACATCCAGATCGTACCTAACCTAAGGGTAGTCTAGTCGCCAAACACATCAATCCATCCACAGAGTACAGAAAAAGTAAGCAGACACAGCAAAGCAATTTCATCTACAACATGCAGTGAAAACTACGAAAAATCTGGCACACAGCAGTAAAGTAAACACCGGCCTATCCTAGATCTAAAGTTGGTTGTCCTAGCACATCATCTAAAGTGTGTGAGAAAGGTCATGTGGCTGGGATAGATCCTAAAATGGGTGATTAGTTAAAGTTGTCTAAAAGTTTGGATTTGTTAAGGCTTAGAAGGTGATTAAAATTTAAATATTAATGAATTAAGAATTTTAATTAAACATATTTTAAAAGTTAATTGATTACTACCTTTGTTTCACACCGAGGCCGTGAAGTTTATTTCACCTTCCTTGGGGCTAAGCTAATAGCCTCGTAGGCCTGGGTTACCCAGTAGCAATCGGGGTTGATTAAGTTATTTAAATTGGTTAGAATTAAAGGAGTGGATTAATATAAAGAAATGAGTTAGTTACTGATTTTTAAAGTTGATTAATTTAAGTTTGCCATTAATTGATTCGTGGCGTTGTGCCACCAGGCTCGAGGAACCAGCCTCCTTAGGACACTTAGCCCCGCAGCCCGGAGTAGTCCAGCTGATAAACCAAACTAATGTAATTGAATTAGAGGTTTTAAAAGGCTACATAATTAATGATTAATCTATTTTAAAGTTTAACACCCCTTAGAATCCATTCGTGGCGTTGTGCCACCAGGCTCGAGGAACCAGCCTCCTTAGGACACTTAGCCCCGCAGCCCGGAGTAGTCCAGCCAATAAACTTCATCTATAGGATGGTTGTTGTGTTTTAAAAGGTTTGTTGAATGTTTTAAACATTAAGTTAACATTTTCTAGAATTTTAGAATAACTTTGAGTTTTATGAATTTTGAATATTTTAATCGTTTAATTAAAGGGTCCAAAATTGAATTTTTGATTAAAGGTATTTATGGAACGTTTGTATTTTATTAAAATACTAGAACTTACTACGATCCGTTAGAAGGTAAGTACGTTGAAATCGGATTTTTCTACATTTTATTACAAAGGTTTGAAGTTTTGAACTAGTTTTGACTTAAAGTTGACCGATTTGTTGACTTTTTAAAATATTGCAAATTTCTGGAATTTAATATTTTTAATAAATATTAGACCTTATTAGGAATTGAATGCAAGTGAGTTTGGGTGATTTGGATTTTTTTAGAATTAGTTATGGATTATCGAAGTTTGGGCATTTTAATGAATTTTGAGAATTTCTTAATTAGAGGGCCCCTTCTGTGATTTTGCTTCAAACAAATTCCCAATCTCTTGAAAACACCTCCAGAGGTCAGAAATAACCTAAGGAGGGATCCCCAAGTTTTTGGGAGATTTTGGGATTTTTTAATTATTATTAATTAATTATCTTAATTAAATATTGATTTTCACTTAAAATTAAATTAGGGTTTAAATTGCTGTCAAATCAAGGGGCTTTCAATTATCATGGGTTAAGGACCAGATTCTGGTCAGTTTGAGGGTTTATATGTAATTTTTGGATTTAAATTGGATTTATTACATTTTTTAGAAGTTTTAAAGGCTTAATTAAGGGTTTAAGACTTAGAAAATTAATTAGTGGTCTTAATGATTTCAAAAATCAGTAAAATAAATTGTCTAAGGCTAAGAATGTCACTAAGTTTGAATGGTTCAAATTTCAAGTCAAATGGACATCAATTCTAAACACAATAAGTTTTCTAAGTTTTCTACTCAAAGTTCCTAATTATTGTCCTTAATTGTGTCACTAGTTTTGAATAGGTTTAAATCAAAGTTCCTCTAACCCTTTGAGTAAGCATGGCATGCATATACAAATAGCAAGCAAACAAGTCCTTAGATCTAGGAGAACCTAGGCTAGGTGGTGTGTGCACCTTAAGCATGCAATTAACTAATTAACATAATTAAGACAAAATTAGTGAATAATCAAGGAATGATTATCCACTAATCATCCCCTTTATTTCTATTCAAACATGGTCATCCAACATTTAAAATCTCAAGTGACTCCTTAAACACTTAAAGATTTACATATATATAGTCTAAAAATATATTTTAAAATATATAAATATAAATGGATAAATATATATATATATAAATATATATTATAAAATAATTAAATATATTATTAAAATACATTTTGATGAGTTGAAAGATCCACTGATCTCCAGAGAAGTTTGATAATAATAATAATAAAAAAAAGATTTTTTTTTTTTTAATTTTCAAAATATTTAATATTTAATTAAATATAAAAAGGGTTAATATGCTTCAATAGTTCTAAATACTATCAAAATCCAGTCAAATAACATTGAAACTTTTTCTGGAGATCAGCCATGCACTCAAAAACATGCATGTCAAATTTTAGATAAAAATAATTTATATATAATTAATTAAAAATAAAATACATATTTATATATTTTTTAAATTACTTATAAAATAATAACCAAAAGAGTTTGATTTTATTTTTAAAATAAACTAGATGAAATTATGAAAATTTTGATATATTATACTCATTTTTTGGTTGTGTATTTAATTTACTATGATTTTTTAAAGTTTCTGTAATTAAAACTAATTAAAACACATTTTCCTTAATTAAACGGCGGCGGTCAGACACGCGGCACGCTCGGATTGGCGGGATCGAAACCGCGTGACGGCGGGGACACGCGTCGGCCGCGGGCCGCTTCACGCGGTTTCCACTTAACCACGTCAGCGGCTCATGGCAGCCGTTGGATTAACCGCGGGTTCGATTTAACGGCTGAGATCAGATCCCGCGGTTCGATCTCACCAGGAGAAGATCAAACGGCGGAGATTTGATCCCGCTGTTCCGAATGGACGGCCATGATCTCGCCGGTCGATCGATCGAACACTAAACCGAATACACTGTCAAACCAAAGCGCGGAACGGCAAGATCTAGACCGTTGATCGGGTGATCAACGGTCTAGAAAACGTACATCTGCAGCGAACTGCGAATGACGCCCTAAGATCCGTTTTTTGGTTCGTTCTTTCGATCGGGTGGACCAAATCACTTGAAATTTTAAACACAGAGAGTAGGCATGAACAGAAATAATGGGGAAGGATTTGTTTCAGCCAAAACCCTAAGAACATAAAGCTATTTAGATCTAACTAATGTGAACTAGATCTAGGGTTTTAAGGAGTTATACCGTTAGATCTTCGAAATTTCTGGATGGATGAGCTTGTAGACTGTCCAAGTGAACATCCCCAGCACGAACCCGAGCTCGAACATGTCTGGATCGACTGCTATAGGCTTGGGACGGTCTAGGTGGTGGGCTCGCCGGAGAACTCGCCGCCGGTGACGTGCAACCACTTGGATTTTGTAATGGGGAGGTAGAGGAGGCTCTGGAGATCCAAAACGAATTGAGAACTTGCTCTGGGAGGCTAGGGTTAGTGAGAGAAAATGCTTTGATCCAATGCTTCAAAAATTCCCTTTTTCCCTATTCAAGCGGCCTGGGCTGGATTGGATGGCTGGGATCGACTCCTAGACTCTCCAGATGATGCCACCTGTCCCTGGGAAAGCTGGAAGGCTGCGGAAAGGGCTGGACATGCCTCATTCCCATTGGGTGGACTTGGGATGAGTGGAGGGGAACATTGCCACTTATGGCTAAACAAGGGGTGGAGCTCGGTTAGGGAGCCTATTAGGGAGCTTTAGGGCACTAATAGGTCGGCCTAAAGCAGCTTAAATCAAGGGAAAGGGGCTTAGCATGTGATAAAGCTTTCTAGAAGGGTTTTAGGCTTGAGTTTGACCAGGTTGACCAGTCAACAGGTCAAGGCTGGTGATGTGGCATGAAGGGAAGTAGGGGCAGCCAATGGGAGATCTTCCATGCCTAATCTCACACTCCTTGAAGTTAAATAGAAGGTTTGACCAATTCAAGGAGGGATTTAGGGCTTTGTTGACTTGGTTTGACCAGTCAACCAGGTCAAGGTTAGTGATGTGGCACTTAAGGAGGGAGAGGGATATTTGAAATGGTTCAATCAAGGGTCAAAGGTCAAAGTCAAGGCTAGAAAGGATGGGAACAAATGCCACCACAATTTTGACCAAGGATTGAGGGTTGACTTAGTCAAACCAAGTTGGGTTGAGCTCAAAATGGGTTTAGAAATATTCAAGGCTTTGAATAGAATGATTTCAAGGGTTTGAAGATATTGACGTGGTTAAACAGGTTGAAATGGTTCATTTGAAACCATAAGGGTCCATTGGGTCAAACCATGTTGACTGGGTCAACCAGGTTGACCCAAGGGGTGAGTCATGGCTGGATAAATTTGAAATGATATTTGAAAATCATTGGAGGTGGTACCCAAGTATGGGGAGGTCAATTTGATCAAAATCCCTATTTGAGCCCCTAAGGGCTTGTTTGGTCAACCTGGGTTGACTTGGTCAACCAGGTTGACCCAGGGTCTGGGTTTGGGCTCAACAGGTTTGAAATGATATTTTAAGTTCAAAGGAAGTGGTTGGATGGCCTAAAGAGGTCATTTGGGTCAAAACACATGTTTGGACCCTTAAAGGGCCTCTTGGGTCAAACCAGTTGACTTGGTCAACCAGGTTGACTCAAGGGTTGGAAATGGGTTCAAAAGATTTGAAATGACATTTGAAATTTGTCAAAGGTGGTTGCATCCCATTTGGAGCTCATTTGGTTTGAAATCCCTAATTGAGCCCCATGGGGGTATTTTGGTCAATTTTGACCTATTGGTCAACTATGGTCAAAAATGGGTCTGAAAAATGCAGCTTACTACTCAATGGGTTAAAATCAAGGGTCTGGAAGTGATTGGAGGCTTGGATAAGGGTTCCAAGGTCAAGATCTCAAAGGGGTTAGGCTCAGTGGCATAGGCTGTAAATATTTGAAGGTTTTACAGCCTTTGAATTTTAATTCAGATTCTGGAGTTAGAGACCTCAGAATGAGCTCAAAGTTGGAGGGTAACCTCTAGAGACATGTCTTATCACTTTGCAAGTGATAAACCCTGAATCAGAGATCATTTGACTGGGTTTTGAAATGTTTGAAAAATCTCTGAAAAGGGTGATTAGGATAGGGCCTCTAGAGTTTGGATTTGAGTCTGAATTATGGGTTTGGATTTGATTTGAAGTTTGAATTAATTTGGACTTAAATTGGATGGAGTTTGAGATTCAAATTGATCACAGGTAGGAATCAAATTGAAATTGGAGTGGATTAAATATAGGAATTGATTTAAAATTGAGGTTGATCAAGGGTGGAGTTTGATTTGAAGTTGGAGTGATCCTAAGGTATAGAAGAATTCTAAGATCTAGGATTTAAGGGAATCCTAGGCTCTAGAATAGGCTCTAAGGTCTTGGATCTAGAAGGATCCTGAGGTCTAGAGTGGATCCTAGGGTCTAGGATTAAATCTGGATTCTGGATGGGTCTTAGTGACCTCATACAAAAATGAGGTCAACACCTACATTCTTGAAACTAAATACAATCTCCAATACCCTGCTCATCACGACCTTCAGCCTCCTTGCTACTCAAACAATTCTTTCACTGTCCTTCATAGTACTCGTCTCCACCCAGGAGTTGGGGAAGGTCAGGGGGCTGGAGAGGAGGAAGTTCCCGCTCCCATTCCCGTTCCCATTTCTGATCCTGTTCCTCTCCACCAGCACTCACCAGTTGATCAGTTGATTGAGAGGTTTGATCGATGGGAGACCTGCTTTGATGCTTATGTTGCTGCACATGAGCAACAATATTCTGAGGACATTACCCGCTATAAGCAGCACCACACTAAGGATTTAGCCTGATTTGACAGCTACATGACTCACCAGCAGCAGCTGCATGAACAGGACATCGCCTGATTCAGTGCTCAGTTTACTACGCTTGCCAGCTACTTTCAGCAGCCACCTCCACCTCCTTCATCTGATGATCAGGGTCCCTCGTTTTTCTAGTCTGTATTTTCTTTTATTTATAGTTTGTCTTATATTCTTGTGTTTTCTTTTTTTCTTTGTGTGTCTAGGACCCTCTTTTTGTTATGACAAAAGAGGGAGTAGGATGTAGTAGGAAAAAGGGTATGTGCTTGTAATTTTGAATTTCTAGTTTTGAATTTCTAGTGAACTATTTTTTTTTTCTAAGTTTTTTCCTACTTGTGTTTGACATCATCAAAAATGGGGAGATTGTTGTAAATCTATTTTCATGACTTATGTTTTGATGATTGACAAACACTATTGATTCTCTTGGACTGCTTGTTACTTCTAACTTTTTAGGAATCGAAGTTGGGACGAACAAACGAAGCTAGTTCAAGATTGCATAGGTCTAGGGCTGAGTCAGTCTGTACTTTGTTTTTTTCTATTCTTGACTCTATTTGTAATGGTCAAAGAGACTGATGTTAAGTAACCCTACACACACAGACTTGAGAGACTTAGAATTTTGGTTTGTACTCATATCGGTCAGGACGATATTTACATCGTCCGGGAGATCAGACTTAAAACAAAAAGTCTAATTAAGGATTCTTATTTAAGGCAGCCATCATTAATAGATCTTCCTAGACGATACGTGTATCGGCCAGGATGATAAGCTCAAAATAGAAAGAAGTTGCCGCCATAGACAATTATGGTATACTGATATAATCGGCCAGGACGATCATTGATCGGCCTGGACGATAATCACAAATTATGCCTTAATTGATCAGAAAATCAAGGGAGTAATTAAGGATGATTGATACGATCATATTGTCCTGGATGATCTATTCAAAAACCTTAGTTACGCCTAGACGATCGGGATTGGCCAGCTTGAAAACAGAGCGATGCTCAGGATGATTTTTCTCTGATTTGAACTGATCGGCCAGGATTATCGTGAGATCGGCCTGGACGATCAAGCCAATTTTTAATCATCCAGCACCCAAAACAGGGCGGTGCCCAGGCTGATCTTCTAAGTTTTGTACTGATCGGCCAGGCTGATGTCCATATCGGCTTGGACGATATTGTCGGCAACTTAAAATTAATGAGCTCCTTTGAATCTCTTCTATTTAAGAGCTTTTGTTCAATATTTTGAACAACCTTTTTGCTACTTCCTTGACCTGATAAGGCCTTGAGGAGAGAGAAATACAGAGAGGGAGAGAGAGAGGATCTTGTGAGGGGGAGCTTATGAGGGGATTCACAAGGGTTGCTTCAAGGATCGCTCTACTTCTTCTTCATCTAGAGTTTCTCATCCGTGGAAGGGTCGGTAGAGGTAAGGAGTCAGCATCTGGTTGTGGTTCTCTGCTAGCTTCAGGAGGAAGAAAAAGAAGATAGGTTCTCTGGTTTGCCGGGGTGGCAAAAAGAGGTTCTTTGTGAGGGCTTCTCCGCCTAGCCGTGGGGGCTAAAGGAGAGTCACGTTTGTAGTGCAATACTCGGAGGGCGCCTCCGGTGAGTGGACGTAGGTCGAGTTGACCGAACCACTATAAATCTTTGTGTTCTTATTTCTTGCTTCCGCACTTTTAATTTCCGCATTTATTTTTCTCGTGGTGGGATTTTGATTTTTGTGATTTTTTTTCTTTGTGAAAAGAAATTTTTAAAATACCAATTCACCCCCCTCTTGGTTAGCTTGGGACTAAGTTCATAGGGCTTAACATCCCTAATGAACTTTCAGCAAAAAATTTAAACAGAAGTTCAGAGCAAAAGGGTACGACCAGGGTAATAATAAAGCAGAGCAAGGTATGGGCAAAAAGGTCTAATACCGGATAGGAAAGGTAGGCAGGATTGATCGTTCTTGAAAGAGTAATGCTGCATTCCTTGTAACGGTGGTAACCAGCTTGATCTTCCGCTTCCTGAAAAATGAGGGTCCAGAGTGGCCCTCGAGGAACTTCTCGATGCCTGACGAACACGCTTTCCTCCAACCATATTAAGAAAATAGTAAGCAAAAGATGGAAGGAAAGATTTGTGAGAAAATCAGTGGCTAGAGGCCTGAATTTAAAGGAATGGTCTGATCGTCTAGGATGATCATAGAATCATCCAGAAGAATATGGTTCAATTATTACGTACAGGCCGATTGGTCAAAAAGGTGATCAAATCATCTGGGCCGATCAGATATTGGCCAGGATGATAAGACTCAGGCGATTGTTACGAGGAGTTAAGCTGGACGATCGTTGAAAAAGCATATCGTTCGGGCCGATTAGGTGGATCGTCCAGGACGATGCTCAATAATTGATCATACTGACCAAATTTAAAACATTTTAAATCATGTGCCACGCGTATGGCAAGGACGAATAGTCGATCATTCGGGACGATTATCCAAATATGGATCATCCCAGGCAATTTTATTGACTCAAAATGTGCTAACAAGTGTATCGTCCATGACGATCATGTGTATCAACCAGGAAGATGTCCATAAATGCATCAGTTAGTACAAAATAGAAATTGGCGAAGATGATAAAAATGATTATAGAAGATGATGATCATATCGTCCAGGATGATATTGGATCGTTCAGGATGATGTGTTTTAGTAAAGTCAGAAAAAATGCCAGCAGAAGGATTTAGAACAGAGATTGTCCAATCATCCAGGATGATAAAAAGTTTGGCCAGGACGATGTGACAAAATTTGGAAAATTAGGGAAAGATGGAGATGATCAGAGAGAGTCCACAAATAATAAAACCAATCTAAAAATAACAAAATAAAAAAAAGATAAAAATAAAAAAAATATTTTTTTTTTAAATTTAAATTTTTGCAAAGCGGCATATGATAAATTTCCCAAATAATTAAATTTTAAAGATTCAAAAGATCAATGAGTTAACAATGTTAAAATATGAAAACAATATAATATCTGATCCTGTTAACCCTAGCTCAGATTTGTTTCAGGGCACAATCATCTTTTGAAAACAAAAGGCCTATCTCAGATCAAACTAATTGGGTAAAAAGAAGATCAGTTCAAAACTTGGCTATTAAAAAATATCTTATAAATTAATATACCAAAGCAATTTGTCTCAATCATGGAATTTGAAATCAAGGCTTTGAAAATATCAAGTAATCCATGAATTCTTCTAAAATTTTAAAAGTTTGAAAGAGGGGTAAGCTAGTCATATGTGGGCTCATTTTATGTCTCTTGTCAATTTGAATGAGGCTCTTTGCGCATCTTTTGATTTTTGATAAATTTTTTAATTTGGCGTCATTGCGCATCTTTTTATTTTTGGCATCATTGGCCTTTTTTTTCTTTTTCTTGTTCTTGCAAGCTAGATCCCTATTTCAACAACTCTTAAAATATAATTAGTTATGAGTAGATCTTCTAAATATTAGAGAAGAAAAACTCACTCTCTAATATAAGAAAGAATAGACCACAAAGCAGACTCATATTCATATGATAAATGCAATGGCAAGATTTTAATTAACTTGAAAGATATATAAAAGCTTTGAATATTATATATAAGATAGATTATTGTAACAAGATAAAAAAGATCTTAGTTTCAAATACCATTTGTTAATATGGGATAGACTTTTATTTAGAGTAGAAAATTATACCACTAAAAGAGGTTAGAAGGGGGGAAACCATCAACGGTGTTTCTCCCTTTAACCAATTTAGAGATGCTAATCATTAGCTATAAATCTGCAAAATTTAAGAACTAGGAAAATCATCATAAATAAAAGGAAAGCAAAAACAAAAATAACTAAAAAGAAAAAAGCACAAAAGATAGAAAATAGCGATAATCAAAACATGCATTTCAAGAATTTATTAAGAAACAAGTTTAAGCAATTATGCGTTGCGAGCCTCCGTTTGTCCAAGAGTCATATGCTCTCACAAAATCTTTGATGAGAGCATTCCTACAAAAATCAACAACCGTTAGATTTAGGAACCCAAATGGGTTTGGGCCTCTTCTTATGAAAGGTAGAATGCAATGTATGTGTGCTATTCTGTGAATTATGCAATTTGGGTCTCCACACCTAATGTGTACTATGGTGAACAGTGCAAGTGTGTAAGATGTGTTCTAGCATGCCACATGAAAAGTAGCTAATACCACGAAAAGGATTTCTTAAATGGTTTGAATTGTAATGTCTCTTCCTAGGTCTTGGCTTCAGATCAAAAGTGGGTGTCATCTAATTTTTTTTAATTATTTCCAATTCAATTTTAAACCACGAGTTAGTACTTTCTAAAGCAGTATTCTTAATCTTCAAATTTTTCTACATCTCTTTAGATTTCTTAAAATCAGATTCAAGTGAGGTGTGTGATACTTTTAATGAATCATGCTCATCAATTAATTCCAAATGCTTTTTATTTAATTCATCAAATTATCAAGTAAAACCATGTGATTTGAATTAATCGTTAAGTTTTCTTTGAGAATAATTTCATACTCTTTTTGTAAATTCAAAAGCTCCAATTTTAAATTAGCATGAGTTTTCTTAATTTTTTTGTATGATGCATGAATTCTCTCACTAATTTCAAATAGTTGATCATAGGTTGGTTTACATACCTCTTCTTCATCACTTTGATTAAGATGATCTTCTGCCATTAAGCACAAGTTTATTATTTTTTCCTGAGGTTCAATTTTAGATGAATCAGAAGTAGATTCCTCCCAGAACGCCTTTTGAATTCTCTTCTTGCCCTTCCTGAACTTAGGTTTCTCCTCACTCTTTTCTTTGCTAGAGTGATCCTGAAGTGTAGGACAATTAGCTCTGACATGTCCAGGCTTTCTGCACTCAAAACAAACAACATTAGAAGATCCTTTAGAATATTTGTTATCCTTACATTTTCTCCAATTTTGATGATGATTGTGACTCTTCCTTTGAAAGCTTTTGAATTGCCTTATGATTAAGGAAATATCAACACTTTCAGACCCGGAAGAATCAGAGATTGTGTTTTTGACCTTTAATGCTACAGTTTTCTCCTTTCTTTTCTCACATACATTAAGATTTCTTTGATTCACCCTTGCTCGAAAGCAATGAGTGAGCCAAGTAAGTTATCAATTGAATATGTATTCAAATCTTTAGACTCAGTGATTGCAGTGATTTTAGCATCAAAAGAGGAAGGCAAGCATCTCAAAATCTTGTTTACTTTTTCATAATTTGAAAGTTCTCTTCCTAAGGCATACAAAGAAGTTAAAATTTGAGTAAACATTGTATACATATAAGAAATTGATTGAGAAGGTTTCATATGAAAAAGTTTGTAATCATGTAAGATAATAATCAAACGAGATTGCTTAACTTCATTGGTTCCTTCATAAGTAATGCACAACCTATCCCAAATCTCTTTTCCAGTAGAGCAAGTAGAAACATGCATGTAGTCTTCAGATTTTAAAGCACAGAAAAAATAATTCAATCATTTTGCATTAAGTTGAGCTAAATCTCTTTCTTCAAAAGTCCATTCAGTAAAAGGCACTTCAGTTTTAATTCTGTTAAGTTCACAAGAAGATGGAGAATATCCTTCTTTAATAAGCATCAACAAGCGATAATCAGTTCATTGTAAAAAAGTAGACATGCGAGTTTTCCAAAAATCAAAAGGTAGATTGTCAAAGAAGGGTGGTCGTGTAATAGAATATGCTTCCATTATATTATAATTCCCAAAGTTAGCCATGGATCAAAATTCAAAAAGTTTTCAAACTCAGTTTTTATGAATCCCGCTCTGATACCACTTAAAAGTTCATTAGGGATGTTAAGCCCTTGAGAACTAGCCTGAGGCTAACCATGAGGGGGGGGGGGGGGGGTGAATTAGTATTTTAAAAACTCTTTCTTAAATCAAATCACAATAAGCACAAACCAAAATCACCACTGAAAAATTAGTGTGAAAAATTAAAATGCAGAAGTAGTAAAAAGAACATAAGGGTTTACAGTTGTTCGGTCAACTTGACCTACGTCCACTCCTTGGAGGCACCCTCACTACAGGAAAATCACCAAAAACTGGTGGTTTTTACCGGCGGTTCACTCTTATTTACCGGCGGTTGTATAACTTACCGGCGGTTGTCCGGTGGGTACGTGATCGCCGGAAAATTAGGCGTAGGAAATTCTGTACCGGTGGTTATTACCGACGGTCTAAAATGGCGACGGTTTGCCGACGGTCAATGCCGCCGGCTATTCCACAACTATATACCGGTGGTGTACCGGCCGATTAACCGCCGGTCACAATACCGACGGCTTACCGACGGCCACTAAACCGATGGTTGACCGACGGTATCATGGCGTCGGCAGTTGTTGTGAAACCGCCGTAAACCGTTGGTAAGCCGTCGGTACGTTACCGACGAACACCGGCGGTCATGCCCGTCGCTAGTAACGGCGGTCAAGACCGCCGGTATTCCGACGCCTAACCGTCGGGTACCGTTGGATGACCGCCGGTTATGTACCGGCGGTTTAAGGTAGTTACCGGCGGTTCTGGATAAGCCGTCCGGTATCGTAGTTTCCGGCGGCCAGACCGCCGGCAAGCCGCCGGAAACCTATAGCTCCGGCAAAAAAAATGATAGCCTCCCCTCTATTTGAGAGAGGTTCACCCTAAATTCTAAACCTGCACATAAAAAAATATATAACAAGTTTTGGGCAACAAGTCACTATATTCAATCAACAATCATAACTAGCACAACCAAACATAATATTAATGTAAACAAAGCCAAATTGTTCAACCATAAAACATAAGTTCACAAATTCGCTGATTGTTCAACCATAAAACATAAGTTCTCAAATTCATAAGTTCACAATAAATATAAAAAAGTTCTAGTCCTCAGGTGTATCCTCGCTGTCTTGAGATGTTCGTCGCTTCTCTTCCTCTTGCCTCCTTTGAACTCTGTAGGATTGCAGCTCTGCTTGCATTTCATTTTGCACTTTTCTCATTTCTTCAATCTCTCTAGTTAGCGCTGCAACCCTCTCGCTTACAGATTCTTCAGCTCCACTTACATCATGAAATGCAGAGGTAGATGAACTGCCCTTTATAGCACAGCCTTGTGCGCCCAAGCCATATACCCTCCCCTTTTGTCTTCCACCTATAACCTCTGACTAGGTATGATACTCAGAAATATGGGCTAAACCTGAAGATGATCCCTCGCTAGTGGACTGCAGACTGTCTCGAGCTCGTACAAAATCATCCTGCAATCCATAAAATATATTGATATTAAAATTAGTTTTATAAAATCAAAATTTTATTCCAAATTTCCAAACAAAAGTACTCACATGAGCCTTCTTAGCCTTTTCATCAACCCACTTCTGATCAGCTTGGTGTTGATGAGTTCTTGTATGCAACTCCATTGGTGTTGTCTCTCGACCAAGATGCTCTTTCTGAAAATTTAAGAAATAGTTATAATAACATAAATATATTTAATAAAATAATTAAAAACTCTTACCAATCGCTGCCTATGTTCCGTATGAGGTACTGATCCACCAGTATGAAGAGAGCTTTCTAAACCTACGCAGTCAGAGGCTCTGTTCTGTTTATTCTGCTCTTTCATTTTTACAAATTCAGGGGTCGCCCAAGCACTACTCAAATCAGCCCAAACGCCCTCTCCAATCCAATTAGGATGCTGCCCGGACTTTCTAATGTCCGTGAACATGTCCCTGAGACGGGTCGCTCCTCTCCTCTCAAAATTTGTTTTGATCCTCGAGTTGTGCTCAGGCAACCACCTAAATTATTTATGTAAATATTTATACAATAACAAAAAGATTAGTACAAATTAATTTACACATTTGAAATCATACCAGAAAAAGTATACCTGAAATTCTCTAAACCACATATCTCTAACTGGCTTCGGGATCTTCTTCCAGGATAAGTAAGGAGCATCATATTTATTCTTTATTATATCCCGGATCATATGAATAGGTGGTCTTGAAGGATTGAAGCTGCAGGTAACTTTTTTTATCAATAACATGTAATATAACAAAATAAAAATAACTTAATAACTTAACTTGAACTTACTTATCGCCATCAGGCTCAATGTACTGACGCTTATCTCTTGCAGCTGCATGATCGCTAGTGCCAACATATGGTGGTCTTGATGGTCCACCCTGTTCATGCTCCATCGGATAGGGGTAGTAATATGGGTAGGGGTAAGGATGACATGGACCAATGGATGGACCTGCTACCTGTGATGATGGTGGAGGATAATATGGATAGAAAGGAGCGGATTGTGTCTGATATGGAGAGGGGTAGTGAGGACTCGTTGAGGGAGGAGGGAAGTGATCAGGGAAGTGGCCAGGGAAGTGTGGAGGTACAGAAGCAGGTGCATCTGTCTGACCCTGCTCTGGGGATTGCTGCTAGCTCCTGGTAGTTGGTGGTGTAGGATCTGGTGGAACTGAAGGCACCTCACCTACCTCAGGCTGTGTGACCCTGCTAGTAGTAATCTTCTTCCGGCGAAATTTTGATGCAAATGATTTGCAAGGTGGATCGTCGCTTGAAGCCATCTGCAATATTAAAAAAAAATTCAATTAGTAAAGCATTGTAAAAAATTAATAAAGCAATTAATAAATTACAAGAAGCAGTTAATAAAGCAATTAATAAATTATAAAAAGCAGTTAATAAAGCAATTAATAAATACAAGTTGACAAAAAAAAATTAATTTCTTGGAATTCAAAATATTACAAAATATTAAAATTCTATATTTCTAAATTACCAAAACTAATCTGAATCATCTAAACTATTTTTGCTGCTCTCAATGGTATCTTCACTTTGATCCTTGTGCTCATCTTCGCTTGAACTAGTTGAACTATTCACATCTTCTAACTCCAATTCAATAGTAGAGGTTGTAGCTGTCATCTCCTCAATTTCAACAGGCCTACAACTTGACATCTCATCCTCTTGATGTGCAGTTTCTACAATGTATTGTTGATCAATTATTCCCCATACTTTTGTTTTTATGACAGCTAACCAATCTTGTTTGTTACTACGTCCACTAGGATAATTGCTGAAATAAACTTGAATAGCTTGACTTGCTAACACAAATGGATCAAACTTCCCGTATCTTCTACTCTGTTTTATATCTACTAAACCATACGCAGGATGCACCCTTGTGCCTCTATTCTGTACTAGATCAAACCATTGGTAGTTAAACAAGCATACAAAGTTCTCATCTTCGCCAGGGTATTGCAAGTCAAGGACCTCATTCAGAACACCATAATAATCACACTCATTTTTTTAATGACTGTTCCCTCTAACACATACTCCACAATTTTTAGTTTTCTTCCTTCACTCCACGATTTGGTATGAAATCTGAACCCATTCACTATATATATTGGCCAAGTTTTTACTTTTCGTATTGGACCCCATGCTATTGCTTGCAAACCTTTATCGAAACATTTGTTATCAGGATTTTGTACCTAGAAGTGTGCTCACATATTAGTATTTCTTATAATAAATAAGATTTAAATTTGCAAAATAAGTGTGCTCACATATGATCTAAACCAAGTTGGGAATTCATTTGCAACAGCTTGCTCAATATCCCTCGAATCTATCAAAGGCAAATTTCTTACGAAATACCTGGTGATAAATAATACTTTAGTATTTTAAATAAACTTTACTAATTATTAACATTATGCAAGAACTTACTCTAAGATTGGCTCAACTTCTTCACAGTTCAGTAGTATATACAAATTCGCTGTATTTATTTCCAAATTATTGAGAAATCTTTCAACACATTTCCCACTAGGCTTTCCTTGCCTTTTAAATACCGATAGTTCAGCATGTGATTGTTCTTCTACATCGAAGTCCATGTTACGACCATTTTTTGTTCTTGTACTCCTTACATGGGGCTCGAAATAGTAGGAGCAAAAGTGAGTTGTTTCTTGAGACAAATATGCTTCACATATTGATCCTTCTGGTCGTGCTTTATTCTTAACATATCTCTTCAACTTGTTTAAATATCTATTAAATAATTACAATCATGTTATCACAACTGAATAAAATTTGAACATAAGGTAGATGGACTGGAAGATTCTTGAACTTAATAAAAATTTGAACATATTTATCTTTCGAAAGGATACATCCAACGATATTGTACAGGTCCACCAACTCTAGCTTCGTAAGGTAGATGGATTGGAAGATGTTCCATAGAATCAAAAAAAAACCTGGGGGAAATATCTTCTCTAACTTGTATAGGATGATTGGTATGTTATCCTCGTACCTCCGTAAAGCATCTTCACTTAGTTTAGCTGAACATAAATCTTTGAAGAAGATGCTAAGCTCAGTCAACGGATTTGATATGTAATCGGGTAACATACAGACTATGATCGGAAGAAGAACCTCCATAATTATGTGACAATCATGACTTTTGAGTCCAAATAACCTTGCAGATTTCAAGTCAACACATCGGCTTATATTTGATCCATAGCCATCAGGCATTTTTAAACCTTTAAACCACTGACATATCGATCTTTTTTGCTCTAAAGTGAAAGAGTACGGAGCTTTGGGCTTCATTAGTTTACCATCAATTGTTGTTACTAACTCAAGATTTTTTTGCCGACAAAACTCTTTAATGTCCATCCTTGCTTTAACATTATCTTTACTCTTTCCTTTAACATCCATAATTGTATTTAAAATATTATCCAGGACGTTCTTCTCAATGTGCATAACATCCAAATTATGCCTTATCAAATTAGTTCTCCAATAAGGTAATGTCCAGAAAATACTTTTTTTATCCAATTATGTTCAACACCATAACCCAAAAATTTAGACTCCGATAGCATTGGAAAATTAATAATTGTTGGAATGTCGGAGAGTCTCTGTAGTACATCATCACCACTTAATATGGGTGGAGGAGGTGACCGCTCAATTCTGTTTTTAACAAATGCTTCCTTATTTCTTCGAAACTGGTGATTAGATTGTAGGAACATACGATGACAATCAAACCAAGTATTTTTTCCTCCATGTTTTAATGTGAAAGCTTTACTGTTCTCCATACAGTAAAGACATGTTAATTTCTTGGCAGTGCTCCAACCAGATAACATACCATAAGCTGGAAAATCACTGATGGTCCACAGCAAAGCAGCTTGAAGTAGAAAATTTTATTTTGTTGATATGTCATATGTGACCACTCTTTCTTCCCATAATAATTTAAGGTCATCAATTAATGGTTGCAAAAAGATATCAATTTTTGCTTTCGGATTATGTGGTCCAAGTATAATTAGAGTTAAGAACATGAACGGAGTAGTCATACACATCTCTGGTGGAAGGTTGTATGGTGTTAATATAACTGACCAACAAGAGTATGGTGTAGCTGTTTGACTATAGGGAGTAAAACCATCAGCACATAATCCCAATCTTACGTTGCGGGGTTCAGCAGCAAATGAAGTATGCACTCGATCAAAATGTTTCCATACTTCAGCATCTGATGGATGAGAAAGAACATCACTTTTTGCTATTTTCTCCTTATGCCATCTCATATGGCCTGCTGAACTCATTGATGTATAGAGTCGCTGAAGTCTTGGAATGATTGGTAAATAAAACAAATAGGAATATGGCACATCTTTCTTTGGACGATGTTGTTTTCCCGAATTTGGCTTAAATCGAGGAGCATTGCAGGTGCAACAAATAACTTCTGCTGCATCATCCTTATAATATAATATACATCCATTGATACAACAACCAATTTTTGTAGCAGTGAGACCCAGCTTGGATACTAATTTCTTTGTTCGGTACAAGTCTGAGGGAATTATATTACTAGCTGGATTAGTTTCCTTCATAAGACCAATAACGTCATTAAAACAATCACGGGGAATATTATACTCAGTTTTAATACTGAGCATCCTCACTGCAATCGATAATTCTGAATGTGTACTGCAACCATCCCAAATTGGCTTTTGAGCTGAATGTAATAACTTAAAGAATTTTTGTGTTTCTGCATTTGGTGGCTCTTCCACATTTGCATTTGGTGGCTCTTCCACATTAGACCTTAAATTACGACCTGCTACATCAAAAATAAGGTCTTCATAGGGTCTACTCATTTGATCTTCATCAAATGTTTCATAAGCTGTAGATGAACCGACATGAGCATCTCTATGTGGCTCGTACTCGCCATGTGATGTCCCAATCCAGTAGTTTGGAACAAATCCCCTATGATATAAATCAAGCTTCACATCATCGGGCTTGAGGAATGCTAGATTTTTATGCTTCGAACATGGGCATCTAAACATTTTATCAAACTGAAAGGAAGGCAATTGAGATGCAACTTGAATTAAACTTTCAACTCCCTCTATAAATTCAACTGTCAATCCTTTTCGACCCGGCAACATTCTGTTATACATCCAATATCTCTCTTCTTGGATAGTCATTTCGACGTTGAAGCAAACGTTACCCTACATAGTTATGAAAACATTTATTACAATATAATCATTAGATTAAAGATTTTCGCTTGAGTAGGTCTAAAATGGAATATATGGAGTATAATTTTAGTAGTAATAGATCTAGTGAGGGGATTGTGACTTTGGGCGATCAAGCCATTAATAAGATCGAGTACACATTTTAGAAATCTTGGATCTATTGTTCAGAGTGATGGTGAAATATATGGGGATATTATCAGCAGAATTCAAGTTGGATGGTAGAAGTGGAGGAATGCATCGAGCTTGTTGTGTGATAGGAAAGTACCCCTCAAACTTAAGGGAAAATTCTATAAGATTGCGGTTTTTACCTGCATTGCTTTATGGTGCTGAATGTTGGCCAATAAAAGAGAAGCATAATATTAAGTTAAGTGTGGCAGAGATGAGGATGCTCAGGTGGATGAATGGCTTTACCCTTAAAGATAGGATACGAAATGAGCATATATGTTAAAAGGTTGTAGTACTAAATTAAATTTGTGAAGGCTCTAAATCTTCAACCATAAACAAGGTCTCCAAATGTCTATTAAACTCTCCCTCTCTTTTCTCTCTCCCACTCCCTCTCTAAATTAAAACTTAACAAATTACATCTATCACTACTAAATTAAAACTTCCTAAATTGAAAATATATTAAAAACTCTTACATTAGACCTTAACATAGCGCTACCAAAAGATCTATGGATCATATATTATTGCATTAGGTACATTATTTAATTAGTATTTTATAGGAAAAATCTCAATGTACAATTAGCTAATGATGAATGACTCTTTAAGTGGTCCATAGAAGCTCTCATGTATGTCATTAGAAAGGAGAAAAAACTGTTGAAGTCATGGGGTAATGCAAAACTATCAATTTTTAATAAACTTGAAAGTAAAACAAATGATATGTGAGATCTCACAGCTTGTGAAGGTTATAATGTTGTATAACTATGATCTCTTTTGCAATATGGCGCAAACATTGGAGCTAATGATGAGTTCATTTCACATATACTTTCCTAAATTGCTTAACATACTAGGGAAAACAAATAATCAACAAAATACATTAAATATTACCTTAAACTATACTAATTTTTGTTCAACTCAAACCGAACCTAGGGTTGCCGGTGGCGTGAGATCCGTAGCTAGATCGATGGCGGCAAGTGACACCAAAGGTTGATCGAGCGAGAGGCGGCCGGTGGGTGGTCGGCGGTCAGAGAGAGTTCATCGGCGGCGACCTAGGAGATTGATCCGGGCAGAGGCGACGTGAGAGCAGCCGAAAGGAGAGAGGAGCGGAGGATAGAAATGAAATGCAAGGTGCGGGTCTGTTCGTATTAGAGCTTTAACCAACGGTTTTTCGGCGGTTACGGCCGCCGGCAATAAGTAACTTATCAGCGGCGGTATAAGCTGCCGTTACCCCGTCGGTAAATATAATTATCCGGCAGTTTACAAGCAGCGAATAGACCGCTGCTAGTACCGACGATTTTTCAGAACAGACCGCCGGTAACACTGTCGGTCTCAGCAGGAATAAGCCGGCGGCTAAACCGCAGGCAAAACCGTCGTTAATACTGGCGGTCCATAGACCGTCGGACATAACCACCGGTAATTAGCTATTTTCCTGTAGTGCCTCCAAGTATTGCACTAAGTAAGTGTCTCTCCTTTAGTTCCCACAGCTAGGCAGAGAAGCCTTTACAACTGACTCCTTTTCACCAACCCTGGTGCGACAGAGAACCGACTCCATTTGCTTCCTCTTGAAGCGGGCAGAGAACGTACTCCTTTTGCTTACTCCTGAAGCGGGCAGAGAACCCGGACCTTTTACTGAAGTAGACCTCCCAAGAACCACCCAAGAACAAAGGATGAAAATCGGAGAAGACGACTTGGAACCTTGCTTGGAGTAACCCTTGTGAATCCTCACAAACTTCCCCTCACAAGTTCCTCTCTCTCTCTCTCTATCTCTATCTCTCTCTCTCTCTCTCTCTCTCTCTCTCCCTCTCCCAAGACTCTCTTAGGTCAAGACAGCAGCACTCAAGGTCTCTCACATGAGAAAAATTTGATCCTTTAAATAGAATTTCTAAAACCGACATTGTCGTCCAGGATAATATGGATATCGTCCTGGCCTATCAGTACAAATCATGGACTATCATACTGAACATCACTCTGAATGGGGTTCTGGATGTTTCAAAATTAGCTTGACGTCTAGGATGATCTCACGATCATCACGGATGATTAGTTCAAATCAGAGGTAAATCATCCAGAATATTGCCCTGAATATAATCTGGCCGATGTTGATTGTCTAGAAGCAACTAAGGTTTTTAAACTGATTGTACTGGATGATAATGAGATCATCTCGGATGATGTGATCGTATCAATCATCCTTAATTACTTTCCTTAATTGTCTGATCAATTTAGGCATAATTGTATCAAATCGTCCAGGATGATACACGATCGTCCTGGCCGATATCCAAAAATAAAGAATGCCTAAACAGATCATGTCGGCAAATTCTTTTTGTTTTGAGCATATCATCCTAGCCGATACATGTGTCATCCAGGCCGATATCCTAATGACGACTACCTTGACTAGGAGTCCTGATTAGGGTTTCTGTTTTAAACCCGATCGTCCAGGATGATATAAATATTGTCCGAGATGATATGAGTAAAAATAGAAATTCTAAATCAGTAAGAAAAGAATCACTTAAGTGTGTGTGTGTAGGGTTTATTAGTATCAGACACTTCCAAGATTACAATTGACTCATGATAGGGAAAAGAAAAGTTACAGACTGACTCAACCCTAATATACCCAATCTTGAGCTTGTTACATTTGTCGTCTGATCTCTTGACCCTGAAATGACTGTAGAAAAAGGCAGTCATATTGTTTGCTATCATCAAAACCATAAATCATGAAACCAAATTTGCAACACCGTATAGTATGATTAAGTTCATACAGTATGATCAACAAAATCAATATGTTACTTCACTGAAAATTTTTTAAGCAAAGGGCATAAAGAACAACCTAATATTAAAAGAAATACACTAACCTAATTGAAAGAAAAATAACCACCACTTTAAACTGAAGAAATAAACACAAAGTAATTTTTTTTAAATTTAAAAGAAAAATAACTGAAGAAATAAACACAAAGTAATTTTTTTAAATTTAAAAGAAAAATAACCTAAGAAGTGCTAGAAAAAAAATAAAATACATAAACAAAATAACAAAACTTAAAAGGAAAACATAGACATAAAGAGAAAAGTACATCACGAACAAACTAGAGTAAAGGTGGATCCTGATCAGAAGTTGTTTGTGGAGGTGGTTGGAAAAACTAGCTAAAGCTGTCGTACTACTGCTAGATGGAGGTGAACTGCTATTGGATATTTCAAAATTACTCCTTGAACCCACCCATATCATTATCATGTTGCATTTACTAATTTCCTGGTGAGTATTAAGTCTCTCAAACCCCTAAATCAACTCCTCCTGTGGGTAATGGGGAGGAGGTAGTGTTGGTGCAAGATCAGCTACAGGGGCTGCATCCCCTTCTTCATTAAAAAGAGGGTCTTCTGGCTCTTATTCCATATGAAAAAGAATACAAAAGGAGGCACCCAAGAAGAAGATTAGAGTGTGGTTGGGAGGTGCAGGATATGTGATGTTATATTTTTTATCCAAGATATACCCAATCATATGTCCTAGAGAAATGCTTTAATTTCTCCTAGTGGCTGGGAGTTGAATGGAAGTGAGGTTTATGATGTAATCAATTAGCATTTTGGTGTTTGACATTATGAAATAGGTGATAATTGATAGTAGGAGAGTGATATTTATCTAGTCTCCAACTTTAGGGATGATAGATGTTCTCAGAACATGTTGGATAACCCTAGAATTTTGATTTAGAGTATTAACTAAGGGTTTGTGATAGTTAAGAGCAGCATTTCTTAACAGGAGATTTACCACACTCTAGTCAAAATCAAATTTGAAGGCCATAATAAGGGGTATATTTTCTTAGGTTTTTAACTAAAGATGGATTCCTATGTCCTCCTTAGTCATTATAACATTCTAGAAACAAATATAGGAAGACATAACAGTGACATCCCCATTTATCCTAAGATTTATAAGGAACTCATATTGGATTTCATAGTGGAAAAGATAGGCTAGAGTCAGAAGAAACTGAAGTGCTGTGGAATCGAAGAAGTTCATTACCAAAATTTGATAATTCCTTTCCTAAAGCATGTAGGGATGTAAAGATTTGTGTAAACCTAGTATGCATTTCAGTTATGGATTCACTATTTTTCATGCGAAAGCGTTGATATTCATGGAATATAAAATTTAACTTTGATTATTTCACTTCACTTATTCCTTCATAAGTAATGCATAATCTATCCTAACTTTTTTTACCAGTAGTACAGGTAGATACTCGTATGTAATCTTCATATTTCAAAGCACAAAAGAAATAGTTTAAGCATTTAGTATTCAGTTGGGCTAAATCTCTATCATCAGTTCTCCATTAAAAAAAATGTATTATAATTTTAACACCATTTAATAAACATGAAGGTGCAAAATATCCTTCATGAACTAACATCTATATTCGATAATCAAATTAATTGCAAGAAAGTAGACATGCAAATTTTCCAAAAATCAAAAGGAATATTATCAAATAGAGGTTATCATGTGATTGAATATCCTTTGCAGTATATAAATTTTCAAAGTTAGCCATCGATCATTTTTCAAAAGTTTTTTAACACTTTATTTTTGAATCCCACTTAGATACCACTTGAAAATTTGTGAGGGTTGTCAAAGACTAAAGAACTAGCCCGAGGCTAACAAAGAGGGGGGGGGGGGGGGGTGAATTAGCTATTTTAAAATTCTTTACTAATAAAGAATTTCTTCAAAAACTTTTCAAACCCATATTTGATAAACGATACAGTGGATACATAAAAAGTAAATTTCATAATAATAAAATAAAACAAATTTTTTAACCATACATATAATTATAGAAAATAATGAGAATGAACACACCAGAATTTTTAGAGGTTCAGTCTAACCTGAACTGTGAACTCCTTGTTGAATCCCTCTCCAAGTGTTGCATTAAACAGAAGTGACTCTCCTTTTTCTCTCACAACAAAGGCTAAGAAACAGGTACAAACAATTTTCACTTCCTCGGTGTGGTAGAGAACCTTGACTCTTTCACAAGCAGAGAACCTCAACTCTATTTTCACCCTCCTAGTGATGGTAAGAAAACCACAACTCTATTTTCACCCTCAAGGTGATGGTCAGAGAACCACAACTCTATTTTCATCCTCATGGTGAAATTCTAAGAACCACTATTCTATTTACACCCTCTAGATGATGTTCAGAGAACCGCAATCTTTGCTGAAGAAATTCTTCTCTGGAGCCATAGATAATCCAGGCAGATGCTTGTAGATACAAGGCAAGATTCTTGTTTGGAGCAACCTTGTGAATCCCCTCACAACTTCTAACTCATGAAATCTCCCTTTCTTCTCTCACAAAGCTCCCCTTCTTTCCTCTCTCAAGGCTCTCTCTTCTGAAGTCTCAATAGACAAAAGATCTAATAGAAGTATTAGAAAAACTAAAGTAGTGGGCTTCAAGAAACCTTATATTTTAAGAGATTCATCTTATGTTCTTACAGTATGATGGACATATTATATAATACAATTTGTGTAATTTAAACTTGTCCAGTAAGATCATTCAGATGAACTGTTCAACCTTTATAGCATTTCATATAGTATGATCAAAACATCATACGGTACAAACTATAGAAATTCCTTCTGTTCATTTGGGATGATCCTTGGGATGGCCAACTTCATACACCATCGATTGTCCAGGACTGTGGACATCATACAATATGATCAGTATAAAAATATTGATTTTATTTTGCACGATCTTTTGGATAAACAATTTCATACAAGGGCAATCATATAGTATGAATTGTATCGTACATTACGACCAATCACAATAATTATTCATGATTTGATTGCATGATTTGAGGGATTAATTAAGAAAGATTTAATTAGGGCATACAATATGAACCAAATTATACTTTACGATTAGTACATCATTAGTATCTTCCTTAAACCCTAACGACTAGTTTTTTAATATAGTATAACAAATTATATAGTATGAATTAAGATCATACAGTACGAAGAAAGGTCATACGATAATAAAACAAAATTCTACTGTATGATGTAATTAAAAAAACTCTCTCAAAAAACATTTCTCTCTCCCTCTTTCTCTCTCTCTCTCCCTGTGTGTGTGCAAGGTTGCTCAACAATGAAATCCTCTCATTTATATTATACGACTCAAGAAAAGAAAACTGAATATAACCCTAGTTTACCTAGTCTTGAGTTGATCAGAATTGAAAGTGAATGGTGTACTAATTTCTTGAATTGTTAGTACACAGAAAAATAAAATAAAATATCACAAAAATAAGAGAAAATAATAATAGACACAATAATGTTTGTTATCATCAAAATCTCATTGCTTGAATTTGGTTTGCAACACTAACCAATAAATCTAAAGGCTTATAATCACAATGCAATCATCCCCCATGTGTGATATATGATTACATGAAGTCTTTAAAGATTACTTGATGATTTATTAAGGGATAGAAGAAGGGACCCTTTAATCGGATACACATGCCCTCCCAAGTAGAGCTAAACAGGATGTATATGGTTAATGATTTATTAATGGTTTGAAGATCCCCCCAGTCCAATATATTTATGTCTTCCTAAAAGGAGTTGAACCCAACACATATGGTTGGCTATTTAAGATATATTAGAGGCCTTGAAATAAAATGCTAAAACACCCTTCAAATGGAGTCAAGCATGAAACATATGGCCTTTATTTATTTAATGAATATTAACTAATAAAATTATTAGATTAAAAAATTAACCAAATAAATTATCAAATTAATTTGGCTTAAATGATTTAAAAATTAATTATAATTTTCAATTTTTATTGGATTATTTATTTTTTAATTAAATATTAATTTGTAATGAATTTTAATTAATTAAAAAATATATATTTCAAAAATATATTTAAAATGTTTATTTAGTTTCATATTAATAACCTATAAATTTAATTATTTTTATTTAATTTTATTGTGTATAGTTGAATTATATTTATTATCTTTATTTAATTGTAATTAGGAATTTAATGAATTACTTAAAAGGCTTTATTAATAGCATAGCTTGGGTTATTGAATTTTGCAATCAAATTAATCCAAATGATCATGAAATTGATGTCATTTATTAATTTTAACCAATATATATCCACAAAAATTTAGAGTTAATTTGATTTATATTTAATTTTTAATGAATTTATTTAATTAATATGTAATTAAGAGTTAATTAATTATTAATTAAATTTTAATTAAAATCAATCAAAGGTTGGATCTAGATTTTATTTTTGTTTGATTTTGATATTTATTAGAGTTGATTAATGTTTATTTTGAATTTTAAAATTTTTTCATCAATTATTATGTTTTCTTTAGATGATTCAACCCTTGATGAAGGGCTAATTTTTGTTTAATTTTTTAAAGATTAATTAGTGTCAAATGAGGTTAGAATTAATTTTTGTGGTGTATGATGTCAATATGTTATAAAGTGTTCAAAGTTTCATCCATATTGGATATGTGTATTTTTCTTTTTTTAAAGAATAAATACTTACATTAATAATAAAAAGAAAGGAAAAAAGTAACCTACAGAAAACAACCTATAGATACCTCATTTAATTAATTGATAAAAGAAGGAGGAATCTTGTTAAAAAAATATCATAAAAAAAAGAGAGAGCTAAAAATCACATAATTAAAATCTTTGGTAAAAGAGAGATTTTCTATACATTGTCCACCTTTTTTGAGAGCTTTATGAATGAACTTGATGACATTAGCTTTGTCACTTTTAATAATGAGTCTCTTATACTCTAGCATCCAACATTTAATAACATCTTTGATGGATGTTATAATAAGAAGTTCCAAATATGAGATATCCCAATGTATACATGATTTTTTAAAAGCTGTCAGCAATCTACCTTTGTGATCTCTAAACATGCCACCAATACCCCCTTTATATGATGATAATAACACATCAAAATTAATCTTGATCCAATCAGGTGGAGGAGGATGAAAATGATTTTCCAACAGCAAATGTTGATTGGTACCTGTTGACCTCATTTTTGTATGAGGTCACTAAGACCCTTCTAGAATCCAGATCTAATCCTAGACCCTAGGATCCACTCTAGACCTTAGGATCCTTCTAGATCCAAGACCTTAGAGTCTACTCTAGAGCCTAGGATTCCCTTAAATCCTAGATCTTAGAATTCTTCTAGATCTTAGGACCATTCCAGACTCAAATCAATCTTCACCCTTGATCAACCTCAACCTCAAATCAATTCCTACATTTGATCCACTCCAATTTCAAATTGATTCCTACCTTTGATCAATTTAAACCTCAAACTCTATCCAATTCAAATCCAAATTTCAAACATATCCAAGCTTTGACTCAATCCACTTGAGAATCCAAATTTCAACCTAGACTTTGATCCTACCCTTAATCTAGCCTTGACCCTATCCATCCATTAACAATCACAACATGATTGTAAATGGTTTGTATATTTCAATTTTAATTATTCAAACTTGAAATTCATTCCAAATCCAAAAAAATCCAGACTCAAATTCTAAATCCTAAGGCCCTGTCCTAAAGACCTTTTTCATTGAATTTTCAAATACTTTGAAACCCAGTAAAATGACCTCTGATTCAGAGTCTACCACTTGCAAAGTGATAAGACATGTCTCTAGAGGGTACCCTTCAAATTTGAGCCCATTTTGAGGTCTCTAACCCCAGAATCTAAATCCAAATCCAAAGGCTGTAAAAGCTTCAGATATTTACAACCTATGCCACTGGACCTTTGGCTTTGAAGATTCTGACCCTAGAACCTTCACTAAAGCCTCTAATCAATTCCAGACCATTAATCTTGACATGTTGATTAATAAACTGAAACTTTCTGGACTCATTTCAGCCCCTAGTGGTCATGAGCCCAAAATGACCAAAATACCCCTATGGGGCTCAAGTATTGATTTCCAACCAAATGAGCTCCAAATTGAATCCAACCACCACCAACAAGTTTCAATTATTATTTCAAATTTATTGAACCCATTCCCAGCTCCTAGGTCAACCTAGTTGACCAAGTCAACAGGGTTGACCTAAGAGGACCCTTAAGGGTTCAAATAGGGATTTTGACCAAATTGACCCCTCGAAACCCTGGGACCACGTCCAGTAGACTCAGGATGACATTCTGAATTTGTTGAATCCATTTCTAGCCGCTGAACCCAACTGGTTGACCAAGTCAACTAGTTTTAGCCTAAAAGCCCATTAAGGGCCCATTAAGCTTTCTTAATTCAATTGACAAACATGACTCTTGGAATCACCCTCCAATCCACCTAATCAGCCCATTTGGATTACCTAGGTGCAATTCCATAAACCCTTGATGGGGTTGACTGGTCAACCAGTCAACTCAAAGCTTAAAAAAACCATTTGTGTGGTCAAACCCTTCAACCCATTGAACCCAGCTCAAGCCACACCCATCCAGCCATTTGGAAAGGCTCCATGACCTGCTTGGATGCCACCTCAGCCCCCCCCCCCCCCCCCCCCCCCCCCCCCTTGACCAGTTGACTGGTCAATTTAGTCAAACCAAAGGTTTAGACCTTTCCAAAAGGTCTTAATCAGCCTTTTACCCACTTTCCCCTGATTTAACTGCCCAAGGCCGACCCATCAGTGCCCTAAAGCTCTCTAATAGGCCCCTTAACCGAGCTCTACCCCTGGTTTAGCCATAAATGGCAATCTCTCTCCTCCACTCATCCCAAGTCCACCCAATGGGAATGAGGCATGTCCAGCCTTTGGGGCAGCCTTCCAGCTTTCCTAGGGACAGGTGGCATCATCTGGAGAGCCCAGGAGTCAATCCCAGCCATCCAAATTCACCCAGGCCATTTGAATAGGAAAAAAGTTGATTTTGAGAGCATTGGATCAAAGCACTTTCTCTCACTCATCCTAGCCTCCTAGAGAGAGCTCTTTGTTCGTTTTAGATCCTTGGAGCTTCCTCTACCTCCCTACTACAAAACCCAAGTGGTTGCACGTCACCGGCGGTGAGTTCTCCGGCGAGTTCACCACCTAGTCCGTCCCAAGCTCGTGGCAGTCAATCCAGGTGTGTTCGAGCTCATTTTTGTGCTAGGGATCTTCACTTGGACAGTCTACAAGCTCATCAATACAAAAATCTCGAAGATCCAACGGTATAATCCCTTAAAACATTAGATCTAGTTCACATTAGTTAGATTTAAATAGCTTCATGTTTTTAGGGCTTTGGCTGAAACCAATCTTTCCCCACTGTTTCTGTTCATTATTATTCTTTAAGTTTAAAATTTCAAGTGATTTGGTCCACCTGATCGGGAGAACGAACCAAAAAACGGATCCTAGGGCGTCATTCGCAGTTCGCTGTAGATGTACGTTTTCTAGACCGTTGATCACAAGATCAACGGTCTAGATCTTGCCGTTCTGTGCCTTGGTTCGACCGTGTATTCGGTTTAGCGTTCGATCGATCGACCGGCGGGATCAGGGCCGTCCGTTTGGAACAGCGGGATCGAACCTCCACCGTTTGATTTTCCCTCGTTGAGATCGAATACGGGATTCGATCCTGTCCGTTGGATCGAATCCGCGGAATATCCAACGGTGCCGGCTGATCGCTGACGTGGTTAAGTGAAACCGGGTGAGGCGTTTAGCTGTCGACGCGTGGCTGACCGCCGCCGCCAATCATTGGCGCCGTCGCGTATTGATCCTGCGGTCCCTATTGTGCCACGTCGCCCCGCCGTTTCCATGGTTCGATCGGACGAACCCGAGCGAGCCACGCATCCCGCCGGCGCCGCCGTTTGACTAATAGATGGATTTAAATTCATTTTAATTAACATAACTTCAAAAAATCATAATAAATAAAATACAGAACCAAAAAATGAGTATAATATATCAAACTGTTCATAATCTTATCTAGTTTTTTTTTTAAAAAAATGAGACTATTTTGATTATTATTTTATCAATAATTTAAGAAATGCAGAAAATGACATTTTATTTTTAATTAAATATATATAAGGTATATTACTTTGAAATTTGGTATGAATATCATAGGATATATGATTGATTTCCAGAAAAATTTTCAGAGTTAGTTAAGTAAATTTTAATATTAATTTGAGTTATATGATTATTTTGATAGTTTATTAATATTTAATTAAATATTATGATAATTATCTTATATTTTAAAAGTTATTTTCAAATGACTCCAAAGTCAGTGGGTCTCTCAATCCTTAAGATCCTTTTTTTTTATAATATCTTCAATTATTTTATCTTAAAATATATATATTTACATGTATATGTGTATATATATATTTATATATATATATTTAAAAATCTACTTTAAAATTATATTATATATATATTTAAATCCTTAAGAGTTTGAGAGAAGAGTTTGAAATTTTAAGCATAAGTTGGACATGTGAATGGAATAAATGGGGGAAGGTGATTAATGGGTAATTATATCCTAATTATTCATTAATAACAATTTGGCTATATTAATAAAAAAGGGTCTAGTCTTTGCATGTTTAGGATGCACACACCACCTAGCCTAGGCTCTCCTAATCTTAAGGACTTGATTGTGCCATTTCATATGCTTATTTATGCTTTGTTTAAGGGTTAGATAATACATTGATTGGAGCCCATTAAACCTAGTGTCATTAAGGACAATAATTAGGGGTTTGTGTAGAGAACTTAGAAAACTTCTAACATTTAGAACACACCTCCATTTTATTTGAAACTTTAACCATTTGAACATAGTGACACCTTCAGCCCTTAGAAAAATTTCCACTGGTTTTGGAAATCATTAAGACCCTTAATTAAATTTCCTAAGTCTAAACCCTTAATTAAGCCTTTAAAACTTCAAAAAAATGTAATAAATTCATTTTAAATCCAAAAATTATGTATAATACCTCTATCTGACCAGAATTAGATTCCCTATTAATTAAAATTATAACCTAGCTGATTTGACAGCAGGCTAATGCCCAGTTTAATTTTAAGTGGAATCCAACTTTTAATTGAATTTAATAATTATTAATATTTAAAAATCCCAAAAATTTCCCAAACACTTGGGAATCACTCCTTAGGTCATTTCTGACATTTGGAGGTATTTTCAAGAAGTTAGGAAACCATTTGGAGCAAAATCATCAAGGGAGCCCTTAATTAAAACAATTAAATAATTCCAATAAACCTCCAAACTTCCAAAATTCATAACTAATTCCAGAAAAATCCAAATCACCCAAACTCACTTGCATTCAATTCCTAATAAGCCCTAATATTTATTAAAAATGTTAAACTCCAGAAATCTGTAATATTTCAAAAAGTCAACAAATTGGTCAAATCATAGTTCAAATCTAGTTCAAAACTTCAAACCTTCGTATTAAAATGTAGAAAAATCCGATTTCAACATACTTACCTTCTAACTGATCGTAGTAAGGCCTAGTATTTTAATAAAATACAAAAATTCTAGAATTTGAGTTTAATCAAAAAGTCAATTTTCAACCCCTTAATTAAACTATTAAAATATTCCAAAAATTCATAAAACTCATAATCATTCTAAAACTCAGAAATGTTGGTTTAACTTTTTAAAAATACTTAACAAACCCTTTAAAACGCAACAACCACCCCAAAGATGAAGTTTATTGGCTTGACTACTCCGGGCTGCGGGGCTAAGTGTGCTAAGGAGGCTGGTTCCTCGAGCCTGGTGGCACAACGCCACGAATGGATTCTAAGGGGTGTTAAATCTTAAAATAGATTAATTTTTAATTATTTAACATTTTAAAATCTCTAATTCAATTACATTAATTTGGTTTATCGGTTGGACTACTCCGGGCTGCGGGGCTAAGTGTCCTAAGGAGGCTGGTTCCTCGAGCCTGGTGGCACAACGCCACGAATCAATTAATGGTAAACTTAAATTAATTAAGCTTTAAAAGTCAGTAACTAACCTTTTTTTTTTATATAATTAATCCACTCTTTTAATTCTAACCAATTTAAATAACTTAATTAACCCCGATTGCTACTGGGTAACCCAGGCCTACGAGGCTATTAGCTTAGCCCCAAGGAAGGTGAAATAAACTTCACGGCCTCGGTGTGAAACAAAGGTAGCAATCAATTAACTTCTAAAACATGTTTAATTAAAATTCTTAATTCATTAATATTTAAATTCTAATCTAAACCCCCTTCTAAGCTTTAACAAATCCAAACTTTTAGATAATTTCAATTAATAACCTACTTTAGGATCTATCCCAGCCACACGACTTTTCTCACACACTTTAGATGATGTGCTAGGACAACCAACTCTAGATCTAGGTTAGGCCGGTGTTTACTTTACTACTTTGTGCTGGATTTTTCGTAGTTTTCACTGCATGTTGTGGATGAAATTGCTCTGCTGTGTCTGCTTACTTTTTCTGTACTCTGTGGATGGATTGATGTGTTTGGCGACTAGATTACCCTTAGGTTAGGTACGATCTGGATGTTGACATAGTTTTTTGCAGGTGGCCATGCTCATGCAGGGCAGTGTAAAAATGGGGCAAATCAAAAAATGCATAAATATTATAAACTCTTTGCACAGGTGCTTCAGCTGCTAAAGCCCCCAAATCATAAAAAGAGCGTGGCCAGTGTGTTTACTTTCTTTTCTGCTCATATACAACTGCTTGAGAATAACTGTTTTTTTTATATATTAATTGCTTAGGATAACCATGCAGGTGAGTCTAGATTTTTATTTTGATATTAATGTAATTTGTGTAAGTGTCAAGTGTTGTGAAAGTTGATTTTGAGTTGGGATACATAGACCCAAAGCTTGGATTCCAAAGAGGAAAGGATACCCCTTTAGGGAACACTTCTTTTCCATTTGGAAATCCAAATTTGGATTAGACCTCTTCCTTATCCAAAGAGGAAAGAGTGGCCTTCCCCTTAGAGGGAAGTGCCCTCTTGTCCATTTGGGTAATCCACTACGAAGATTCCAAGAAGATTGAAGAAAAGGAGTCCAAACAAGAATGAGATTGAAGATTTGAAGATTGAGAGTATCCCACTCAAAATAACTTGCGTCATTACTAGGTTTAGAATCCGGGTTGTTGTCAGTGGTGCCCGGCAACTTTACCTTCTGTAATATTCTGGTTTGTAATAAGCAAGGCAATTCTGCCTATGGACATTTATTAATTAATTTATATTTGATATGATGATTTGATTGCCTTTAGGATTACTTATTTTTACTAGTTTTTTGGCGATTGCATTCCGCTCTTTGTTTTCGCCTGGATACGTGAGGCTCGTGAGGGTGTGAAAGTTTTCTACTCATAATTTTAAAAGTCTAAAATTTTAATGAGTCTAAATAACATAGAAAGATAACGAATCTAGGGAATTAGCCGGGGATCGACCCCGGGGTCGCATGCATATTTTTGCATTCTTCTTTCCTTGTTTTAGACCCTTCCCCGCCTGCGGGTAGAGTCCGGATAGTCTGACCTATGAGGACGAGGTGCCGGACCTGGGGAAGTCCAGTCTTCTAAAAAATTATTTTATAAGCCTGTTTTTTAAAATTTCAAGCATATTTGATTTGAGGTTGTTAACCAGCATGCATTACATTAGATACAAATTAAAGAGTCAAAATTTTAATTTCATAGTCCTTAGCATTTTAGCACCCAACATAAGTCAAAGGGGCTAATTAGGAGAATCTCTAGATGTCGGCCCCGCCTCCCCAAAACTTTAATTATAACGTCCCTACCACTCTTTCATAAAAGACCGGACTCATCTCTTTTAAATCGGTTAGGTGGTTAGCTGGCTCCCCAATCCAGGCCGGGGTAAGTCCAGATCTTGCACTGCATTAGTTAGGATCGGATGACTGTGGTCCAGTGTCCAAAATATATTTAGATTCCGGGGCAGATCTTTGATTATAAGACCCCAAGTTTCGGGAATATAGTCCCAAATTTCTAATAAAATACTTAACTCTAATTAAAGCTTCATTTCAATACTAAAATACAAAGCCCAACACGTAGATTAAGTTGGGACACTTCCGGATGGTTCTGGAATCTCAAAGCGTCCCCTACCTCTCATCATTTAACTCCGTTAATAACTGTTCAATTTTGATCCATTCCCTTTTGATTTTCCAATAACTCTATTCATATTTTGATATCACTCCTAGAAACTCTAACAAAATTCTGCCACCATTTTAATCGGGAGTTTTCATAGGGGATTTTTGTCTCCCTACGATGTAATTAACTACGAGGGCTTGCGCTCGTAGGAGATTTGGAACCACATACACCTGATCTTAAAAAAAAAATAATTTCCAAAATTTTATTAGACTTCTTTGGGAAAAGTTAAGTAATGATCGTCATATTTGCATTAGAAGGATTATCGTAGAATGGTCTCATTTCCCTTTGGGGAGATACACCCTTCTTCGATAAGGCTTTGGATGTGAATGCGACGATCGTGTTTCTTAAATGTTGTAATTGGGAATTTGGTTGAACTATATTTCGTCCCCTCGAAGTCATATAAAGTTCTCCTTAGAACCCGATCATAACATTCAAGATGAGTTTACATAATTCTAAGTCTGAAAACCGTTATGAAAGTTTATTTTCGTCCTTCGGGGTGACATACTCTTTCTAACGAGTTGATTCGACTTTAGAATTAGAACTCAACCTTAATCTTGAAATTCCCAAAGAAAACTAATATTTTTAAAATATTTTTTCAAAATTCCACCAACAAAAAATGGCACGCCCGGTGGGACGCAAATTTCTCTCCCCATCTTCAATAGTGTCAGAATTTTGTTTCATCGGTAGTTTCAACTATCATTTCTTTCGTTGGTCCCTTTGCTCATTTCTTCCTTGGGTGAGTGTGGCCAACATCTAAAATAATAACAAAATATTAAAAGAGAGGTTCCACCTCCAAATTTGGCTTTATCCAGATCTTTTTTGTTCTGATTTTGACCTTCTGCCCCAGCATAGCCTGTGAGGCGACAGTGTCAAATCAGATCTCTGGATATCTTTTTTTAATCTTATGGATTTATGGTCGATAAATTTCTCATTCAACATATAAATCCTTAAAATTGAAAAGAATTCAAAATTTTTTATTTCATTCCAAACTATTTTAGTTTTAACCCCCCCTACTCCCACTTTGACCTCTAAGGGTGGGGAGGGTTAAACTATTCCTTTTTACTTAGGCTTTCTCACAATTCCATAAGCCTTCGGGCAAGGGGAAACTCTGTCCGTTGTGTTTTGGAACCTGTAAGAAAACCCCTTTCAAATTTTCAAAATTTCTTCAAAATTTTCTCAAACTCCAAGTTGTCATATGTTACCCCATACGATTTTCGCGTGGGCCAACATATGTCATATTTTCAAAAAATAATAATAAAATACTCTTTACCACTCTTTTCAAGTAAATCTAATTTCAATCATTTTCTTTAACTTTCAGAAAATCCCAAATGGCTGGCCAATTGATTTTCTCCTTCGACCGAGAGTTGTCTTCGACTGTTAATGACCAAGGGAGCACTATCATTTTTGGAATGGGATTTAGTACTCTAGAGCTCTCTATGGATGGACACCAGATTGTTAGTTTGGATGCCAGTAAGGAAATTCCCCCAGTGGTTGAGTTGATTGTGGGATCTGCACCCACCTTGCCAGTAGTCAGTGATGATCAGAAGCAATCTGAACCAATTGTTGAGCCTCCCACTGAAATCAAGTCTGTTTTTGAGGAGGGGTCTAGTTCTGGGCTTAAATTTGCCACTAAGAATCAAAAGAAGAACTATTTGAGGAGACTTAGAAAGAAAATCTCTAAGGATAAAAGAGTAGTCCCCTTTAAGACCTTAGCTCAAGTAGAACCTTAGGCTGTTGAGGAGCTACCTATTCCTGCTTCCTCTCCCCTCCTAAAGGGGAGTCGCTTTTACCCCCTGGCTTCAGCTCAAGGGGAGGAGAGGATAGCTAGGATAGCTCATTCTCCACCATGCCCGGTCGACTACTCGACTAAGAAAACTCAGAAAGAAAGACATCTCCAGAAGACAAGGACTTTGAGGAATATAATTCATACCTGCGCTGCACAGTCTGGACAGACTAAAGAGGAATATGTGAAACAATTGAAGGGAGTGATCTCGCATCGCTTCCAAAAAGAAGTGTTGAAGGAAGAAGTGTCTGAAGCAAAGAATTTAACCCCACAATTCGTCAGAAAGAATAAGAAGTATGTTAGACAGCCCGCTACTTCAGTACTGGTTGATGGATATCACTGGGTGCCACGCCCTCCGTCCTCTCAAACAGAGGGTATTGTGTTGACTGGGTCCGAGAGAGGCCACCATTTTACTGGTAGACCCCCGGTACCCCCACATAAACCTGTAAGATTGGCCTCAGTGATTGTTAAACCAAAGGGGGTTGAAGTTCAAAAGTCCGTGGATCTTAAAGGAAAAAGACCTAAATCTCCTGAAAAGAGATATGTGCCAAAGAGAACTAAGTTGGAGAATCTGCCACCACCTCCTAGAACTTCTAAGTTCGTTCTGCAGCTCCAACGAGTTTCAGCCAACCCTACTCCGGGTCCAGTTGAATTGATGGATGTCCAGACTAGTACTCCAGTTGTTACAGTTGACAGTCCTACCACAGCCAGTCTAACTCAAGATCCAATAGTCACCATCCCTGTTACCCCAGTTGATGATCCCCAAGGTTCGAGTGTCATTCCTAGGCCCCTTAGTCAGGTGTCTGAGGACCTTACCTTACCAGATGTGGGAACTATCACTTTACAAGCTCCTGCTTCTCCTGAGGAATATGTCCCTCTCCCTGTAGAGGATGCCACTCTTCTGACTACCAGCTCTGGGATAGTTGAAGAGGAGAGAATTGACCAGGATTTAGAAATGGAAGATGAACCGGATACAAAGTCTAAACCAGATCCTAATCCAAAACTCACGGAAATCATTGCCCTTATGGATTCTGAAGAATTATTTGACATGGCTGAGTATAAAGGATACTTACCCCTTGATCCTAAGTCAATTGGGGATAGACCGGTTGAAGAGGTAGTTCAAGAAATAAGAAACATCTTATTGAACAAAGAAGGAATGGCTTCTTTTGACCCTGATATGGATGATCTCCTTGGAGATGAAGATGATTATGTTGGTGGCATCCATGTGGTAGAAACTAGAGGGTCTAATAAAGAAGCTGAGCCCAGCAAACACCGATTTGCTAAGGATGGTGATCCACATACTGCTGAGTCAGATTCAAATGAGTCTGTGAAAGACAGAGATGAAGAACACATAAAAAACTTGGAGACTCAGCTCGCTAGCATGATGTCACAAGTTAGAGAAATGTAAGAGAAGTTGGACAAATCACAACAAGAGTCTTTTATGATCCACCAGTCAGCTCGAGAGCTCACAGAAAAGGCCAAGAGGGCAGAGTTTAGTTCCAGACCTCTCGAGTCACCACCTGTGACCCTCCCTTGTCCGGTAGAAGCACCTATAGTTTACCCTGCAGTTTCCACCATTCCTCCGATCCTACCTCAGAAGGATATCAAGCAGTTAATTGAGGATCAGGTAAGGGAGGCCTTAGCCCTTTCTCAAGGAACCATGTCTATTTCAAAGGGTAGACCCTATCCCGAGGAATATGATCTAGTTCCTTATCCAAAGGGCTTTGTGCCACCAACTTTTAAAGTTTTCACTGGAATTGAAAATCTGAGACAGCATCTGGCCCATTTCCGAGCAAGCTGTTGCAATGCAGGAGGGTCAGATGCTCTATTATTTTGCCAATTTGTAAGTAGTCTATCCGGCATTGCTTTTGAATGGTACGCCGATCTGCCCAACGGTTCAGTAAGAACTTTTAGCGACCTAGAAAACCTCTTTCTTAAGAGATTTTCTGGAGCGCAACAACGCACCACCGTGGGCGATCTCGTGGTTGAAAAGCAAAAGCCGGGAGAGTCTCTGGTTGAGTACATCTTGAGGTGGCGAAACCTCTCGATGAAGTGTGAACCCCAGTTGCAAGAGCAACATGCTGTAGAGATTCTTTTGAAGAATATCCACGGCCCTGTTGCTTTTCTCCTAAAGGGTTTCCCTATTAAAACTTTTGAGAAACTTCTTAATAAGGCTAGCAATTTGCAGGAAGAGGCTCCTAGGATGCCATTCTTACGAGAACAGCCTGAAGAAAGGAAGGGTCCAAAATTGGTGAAAACATTTGAAAAGAAAGCTGTGGTCTCAACAGTAGATAAAGGAAAGAGGCCAGTGATTAGTCAGCCCAGCACTCCACTTCCACCACAGCCGCCTCAGAAGCAGCCCTTTCAGATAGTTCCTCAATATACTAGAGATCCCGCCTTCATCCCTTTTAGAGAGAGATTGGCAAAGCCTTATCCATTTAAAAGGGAGTCAGTTAAGAAGATCTTCAGGAGTTTGTTAAAGAAACCAGATTTTTAATTGCCAGAGGCCAGGAGGCCTGAGGATGAGAGCAAGAAAGATGATCCCAAGTATTGCCCCTACCGCAGGATGCTTAGTCACCCTCTTGAGGACTGCGTTGTGTTCAAAGACTAGCTTGACAGAAACTACACCCAAGGTAACATTATAATACCTAAGGAATACTTGGTCGATCTAGAAAGGCTTCAATTAAAACCATTTCAGGTAATCCTCTTAACTTTTCTTGTCTTGTTGAAGATGGTTGGGACATTGCTTTGTCCCGGGCACTTAAAAAGTCGATTAACAAGTCTTTTCATCTTTCTCAACAGCTGACTACGATAGCCCAGGCCCCGGTGTGGAAGGTTGACCTGGACGCTTCGCAGAAGGATGTTGAGCCACTTCCCTCTCCAGTAGTCTTAGGAACTACTGAGAAAAATGTAAAAGAAGAGAAATTTGATTTTGTAGAGAGGAAGTGTGTAGATGAGAGATGTATTAGAATGGCGGATGGCGGTGTTAAAACCCTTTCCCCTCTTTTGTTATCTGACTTTTACTTTGCCCCATCAAAGGCGAAGGGTCAAAAGATGAATAAAAAATATCCTTCTACTTTTGTCTTGATGATTAACCATGAATCTCAAATGAAAATTGATGACTCTCCTGTTCTGAATCAAACTCCTAATGAAATAAATATTGAGGTTAATCAAACCGACCTCCCCGAATCGACTATTCAAGAAGAGGTCAAATGTGAAGCTTTATCAGAAAGTGATTTCCCTCAAGTCAATTTCCAAGGAAATCCTATCTTGATAGAACTTTCAGATTCTGACTCGCTTTCAGGAAATGATGATCCAACACCTATGGTGTGTGTAGACACTGCCCTAGTTTGCCCGCCCGAAGACGTCGAGCAGGTGCAACTCTGTGGCGGTAAAGTCTTACCTCCTAGGTTGCCCCCTCAGGACAAAGGCAAGCAACCCTCATTCGAAAATCTAAATCCAGATTCCCCTCAACAACCAGAATTCCCTTTAATTCCTCCGGGTTTCGAGTCTGTCATTCCTAAGGTTGATTACAATGTTCTAGCCCACCTTAGGAAGTTGCCAGCAAAATTAAGTATTTACGACGCCCTCCTTCTCTCCAAAGAAATGAGGGAATCTCTAATTAAGGCACTTCTCGATCCCGAGATTTGCTTAACACAGTTGGCTGTAACTTCAGAAGGTGAGGCTCTCTACTTCAAAGAGGTCCCCGGGGTTACCTTTTCAGACGAAGATTTACTCTTGGGAACTGCTGACCACAATCGTCCCCTCTACATTACTGTAGATGTGGGAAACTTCAAGTTATCAAGAGTCCTTGTTGATCCGGGTGCATCGGTCAACGTGATGAACATAAAGACTCTTGCTTATCTCAGAGTTGATACTAGCAAGCTTTCAACCGACAGGTTGATGCTTCGTGGGTTCAACGAGAAGGGCGAGAGAGCTTTAGGTTCAATCACTTTACTCCTAGAAATAGGAGGGTTAAAAACTGAAGCTAAATTTCATATCATTGATTCGACCACGTCCTTTAACGCACTTCTAGGTAGACCTTGGATTCACGAATATAGAATGGTTCCATCTACCCTGCACCAATGCGTTAAGTATCAGCGAGACGGCATTGAACATGTGATTAAGGGTGATTTGCAACCATTCTCCATTCAAGAAATCGGAATCTACGAAGATGCTGCATATTTCATACCAAAAGGGTCCTCATCCCGTTCTAAATTAGAGATCAAATTTGAGGAGAAAATGGTTGGACAAAAATTCAACCAAAAGAAAGAAAAAGATAAGAATATCAATCAAGAAATGACGCAGTTGAATAGTGAAGACGACTCTGATATCGTTGTCGTTAGGCCTCCAAGCACATTACCTCAAAGAGGTGGGAGGATGGCTTTAAGGGCACGAGGACGAGGCCGTGCTTCATTAGATAGGAGAGCAGCACCTGTGTATATTGATTTGGAATCAGATTCCGATGGTGAACTAGAAAGTCAAGGTGCTGCCCTCTCTCTCGGTTATCAAAACATAAATGCTCCTCCAAAATTTGATCTCACCTTAGACCAGGACAGTGACCGTGAGGTAGATATTTCAAAAGTTAAAAGTGACGAGCCTGAATTAACAATGTATGAAAAGCTCACTAGAAGGATTGAGGCCCTTTCTCTGACCCCACTGTCGGCAGGCAGGGTTGTAGGGTTGGAAGTCAAAGTGGCCCCCAACTTGGATGGTGAAGTTAAGAAAGTCCAGAAATTCTTTCCTGGCTCCTCCTCCGCAAGGGACGAAGGTGATGTAACCCTTGAGGAGGCAGATTTTAATGAATTAATGGAATTACCTTTCGGCTACTTCCCTGTTTGTGTAAAAAATACTTTTTCTAAAGGTTCTATACCATACCGATGGACTAAGGGTCAAGCTAGATACCACGAGAATATTTGGCGAACAAAAATAAATAAAAATCCAACAAGTGGTATTGGCTTTGGAACAGTTAGTTCATTCGATGATGATGAGTATTGCCTAATGATAACTTACCATCTCGATTCTCCAAATGTCCCTACAGATCCTCCTTGTCCTCTAGATGGACTCTGTTTGGAGACTTTAGACGATCCCGATGATCTTCAAGTTCGGGATGCACCCCCCTGAATTTGAAGAAGAAATTAAGTCGATAGTCGATGAGTTGAGAGAAATTAACCTGGGAAACGATGATGACCCCCGTCCGATTTTCATAAGTACTTTGTTGAGCGAGGGTGAAACCCAAGACTTAATCCAGTTGTTATTCGAGTTCAGGGATTGCTTTGCCTAGACATACGATGAAATGCCAGGTTTGCCTGCTGAGGTAGCAGTTCACAAACTTGGGGTTCGGCATGATGCCATTCCTGTTAAACAAGCTCCTCGACGCATGCGCTTAGAGATTGAGCAACAAGTCATTTCTGAAGTTAAAAAATTGGCAGAAGCCGGATTCATTCGAGAGGAGCAATATCCCTCTTGGGTAGCCAGCATCGTGCCAGTTCGAAAGAAAAATGGTCAAATTCGGATTTCTGTCGACTATAGGGATCTGAATAAGGCATGTCCTAAAGATGAGTTCCCTTTACCCATACCAGAACTCATGGTGGACATTGCCTCCTCACATGCTATTTTCTCATTCATGGACGGCTCGTCGGGTTATAACCAAATCAAGATGGCCCCAGAAGATGAGAGAAATATGGCGTTCAGAACCCCCATTGGAATCTTTTGTTATAAGGTAATGCCATTCGGCTTAAAGAATGCAGGAGCAACCTACCAACGGGCCATGACCCGTATCTTTGATGACTTAATTCATAATCAAGTTGAATGTTATATTGACGATTTAGTTGTCAAGATCAAGGTTAAAGAGGCTCACCTGTATGACTTAAGAGTTGTTTTCGAACGATTGCGCCGCTACGATTTAAAAATGAACCCCTTGAAGTGCGCCTTTGGCGTCGCCTCGGGAAAATTCTTAGGATTCGTAGTGAGGCACCGCGGAATCGAGATAGATCCTGCTAAAATTGAAGCCATCTTAGATATGCCATCCCCTAAGAGCCTTACTCAGTTAAGGTCTCTACAAGGTAGATTGGCATATATAAGGAGGTTTATTTCTAATCTTTCCGGGAGATGTCAACCCTTTTCTATCCTTGCGAAAAAGGATACTAAATTTGTATGGGGCGAGAAGTGTCAAAATGCTTTTGACGATATCAAACAATACCTTTCTAACCCGCCAGTCTTGGCAGCTCCGATTCCGGGAAAGCCATTAATCCTCTACACCGCAGCTCTAGATGAGTCTTTAGGTGCCCTGTTGGCTCAAGTTAACGACGAAGGGAAAGAGAATGCCCTCTACTACCTTAGTTGAAGACTCCTTCCTACTGAAATTCGATACCCGTCAATTGAGAAGCATTGTCTTGCTTTGGTTTTTGCAGCTCAGAAACTGAGGCATTACATGCTCTCCCACTCAATCAGTCTGATTTCAAGAGTTAATCCTTTGCAATATCTTATGACCCGACCTACGTTGTCAGGACGTTTAGCTCGTTGGTCTATGATATTGTTGCATTTTGAGATTACTTTCACTCCTCTTCGTGCTGCGAAAGGACAGGCTATTGCCGACTTTCTTGCAGCAAACCCGCTGCCGGCAGATTCTCCTCTGAACGATGACCTGCCCGACGAACAAATCATGAGTTTGGGGGAATCTGGCGAGGCCATCTGGGAATTATATTTTGATGGGGCAGCATCCTCTCGTAGGATTGTGACCCAACAATCTGTAATTCCTGGAAAGGCTGGAGTCGGTCTAATTTTTATTACACCAGAAAAAGGAATGATGCATTTTTCCTACCACTTATCGGAGCCTTGCACAAACAACGAAGCTGAATACGAAGCTCTGATAACTGGTTTGGAACTTGCAATTCTAATGAGAATTAAAGAGATTAAGATCTTTGGAGATTCCCAACTGGTTATTAACCAAGTCGCCGGAACTTATAAAGTCTTGAATCCGAATCTCCTAAGATATCACCAGTACACACTTCACTTGTTGGAACAAATCCCCATTGCTACTTTGTATAGGGTTCCCCGTGGAAGCAATTCCGCGGCGGATGCCTTAGCAAAACTTGCAAAGGAATTTGCATGTCCTGAGGAGGATTCCATCCCTATAGAGATACAGGGTCGTAAGACCCTCTCCCTTATAGATTTGGAACACATTAGTAAGACTCCCCTTCAGATACTTTCTGCCTCTTCGACAACTGACGAAGAAGGCGATTGGAGACGACCCTTAGTCGATTACCTTAAAGAAGGGAAGCTTCCCCAGGATAAATCACTCTCCAACCAGATTAAGAAACGTGCCCTATCATATGCACTAGTTAACGATCTGTTGTACCGTCGGTCCTTCGATCACATGTGGCTGCGCTGTTTGAACAAGCGAGAAGCCCAGAAAATTGTTAATGAAGTTCATTCAGGACTGTGCGGTGCACATCAATCGGGTCCAAAAATGAAATTAAAGATTAAAAGACTTGGATACTATTGGCCTACAATGATTGACGATTGCATGAATACTACAAAGCACTATCATCAATGTCAGGTTCATGGTGTGGTTTTACATCAGCCGCCTAATGTATTACACCCTACGATAGCCTCGTGGCCCTTCGAGAGTTGGGGCACGGATATCATTGGGCCGATTGACCCTCCCTCCGTGAGAGGTCATCGTTTCATATTAGCAGCGACTGATTACTTTTCAAAGTGGGCGGAAGCAATTCCCCTAGGAAACGTAACATCACACCATGTCTTAAAATTCTTTCGTGACCATATTGTATATCGATTCGGCGTACCTTGCAGAATCATATCCGATAATGGGTCCGCATTCAAGTCTACAAAAATCAATAGTTTTGTAAGGCGCCATAATATTGATTGGAGATATTCGACGATCTATTACCCTCGGGCGAATGGATTGGCCGAGGCCTTCAACAAAACCTTGGTGCAAATTATGAAAAAGACCCTTGATGATAACAAACGGCAGTGGGATGAGCGGTTGGTGGAAGCTTTGTGGGCTTATCGTACCACATAGAACCCCGACCCAATCCACCCCGTTTGCACTAGTGTATGGATCTGAGGCTGTTCTACCCTTGGAAATACAAATCCCTTCGCTCAGAATTGCAGTTCAGAATCAAATTACCAATGAACAAAATGCAAAACTACGATTAGAAGAACTCGAAGGCCTTGAAGAGCGACGTCTCCAAGCTCAACAAAGTTTAGAGTTGTATAAATCCCGTATGGTTCAAGCCCATGACAAGTTAGTGCGACCTAGGACCTTCCAAGCGGGAGACTTGGTATTGGTCCTTCGGAGGCCTATCTTGGCCCATCGGAAGCTGGGAGGCAAATTTGAACCTACATGGGAAGGACCCTTCGTTATAGAGACTGTCTACGAAGGAGGCTCGTATCAGTTAGTAGATTATAAAGGGAACCACCCGATGTTACCTGTCAACGGGCGTTTCCTTAAGAAATACTATGCTTGATGTAGCTCATTTTATCAATTAATAAAACTTCATCTTCTTGATTTGCAACTTGATTCTACCCTTTTTTTTAAGGTCTTTTTTTTTAACGCTCTTAGCCTTCTCCTTAAGGTTAGGTCCTCCCTTCCCTTAGGATTAGACCCGCTAGTGGTGGAGTACGCCCTTCGTGGCACCATCCTAGTGTGCCAGTTAATCTGCCTATTTGGAGTAAGTCTTCTATCAGCATCCTATAGGCCTAAGGTTGGGTGATGCCCTTCCTTAGACCCAAGGTTAGGTATTCCCTACCTTGGTTTCCAGTTGATCCGTCTACTAGGAGTAAGTCTTCTATCAGCATCCTGTAGACCTAAGGTTGGGTGATGCCCTTCCTTAGATCCAAAGTTAGGTATTCCCTACTTTGGTTTCCAGTTAATCTGCCTATTTGGAGTAAGTCTTCTATCAGCATCCTATAGGCCTAAGGTTGGGTGATGCCCTTCCTTAGACCCAAGGTTAGGTATTCCCTACCTTGGTTTCCAGTTGATCCGTCTACTAGGAGTAAGTCTTCTATCAGCATCCTGTAGACCTAAGGTTGGGTGATGCCCTTCCTTAGACCCAAAGTTAGGTATTCCCTACTTTGGTTTCCAGTTAATCTGCCTATTTGGAGTAAGTCTTCTATCAGCATCCTATAGGCCTAAGGTTGGGTGATGCCCTTCCTTAGACCCAAGGTTAGGTATTCCCTACCTTGGTTTCCAGTTGATCCGTCTACTAGGAGTAAGTCTTCTATCAACATCCTGTAGACCTAAGGTTGGGTGATGCCCTTCCTTAGACCCAAGGTTAGGTATTCCCTACCTTGGTTTCACCAGTTTTCCTTATCTAATAGGTGTAAGCCTTCCATTAGCATCCTATAGGCTTGAGGTTGGGAGATGATCTCCCTTTCATTCTCAAAATTCTACTTCCATTCGGTCAACGCCAATGTGTGCAGCAGAAGTTCCTTCTACTACACACATTGGGGGTCCATTTGTTGACCTCATTTTTGTATGAGGTCACTAAGACCCTTCTAGAATCCAGATCTAATCCTAGACCCTAGGATCCACTCTAGACCTTAGGATCCTTCTAGATCCAAGACCTTAGAGCCTACTCTAGAGCCTAGGATTCCCTTAAATCCTAGATCTTAGAATTCTTCTAGATCTTAGGACCATTCCAGACTCAAATCAATCTTCACCCTTAATCAACCTCAACCTCAAATCAATTCCTACATTTGATCCACTCCAATTTCAATTTGATTCCTACCTTTGATCAATTTAAACCTCAAACTCTATCCAATTCAAATCCAAATTTCAAACATATCCAAGCTTTGACTCAATCCACTTGAGAATCCAAATTTCAATCTAGACTTTTATCCTACCCTTAATCTAGCCTTGACCCTATCCATCCATTAACAATCACAACTTGATTGTAAATGGTTTGGATATTTCAATTTTAATTATTCAAACTTGAAATTCATTCCAAATCCAAAAAAATCCAGACTCAAATTCTAAATCCTAAGGCCCTGTCCTAAAGACCTTTTTCATTGAATTTTCAAATACTTTGAAACCCAGTAAAATGACCTCTGATTCAGAGTCTACCACTTGCAAAGTGATAAGACATGTCTCTAGAGGGTACCCTTCAAATTTGAGCCTATTTTGAGGTCTCTAACCCCAGAATCTAAATCCAAATCCAAAGGCTGTAAAAGCTTCAGATATTTACAACCTATGCCACTGGACCTTTGGCTTTGAAGATTCTGACCCTAGAACCTTCACCAAAGCCTCTAATCAATTCCAGACCATTAATCTTGACATGTTGATTAATAAACTGAAACTTTCTGGACTCATTTCTGCCCCTAGTGGTCATGAGCCCAAAATGACCAAAATACCCCTATGAGGCTCAAGTATTGATTTCCAACCAAATGAGCTCCAAATTGAATCCAACCACCTCCAGCAAGTTTCAATTATTATTTCAAATTTATTGAACCCATTCCCAGCTCCTAGGTCAACCTAGTTGACCAAGTCAACAGGGTTGACCTAAGAGGACCCTTAAGGGTTCAAATAGGGATTTTAACCAAATTGACCCCTCCAAACCCTGGGACCACGTCCAGTAGACTCAGGATGACATTCTGAATTTGTTGAATCCATTTCTAGCCCTTGAACCCAACTGGTTAACCAAGTCAACTAGTTTTAGCCTAAAAGCCCATTAAGGGCCCATTAAGCTTTCTTAATTCAATTGACAAACATGACTCTTGGAATCACCCTCCAATCCACCTAATCAGCCCATTTGGATTACCTAGGTGCAATTCCATAAACCCTTGATGGGGTTGACTGGTCAACCAGTCAACTCAAAGCTTAAAAAAACCATTTGTGTGGTCAAACCCTTCAACCCATTGAACCCAACTCAAGCCACACCCATCCAGCCATTTGGAAAGGCTCCATGACCTGCTTGGATGCCACCTCAGCCCCCCTTGACCAGTTGACTGGTCAATTTAGTCAAACCAAAGGTTTAGACCTTTCCAAAAGGTCTTAATCAGCCTTTTACCCACTTTCCCCTGATTTAACTGCCCAAGGCCGACCCATCAGTGCCCTAAAGCTCTCTAATAGGCCCCTTAACCGAGCTCTACCCCTGGTTTAGCCATAAATGGCAATCTCTCTCCTCCACTCATCCCAAGTCCACCCAATGGGAATGAGGCATGTCCAGCCTTTGGGGCAGCCTTCCAGCTTTCCCAGGGACAGGTGGCATCATCTGGAGAGCCCAGGAGTCAATCCCAGCCATCCAAATTCACCCAGGCCATTTGAATGGGAAAAAAGTTGATTTTGAGAGCATTGGATCAAAGAACTTTCTCTCACTCATCCTAGCCTCCTAGAGAGAGCTCTTTGTTCGTTTTAGATCCTTGGAGCTTCCTCTACCTCCCTACTACAAAACCCAAGTGGTTGCACGTCACCGGCGGCGAGTTCTCCGGCGAGTTCACCACCTAGTCCGTCCCAAGCTCGTGGCAGTCGATCCAGGCGTGTTCGAGCTCATTTTTGTGCTAGGGATCTTCACTTGGACAGTCTACAAGCTCATCAATACAGAAATCTCGAAGATCCAACGGTATAATCCCTTAAAACCTTAGATCTAGTTCACATTAGTTAGATTTAAATAGCTTCATGTTTTTAGGGCTTTGGCAGAAACCAATTTTTCCCCACTGTTTCTGTTCATTATTATTCTTTAAGTTTAAAATTTCAAGTGATTTGGTCCACCCGATCGGGAGAACGAACCAAAAAATGGATCCTAGGGCGTCATTCGCAGTTCGCTGCAGATGTACGTTTTCTAGACCGTTGATCACGCGATCAACGGTCTAGATCTTGCCATTCCGCGCCTTGGTTCGACCGTGTATTCGGTTTAGCGTTCGATCGATCAACCGGCGGGATCAGGGCCGTCCGTTTCGAACAGCGGGATTGAACCTCCGCCGTTTGATTTTCCCCCGTTGAGATCTAACACGGGATTCGATCCTGTCCGTTGGATCAAATCCGCGGAATATCCAACGGCGCCGGCTGATCGCTGACGTGGTTAAGTGAAACCGCGTGAGGCATTTAGCTGCCGACGCGTGGCTGACCGCCGCCGCCAATCATTGGCGCCGTCGCGTATTGATCCTGCGGTCCCTATTGTGCCACGTCGCCCCACCGTTTCGGTGGTTCGATCGGACGAACCCGAGCGAGCCACGCGTCCCGCCGGCGCCGCCGTTTGACTAATAGATGGATTTAAATTCATTTTAATTAACATAACTTCAAAAAATCATAATAAATAAAATACAGAACCAAAAAATGAGTATAATATATCAAACTGTTCATAATCTTATCTAGTTTTTTTTTTAAAAAAATGAGACTATTTTGATTATTATTTTATCAATAATTTAAGAAATGCAGAAAATGACATTTTATTTTTAATTAAATATATATAAGGTATATTACTTTGAAATTTGGTATGAATATCATAGGATATATGATTGATTTCCAGAAAAATTTTCAGAGTTAGTTAAGTAAATTTTAATATTAATTTGAGTTATATGATTATTTTGATAGTTTATTAATATTTAATTAAATATTATGATAATTATCTTATATTTTAAAAGTTATTTTCAAATGACTCCAAAGTCAGTGGGTCTCTCAATCCTTAAGATCCTTTTTTTTTATAATATCTTCAATTATTTTATCTTAAAATATATATATTTACATGTATATGTGTATATATATATTTATATATATATATATTTAAAAATCTACTTTAAAATTATATTATATATATATTTAAATCCTTAAGAGTTTGAGAGAAGAGTTTGAAATTTTAAGCATAAGTTGGACATGTGAATGGAATACATGGGGGAAGGTGATTAATGGGTAATTATATCCTAATTATTCATTAATAACAATTTGGCTATATTAATAAAAAAGGGTCTAGTCTTTGCATGTTTAGGATGCACACACCACCTAGCATAGGCTCTCCAAATCTTAAGGACTTGATTGTGCCATTTCATATGCTTATTTATGCTTTGTTTAAGGGTTAGATAATACATTGATTGGAGCCCATTAAACCTAGTGTCATTAAGGACAATAATTAGGGGTTTGTGTAGAGAACTTAGAAAACTTCTAACATTTAGAACACACCTCCATTTTATTTGAAACTTTAACCATTTGAACATAGTGACACCTTCAGCCCTTAGAAAAATTTCCACTGGTTTTGGAAATCATTAAGACCCTTAATTAAATTTCCTAAGTCTAAACCCTTAATTAAGCCTTTAAAACTTCAAAAAAATGTAATAAATTCATTTTAAATCCAAAAATTATGTATAATACCTCTATCTGAACAGAATTAGATTCCCTATTAATTAAAATTATAACCCAGCTGATTTGACAGCAGGCTAATGCCCAGTTTAATTTTAAGTGGAATCCAACTTTTAATTGAATTTAATAATTATTAATATTTAAAAATCCCAAAAATTTCCCAAACACTTGGAAATCACTCCTTAGGTCATTTCGGACCTTTGGAGGTATTTTCAAGAAGTTAGGAAACCATTTGGAGCAAAATCATCAAGGGAGCCCTTAATTAAAACAATTAAATAATTCCAATAAACCTCCAAACTTCCAAAATTTATAACTAATTCCAAAAAAATCCAAATCACCCAAACTCACTTGAATTCAATTCCTAATAAGCCCTAATATTTATTAAAAATGTTAAACTCCAGAAATCTGTAATATTTCAAAAAGTCAACAAATTGGTCAAATCATAGTTCAAATCTAGTTCAAAACTTCAAACCTTCGTAATAAAATGTAGAAAAATCCGATTTCAACATACTTACCTTCTAACTGATCGTAGTAAGGCCTAGTATTTTAATAAAATACAAACATTCTAGAATTTGAGCTTAATCAAAAAGTCAATTTTCAACCCCTTAATTAAACTATTAAAATATTCCAAAAATTCATAAAACTCATAATCATTCTAAAACTCAGAAATGTTGGTTTAACTTTTTAAAAATACTTAACAAACCCTTTAAAACGCAACAACCACCCCAAAGATGAAGTTTATTGGCTGGACTACTCCGGGCTGCGGGGCTAAGTGTCCTAAGGAGCCTGGTTCCTCGAGCCTGGTGGCACAACACCACGAATGGATTCTAAGGGGTGTTAAATCTTAAAATAGATTAATTTTTAATTATTTAACATTTTAAAATCTCTAATTCAATTACATTAATTTGGTTTATCGGCTGGACTACTCCGGGCTGCGGGGTTAAGTGTCCTAAGGAGGCTGGTTCCTCGAGCCTGGTGGCACAACGCCACGAATCAATTAATGGTAAACTTAAATTAATTAAGCTTTAAAAGTCAGTAACTAACCTTTTTTTTTATAATTAATCCACTCTTTTAATTCTAACCAATTTAAATAACTTAATTAACCCCGATTGCTACTGGGTAACCCAGGCCTACGAGGCTATTAGCTTAGCCCCAAGGAAGGTGAAATAAACTTCACGGCCTCGGTGTGAAACAAAGGTAGCAATCAATTAACTTCTAAAACATATTTAATTAAAATTCTTAATTCATTAATATTTAAATTCTAATCTAAACCCCCTTCTAAGCTTTAACAAATCCAAACTTTTAGACAATTTCAATTAATAACCTACTTTAGGATCTATCCCAGCCACACGACTTTTCTCACACACTTTAGATGATGTGCTAGGACAACCAACTCTAGATCTAGGTTAGGCCGGTGTTTACTTTACTGCTGTGTGCCGGATTTTTCGTAGTTTTCACTGCATGTTATGGATGAAATTGCTCTGCTGTGTCTGCTTACTTTTTCTGTACTCTGTGGATGGATTGATGTGTTTGGAGACTAGATTACCCTTAGGTTAGGTACGATCTGGATGTTGACTTAGTTTTCTGCAGGTGGCCACGCTCATGCAGGGCAGTGTAAAAAGGGGGCAAATCAAAAAATGCATAAATATTATAAACTCTTTGCACAGGTGCTTCAGCTGCTAAAGCCCCCAAATCATAAAAAGAGCGTGGCCAGTGTGTTTACTTTCTTTTCTGCTCATATACAACTGCTTGAGAATAACTGTTTTTTTTATATATTAATTGCTTAGGATAACCATGCAGGTGAGTCTAGATTTTTATTTTGATATTAATGTAATTTGTGTAAGTGTCAAGTGTTGTGAAAGTTGATTTTGAGTTGGGATACATAGACCCAAAGCTTGGATTCCAAAGAGGAAAGGATACCCCTTTAGGGAACACTCCTTTTCCATTTGGAAATTCAAATTTGGATCATACCTCTTCCTTACCCAAAGAGGAAAGAGTGGCCTTCCCCTTAGAGGGAAGTGCCCTCTTGTCCATTTGGGTAATCCACTACGAAGATTCCAAGAAGATTGAAGAAAAGGAGTCCAAAGAAGAATGAGATTGAAGATTTGAAGATTTGAAGATTGAGAGTATCCCACTCAAAATAACTTGCGTCATTACTAGGTTTAGAATCCGGGTTGTTGTCAGTGGTGCCCGGCCACTTTACCTTCTGTAATATTCTGGTTTGTAATAAGCAAGGCAATTCTGCCTATGGACATTTATTAATTAATTTATATTTGATATGATGATTTGATTGCCTTTAGGATTACTTGTTTTTACTAGTTTTTTGGCGATTGCATGCCACTCTTTGTTTTCGCCTGGATACGTGAGGCTCTTGAGGGTGTGAAAGTTTTCTACTCATAATTTTAAAAGTCTAAAATTTTAGTGAGTCTAAATAACATAGAAAGATAACGAATCTAGGGAATTAGCCGGGGATCGACCCCGGGGTCGCATGCATATTTTTGCATTCTTCTTTCCTTGTTTTAGACCCTTCCCCGCCTGCGGGTAGAGTCCGGATAGTCTGACCTATGAGGACGAGGTGCCGGACCTGGGGAAGTCCATTCTTCTAAAAAATTATTTTATAAGCCTGTTTTTTAAAATTTCAAGCATATTTGATTTGAGGTTGTTAACCAGCATGCATTGCATTAGATACAAATTAAAGAGTCAAAATTTTAATTTCATAGTCCTTAGCATTTTAGCACCCAACATAAGTTAAAGGGGCCAATTAGGAGAATCTCTAGATGTCGGCCCCGCCTCCCCAAAACTTTAATTATAACGTCCCTACCACTCTTTCATAAAAGACCGGACTCATCTCTTTTAAATCGGTTAGGTGGTTAGCTGGCTCCCTAATCCAGGCCGGGGTAAGTCCAGATCTTGCACTGCATTAGTTAGGATCGGACGACTGTGGTCCAGTGTCCAAAATAGATTTAGGTTCCAGGGCAGATCTTTGATTATAAGACCCCAAGTTTCGGGAATATAGTCCCAAATTTCTAATAAAATACTTAACTCTAATTAAAGCTTCATTTCAATACTAAAATACAAAGCCCAACACTTAGATTAAGTTGGGACACTTCCGGATGGTTCTGGAATCTCAAAGCGTCCCCTACCTCTCATCCTTTAACTCCGTTAATAACTGTTCAATTTTGATCCATTCCCTTTTGATTTTCTAATAACTCTATTCATATTTTGATATCACTCCTACAAACTCTAACAAAATTCTGCCACCATTTTAATCGGGAGTTTTCGTAGGGGATTTTTTTCTCCCTACGATGTAATTAACTACGAGGGCTTGCACTCGTAGGAGATTTGGAACCACATACACCTGATCTTAAAAAAAAATTAATTTCCAAAATTTTATTAGACTTCCTTGGGAAAAGTTAAGTAATGATCGTCATATTTGCATTAGAAGGATTATCGTAGAATGGTCTCATTTCCCTTTGGGGAGATACACCCTTCTTCGATAAGGCTTTGGATGTGAATGCGACGATCGTGTTTCTTGAATGTTGTAATTGGGAATTTGGTTGAACTATATTTCGTCCCCTCGAAGTCATATAAAGTTCTCCTTAGAACCCGATCATAACATTTAAGATGAGTTTACATAATTCTAAGTCTGAAAACCATTATGAAAGTTTATTTTCGTCCTTCGGGGTGACATACTCTTTCTAACGAGTTGATTCGACTTTAGAATTAGAACTCAACCTTAATCTTGAAATTCCTAAAGAAAACTAATATTTTTAAAATATGTTTTCAAAATTCCACCAAAAGTACCCAACCGACCCAAATTAACATAGTTAAAAGCATTAGAAACTCCTACATAAAAAACTGATTCAGCTACAATATATACCGAGCTCCTTCCTGTCTTCCCATGTACCAACTCATTCCTATCTTTCCAAGTAAAGTAGATGACATTGCAAAACAAATTCACAAATAAAGCATTTTATGAATCTAACCATTTGCAAGTTTCATCTAAGGAATTAAATTCTTGAATTCCAAAGCTCCAATTATTTAGATGATGAAACACCTTACTTATTTTATAACATCTACTTACCACATGATCTATATTTTCAACTTTATTACATCCTCTTGGGCATTGTTCATTCCTTTGAAATCTTCTATAAGATAAAAAGGAATAAGTTGGTAAAGCATTATTAAAGATCCTCCACCAGAAGTTCTCTACTCTTGCATTCAATTAAGCCTTTTTCAACCAAGTCCAGAATTTTTTTTCATGATTGGAATACACCAAGGCTGCTGAAGCCAAAGCTGAAATTGACTTCTCAGATTCTTTATAAATAAGCTCCAGTTGATTTTCATGTAGATTAGAGCAAATATCTAACTCACAAATTAGTTCCCCTAGCCCTTCCCTAAAGTGCTTTCTAAGTTCCACAATATTCCAACTTCCTTCAGAGATAAAATTATTAACCGTCCATGAACATGTAAGGCTATCTTGAGACTTAACAAATGTTGGCCACTTGTTTATGCATTTGTCCATAATCCATGTATCTTCAAGGATGTCATTAGATTCACAGTTTTCTATACACCACCTCACAATTGGCTTTAGGAATTTCCCTCCATTCTTGATAATTTTCCAAGCCGGCGAAACAGATTTCTACCCACTTATAAAATCCCATAGGGATCCATATTTCGGGTAAAGAGTCATATGCAGTAAAGAGTATTCATCTTGAGAATAATTCCAAGCAAGTTTTGCCTATAAAGGGCCAACTTTGTTGAAGCAAGAATGCAATCCAAGTCCTCCATTTTCCCATGGTTCACACAATCTATTCCAACTCACATAATGAAGGCCTAGACCTCCATTCATTTTGTTCTAAATGAAATTTTGACAAAGATTATCAATTTCAACTAAAATAATCTTTGGAATCAAGGAAAGAGTGGAGTGGAATGTAAGATGTGAAAGTAATACTATTTTCACCAATGTGATCCTTCCAGCTAAAGAGATAAATTTTTCTCCCCAAGTGTACAACCTTTTTAACAATTTATCAATGATAAATTGGAAGTCCATCTTCGCTAGTCTTCTTAAAGCAACTTTAACTCCAAGGTAATCAAACTCTTTAACCTCTTTAAAGCCCATGATGTTATTTATACTTCTCTTTTTCCTTCTTTTGACAAATTTACCAAAAAGAATTCCAGATTTATTCTCATTTACCTTTTGTCCAGTCCACTTACAATAACTCTTCACAATACATTTGATCTTCTTCACAACCTTCAGCTTTGCTTCTGAAAAAATAATAATGACATAAGAATATAGCAAATGCGAGATTCTTGGACCACTTCGACTAACCCAAACACCAATGGACTCATTTTCCATAAGTGCATTTGACATGAGTCGATAACATAGGATAAAGAGATAAGGCGGCAATGGACATCCTTGTCATAATCCACTTCTAGCATTGATCCAAGTAGAAGGAATTCCATTGATCAACAAGGAGAAAGAAGGATCTTGTACACACTCCATGATTAGCTTTAAAAAAAATGAAGGGAAACCGAAATATTCCAAGACTTCTTTCAGAGTTGGCCATCCCATTGAATCATAAGCCTATTCCATGTCTAATTTGAAAGAGACTAAACCCTTAGCAAATTTAGAGAACTTGAACTTATGAAATAATTTTTGAGCAATAAGGACATGTTCTGATAGAGACATCCTTTTCAGAAAAGTAGCTTGCTCCTTTGAAATCAGCTTGGGTATGATACAATTCATTATGTTTAGTAAGACCTTGGTAGCCACTTTGTAGACAGTTTTACATAAACTAATAGTTCTGTAATTGGAAGGAGTCAAAGTATTACTCACTTTGGGGATCAACACTATAAGTGTTTTTTTTCCAATCATCACACATTTTGGTTGTTGAGAAGAAATGTTGCAAAGCTTTCCAAAAATCATCCTTAATGATTGTCAAATAGTTTTTGAGAAAGGAATATGACATTCCATCTATTTTTGGAGCTATAGTTCCACTGGTTTCTTTTATCACAGCCTGTACTTCTTCAAAAGAGAAGTCTTTGTTCAGCATTTTGATGTCTCTGTCATCAAGACAATTGCAATTCTTCGGCCACCCTTCTAGCAAGTAATCCCTTTCAAGCCATTTCCCTTTGAATAATTGAAGCAACACCTCCTCTATCTGTTCCTGCTCTTCTACCATATTTCCGTTATCATCTTTTATACCAAAAATGAAGTTTGCATTCCTCCTTGCACTAGCAAATGAATGAAAAATTTTGGAATTATAATCTCCATCTACCATCCATTTTTCCTTAGCACGTTGCCTCCACCAAGTGCTTAGGCAAGCCAAAGTAGAGTTCAACTCATCTACCTTAGATATCAGTAACCAAACCTCTTAAGCTGAGAGTTGACCAACCTCTAATTCTTTTATTTGTAGCTCGAATATATCCCTTTTAAGGCCTTCCTTAATTTGATTTAAGCTCTTCATTTTGTCTTTACTCCAAAAAAATAATGATTTTAAAGCCCTATTCATCTTGTAGTTAAGAATTTGAGAGACACTAACAAAAGTTTTCTTATTCCAAGCATTTCTCACCACTGCAATAGAAGTCGGGTAGGAGGCCCATACATCTCCAAATTTGATGGATCTCTTAATCTTAGGAGAAGAGTAAAAAAGGTTTAACAAAATATGATAATGATATGATGCAATTCTTGGGAGGTGTTTGACCACCATATGGTGAGTCAAGATGATAGTCGTCGAGTTCACAAAAAATCTATCTAGCCTTTCAAGAATCCGATCAGCACCTATTTTATTATCGCACCAGGTGAATTTTTGACCAACACATCCAACCACATGGAGATCTTTTCTAGTCATGAATGATTTAATTTTTTTGGGACCCAATGAAAATGTGAATCTTCTTCCACCTCTCATGTCTTGTTTAGAAAGAAGGCAATTGAAATCACCACCAGTCACCATAGGAAAATCAGTGCTAGTATATGCTTCCAATTTATTCCAAAGGGCCCTTCTTCTATAAACATCTTTGCTACCATAAATAGTTGCTATTCTCCGTGTAACTTTATTAGAAATATTCAGTTCAACAACAATGAATTGAGAAGAATACTCCAACACATTGAATGATGCAATTTTTTTTCCAAAATACTAAAATACTTCTAGATAATACCTTTTAAGGGACTTGAAAGTACTGCCATCCAGTACCAATCAAAGAGTCAACTAGTTTGTTGTGATAGAAGCAAACCTAGTCTCCAACAACACAACAAACAAAACATCATGATCTTTCACCATCTCCTTGAGATATAGAGAAGCTTTCTTTTTCCTAGCTCCTCTACAATTTGAAAAGACTATCGAATCCTTTAATGGATTAGAGGGGAAGAATTCCCCACTTTATCCCTTAAATCACCTTCCAATCTTCTACTTCTAGTTACAAATTTAATTGGCCCCAATCCTTTTAATAGTTTAACACCTTTCTTCTTAATAATAGAAGAATACCCTTACTCACTATTCAGCTCACCGTTCAATCCAACAGTTGGATTCAAAAAGTCATCACTACCTTTATCTTCCATTATAATAGAATTAACTGAAGGCATACCCACTTCAAAAATCTCCCCTTCCTCAACAATATCATTTAATACATCAAATTTGTTATTATAAATAAAAACTCCATCAGTTTAGGAGTCTTACCAGTTCTGGATCCTGCAGCCATTTGAAGAACCACAATGTTTTGGAAAACCACTCCATCTGTTAAATCCACTCCACTCAAGTCTTCATTATTTGTTCCCAGGTCTTTGATTACTAATTCAGATTTCTTTTCCACCGGTTAAGATTGGATTTGTTCAGCCACATCAATATTGTTTCCAGCAACTAGCTTCCTCTCAACAATTCTAGGATTATTCTCTATTATACTAGCCATGGACTTAATAGCAACATTTATAACCTTTTCAGCAATAGGTGTTAATACACCTTCAACTTCTATAACAACATATTTTTTGTTTGATCGTTGACCATTAAGCTTAGGGAATGTGTTATTAAATTTTTTCTTTGTGTAATCAACATGGACCCAAGGACCATATCCATCTCCAATAGCATCAGCAATACCATCCATTACTGTAACAATATCAGCTTCTTTAATAGTCTCCTTAGAATTCACCTTATTGGATTGAATCTCTTTGTGAACCAGAGCTTGTTTGGGAACTAAACCATTTTTCAAACAGATTTCTTTCAGATGTCCTATCTTTCCACAACTTAAACAAAAAGTAGGTAGTCTTTCATACGCAATGTTTTGGTAGAATTTACCCAAATTGCCTTCAACCCATACTCCCAATGGTAACTTTTTGTCAAGTTTTACTCGAACAAAATCCCTTGCAAATTCTCTCCTACTCCATTGAAACATATTTTCATCAATCAGATAAGGAGTGCCCACAATGGATGCAATTCTGCAAACATTAATCTCATCCCAACATTGAAGTAGGAGGTTAGGCAATCAGATCCAAATCAGTGCTGTCAGTCCTTTGAAGGAAGAAGGTGAAAATGTAGGTGACCATCTATCCATTCCAACAATGTTTTCATTAACATACCAAGGTCCAGTAGATAAAACTTTCTCTATAGGATCAGGTTCATCAAACGCACAAAGAACCCATCCCATACCGAGTAAGGTTAAATGAAATTTTCCAAATATACCCCATTGCCTCCTCAATTCTATACTTATGATATGAAAGGGAATGTTATCACCAAAAATTTTGATTACAAGGGATTTTTTCAGTTTGTTTGAGTTATCAAGCTGGTTCCCAGTATGCAATTTTACTACCAAGTTCTCTTCAACAAAGCCTTCACCAAAATTTAGATCTGTTACTTTAATGTTTGTTTTTTTGCTCCATGCATTATTTAAAGCCTTATTAGCCTATGGTTTAAAAATATTAGGATAGTTTGTTTGTAAACTGCAATTACCTAGCTCCCCGATTTCACATTCACGAATAATAACCAATTTTGAATTTGGTTTATTCACGCCTTATTCTCCTTTCCTATTAACACCATCCGATACCTCATTACCTACCAAAACATAATTAACCTTGAGCTTGACATTATTCTAAACAAGAATCAAACCAGCCTTCTAAGAATTTTCTAAAGCAACAACAACATTATCACAAGAATTTGAAGTAACATTTCCAATAAAAGAAGAGATATCATAATCAACATGAACACCAAAATTAGATTCTCAGATACCATTTGAGTTTATCTAATTTTTATCAACATTCTCAATCAAAACATTTTTCGCTTTCCCTAAATTTTCAACTTGTTTTATTTTTTTTTTTTTTGAATCTGTAAACCCCCTTCATTGATAATCAATGGATGTTCTTTCATAAACCTCATTTTCACCCCTTGATCACAACCATAATCTCCAAATGCAGGAGGAGACGAACCTACAGTTAGCCGAGAAAAGTTTCAGGATGAATTGGGGAAGGCCGAACATTGAAGGGGCCACTAGCCAAAGGAGGCCGGAGATCCTCTGATGTCATTAGAGGGATGCTGGAAATGCGTGAATAGGGAATTCAAAATTTGCCTTCAAGCAAGAAAGTCGGAGCTTCTCTCGCTTCAAAGAAAATGATTGGTCTAAAAAATCATACCCTAATATTGGATATGTGTATGAATATCTATAATTTTTCTAACTTCCCCAAATAAAATCCTTAATTATTTTTTCTTATATGTCGTTAATGTTTAGATGGGCTTGAAAATTAGTGTAACTAACCCTAACATATTTACAAGAAAACCATAATAATTTGGTGTCCTAAAACTCTATGAACCAATTGTGGTGAATTATCAAAGTTATAAGTCATATAATATGGAATGGGATTTGGTAAGATCAATTGAAGAATGTTTGGGACATCCTCAATTAAATTTTATCCAAATTTGGAGCTACAATCATGCATATTTTTGGGATAACATAGAAAAATCAATTTTCATTTAAGAGTTATTTATCCTTAAACATGCATGATTATATATTTAATTTCTTTTTAAATGAAAGAGATCATTATGTTGATTAACTCCATAGAGTCTTAGTATGCAATGACTGGGAAAGAGAAGTAATTACTATAATTTTCTAGAAATCTAGGTCAAATCATTACCTAATGTTTTTTTTTCTTTTTAATTTAAGTATAAACTATATAAGCATTAAATGGCCCTAGGAAAATTACAGGGTGTAAAGAAAGTTCCATATCTTACCTCAGCCAAGATTCATCTTGAATGTATAATTATTTTTTTTTATTAATAAAAGTATAATATACTTATAATTGAAATAGTTTCATAAATATTTATACAAATGAACTAAAATCGTTTTTATAAATTGTGCTATTTAATCTAAATTCATTGAGGGTTTACTTATTAAAAATGGTGGAGAAATAAATTCTCCACATTCTTTGAAAGTTTAAGGAATTATCAAAATTTATTTAAGGGTCTTATATACACAGTCAGCTAGAGGCAATTAAATCACCGGATGACCTAACGATTATTTCCTCCTGAGTGTTCTTCTGGCGAATGGGTTTCTATTATTGAATCTTATGGATTTTACTATAGATTTCTTGGTTCTGTTTGTTTTATTTTAGCTTTGGTAGATTTTATTAGTGTTTTCTTAACCAAGGGCCTTTAGGCCTTGGATTTTTCTTTTATTCCTCATGGAGGCGGCTCAGTCTTCTTCCAATCCTTCCCCCTGGGGTGAGCTTCCTTCTATTTTAGTGGGTGGTAAGAAGGGTTGTTTTTATGCTAATCATAATGATCTTAACTCTAAATCTGATTCTTTTTGTGATGTTCTTATAGGAAATGCTCTATAAAAAGATTCTGGTTTTTCTTTCTCAAAGTCTTTGCTTAAAGGATTTTTAGACCTATTGATTTTGGATGAAGATATTGTTAAACTTGCTTCTGCCTATTAATTCACTCTAGTTGGGAAGTTTTACATTAAATGCTATAATCTTGATTCCATTAGAAATTTCTTTGGTAACCTTAAACTATCTTGATTCCATTAAATGCTCTATCAGTTTATTAGATGCTAAGCATATTGCTACCCAATTGTCTAACAATTTGGATTAAATCCAAATTTTTGCTAAAATGTCTTAAAACATAAATAATTGTTAGATGAGACTTCTGAAGTGGATTTATTACTTTGATATCAATGAGGAGTCACTTATTGTTTCGATATGATTTTTTTTTCTGAATTTGTGGTTGCATTTTTTTAACCTACATATCCTACATGCATTGTGTTCCATATTTGGAAAACTAATCAAGTGACTTCTTTTAAATCTAGGCCTTTTGTTTCTCATATTATGGTGGAATTGGATATTACCAAAAAACATCCACGTAAGGTGTGTCTTGGATTTGAAATTTCTGGTTACTTGCAAAAGGTCAAATTTGAAAACATACTTAATTTTGTTCCCATTGCAAAGTCCATAGCCATTCCTTTAATAAGAGTTTTGTGGCTCATCCCATTCTTAAAAAAATCATTAATGAGGGGAAAAAAGTGGTTAGTATTGTTAATGATGATTTTATTGAAAATGAGGTTATCAATAAAATTCTAGCTATTTAATACAAGTGTGCTACTTTACCTTCTAAAACTCCTACGGCTATCCAGTACAACTTAGCTATTCTTCCTTTAGGGATACCTAATATGGATGAGGAAGCTAATGAGAAGGACTGCTCTCTATTGGAATCCCACATTCTAACCCAAAATTTGGCTTAGACCAACAAAACACTAAAAATGACCCTTCAAAAATTAGTAATTACCCTCATAGGAATTCAACTTTATTTAAAGCAAAATTACTAATCCTTCTTTTGTTGGTGAGGGTGGTGATGTGAATCAGAACTCTGGTGCATTAAATTTTACTAGTGCTGAATAATTGGACAAAGAGGAAGGTGGTGAGGAAGAGATTAGGGAGGAGGGAGAGATTATTAAAAACTAAGATTTTTCCAGTTTAGGGAATTCTAGAGGCATAAATAATGTTACAAAGTTTTATGCTCCTTCTAAATAATAGGCCAATAATACTGATATTGGATATACCAAAGTGTTGAAGAAAAAATATAAAATTGCTAAACTATCTGAAGGTCAATCTTCTAAAGCTACTCATGCTTCTTCTAATTCTTCTACCAATGGTTAAAGCCCTTATTTGGAATATTATGGGGGTTGGAAACTCTACTTCTAGAGATAGGGTTAGGAATTTTTGCAGAATTTATAATATTAATGTTTTAGTCTTGCTTGAACCTCTTATTTCTTCCTTTATGCTTATTTCAGTTAGTATAAACTTGGTTTTGACTGCTCTTTTAGTAATTGTTCAAACAAAATTTGGATTTTTTGGAAGTCTTATGTTACTCTAAGCATTATCAAAGATTTTCCTCAAATTGTGTACACTAATATTGCCTTTTTTCAATTTTCTTCTTATGACTGCTTTGTTTATGCTTCTTGTTCTAGAATTCATAGGAAAACTTCATGGAATCATATTAATGATTTCACATCTAATGTTTGTGAAGCTTGGATGGTTAGGAGAGGCTTTAACACTATTACTTGTCCTGCTTAGAGAGTTTGGGAGAAACCTCCTAATTTTCAAGCTATGGAAGATTAATGATACACTTTTATTGTCTAATTTACATGATATTGGCTTTTTTGGCAATGCTTTTACTTGGAACCAAGGTACCATGTGGCAACGTTTGGATCATATTTTTTTAAGTTATATTTGAATTTCAAAATATTAGAACACTCACATTGAGCATTTGTCTAAAACTCTCTCAGATCATTCCCCTTTGCTCTTGAATATGTCTTTACAAGATATTGCTACTCATTCTCCATTTAGATTTCAAAATATGTGGCTTTTACATGCTTCTTTTAATACCAATGTTGAAACTAACTAGCATGCCCCGTTATTTCCCAATTATAATAGTGTTGGTATGATTCATTTTTAGCTTAAGCTGAAGTAGCTCAAACAAAATTTGAATTGGTGGAATAAATGTGTCTTCAAGAATTTATTAACTAATATTGTGGATGTCGAGAAACTTGTTGAGTTTGCTGATATTAATTTTATGAATAATCCTAATGATAATAACAAGGTTTCTTTGAATGATGCAAAATACAAATTAGTTGATCTTCAAGAACAAGAAGAAGTTTATTAAAGACAAAAAGCTTCTTCTAAATTCCTAGGTTAAGGGGTTAGAAATACCAATTTTTTTCATAATATTGAAAGTGATAAAAAAGTTGCTAGTTATATTCATAAGATCAACACTCCTAAAAGTTTTCACTATGAATCTACTGATTTGGTTGTTGAGTCTAGAGTTAATTATTTTAAAGATGTTTTTAACAAAAAGTTTACCCGTGATTTAAATTTGAATTTCTCTTTTATTCCTTTGCTTATTTACAATGAGGATAAAATTATGCTTACTAAATTGCCTTATGAGGAGGAGATTTGGTTGACTATCAAAGATATGAATTCTTATTCTGTTGCTGGGCCGAATGGCTATACTACTAAATTTTTTTCAAAAAACTTGGCATATCATTAAAGATGACTTAGTTAATGTTGTTGTTGATTTCTTTAAAAGAAATCCTTATCTAAAATGTTTAACTTCGATTGTTATTATTTTGAATCCCAAATGTGATGTTACTAATTTTTGGAGTGATTTTCATCCTATTAGTCTTTGCTCTTTTTTAAACAAACTTATTGCCAAGATAATGATGTCTAAATTAGCTTTGATTCTCCCTAAAATCATCTCTCTTGAAAAAAACTGCTTTTGGGAAAGGTCATTCCATTTTTTATAATGTTTTATTAGCACAAGAGCTTGTTCATGATTTGGAAGCTAAAATCATTGGTGGTAATGCAATTTTAAAAATTTATATTTCCAAAGCTTATGATAATCTTAGTTGGGATTTTCTTTATGTTATGCTAAATCTTTTTGGTTTTAATAATGAGTTCATAACCATCATTAAAATTTTTATTGAATATGTTTTTTTCTATTATTATTAATGGGAAAAGTAATGGTTTTTTTAAATCTGCTCACGGCCTCCATCACGGGGACCCCCTTCTCCTACTTTGTTCATTATTGCTATTGAATTTCTTTCTAGAGGTCTCAATTATCTTTTTAGAAAACATCCAATATTACATTATGATACTTATGGTGGTCTCCCCATTTCTCACTTAAGTTTTGCTGATGACTTTAGTATTTTTATGAATGACTCTAGGAAAATGCTTAATATTCTTTCTAGTTTTCTTGGAAAATTTCAAAGGGCCAGTGGTTTAATTTTTAATCCTCTGAAAAGTTGTTTTATTTGAGCTAAATCTATATCTCATCACAGAAACATCTCTATTCAAGAGAGATTTAGTTTTTTGCATAAGCATCTTAGGTACTCCTCTTGTTAAGGGTAAAAAGAGATCACATTTATTTGGGGACATTTTCTCTAAAATTAAAAAAAAAAATCTACTTGGGATTTAATATCTTATCTTTTAGTGGTAGATTAGTGTTAATTAAAAGTGTTCTTTTATTTATTCCTACTTTCTTATTTCATACTCCATCTCGTATTGCGAATACTTGCAATATACTTTAAAGAATATTCAACAAATTTCTTTAGGGTGCCTAAGAAGGTAAATCTGCTATTATTTGGGCTTCTTGGCATAGATGTTTTGGTATAAATGATGAAAGTAAGTTAAGTTTTAAGAACTTAGATGACTGTTGCAAATTCAGGTCCATGAACTATGTTTTGATGATTGGCAAACACACGTTCTTGTCTTGGACTACCTTTTACTACTAACTTTTTCAAGAATCAAAGAACAGACGGAAAAATGGAGCCAGCTTAAGAATGGGTAGATTAGGGTTGAGTTAGTCTGTAATTTTATTTTTCCTTCTTGAGTCAATTGTAATGTTTGGTGTGACTGATGCAAAGTAACCCTACACACACACTTGAGAGATTTAGAACTTGTGTTTTTACTCACATCGTCCTGGATGATATTTATATCATCCTGGACGATCGAGTTCAAAACAGAAGTTCTAATCAGGCTTTCTTGTTAAGGCAGCCGTAATTAACTGATCAGTCTAGATGATACTTGTATCGGCCAGGACGATAGGCTTAATACAGAAAGAATTTGCTGACATAATCAATTTAGGTATTCTATATTTTTGGTAATCGGCCAGGACGATCGTAAGATCGGTTTGGACGATTTCACACAATTATGCCTAAATTAATTCAGGAATGAAGGAAGTAATTAAGGATAATTGATACAATCATATTGTCTTGAATGATCTCAAGATCGGCCAGGATGATCGATTCTAAAATCCTTAGTCACTCCAGGACGATAAATATCAGCCAGCATAAATTCAGGGCGATGTACTGGACGATCAGTATCGTCCAGATCAAATTTAGGGTGATGCTCTGAACAATTTTCCTCTGATTTGAACTGATCGGCCAAGATGATCGTGAGATCATCTAGGATGATCAATCAAATTTTCAATCATCTAGTTTGCATTCAGAGCGATGCTCTGGCCGATCCTATTAGATTTATACTGATCGGCCAGGACGATGTAAATATCATCCAGGACGATAAAGTCAGCAACTTGCAATTAATGAGCCCCTTTGAAGCTCTTATATTTTAGAACTCTTGTTCTATGTTTTTGAACATCCTTGGCTGCTGTCTTGACCTGAGAAAACCTAAAGGAGAGAGAGGATCTTGTGAGGAGGAGCTTATGAGGGGATTCACTAGGGTTGCTCCAAGCATAGTTCCACTTCTTCTTCCCTAGAGTCTCTTATCCTTGGAAGGGTTAGGTGAGGTAAGTTTCATCAAGTGATTGTGGTTCTCTTCCTGCTTCAGGATGAAGCAAAAGGAGTTGGGTTCTCTGCCTTGCCAGGTGTGGCAAAAAGGAGGTGTTTTTGTGAGGGCTTCTCTGCCTAACTGTGGGGGCTAAAGGAGAGTCACGTCGGTTGTGCAATACTCGGAGGGCGCCTTTGAGGAGTGGACATAGGTCGAGTTGACCGACCCACTATAAACCCTTGTGTTCTTATTTTTACTGCTTCCACATTTATTTTCTTCCGCACTTATTTTTGGTGGTGTTTTGGTTTGAGATAATCATTCTTTTTTGCTTAAAGAAAATTTTAAATACCAATTCACCCCCCCCCCCCCTTGGTTAGCCTCGGTCTAGTTCAATAGGGCTTAACATCCCTAACAAACTTTCAAGTGGTATCAGAGTAGGATTCATAAAAACTAAGTTTGAAAACTTTTTGAATTTTGATTCATGGTTAACTTTGGGAATCATAATACACCGGAAGGGTATTCTATTACCCGACCACCTTTGTTTGATAATATCCCATTTGATTTTTGGAAAACTCGCATGTCTACATTTTTATAATCTACTGATTATTGTATATGGATGCTTGTTAAGGATGGTTACACACCTCCAACTGGTAAACTTAACGGCATTACTGTTCCACTTCCTTTTACTGAATGGACTTTAGATGATAGTGATTTGGCTCAATTAAATGCAAAATGTCTTAATTTCTTTTTCTGTTCTTTAAAATCAGAAGACTACAAGCGTGTTTCCACTTGCAAAACTGGTAAAGAAATTTGGGATAAATTGTGTATCACTTATAAATGCACTAATGAAGTTAAACAATCCCGTTTGAATATTCTTTTACATGACTACAAAATTTTTTGTATGAAACCTTCTGAATCTATTTCTGACATGTATACAAGGTTTACTCAGATTGTTACTTCATTGCATGCTTTAGGAAGAGAACTTTCAAACTTTGAAAAAGTAAACAAGATTTTAAGCGGCTTTCCTTCGTTGTTGGATGCTAAAATCACTGCTATAATTGAATCTAAGGATTTAAACACCTATTCGATTGAAAACTTACTTGGCTCCTCATTGCTTACGAGCAATGAGTGAATCAAAGAAATCTTGATGCAGGTGAGAAGAAGAAGGAGAAAATGGTGGCACTGAAGGAACACAAATCGGATTATGACTTTTCCGAGTCTGAAAGCAATGATTTTTCCTTAATCACAAGGCAATTCAAATGCTTTCTAAGGAAGAAGTAAAAGCATCATTGGAGAAAAGGTAAGGATAATAAATATTCAAAGGGATCTTTTGATGTTGTATGTTATGAATGCAGGAAGCCCGGACATGTGAAAGCTGATTGTCCTACACTTAAGATGTACACAAGCAAGGAAAAGAGTGAGGAGAAATCCAAATTCAGAAAAGACAAGAAGAGACTTCAAAAAGCATGTTGGGCGAATTCTGCATCAGATTCATCGGAGATAGAACCAGAAGATGAGATAACAAAATTGTGCTTGATGGCAGACGATAATCTTGATCAAGAGGAGGTATGTGAACTTTCCTACGATCAACTTCTTGAAGTTTCTAAAAATATTAATGCATCATATATGAAACTCAAGAAAACACATGTAAGCTTAAAATTGGAATTTTTGGAGTTACAAAAAGAGCATGCAATTATGACTAAAGATCATTCTACAATTGATTCAAATCATATGGCTCTACTTGATGAATTTGATGAGTTAAACAAAAAATATTATGAATTAGTTGAAGAGCATGAGTCACTAAAAGTTACACATATCTCACTTGATTCTGATTTTAAGAAGTCTAAAGAGATGGAGAAAAATTTGAGGATTGAGAATGAAGTCTTAAAAAGCACAAATTTGAAGATTCAAAATGAATTAGATACATGTAAGAAAACTAGGATGACACCTACTTTTGATCAAAAGCCAAAACCTAGGAAGAGGCATAATAACTCAAACCACTTAAGAAACCCTTTTCCTGGAGTTAGATGTTTTTTCTGTGGCATGCTAGGACACATCTCACACACTTGTACAGTTCACCATAGTACACATTGGGTGTGAAGACCTAAGTTACATAATCCATAGCATACCTTACATGCATTGCATTCTACTTTTCATAAGAAGGGACCCAAACTTGTTTGGGTTCCTATATCTGACATTTGATAATCTTGCAGGAGGGCTCTCACAAAAGGCCTCGTGAGAGTATGTGGTACATGGACAGTGGATGCTCTCAACATCTGACTGGTGATGCCAATCAGTTTGTTTTTCTAGAGTCCAAGACTGGAGGCAAGGTTACTCTTGGAGACAATACCACCAGAAAGGTGGTAGGCTCAGGTATAATTGGTAATTCCAAGAATCTTATGATTGAAAATATTTTGCTCTTAGATTGATTGAAACACAACCTGCTGAGCATCAGTCAACTTTGTGACAAGGGCTTCATTGTACAAATCTTTTCAAATTCATATATTGTAAGTTTAAGTAACAACACTATTTTGCAAGAAAAGAGGATCAACAGCATCTACATGCTTGATTTAAATAACATTGAATGTGCTGCTTCATTTTGCTTAAAAATAGTTGTTAATGATTCATGGTTGTGGCACCAGAGACTATGTCATGCAAGTATGAAAACCCATAGGAAAGTGACCCAAAAAGACCTAGTTAGAGGTGTCCCCAAACTCAAGTTTTCAAAAGACCACCTTTGTGATGCCTGTAACCTAGGAAAGCAAGTCCACTCCACCTTTCGCCCCATTAAGGACATTAGCACCTCTAGACCTTTAGAAGTCCTTCACATGGATTTGTTTGGACCCATTAGCACTTCCTGCTTGGGAGGGAAAGTCTATGGTTTGGTAATTATTGATGACTACTTGAGGTCCACTTGGACTAGATTTCTTTCACATAAACATGAGTCTTTTATGGAGTTTAGAACATTTTCTACTTGGATTCAGAAAAAGTTAGGTTGTGAGATCTTGAACATCTATAGTGATCATGGGGGAGAGTTTGAGAATGAAAGGTTTGGAAATTTTTTTGAGGACAAGGGGATTATCCACAACTTCTCAGCTCCTAGGACCCCTCAGTAGAACGGGGTAGCTGAAAGGAAGAACCAGACCTTGGTGGAAGCCGCTAGAGCCATGCTTGCTGAGTATTCACTTCCAAAATACTTTTGGGCTGAAGCGGTTAACACAGCTTGTTATGTGTTGAATAGGGTGAATGTTAGAGCCAAACTAGATAAGACACCCTATGAGATCCTTAAGGGTAGGACACCCAATCTTTCTCACCTTCATATCTTTGGTTGTAAGGTTTTCATTCACAACAATGGGAAGTCTCACTTGGGCAAATTTGATCCTAAATCTGATGAAGGAGTGTTCTTGGGATACTTTAGTGTTGGGGATTCTTTTGGAGTGTTTAACAAGAGGATTTTGGAGGTGGAAGAGACTACACATATAGTATTTTATGAGTCTGATCCTAAAAAGCCTAGAGTCGAGGATGATGATGATGTTGGAGAGGTTACCACTGGAGTAGAAAATTTGGAGAAGGGAATTTGTCACCAAAACATTGAAGGAGCAGGAGATGTCACCCAAGGAGTAGAAAATATAGATTTGGAGGAAAGGGTTGGATCTTCTCATATCTTGCCTAGAGATTGGAGATATTCTACAAGTCACCCCAAGGATTTGATCTTAGGAGACCATTCTGATGGAGTTAGGACTAGACATGGACTTAAAAAGGAGGTGAACCATTCTACCTTTATCTCAATGACTGAACACACCAACATAAACCAAGCCCTTACTGATGAGTTTTGGATTTTAGCCATGCAGGAGGAGTTGAACTAATTTGTTAGGAATGAAGTTTGGGAGCTTGTAGAAAGACCTAAGGGATAAAGTGTAGTTGGGACAAAGTGAGTCTTTAAGAACAAAGTGAATGATTCATGAGTGGTGGTTAGGAACAAAGCAAGATTGGTGGCTAAGGGGTATAACCAAATAAAAGGGATAGATTTTGAGGAGACATTTGCCCCTGTAGCTAGATTTGAAGCTATTAGAGTGCTATTATCCTTTGCCTGTTATAAAGGATTTATGCTTTATCAAATGGATGTCAAGAGTGCCTTTTTGAATGGGGAAATAAAAGAGGATGTGTTTGTAGAACAAACCCCAGGTTTTGAGAGTTCCCAATTTCCAAATCATGTTTTTAAATTAAAAAGGGCTTTGTATGGTTTAAAGCAGGCACCAAGAGCTATGAGAGGCTTAGCACATTCTTATTAAAAAGGAAGTTTGTTAAGGGGAGCGTAGACACCACCCTTTTTTTAGAATATTTGGAGATGATTTGCTCATTATTCAGATTTATGTGGATGATATACTCTTTGGATCTTCTAATAAAAAACTTTGTGATGAGTTCTATAAGACAATGAGTAGAGAGTTTGAGATGAGTATGATGGGAGAGTTGTCCTACTTTTTGGGGTTTAGCATAAAATAATTAGATGATGGAACCTTTCTTAATCAAACAAAATACATAAAGGATATTTTGAAAAAGTATGAGATGGATAAATCTAAGCCAATTAATACTCCCATGACTTCTAATGTTCCATTGGATAAGGACCTAAGTGGTAAGTCTGTTGATCAGAAGAAGTACAGAGGCATGATTGGATCTTTACTCTATTTGATTGCGAGCCGACCCGACATAATGTTTAGTGTTTACCTTTGTGCTAGATTTCAAGCCGACCCTAAGGAATCCCACCTAACTGCTGTTAAGAGAATTTTTAGATAGCTTTTGGGGACCCAAAGCTTAGGGATTTGGTATCCTAGACACAACACTTCTTTTGAGATTATTAGTTTTTCTGACTCTAATTTTGCAGGATGCAAGGTCGATAGAAAAAGTACTTCAGGAACTTGTCAATTCATAGGACAATCTTTGGTCTCATGGTCTAGTAGGAAGCAAAATTATGTTGCACTTTTTACTGCTGAAGCTGAGTACATTTCTCTTGGAAGTTGTGTGGCCCAAGTCCTTTGATTGAAACAATAGGTATTGGATTTAGGATTACATGTAGGTACCATCTCAATCTTTTGTGATAACACTAGTACCATATGCATCTCTAAGAATCCTATCCAACATTCAAGGACTAAGCAGATTGACATTAGGCATCACTTCATTAGAGATCATGTGACTAAGGGAGACATTGAGTTACACCATGTGACAACTGAAAATCAACTGGCTGACATCTTTACTAAACCACTGGCCTTTGATACTTTCAGCTCTTTAAGGACCAGATTGGATGTGGTTGACATAACTGCATAAACTTGATCTTCTATTTCTTTTAGTTGCTTTTCCTTTTTGCTCTTTATTTTCTTTCCTTTTTACTCTTAGTTTTTTTTTATTTGGTTTACTTTCTTTTTAGTTGCTTTTTCTTTCTTAAATTTAGCTTTCAAAATCATCGCTGAAATGATATCGTATGCATTGTCCTTACTTTTAAAAATTTGTAGTCAATGTTTTACATCTATTAAGCTATTAGATGGTAAAAATATTTCGTTGATTGTGTCTCTTTCTCTAACATATTTTAGTGGCATAGTTTTATTTTCTAATCAAAAATCTATTTCAAATTAAAGATTGTGTATGAAATTTAGATCCTTTCTAAACTCGCTTAAGCAAATCTATCTTGTATTTATAATGCTTAAAGTCTTTTTGTCACTTCAAGATTCCTCGTTACTCTTGTTATTTGTTAATTGATTTTATTTTATGGATAGTTCTTCTCTATGTTAGAGAGAAAACCCCTATTCTATAATATCTAGAAGATATACTCACAACTAAGAATCCTTTTTAAGAGTTGTAAAAGAGAATGGAGCTTATAAAAAAAAAAATTGGCCAATGATGCCAACAAAAGATGCACAATCACGCCAAATTGGAAAAATTATATATCAAAAAGCAAAAGATATGCAAAGCACCAATCAATTGACAAGAGGCATAAAATGAGCCCACTAAAAAGCAAACTCCTCTCTCTTTTCAAATCTTTTAAAAACTTAGAAGTTTTCATGTATCCAAGGCTTGATTTCGATTGTTTTGCGATTGTGACAAATTTACTTTAGTTCATTATTCTATAAGATATTTTTTCTTAAACCAAGTGATGAATAGATTATTTTTCCACATATACAATTGATTTCTTGAGTTAGGTCATTGATTTCAAAAGATGATTCTACCCTAAGAGAAAGTCCGAGCTAATAGTAACCATGATCGGATATTCTACCGTTCTTTGGATTGTTGATGTTGTTAACTCATTAACTCACAAATTTTTAAAATCAATCACATGGAATACTACATCATCTTCATGTCTTGGTAAAAAAAAAATTAAAAAAAGGGTGTATTGTGGTTTGCTTTAGTTCTTAATTCCCTCCTTTTTGAGATGTCAAAAGGGGGAGTATTTTTTGGATGTTTTTTGCACTTTCGATTCCGTGTGTTACACTGCTATTTTTTAGTTATTTGTTGTAGTGTTTTGCCATCATCAAAAAGGGGGAGATTGTTGCAAATTCAGGTTCATGAACTATGTTTTGATGAATAGAAAACACTCGTACTTGTCTTAGACTACCTTTTACTACTAACTTTTTCAGGAATCAAAGAACGGACGGAAAAATTGAGCCAGCTCAAGAATGGGTAGATTAGGGTTGAGTCAATCTATAATTTTATTTTTCCTTCTTGAGTCAATTGTAATATTTGGTGTGACTGATGCAAAGTAACCCTATACAGACACACTTGAGAGATTTAGAACTTGTGTTTTTACTCACATCGTCCCTGATGATATTTATATCATCCTGGATGATCGAGTTCAAAATAAAAGTTCTAATCAGGCTTTCTTGTTAAGGCAGCTGTAATTAACTAATCGACCTGGATGATACTTGTATCGGTCAGGACGATATGCTTAATACAGAAAGAATTTGCCGACATAATCAATTTAGGTATTCTATATTTTTGGTAATCGGCCAGGACGATCATAAGATCGGTCTGGATGATATCACACAATTATGCCTAAATTAATCCAGGAATCAAGGAAGTAATTAAGGATAATTGATATGATCATATCGTCCTGGATGATCTCAAGATCGGCCAGGACGATCGATTCTAAAATCCTTAGTCACTCCTGGATAATAAATATCAGCCAGCACAAATTCAAGGCAATGTGCTGGACGATTAGTATTGGCCAGATCAAATTCAGGGCGATGCTCTGGACAATTTTCCTATGATTTGAACTGATCGCCCAGGATGATCGTGAAATCGTTCGAGATGATCAAGCAAATTTTCAATCCTCCAGTTTGCATTCAGGGAGATGCTCTGGCCGATCCTATGAGATTTATACTGATCGGCCAGGATGATATTTATAAAGTTGGCAACCTGCAATTAATGAGCCTCTTTGAAGCTCTTCTATTTAAGAGCTCTTGTTCAGCATTTTTGAACATCCTTGGCTGCTGTCTTGACCTGAGAAAACCTAAAGGAGAGAGAGAGGGAGAGAGAGAGAGAGGATCTTGTGAGGGGGAGCTTATGAGGGGATTCACTAGGGTTGCTCCAATCATTGTTTCACTTCTCTTCCTTAGAGTTTCTTATCTTTAGAAGGGTTGGGAGAGGTAAGTTTCAGCAAGTGATCATGGTTCTCTGCCTGCTTTAGAAGGAAGCATAATGAGTTGGGTTCTCTGCCTCACCGGGTGTGGCAAAAAGGTGTTTTTGTGAGGGCTTCTCCGCCTAGCTGTGGGGGCTAAAGGAGAGTCACGTTGGTAGTGCAATACTCGGATGGCACCTCCGAGGAGTGGACGTAGGTCGAGTTGACCGACCACTATAAACCCTTATGTTCTTGTTTTTACTCCTTCTGCATTTATTTTCTTCCACACTTATTTTTGGTGGTGATTTGGTTTGAGATAATAATTCTTTTTGCTTAAAGAAAATTTTAAATACAAATTCACCCCTCCTCTTGGTTAGCCTCGGGCCAGTTCTATAGGGCTTAACATCCCTAACAAACTTTCAATGTCATGGCTCTTAGATTTTCTTATAAAATGTGGTTCAATATAAGATGTAATAAGAGCCTTTGGTCTATGTTCATGATCTCTAAATATTGTGTTGGAAATCATCCGCTTAACTACCTTTTCAAAAAGGTGATTACTTCAAGTGGAAGAGGCTTTATTCCATTAAATGGGATGCTAAAAATTTCATTCAATTGGGATTGGGGCAGGGAGAAGTCTTTCTTTGACAAGATAATTGGTTAGGTTTTTCTTCAATTGATTCATTGCTCAACACTCGTACTACTACTTCTTGTAAGGTTTCTCATTTTATTCATGATAGAACTTGGAATGCTGATTATCTTATTGATTTTGTTCTTGATTTTATCATCAATATTATCCTTAAAGCTCCTTTACAACTTGAGCAGGAAGATACTATCTTTTTTACCAATTCTAATGATGGTAGCTTTGTGCTCAAAATGGTTTGGAATTCTATTAGGATTGTTCACCCTTATTCGCAAATTTTATCTTCCATTTGGAAAAAGGGTATTCTAATTTCTTATTCTATATTATTTTGGCATATTTATAATAATTACATGCATGTTGATGCTATCTTGAGGAAAAATAGTTTTTATATTATATCCAAATGTCAATGTTGTTATCATATTGAAAATTTGATTTATGTCTTTGCTAATGGTCCCATTGCTCTTAAAGTTTGGTTATATTTTGACAATATTTTGGTTTTCCATTTTTTTAAGATGTATACCAACATTATTAGTGTCATACATGATTGGATTGTCCCTACTAAGAAGCATATTCATAAAGTTTTACCGATTATTATCTGTTGGTTTTTGTGGAAAAGTAGGAATAAGGCAAAGCATGAAAACATTACTATGAATGCCTCAACCATTATTATTAGGATTAAAGACAAAGTGAGGTAATTATACTTAGCTAATTTGATTAATTTTAGTTATTTTAAAAATTGTTCTCATATGGGTGAGTTTTTTGGTATTCCTGTTGAGCATTTTGTCCATTCTTCTTAAGATATTCTGGTTAAGTGGATTAAACCCATTATGGGATGTTACAAATTCAATACTAACAATTCTTACTAAAATGAGAAAGTAGGTTGTTGTGGCCTTATTAAAGATTCTTTCGGTCATGTACTGGGTGCTTTTGCAAGGCCTCTAGATGCTAGTACTATTTTGATGGCTAAAATTAAGGACTTAAAGTATGAGTTACATTTATGTTTTCCCTTAGAGATTACTAATGTTTGGATTGCGATGGATGATATGCTTGTGATTCATTACATTACTGATAATTATATTATGAATCCTTCTCATTTCTATATCATTAGAGAGATTAAACAGTTATCAATTATTCTATATCTCACATTTATAGGGAAGGTAATGCTGCTGCTGATTTTCTAGCTGATTTAGGTTACAATTTGAGAGATTTTTGGAATATGTGGAGTCTTCTATGCTGACCAAATTATTGGGTTTAATTAAACTTGATCGTATTGGTATACCTTATGTTAGATCTTCTTCATTTTATTTTTGCTGGATTGGTTTTTTACATCTGCTGTGTTCTTTACTATGAAGCTAATTTATTATGTTAGTGTTTTACTGCTGTGATGCTGCTATTCTTCCCTTAGAAATGATTGGAATCATTCTATTATTGATTTCACCCCATCCTGTTGCTCTCTTTTCCTTTGGTGGAATATGTTGGGTTGCTTGGCTTGGCTTCTCCCTTTTCTTCATTTCGTGAACTTTTTTGGTTATGTTAATTGGTTCGATTGGGGGGGGGGGGGGGGGGGGGAAGGGTGGGGAATTATTGGCCTTCTATCCAATTTTTCTCCATAAGGGTATGAGGGGATGATTATGCTGGCCTATTGGGTTTCATGTTTTTTGCTTCTTTTGTTTACCCTGTCTTTTCCTTGAAGTGGATTCAGAGCTAAATTTGAGTGGAATGTTTGGCTCTGTTACTCTTTTGTGGGATTTATGGATTATGTTGGCTATTTTGGATGTTTGTATGGATCTTTCTTTCATTTGGGGTTGCTACTGTATGTCATTCTATTTCTATGCCACCTCGGGTGTCCTGTGCTACTTTGGATCGGCTTGCCTTGGGAATAGATTTGAGTAGAAGTTGGGGTTATCTCATGATGGTGTACATACTACACATATGAGCTAATATCCAACTGATGACTTTAGTTATGTGGACATATTGCTCTCATTTAATAATATTATGATCGATGTTTCTTTAATTATTTGGGATCTTTTCCTTCATGTCTTAATTTTTAGTCCTTTTTGTTTTGGTTTGTTAAATATTGGGTTCATTACTGTAGTTATCATAGCCCATTTATTTTATTATCTAGTTTCTTTAATATTTTATTGAGTGTTCTTACAGGCCTATCTTTCAAGTTTTTGGAGACTTGTTCTCATTTTGTGTAGAATCCTTTTTTGGTTGGGAAGACGGTGCTGATTACGTTCATTTATTCCCTTTCCTTTTAGGTTTTTAGAATGTTATTAGATTGCCTTTTTGTTGTTCTTAGTTGGGAAATCTGGCTCTTAGGTTCTTTTTTGTCTTATATTATATCTCGTTGGAGTAGTAGCGAGATAGAGGTCCCTTTAAGGACCTTGTATCTCTTTTTTAAGATTAAAACATAGGACTGTTGACGGGTTTTAACAAAAAAAAAAAAAAAAAAAATAGCTTGAGGTGCTGATGGGGTGGAAATGATTCTAGCCATTTTATCCATTGTAAAATGGAACGGATGGCCATGATTGAATCCCACAATTTTGAGTGGAATTGGGAGATCAAATGGAATGTATTTACAATGGAACTATCATTATTAAAATCAACTAAAAGAAATGAATGGTGAGTATTTTATTTTCCTCGTGATATAAATAAAAACCTTAGGTTCTTTTTTAGTTCCAAACTTTAAATATATAGGCTTAAATGAGATATCATTTTAAATAGAGATTAACAATGATTGAATCAAGAGTGGGGAATATTTCTTAAGGTCGTTCATACTTTAGGTAAGAACCTATTTAAAATTATATATGGATACCTAGGGTTAGGATTTTACATTAACACAAATGGCCTTAGGGAGAGATTGATGGTTATTTATTATCCTTGTGAGCTCTACATCAACTTTAAACCAAACATGTTGAATCCAAAATTATTGTAGAATTTAAGCTTCAATGCCATAATGGTAGTTTTTGGCACCATTATACTCTCAAGACGAGCACCAAAGTGCTCTAGTTCAAATTAAAAATCAAAATTTTATTTTAAAATACATTTCCATATTTTAGGCTGTTAGAATTAAATTCCCCATATATAGAAATAACTATTATATTAGATCTCATTTTAATTTTAGCCTTATCTTCCTCCTTTGAGATAGTAGAAGCTTGACTGACTCAACTTCCTTAGGCTCTCTAGCATAACTTTATTATTCTTTTCTTTATCAAGAGATACTAGATCAACATGGATGGGAATCTGTGCTTCTAGGGATTCTTGGAAAGTCGAATAATAAATTTTATTATGAATTCTTTTGGAGGAATGGGATAATATAACATCTGACATGTCATCAGATTTTAAAATAAAAATGGGTACAAAAGGCTCACTAATCACATATTCAATATATCCCTAATTTGAATTAGATAAATATTCCTTAGGTATTACAACTAACTCACTTTTAATATTTTTCTCAAGCCATTCTATAAAAGTTAAGCAATCTTTCAATTCATGATTGATCATCATATGGGTTGGGTTACCCAATTTATTGACATCTTTTGGCCCCAAATGATCTGGAAGTTTAAACTCATGCTTTTTCAAAAGGTTTTCTAAGATCTTTTTAATAGATTCCTTTTAAAATGGATAAGTTTTACTTTTAAGTGATTCAAATCTCTCCCTTTTCTCCTTTGGAGTGAGATATGATTGAGATCTAAACTGTTGATCATTATGTAATATAATGAACTACTAATACCTAGTAGCTCACTTAAATTTTTAACTTGAATCTGCATCAACTACTTCCCCTTATCAATTACATACATTGATCCTAATTTCTTTTCTTGTAGTTTCTATGTCTTCAACTTTGTCGTATATGTTGAAGACTAATATTTTGAGAATGAAAGCTATGAAGCTTCCTCTTGAAGAGTAGATTCTTTACTTAATAACTTTTAGAAGTTCTAATTATAAAACCCTTGAGTAGAAAAGTCACTAGACCATGTATATTTTTTATAAGGATATCTATAACATGTTATTCTTATAATTGTGGCTCATATCTCATGCTATGGTTTTTTGCATCTAAGTATATAATCTGATAAGTTTTTACCTATTTTTGTTTTTCCACAACCAAATTCCCTATGGTGATATGGTGTTTTGGTCCTATGAATCTTTTAATAAATATAGTTTCCAACTTATTTAAGGTGTGAATTGATTTAATAGGTTGTTCAACATACCATTTAAATGTGATAGCAAATAGGTTGTTAATAAATTATCTGAATAATAATGCATTACTATCTCCATCATTATAGTAACTAGTTCTAAAATGCACAAGGTGTAGTTTGGGATTGTTGGTGCCATCAATGTTTTAATGAATGTGGTGCAAACCCTTTTATATAGGGAACTAAGTTAGATTCTTCTGGATATGGTTTACCCCTTAGAATAAATGAAGTGTACAAAGACTAAGTTAACGCGTATATAACATGGTGTTCTACCATTTGCTTTATGTGAAGTACTAAGTCAATTCCTTTTCTAACTTGACTAGTTTATTTTCAGATAATTATTTATTAAATTCTTTAGCTTTGTTCATCTTCATTAACTCATTAAGCAGTGAATTGATCAATGCATCTGATATAGGAGATCCTTTACTCTACATGAACCATCATAGCTATCATCTCTTTTATTTTCTTGTCCATCCTTATAATATGTTCATACTTTTGGTTTAATTATTTTATGAGAGGTTGAGTTAAATCTTCTATATCACCATCATCCACTTCAACATCTATGCATTTTTCTTTGCCTTTAGCTTTTTCTTTTTCTTTTTACAAAGATGAATGAGTTTCTACCATATTAATACTCCCATGCATTCTTTATCTTACAAATTTATTCATTCCTTCTCTACGTCTTCTTATTCATTTATATAATAGTCTCCTTTAAATGATCCAACAGTTCCTTGATTTATCATGTTGCTACATTATGCAGATTGATTGGAGTATACTCTCTAACATATGAGAATTCATCTATAGATTTTCCTTTTTTTCTTCTTTCCTCCGATGCATTATTTTTACGAGCAATGAGTGTAGTCAAAGTGGCTACCATTTTTGGTTGCCAAACCATTTTCTTTATAGATAATAAGGCTAGCCAATTTCTTAATTTTAACTCGTATCAAAACAAGAAAATGATTCACTATCTTATAAAAGATGCTAATCAACGCTTGGTGAATGATGACCCAAAGAGAAACTAGAAGTTCTAACTATAAATTTTTAAGATTTATTAGAAGATGATGTATTTGATTATACCCTCGTCAGGCTAAGCACCATATCACAGAGACTTGATAGAAGATGAAGTAGATATGTGATTTTGCCTACTCTGATTACTAAATTAACTACGATGAGGTAATTCATTCCTCAATGTTAGTCACTTGTTATAAGAAGTTTGTGACCTTAAAATGTTGCTTTTCACTTTACAGAACGTGAAACTGCTTTTTAGTAACTTTCACATCCTTAATATCCTTAAAAAGTTTGGTCTTCGATTCTGTAACTAGCAACATAATTATGGATCAATTCATCTAGCAATGATTTAATCTTCCTATTTCCTAAAAAAAAAGATGGAAGAAATGGTTATTTGGAGAATAGATGAGGAAGAGTTAGCAATTCTTATGATGTTTCTCTTACCTCTGTTGCAAATAATGGATGGAATTACTTCCACCCAACATCAAATATTTTTCATTAACTTCAAGCCTTTTAGGATTTGTTTTAATGTTGCCTTAGTTGTAAAGATCATCAGTATTTCTTCGTCTAATAGCTTAGCCTTCTTAGCTTTCCATCTTAGATGATAGTTCTTATTTCAACGTAGAGATTTAGTAATTTTATTAGCAGCTAAGGATTGTCCAAACTCAAAGTTTTCGTTTGGAGAACAAACATTATTTGTTAGTTTTTGATTGATATCAAATTGTGGGAGCATCATTCTAGTGAAGATGGAGGGTTTTTTAAGCTATAATAGTGGCTATAAATATATTCCTAATCATGACTTCCACAATTGGTATAACTTTAGACTTGGGAGTAACAAATTGTAGTTGGTATTCATAAACATATTTTCTATTTCAGATTCAAGTTTGATCATATTAGCTTGATTAGAGGTTTGTCTAAAAGAGATATTCAAGTTATCAAAAACTTTGAAAATTAGTTCACTAACCATTTCTTTCTTCAATTGGATTAGAGTCATGTATCAGTTACTAAACTCACTGATTCCAAATTATATATTGAATTAGTAGAATATATTGAACTGAATTTATTTATTCCTCAAAGTAAGTTTTAAATGATCTACGATGGAGGGTGATATGGTTTGGATTATGGACCATATCCATATAATATAACGAAGCTACACAAAGAAATACAACTGTAATGTACTATCCAAGGCTAGGATAATAAATAACTCTCGAGTTTGGATTTAAATTGATTGTCAATGGAAATTTGGAATTGAGTTTGAAAATTGATTAGTGTTTTATTTTGAAAAGGTTGAAATTGGATTTTGGGATAATTTATTGAAATTTAATTTAAAGGATTTAAAATTGGTAATTGGAATGTTTATCACTTTCATCAAAAGATGAATGGATGAAAAGAATAATGCAAGAAGGTAGCTTTATTCATTGCAAAAGAGAATATATAACTAATTTAAAGTCTAATATCCACTAATGATAGTAAGTATGCATATTCCCCAACGGAGTGTTTAGAAGTGATATGTATGTATGGAAAAGGTCTTTATATGCTTCAGAGTACATTCCAGAGGTTTTAATACTTACTAAAAATGGGAGTTCATATAGGTTGTTAAACCTTTAAGAATAGAACCGAGGCTAACCAATAGGGCGGAGGGGGAGGGGGGGATGAATTAGTAAATTTAAAATTTCTTCAAACATAAATAAAAAAACCCTTATTAAAACTTTTTCAACATCTTAAAACTAATAAAATTTTTTACTTGATGTGGAAGTAAAGTCATTTCACAACAATAGACAATTAGAAATTTTCAACCACACAATTATCACAAAAAATAAAGTGTAAAAAATAAAACAAAGAACAAACGCCCTAGAGATTTATTATGGTTCGGTTTATCGGACCTACATCCACTCCCCGAAGACTCCCTCTCAAAGTATTACTCTAAAATCTTTAGTGATTCTCCTTTAGCCCCCATAGTTAGGCAAAGAAGCTCTTACAAATCTTGAGATCATCCTGTAGAATTAGTACAAAATAGTCCTTTTAACTAGTACGATCAACATTACCATGTATGATCAGTTCAAGTATTTGTATAGATCATTTAGTATAATTTCACGATCATCCAAGATGATTAGTTTATGATACTGTATTGATCGTCCAATACAATATGGGATGATGGGTAGTGATTTATATATCATCCAACACATTTCTTGGGATGTCCAGTATGATCTCCTGTACGATTAAAAGAAAATTATAGTATTCATCTTGGGCAATAGGGATCATCCCATAAAATATCAAAGATAGTTGAGGATGATCATCGTATATCATGTTGTATGATTTGATCGAGCAATCTAACCATAATTAGTCCCTTAATCATAAGATCAATTTAGGCATAACTATCATAGATTGTCTAGTATGATGTATAAGTGATTAGAATAAAATTTGAATATTAAAATCTTGCCAAAATAATGATTGGCGACTATTTTCATTATAATAACTTATCATCCTGGAAGATTTAAATCGTCCAATATAATTAATTTGATGAACTGATCATACAGTACTATATAAATTATGTAATATGATGAGTTCAAAATTTAAACTTCTAGTTTTGACTCTATCTCACTCCACCTGAGAGTGTGTGTGTATATAGTCACCAAGCTAGCATACACCCTTATAGGACTTGACTCAATAAATAAAAAATACATCAATAAATATTACAAAAATTCTTTATAACATAACCTATTCTATCCAATCTTGAGCCTTGAATCTTCGTTGGATGGTGCATGATGTTCTTGAAATATTAGCGCGCACACACATATAAATATACATTATAAATACAAGTAGAATAAGGATGTGAGCCACTATATTTGTTATCATTAAAAATATAAACTTGTGATCTCGAGTTGTAATAATATCCCTATTTTTGATGATGGAAAATATTACTATTTGAATTTGAAAATTTAAAAATATTTTTCCTAATCTCTCCTTCATAAGATAATTATATTAAAAATAGGGGGAAGTAAAAAGTTTTTTTAAAATAAAAAAAAAAGTATTTATAATCTACATAACAGATAAACTAATACAAATACAAGATGAATATATGCATTTTAAACTCAAATACAACCAATCAAATTCATTCTCCCCTTTGACATTATTAAAAAGAAGAGAAACACACAAAAAACAAAATGGAACATATATAACAAACTAAAGATCATACGGAGTCTGATCAGGTGGAGGTGGCAGTGATGGTGATGTTTCAAAAGGATCAAATACTTTCAGCAAATTTTCTTAGAATGAAAAAGTTACCTCTTGATTTTATTAAAAAGCTTAGTAAGAAATATATTAACCTCACTTAAACCAAAAAAAGGTTTTTGTTAACCCACCTCAAGCTCCCTATAGGCTAAATTCTTTTTAAATAAAAATCTAAATAAAAAATAAATTAGAGAGGGAAGTTTAATCTTTTTAATCTTCTTATAGAATACATCTTAAGAGAATAGCATTGCAAAGTGATGAATTAGAAATCATAATTTTTAAACTCAAGTATGGATGGTATCAATTGTCTCATGGATTTGTCTAAGATTTAAAGAATTGATAGGAATGGATGCTAACTTATTGTGGGCTCATTTTGTACCTATTTATCAATTTTTTTGTATTATTTTTGCATCTTTTTATTTTTTTAATACACTTTGTGCATCTTGCATTATTTGGCAAACATTCCACATCTTCTCATTTTGGGCTTATTCTATACCTCTTTTCATTTGTTTGCCAACTTGATTTTTTTCAATTATTTAAAGACTCTGAGTTGTGAGATTATCTTTCAAATATAAGAGGATAGGAACTCACTCTCTTTAATAGGGAAGAGGAAACCATACATCAAAACTTGATCGATCTGATATAGATAGACAACTTTAGTAAGAAAATTTGAAATAGATTCATTAATTTTTAAAAATATTCAAATGAGATAGAGAACTATAGTAAGATGAAATAGATTTTTATTTCTTGGTTTAATTTTTAACTTGAAATAGTTTTTTATTCAAAAAACAATTACACAACTTAAGGAGTTAGAGAAAGAGGGATAATCATCAATTTTTCTTCTTGTAGCTATTTTAGAGAAGTCAATAATCACTTACAAAAATTTTTAAGTAAAAGGAGATAAAATGTTCATTTTAAGAAGAATATGTGATTAAAGAGAAGGATTTGATTCTGTTATACAAATACAATGTTAGATGTGATTTATGTGTGTTGATCATAGAGTGATTTCAAAAACATACACAGAAAATAAAATAAAAGGTTAGAAATATAAATAACTTACTATAAAATAAAACATTAAAACAACTCTAAAAAATAAAAATAGTCATCGTCAAAAAAAAAAAAATTAAAGAACATATACATATGTATTAGCTATAACACATATAAATATACAAACAAAACATTATACCACATTATCTTGCTCCTGGTCTGATGATTCAGAAGCTAGATCTGCCTAGGAGATCCTTTACTTTTTATTATGTTTCCTTATTACAATTAACTTATTTTTACCCTTTTATTTTACATAAAGGGTTTTTATATTAGGGCACTAATTTTTTCATATTTTTGGGCTTCTTACACCTAAAATAAGTAACATCAGAGGAAACATTAACATTTTTAACATTTTTACCTTTATTCCACTTTTGCTGATACTTATGCTTATGCTTTAGTAGACTTTTCAATTTGCTTATTATTGATACTAACTTCTTACTCTCATCATCTACTAAGCCACGTTCATCCATGTCCTTAGCTTTTAGAACTATAGTTTCACCTACATCAAAAAGCTTTTGACTAACACTTTGCTCATGGGCAATGAGTGAGCCAATAAGATTATCAATAGAATAATTATTCAAGTCTTTTGATTCACATATAAAACTTACTTTAACATGAAATTTATCAAGTAAACAATGTAGAATTTTATTAACTTTTTCAAAAATTGAAAGTTCTTTACCTAAAGCTTGTAATGATGTCACAATTTGAGTAAACCTAGTATAAATATCTAAGATTGTCTCATAAGGTTTCATGCAAAAAAGTTTATAATTGTGCACTAAAATATTTAACTTAAATAGGTAGTTTATATATGGGTATTTATTTAATTGATTTGATTTATTGACTTTTTTTTTTACGAAAAACCCATAGAGGGGCCTGTGTTAATTAAAGAAAAAGGTACACAGTCCTTAAAGGGACCTCAAGCTTTCTACTGCTCATAATAGATACAATCATAAAAAGAAAGCAAAAACCTACAAGAACAAGTTCCCCACTACAGAATAATACAATATATCCTAGGTACATTTTAGAGTGCTCAAGCACAAGCACCCAAAAAAGGAGCAAACCAAAAATACTTCAAAAAGCTATAACCAACCATCCTCAATTCCAAATCTTCATGCATCAGCATCAAAAGGTTCCTGCTAAAATTCTGATATGCACAAGGGACATAACAATAATATATATAAAGGTTAATGATAAAAAGATTAAACCTAAAATAAACAGAACACTAAATCCCATAAGCATAATATACCAACCAATGATCAGAATATAACCCAAATAAAACCACATTAAAAAGGTAACCACCATTATCCATAATCAAAAAACCAAACAACACAATGAGTGAGAGACCACATATAACTAGCCCACCCAGAGCAATCACCAAAATAACTAGTAAAATAATCGAAATACCCACAGCCACCATAACCTCCATAAAAACCAAGCCCACCCAGGATATAGAAAAGAACAGTAGAAGAACTTGTACAATAATCTGCATGAAGACAACCACCAAAATGCTAGTAAAACTCCAGATACTCATGACCAACACCAGCACAAAATGACCCATGAACAATCAGCCCTACCAGGCACGTAGACAGCAAGGCCAAGTCCAACAACCAACTAACCAGAAAATTATCTCACTCATGTCAACCAAGGTGATGATTCAACACACCCAGCAACCAAATGGATAATAATAGCAAAACCCCAGGTAGTAAATAACCACATTGAAGAAATAACCCCAAACAACAACTAATGAATATTCCAACTAGCAGGTATCAAAAATCTCAAAGACATCATAAAAAGGAAGAAACAAGATCAGCGCCTGCCCAACCAGGTAACCAGAGAAAAAATTCCCACTAAAGTACTACAAAAAATAACACTAATCAACAAAAAAAGAATTATCTAAAAAACAAGACAGTTAACAGTAGCAGCATCTCAAGGTAGATAACAGCAACTTGAAGAAAACAACCCCAAAAAATAACCAAAGGAACACCCAACCATTAGGGATTAAAAAGCTCAATGCCAACATAGAAAAAAAGAAAGCAAAATAGCTCCTGCCCAACTAAGCAACCAGATAGAAAAATCCATGTAAAGCACCAAAAAAAATAATACCGGCCACCAAAAAAAAAGGAAGCAAGGCCCAAAAACCCACACAGGGACACCACAACAAAAATAACCTAGGTTCTAACATAGGTAACACTAATATGATCAAGTCTAAGAAGCCCTTTCAGATAAATCGGAAGTTTAGTCCCAATGAAATCCAAAAAACCTCAAGACCATACCCCCAATTTACAAGCCAATTAGAACAAACATTACCCTCACTGCAAATATGGTAGAATGAATAATTCAAAAAGAATCAAAAGATTCTTTATCTCCCAATCCATATAAAAAAGGTCAGTATTACAGCCCATATCTTCAGCAGAGTTTGAGAATTGGAATTTATAATTAGAATTAACCTCAATAAACACATTAGTTAAGTTGAGAGAAATACATAACCTTAAATCATCGAGGATAATCAAAGTAGAAGCATGGAAAACATCCCCATTCTGAAGGGGGCCAGCAAAAGCCATAATAAGATTTCCATCACTATCTCTGATAACTCCACCACAGCCCATAGTGGAAACAATGCTAAAACCATTGACATTTAGCTTACAGAAATTAATGGGAGGTTTGATCCAAAAGAAAATTCTAGAGGCTTTGGCAATATGATGTTCCTGCCAATTAAGGGCTAAAGCAGAACCCACAAAAGGCATAATTCTTAAAGTTCTTGGATGAAATCATATTAACAAAAATAAGACCAAAATCTTATCTTTAACATTCTCGATAACCTTAAGATGATTCATATTAATACCATTAAAAAGAGAATTATTCCTTTCTAACCATAAATACCATAAAACGACAGAAGGAATGGCATTTTTATGTACCCTCTAGTCTTAATGTACCAAGCATTAAGCACAGACTTATTGAAACATGTCATCAAAATAAACCCAAGTTTTAGCAGTAATAGGTCCATAAATAAAAACATGATGCATACTCTTCAAATGGCAACAACATTGGCATTTGGAAAGCAAAAAAAAAAAACCTCTATTAAGAAGATTATCATTAGTGTAAATAAATTTATACAAGATTCTCCAGGCAAAGATGGCCATAGTAGAAGGAATACTCTTATGCCATATCATAGAGAAAATATTCTTAAAATTGTTTCTAGGCCAAAAGGCATGTGAAGAATTTTTCAAATGAAAGCCACCATCTTTAGACAAATCACATAAGATGATATCATTAGAATCAGTATTGATAGGTAGGTTAAAAATTTGATGAATAATGATATCCTGGATGACTTTAGAAAGTTATTCATAATCTTAACAATTATAAGTAAGAAAAGAATTAACCTTAACAGCCTCAATAGAAGAAGTATTCATAATGGAATAAATAGACAGATTATCCAACCATTGATCTTGCCAAAAGAAAATATTACCCTCACCAAGCCCCCAAGAAATGAAAGGCTCAACAGTCCATTTAACCTTACAAAGTCTCTTCCAAACTATAGAATCACCTTGGTTAAAAACACAGGTAGAAGGATGTTTACCAACATAGTATTTAGTAAACATAAAATTAGCCCAAAGGCTCACTTTAGTATGAAAAGTATACCATAGTTTAAAAGAAAAAGCATAAGCTAAGTCATTCATATTTTTAGAACCTAAACCCCGTTAAGCTAAAATGCCATAACATTTGTCCCAAGTAGCCCAGGTAATTTTGGAGTTGCTAGAAGTACCTTTCTAAAAAAAAATATTAATAAGTTTATGCACTATATTACAAACCTCTTTACTTTTTTTTTTTTGAATAAGTGCAATATGCATTAAGGAGAAAAAGGACTAATTACAAACATCAAAAGAATGACAATCTTCCTTGATTAAATTAGCCATCAAGGGAGGAATATCACCAAAATAGAAACTATCAAAGTAAAAAAAAACTATTCTCTAATGCCAATGTATCACAAAAGTTGGCTACCTTATTACATTTCCTATAGGCATGTAAAAAAACAGTTTTATTGAAATCATTCACAAATAAGGAATCTCTTACCGAGCTGAAGTCCATAAGCCATTTATTCTACTTTAAAGAATTTTGGATGTATGTAATACATTGATGTTATCACTCTCCACAATCACTCCTTTATAATCCCACATCCAGCTTTTAACATACTCCTTGATCGAGAGAATAGCTCCCAATTCAAGCTGTGCTATGTCCCAATGAACCATCTTCTTCCCAAACGCAAGGATGAATCTTCCCTTGCAATCCCTGAAAACACAACCAATCCCGGCATTACCAGAACTAGTTAAGGAAGCATCAACATTAATTTTCATCCAGTCTTTCGGTGGAGGGCACCAAGAGATTTGAGACTCCCTAAGAAGGTTAGTGCCCCAATTAGAAAGAGACGAACTAGTCTTAGTAATGTCCACGGAGAGAGCATTAGCTGTAACCACATAGGAAGGAAGTGCAGCTTTGACGTGCTTAACCTCATTCCTATTTTTCCAAGAGAAGTAAATAATGGTACAATAAATTTGCACACTGCCCATATTATTTGCTGAAATTCTCTTAAGCTCTTTGAAACAATGGTCCAAGGAATGAAAAATAGGAATGGAGATACCCCAACCAACAATCTGCATAACGATTTCAATCAAATACTTACATTGAACAATAATATGCTCATAGCTCTCCACCATTTGACAACCTCTAGCATAGGAATCATTGCCCGAAAGCTTACGGTTCTTAAGGAAAAGGTTGGTAGAAATAGCAGATTTCCCAAGTCTCCACCAGAACATCTCCACCTTCTTGCTTAACTTGAGTTTATTAAGCCACTTACAATAATCATCATCTCTTAAATTGAACCTACCTCTTAACACATGATCAAAGGCCATGGCAGACACCGTTCTACCGGGACATAATTTTTGCAATTCCAGCCAATCTTCCCTGCTAGAATCAAACTGAATAAGGCTGATCACCATAACATGTTCCAGATGAAACACCTCCTAAAGCAACGAAAAATTCCACTGGCCATTCTCCAACATCAGCTGCTGAACACAGATTCCCTCCAAGGCAACACAATCAGCAAAGGTAGGCCACTGGTTTATCCGTCTATCTAGAATCCAGACATCATTCAGTACATTGATCTCCTCGCCATTGCCTACATTCCATCTAGTAATATTTTTGAGGTGCTTTCCACCATCTAATAAAATCTGCCAAGCCTTCGAAGTGACCTTATTATGAGTACCATTCATGATACTCTTCCCATATTTGGCTTTCATTGCTCTATGAAATAGGGTATCAGGTTTTTGAAGAAAGTTCCACGCCAAATTTGCTCTCAACGGCCCAGCTTTTAGCACAAGAGATTGCAAACCCAAACCTCACATACTTCCCGGCTTGTAAAGATCTTCACAAGCAATGTAGTGAATACTATGGCTTCCATCAGGTTTATTCCAAATAAAACTTCTACAAAGTTTTTCCATTGTAAGCAACACTTTCTTAGGGATCAAGGAGTGTGTAACTAAGAAATCGGGCATTGACAAAAGAGAGCTAGTGATAAGAGTAATCTTACCACCCATGAAAAGAAACTTCTTCCCCCAAGCATTAAGCCTATCCATCATATTGATTAAAATGTCTTGAAAGTCAGCAGCCGTCAGCCGGTTAAGGGATATCTTTATCCCAAGATAATTCATTTCCGTGACAACTTTGAATCCCAACAGTTTAGCAATCTTCTTTCTCATAGGATTATTAACACTATGGCCGAAAATTATCTGAGATTTGTTAACATTGACCCTTTGCCCTATCCAATTACAAAAGTCTTCAACAATACCCTTCACCTCCTTTGTTATTTCCTTGGAGACACTTGAGAAGATAAGTACGTCATCAGCTTACAAAAGGTGAGTAATTCTAGGTCCTCTTGGGGAGATTTGGATGCCAATATTATGGCCCCATCGATAAATGGAATTAGACATCAATTGAGAGCACATGATGTAAAGATGTGGGGATAGTGGACATCCTTGACAGAAGCCACTATGAGCCATGATCCACTTGGAATTCCTCTCATTAATGATAATAGAAAACCTCACATCAACAATACATTCCATAATAAGATTAGCATAATTAGAAGGGAAGCCGTACCATTTGAGAACATTTTCAAGAGTTGGCCACCCCATACTATCGTATGCTTGCTCCATATCCAACTTCAAAGCCATCATCCCCTTCCTATTTCTGGAAACTTTGAGCTGGTGAAAAATCTCCTGAGCCAAAAGACAATGCTCTGAAATAGATCTCCCAGGGATAAAAGCCATTTTCTTCTCAGTAATCAGCTTGGGCATACAAATCTTCAATTTGTTCACTAGCATTGTGGCTACAACCTTGTAATTGGTCTGGCAAAGGCTAACAGGACGATAGTTGGATGGAAGCAAGGGATTCTTCACCTTAGCAGTCAACACTATTAAGGTATCTTTCCACTCCTTTCTCATACAATAAGAAGTAAAAAAAACTATTGATAGCATTACATAAGTCTTTCCACACTATGTCCCAATAGTACTTGTAGAAAGAAGAAGTAAGACCATCCATACCTTGAGATCAATTATTCCCTTGCTGGAAGACCGACTGGTGTAGCTCCATCATAAAAAATTCTGAGCTAAGGGCCAGAATATCCTCATGAATTAGCTTCTGATGTGCCAAGATATCGGGCCAACCCGTGAGTCGACAATCTCTAACTTTCCATTTTGCTTCAAAGTGTTGAATGAACACCTTTTTAATCTCCTCATCTTCTATTTGCACCACATTATGAATATCTTTACTTTGGTTCACTCTGTTTCCATTTCTCCTAGCCGTTGCAAATTTGTGAAACAATTTGGAATTAATGTCACCTTCCTCAAGCCACCTAGCTTTAGCCCTTTGGTTCCACCATGTTGACAACCTTTTCAAAGTTACATTAAGTTCATGGATTTTACTTCTAAGTAAAATAAGATCATGAGCTGACCAATCACCACCCATAGCTTCCTTATGTTGAAGCTCTAGAATATCCATCTTCAGCTTCTCCTTTAACTCATTTAGATCTTTACATTTGCTCTTACTCTAGAAAAAAGAGAGCTTTTAAAGTTCTATTAATCTTCCTTTGAAGAACCATACCTTCCTCTCCAAAATCATTCTTCTTCCAAGAGTGATAAATAATGCTTCTAGCAGCTGGATACAACCTCCAAGTATCCTCAAATCTAATGATTCTAGATTTTACACGCACCTTGTCATCCACCTTGAAGGCAATAGGACTATGATCTGAAGCCACCCTAGCAAAATTCCTAGTAACAGCCGAAGGAAGCAATTGAAGAGCAGCTGAATTCAAAAGACACCTATCCAGCCTTTCCCAAATCCTGGATGTCCCTTCCTTATTATTGCACCAAGTGAACCTTGGCCCAATAATCCCCACATAATGAAAATCACAATTAGTCATAAAACACTTCATATCTCTAGGTCCTTTAGTGAAAAGGAACATTTTACCACCTCTCTTCTCCTCTTTGCTTAGCACACAATTAAAATCTCCCCCACTGATAGAGGGATTAGAACTCACCATGCAGTTACCCAACAAGCTCCAAAGACTTTCCCGCTCCTTGCAACATCTACTACCATAAATAGTAGCAATCCTCCATATCCCCAATCTAGGGATAGATAAATCTCCAACAATCATCTGAGAAGAAGTATCTCTAACCACAAAATTCCCAATCTTCATATTCCAAAGCACTAAGATGCCACCAGAAAGGCCCACAGCAGGTAAATGGAAATAATCCCAATCCTTACCAATAAGACCATCAACATCCTTCCTACTGATATTAGTCATCTTGGTCTCCATAAGGCCAATGAAAAAAAATATCATGATCTTTAACCACCTCTTTCAAATATAGAGCAGCCTCCTTCTTCCTAGCCCCTCTACAATTCCAAAATAAGAGTGAAGACATTAAGCAAGAGTAGGGGAACTCACCCCTGTTAGGGACATCATTCTTCCATCCCTTTTCTTTTTCTTCAATTCAGGATCAACCGGCCCCAAAGATTTTAGCTCCTTGGCAAGTCTGATTCTAGCAGAACCACTAATACAGGGCTTAGCATAACTCACAACATCAACATTCATAACTTCCCTCCCCTTGTCCAGAAGCTTAACAGACTCTTCCAGCTTCCCAAGATAATCTGCATCACTATCTACATTTAAAAAAGCAAATGAGTTGTTCAGACAAATTCCTGATTTACTACTTTCTGCCGTTATTCCTTTGTCTGCATTAATAGCTAGAACAGAATCAAATTTTTTCATCTGCTCATCAATTTCTTTTCCACTAACATCATGCTCTTGCAAAATAGTCTTCTGATCTGTCTTTCCCAAGCTAGCAAACCTGCTGACCTTATTAGAATTTTTACTTCTATAGCCATCTCCTCCTCTAAAAGCCCGTCAGCTCTTAAACTGGACGTGTATCCAAGGCCCATATTCAGCATTAATCACTGCAGACTTAGCCTCCCCTACAGCTTTTCTCACTTCCCTTGTAACAACTTAAGTTTTTTCCAACTCATGATCTTTGATACCCAGAACCACCTTCTCAGGACACACACTCGCTTCAAGCCCCGCTCGACCACAATGGTAACAAAGCAAATTAATCTTCTCATAATCAACCCGTTGGAAGAATCTACCAGCTAGACCATAAATCCAGACTCCATTAGGAAGTTTCTTTTCCAGGTCAATCTTGACATAGATACGGGTGAATTCTCTCTTTCCCCACCGAAACGTATTCCCATCTAGATACAATGTTGTGCCAAACTGAGAGGCAATTCTTGCAAGACTATCCTCATCCCAGCAGAACAGAGGTAAGCACAGGAGTCTGATCCACACCAGAGCTGAAATCCCTTTAAACGAATATGGATCAAAGGCCGGAGACCACCTATCCATGCCGACAATGTATCCATTAACATACCAAGGTCCCCCACTCAAAACTTCTTCCACAGCCTCATTCATTTTGAAGGAGCAGAGGATCCAATTCATACTAATTGAATTCATATGAAATCCACCAACTTGTTCCATTGCCTTCTCAAATCAAAGCTGCAGACAGAGAATGGCACGTTACATCCTAGGATATTTATCACAATCGAATGTTTCAGCACATCCGAATTCTTGGCTTCCAAAACTGGATTGAGCTTAACCATGATTCCATCATCAAAAAGTTCAACTTGCTCATTTTTAAAATCAATTTTAATATGTTTCGACTTCGACCAAGCTCCAACCACCTCACCAACATCGCCTCGCCCATTAGTATCCAAAGTATTATCCATCAGGATTTTCTCATTCAATAAACCCTTATCAGAGACATTACCATTTCCACTAACTCCGTCAACCTTGGTGATTTGAATATTATCCAAATCGTTCTGAACCAGACGAACCTGATTCATCCCAGAAAAACTTTTAACATTAAGACAGTCTCCTTCATCAAAGATGATTCAAGATTGCCCAAATTGCATTCCCTATCAATTTCTACTCTTTCGGCATCATTCCGCCCTGAAGAACCTTCAGTCAAGATCTTCTTGCCCTTAACTTCAACCACAGTCGGACGAATCACCGATCTCACCCCTTCTCTGTTGACCAGGCCGCTTCTACCTCTACCACCCAATCAAAGAGGACTGGGGGGGGGGGGGGGGGGGGGGACTTCCATGACATCAACCAAGAACGTCGATGATCTGCCGACGACGACGCCACCGGCCGGAAGAAAATTCGCGGGAGAATAAATTCAAACTGGAAAGTGGAGCTTTATCTCACTAGAATCCCAGACAACTAAAAGCTATGGGAAACCTATTCAATAGAATATTAGCCAGATCAAACCTCTTTAGTTAGCAGCATAGTTTGAAAGATTTAAACCAGCAAGAAGCAAAGAACACTTTTAATAAGAGTTAATCTACTACCAAAGATTAGAAAGTTGGAATCCCACGATAAAATCTTATTCTGAATAGAGGTAATAAGATCTTCAAAATGAAAAGTTTTCTTATGACCTATAAAGAAAGGAACCCCAAGATATTTCATGGGTAATTGGACATGCATAAAGCCAGTTAAATAGTTAATGTCCAAAACATGATCATTAGGATTTCTCTTAGAAGTAACAAAATAACATTTGTTTTGATAATGAGATAACTACTAAGCATCTCAAATTGATCAAAAAAATCCATATGTTTATGAATTATGTTAACAGAAGCATTAGTAAAAATAATAAAATCATCAGCAAAGCAAAGATGAGAAAATTAGAAAATCATCCAATATTCTAAAATAAAGTCTAGGAGTATAACCAAAGAGATTGGTAAGGCCTATAGATAAAAATTCATCAACAATAAAGAAAAGAGTAGGGAAAAAAGGGTCACCCTGTCTTAAACCATGTGAAGATTTTAAATACCCATAATTAGACCCATTAACAATAATAAAAAAATGAAAATTTCAATACAATTTCTAATAAGATTAATGAAGACAGAATTAAAACCAACTAGATACATAATATTATAAATAAAGTTCCAATTAATATTTTCATAAGCCTTGGCAATATCCAACTTCAAAATCAAGTTACCCCTTCTCACCCTAACATCTAGATCTTGGCAAAATTCTTGAGCCAATAAAATATTGTCAGTAATGGCCCTCCCTTTCACAAAACCCATCTAAAAAGGGGAAATAATTCTAAGTAATATAGGAGTTAAATGATTAGAAATTAGCTTGTTAAAGAAAGGATTAAGAATAATAGGTTTAAAATCATTCCAAGAGCTAAGAGTTATTTTTGTGAATAAGTATAATAGAAGTAGAGATAAAAAACTTAGGGTTACAGTTACCAGCAAAGAAATCCAAAACAATAGAAAAGAGATCATTATTAATAATGTGCAACAAGTTTTGCAAAAACTGAGTAATAAAACCATCAGGCCCAGCCACAGACTCACTATCCATACCAAAAAGAGTCTCTTTAACTTCCTAAAGGTAAGGAGGTTTATAAAGATTGTCATTCTCCTCTTGGTGTATAAGGTTAGGAATAAAAGTAGAGTTATTAATATGAACTGGAGTAAAATTCTTATTAAGATGATTTTGAAAATGCTCAACCGCTAGATGAGTAATTTCCATAGAATTCTTAGAGAAAGTACCATCTTCCCAAAGAATTTTATTAATGCAATTTTTAGCCCTTTTCCACTTGACTAAGGCATGAAAGTATTTAATGTTACTGTCACTGCCAACCATATATTTAGCAATAGCTTTTTGTTTCCAAAAAATTTCCTCCTTCTCGTAGACCACCTTGACTTTGAAGGTTCAGATCTATTAAGGAGATGTCATGAATTCTTTAGGGAAAAAAAATTTAAATTTTAAGCCTTTTTTAAAAACTATTTCAATCATATTTAATGTATTTAATTGAGTTGATGAATATGCATTGCATTAAAAGCAAATTAAATAAGTCAAAAATGTTAATTACATTTGATCCAAGCATTTTCAGCCCACATAAGTCGAGGGACCAATAAGGATCCGCTCAAGACATCAGACTAATTCCTAGAAACTTTAATATGAATGTCCCTACCACACTTTCATAAAAATGATCAGACTCATGGATTTTATATCGACTAGGTGGCTAGCTGGCTCCCCAATCTAGGCTGGGTTAAGTTAGGATTTCACACTACATTAGCTAGGTTCAGGTTACTATAGTCTAGCGTCGAATTTAGATTTAGGATCAGTTATAGTTTGGTGGATGAGTTGGATTACATGAGATTCAAAATCACATTAAGGAGGCTAGTGAATTTTGATTTTCAAAACTTGATGGAGAAATCTTTAAATAGATTGAGTGCTTGGAGAAATAGTTTTATTTCTTTAGCATGTAGAATGGTTCTGGATAGATTGACATTTCTTGCTCTTACATTATTTCTATCTATGCATATATTGGTTCCTTTTATCTTCATTATGTGGCTTGGGATGTCTAATAAAAAAATTAAAAGAGGGGAGGACGTGGTCTTTTTTCAGCTGCATAAAAGATGGGTCTTTTAAGCATAAAATTTGCTTGAAACCTCATTAATTAGCCCAGAACACCTCTTAATAGAAACTTGATTGCTAGGTATAGAGACAAATTATAGAATTGTGAAGTGAAGAGGTGCATCTCTATTTCTTGGAAAAATATTTTGTAAGGGTTGAAATCTTTTAGTAACATTGTGAGGTGGGTAATTACTTCTAGCGCATCCATTAATATCCTTAGAGATGTGTAGATTCTTAAAAAATCATTAAAAAGTGGTCTACATACATTGTGGAATTAGAAGATTATACATTGTCACTGGATGCATTTATTATGAATGGATGTTCGAATGTAGATCGATTGAAGAATCAATTTGGAGAAGATCTTATGGACCTTATCACTCATTCAAATCCATCCAGATTTGATTCATGACTCGCTAGAGATAAAATTTAATTTTTTTTGGAAAAATGATTTGTGCACTTACTTCAGAGACATTATCTGAAGATGATACGAAAGTGGACAATTGGATGTGGATAAGAAAACTAAAATATAATTCTTAGGTGGAGCTATTCTTATGTCATTTATGCAGCAATGCTATTCCATCTATTGATTTCCCGATGCATAAAAGATTGTTGGATAATAATGTGTCTGAGAGGTTGTAATGTAATTGAAAATTCTTATCATTTAGCAACTGATTGTTTAAAACTAGTTCAAGTGATCAAAATTTTTAATGCTTTGGATTATTTAGTTTTGATTTTCAAATATTTTAATAAAAACATATTAAAATTGGAAAGGTTAGCTAGTACTAATCTATTTAGAGCTAATATGTACTGTTAAATATTATTATTTCCTTGGAAGAGTAGAAATAAAGTAAATCATAGAGGTGTGGAAGATAGTGGTGCTTTTATTGCTTCAAATGTTATCAGCTATACTGCTTCTTCTTATGAAAATAATCTCATCTCAGAAAACAAGGGTGTTAATCAACCTTCCCAGTTATTTTGTAATTATTGGCACCCTTCTCCACCTGAGTGGATTAAGGCTAATTTTGATGTTAATTTGTTACAATCTAATAAAGCAGGTGTTGGTGGAGTTGTTAGAGATAATAAAGGAAGATTCTTGTTGCACTTTGGTTTTGCTTGCATGCCTTAGGATATTGCTTAGGTTGAAATGTTAGCATTTCAATCATTGAAGAAAGTGGTGCAAACTTGGATGCTTAAGGTGGAAGCTATTATAATTGAAGGAGATAATCATATTATTATCAAGTATCTTCAAGATTCTTTTGGAAAATCTTCTCGAATGATTGGGAACTAGTATTTGGAGGATTTATTATTCTTAAAAGGGTACAATAAGGTTTTATTTCAATTTTCTAATCGAAGTTATAATAAGTTAGCTGATTTTTGTGCTAACTTGGTTTTTCTAGTAATTTTATTTGGGATGTTATTAGTGATAATAATATTTTTTTCTTCTTTTATTTATTTGTAAAAGGAGGAATATGATAGGGTGTCTATCTTTGAGTAGTTTGTAATTAGTTATTTTTTATTTAATGCAACATGCATTTCCTTTAAAAAAATAGATTTAAGATCCAGGGAAAATTTTGAATCATAAGACCCCAACCTCTAGAAATATAATCCCAAATTTCTATTAATACGATCAACTCAGAATTAAAGATTTTCTCAATCTAAAATTTAAAGCTCAATACTTAGTTTAGGTTAAAACACTTCTAAATTGTATTAGAATCTTAAAGTGTCTCCTACCTCTCCTCCATTGTCTCTAGAAATAAGTGCTCAAAATTTGATCCGATCCCCATTAAAATTCCAAATTCTCCTCCTTTGATGTCACTCGTAAAAAATCTCTAAATAGAATTTCTACAGTTATTTCAATCGAGAGAATTAGTAGGAGACCTCTATTTTCTACGCTATAATTAACTACAAGGGCTTGAGCTCATAGGAGATTTATTACCCACATCAACTTTTCAAAAATTAGTTTTTCAAAACTCAATTAGTTTCCTTTGGTAAAATTTAAATCAATGATGATCGTTGTCATCATGATCAAACAATTGATAACGAATGACATTTTCTTCCTTCGGGAAGATATATCATTTGTTGAAAAAACTTTGAATGTAATATTAATGATAATTTATCTAGTTTGTAGTAGCCAGATATTTAATAAAACTACACTGGCCCTTTAGGGCCATATATAATTATTTTCTCAATTTGGTTATGATATTCGAGTTGGAATTTGTAATTGCTAAATTTGAACCCTAATTTGAAATCTTATTTCTACCTCCCGAGGTGGTATTCTTTTTTTGATGGGATGTTTAATTTTAGAATTAAAATTCAAAGTCATTTTTGAAATTTCCTAAAGAAGATTAAACTTTCTAAAAACTCCCTTTTCACTCCCCCAAATAAAAAATAGCATGCCCAATGGGAAAAAATTTCTCTCTCCATCTCCAATAATGGTGAAATTCTATTTCATCGATAGTCTTATCTATCTTTTTTTCCATTGGAATTTTTACCCATTTATCCATTGGGAGAGCATGGCTAACATAAAAAAAGTCATATTAAAAAGATAGGTGAAATTGCTTTCCAAAAATTAGCTTTGACCTTCTATTGCCAAATTAACTAGTAGGGCGACAGTGTTAAGTTAAACTTTTAAAATCCCCATCTCAATGTTTTGAACTTGAATTATTGGGTCCAACTCAATATGTTGGGTCCAAAAATTGAGAGAACTCGTTGGTCTTTTTTCCATGATCTTCAATTTTTTAAACTTCTAGCTTTGACAATCCACTTCTAAATCAGTCAATAATGTGGAAGAGTTAAGCAAACAACTTCCTAAAATTTTCTTTCTAATTTTTTAAGCCTTTAGGTTGAGTGAAAACTCAACATGTTGTGTTTCAATATATATATAAAATCATCAATTTTTCAAAATCATATGTACCCACAATATTCCCTAATACTTTAGTATATGTAGTGATAATTTAAATCTTCTTCAAACCATAAGTACTCTTTATATTATATCATCATATGTTAGGTCATGAGTTTTACAACTCGACATATATAGTAAAATATAGGGTCCATTATATTGTTTTAAATTTAATTTTAAAAAAACATTTTATTCTGATTCTTCTTTAAAATTTTAGAAACTCAAATAAATTCAATGGTCGATAAGTTGTTTTTCACCTTTGAGAAAGCTTTAACCTTCTAGGAGATTGACTTTAGAAAAAAAAATTTGTTTGGTATAGGATTTTAAAATATTGTACTATAAATGAATGGGGAGAAGTTAGTTGACATTGATACTGCTAAGTTGGACACTCCTTTGTTGAAATTGGTCCAAGGGTCAGGGGTTGAACCCCTTAGTCCCAATCTTGAAAAGGGAAAGTTAGAAGCTCGTACTGAAATTGCTAAAGTAAACTTTATTTTTGAGGAAGGATTGACTTTTAGGATCCCATTTAAAAGTAAGAATAAGAGGAAGAATTACTTGGGGAGAGTTAGGAAGAAGATTGTGAAATTTAGGAAATTTAATGAGGTTAAGACTTTGGGTTAGGTAGAGTTAGAGGTTGATGAGGGTCTTCCTATCCCTGCCTCCGTCCTCTAAAATAGAGGGTATCATACTTATTGTGGTACAATGCGCAATTTTGATTTAGGATTTGGAGTATATTTTGAATCATAAGACCTCAACCTCCAGGAAAATAATCTCAAATTTTTAATAATACGATCAACCCAAAATTAAGATTTTCTCAATCTAAAATTTAAAGACCAACATTTATTTTAGGTTGGGACATTCTGAATTATTTTAGAATCTTAAAGTGCCTCCTACCACTTCTCCGTTGACTCCAAAAATAAGTGTTCAAAATTCAATCGAACCCCCATTGAAATTCCAAATTCACCTCCTTTTGTATCACTCCTAGAAAATCTCTAAACAAAATTTTGGTCATTATTTTAATTAAGTGTATTTGTAGGAGACCTAAGTTTCCTACGATGTAATGAACTACGAGGGCTTGCACTCTTATTAGAATTGGGACCCACATCAACTTTTCAAAAATTAGTTTTTCAAAACTCAATTAGTTTCCTTTGGGAAAATCAAAATCAACGATGATCATTATAATCATGATCGAATAATTGATAACGAATGATATTTTACTCCTTTGGCAAGCTATATCATTTGTTGAAAAAATATAGAATATGAGAATAAAAATAATTCATCTAGATTATCGTTGTCATATATTCGATCAAACTAGACTTTGGCCCTTTGGGGCTATATGCAGTTCTTTCCTCAATTTGGTTGTGATATTCGAGATAAAATTTCCAATTCAAAATCTGAACCCCATTTAAAAATCTTATTTCCATCTCCCGATGTGGTATACCTTTTCTGATGGGATGTTCAATTTTAGAATTAAAATACAAATTTAATTCTAAAATTTCCCAAAGAAGATTAAACTTTCTGAAATAAACCTTTTCAAAATTCTCCCAAATAATTATATGCATGTGTATTGTACATTGAGCATTTAGAAGCTTGGCTTCATTAACTAGAAGTAAAGTTCTTTCACACCATTCCTTTTTTTGAATTAAAGATTCTATTATTTAAATAATTTAATGGTCATATATTTTACATGTATTGATGTTCATAGTAAATTTTGTTTGAAAATTCTTTTATAGTTAAAAAATTTTGGTAGGGTTTATAATTATTGTCGGTTCCTTATGCTCTAGCATTCAATAAATGGTGTTAGATTGTAGAGTCTATGTTTATAATGATGAAGTTTTCATCTCATATATCATTTTTGGAATAAAATTTAATAAGTGAAACTGTACATTCATATCATCTATATGTGTTAGTTTATAAGTTAAACAAGATAAGGAATATTTCAGGTAAATAGCTTGCAAATGATAATTCTATTATGTTTAACAGATCATGATATTCTTGGTTATCATGACACCATGTCTAATATCATTATCATATAACATAGCTAACATGGATAAAACATTTTGCTCAAACATATAGATGTTATACCTTAATGTTAGACTTCTTTAATTAGCAAGTAATTAAATATATCATAATTCATATTATTGAAATTTTCTTTAACTACGACTTCACTTTATGATTTTTTATGGGTTTTAGAATCATGTATGGTTGAAGTGGTGTCTTTTAAATTCTTATATCATGTTTATATGTATGAGCATTATCAAATGTTTCTTCAAATTTACATGTATATTAATATAGAAATAAAATAAATGAAATTCTTACACCTAGTTCTCCCTTTGCATTGTTTGCGAGGTACATTGGGAGTGATTTAGACAACAAGATAGAGCATTAAGTTGCCTCTATTTCTTCCAAATGTAGTTAATTGCATTGTTGAGTAGCTTTGGTAAGGTAAAATTTGAAACTTAAAGCCTCCTAGGTCCTCTAAGGCTTGCATCTTATTAGGATCCTCAAACTTTAGGTCTTTGTAGAAATGCTACGTTTAATTTTTCAAACCCATTGCACCACTAGCAAGTAAGATTTTATTCATTAATGACAAATCTAGTTATGCATAATATTGATTTAATTCCCACAAATAGAATTTTTCTCTTTTGATTTTTGTAGAATCATAATGTACCTAATAAATTAAGTAAGATGATAAAAATGAGATAAGATAATTAATTATGAACAAATTCAATTTATCATACTCTAATACATAAAAAAAAAATATTGAAGGTTTTAAAATAAATAAATTTAAAATTTAATCTAAATGAATGAATTAAATTTAATAGGCGAAATAACATATTAATAAAATTCTAAAATAAAACTAAATCATTAAATTTAAATGATTAAATGACACTAATTAGAACTCAAATAAATCATTGAAATTTAATTAATTAAAGTGAAAAAAAATAAATGAAAAATATTTCAATTTTAATCATCTCAATTAAAAATAAGATTTTACAATTAAAATAATTAATTTTGATTTAATTAAATGAATTCATTAATTAAAAAACTAAACAAATAATTAAAGGACCTTTCATTTTTTATGCTTGATTCTTTTGGAGGGCATATTAGCGTTGTATTTAAAAAGGTCATTAATCAATTTTTAAAAACAAAAGGCCCTTATGCATTACTCCCATGAGAAAAAAACATATGAAGTGGATTGGAGAGTCTCTAAATAATTAATTTGGCTTTATGTGCAGTGTTTAAAAGTTCGTTAAGGATGTTAAGCCCTTATGAACTAGTCCTGAGGCTAACCAAGAGGAGGGGTGAATTGGTATCTTAAAACTTTTCGATTAAATCATGAACTTAAACCAAAACACAATCCCCCACAAAAAATAACGAGTGCAAAAATTAAATGCGTAAGTAAAAACAAAGAAAGAACACACCAAATTTATAGTGGTTCGGTCAAACCTTGACCTATGTCCACTCCTCGAAGGCACCCTCTGAATATTGCACTAACTTAGTGTCTCTCCTTTATCCCCCATAGCTAGGTGGAGAAGCCCTTACAAAAACTTCTTTCCACCAACCCCGGTGCGGCAGAGAACCATCTCCTTTTGCTTCCTCCTTAAGCGGGCAGAGAACCCTACTTCTTTTTCTTCCTCCTGAAGTAGGAAGATAACCTCAATCAATTGCTAAATAAGACCTCCCTTGAGCCTCCAAGAATGAGGAATGATGATCGGAGAAGACACCTTAGAACCATACTTAGAGCAACCCTTGTGAAACCCCTAACAAGCTTCCCCGCATAAGTTCCTCCCTCTCTCTCCCTCTCTCTCCCTCTCCTCTAGGCTCTCCCAGGTTAAGATAGTAGCAAAATATCCTTGAGCTTGAGAAAACATGAGTCCTTTATATAGATTTTCAAGAATCAACTTTATCATCCAGGAAGATATTTCTATCGTCCAGTACGATCAGTACAAATTAAGCTCAATCAGCCGGACAACTTGGGATGATTATAAGATTTTTTGTTCATATCATTTAGGATGTTAATATATCATCCTGTATACTTAGTACAAATTAGGGAATATCATCCTGAACATCACTCTGAACATACGATGTATGATTTTGGTCATCTAGGAGCAATCAAGGTTTTTGAATTGATCATCCTGGCCAATCTTGCAATCGTCCAGGATGATATGATAGAATCAAACAACCTTAATTACTTTCCTTAATCACCAGATCAATTTAGGCATAATTGAACCCCATCGTGTAGGATGATGTCCTGGATGATAATTAAAAATAAAAACTTCCTAAATAGATATGGCGGTTGATTCTTTCTGATTTGAGCATATCATCCCGGACGATACAAATATCATCCAGGATGACCTGCTTAATGATGGTTGTCTTAACTAGGATGCCCTAATTAGGGTTTTTATTTTTTATCAGTCATCCAGGAAAATATTTTGGATCATCCCGGACGATGTTAGCAAAACCAAAAAAACCTAAGTTAGATAGAAAAAATTCACTCAAGTGTGTGCGTGCAGGGTTACTTAGCATTAGGCACCACAAAGATTACAAATAGACTCAAGAAAGAAAAAGGTTTATAAACTGACTCAGACCTAATCTACTTAATCTTGAGCTGGTTTAAATTGCAGTCTTGATCCTATGGACCTAAACTGTTAGTTGGTATGCAAGTCATAGTAAAACATAAGTATTTGTAATAATCAAAATTATATTTCTAAAAATTATATATGCAACAATCTCCTCCTTTTTGATGATGGCAAACACATAAGAAAATATAAGCAATGAAGATAGTGAATTGGAAGCAGTGTAAAAACAATGAACTGGAAGTAGTAAAAATAACAATTTCAAATTTTAGAACAGGACACACTACTCCCTCTTTTGACATCTAAAAAAGGAGGAAAATAGACATAAAGTAAAAATTAAGTGAAAATGATAAAAACAAATAAAGGAATTTTTTTATCAAGGCATGAAATATGATATAGTTTCCATATGGTTGATTTTAAAGATTTGTATGTCAATGAATTTACATAGTAAGAATCTGAAAAATTGGTAACACAACCGATCCTGTTATCCCTACCTTGGACTTCTCCCAGGGCAAAACTTCTTTTGAAAATAGAGATCAAAATCAGAAAAATCAATTAGATAAAAAAAAAAAAGAAATTCATTCAAAACTTAGTTTCAAAAAAATATTTTATAACATAATATATCAAAGTAATTAGTTGTGATCAAGAATTCTGAAATCAAGCCTTTGAAAAATTATCAAGTGACACATTAATTCTTCTAAGATTTCAAAATTTTGAAAAGGAAAGAGCTTGCTTTTGAAGGGCTCATTTTATGCCTCTTTTCAATTTAATTAGTGCTCTTTGCGCATCTCTTGATTTTGGCATCATTGGCCACTACTTTTTTCAATTTGGCGACATTGCGCATCTTTTGATTTTAGCATCATTGGCCACCTTTTTTCATTTAATTTTACCAGCTAGGTCCCTTTTCCAAAATTCTTAAAAACTCTCAGTTATGATTATATCTTCCTGATATTAGAGAAGAAAAACTCACTCTTTAATATAAGGAAAAATGAATCATAAAAAAATCAAAAAATTATAAGATAAATGCAAGACAAAATTTTAAAAAATTTGAAGGTAAAATAAAGACTTTAAATATTATATATATAAGATAGATTACTATAGTAAGATTGAAAAGATTTTAATTGCATAGTCCAGTTATTAATTTGAGATAGACTTTTGTTTGGAAAAGAAAATTACACCACTAAAGGAAGTTAGAGAAAAGGAAACAATCAACGATGTTTCCCTTTTTAACTGATAAAGACATGTAAAACAATGACTCCAAATTTTCATAAAATAAAAATAAGGCATAAAATATCAATTTTTGCGATGATTATAAGAAAAATTTAAAGCATACAAAAAATAAAGTAGCAGAAACAAAATTAAACAGAAGTGAATTAATAAACAAATAAAAAAATTAGTAAGAAACAAGTTCATGCATTTATGTCAATCACACCCAATCTGGTCCTTAAAGTATTGAAAGTGTTGAAGGCCAGTGATTTAGTTAAGATGTCAGCCAGTTGATTTTCAGTTGCCACATGGTGTAACTCAATGTCTCCCTTAGTTAAATGGTCTCTAATGAAGTGATGTCTTATGTCAATATGCATAGTCCTTGAATGTTGGATAGGATTCTTAGAAATGCATATGGCACTAGTGTTGTCACAAAGGATTGGAATTGTGCCTATAGATATTCCTAAATCCAGAGCTTACTGCTTCAACCAAAGGACTTGGGCCACACAACTTCCTAAAGCAATGTACTCAGCTTCAGCAGTGAAAAGTGCAACTGAGTTTTTTTTTTCCTAGTAGACCAGGAGACTAAAGATTATCCTAGGAATTAGCATGTCCCTAAAGTGCTTTTTTTATTCACCTTACATCCAGCAAAGTCAGAATTAGAATATTTAATAATCTCAAAAGAAGTGTTGTGCCTAGGGTATCAGATTCCTAGGTTTTGGGTACCTAAAAGGAATCTAAGAATTCTCTTAATTGCAGTCTGGTGGGATTCTTTAGGATCAGCTTAAAATCTAGCACATAGACAAATACAAAGCATAATATCAGGTCGGCCAGTAGTCAGGTAAAGTAAAAATTCAATCATCCCTCTATACTTTTTTTGATCAACTGGTTTTCCATTTGGGTCCTTGTCCAACTAAACACCTGAGGTCATGGGAGTATTAATTTTCTTGGCTTTGTCCATTTCATATTTCTTCAAGATGTCATTTATGTATTTTGATTAAATTAGAAAGGTTCATCTAATTATCTTATGCTAAATCCCAAAAAGTAGGACAATTCTCCCATCATACTCATATCAAACCCCTTACTCATTATTTTAGAAAATTCATCACATAATCTTTTATCTGAAGATCCAAAAAGTATATAATTGACATAAATCTGAATAATGAGTAAATCATCTCCTACTTTCCTCAGGAAAAGGGTGGTATCTACGCTCCCCGTTAACAAACTCCCTTTCTAGTAAGAATGTGCTAAGCCTCTCGAACCAAGCTCTGGGTGCTTATTTTAATCCATATAAGGGCTTTTTTTAATTTGAAGACTGTTGACCTCATTTTTGTATGAGGTCACTAAGGCCCTTCCAAACTCCAGATTAATTTTAGATCCTAGGAACCACTCTAGACCTTAGGATTCTTTCCTAGATCCAAGACCTTAGGGCCTATTCTAGAGCCTAGGATTCCCTTAAATCCTAGATCTTAGAATTCTTCTAGATCTTAGGATCACTCCGACTTCAAATCAATCTCCACCCTTGATCAACTTCATTTTTTTAAAATCAATTCTTATATTTGATCCACTCCAATTTAAATTTGATTCCTACCTGTGATCAATTTGAATCTCAAACTCCATCCAATTCAAATCCAAATTAATTCAAATTTCAAACATATCTAAACCTTGATCCAATCAATTTGACAATCCAAACTTCAATCTAGATTTTGATCCAAACTTCAATCTAGTTGTGACCATATCCACCCATTAACAATCACCACATGATTGTAAATGGTTTGGATACTTCAATATTAATCATTCAAACTTCAAATCAAATCCAAACCCAGAATTCAGACTCAAATCCAAATTCTAGAGGCCCTGTCCTAAACACCCTTTTCAGAGATTTTTCAAACATTTCAAAACCCAGTCAAATGACCTCTAATTCAGGGTCTATCACTTGCAAAGTGATAAGACATGTCTCTAGAGGTTACCCCCCAACTTTGAGCTCATTCTGAGGTCTCTAACCCCAGAATTTGAATTAAAATTCAAAGGCTGTAAAACCTTCAAATATTTACAGCCTATGCCACTGAGCCTAACCCCTTTGAGATCTTGATCTTGGAATCCTTATCAAAGACTCCAATCACTTCCAGACTCTTGATTTTAACCCATTGAGCAGTAAACTGCATTTTTCAGAACCATTTTTGACCATAGTTGACCAATAGGTCAAAATTGACCAAAATACCCTTATAGGATTTCAAATGCCAATTTCAATTCAAATCAATTCCAAACTCTTTGAAACCACTTCCAATGAATTTTAAATGTTAAACTCAACTTGTTGAACTCAAACCCAAACCTTGGGTCAACTTGGTTGACCAAGTCAACCAAGTTTGACCCATGGATCCATACACCCTTCCTTTTTTCAAATTTTTGAATCAAGTCCATTCCAAGTTCTTTGAATGTATGGGAAGACCCCTTGGGTACCCAAGAGACCCCTCTTGGTGACCCAAGCCTTGGGCTCACTTGGGTTGGCCATATGGCTTGACCCAAGTGACCAAGAAGAGGCCTCCCTTGAGCCATCTTTTGATCTTAACCAAATTGAATCCAAATCAGGGTGCCATTGGGTTCCTATGGACCCAACACACTTTCCTTGATTAGCCCATGCCTTGGGCTAGCTTGGGTCAAGAGTTAGGCTAGCCCAAAGTGCCCAAAAACACTTGGGATTGAGCTAAATCTCAACCTAAGCCCAATTGAGCTTGACCAACACCTCCCATAGGTGGCCCTAGGTTCAATGCACCTTCTCCAGCCAGCCCATGCCTTGGGCTAGCTTGGGTCAAGAGTTAGGCTAGCCCAAAGTGCCCAAAAACACTTGGGATCGAGCCATCTCCCTGTCTAGATCAAATTAGACCCAATTGCCACTTGCATTGGGTGCACCAGACCCAGACCCACTTCCCACCTCAAGCCCAGGGTCTGGACTGACCTGGGTTGAGCCCAAATCGACCCGAACCGAGCAGGTTTGGATCAACCCGAGCCATCTTTTAATCCAGATCGAATTCAACCCAATTGCCACTTGCATTGGGTGTACCAGACCCAGACCTGCTTCCCATACCAAACCCAGGGTCTGGTCTGACCTAAATTGGGCTCACTTCGACTCGAACCAAGCAGGTTCGAGCCCAACCGAGCCACCAGATCGACTCCAGCTTCCCCAGGCCAAATTGGCTCCACATTTAGCTCCAGCATGTCCCCATCGGCCTTCCCTAGTCAATCCGACCCAGACCATGGCCGGCGGCGGTCGGAACCAATGGAGAGCAAGTTCCGGTGGTCCCCCCAGACCGAAAGCCTTCCAAAGGCTGTGGCTCGCCGGCTTGAGGCTCACGAGCTCTCTGGAATGGTGCCCCTTTCCACTTGGCATCAATCCGAGACCTCCTCCGATTCAATCCTGGCCGTCCGAGCTCGCGGGAGGAGGCTGAATAGGGTGGTGCTCCCCAAGGCTCGAGAGACGATCCCAGAGTTTTCGAACGGTTCCCCAGAGCTTCCTCGATCTCCCAGCACCTTCCTTCGAGCTCCCAGACCGTCCCTTCTATCGCTTCGAGCGAACTCCGGCGAAAGGCTTCGGCGTCCCGCTCGAAGTCATACTTCCAGCCGTCCTCCAATCGCGGCCTCTGAAGGAAACCTGCTCGCCTTCGTCTCCTGAAGCTTCCAGATAGAGAAGCTCATTCGTTGAGACTTTCTCTGCGGTAATTCCTTCGTCCCGAGCTCCCTAGCTAGGTAGTCCGGTCAAGTGTGAAGGAAACCTTCACCCCAACGGATTTCCACCGTTGGATTGAAGGTTTCCACCCCCCTGATCCTCCCTGTGAAATTTTGTCGAAGTTCACCGGCGCGATCAACCGGATCACGCCGGAGAAAGTTCACGGCTTCGGGCAAAGGCGGAGGTTGAAGACAAAATCTCAGCCGTTGATTTCGATCAACGGCTCGGATTAGATCCCGCGGTCCCGGAGCGCGTTTAATCCCAGCCGTTCGATCCGCCATCCGACGACTGTGGTTAATCCGACCGTTACCCAGTCAGCGCCAATGATTGCCCAGCCAATCGGGACGCGCCGCGTGTAAAGAGCGGCTGACTGTGTAATGGCTGGATTATTAAATCCAGAAATTCAAGGGAACTTCAAAAATCCATATCTCTCTGCACACTTGACCAAATTAGGTGTTCTTAGGCTCATTGGAAAGGTCTCAGGGAGACCTTCAAAAGCTCTATGGTTCCAGGCCCTAATTGCATGTGTGTTAAGCTTAATTTCATTAATGGTATTATTTCAATTTATGCAATTACTGTTTGTAGTTAAGTCTCCAGGGCATGGAACTTTGGGAGATTGAGTTTGGGCATGTCTTTGACATGTCCAAATTTTGTCTCCCCTGTTTTAAAAGTCTAAGGGCACTTTCCCCCAATTTTGAGTTTAAGGGTCATGGGTTGACCCTTAAATTCAAATTGGGATTTAAGCCTATCCAATGAGAATTAGGATCTGGTTTTTTGTGTGTTGATTATGCTTAGGATATGGAGTTTAGGGCCACTGACTTTGCCCCAATCCAACCTTAGGATAGCTCCCTAGGATTTTTTGAAGGTGACTTAGAGCTCACCTTAGGTGGCTTAGTTAGCCACCTTAGAGTATTCCAATTGAGCCCAAATTTGGTGTGTTTAGGACTTGGGATCAGGTGACCCCATGGTCCAAATTTCATAAGATTTGGAGTTCATTTGGTTCACTAATTAGGAGCCATAGCTTGCCCTTGCTAGAATTGCCCCTTAGCCTTAATTAAATCTCAATAAATCCATTTTAAATCCAAAATTTAAGTTTAATACTTCAAATTAATCAGTGTTGAACCCTTAACCTGTGAGAATTAAAAGCCCCTTGATTGGACATCAAATTAAGCCTTAATTTAATTTTAAGTAAAATTCAATGTTTAATTAATATTAATTAATTAATAATCATTAAAAAATCCCAATAATTAATTTAATGCTTGATAATCTCCCCTTAGATCACCTCTGATCTTTGGGAGAGATTTCAAGGAGTTTGAGATCCATTTAGGCCCAAATCACTAGAATAGCCTTTAATTGAAATAATTAAAAATTATCATAAATATCCAAACTTTTAAAATTCACCATTAATTATAGAAAATTTCAAATCAATCAAACTCAGTGGCTAATGACTCTAATTAAAATATAGTATTTTCTAAAAATGTCAAACCCCCAAAATCTGGTCAAAGTCAAAAGTACAACAAATTGGTCAAACCGTAGTTAAAACTAGTTCAAAACTTCAAACCTTCGTAATAAAATGTAGAAAAATCCGATTTCAACGTACTTACCTTCTAACTGATCGTAGTAAGGTCTAATATTTTAATAAAATACAAACATTCCAGAATTTGAACTTAATCAAAAATTCAACTTTCAACCCCTTTAATTAAATGATTAAAATATTCTAAAATATTCTTAAAACTCAAAATCATTCTAAAACTCAGAAAATATTGGTTTAATGCTTAAAACACTTAACAAATCCTTTAAAACACAACAACCACCCTGAAGTTGAAGTTTATTGGCTGGACTACTCCGGGCTGCGGGGCTAAGTGTCCTAAGGAGGCTGGTTCCTCGAGCCTGGTGGCACAACGCCACGAATGAATTCTAAAGGGTGTCAAATCTTAAAATGAAATAATTTTTAATTATTTAACATTTAAAAAATCTCTAACTCAATTACATTAATTTGGTTTATCGGCTGGACTACTCCGGGCTGCGGGGCTAAGTGTCCTAAGGAGGCTGGTTCCTCGAGCCTGGTGGCACAATTCCACGAATCAATTAATGGCAAACTTAAATTAATCAAGCTTTAAAAATCAGTAACTAACTCATTTCTTTATATTAATCCACTCTTTTAATTCTAACCAATTTAAATAACTTAATTAACCCCGATTGCTACTGGGTAACCCAGGCCTACGAGGCTATTAGCTTAGCCCCAAGGAAGGTGAAATAAACTTCACGGCCTCGGTGTGAAACAAAGGTAGCAATCAATTAACTTCTAAAATATGTCTAATTAAAATTCTTAATTCATTAATATTTAAATTTTAATCTAAACCCTCCTTCTAAGCCTTAACAAATCCAAACTTTTAGACAACATTAACTAATCACTTACATTAGGATCTATCCCAGCCACACGACCTTTCTCACACACTTTAGATGATGTGCTAGGACAACCAACTCTAGATCTAGGTTAGGCCGGTGTTTACTTTACTGCTGTGTGCCGGGTTTTTCGTAGTTTTCACTGCATGTTGTGGATGAAATTGCTTTGCTGTGTCTGCTTACTTTTTCTGCACTCTGTGGATGGATTGATGTGTTTGGCGACTAGATTACCCTTATGTTAGGTACGATCTGGATGTTGACATAGTTTTCTGCAGGTGGCCACGCTCATGCAGGGCAATATAAAAAGAGGGCAAATTAAAAATGCATAAATATTATAAACTCTTTGCACAGGTGCTTCAGCTGCTAAAGCCCCCAAATAAAAAAAGCGTGGCCAGTGTGTTTACTTTCTTTTCTGCTCATATACAACTGCTTGGGAATAACTGTTTTTTTTTTATATATATATATTAATTGCTTAGGATAACCCTGCAGGTGAGTCTAGATTTTTATTTTGATATCAATGTAATTTGTGCAAGTGTCAAGTATTGTGAAAGTTTATTTTGAGTTGGGATACATAGATCCAAAGCTTGGATTCCAAAGAGGAAAGGATACCCCTTTGGGGAACACTCCTTTTCCATTTGGAAATCCAAATTTGGACCATACCTCTTCCTTACACAAAGAGGAAAGAGTGGCCTTCCCCTTAAAAGGAAGTGCCCTCTTGTCCATTTGGGTAATCCACTACGAAGATTCCAAGAAGATTGAAGAAAAGAAGTCCAAAGAAGAATGAAATTGAAGATTTGAAGATTTGAAGATTGAGAGCATCCCATTCAAAATAACTTGCGTCATTACTAGGCTTAGAATCCGGGTTGTTGTCAGTGGTGCCCGGCCACTTTACTTTCTGTAATATTCTGGTTTGTAATAAGCAAGGCAATTCTGCCTATGGACATTTATGTTGCAAATCTATTTTTCATGTCTTATGTTTTGATGATTGACAAACACTGTTTTTCATGGACAGCTTGTTGCTTCTAACTTTTCAGGAATCGACGATCGAATAATCAAAAAGGAGCCAAGTTCAGAAATGCGTAGGTTTAGGGTTGAGTCAGTCTGTACTTTTGTTTTTTACCTTTTTGAGTCCTCTTGTAATAGTCAAAAAGACTGATGCTTTGTAACCCTTCACACACACACTTGAGAGACTTAGAAATTCTGGTTTTACTCATATCGGCCAGGACGATTTCTTTGATCGGCCTGGCCGATCAGCTTAAAACAGAAAGTCTAATTAAGGATTCTTAATTAAGGCAGCCTACGTTAACAGATCGTCCTGGACGATACGTGTATCGGCCAGGACGATAAGCTCAAAACAGAAAGAAGTAGCCGCCATAGACAAGTATGGTATACCATATCTTTAAATTATCGGCCAGGACGATCCTCAGATCGGCCTGGACGATATTAACAAATTATGCCATAATTGTTCAGAAAATCAAGGAAGTAACTAAGGATGATTGATACGATCATATCGTCCTGGACGATCACAAGATCGGCCAGGCCGATATAGTCAAAAACCTTAAGTTACTTCAGGATGATCAATATCGGCCAGCTCGTATTCAGGGCTATTGTCAGGACAATTTTCCTCTGATTTGAACTGATCGGCCAGGACGATCGTGATATCGGCCTGGACGATCAAGCTATTTTTCAATCGTCCTGTTTCTCATCCAGGGCTATGCTCTGGCCGATCTTCATTGTTTTGTACTGATCGGCCAGGCCGATGTCCATATCGGCCTGGACGATAAAGTCGGCAACTTGCAATTAATGAGCTCTTTTGAAGCTCTTCTATTTAAAGAGCTCTTGTTCAACGTTTTTAAAGAGACCTTTTTACTGCTGCCTTGACCTAAGAAGGCCTTGAGGAGAGAAAGAGAGAGAGAAGAGAGAGAGAGGATCTTGTGAGGGGGAGCTTGTGAGGGGTTTCACAAGGGTTGCTTCAAGGATCTCTCTGCGTCGTCTTCGTCTAGAGTTTCTCGTCCGTGGAAGGGTCGGTAGAGGTAAGGAGTGTTGCTTTTGGTTCTGGTTCTCTGCCAGCTTCAGGAGGAAGCAAAAGGAGATTGGTTCTCTGCCTTGCCGGGGTGGCAAAAAGGAGGTTCTTGTAAGCGTTTCTCCACCTAGCCGTGGGGGCTAAAGGAGAGTCACTTTTTGTGTAGTGCAATACTTGGAGGGTGCCTCCAAGGAGTGGACGTAGGTCGAGTCGACCGAACCACTATAAATTTCTGTGTTCTTTTTCTTGCTTCCACACGTTTAAATTCCGCATTATTTTCGTGGTGTGATTTGGTTTATAAGATTTTATCTCCTTGTTTTAAAAAGAAGTTTTTAAAATACCAATTCACCCCCGCTCTTGGTTAGTTTGGGACTAAGTTCATAGGGCTTAACATCCCCATCGAACTTTCAAGTGGTATCAGAGCTTGATTCGAAAATTAAAGTTTAAAAACTTTTTGAATTTGATCCATGTCTAACTTTGGGAATCGCAACACTACGGAAGGGTATTCTATTACCCGACCTCCACTGTTCGATAACCTACCTTTTGATTTTTGGAAAACTCGCATGTCAACTTTTCTACAATCTACTGATTATCGCATGTGGATGCTTATTCAAGAAGGTTATTCTCCACCTTCTCGTGAGATTAACGGTTTTAAAACTGAAGTTGCTTTTGCCGAATGGACTTTTGATGAACGAGATTTAGCTCAACTAAATGCGAAATGTTTGAATTGTTTTTTCTGTGCTTTAAAATCTGAGGATTACATGCGTGTTTCAACTTGCAAGACTGGTAAAGAAATTTGGGATAAACTGTGCATTACTTATGAAGGCACTAATGAAGTTAAACAATCCCGTTTAAACATTCTCTTGCATGACTACGAACTTTTTCGTATGAAACCTCATGAATCGATTTCTGACATGTACACTAGGTTTACTCAGATTGCTACTTCATTGCATGCACTAGGAAAAGAACTTTCGAACTATGAAAAAGTTAACAAGATTTTGAGATGCTTGCCTTCTTCTTATGATGCAAAAATTACTGCAATCACTGAATCTAAAGATTTAAACACCTATTCTATTGATAACTTGCTTGGCTCACTCATTGCTTACGAGCAAGGGGTGAATCAAAGAAATCTTGATGCAGGTGAGAAGAAAAAGGAGAAAACCATTGCATTGAAGGCACACAAATCAGATTCTGAATCTTCCGGGTCTGAAAGCGATGGAGTTGCCTTCATCACAAGGCAATTCAAAAGCTTTCTAAGGAAGAAACAAAAGCATCATCAAAACTGGAGAAAAGGTAAGGATCATAAATATACTAAAGGATCTTCTGATGTTGTTTGTTTTGAATGCAGGAAACCGGGACATGTAAGAGCCGATTGTCCTACACTTCAAGATCATTCAAGCAAAGAAAAGGAAAAAGGTGAGGAAAAAGCTAAGTCTAGGAAGGAGAATAAGAAAATCCAAAGAGGCTTCTGGGCAGAATCTGGTACTGATTCCTCTGAGACTGAACCAGAGGAAGAGACTACAAACTTGTGTTTCATGGGAGAAAATCAAAGTGATGAGGAAGAGGTATGTAGACCAACCTATGATGAATTATTTGAAATTTGTGAAAAAATCCATGCATCATATAGGAAATTAAAGAAAACTCATGCTAGCCTAAAATTAGAACATTCAAATCTACAAAAAGAGCATGAAGTTTTTCTCAAAGATCATGCAACGATTGATTCAAATCACATGGCTCTCCTTGATGAATTTGATGAATTAAACAAGAAGCATTTGGAATTAGTTGATAAAAGTAATGCATTAAAAGCTTCACACATCTCACTTAACAATGATCTTAAGAAATCTAAAGAGATTGAGAAAAATTTGAGGATTGAGAATGATGCATTAAAAAGAACTAACTTGAGAATTCAAAATGATTTGGAAACATGTAAGAAAGCTAGAATGACACCAACTAGGAAGAGGCATTTTTACCCAAACCAATTAAGAAAACCTTTTCCTGGAATTCAATGTTTTTCATGTGGCATGCTAGGACACATCTCACACACTTGCACAGTTCACCGCAGTACACATTGGGTGTGGAGACCTAAGATGCATGATTCAATACATACCACATCTGCATTGCACTCTACATTTTCTAAGAAGGAGCCCAAATCTATTTGGGTTCCTAAAACTAACTGTTGTTGAGTTTTGCAGATGTGCTCTCACCAAAGACCTCGTGGGAGCATAGGATAACTGAACATAAGGAGGCTTGCAGCTCAATTGCTAAAATCCGTTGTTTTATCACTTGCTTGAAATCGTTAGTTTTTTTTTTTTTGTGACTTTTATTTTTTAGTTTTTGTGTTCACTCTTTGTCGTCTTTAGTTTGCTTATTTTTTGCTTTTGCTTTGTTCACTTTGGACTTTATTTTTTGGCATTCCATATGATGAAACTTCTCAAGCTTTTAAATATTGGAGTTTTTCTTTTGATAAGGTTTAGCTTTTCTAAATTGGTTAAAGAGAGTAAACTGGTGATGTTTTTCCCTCTTCTGACTTTGTTTAGTGGCATGATTTTTCTTTTATAAAACAAAAGTTTAAACTCAGTTTAACCAATGGCTTTTTAAGATATCCTTCTAATCTTGCTACATTAAGTCATCTTATGCATAATAGTCAAAATTCTTTGATATCATTCAAGCCTTTGAAATCTTACCATTACAGTCATCACGTGATTTTGATTTTGTGTTGTGGATTGTTCTTCCCTATGTTAGAGAGAGAGCTCCTATTCTCTAATATTTGGAGGATATACTCACAACTAAGTATTTTTCTTTAAGGGTATATTAAAGAGTTATTAGCTTGCAAGAGTTAAAAAGGAAAGAGGCCAATGAAGCCAAATTGAAAAGAAAACTATATACACAAAAGTGTATGAAAAATCAAAAGATGCTCAAAGAGCCAATAAAAGTGAAAAGAGGCATAAAATTAGCCCACTAATTGCAAGCTATCACCTCTTTGGTAAAACTCTTAAAACTTAGAAAACTCATAAATTATGTGATACGTTCAAAGATTTGATTTCAAATTCCATGATTGAGAAAAACTATTTTGGTTTATTATTTATAAGATACTTTAGTTGTTAACAAGTCTTGATTGGATCTTCTTAAAACCTCTTGTGTTATTCCAAGTTAGGACTCTGTTGTTTTTAAGAGATTTTTTGTACCCTGAAGAATGTCCGATTTAGGGTTAATGGAATCAGTTTTTCTACCTTCCTCTAATTGGATTTTGTTAAACCTCTTGATCTCCTAAAAACTTCAAAAATTTAAATTCAAGAAAAGAATTCTCATATGATGCCTTCATAAAAAAAAAATAGAAAAATTAAAATCCAAAAATATTCGGTGTTTGTTTTAATTTTTTTTTTGTGTCTTTTGACTGTCTTTTCTTTTGTTTTATTTTTGAGGGTCTTGATCATCACCATTCCTTTCTTGATTTCAATTTCAACTCACATCGGCCTGGCCGATATTTCTATCGTCCCGGCCGATAGGACAAATTCTTTCCAAAATCCATCTGCTGACCTTTTTCTGTGCTTAATGAAAATCATCGTCCTGGACGATACATTATCGTCCTGGACGATTTGATCAAAACTCATGATGATAGTCCTGGCCGATAGTTTATTTGTCTGGCCGATGCATTCTATGTGCATCGTCCTGGCCGATACACTGGACCGTCCCGGACGATCCACGTGTCAGTACGTTTTTATCTTTAAATTCGGCCCCGGACAATCCATTATTGGACCATCGGCCGGGCCGATCCACTGTTCGTCCTGGATGATACACGTGGCAAGCATTTAAAACGTTTTAACTTTGGCCGGTACGATCAATTATTGTGCATCGTCCTGGACGATACACCTAATCGGCCCGGACGATCTGCTTTTTCAACGGTCGTCCAGACTGACTCCTCGGGCCGATAGCTTGTGCCTAATCGGCCTGGCCGATATCTGATCGGCCCGGACGATTGGACCGCCTTTTTGACCAATCGGCCTGTACGTAATTATTGACACATATCGGCCTGGACGATTCCGCGATCGGCCAGGACGATATGGACGTTTCTTTAAATTCAGGCCGATCCAGCCATGTTTTTCACTCCTCATCCCTTCTCCTTTGTGTTTTTGCTTAAGATCTCTCAAATGGCTGGTGGGAAGCGCGTCCGTCAGACCTCTAGAAGTTCCTCGAGGGCAAGGGTTGACCCTCGCTTCCGTGAAGCAGAAGATGAAGCTGCATATCACCGCTATAAAGAATGTGGAATTACTATTTCCAGGATTATCAATCCAGTCCACATCTCTTACCCGGTAATGGATCTCTTCGCCCACACTTCCCTTTTATTCATTCTGTCTCTTGTTTTCCCCTTCAATTCTGAATTCCTTCTAGAATTTTTTGCGAACCTGCTCATCAACTCCACCTTCACAGCCCTGTCCTCCTATGTGAATCGACGCCCTGTCGAAATCACATATCAGGACTGTGTTGATCTCTTACAGCTATCCACCACCGGAGTTAAGCTGCACTTAATTGCCCTTGACCCTGATCTTGACTGGTCCACGGCAAATCACTTTCTTCGCCAGACCAATGTCTGTTACCATGTTGGAGAGACTAGCTCTTTAGTCAGAGATGCTAGGACAATCCAACATGTCCTTCGCACCTCCGTCATTCCAAAAGCCGGCGACCGTGTCCACATTACCCCTCTACTTTCCCTCACTACCTTCTATATCATGGCTCATAGGGAATTCAACACTGCTGACCTATTTTTTCGTTACATTGATCACCTAACAACAATTCGTGATCCAGGCCACAGAAGAAAGCCAAATCTAGCCTTAGGACACATCATAGCCTATGTTCTTGAAACCAAATACCAAATTCAATATCCCAATCCACCAGATTTCCCAACTCTCTTCTACTCAAACAATTCCTTCAGCACCCTTCACAGTACTCGTCTCCACCCTGATGAACCACGGGGGGCTCGAGAGGAGGAGGCTCCCGCTCCAGCTCCCTTTCCTGACCCTGTCCCTCTCCACCAACACTCACCGGTTGATCAGTTGATTGAGAGGTTTGATCGATGGGAGACCCGATTTGATGCATATGTTGCTGCCCAGGAGCAGCAACACTCTGAGGACATCGCCCGCTACGAGCATCACCGCGCTGAGGATTTAGCTCGATTTGACAGTTTTCTCACTCACCAGCAGCAGCAGCATGACCAGGACATCGCCTGGTTCAATGCTCAGTTTACTACCCTTGCCAGTTACTTTCAGCAGCCACCTCCACCTCCTCCATCTGATGATCAGGATCCCTCGTTCTTTTAGTTATTGTTTCTTGTTTTTTTAGTAGTCTTTCGTGATGTTTTTTTTTTTTTTTTTTTTTTTTTTCTGTTTCTGGACTCTCTTTTTGTGATGACAAAAAGGGGGAGTAGGATAGGATGTAATCAGAAAAAGTTGATGTTGTAACCTTGTTTTTTCTAATGAATCTTTTTTATTTTGATTTACCTACTTGTGTTTTGTCATCATCAAAAAGGGGGAGATTGTTGCAAATCTATTTTTCATGTCTTATGTTTTGATGATTGACAAACACTGCTTTTCATGGACAGCTTGTTGCTTCTAACTTTTCAGGAATCGACGATCGAATAATCAAAAAGGAGCCAAGTTCAGAAATGCGTAGGTTTAGGGTTGAGTCAGTCTGTACTTTTGTTTTTTACCTTTTTGAGTCCTCTTGTAATAGTCAAAAAGACTGATGCTTTGTAACCCTTCACACACACACTTGAGAGACTTAGAAATTCTGGTTTTACTCATATCGGCCAGGACGATTTCTTTGATCGGCCTGGCCGATCAGCTTAAAACAGAAAGTCTAATTAAGGATTCTTAATTAAGGCAGCCTACGTTAACAGATCATCCTGGACGATACGTGTATCGGCCAGGACGATAAGCTCAAAACAGAAAGAAGTAGCCGCCATAGACAAGTATGGTATACCATATCTTTAAATTATCGGCCAGGACGATCCTCGGATCGGCCTGGACGATATTAACAAATTATGCCATAATTGTTCAGAAAATCAAGGAAGTAACTAAGGATGATTGATACGATCATATCGTCCTGGACGATCGCAAGATCGGCCAGGCCGATATAGTCAAAAACCTTAAGTTACTTCAGGACGATCAATATCGGCCAGCTCGTATTCAGGGCTATTGTCAGGACGATTTTCCTCTGATTTGAACTGATCGGCCAGGACGATCGTGATATCGGCCTGGACGATCAAGCTATTTTTCAATCGTCCTGTTTCACATCCAGGGCTATGCTCTGGCCGATCTTCATTGTTTTGTACTGATCGGCCAGGCCGATGTCCATATCGGCCTGGACGATAAAGTCGGCAACTTGCAATTAATGAGCTCTTTTGAAGCTCTTCTATTTAAAGAGCTCTTGTTCAACGTTTTTAAAGAGACCTTTTTGCTGCTGCCTTGACCTAAGAAGGCCTTGAGGAGAGAAAGAAAGAGAGAAGAGAGAGAGAGGATCTTGTGAGGGGGAGCTTGTGAGGGGTTTCACAAGGGTTGCTTCAAGGATCTCTCTGCGTCGTCTTCGTCTAGAGTTTCTCATCCGTGGAAGGGTCGGTAGAGGTAAGGAGTGTTGCTTTTGGTTCTGGTTCTCTGCTAGCTTCAGGAGGAAGCAAAAGGAGATTGGTTCTCTGCCTTGTCGGGGTGGCAAAAAGGAGGTTCTTGTAAGGGTTTCTCCACCTAGCCGTGGGGGCTAAAGGAGAGTCACTTTTTGTGTAGTGCAATACTTGGAGGGTGCCTCCAAGGAGTGGACGTAGGTCGAGTCGACCGAACCACTATAAATTTATGTGTTCTTTTTCTTGCTTCCGCACGTTTAAATTCCGCATTATTTTCGTGGTGTGATTTGGTTTATATGATTTTATCTCCTTGTTTTAAAAAGAAGTTTTTAAAATACCAATTCACCCCCCCTCTTGGTTAGTTTGGGACTAAGTTCATAGGGCTTAACATCCCCATCGAACTTTCAATTTATTAATTAATTTGTATTTGATTTGATGATTTGATTGCCTTTAGGATTACTTGTTTTTACTAGTTTTTTGGCGATTGCATGCCGCTCTTTGTTTTCGCCTGGATACATGAGGCTCGTGAGGGTGTGAAAGTTTTATACTCATAATCTTAAAAGTCTAAAATTTTATTGAGTCTAAATAACATAGAAAGATAACGAATCTAGGGAATTAGCCGGGGATCGACCCCGGGGTCGCATGCATATTTCTGCATTACTCTTTCCTTGCTTTAGACCCTTCCCCGCCTGCGGGTAGAGTCCGGATAGTCTGACCTATGAGGACGAGGTGCCGGACCTGGGGAAGTCCAGTCTTCTAAAAAAAATTATTTTATAAGCCTGTTTTTAAAAAATTTCAAGCATATTTGATTTGAGGTTGTTAACCAGCACGCATTGCATTAGATATAAATTAAAGAGTCAAAATTTTAATTTCATAGTCCTTAGCATCTTAGCACCCAACATAAGTTAAAGGGGCCAATTAGGAAAATCTCTAGATGTCGGCCCCGCCTCACCAAAACTTTAATTATAACGTCCCTACCACTCTTTCATAAAAGACCAGATTCATCTCTTTTAAATCGATTAGGTGGTTAGCTGGCTCCCCAATCCAGGCCGGGGTAAGTCCAGATCTTGCACTACATTAGTTAGGATCGGACGACTGTGGTCCAGTGTCCAAAATAGATTTAGGATCTGGGGCAGATCTTTGATTATAAGACCCCAAATTTCGAGAATATAGTCTCAAATTTCTAATAAAATACTTAACTCTAATTAAAGCTTCATTTCAATCCTAAAACATAAAGCCCAACACTTAGATTAAGTTGGGACACTTCCGGATGGTTCTGGAATCTCAAAGTGTCCCCTACCTCTCCTCATTTAACTCCGTTAATAACTGCTCAATTTTGATCCATTCCCTTTTGAGTTTCCAAAATTTGTCTCTTTTTGATATCACTCCTAGAAATTCTAACAAAATTTTGCCGTTATTTTAATCGAGAGTTTTCGTAGGGGATTTTATCTCCCTACGATGTAATTAACTACGAGGGCTTGCGCTCGTAGGAGATTTAGAACCACACACACCTGATTTTAAAAATTGATTTTTCAAAACTCAATTGGATTTCTTTGGGAGAACTTAAAATACTAGTGATCATTATTATTATCATATCTAAAGAATTATCATCGAACGATATTTTCTCCCTTCGGAGAGATGTATCTTTCTTTGATAAGGCTTTGGATGTGAACTTAATGATCACACTTCTTGAATATTGTAGCTGGATATCAAATTGAACCTCATTTTGACCCTTCGGGGTCATATGAATTTCTCTTTAGCATCCGCTCACAATATTCAAGATGAATTTCATAATTCTAAATCTGAACGCCGTTATGAAATTTTATTTTCATCTTTCGAGGTGATATATTCTTTCTAACAGGATGATTCAATTTTAGAATTAGAATTTGACTTTAACTCCCAAAGAAAACCAATACTTTCAAAACATGTTTTCAAATTTCCACCAACAAAGACATAATTTAGAAATTGGGAACTCTCAAAACTTGGGGGTTGCTCTACAAATACAACCTCTTTTATTACCCCATTTAAAAAGGCACTCTTAATGTCCATTTAAAAAATCTTAAATCTCTTATAACAGACAAAGGCTAATAGCACTCTAATGGCTTCCATTCTAGCTACAAGTGGCAAATGTCCCTCAAAATCAATCTCTTCTATTTGGTTGTACCCCTTAGCCACTAATCTTGCCTTATTCCTAACCACCACACCATAATTATTCATTCTATGAAGACCCATTTGGTTCTAACTACACTTTGTCCCTTTGGTCTTTCTACAAGCTCCCAAACATCATTCCTAATAAATTGGTTCAACTCCTCTTGCATGGCTAAAATCTAAAAATCATCAAAAAGGACTTGATTGATGTTGGTGGGTTTAGTCATTAAGATAAAGGTAAAATGGTTCACTTTCTTTCTAAGTCCATGCCTAGTCCTAACACCTTCAGAAGGGTCTCCTATGATTAGTTCTTCTGGGTGATTTAAAGAATATCTCCAATCTTTAGGCAAGGTGTGTGAAGGCTAAACCCTTTCTTCCAGATTTGCATTTTCTACTCCTTGGGTAATCTCACCTACTCCTTGGGTTTCTACCTTCTTCTCCAAATTTTCACTCTCTCCAATTTCATCTTCATCCTCAACTCTACTCTTCTTAGGATCATTTTCATCAAACACTACGTGGGTAGTCTCCTCTACCACCAAAGTTCTCTTATTCAACACCCTAAAGGATTTTCCCACACTAGAATATCCTAAGAATAATCCTTCATCAGATTTTGTGTCAAATTTTCGTAAGTATGACTTCCCATTGTTATGAATAAAAACCTTACAACCAAAGACATGAAGGTGGGAAAGATTAGGTGTCCTACCCTTAAGGATCTCATAGGGTGTCTTATCCAGTTTGGCTCTAACATTCACCCTATCCAGTTTGGTCACTATGGATGGTCAAGATCTCACAACCTAGATTTTTCTGAATCCAAGTGAAGAAGGCTCTAAACTCATTAAAAGACTTATTCTCATGGGACAAAAATCTAATCTAAGTAAACTTCGAGTAGTCATCAACAATCACAAATCCATAAACTTTTCCTCCTAAGTTGGTAGTGCTAATGGGTCCAAAAAAATCAATGTGAAGGACTTCTAAAGGTCTAGAGGTGCTAATATCCTTAATGGAGTGAAAAGAGGAGTGGACTTATTTTCCTAATTAGCAGGCATCACAAAGGTGGTCTTTCGAAAATTTAAGCTTGGGTACACCTCTAACTAGGTCTTTCTGGGTCACTTTCCTAAGAGTTTTCATACTGGCATGACTTAATCTCCCGTGCCACAACCAAGAATCATCACTAGAAGTTTTTAAGCAAAATAAAGCAGCATATAATATTATTTAAATCAAGCATGTAAAGATTATTGATCCACTTTTCCTGCAAAATAGTGTTATTATTTAAGCTTATGATGTAAGTGTTTGCCAAGAATTTTATGATGAAGCCTTTATCGCATAGCTCATTGATGATGAGAAAGTTGTATTTTAGTTCATCTACAAGCAAAACATTTTCAATCAAAAGGTTCTTAGAGTTTCTAATTATACTTGTGCCCAACACTTTCTTAGTGGTGTTGTCTCCAAGAGTGACCTTGCCTCCAGCCATGGCCTCCAGCAAAACAAATTGATTAGCAACTCCAGTCATGTGTCGTGAGCATCCGCTGTCCCGGTACCACATGCTCTCATGAGTCTTTTTGTGAGAGCAATCTTGCAAAATCATCAAACGTTAAATTTAGGAACCCAAACATGTTTTGGTCCCTTCTTATAAAAAGAAAAATAGAATACATGTGTATTATGCTGTGAATCATGCAATTTGGGTCTCCACACCCAATGTGTACTATGGTGAATGGTGAAAGTGTGTGAGATGTGTCCTAGCATAGCACATGAAAAATATCTAACACCAGGAAAAAAATTTCTTAATCTATTTGGGTAGTGGTGCTTCCTTTAAAAGTTTTAAAATGCATGCACTGGAGGTTTGTTATTTTCAAGCATTTTTAGATTTTTTAATCTTTAGCATTATTTTTCTAAATTAGTATGAAATAATTTAGGGAATCATGTGCATCAGATAATTTAATATGCTTTTTTTTAATGCATCAAATTTTTCAAGTAAAGTCATGTGATTTCTATCAATTTGGGAGTTAAATTTTAAAAGGATTTCATGCTCTTTTTGCAAATTTGAAAATTCCAATTTTAGACTAGCATGAGATTTTTTTGAGTTTCCTATATAATGCAAGAATTTTCTCACAAATTTCAACTAATTGATCATAGGTTGGCTCATATACTTCTTCTTGGTCAGATTTTTCATGTTGATTATCAGCCATTAAACATAAGTTTGTGGTTTTCTCCTTTGCTTTAGTCTTAGAGGATCAGATGCAGAATCTGCCCAAAAAGCTTTTTTAGATCGCTTCTTATCTTTCCTGTATTTGGGTTTCTCCTCATCCTTCTCCATGTTTGGTTGCTCCTTAAGAGTAGGACAATCAGCTTTAACATGTCCACGCTTCTTACAGTCAAAGCAAACAACATCAGAAGAACTTTTATAGTTTTTGCTATTCTTACCTCTTTTCCACTTCTAATGGTATTTTTGCTTCTTCCTTAAAAAAACTTTTGAATTACCTAGTGATGAAGGCAACATCATCGTTCTCAGATCAGGAAGAATCAATGTTTGTGTTGTTGGCCTTTAGTGCCATAATTTTCTCCTTCTTCTTCTCACCTACATCAAAATTTCTTTGGTTCAACCCTTGCTCGTAAGCAATGAGTGAACCAAGTAAGTTATTGATTGAATAAGTATTAAAATCTTTAGATTTAGTAATTACAGTGATCTTAGCATCAAAGGAAGAAGGCAAGCATCTTAAAATTTTATTGACTTTTTTATAATTTATGAGTTCTCTTCGTAATGCATGCAAACAAGTAATAATTTGAGTAAATCTTATATACATATCTAAAATTGATTCATAAGCTTTCATACGAAAAAGTTCATAGTCGTGCAAAAGAATATTCAATCGAGATTTTTTAACTTCATTAGTTCCTTCATAAGTTACACATAATTTATCCCAAATTTTTTTACCAGTAGCACAAGTTGAAACACGTATATAACCTTCAAATTTCAAAGCACAGAAAAAAAATTTCAAGTTTCGCAAAACCTCCCAAACCAGGAAAGGAAAATCTCTATTCACTCCCATTTCCACTGCTGTTACTAACATCATCTGCTAAAGCACTCTCCCCAACCACATTCTTCACTCCATCTCTTTGACCAGATCCACCTCCAAACCTTTTCCCTCCACTAGCATCCTTCCCTCCTCAGCTCCTCATTGAGGGGTAACGAGGGACTGACCTTTGGTCACCCCCCACCAGAACTTAGTGGCTACATTACTTTTGTTTGAAAATCATGTCTAAACATCAAAGTTGAGTTAAATCTCTTTCATCAAAAGTCCATTCAGAAAAAAAAATTTTAGTTTTAATATCATTATGTTCACAAGAAGGTGGTGTATAACCTTCTTTAACAAGCATCCACATAGGATAGTCAATTGATTGTAAAAACATAGACATGTAAGTTTTCCAAAAATTAAAAAGAATATTATCAAACGATGTGTAATAGAATTTCCTTCCATTGTGTTATGATTACTAAAATTAGCCATGAATAAAAATTTAAAAAGTTTTCAAATATTATTTTTATCAATCCTATTCTAATACCACTTGAAAGTTTGTTAGCTGTTAAGCCCTTATAAACTAGTCCTGAGGCTAACCAAGAGGGGGGGGGGGGTGAATTGGTATTTTAAAACATTTTGATTAAATCAAGAACTTAAGCCAAAACACAATCCACCACAAAAAATAACGAGTGTGGAAATTAAATGCGTAAGTAAAAATAAAGAAAGAACACACCAGATTTATAGTGGTTCGATCAAATCTTGACCTACATCCACTCCTCGGACGCACCCTCCGAGTATTGCACTAACTTAGTGTCTCTCCTTTAGTCCCCACAGTTAGGTAGAGAAGCCCTTACAAAAACTCCTTTCCACCAACCTCGGTGTAGCAGAGAATTGACTCCTTTTGCTTCCTCCTAAAGCGGGCAGAGAACCTCGATCAATTGTTAAAGAAGACTCCCTTGAGCCTCAAAGAACAAGGAATATCGATCAGAGAAGATGCCTTAGAACCTTGCTTGGTGCAACCCTTGTGAAATCCCTCACAAACTCCACCTTATAAGTTCCTCCCTCTCTCTCCCTCTCCTCTAGGCTCTCCCAGGTAGAGACAACAGCAAAAGATCCTTGAGCTTTAGAAAACATGAGTCCTTTATATAGATTTTTAAGAACTGACTTTATCGTCAAGGATAATATTTTTATCTTCCTGTATATTAGTATAAATTAAGCTCAATCAGCCTGAACTACTTGGGACAATTAGAAGATTTTTTATTTATATCATCCAGGATGATAATATATCATCATGTACGATTAGTACAAATCAAGGAATATCATCCTAAATATTTCTCTGAATAGATGATGTATAATTTTGGTCTTCTAGGAGCAATCAAGGTTTTTTAACAGATCATCATGGTCGATCCTACGATTGTCCAGGATGATATGATCAAATCAATCAACCTTAATTACTTTCCTTAATCACCAGATCAATTTAAGCATAATTGAACCCCATTTTATAGGATGATGTCCTGGATGATAATTAAAAATAAAAATTTCCTAAATAGATATGGCGGCTGATTCTTTTTGATTTGAGCATATTGTCTCGACCAATATAAATATTATCCAGGACGATATGCTTAATGACAGCTGCCTTAACTAGGATGCCCTAATTAGGGTTTCTATTTTTGATCGATTGTCCAGGACAATTTTTTGTATCATCCCGGACGATGTTAGCAAAATAAAAAAACTCTAAGTCAGACAGAAAAAATTCATTTAAGTGTGTGTGTGTATGTAGGGTTACTTAGCATCAGGAACCACAAGGATTAAAAATAGACTCAAAAAAGAAAAAGGTTTACAAACTGACTCAGACCAAGTCTACCTAATCTTTAGCTGGTTCAAATTGCAGTCTTGATCCTATGGACCTGAAATGTTAGTTGACAAGCCAGTCATAGTAAAATAGAAGTGTTTGTAATCATCAAAATTTTATTTCTGAAAATCCGATATGCAATAATGTTTGCCTCCATGTTGGAAGACATAAGTACATTGGATTCTCAAGCCTTTTAATAAAATATTAACCAAATTTATTTAATGAGTAAACAAACCTAATTAATTAAGGTGATTGTTACGTAACATTGGCTTACGAGTGTATTAACTTAGCCCTAAGAATGATGAAATAAACCTCACAACTATGGTTTAACAAAGATTGTCACTACTCAACATAAATTACTTTTGATAAATTACTAATAAAACATTTAAAAATTAGATCTTTATACCCTTGTTCTTGACACCATTTAGGAAGGTAAAGGTGTATTGGATTGCAAGCTCTTAAGGACTAAAACATCTAATTACTCTATGCAACCAATCCTTTCTTTTATGGTGGAATGGTAGCATTGCAATTATGAGTCTTAGGACATGGGTTAGGGACTTTTGAACTTTAAAGCCACTAATTAACATGGTTCTTTAAAGCCTAAAATCAAATAATTCAAACAAATATGACTATCTAAAATTTAATTAAAATTTTTAAAACTTTTAAACTTAAATTAAATTAAAATTTTCCTTGGCTTATAACTAACTTATAACCTCAAATTTAATAACTTAAACATTAAATCTCATAGGACATATCAAATATATATAACAATTTACACACACTAGAATATGTTTACTTTGGCCACTAACTATAGTTTTAGGCTTGGTCGTAGTATGTTTTGGTGTAATGTGGGTACCTTTTCAAAGAGGGTATCTTTGGTATATATTTTTTAATTTATTTTATGCATTATGGATTTCATATCATATATAATTAAAAATGCATTTTTATGCTATTCTCTTTAATGCAAAAAAGAATAGGAAAGTAGAATATATCAAGGATGCTTGTGAAAGTAAAGATTTAAGATAATATATATTTAGGACTGGATGTAAAGTTTTCATTGTATTTATGTATATTTCAATTTTAAAGAGTTGTAAGAGGTTAAATATGGCTTCTTATGCATACATATAGAACTCTAAAAGATAATCCTTCCTTCTTTGGAGGGTATTCTCTTTTGTAATTCTATAGTGTAGACTTCGAGCCAGAAGAGAACAAGTAGCCAGATATATGCTTGTTTCACTCATAGGAGTATATATTCAAGTATGTTATAGTGGACCTTAGACACCTTACACTTGCAAAACCTAGGCTGTATTTATGTTTCTAAATTAATAATACTTTCTTTATATATTCGCTCCATGTATACATGACAATCATATTCTTTAAATTCTTGATTTTGATCTCTAAATTAAAATCCTTGACTCTGTAGGATAGAGCCATCATTTATTGCATTCATAAGGCATTGATTGTGCTTAGTATATTATCTAGAAGCTCACTCTAGGCAAGTATATAATTAGCCTAAATGAATTCTACGTCAATAGTTCTTTCTTAGATGTTAAACCAATATTTGATATTTTAAACTTTTTTTTTAAATAAATCATCATACTTTTAAAGATCTAATTCTCACTAAATATGAAGAGAATAGGTTATTCCATATGGATTAGAACCTAAGAACCTCTATTATACACCAAAACAAGAAGAGAATAACCGTGGGGGATCGCACCTATGGGGAACGAACACCCACATCAAATAAACTTCATTCGAGATGATCTATCGGATGGGGTAAATCTCATGACTATCAAATTATGCTATTTATTATCCATCAAAGTGTGTCACAAATAAAAAGATGCGCAAAGTGAGCAAAAAAAATAAAATATGAACAAAACATATAATAAATTAAAATAAGCACAAAGTATATCAAAAAACACAAGATTCATAAAGTGCTCAAAAATTAATAAAGTGGCCCAAAGTGATCCCAAAATGAATAAGTAAAGGGCTTACGTTTGTTGTAAACCTTTAAATCTTGGGAAACCCATGTGTCTTATAATATTTTTTATACTTGAATTTGAAAATCATTATTTTAGATATATCATTATACAATGATATTTTATTAGATATAAAATGTTTTTCATGAAAGAAGGTTGGAAAGATTCAATTTCTTTTTCTAATTAAACCCTCTCTTAAAATAGATTTCAAATAAAAAAAATACATATATAAGGGACAGAGCTCAGTCTAGCTTGCAGGGAGTTTAAGCAAGGTTAGCAAAATTTAAATCTATGACCTTTTTGGGTTTGATGGAGTCAAACTACTTCTTACTAAAATTTTGAATTTGTTCCTATTTGTCATTTTTGATCGGGTCAAGATAATCAAGAGCTAAATTTTTTATTCTAAAAAAAATAATGCTCTTACTCTTTAATAAAATTTCCACTCTTTGAAAATATATGATTCAAACTTATCTCAATTAATTGGTGAGTATTTAACATCACTTAGTGTCTCTGCTATTAAATATGCTTAAATATTCACCTTATTATTTTGAAAATTCAAGCAAAAAATATTTGTACCATAATAGCTGATTATATCTCATTCTTAATGATTGAAGTGACATTCCCTTGATTGCCCTTTTTCTTTTAAATTCTGGTTATTTTGAGTTATGGTTGTTTTTAGGATATGATTCCAGCTACCATTCCAATCTGATCAACTAGAAAATAGAGATCATTTGGTGTACATCCATTCTCTTGATATTTAATATGAAACCTTTTTTTTTTTGGGAATCATTTTCCCTTTAAGAACTAATTTTCATGTACATATTTGGGAGGTACTATCCCATTTAGGTATTAATTATGTCCACTTATTTGGGAGTCTGTATCTTATTTATGTATTTATTTCTATCCACTTGTTTGGGAGTCATTATCCCATTCAAGCATTCATTTATATCCACTTATTTAAGATCCACCATCCCATTCATGCTATGATTCCATTTATTGGTGTGGGAGCCATCCTCCTATTCATGGTTTGATTTAATTTCCTTGTTATAAAGTCACTCTCCCATTCAAATCATGATTCCATTTCTTAGTTGGGCTCATTCCATTAGATTCATCTATGTGTTATTGCTCTAATATGTTCTTTCTCCAATCTATTTCAAGACAACTTTACCTCAATTTTATATGAGTATTCATCTTCTTCCGAAGATGATTCTTCTTTTTAGTCATACCCTTGGGAAAGGTTTTCCATTCAATATTGCATATTGATTCCCATGTTTAAGGGTCCCTTTTTTTCTCTCCTTACATGACTGTCAGACATGTAATTAGATGGTTATTGAGTTCTTTCTTTATCTTATCATTAGACGTATACATTGGGTAGGGCCCCTGCTGTAGGCATATACACCAAGCAGGGGTGATACTCTTTCTCTTTTCATCGCCGTAGGCATATGCACTGGGTGATATTTAAGAGTTCATTTTTTGTACTACTACAGTTATATGTGTAGGGTAGGGACTCTGTTGGAGGCACATACACCAATCAAGGGTGATTAATTTCTTTTTCATATCATCATAGGTATATGTAGTGGGTGTTTTTTGAGTTTTCATGTCCTCTTTAAATCACTGCAGGCATATATGCCTAGTGGTTGTTATGTGTTCCTTCTTTGTCCTACTTTAAACATATGTGTAGGTAGGGACCCTACTATAAGCACATACACCGGCAGGGGTAATTCTCTTTCCACTTCACATCATTGAAGGTATATGTGTTGGGTGGTTATTGAGTTTCCCTTTATCCTACTGATAGATATATATGTATTGGGTAGGGACTCTAATGCAGGCACATGCATTGAGCAGGGGTGGCTCCTTCCTTTTTGTCCTATTACGAGCATATATTTCAGGTGAACATCAGGCTTTTTGGTTGGTTACCCTAAGTATCCTTAGGGTTATACTTCACCACCTTCATTCCCTTAATTTTCTTTTTCTTATTAGGTGGTTATTGAGTTCCTTATTTATCCTATTATGGGCATAAATATTGGATAGGGACTCTTTTATAGGCATATACATTAAGAAGAGATGACTCTTTCCTCTTCACATCACTACAGATATATGCGCCAGGTGGTTGTTGAGTGTTCCTTCTTTGTCCTACTGCAGGCATATCAGTCAAGTAAGTACTTTAATGTAGGCACTTATACTGGGCAGAGGTGACTCTTTCCTCTTCACATCACTATAAGCATATTTGTCAGGATGTTGTTAAGTGTTCCTTCTTTATCATACTTCATGCATATGTACCAGTCAGGGACCTTACTGTAGGCATACATTCCAGGTAAGGGTGATTTCTTTCCTCTTCTCATTTTTGCAAACATATATATCATGTAGTATTGAGCATACCTTTTATTGCAAACTTAATTGAAAAACTATAATTTTGTTGATAACAAACATTATTATATATATTACTACTCTCTCTGGTTTTTGTGATATTTTTGTGTTTTTGTGCACTAACATTTTAGGAAATCCGTCCATCACTCACTTGATATTTTGATCAACTCAAGTCTAGGTAGACTAAGGTTTATAGTTAATTTTGTTCTATATTTTCTCCTTTCATGAGTTATATCATGTAATTGGGTGGATATCATTGTTGAGTATCCTTGCACACACACAAGGGGAGAGATAAAAATGTATTTGAGATAGTCTTTTTTGTTAAGTATTTCATATTGTATAATCTTTGTTTCATACTATACAAAGTATTTCTAACTGTATGATTTTAATTTATTTTGCATGAAGTGTTGTGCTCTGTCAAAACCATAGCCACTAGAGGTTAAAAAGATACTAATTTTGTACTGATCGTATAATACAATTTGGTTTGTAATGTATGACCTAGTTACAATCTTTCTTAATTAATCCCGTGATACAAGGCAATCAAATCTTTGATAATGATTATGATTAATCATATTATGTGATATAGTTCATATTGTATGATTACCCATGTATAAAATTGGTCATCCCACGGATCATACCAAATGAAATCCATAATTTTTGTATTGATCATACCATACGATATCCAAAGTGCTCGACGATCACCCCTATATGAAGTTGACCTTCCCAGAGATCATCCCAAATAAATAAATGGAATTTCTATAGATTATATCGTATAATGTTTTGATCGTATTGTATGATGTCTTATAAAAGTTGAATAGTTCGTCTGAACGATCTTGCTGGAGAAGTTTGAATTTAATTAATCATACCATATTATATATGTATCATACTATGCGAATAGAAGATAGATGTCTTAAAGTTTAGGGGTTTTTTTTAAGGCCGATATTTAAGGATTTCTATTATTCTTATAAGAATCTTTTGCTACTGGGTTGAGCTGAGAGAGCTTAGAGAAGGAAGAGAGGAGAGCTTTAAGAGAGAGAGAGAGACCTTATGAGGGAGAGTTGTAAGGTATTCACAAAGGTTGCTCTAAATAAGTTTTCTGTCATCTTCATCAAGACTCTTCCTTAATTTATTGGTGGCTCTTGGGCAGATCTTGATGATCATTAGATCGAAGGTTTTATGCCTACTCTAGGAGGGAGTAAAAGGATTCAAGGTTCTCTACCTATTGTAGGAGGAAGTAAAAGGATTCCTAGGTTCTCTGCCTACTCCATAAGGAAGTAAAAGGATTCAAGGTACTCTACCTAATCAGAATAGTGGAAAGATTTATGAAGAGCTTCTCCACATAGCTGTGGGGGCAAAAAAAGAGACACTACTTTTAGTGTAATACCTATAAAGGAAGTTTTCGGGGAGTGGATGTAGGTAAAGTTGACTAAACCACTATAAATTTGGTGTGTTCTTTTTAGTTAATTTTTTACATTTAATTTTTGTATTATTCTTGATTTGTTCTGTGGCCAAAATCTCTACTTTTTATTATGAAATTACTGTTGCCTCTCCATAAATCATTTATTTTAAAAATATGCAAAAATCTTTCAAAAAAGATTAACTTTTTCTTTAAGAAACTTTTAAATAACCAATTCACCCCCCCCCCCCCCCTCCCCACTCTTAGTTAGCCTCGTGCCAGTTCATAAAGGTATAACTCTCACAAACTTTCAAGTAGTAATAGAGCTAGATTCATAAATTAAGTTTAGAAATCTTTTGAAAAACGATATATGGATAACTTAGATAATCGTTATATTGTGAAAGGATACTCAATTTCTAGACCACCACAATTTGATAAAATTCCTTTCAAATTTTGAAAAACTTGCATGACTACTTTTTTACAATCAATTGATTATCGCATGTGGATGCTGATACAGGATAGTTCTGTTAAACCTTTTCATATAATAAATGGCATTAAAACTAAAATACCTTTTTCTAAATGGACTACAAATGATAGAGAGTTAGCTCAACTAAATGCTAAATATTTGAATCATTTTTTCTATATTTTAAAATTTGAAGATTACATGTGTGTTTCTACTTGAACAACTGGTAAGGAGAACTAGGATAAACTCTACATAACATATGAAGGAACAAAGGAAGTGAAACAATCTAGGTTAAATATTCTTCTTCATGATTATAAACATTTTGCATGAAACCTAATAAATCTATTTTTAAAAATTATATTAGGTTTACAAAGATTGTTACTTCCATGCATGCCTTAGGAAGAGAGCTTAAAAATTATGAAAAAGTTAACAAAAATCTTCATTATTTACCTTCTTCCTCTGATGCAAAAATAATTGTCATTATTGAAACTAAATATCTAAATGTTTATTTCATAGATAACTTACTTGGGTCACTCATTGCCTACAAGAAAGGAGTAAGTCAAAGAAAACTTGATATAGGTGAAAGGAGAAAAGAGAAAAACTGTAGCCTTAAAAGCTAATGATTCTATTAGAGACACTTCTAGATAAGATAATGATGGCATTGTACTGATGACTAGGCAATTCAAGATATTAAAAAAAAAAAGTAAAATGTCATCAGCAATTGAACAAGGGTAAGAATGGTAAAAATTTCAAAAAAAAATTTAATGTTATATGTTTTGAATACAAGAAGCCAGGCCACATGAAAAATGATTGCCCAACTCTTAAAACTCACCCAAGAAAGGAGAAGGGTGAAGAAAAATCCAAATTCATAAAGGGTAAGCAAAGGATTCAAAAATCTTGCTGGGCAAATTCAACATCAGACTCTTCAAAAATGAAAGCAGGAGGAGGTAATAAACTTATGCTTAATGGTTGATGATCATCTTGATCATTCTGATCAAGATGAGGTATGTGAGCTTACTTATAATCAATTAATTTAAGTTTTGAATGATTCTATATTGCATATAGAAAGCTTAAAAAATCACATGCTAGACTTAAATCTAACTTTTTAATTCTAAAAAAATAGCATCCTATGGAAAGATCATTCCACTCTAGATAATAATCATATGCCTTGTTAGATGAATTTGATATTTTAAATAAGAAGCATTCTAAATTAACCTGTGATCATGATTCCTTGAAAATATCACATGTTGAATTAGAAAATACATACAAGAGATTAAACTGCTAATATTTGAAATAGATAATAGGAAGCATGCATTAAAAATTGAAAATTCTATACATGAAAGTGAAAACCAATTTTTAGTAATCAAAGTAAATGCTTTAAAAGAAACTAAAAAATCACCTTCACTTGAATAGTTTTATAATCCATCACATCATCATTCATTATTCAAAACTAGGAAGAAGCACCATAACCTAAATAGATTACTTAATACTTTTCCTGGTATTAAATGTTTTTCTTGTGGCATGCTAGGACATATCTCCCACACTTGCACCATTTACCATAGAACACATTTGGTGTGGATACTAAAACTTCAAAATTTATAGCAAATCATGCATGTTTTTAACTCTTCTTTCCATAAGATGGAACCCAAACTTTTTTAGGTTCCCAAATCTAACATTTGATGATTTTGTATTGATGCTCTCTCAGAAGATCTTGTAAGAACATATGGTAGATGCACAGTAGATATTCAAGGCACATGACTGGAGATGTAAATAAGTTCATTTCACCATAGGTAAGGGTAGGAAGCAAGGTGACACTTTGATATAACACCACTAGTAGAGTTGTTAGTTTAGGTATAATTGGCAACTCCAAAAATTTTAATATTGAAAATATTTTATTGGTAGATGCCTTGAAACATAACTTGTTTAGTATAAGCTAACTTTATGATAAAGGCTTTATCATTAAATTTTTTTTCTGCCAGCTGCATGATTAGCTTAAATGGAAATATCGTGCTCCAAGGAAAAAGAATTAATAATGTTTACATGCTTGATTTAAACTTTGTTGAACCAACTGCTTCTTTTTGCCTAAAAACTATTGCTGATGAATCTTTGTTATGGTATAGAAGATTGTATCATGAAAGCATGAAAAACTATAGGAAAATCACAAAGAAAGACTAAGTAAGAGGAATTCCAAAACTAGAGTTCATAAAGGACCACCTGTGTGATGCCAGTCAATTCGACAAATAAGTAAAAGCCTTCTACTACTCAATCAAAGCTTTAACACTAGCAAACCTTTAGAAGTTCTACACATGGATATTTTTATACCTATTAGCATTGCAAGCCTAGTAGGGAAGGTCTTTAGGTATGTGAATGTTGATGATTATTTGAGATTTACTTGGATTAGATTCCTATCTAATAAAAACTGAATCATTTTAGGAGTTTAGATTTTTTTACACTTGGATTCAAAGGAAACTATGTTGTGAAATTTTAACCATGAAAGTTTGTTAGGGATGTTATGTCCTTAAGAACTAGCCCGAGGCTAACCAAGAAGGGGGGGGGGGGTGAATTAGTATTTTTAAAATTTTCTTTTAGAAAAGCACAACAAATCTTGAAACAAAATCACCACAGAAATCAAAGTGCAAAAATAAGTAAACGCTGAAGCAAAACAAAGAAAGATCACACCAGATTTATAATGGTTTTGTCAATCCTTAACCGACGTCCACTCCTCGGAGGCACCCTTTAACTATTGCACTAACTAAGTATCTCTCCTTTAGCTCACACAGCTAGGCAGAGAAGCCTTTATAAGAGACACCTTTCACCAACCCTGGTGTGGCAGAGAACCGACTCCTTTTGCTTCCTCCTAAAGCGGGCAGAGAACCCATACCTTTTGCTGAAGTAGACCTCCTAAAGATGAAGGATGAAGAACAAAGAAGACGACTTGGAACCTTACTTGGAGCATCCTTTGTGAACCCGCTCACAAAATCCCCCTCACAAGTTCCTCCCTCTCTCTCTCTCTCTCTATCTCTCCCTCTCTCTCTCTCTCTCTCTCTCTCCCAAGGCTCTCTTAGGTCAAGAAAACAGCACTCAAGGTCTTTTTCATGAGAAAATTCAGGTCCTTTAAATAGAATTTCAAGAACTGACATTATTGTTTAGGATGATATAAATATCATCCTAGCCGATCATTACAAAATAAGCTCAATCAGCTGGGATGATTCAGGACGATCAGAAGAAAATTGATTACATCATCCAGGCCGATACAACATTGTCCTGGACGATTAGTTCAAATTTGAGTACAATCATCCTGAATAGAGTCTGGCCGATGTCAATCGTCCAAGACATCGTCTTGGCGGATTCTGCGATCAGCCCGGATGATGTGATTGTATCAATCAGCCTAAATTGCTTTCCATAATTGCCTGATTAATTTAGGCCTAATTGTGCTATATTGTCCAGGCCGATATGGAGATTATCTGGGACAATAATTTAAAATAAAGAATACCTAAATTGATCATGGGGGCTAATTCTTTTTTATTTGAGCTTATCATCCTGACTGATACATGTATAGTCGAGGATGATTTGCTTAATGATGGTTGCTTAACCTGGATGCCATAATTAGGGTTTCTATTTTTAGTTGAATTATCCTGGCCAATAGGAACATCGTCCAGGCCGATGTACTCAAAATAGAAAAAATCAGAAACCCCTCAAATGTGTGTGTGCAATGTTACTTAGCATCAGGAACTACTTTTACAATTTACTCAAGAAAGAAAAAAATACAGACTTGACTCAACCTAAATCTACCTGATCTTGAGCTGGCTTGAGCTGCATTTGATCTTGTGGTCCTAAAAAATTAGTAGGCAAAGCAGTCATAGGGAAACATGAATGTTTGTTATCATCAAAAGTCTAATCAATAGTCTCATACTTGCAACAATCTCCCCCTTTTTTATGATGACAAACATAAACAGAGAATTCTAAATAGTTATGGTAGTTTAGTAAGAAAAATAGTTCACTAAATTCAAAGTACAATATACATCATACTACTCCCCCTTTTGACATCACAAAAAGGAGGGAACCACAAATAACAACATAACAGAAACTAAAACAAACCATAAAAAACAAACTACAGAAAACTAAAACTAAAACTAGAAGAGAAACAAACTAGAAAAAATATAAAGAAAATCAAAGAAACGAGGGCCCCTGATCATCAGACGGAGGTGGCGGTGGTTGTAGCTGCTGGAAGAAGGTGGAAAACATGGCAAACTATGCCCCAAACCAGGCCATGTCCTCATCGTGCTGCTACTACTGGTGTGCAACATAGACATCGAATCAGGTCACATCCTCAGCGTGTTGCTGCTGCTGGTATGCAACATAGGCATCGAAACAGGCCACCCCCTCAGCGTACTGTTGCTGCTGGTGTGCTAGGAATGTGTAGAAGAGGGTCTCCAATTGATTAAATCTCTCCACCAACTGATCCAGCTGAGAGTGCTGGCGAAGAGGAACAGGTTCAGGAACACGAGCGGGAGCGGGAGCGGGAGCCTCATCCTCCTCTACCCTCTGAGCTTCCCCATCCCCTGGGTGGAGACGAGTATTGTAAAGGGCATTGAAGAAATTATTTGAGTAGAAAGGTGGAGGATGGTTGGGAGGAGCAGGATATTGAAGCTGGTATTTAGATTCTAGAACATATGGAATGAGGTATCCTAGAGCTAGATTGGGTTTCTTCTTATTATATGGATCAAAAATTATTGTCAAATGCTCAATATAGCAAAAAATTAGGTCAGTAGCATTAAACGCCCTATGGGATAGAATGTAGAAAGTAGTAAGTGAAAGAAGTGGAGTGATGTGGACTCGGTCGCCAGCTTTTGGAATAATAGAAGTGCAAATGATATGTTAGATTATTCTAGCATCTTTGAGTAAAGAGCTAGTCTCTCCAACATGAAAGTGTGTATTTGTGTGGAAAAGAAAGTGATTTACAGTGGACCAATCAAAGTTAGGATCAGATTCAAGGGTATGCAGCTTATCCCTAGTGGGGGACAGCTGCAATAATTCAGCACAATTCTGTTATGTGATTTCGACAGGGCGTCGATTCGCATGGGAGGTGAGAGCAGTGTAGGAAGAATTGATGTAGAGGTTTGCATATAATTTAAAGAGAAGTTTAGAACTAAAGGGTACTGCAAGGGTGAGAATAAAGAAAAGGGAAGTGAGGGCAAAAAGTTCCAGTATCTGATAGGAGAGATAGGCTGGATTGATGGTTTGTGAGAGAGTAATGCCACACTCCGTGTAACGGTGGTAGGCAGCGTATCATCTGCCTCCCTAAATTGAGGGTCTAGTGAAGCCCTCAAGGAGCTTCCATAGGTTTGTCAAACACATTTTCCTCCAATTATAAGTAGGAAAAGAGCAAGAAACAGTAAGCAATCAGGGAGTATAATGAAGTGTGAAGAAAACTGGGCTGAAATTTGGCTGTATTTAAAGAATCAGACGGATCATCCAGGTTGATTGTGGGATCTTCCAGGACAATCTAGTGCCATTAATGTGATTAGACTGATTGGTCAGAAAGGTGGTTCGATCATCCGAGCCAATCACACATCGGTCGGGATGATTAGACACAAATGATCGCCCCGAGGAGTCAGGCCGGACGACCGTTGAAAAGTAGATCATCCAGACCGATTATGTGGATCGTCAAGGATGATGCTCAATAATGGATCGTACTGGTCGAATTTAAAACATTTTAAATCATGTGCCACGTGTATCGTTCAGGATGAAAAGTGGATCGGCTAGGACGATTGTCTAAAAATGGATTGTCCCGGGCAAAATTATAGATTTTAAACGTGCGACATGTGTATCATCCAGGATGAACAGGTGTATCGATCTGGATGATAACCAATAAATGCATCATTTAGGATGAAAAAAGATATCGGTTAGGACAATCAAGATGATTGTAGCAGAGGTCGATCATATTGTCCAGGACGATAAAGGATCGCCAATGACGATTAGAGAAAAAAATCAGAATATTCAGTAGATGGAGTTTATGAAGCATGGAAAGCCGATTATCAAGGATGATATAAACATCGGCCAGGATGATTTGACAAAAATTTCAACTCAAAAGAGGGATGGAGATGATCAGAGAAGGCCCAAAAAATAACAAGAAAAAAGAAAAGAAAACATAACAACGATAAAACAAAAGTCAAAATTCTTTTTTAATCAAGGCATGAACATGATAAAGTCTCCATGTGATTGATTCTAAAAATTTGTAAGTTAATGTGTTAAAAACATCAAAAATACAAATAAACGGTAAAATATTCGATCATGTTAATCCCTCAGCTCGAACTTCTTTTAGGGCAAAATCTTCTTTTGAAATCAAAAGGCCTAACTTAGAAAAACATTTGGATAAGAAAAAGAGATATAATCAAGACTTGGTTTCAGAAAAATGTCTTATAGAATAATATATCAAAGTAGTTTGTTACATCCGCGAAATTCGAAATCAAGTCTTTGAAAATCTCAAGTGATACATGAAATATTCTAAATTTTAAGAGTTGGAGTAAAGGAAGATAGCTTGCTTTTGATTGGCTCATTTTATGCCTCTTGTCTATTGAATTGCACACTTTACACATCTTATGATTTTTGATACACTTTGTGTATAAATATTTTAATTTGGCGTCATTGCGCATCTTTTCTTTTTTGGCATCATTGGCCACTTTTTATTATTATTTTTGCAAGCTATATTCTTTTCCAAAAACTCTTAAATATTCTTAGTTATGAGTATATCTTTTATATATTAGAGAAGAAAAACTCACTCTCTAATATAGGGAAGAATAATTCACAAAATAGAATCAAACATCATGTGAGAGATTCATTGATATGATAACGAGAAATCTTGAAGTAACATAAAAACTTTGATTATTATAGAATAAGCTAGATTATTGTAGCAAGGTAAAAAAGATCTCAATTGCAAAATCTAGTTGTTGATTTGAGATTGACTTTTGGTTATAAAAGAAATTTTTACCACCAAAATAGATTAGAGAAAGAGACAATCAATGGTATTTTTTACACTTTAGTTGATTAAGAGATGTAAAACATTAACTACAAATTTTCAAAATAAAAAATAAGGCATAAGATATCAATTCAGTGATGATCCAAAAGGAAACGTGCTAAAAACAATAAAAGTACAAAGTAGAGAAAGAAACAAACTAAATAACAAGTAAATAATTGATCAGAAAATCATGTAACTCAGATTTAATTAAGCAGTAGAAATATGTAATTGAGAGTAATGAGCCTCCGCAGTCTTAAGTACCATATGCTCTCATGAGGTCTTTGGTGAGAGCACACCTGCAAAATCATCAAATGTCAGATTTATGAACCCAAACAGGTTTGGGTTCCTTCATATGAAAAGAAGAATATGATGCATGAGTGTTATGCAGTGAATTATGCATTTTGGGTCTCCATACCCATTGTGGGCTACGGTGAATGGTGCAAGTGTGTGCTATGTTTCATAGCATGCCACATGAAAAATATCTAACTCCAGGAAAAGGATGCACTAATCTACTCCTAAGGTGATGCTTTTTATGCGATGCATGAAATAAAGATTTTTTATTTTTAAAGGTTTTTAAATTTTCAAATTTTTTATATTCTTTTTCTAACTTAGAATGGGACAATTTTAAAGAACCATGAGAATCAGATAACTCATCATGCTTTTTGTTTAATGCATCAAACTCTTCAAGTAAAGTCATGTGATTTGAATTAATTGTTGAATGGTCTTTGAGAAGATTTTCATGCTCTTTTTATAAATTAAAAAACTCTAATTTTAGGCTACAATGAGTTTTCTTAAGTTTCATATATGATGCATATATTTTTTTCAAAAACTTCAAGGAGTTGCTCATAGGTTAGTTCACATACTTCTTCTTGTTCACTTTTACCAAGATTATTGTTCACCTCCAAGTACAAGTTTGTTGTCTCCTCCTCAGGTTCAGCTTCAGAGGAATCTGATGCAGAATCTGCCTAGAACGCCTTTTCAAATTTCTACTTGCTCTTGTCCTTTTTGAAGTTTGGTTTCTCCTCACCCTTCTCCTTACTTGGGTGTTCTTTTAGCTTAGGACAATCAGCTTTAACGTGCCCAGGCTTCCTGTATTCAAATTAAATTGTTTCATTAGAATTATTAAAACTTTTGCTTCCCTTACCTTTATTCCACTTTTGATGATTCTTGTGCCTCTTTCTTAGAAATCTCTTAACTTGCCTCGTGATTAAAGCAACATCATCGCTTTCAGACCCGAAAGAGTCAGTGTCTGAATCGTTCGCCTTAAGTGCCACCATTTTCTCCTTCCTTTCAACTGCATCAAGATTTCTTTGGTTTATCCCTTGCTCGTAAGCAATGAGTGAGCTAAGTAAGTTATCAATCAAATAAGTATTCAAATCTTTAAATTCAAATATTGTAGTAATTTTTGAATAAAAAGAGGAATGCAAACATCTTAAAATTTTGTTTACTTTTTTATAGTTAGAAAGTTCTCTTCCTAATGCATGCAAGGAAGTAACAATCTGAGTAAACCTTGTATACATTTCAGAAATTGATTCAGAATGTTTCATACGAAAAACTTTGTAATCATGCAAGAGAATATTCAAACGGGATTGCTTGACTTCTTTAGTACCTTCATAGGTGATACATAATTTATCCCAAATTTCTTTACCAGTAGTGCAAGTGGAAACACGCATGTAATCTTTCGATTTCAAAGCACAAAAAAAATAGTTCAAACATTTTGCATTTAATTGTGCTAAATCCCTATCATCTAGAGTCCATTCAGTAAAAGGAAGTGGACCATTTACGCCATTCAATATTTCTATTGGAGGTGTATAACCATCCTTAACAAGCATTCACATGCACTATCAATTGATTGTAAAAATGTAGACATGCAAGTTTTACAAAAATCAAAAGGGATATAATCAAACAAAGGTGGTCGTGTAATAGAATACCCTTCCGCAGTATTATAATTTTCATTGTTATCCATGGATCAAAATTCAAAATGTTTTCAAACTTAATTTTTATGAATCCCACTATGATACCACTTGAAAGTTCATTAGGGATGTTAAGCCCTTAAGAACTAGACCGAGGCTAACCAAGAGGGGAGGTGAATTGATATTTAAAAAAAAAAATTTAGCAAAGCACAACAAATCTTAAAACCAAATCACCATAGAAATCAAGGTGCAAAAATAAATAAACGTAGAAGCAAAATAAAGAAAGATTACACCAGATTTATAGTGGATCGATCAATCATTATCCTACATCCACTCCTCGGAGGCACCCTCCGAGTATTGCACTAACTAAGTGTCTCTCCTTTAGCTCCTACAGCTAGGCGGAGAAGCCTTTACAACAGACTCCTTTTCATTAACCCTGGTGCAGTAGAGAACCGACTCCTTTTGCTTCCTCCTGAAGTGGGTAGAGAACCCAAAACTTTTACTGAAGTAGACCTCCCAAGAAACTCCCAAGATGAAGGATGAAGAATGGAGATGATAACTTGGAACCTTTCTTGGAGCAACCATTATGAACCCTCTCACAACCCCCCCCCCCCCCCCCTCACAAGTTCCTCTCTCTCTCTCTCTCCCTCTCCCAAGGCTCTCTCAGGTCAAGACAGCAGCACTCAAGGTCTTTTTCATGAGAAAATTTGGGTCCTTTAAATAGAATTTCAAGAACCGACAATATCATCCAGAATGATATAAATATCATCCTGGCCGATCAGTACAAAATAAGCTCAATCCGCTGGGATGATTAGAAGAAAATTAATTTCATCATCCAGGCTGATACAATATCATCCTGGATGATTAGTTCAAATTCGAGTACAATCATCTTGAATATCGCTCTAAATAGAGTCTGGCCGATGTCAATCATCCAAGACACCATCCCGGTCGATCCTGTGATCGGCCTAGCCGATGTGATTGTGTCAATCAGCCTTAATTGCTTTCCATAATTGCCTGATTAATTTAGGCATAATTGTGATGTATCATCCAGGCTGATATGGAGATCATCTGGGATGATAATTTACAATAAAGAATACATAAATTGATCATGTCGTCTGATTCTTTCTAATTTGAGCCTATCGTTCAGGATGATTTGCTTAATGATGGATGCTTAACAAGGATGCCCTAATTAGGGTTTCTATTTTTAGTTGAATTATCCTAGCCGATAAGAACATCGTCCAGACTGATGTACTCAAAATAGGAAAATTCAAAAAACCCCTCATGTGTGTGTGTGCAAGGTTACTTAGCATCAGGAACCACTTTTATAATTAACTCAAGAAAGGAAAAAATATAGACTTGACTCAACCTAAATGTACTCGATCTTGAGCTGGCTTGAGCTGCTTTCAATCTTGTGGTCCTAAAAAGTTAGTAGGCAAAGCAGTTGTAGGGAAACATGAATGTTTGTTATCAACAAAAGTTTAATCCATAATCTCATATTCGCAATAAACCATTCATAATGAATATAATGGAGAATTTGAGAATGAGAAATTCAAATCTTACTGTAAGGAGCATGGGATAGATCATAATTTTTTATCTCTTAAAACCCATCGACAGAATGGGGTTGCTGAAAGAAAGAATATGGCCATGGTAAAAGTCATTAGAGCCATGTTAGCTGAATGCTCACTTCCTAATTACTTTTGAGTGGAAGTGGTCAATATAACCTATTATGTTTTAAATAAGGTAAATATTAGGAGCAAGCTAAATAAGACACCCTATAAAAATCTTAAGGGTAGGACACCCAACCTCTCTCACCTTCATGAATTTGGATGTAAAGTGTTCATTCTGAATAATAAAAAATATCTACTAAGAAAATTTGACCCCAAATCTATTGGAGTGTTCCTAGGATACTCAAATGATAGGAAATCCTATAGAGTTTTTAACAAAAGAATAATGGTAGTAGAGGAGTCCACTCAGGTTGTATTTGATGAATTTGATAATTTTGGAGGGTCTAGAGTAGTGGAAGAAGAGGTTCCAAAAAATACCCTTGGATTATAATCTACAAATTTGGAGGAAATGATAGCACCTAAAAACAACTTACCTAGAGAATGGAGATATTCTTCAAGTAATCCTAAAGAATTAATCTTAAGAGACACATCTAAAGGTGTTGGAACTAGGCTTGGTCTTAAAAAATAAGTAAACCACTCTGCCTTAATTTTAATGACTAAATCTACCAATATAAATCAAGCTCTATCTTATGAATTCTAGATCCTAACCATGCAAGAAAAGTTAATTTAATTTGTAAGTGTTGGTGGAATTTTAAAAACATGTTTTGAAAATATTGGTTTTCTTTGGGAATTTTAAAATTGAGATTTAATTCTAATTCTAGAAGTCGAATCAACTCGTTCGGAAAAGTATATCACCCCGGAGGACGAAAATAAAATTCCATAATGGTGTTCAGACTTAGAATCATGAAATTCATCTTGAATATCATGACTAGATTCTAAAGAGAACTCCACACGGCACCGAGGGGACAAGGTAGAGTTCAACTAAATAATCCAGTTATGATATTTAAGGAGTATGATTGTCGAATTCATATCCAAAGCCTTATCAAAGAAGGATGTATCTTCCGAAAGGTAGATAACACCTTTCAAAGATAATTCTTCTAATATGATAATGACAATCATTCTTTAACATTTCCCAAAGAAATCTAAGAAGATTTTAAAAAGATTAATTTTGAAATCAGGTGTGTGTGGTTCCAAATCTCCTACGAGCGCAAGCCCCCGTAGTTAATTACATTGCAGGGAGACAGAATCCCCTACGAAAACTCTCGATTAAAATAAGAATGAAATTTTACTAGATTTTCTAGGAGTGATATCAAAAAAATCGAATAGAATCTTTTGAAAAATCAAAAGGGAATGGATCAAGATTGAACATTTATTAAAAGAATCAAATGAAGAGAAGTAGGGGACAACTTGAGATTCCAGAACCATCCAGAAGTGTCCCAACTTAATCTAAGTGTTGGGCTTTACATTTTAGGATTGAAAGGAGATTTTAATTGAAATTGAATATCTTATTAGAAATTTGGGACTATATTCCCGAAATTTGGGGTCTTATAATCAAAGATCTGCCCCGTATCCTAAATATATTTTGGACACTGGACCACAGTTGTCCGATCCTAACCAATGCAGTGCAGAACCTGGACTTACCCCGACCTGAATTGGGGAGCCAGCTAACCACCTAATCGATTTAAAAGAGATGAGTCCGGTCTTTTATGAAAGAGTGGTAGGGATGTTGTACTTAAGGTTTTGGAGAATTGGGGCCAACATCTAGAAATTTCCCTAATTGGCCCATTCGACTTATGTTGGGTGCTAAAATGCTAAAACTGATACAATTAAAATTTTAACTCTTTTAATTTGTATCTAATGCAATGCATGCTGGTCGACAACTTCCAAATCAAATATGCTTGAAATTTTAAAAACAGACTTATAAAATAATTTTTTAGAAGACTGGACTTCGCCAGATCCGGCACCTCGTCCTCATAGGTCAGACTATCCAGACTCTACCCACAAGCGGGGAAGGGTCTAAAATAAGGAAAGAGTAATGCAGTAATATGCATGCGACCCCGGGGTCGATCCCTGGCTAATTCCCTAGATTTGTTATCTTTCTATGTTATTTAGACTCACTAAAATTTTAGACTTTTAAAGTTATGAGTAGAAAACTTTCACACCCTCACGAGTCTCGCGTATCTAGACGAAAAAACAAAAGCGGCACACAATCACCAAAAAAAACTAAGAAAAGCAGGCAATCCTAAAGGCAATCAATTCATCACATCAAATATTAACTAATTAATAAATGTCCATAGGCAAAATTGCCTTGCTTATTACAAACCAGAATTTTACAGAAAGTAAAGTGGTCGGGCACCACTGACAATAACCCGGATTCTAAACCTAGTAATGACGCAAGTAATTTTGAGTGGGATACTCTCGATCTTCAAGTCTTTAACCTTGTTCTTCTTTGGGCTCCTTTTCTTCAAACTCCTTAGATTCTTCGTGGTAAACTACCCAAATGGATAAGAGGGCACTTCCCTTTTAAGGGGAAGGTCGCTCTTTCCTCTTGGGTATGGAAAATGTATGATCCAAATTTGGATTTTCAAATGGAAAAGGAATACTTCCCAAAAGGGCATCCTTTCCTCTTTAGAATCCAAGCTTTGGACCTATGTATCCCAACTCAAAATCAACTTTCACAACGCTTGACAATCATACAAATTATATTTATTTGAAAATAAAATCTAGACTCTCCTGCAAGGTTATCCTAAGCAGTTAATAAAGCAAATAATATATATTCCCAAGCATTTATATATGTGCAGAAAAGAAAGTAAAACACACTGGCCACACCCTTCTTATTTGGGGGCTTTAGCAGTTGAAGCACCTGTGCAAGCATTTATAACAATTAACATATTTTTATTGATTTAGCCCCCTTTTTACTGCCCTGCATGAGCGTGGCCACTTGCAGAAAACTATGTGAACATCCAGATCGTACCTAACATAAGGGTAAACTATTCGCCAAACACATCAATCCATTCACAGAGTGCAGAAAAGTAAGCAGACATAGCAAAGCAATTTCATTCACAACATGTAGTGAAAACTACAAAAAATCCGACACACAGCAGTAAAGTAAACACCGGCCTAATCTAGATTTAAAGTTGGTTATCCTAGCACATCATCTAAAGTTTGTGTAAAAGGTCGTGTGGCTTGGGTAAATCCTAAGTTGGGTGATTAGTCAAAGTTATCTAGAGTTCTGGGTTTGTTAAGGCTTAAAAGAGGGATTTAAGTCAAGCTTTAAATATTAATAAATTAGGAATTTTAATTAATTGTATTTTAAAAGTTAATTGATTACTACCTTTGTTTCACACCGAGGCCGTGAAGTTTATTTCACCTTCCTTGGGGCTAAGCTAATAGCCTCTTAGGCCTGGGTTACCTAGTAGCAATCGGGGTTAATTAAGTTATTTTAAATTGGTTGAAATTAAAGGAGTGAGTTGATATTAAGGGGAGTTGATTACTAATTTTAATGGGTTGGTTGAGAACTTTAATATCCTATTAAGAAAATTTTAGGATTTAGAGAAGTTAACAGATTTTAAAGGATTACCCGGATACGTTAACTAAGGGGTCAAAATTTGACTTTCAAAATTAGAGTGAATCTTAAGGGTTTCAAATTTTTAATAAATACTAGGCCTAATTATGAGTTGTCAGACAGGTGGGACACTTAATTTTGAGTTTTCTACGAGAAATTATGATTTTTAGAAGTTCTGGCCCGTTTTGACCTAAGGTCACCTAAGATATTGAGTCCTTGACTTTGGCCAAATTATGGAGGTTTAATATTTTTAGGGAATGATAGATTCTAATTGAAATCATTAGGCATTGAGTTTAATTAGTCAAAATTTTTCTATAATTAACAGTGAATTTTAGAAATTATACGTATTCGTAGGAATTACCAAATTATTGCAACTAAGGGGGGCTGCTTAAGGATTTGAATCCAAATGAGTCCTAAACTCCTTGGGATCAATTCCTAAGGTCATAAATGACCTAAGGACAGATCAACAAGTATTTAAAGCCCTTTTGGGATTTTTAAGATTTTTAGGATTAATAAAGCTAGTTAACCTTTGATTTTATCTAAGGATTAAACTAAGACAAATATAGAAATTAATTTAAAAGGGTTTCAATTCCTATTAATTAGGGGATTAATTAGGAACAATCATAAACATTTTAATGGACTTTATAAATTAAGAATAGTTCATTATCAATTGATTAAGTTTAACAGACCATTTCTTAGAAGGATTTTTGAGGCTTCTACTTGGGGAACAATGAACTCCAAATTTGATAAAATTTGGACCATAGGATCACCTGACCTTAAGGAATAAACCCACCAAATTTGAACTCAAATGGAATACTCTAAGGTGGTTAACTAAACAACCCAAGGTGAGCTCTAAGTCACCTTTAAATCACTATAGGGGCCTATCCTAAGCTTGGATTGGGGCAAAATCAGTGGCTCTACACTCCTTATCCTACTAATCATCAGCACACCAAAAATCACACCCTAAATCCCATTGTATAGGTCTATACCCCATTTTGAATTTAAGGGTCAAACCATGACCCTTAAACTTAATAAAAAATGGGGAAAATGCCCTTGAATAACTTAAAATGGGAAGTTAAAATTTGGACATGTCAAAGACATGTCCAATTTCAATCTCCCAAAATTCCAGACCTGGTGGACTTGTATTTAAAAATTAATTAAAGAAATTCATAAAATGCTCAAATTGAAATTAAGCCTAACACAAACCTAACCAGGGTCTGGAACCATACCGATTTTTTAGATCTCTTTGAGACCTTTCCAATGAGCCTAAGAACACCTAATTTGGGCAAGTGTGGAGGGAGTTATGAATTTTTGAAGTTCCCTTAAATTTCTGGATTTATTAATTCGGCAATTACACAGTCAGCGACTCTTTACACGCACCGTGCGCTGATTGGCCAAGCAATCATTGGCGCTAACAGTTAACGGCCGGATTAACCATAGCCGCCGGATGGCGGATCGGACGGCTGGGATCAAACGCGCTAAGATACCGCGGGATCTAATCCAAGCCATTGATCGAATTCAACGGCTAAGATTTCATCTTCAACCTTTCGCACGTATCCAAGACCACAGAGCTTCTCCGGCTTGATCCGGGCGATCCCGTCGGTGAACTCCGATGAAATTTTACAGGGAGGATCAGGACAGTGGAAACCTTCAATCCAATGGTGGAGATCCATTAGGGTGAAGGTTTCCTTCACGCTTGACCGGACTACCTAGCTAGGGAGCTCGGGATGGAGGGATTACCGCAGAAAAGGTCTCAACGAATGAGCTTCTCTATCAGGAAGCTTTAGGGGATGATGGTGAACTGATCTCCTTCAGACGTCGGAATCGGAGGACGACCGGAGGTGAGACTTTGAGCGGGACATCAAAATATTTCAGGGGCGCTTGCTCAAACGGACGAAGTGATCAATCTGGGAGCTCGAAGGGAGCGTCTAAGAGTTTGAAGAAGCTTTGGGAAGAGATTTTGAATGAATGTGCATGCTTCTGGCGGTCTTGGGAGCTTGAGGCTATTCGACCACCTTTCACGAGCTTGGACAACCGAGATTGAGCTGGAGAGGGCTCGGATCGCTGCTAGGTGGACGATGGCGACGTCCTAGGAAGATAATGGGGATCAAACTGGTGGACAACAGTCTTGAGCCAGGAGTTGTCTGGGGAGGACCACCGGAACTCTTTTTCCATTGGTTTTGACCACCGCCAGCCATGGTCGGGGTCGGGTTGACTGGGGAAGACTGATGGGGACATGCTGGAGCCAAGGGTGGAGTCAATTTGTCTTGGGAATGTCTGGATTGAACTGGTGGCTGGGTTGGACCCAAACCTGCTTGATTCGAGTCAAATTGAGCTCGATCCAGGTCAGGTCAGACCCTGGGTTTGGTATGGGAGATAGGTCTGGGTATGGTGCACCCAATGCAAGTGGAAATTAGATTCAATTTGGTCTGGGTTAAAAGATGGCTCGGGTTGATCCAAATCTGCTCGGTTTGGGTCAATTTGGGCTCAACCCAGGTCGGGCCAGACCCTGGGCTTGAGGTGGGAAGTGGTTCTAGGTCTGGTGGACCCAATGCAAGTGGCAATTAGGTCCAATTTGGTCTGAGTTGGAAGATGGCTCGGGTCCAAGTATTTTTGGCTACTTTGGGTTAGCCTAAAACCTGACCCAGGTTAACTCAAGGCATGGGTTGGCTGGAGGAGATGTGGTCGACTTAAGGCCACCTATGGGAGATGTTGATCAAGTTCAATTGGGCTTAGGTTGAGAGTTGGCTCAATCCCAAGTGATCTTGGACAATTTGGGTTAGCCTAACTCTTGGCCTAAGTGAGCCCAAGGGTTGGGCTGGTCAAAGAAGGTGTATTGGGTCAATGGGAACCCAATGATACCTTGATTTGGATTCAATTTGATTAAGGTTAAGAGATGGCTCAAGGGAGGCCTCTCTTTGGTCACTTGGGTCAAGCCATATGGCTAACCCAAGTAAGCCCAAGGCTTGGGTCTCCAAGAGAGGTCTCTTGGGTACCCAAGGGGTCATCCCTTGCATTCAAAGAACTTAGAATGGACTTGATTCAAAGATTTGACAGGGAAGGGGTGTATGGGTTAATGGGTCAAACTTGGTTGACTTGGTCAACCAGGTTGACCCAAGGTCTAGGTTTGGGCTCAACAAGCTGGGTTCACTGTTTGAAACTTGTTGAAAGTGGTTTCAAAGAATTTGGAATTGATTTGAGTTGAAATGGGCATTTGAAATCCCATAAGGGTATTTTGGTCAATTTTGACCCATTGGTCAACTAGGGTCAAAAATAGGTCTGAAAAATGCAGTTTGCTGCTCAATGGATTACAATCAAGAGTCTGACAGTGATTGGAGGCTTTGATAAGGACTCCAAGATCAAGATCTTCAAGGTGTTAGGTCCAATGGCATAGGCTGTAAATATTTGAAGGTTTTACAGCCTTTGGATTTTAATTCAGATTCTGGAGTTAGAGACCTCAGAATGGGCTCAAAATTGGAGGGTAACCTCTAGGGACATGTCTTATCACTTTGTAGGTGATAGACCCTTAATCAGAGGCCATTTGACTGGGTTTTGAAATATTTGAAAAATCTTTGAAAAAGGTCTCTAGGACAGGGCCTTAAGACTTTGGATTTGAGTCTGAATTTCTAGATTTGGAATGGATTTTAAGTTTGAATGATTAATGTTGGAGTATCCAAATCATTTACAATCATGTGGTGATTGTTAATGAATGGATAGGGTCAAAGCTAGATTAAAGGTGGGATCAAAGTCTAAGTTGAAGTTTGAATTAATTTGGATTTGAACTGAATGAAGTTTAAGATTTGAATCAATCAAGGGTAGGGATTGATTTGAAGTTGGAGTTAATCAAAGGTAGAGATTGATTTGAGGTTGGAGTTGATCAAAGGTAGGGATTGATTTGAGTCTAGATTGGTCCTAAGATCTAGAGGGGTTCTAAGATCTAGGATCTAGAGGGGCTCTAGAATTTGAGATATAAGAGAATCCTAAGCTCTAGGGTAGGCCCTAAGGTCTATCTCTAGGAAATGATCTTAAGGTCTAGCTCTAGGAAAGGATCTTAAGGTCTAGAATGGATCCTAGGATCTAGAATCAATCTGGAGTTTGGAAGGGCCTTAGTGACCTCATATCAAAAATGAGGTCAACAAATGGACCCTCAATGTGTGTGGTAGAAGGAACTTCTGCTACACACATTGGCGTTGACCGAATAGAAGCAGAATATTAAAAGTGTAAAGGATGGGATCTCCCAACCTTAGGTCTACAGGATGCTAATAAAAGGCTTACACCTATTAGACAAGGGAACTGGAGAAACCAAGGTAAGGAATACCTAGCCTTGGGTCTAAGGAAGGGCATCACCCAACCTTAGGCCTATAGGATGCTGATAGAAGACTTACTCCATATAGGCAGATTAATTAGAAACCAAAGTAGGGATTACCTAGCTTTGTGTCTAAGGAAGGGCATCACCCAACCTTAGGTCCAAGGATGCTGATAGAAGACTTACTCCTGATGGACAGATCAACTGGAAACCAAGGTAGGGAATACCTAGCCTTGGGTCTAAGGAAGGGCATCACCCAACCTTAGGCCTATAGGATGCTGATATAAGACTTACTCCAAATAGGCAAATTAACTGGCAAACTAGGATGGTGCCACGAAGGGCATACTCTATCACTAATGAATGGTCATGTGGGGAGGAAACTTGCTCCACACAGAAGACCGAAACTGGCAAACTAGGATGGTGCCACGGAGGGCGTACTCCACCACTAGTGAATGGTCATGTGGGGAGGAAACTTTCTCCACACATAGGACCGAAATTTACAAACTAGGATGGTGCCACGGAGGGCGTACTCCACCACTACCGAATGGTCATGTGGGGAGGAAACTTGCTCCACACAGAGGATCGAAATTGGCAAACTAGGATGGTGCCACGGAGGACGTACTCCACCACTAGTAAATGGTCATGTGGGGAGGAAACTTGCTCCACATAAAGGACCGAAACTGGCAAACTAGGATGGTTCCACGGAGGGCGTACTCCATCACTAGCGAATGGTCATGTAGGGAGGAAACTTGCTCCACATAGAGGACCAAAACTGGCAAACTAGGATGGTGCCACGGAGGGCGTACTCCACCACTAGCGAATGGTCATGTGGGGAGGAAACTTGCTCCACACAGAGGACCAAAAATAGCAAACTAGGATGGTGCCACGGAGGGCGTACTCCACCACTAGAGAATATGAATCAGGAGGGTGCCATGAAGGGCATACTCCACCACTAATCCCCAAGTCAAATGCCATGGTGGTGCCACAGAGGGTATACTCCACCACTAGCAAGGTGCGAACCTAAGGGAGGGAACGATCCGACCCTAAGGAGAAGACGAAAAGCGTTAAAAGTAAAAGAATTTAAAAATGAAAGAACTGGGTTGCGAATCAAGAAGAAAATTTTATTAATTGATAAAATGAGCTACATCAAGCATATTATTTCTTAAGGAAACGCCCATTGACAGGTAGCATCGGGTGATTTCGTTTACAATCTACTAGCTGATACAAGCCTCCTTCGTAGACAGTCTCTAAAACGAAGGGTCCTTCCCAAGTGGGTTCAAATTTGCCTCCCAACTTTTGATGGGCTATGATAGGCCTCCGAAGGACCAACACCAAATCTCCTGCTTGGAAAGTCTTAGGTTGCACTAGCTTATCATGGGATTAAACCATACAGGATTTATACAACTCTAAACTTTGTTGAGCTTGGAGACGTCGCTCTTCAAGGCTTTCGAGTTCTTCCAACCGCAGTTTTGCATTTTGTTCATTTATGATTTGATTCTGAATTGCAATTCTGAGCGAAGGGATTTGTATTTCCAAGGGTAGAACGGCCTCAGATCCATACACTAGTGCAAACGGGGTGGATTGGGTCGAGGTTCTATAAGTGGTACGATAAGCCCACAAAGCTTCCATCAACCGCTCATCCCACTGTCGTTTATTATCATTAAGGGTCTTCTTAACAATTTGCACCAAGGTTTTGTTGAAGGCATCGGCTAATCCATTTGCCCGAGCGTAATAGATCATCGAGTATCTCCAATCAATATTATGGCATCTTACAAAACTGTTGATTTTTGTAGACTTGAATGGGGACCCATTATCGGATATGATTCTTCGAGGTACGCCGAATCGATATACGATATGGTCACGAAAGAATTTTAAGACATTGTGTGATGTTACATTGCATAGGGGAATTGCTTCCGCCCACTTTGAAAAGTAATCAGTCGCTGTTAATATGAAACAATGACCTCTCGCGGAGGAAGGGTCAATCGGCCCAATGATATCTTTGCCCCAACTCTCGAAGGGCCACAAGGCTATCGTAGGATGTAACACATTAGGCGGCTGATGTAAAACCACACCATGGACCTGACATTGATGACAGTGCTTTGCAGTATTCATGCAATCATCAATCATTGTAGGCCAGTAGAATCCAAGTCTTTTAATTTTCAATTTCATTTTTGGACTTGATTGATGTGCACCACATAGTCCTGAATGAACCTCATTAACAATCTTCAGGGCTTCTCGCTTGTCCAAAAAGCACAGCCACATGTGATCGAAGGACCGACGGTATAACAAATTGTTGACTAGTGCGTATGATAGGGCATGTTTCTTAATCTGGTTAGAGAGTGACTTATCCTGGCGAAGCTTCCCTTCTTTAAGGTAGTCGATTAAGGGTCATCTCCAATCGCCTTCTTCGTCGGTTGTCGAAGAGGCAGAAAGAATCTGAAGGGGAATCTTACTGATGTGTTCCAAATCTATAAGAGAGAGGGCTTTACGACCCTGAATCTCTATAGAGATGGAATCCACCTCAGGACATGCAAATTCCTTTGCAAGTTTTGCTAGGGCATCCGCTCTGGACTTACTTCCATGGGGAACCCTATACAAAGTGGCGGTAGAAATTTGTTCCAACAAGTGAAGTGTGTACTGGTGGTATCTTAGGAGATTAGGATTCAAGACTTTATAAGTTCCGGCCACTTGGTTAATCACCAATTGGGAATCTCCAAAGATCTTAATCTCTTTAATTTCCATTAGAATTGCAAGTTCCAAACCAGTTATCAGAGCTTCGTATTCAGCTTTGTTATTTGTGCAGGGCTCCGATAAATGGTAGGAAAAATGCATCATTCCTTTTTCCGGCGTTATGAAAATTAGACCGACTCCAGCCTTTCCAAGAATTATAGATTGTTGGTGAAAGTTTGATGGGGATGTTAAGCCCTATGAACTTAGTCCCAAGCTAACTAAGAGGTGGGGGGTGAATTGGTATTTAAAAAAAAAAATTCTTTTCACAAAGAAAGGAAATTGCATAAACCAAATCACACCACAAAAATAAATGCGGAATTTAAAAGTGCGGAAGTAAGAAAAAGGAACACAGAAATTTATAGAGGTTCGGTCGACTCGACCTACGTCCACTCCTTGGAGGCACCCTCCAAGTATTGCACTACAAAACGTGACTCTCCTTTAGCCCCCACAGCTAGGCGGAGAAACCCTCACAAGAACCTCCTTTTTGCCAACCCGGCAAGGCAGAGAACCTATCTCCTTTTGCTTCCTCCTGAAGCTGGCAGAGAACCAAAACCAAAAGAAAACTCCTTACCTCTACCGACCCTTCCACGGACGAGAAACTCTAGACGAAGACGACGCAGAGCGATCCTTGAAGCAACCCTTGTGAATCCCCTCACAAGCTCCCCCTCACAAGATCCTCTCTCTCTCTCCTCTCTCTCTTTCTCTCCTCAAGGTCTTCTTAGGTCAAGGCAGCAGCCAAAAGTTTTTTAAAACGTTGAACAAGAGCTCTTAAATAGAAGAGCTCCAAAAGAGCTCATTAATTGAAAGTTGTCGACAATATCGTCCAGGCCAATTTGGACATCGGCATGGCCGATCAGTACAAATCAATGAAGATCGGCCAGAGCATCGCCCTGGATGGAAAACAGGACGATTGAAAATTGGCTTAATCTTCCAGGCCGATCGCATGATCGTCCGGGCCAATCAGTTCAAATCAGAGAAGAATCGTCCTGACAATAGCCCTGGAAAAGGGCTGGCCGATATTGATCGTCCTGAAATAACTTAAGGTTTTTGACTGGATCGTCCTGGCCGATACTGCGATCGTCCAGGACGATATGATCGTATCAATCATCCTTAATTACTCCCTTGATTTCCTGAACAATTATGACATAATTTGTGAATATCGTCCAGGCCGATCATAGGATCGTCCTGGCCGATAATTTAAAAATACAGTATACCATAATTGACTATGGCGGCTACTTCTTTCTGTTTTGAGCTTATCGTCCTGGCCGATACACGTATCGTCCAGGACAATCTGGTAATGTTGGCTGCCTTAATTAAGAATCCTTAATTAGACTTTCTGTTTTAAGCTGATCGTCCAGGCCGATCCATAAAATTGTCCGGGCCAATATGAGTAAAAACAGAAATTCTAAGTCTCTCAAGTGTGTGTGTGAAGGGTTACATAGCATCAGTCTCTTTGACTTTTACAAGTAGACTCAAACGGGAAAAAACAAACATACAGACTGACTCAACCCTAAACCTACGCAATCCTGAACTTGGCTCCTTGATCGTCCGATCTTTGATTCCTGAAAAGTTAGAAGCAACAAGTAGTCCAAGAGAAACAGTGTTTGTCAATCATCAAAATATAAGTCATGAAAAATAGATTTGCAACAATCTCCCCCTTTTTTATGATGGCAAAACACTACGAAAAATAGTTAATAGCAAAAATTCAAGATGTATGAAAAAAGAACCTCATAAACTTCTCGCTCTTTTGACATATCAAAAATGAAGGTACAAGAAAGCACAGCAAAAGAGATTCCCTTTTTTTTATTTTTATTTTTTTATATTTTTTTTTTAATCAAGGCATGTCAATGATATAGTATTCCATGTGATTGATTTAAAAACTTATGAGTTAATGAGTTACCAATCTTATTTAATCCATAGAATAGTAGAATATCCGTTCATGGTTCACCCTTAGCTCAAAAACATTTTCTTAGGGTAGAATTGTCTTTTGAAATCAATGACCTAACTCAAATAATTAATTGGATATGAGAAAAAGAATCTACCCACCACTTGTCGTAAGAAAAATATCTTCATAAAATAATGAGGTAGATTTGTCACAATCAAACGATAATCGAGATCAAGCCTTTTGAGAACCAAAACTTCTAAGTTCTAAAAGATATAAAAAGAGAGAATAGCTTGCTTTTGAGTGGGCTCATTTTATGCCTCTTGTCAATGTTGTGGCGCTTTGCGCATCTTTTTATTAATTTTTCAATTTTTGGCGTCTTTGCGCTTTTTTTGTTGGCATCATTGGCCAATTTTTTTATTTTTGCAAGCTAGATTCCCTTTTATAATCCTTTAAAAAAAACTTAGTTGTGAATATATCTTCTCAGATATTAGAGAATAGGAGCTCTCTCTCTAACATAGGGAAGAATTACCACAAGCAAGATTAATAATCGAAGACAAGAGTAATGAGGGATCTTGATGTGACAAAAAGACTTTTAATCATTATAAATACAAGATAGATTTGCTTAAGCAAGCTTAAGAAAAGATCTTAGTTTCATAAACAATCTTTTAATTTGAGATAGACTTTTGATTAGAGAAAAAAACTATGCCACTAATTCTAAGTTTTATGGAAAGAGACACAATCACAAAATATTCATACTATCTAAGTGATTAAGTAGATGAAAACATATTAACTACAAATTGTTAAAAACAAGAACAAGGAATATAATACCATGTCAGTGATGATCTAAAAATAAAGCACACAAAAAAGTAAAAAAGAAAGCAAAAAAGTAAAAGAAAACTTAACTAAAAGGTTTCATGCATTTATGTCAATCACACCCAATCTGGTCCGTAAAGAACTGAAAGTGTCGAAGGCCAGTGGTTTAGTAAAGATGTCTGCCAGTTGGTTTTCAGTTGTCACATGGTGTAACTCAATGTCTCCCTTAGTCACATGATCTCTAATAAAGTGATGCCTAATGTCAATGTGTTTAGTTCTTGAATGTTGGATAGGATTTTTAGAGATGCATATGGCACTAGTGTTGTCACAAAAGATTGAGATGGTGCTTACATGTAATCCTAGATCCAATACCTGTTGTTTCAACCAAAGAACTTGGGCCACACAACTTCCAAGAGTAATGTATTCAGCTTCAGCAGTGGAAAGTGCAACAGAATTTTGCTTCCTACTAGACCAAGAGACCAAAGATTGTCTAATGAATTGACAAGTTCCAGAGGTGCTCTTTCTATCCACCTTGCATCCTGCAAAATCAGAGTCAGAAAAACCAATAATCTCAAAAGAAGTGCTATGTCTAGGGTACCAAATCCCTAATCCTTGTGTCCCCAAAAGGTATCTAAAAATTCTCTTAACAGCAGTCATGTGGGATTCCTTAAGGTTAGCTTGAAACCTAGCACAAAGGCACACACTAAACATGATGTCATGTCGGCTTGCAGTCAAGTAAAGTAAGGATCCAATCATGCCTCTATACTTCTTCTGATCAACAGACTTACCACTTGGGTCCTTATCCAAAGGAGCACTAGAAGTCATGGGGGTGTTAATTGGCTTGGCTTTGTCCATCTCATATTTCTTCAAAATGTCCTTTATGTATTTTGTTTGATTTAAAAAAGTTCCATCTTCCGATTATTTTATGCTAAACCCCAAAAAGTAAGACAATTCTTCCATTAAACTCATCTCAAACTCTCTACTCATTGTTCTAGAAAAATCATCACACAAAGTTTTATTAGAAGATCAAAAGAGTATATCATCAACATAAATCTGAACAATGAGTAAGTCATCTCCAACTTTTCTAAGAAAAAGGGTGGTGTCTACGCTCCCCTTGACAAACTCCCTCTCTAGTAAGAATGTGCTAAGCCTCTCATACCAAGCTCTAGGTGCCTGCTTTAAATCATACAAAGCCTTTTTTAATTTAAACACATGATTTGGAAATTGAGAACTCTCAAAACCTGGAGGTTAATCTATAAACACATCTTCTTTTATCTCCCCATTTAAAAAGGCACTCTTGACATCCATTTGAAAAAGCTTAAATCCTTTATAACAGGCAAAGGCTAATAGCACTCTAATGGATTCCAATTTAGCTACAGTGGCAAAAGTCACTTCAAAGTCTATCCCTTCTATTTGATTGTACCCCTTAGCCACCAATCTTGCTTTATTTCTCACCACCACTCCTGAATCATTCACTTTGTTCTTAAAAACTAAATTTGTCCCAACTACACTTTGTCCCTTTGGTCTTTCCACAAGTTCCCAAACATCATTCCTAACAAATTGATTCAACTCTTCTTGCATTGCTAAAATCCAAAACTCATCAGAAAGGGCTTGGTTAATGATGGTGGGTTCAGCCATAGAGATAAAGGCAGAGTGGTTCACCTCCTTCCTAAGTCCATGTCTAGTCTTAACTCCATTAGAAGGGTCTCCTAAGATCAAATCCTTGGGATGAATAGTAGAGTATCTCCAATCTCTAGGCAAAGTGTGTGCAGTTTCTCCCCTTTCATCAAAATTTTCTATTCCTTGGGAGACTCCTTCTACTCCTCCATTACTTAGGTGCTCACTCCCCTTCCCCAAATTTTCTACTCCACTTGTAATCTCTCCAATATCATCATCTTCTACTCCATGTTTCTTAGGATCAGACTCATCAAAAACTACATGGGTTGTCTCTTCCACCATCAAAGTTCTTTTGTTAAACACCCTAAAAGACTTCCCAACACTAGAATATTCCAAGAATACTCCTTCATCAGATTTAGGATCAAATTTTCCCAAGTGAGACTTCCCATTGTTGTGAATGAAAACCTTACAACCAAAGACATGAAGGTAGGAAAGATTGGGTGTCCTACCCTTAAGGATCTCATAGGGTGTCTTTTCTAATTTGACTCTAACATTCACCCTATTCAACACATAACAAGCTGTGTTAACCGCTTCAGCCCAAAAGTATTTTGGAAGTGAATACTCAGCAAGCATGGCTCTAGCGGCTTCCACCAAGGTCCGGTTCTTCCTTTCAGCTACCCAATTCTGCTGAGGGGTCCTAGGGGCTGAAAAATTGTGGCTAATCTCTTTCTCCTCACAAAAATCTCCAAATCTTTCATTTTCAAACTCTCCCCCATGATCATTATGGATGGTCAAAATCTCACAACCTAGTTTCTTCTGAATCCAAGTAGAAAAAGTTTTAAACTCCTCAAAAGACTCATTTTTATGAGAAAGAAATCTAGTCCAAGTGAACCTCGAGTAGTTATCAACAATCACAAAACCATAAACTTTCCCTCCCAAACTAACTATGCTAATGGGTCCAAACAAATCCATGTGAAGGACTTCTAAAGGTCTAGAGGTGCTAATGTCCTTTATGGGGTGAAAAGAGGAGTGGATTTACTTTCCTAGTTGACAGCCATCACAAAGGTGGTCTTTTGTAAACTTAAGTTTGGGGACACCTCTAACTAGGTCCTTTTGGGTCACTTTCCTAAGGGTTTTCATACTTGCATGACAAAGCCTCCTGTGCCACAACCAAGAATCATCAATAACAGTTTTTAAGCAAAAAGAAGCAGCTGTTGGTGGAATTTTGAAAATATGTTTTGAAAAATATTAGTTTTCTTTGGGGATTTTAAGATTAAGGCTAAGTTCTAATTCTAAGGTCGAATCGACTCGTTAGAAAGAGTATATCATCCCGGAGGACGAAAATAAGCTTTCATAACGGTGTTCAGACTTAGAATTGAGAAATCCATCTTGAATATTGTGAGCGGATGCTAAAGAGAAATTCATATGACCCCGAGGGGTCAAAATGAGGTTCAATTGAATATCCAGCTACAATATTCAAGAAGTGTGATCGTTAGGTTCACCTCCAAAGCCTTATCAAAGAAAGATATATCTCTCCGAAGGGAAAAAATATCGTTCAATGATAATTCTTTAAATACGATAATAATGATCACTAGTATTTTAAGTTCTCCCAAAGAAATCCAATTGAATTTTGAAAAATCAATTTTTAAAATCAGGTGTGTGTGGTTCTAAATCTCCTACGAGCGCAAGCCCTCGTAGTTAATTACATCGTAGGGAGATAAAATCCCCTACGAAAACTCTCGATTAAAATAGTGGCAAAATTTTGTTTAGAATTTCTAGGAGTGATATCAAAGTATGAATAGAATTATTGGAAAATCAAAAGGGAATGGATCAAAATTGAACAGTTATTATCGGAGTTAAAGGATGAGAGGTAGGGGACACTTTGAGATTCCAGAACCATCCGGAAGTGTCCCAACTTAATCTAAGTGTTGGGCTTTATGTTTTAGGATTGAAATGAAGCTTTAATTAGAGTTGAGCATTTTATTAGAAATTTGGGACTATATTTCCGAAGTTTGGGGTCTTATAATCAAAGATCTGCCCCGGAACCTGAATCTATTTTGGACACTGGACCACAGTCGTCGGATCCTAACTAATGCAGTGCAAGGTCTGGACTTACCCCGGCCTGGATTGGGGAGCCAGCTAACCACCTAATCGATTTAAAAGAGATGAGTCCGGTCTTTTATGAAAGAGTGGCAGGGACGTTATAATTAAAGTTTTGGGGAGGCGGGGCCGACATCTAGAGATTCTCCTAATTGACCACTTTGACTTATGTTGGGTGCTAAAATGCTAAGGACAATGAAATTAAAATTTTGACTCTTTTAATTTGTATCTAATGCAATGCATGCTGGTTGACAACTTCCAAATCAAGTATGCTTGAAATTTTTAAAAAGGCTTATAAAATAATTTTTTAGAAGACTGGACTTCCCCAGGTCCGGCACCTCGTCCTCATAGGTCAGACTATCCGAACTCTACCCGCAGGCGGGGAAGGGTCTAAAACAAGGAAAGAGTAATGCAGAAATATGCATGCGACCCCGGGGTCGATCCCCGGCTAATTCCCTAGATTCGTTATTTTTCTATGTTATTTAGACTCACTAAAATTTTAGACTTTTAAGATTATGAGTATAAAACTTTCACACCCTCACGAGCCTCACGTATCCAGGCGAAAACAAAGAGCGGCATGCAATCGCCAAAAAAAAAACTAGTAAAAACAAGTAATCCTAAAGGCAATCAAATCATCAGATCAAATACAAATTAATTAATAAATGTCCATAGGCAGAATTGCCTTGCTTATTACAAACCAGAATATTACAGAAAGTAAAGTGGCCGGGCACCACTAACAACAACCCGGATTCTAAACCTAGTAATGACGCAAGTTATTTTGAGTGGGATATTCTCAATCTTCAAATCTTCAAATCTTCAATTTCATTCTTCTTTGGACTCCTTTTCTTCAATCTTCTTGGAATCTTCGTAGCAGATTACCCAAATGGATAAGAGGGCACTTCCCTCTAAAGGGGGAGGCCACTCTTTCCTCTTTGGGTAAGGAAGAGGTATGATCCAAATTTGGATTTCCAAATGGAAAAGGAGTGTTCCCCAAAGGGGTATCCTTTCCTCTTTGGAATCCAAGCTTTGGATCTATGTATCCCAACTCAAGATAAACTTTCACAACACTTGACACTTGCACAAATTACATTGATATCAAAATAAAAATCTAGACTCACCTGCAGGGTTATCCTAAGCAATTAATATGTAAAAAGCAGTTATTCCCAAGCAGTTGTATATGAGCAGAAAAGAAAGTAAACACACTGGCCACGCTTTTTTTATTTGGGGGCATTAGCAGCTGAAGCACCTGTGCAAAGAGTTTATAATATTTATGCATTTTTTGATTTGCCCCCTTTTTATATTACCCTGCATGAGCGTGGCCACCTGCAGAAAACTATGTCAACATCCAGATCGTACCTAACCTAAGGGTAATCTAGTCGCCAAACACATCAATCCATCCACAGAGTGCAGAAAAAGTAAGCAGACACAGCAAGGCAATTTCATCCACAACATGCAGTGAAAACTACGAGAAATCCGGCACACAGCAGTAAAGTAAACACCGACCTAACCTAGATCTAGAGTTGGTTGTCTTAGCACATCATCTAAAGTGCGTGAGAAAGGTCGTGTGGCTGGGATAGATCCTAAAGTGGGTTATTAGTTGAAGTTGTCTAAAAGTCTGGGTTTGTTAAGGCTTAAAAGGGGATTTAGATTAAAATTTAAGTATTAGTAGATTAAGAATTTTAATTAAATATATTTTAAAATTTAATTGATTACTACCTTTGTTTCACACCGAGGCCGTGAAGTTTATTTCACATTCCTTGGGGCTAAGCTAATAGCCTCGTAGGTCTGGGTTACCTAGTAGCAATCGGGGTTGATTAAGTTATTTAAGTTGGTTGGAATTAAAAGAGTGGATTAATATTAAAATGAGTTAGTTACTGATTTTAAAAGCTTGATTAATTTAAGTTTGCCATTAATTGATTCGTGGCGTTGTGCCACCAGGCTCGAGGAACCAGCCTCCTTAGGACACTTAGCCCCGCAGCCCGGAGTAGTCCAGCCGATAAACCAAATTAATGTAATTGAATTAGAGATTTTTAAAATGTTAAATAATTAAAAATTAATCCATTTTAAGGTTTGACACCCTTTAGAATTCATTCGTGGCGTTGTGCCACCAGGCTCGAGGAACCAGCCTCCTTAGGACACTTAGCCCCGCAGCCCGGAGTAGTCCAGCCAATAAACTTCAACTTTAGGGTGGTTGTTGTGTTTTAAAGGATTTGTTAAATGTTTTAAACATTAAGCCAATATTTTCTAGAGTTTTAGAATGATTTTGAGTCTTAAGAATATTTTAGAATATTTTAATGATTTAATTAAGGGGTTGAAAATTAACTTTTTGATTAAGTTCAAATTCTGGAATGTTTCTATTTTATTAAAATACTAGACCTTACTACGATCAGTTAGAAGGTAAGTACGTTGAAATCGGATTTTTCTACAATTTATTACAAAGGTTTGAAGTTTTGAACTAGTTTTGAACTATAGTTTGACCAATTTGTTGACTTTTTTTAAATATTTCAGATTTCTGGAATTTAATATTTTTAATAAATATTAGGAGTTATTGTGAGTTGAATGCAAGTGATTTTGGGTGATTTGGATTTTTCTGGAATTAGTTATGAATTATTGAAGTTTTGAATATTTAATGAATTTTTGTTCAATTAAAGGCCTTGAGTCTTAATTTAGAATAATTATGACTTTGTTCTATGATTGGTAAGAGTCGATTAACGTTGATTAAGATTGATTTAGGCTTTCAAAGAATTTTATTTGATTTATTGTAATTTATTGAACATTAAAACTTTTAAAGAGAAAAAAAACCTAAATCTACTAGTTATCCTGAGATCAATTAATGTCAAATCAAAGTGGGTTTAATCATTGGGTACATGACACTAGTTTTATATGTTTGGTTTTATCCCAATAAGGATGTATGTAGTTCTTCCTAGATTGATCTAAGTTGGCTAAGACCGGGTCCTTAATTGTTGTCCTTAGTGTCACTAGATTTTAGGATAGCAATCAATATTCTTCTAACCCTTGGACACTAGTTTACAATCACATCAACACAAACAATAAACAATAAAAGTGCTCCTAATGTTCTATGGAAGGATTATAGTGAATTACTATAGTTATAGGTCATTTAATGACCTATAAACTTAAACAATTTACTATAGAGGAATAGATACATCAAGTTAGAATGAAATGATCTTGGGATATATATCTATGCATATACATATCAATATCTCTAAATCAAGAGTCAATCTAATTTGATATGATGATCATGCACAATTTATTGGTTAATTAAACTAGGTTAAGCATGATATTGAAGGTGGATTTTAACTAAACCATACATGATCAAGATCTAAACCTATTTTCAGTGAAAGGAAGACTTTACACTGATCCCATAGAACTCTAACATGATAAGATTTGGATTTAAATTAAATTGTTTATGAATTTGCAAAAATATGAATCAAATCTTGATCTAGATTTTTGTAAGTTCATAAACTAAGTGATATTGCATCAAAATGACTTAGGAAAATTACAGGAGACCAACCCTATGCTCTATTACACCTCAGCCAGGATTCAGATAAAAATAGTTTATATTTATTATTTAAAAATTAAAATAGGGTTTTCTGTTTTAATGAAATTAATACTTAAATACTTCTTAAAATAATTTTTAATTATTTTTAAAATAAAGTACTTGAAAATACGAACAAAACAAGCCCAAGAACTCCAAAAATGGATCAAAATTGAAATCTGGTGAATTTTTGAAGTTCAGGGGATTTTCTGAATTTATTTAGATGTTTTAAATACCCAGTCAAACGGCGGCGCTGACTGGGACACGCGGCGGGAGAGGATGCAGCCACGCGGACGGCGGCGGTCATGCGGGACCCGCCACTTATCCAGCGCGGCATTGATCTGCGCCGTCGGATCGATCGTAGAAGAGATCGGACGGCCAGGATCCAACCCGCGGTATTGAACTCGATCCAGAATGATCAGACGGTGGATCTGATCCCCGCGGTTTGGATCAACGGCCAAGATTTAGCCCGACAAGGATCTGGATAAACCGTGGTTAAAATGAGTTTTAAGTCAGGTTCAATCGCAGCCGTTGATCTAATCAGAGAAGATCCAACGGCTAACGACCTGTCTTCCTCCTCCAGCCAACACCGCGAACCCTAAACTCATTTTTTATTTTGTTTTCGCAAAATACTCAACCAAATGATGCCAAATTTTTGACAGATGTGTATTAGAGTCCAAAGAAGAATGGGGAATAATTTTTAAGCCATTTGATGCAATATTGAATGTGTTATTTAAAAAACCTAGAAAACAAACTAGGGTTTAGGATTTCTCACCGAGGGATGGATCAAATGAGTTGATTTTACCACGGTTGAACTTGTAGATTGTCCACGTGTTGATCTCCTTTAGGCTTCAGGTTTGGAGGATCACTGGAAACGGAGTTGAAGGAGCTTGAACGGAAGTGGCTCTCGGTCAAGCCCTGATCTCGCCGCCGGCAGCTTCAAAACACCAGAAACCGATGGGAAAATGAAGGTAGGGCTTCGAGAAATCAAAACGAAACTCCAGATGCTCTGGGGGATGTATGAAATGCAAGATCACTTCTCTCTTTTTGGATCCGTCCCTCTTGCCTATTCACGAGTGTGGAGCCTAAAGGGACGGTGGGGATTGATCAGGGAGAGTGCTGGGATGATGGACACCTGTTCCAGACTGTTAGGGGACAGGAGGAGCGGCTGCCTCAGATGAAAAAGACTTGGAGTCCTTTTCAAGCATAGGGGGACCACTAGGTTGATAGCTCAGGTCTAGAGCCATGCCAGCAGCTGGGGGAGGCCAGGCCAGGTTTAAGGAAGTCTCTAGAATCAAAATCAATGCTTGGGCTGGCCTAAAATGGGAAGGAGAAAGAGTTCAAATGGGTTTGACCGGGTGAGCCCATTTGAATTCCCATTGACTGTTTGACTGGTCAATGGGGTCAAGACCTGCTGAGTTGGCATCAAAGCAGGCTGTGAGGTCCCTCCCAATGGCTGGTTGAGTTTAATTTGGGCTAGGTTCAATGGGTTGAAGGGTTTGACTATGAAAATGGTCCTTTGATCTTTGAGTTGACTTGTTGACCAGTCAACCCAATCAAGGGTTTATGTAATTGCACCAAGGTAGTCCAAATGGGCTGATTAGGTGGATTGGAGGGTGATTCCAAGAGCCATGCATGTCAATTGAATCAAGAAGGCTTAATGGGCCCTTAATGGGCTTTTAGGCCAAAACTGGTTGACTTGGTCAACCAGTTGGGTTCAGGGGCTTGAAATGGATTCAAGATATTCAGACTGTAGTCTTGAGTCTATTGGATGTGGTCCCAGAGTTTGGAGGGGTCAATTTGGTCCAAATCACTATTTGAACCCTTAAGGGCCTGTTTGGTCAACCTATTTTGACTTGGTCAACCAGGTTGACCCAGGGTCTGGGTTTGGGCTCAACAGGTTTGAAATGACATTTGAAGACCATTGGGGGTGGTTCCTAGGTCTGGGGAGGTCAAATTGATCAAAATCCCTATTTGAGCCCTTAAGGGCCTGTTTGGTCAACCTGGGTTGACTTGGTCAACCAGGTTGACCCAGGCTCTAGGTTTGGGCTCAACAGATTTGAAATGATATTTCAAATCCAAAGGAAGTGGTTGGATGGCCTAAAGAGGTCATTTGGGTCAAAACACATGTTTGGACCCTTAAAGGGCCTCTTGGGTCAAACCTGTTGACTTGGTCAACCAGGTTGACCCAAGGGTTGGAAATAGGTTCAAAAGATTCGAAATGACATTTGAAATTTGTTAAAGGTGGTTGCATCCAATTTGGAGCTCATTTGGTTTGAAATCCCTATTTGAGCCCCATAGGGGTATTTTGGTCAATTTTGGCCTATTGGTCAACTATGGTAAAAAATGGGTCTGGAAAATGCAGTTTACTGCTCAATGGGTTAAAATCAAGAGTCTGGAAGTGATAGGAGGCTTTGATAAGGATTCCAAGGTCAAGATCTCAAAGGGGTTAGGTTCAGTGATATAGGCTGTAAATATTTGAAGGTTTTACAACCTTTGGATTTTAATTCAGATTCTGGGGTTAGAGACCTCAGAATGAGCTCAAAGTTGGAGGGTAACCTCTAGAGACATGTCTTATCACTTTGCAAGTGATAGACCCTGAATCAGAGATCATTTGACTGGGTTTTGAAATGTTTGAAAAATCTCTGAAAAGGGTGTTTAGGACAGGGCCTCTAGAGTTTGGATTTGAGTCTGAATTCTGGGTTTGGATTTGATTTGAAGTTTGAATTAATTTGGATTTGAATTGGATGGAGTTTGAGATTCAAATTGATCACAGGTAGGAATCAAATTGAAATTGGAGTGGATCAAATATAGGAATTGATTTAAAATTGTGGTTGATCAAAGGTGGAGATTGATTTGAAGTTGGAGTAATCCTAAGATCTAGAAGAATTCTAAGATCTAAGATTTAAGGGAATCCTAGGCTCTAGAATAGGCTCTAAGGTCTTGGATCTAGAAGGATCCTAAGTTCTAGAGTGGATCCTAGGGTCCAAGATTAAATCTGGATTCTGGATGTGTCTTAGTGACCTCATACAAAAATGAGGTCAACAAATGGACCCCCAATGTGTGTAGTAGAAGGAACTTCTGCTGCACACATTGGCGTTGACCGAATGGATGTAGAATTTGGAGAGTGAAAGGGAGATCATCTCCCAACCTCAAGCCTATAGGATGCTAATGGAAGGCTTACACCTATTGGATAAGGAAAACTGGTAAAACCAAGGTAGGGAATACCTAACCTTGGGTCTAAGGAGGGGCATCACCCAACCTTAGGTCTACAGAATGCTGATAGAAGACTTACTCCTAGTAGACAGATCAACTGGAAAAACCAAGGTAGGGAATACCTAACCTTGGGTCTAAGGAAGGGCATCACCCAACCTTAGGTCTACAGGATGCTGATAGAAGACTTACTCCTAGTAGACAGATCAACTGGAAAAACCAAGGTAGGGAATACCTAACCTTGGGTCTAAGGAAGGGCATCACCCAACCTTAGGTCTACAGGATGCTGATAGAAGACTTACTCCTAGTAGACAGATCAACTGGAAAAACTAAGGTAGGGAATACCTAACCTTGGGTCTAAGGAAGGGCATCACCCAACCTTAGGCCTATAGGATGCTGATAGAAGACTTACTCCAAATAGGCAGATTAACTGGAAAAACCAAGGTAGGGAATACCTAACCTTGGGTCTAAGGAAGGGAATCACCCAACCTTAGGTCTACATTATGCTGATAGAAGACTTACTCCTAGTAGACAGATCAACTGGAAAAACCAAGGTAGGGAATACCTAGCCTTGGGTCTAAGGAAGGGCATCACCCAACCTTAGGCCTATAGGATGCTAATAGAAGACGTACTCCTAATAGGCAGATTAACTGGAAACCAAAGTAGGGAATACCTAGCTTTGGGTCTAAGGAAGGGCATCACCCAATCTTAGGTCTACAGGATGCTGATAGAAGACTTACTCCTAGTAGACGGATCAAATGGAAACCAAGGTAGGGAATACCTAGCCTTGGGTCTAAGGAAGGGCATCACCCAACCTTAGGCCTATAGGATGCTGATAGAAGACTTACTCCTAATAGGCAGATTAACTGGAAACCAAAGTAGGGAATACCTAGCTTTGGGTCTAAGAAAGGGCATCACCCAACCTTAGGTCTACAGAATGCTGATAGAAGACTTACTCCTAGTAGACGGATCAACTAGAAACCTAGGTAGGGAATACCTAGCCTTGGGTCTAAGGAAGGGCATCACCCAACCTTAGGCCTATAGGATGCTGATAGAAGACTTACTCCAAATAGGCAGATCAACTGGAAACCAAAGTAGGGAATACCTAGCTTTGGGTCTAAGGAAGGGCATCACCCAACCTTAGGTCTACAGGATGCTGATAGAAGACTTACTCCTAGTAGACGGATCAACTGGAAACCAAGGTAGGGAATACCTAGCCTTGGGTCTAAGGAAGGGCATCACCCAACCTTAGGCCTATAGGATGCTGATAGAAGACTTACTCCAAATAGGCAGATCAACTGGCAAACTAGGATGGTGCCACGAAGGGCGTACTCCATCACTAGCGAATGGTCATGTGGGGAGGAAACTTGCTCCACACAGAGGACCTCAACTGGCAAACTAGGATGGTGCCACGAAGGGCGTACTCCATCACTAGCGAATGGTCATATGGGGAGGAAACTTGCTCCACACAGAGGACCTCAACTGGCAAACTAGGATGGTGCCACGAAGGGCGTACTCCACCACTAGTAAATGGGAATCAGGATGGTGCCACGAAGGGCGTACTCCACCACTAATCCCCGGGTCAAATGCTAGGGTGGTGCCACGGAGGGCGTACTCCACCACTAGCGGGCCTAATCCTAAGGGAAGGAAGGACCTAACCTTGAGGAAAAGAGAATTGAAAACAATTGATTGATGATTTTTAACTTGATTTGATTTCTATGAATTTTAAGGGGTGAATTTGATGTTTAATTTGATCCTCATCATGCATGATAATTCTTAAAGAACCACCCAAATGAAATGAATCATCTGGTGGCATCTTCAAAATTAATCAATTGTCATGAACCTCCCTTATAGATCATCTCTAAGGTGGACGATCCAATCAACATTGATTCAAAGCTTTCATTAATCTTATGGTGGAATAAAATTGGTCTCCAAAGGACTATAACCAAGTCTCCTACTTGGAAAGCCCTGAGGTGACACAATTTATAACGAGCTTGAATCATACGTGACTTATGTAATTTCAAATTTTATTGAGTTCAAAACAACTTTCTTCAAGGCCTTTGAGATCCTCCAATTGGAGTCAGACACTCTACTTAGTTGTGACTCAATTTTGAAAGTCAATTTTGTGCGATGTAAAACACACCTCTATTTGAGAACAACCTTGGACCCAGCATAGAGTGTTATTTTACATAGTGGATCTTAAAAGAAACGATGCCTATGTTTAAAGATTCACATATATCTCTTGAGAATGGGATTTGAATTCTTATCGAGAATAGAAGATTCATTCTTTTTATTGAAAATTTCCTCTTAATCATTTGGACCCTGTCAAAATGACAAGTGGGAACAAATTCAAAAGTATAGTAAGAAGTAGAGTGACCCCAATTGACCCGAAAAGAGCCAAGGGTTTTGGATTTTGTTGACCCAGATCAAATTTCATTGAAATTGAACTAGAGTCTCCCTTATAAAAATTTTGAATTAAAATCAATTTCAAAAGGATTTAAGTTAGATCGAGAAATTTAATCTTTTCAATTCTCTTGCATAGAATTTTCTATCTAATAAACTGTCCATGCATGACAATAAATCTAGATTCAAGATTTTTTAAAGTCAAGCTATTAAATATGATCGGGCTCTTTGAGATTTAAGGATTTAAAAAGAAGGAAGCCTCTTTCATTTTTTTTATGATGTGCTTTGCACACCTTTTTATTTCTTTGGCGCGCTTTGCGCCTCTTTTTTTTTTTTGAATTTCTTATAATGCACTTTGTGCATCCTTTGAATTTTATTTCCTTTCTTTTTTTTTTTTAAATAAAAGGCTTCACTTTCTTTAATACCTTAACATGATAGCTCCCTTTTTTTTTAATCCAGGATTATATCACAAGTATAAGAGAAGGAATTTCATTCTCTTATCCAAGGAAAAATAATCCCCAAATTGGACCCAATCTTTTGATAAGAAAATATTAACTTGACTTAGAAAATCATTGAATAGATTTAGAACATGCAAGAGAAGCCTATAAGATACAAAACCACGAGAAGAATAAGAAGATTTTCATTTCAAAAACCAACTTAAGTTTGATACAAATTTTAATTCAAAAATCAAATCAACCCGCAGAAGCGGTGGGAGGGAGGGGCCTTTGAAGATCCAATGGGGTCAACCACGACTCTCTCCTAATTTTGTTTAAAAGTAGAGGTCAATCTTCATTAAAAAGATGGATCAACTATCTTGAAAATTTTGACCCAGTACACTTGAGAAATAATATGATTTCCTTCAAAATAGTAAGTCCAGGTGGCAAGGCCCAATCAATGTAAATTATATTTCCACAATCTCTTAAAATAAAGAGATTGTTGTGGGGTCTGCACTACCCCTAACTAGTACTGCATCATCTCAATCTAAGGATCTATCGCGATAGGACACCTTTTAAAAGTTAAATTCAAATGGTGTCACTATCTGATTAGATCTTAAATCCATCATTATTCCCCTTCCTAATTACTAGTGACCTAGAAATTATGAGAGTGGCACCCCGAGTGGTTTCTGCACCTCCTCCTCTACAGATGATATAGTAGGGCACGTGTAGTAACGTGACCAAACTTCATCTAATAGAGTGGATGGGTCATAACCTTCAACTAGGGGCCTATGATTTATTACAGGTGATTGTTTAGCTCTTTCTTGATTGATTCTCTCTGTATAGTAGTCAAGAAGGTGTATCGGAGACCGTGCTCTCATTTTCACAACCTCTCTCCTTTGAGTAACAGGAGTAGGGTGGAAAACATTTCCACCATGGAGGGGGTAGGTGTAAGGAGCAACGAATTCTCGATTGGCCTCAAATTTAGCTTGTTTCAAGGCTTCTACCTTAGCAGTCTTTTTGGCCTTAGCAACCTTCTTCTGAACCCTTTTAAGGTATTTCTTCCGCTTACTTTTACTGGCAATAGGGGTGTTAGAACTTGACCCAATCTCAGGTTGAGATGGTAATTCTTTCATTTTTAATGGTTCTCGATTCTTATCCTCCTGAGTAGAGGGCACAGTGGTCGAAGGGGCGGCAACGACCTCCATCATAGAGATGGGGGAGTCAACTCCTGACCCTAAAGTAATCTCGACTAGGGGGACATCCCTTTGTATTCCAGCAGAGAGATCAATCATTTCTTCTCCGTTGACTGATAACTTGAAGTTTTGAAATTCTATCCCAAACTGGATCAAGTTGCCAGAGGTAATTCCTTCTATTGTCAAGTTTCTATCCAGGGAGAAGATAAGTTTCCTAACCATTTGAGTATTTAAGTATCCTGGAATTAAGGAAAAGTGATTTAAGTTAGTCAATTTTGAATTAAAATTTGAATTTTAAGCATGATTAATTTTCTCTAAATCTTGAACCTCAATATGTTGAGTTTTCACCAAATAAGAGAGTTTACAAAATTGATTGAGAATATTCAAGGAACCTGGCTTAACTCCTTTGCTCTACCAATTAACTTGGAGGCAAAATGTCAAAGCCTGGCTTAGACAAAGATTTCATCACTCGCCTCTCTATTTGAAAGGTATTTTCTTTTAGATGTTGGCCACACTCACCCAAGAAAGAAATGAGTAGAGGGACCAACGGAAGAAAGGTAGTTAAGACTACCGACGAAACAAAATTTTGCCATTATTAAAGATGGAGAGAGAGATTTGTCCCACCGGGCGTGCCATTTTTTTGTTGGTGGAATTTTGAAAATATGTTTTGAAAAATATTAGTTTTCTTTGGGGATTTTAAGATTAAGGCTAAGTTCTAATTCTAAGGTCGAATCGACTCGTTAGAAAGAGTATATCATCCCGGAGGACGAAAATAAGCTTTCATAACGGTGTTCAGACTTAGAATTGAGAAATCCATCTTGAATATTGTGAGCGGATGCTAAAGAGAAATTCATATGACCCCGAGGGGTCAAAATGAGGTTCAATTTAATATCCATCTACAATATTCAAGAAGTGTGATCGTTAGGTTCACCTCCAAAGCCTTATCAAAGAAAGATATATCTCTCCGAAGGGAGAAAATATCGTTCAATGATAATTCTTTAAATACGATAATAATGATCACTAGAATTTTAAGTTCTCCCAAAGAAATCCAATTGAATTTTGAAAAATCAATTTTTAAAATCAGGTGTGTGTGGTTCTAAATCTTCTACGAGCGCAAGCCCTCGTAGTTAATTACATCGTAGGGAGATAAAATCCCCTACGAAAACTCTCGATTAAAATAGTGGCAAAATTTTGTTTAGAATTTCTAGGAGTGATATCAAAGTATGAATAGAATTATTGGAAAATCAAAAGGGAATGGATCAAGATTGAACAGTTATTATCGGAGTTAAAGGATGAGAGGTAGGAGACACTTTGAGATTCCAGAACCATCCGGAAGTGTCCCAACTTAATCTAAGTATTGGGCTTTATGTTTTAGGATTGAAATGAAGCTTTAATTAGAGTTGAGCATTTTATTAGAAATTTGGGACTATATTCCGGAAGTTTGGGGTCTTATAATCAAAGATCTGCCCCGGAACCTGAATCTATTTTTGACACTGGACCACAGTCGTCGGATCCTAACTAATGCGGTGCAAGGTCTGGACTTACCCCGGCCTGGATTGGGGAGCCAGCTAACCACCTAATCGATTTAAAAGAGATGAGTCCGGTCTTTTATGAAAGAGTGGCAGGGACGTTATAATTAAAGTTTTGGGGAGACGGGGCCGACATCTAGAGATTCTCCTAATTGACCCCTTTGACTTATGTTGGGTGCTAAAATGCTAAGGACTATGAAATTAAAATTTTGACTCTTTTAATTTGTATCTAATGCAATGCATGCTGGTTGACAACTTCCAAATCAAGTATGCTTGAAATTTTTAAAAAGGCTTATAAAATAATTTTTTAGAAGACTGGACTTCCCCAGGTCCGGCACCTCATCCTCATAGGTCAGACTATCCGAACTCTACCCGCAGGCGGGGAAGGGTCTAAAACAAGGAAAGAGTAATGCAGAAATATACATGCGACCCCGGGGTCGATCCCCGGCTAATTCCCTAGATTCGTTATTTTTCTATGTTATTTAGACTCACTAAAATTTTAGACTTTTAAGATTATGAGTATAAAACTTTCACACCCTCACGAGCCTCACGTATCCAGGCGAAAACAAAGAGCGGCATGCAATCGCCAAAAAAATAAACTAGTAAAAACAAGTAATCCTAAAGGCAATCAAATCATCAGATCAAATACAAATTAATTAATAAATATCCATAGGCAGAATTGCCTTGCTTATTACAAACCAGAATATTACAGAAAGTAAAGTGGCCGGGCACCACTGACAACAACCCGGATTCTAAACCTAGTAATGACGCAAGTTATTTTGAGTGGGATATTCTCAATCTTCAAATCTTCAATTTCATTCTTCTTTGGACTCCTTTTCTTCAATCTTCTTGGAATCTTCGTAGCAGATTACCCAAATGGATAAGAGGGCACTTCCCTCTAAAGGGGGAGGCCACTCTTTCCTCTTTGGGTAAGGAAGAGGTATGATCCAAATTTGGATTTCCAAATGGAAAAGGAGTGTTCCCCAAAGGGGTATCCTTTCATCTTTGGAATCCAAGCTTTGGATCTATGTATCCCAACTCAAGATAAACTTTCACAACACTTGACACTTGCACAAATTACATTGATATCAAAATAAAAATCTAGACTCACCTACAGGATTATCCTAAGCAATTAATATGTAAAAAGTAGTTATTCCCAAGCAGTTGTATATGAGCAGAAAAGAAAGTAAACACACTGGCCACGCTTTTTTTATTTGGGGGCATTAGCAGCTGAAGCACCTGTGCAAAGAGTTTATAATATTTATGCATTTTTTGATTTGCCCCCTTTTTATATTACCCTGCATGAGCGTGGCCACCTGCAGAAAACTGTGTCAACATCCAGATCGTACCTAACCTAAGGGTAATCTAGTCGCCAAACACATCAATCCATCCACAGAGTGCAGAAAAAGTAAGCAGACACAGCAAGGCAATTTCATCCACAACATGCAGTGAAAACTACGAGAAATCTGGCACACAGCAGTAAAGTAAACACCGGCCTAACCTAGATCTAGAGTTGGTTGTCTTAGCACATCATCTAAAGTGCGTGAGAAAGGTCGTGTGGCTGGGATAGATCCTAAAGTGGGTTATTAGTTGAAGTTGTCTAAAAGTCTGGGTTTGTTAAGGCTTAAAAGGGGATTTAGATTAAAATTTAAGTATTAGTAGATTAAGAATTTTAATTAAATATATTTTAAAATTTAATTGATTACTACCTTTGTTTCACACCGAGGCCGTGAAGTTTATTTCACATTCCTTGGGGCTAAGCTAATAGCCTCGTAGGTCTGGGTTACCTAGTAGCAATCGGGGTTGATTAAGTTATTTAAGTTGGTTGGAATTAAAAGAGTGGATTAATATTAAAATGAGTTAGTTACTGATTTTAAAAGCTTGATTAATTTAAGTTTTCCATTAATTGATTCGTGGCGTTGTGCCACCAGGCTCGAGGAACCAGCCTCCTTAGGACACTTAGCCCCGCAGCCCGGAGTAGTCCAGCCGATAAACCAAATTAATGTAATTGAATTAGAGATTTTTAAAATGTTAAATAATTAAAAATTAATCCATTTTAAGGTTTGACACCCTTTAGAATTCATTCGTGGCGTTGTGCCACCAGGCTCGAGGAACCAGCCTCCTTAGGACACTTAGCCCCGCAGCCCGGAGTAGTCCAGCCAATAAACTTCAACTTTAGGGTGGTTGTTGTGTTTTAAAGGATTTGTTAAATGTTTTAAACATTAAGCCAATATTTTCTGGAGTTTTAGAATGATTTTGAGTCTTAAGAATATTTTAGAATATTTTAATGATTTAATTAAGGGGTTGAAAATTAACTTTTTGATTAAGTTCAAATTCTGGAATATTTCTATTTTATTAAAATACTAGACCTTACTACGATCAGTTAGAAGGTAAGTACGTTGAAATCGGATTTTTCTACAATTTATTACAAAGGTTTGAAGTTTTGAACTAGTTTTGAACTATGGTTTGACCAATTTGTTGACTTTTTTTAAATATTTCAGATTTCTGGAATTTAATATTTTTAATAAATATTAGGAGTTATTGTGAGTTGAATGCAAGTGAGTTTGGGTGATTTGGATTTTTCTGGAATTAGTTATGAATTATTGAAGTTGTGAATATTTAATGAATTTTTGTTCAATTAAAGGCCTTGAGTCTTAATTTAGAATAATTATGACTTTGTTCTATGATTGGTAAGAGTCGATTAAGGTTGATTAAGATTGATTTAGGCTTTCAAAGAATTTTATTTGATTTATTGTAATTTATTGAACATTAAAACTTTTAAAGAGAAAAAAAACCTAAATCTACTAGTTATCCTGAGATCAATTAATGTCAAATCAAAGTGGGTTTAATCATTGGGTACATGACACTAGTTTTATATGTTTGGTTTTATCCCAATAAGGATGTATGTAGTTCTTCCTAGATTGATCTAAGTTGGCTAAGACCGGGTCCTTAATTGTTGTCCTTAGTGTCACTAGATTTTAGGATAGCAATCAATATTCTTCTAACCCTTGGACACTAGTTTACAATCACATCAACACAAACAATAAACAATAAAAGTGCTCCTAATGTTCTATGGAAGGATTATAGTGAATTACTATAGTTATAGGTCATTTAATGACCTATAAACTTAAACAATTTACTATAGAGGAATAGATACATCAAGTTAGAATGAAATGATCTTGGGATATATATCTATGCATAAACATATCAATATCTCTAAATCAAGAGTCAATCTAATTTGATATGATGATCATGCACAATTTATTGGTTAATTAAACTAGGTTAAGCATGATATTGAAGGTGGATTTTAACTAAACCATACATGATCAAGATCTAAACCTATTTTCAGTGAAAGGAAGACTTTACACTGATCCCATAGAACTCTAACATGATAAGATTTGGATTTAAATTAAATTGTTTATGAATTTGCAAAAATATGAATCAAATCTTGATCTAGATTTTTGTAAGTTCATAAACTAAGTGATATTGCATCAAAATGACTTAGGAAAATTACAGGAGACCAACCCTATGCTCTATTACACCTCAGCCAGGATTCAGATAAAAATAGTTTATATTTATTATTTAAAAATTAAAATAAGGTTTTCTGTTTTAATGAAATTAATACTTAAATACTTCTTAAAATAATTTTTAATTATTTTTAAAATAAAGTAATTGAAAATACAAACAAAACAAGCCTAAGAACTCCAAAAATGGATCAATATTGAAATTCTGGTGAATTTTTGAAGTTCAGGGGATTTTCTGAATTTATTTTAGATGTTTTAAATACCCAGTCAAACGGCGGTGCTGACTGGGACATGCGGCGGGAGAGGATGCAGCCACGCGGACGGCGGCGGTCACGCGGGACCCGCCACTTATCCAGCACGGCATTGATCTGCGCCGTCGGATCGATCGTAGAAGAGATCGGACGGCCAGGATCCAACCCGCGGTATTGAACTCGATCCAGAATGATCAGACGGTGGATCTGATCCCCGCGGTTTGGATCAACGGCCAAGATTTAGCCCGACGAGGATCTGGCTAAACCGTGGTTAAAATGAGTTTTAAGTCAGGTTCAATCGTAGCCGTTGATCTAATCAGAGAAGATCCAACGGCTAACGACCTGTCTTCCTCCTCCAGCCAACACCGCGAACCCTAAACTCATTTTTTATTTTGTTTTCGCAAAATACTCAACCAAATGATGCCAAATTTTTGACAGATGTGTATTAGAGTCCAAAAAAGAATGGGGAATAATTTTTAAGCCATTTGATGCAATATTGAATGTGTTATTTAAAAAACCTAGAAAACAAACTAGGGTTTAGGATTTCTCACCGAGGGATGGATCAAATGAGTTGATTTTACCACGGTTGAACTTGTAGATTGTCCACGTGTTGATCTCCTTTAGGCTTCAAGCTTGGAGGATCACAGGAAACGGAGTTGAAGGAGCTTGAACGGAAGTGGCTCTCGGTCAAGCCCCGATCTCGCCGCCGGCAGCTTCAAAACACTAGAAACCGATGGGAAAATGAAGGTAGGGCTTCGAGAAATCAAAACAAAACTCCAGATGCTCTGGGGGATGTCTGGAATGCAAGATCACTTCTCTCTTTTTGGATCCGTCCCTCTTGCCTATTCACGAGTGTGGAGCCTAAAGGGACGGTGGGGATTGATCAGGGAGAGTGCTGGGATGATGGACACCTGTTCCAGACTGTTAGGGGACAGGAGGAGCGGCTGCCTCAGATGAAAAAGACTTGGAGTCCTTTTCAAGCATAGGGGGACCACTGGGTTGATAGCTCGGGTCTAGAGCCATGCCAGCAGCTGGGGGAGGCACGGCCAGGTTTAAGGAAGTCTCTAGAATCAAAATCAATGCTTAGGCTGGCCTAAAATGGGAAGGAGAAAGAGTTCAAATGGGTTTGACCGGGTGAGCCCATTTGAATTCCCATTGACTGTTTGACTGGTCAATGGGGTCAATACCTGCTGAGTTGGCATCAAAGCAGGCTGTGAGGTCCCTCCCAATGGCTGGTTGAGTTTAATTTGGGCTAGGTTCAATGGGTTGAAGGGTTTGACTATGAAAATGGTCCTTTGATCCTTGAGTTGACTTGTTGACTAGTCAACCCAATCAAGGGTTTATGTAATTGCACCAAGGTAGTCCAAATGGGCTGATTAGATGGATTGGAGGGTGATTCCAAGAGCCATGCATGTCAATTGAATCAAGAAGGCTTAATGGGCCCTTAATGGGCTTTTAGGCCAAAACTGGTTGACTTGGTCAACAAGTTGGGTTCAGGGGCTTGAAATGGATTCAAGATATTCAGACTGTAGTCTTGAGTCTATTGGATGTGGTCCCAGAGTTTGGAGGGGTCAATTTGGTCCAAATCACTATTTAAACCCTTAAGGGCCTGTTTGGTCAACCTAGGTTGACTTGGTCAACTAGGTTGACCCAGGGTCTGGGTTTGGGCTCAACAGGTTTGAAATGACATTTGAAGACCATTGGGGGTGGTTCCTAGGTCTGGGGAGGTCAAATTGATCAAAATCCCTATTTGAGCCCTTAAGGGCCTGTTTGGTCAACCTGGGTTGACTTGGTCAACCAGGTTGACCCAGGGTCTGGGTTTGGGCTCAACAGGTTTGAAATGATATTTCAAGTCCAAAGGAAGTGGTTGGATGGCCTAAAGAGGTCATTTGGGTCAAAACACATGTTTGGACCCTTAAAGGGCCTCTTGGGTCAAACCTGTTGACTTGGTCAACCAGGTTGACCCAAGGGTTGGAAATAGATTCAAAAGATTCGAAATGACATTTGAAATTTGTTAAAGGTGGTTGCATCCAATTTGGAGCTCATTTGGTTTGAAATCCCTATTTGAGCCCCATAGGGGTATTTTGGTCAATTTTGGCCTATTGGTCAACTATGGTATAAAATGGGTCTGGAAAATGCAGTTTACTGCTCAATGGGTTAAAATCAAGAGTCTGGAAGTGATAGGAGGCTTTGATAAGGATTCCAAGGTCAAGATCTCAAAGGGGTTAGGTTCAGTGGCATAGGCTGTAAATATTTGAAGGTTTTACAACCTTTGGATTTTAATTCAGATTCTGGGGTTAAAGACCTCAGAATGAGCTCAAAGTTGGAGGGTAACCTCTAGAGACATGTCTTATCACTTTGCAAGTGATAGACCCTGAATCAGAGATCATTTGACTGGGTTTTGAAATGTTTGAAAAATCTCTGAAAAGGGTGTTTAGGACAGGGCCTCTAGAGTTTGGATTTGAGTCTGAATTCTGGGTTTGGATTTGATTTGAAGTTTGAATTAATTTGGATTTGAATTGGATGGAGTTTGAGATTCAAATTGATCACAGGTAGGAATCAAATTGAAATTGGAGTGGATCAAATATAGGAATTGATTTAAAATTGAGGTTGATCAAAGGTGGAGATTGATTTGAAGTTGGAGTAATCCTAAGATCTAGAAGAATTCTAAGATCTAAGATTTAAGGAAATCCTAGGCTCTAGAATAGGCTCTAAGGTCTTGGATCTAGAAGGATCCTAAGTTCTAGAGTGGATCCTAGGGTCCAAGATTAAATCTGGATTCTGGATGTGTCTTAGTGACCTCAAACAAAAATGAGGTCAACAGCAGCACATTCAATTTTATTTAAATCAAGCATGTAGACGTTGTTGACCCTCTTTCCCTGCAAAATAGTGTTGTTACTTAAACTTACAATGCATGAATCCGTGAAGAATTGCACGATGAAGCCTTTGTCACAGAATTGACTGATGCTGAGCAAGTTGTGCTTCAATCAATCTACAAGCAAAACATTTTCAATCATAAGGTTCTTGGAATTACCGATTATACCTGCTCCTACCACCTTCTTGGTGGTGTTGTCTCCAAGAGTAACCTTGCCTCCAGTCCTGGACTCTAGTACAACAAACTGGCTAGCATCACCAGTCATATATCGAGAGCATCCACTGTCCAGGTACCATATACTCTCACGAGGTCTTTTGTGAGAGACTTCCTGCAAAATTATCAAATGTTAGTTTTAGGAACCCAAGCAGGTTTGGGTTCCTTCTTATGAAGAGAAGAATGCAATGCATCTGTGGTATGCTGTGGATCATGCACCTTAGGTCTCCACACCTAATATGTACTATGTTGAATTGTGCAAGTGTGTGAGATGTGTCCTAGCATGCCACAAGAAAAACATCTAACTCCAGGAAAAGGATCTCTTAAGTGATTTGAGTTATAATGCCTCTCTCTAGGTTTTGGCTATTGATTAAAAGTAGAAGTCATCCTAGTTTTCTTACATGTTTCTAAATCATTTTGAACCTTCAAGTTTGTGCTTTTTAAAACTTAATTTTCAATCCTCAAATTTTTCTCTATCTCCTTTGCCTTCTTAAAATCAGATTCAAGAGATGTGTGTGATATTTTCAATGTCTCATGCTCTTCAACTAACTCACTATGATTTTTATTTAACTCATCAAATTCATCAAGTAAAGTCATGTGATTTGAATCAATTGTTTGATGGTCTTCAATCAAAATTTCATGCTCTTTTTGTAGATTTAAGAATTCTAATTTCAAGCTAGCATAAGTTTTCTTTAATTTCCTATATGATGCATGGAATTTTTCTGAAACTTCAAGAAGTTGATCGTAGGAAAGTTCACATACCTCTTCTTGATCACTTTGATCTTTTCCCATGAAACACAAGTTTGTAGTTTCTTCCTCTGGTTTAGTCTCAGAGGAATCAGTACCAGATTCTGCCCAAAAGCTCCTTTGGTTTTTCTTCTTGTCCTTTCTAGACTTAGCTTTCTCATCACCTTTTTCTTTGCTTGATTGATCTTTAAGCTTAGGGCAATCAGTTCTCACATGTCCAGGCTTTCTGCATTCAAAACAAACAATATCAGAAGATCCTTTTACATGTTTGTGATCCTTACCTTTTCTCCAACTTTAATGATGCTTTTGTTTCTTCCTTAGAAAGCTTTTGAATTGCCTTGTGATGAAGGCAACTTCATCGCTTTCAGACCCGAAAGATTCATAATCCGATTTGTGCGCCTTCAATACAATTGTTTTCTCCTTTTTCATCTCACCTGCATCAAGATTTCTTTGATTCACCCCTTGCTCGTAAGCAATGAGTGAGCCAAGCAAGTTATCAATAGAATAGGTGTTCAAATCTTTAGATTCAGTGATAGCAGTAATTTTTGCATCATAAGATGAAGGCAAGCATCTCAAAATCTTGTTAACTTTTTCATAGTTCGAAAGTTCTTTTCCTAGTGCATGCAATGAAGTAGCAATCTGAGTAAACCTAGTGTACATGTTAGAAATCGATTCATGAGGTTTCATACGAAAAAGTTCATAGTCATGCAAGAGAATGTTTAAACGGGATTGTTTAACTTCATTAGTGCCTTCATAAGTGATGCACAATTTATCCCAAATTTCTTTACCAGTTTTGCAAGTTGAAACACGCATGTAATCCTCAGATTTCAAAGCACAGAAAAAACAATTCAAACATTTCGCATTTAATTGAGCTAAATCTCGTTCATCAAAAGTCCATTCGGTAAAAGCAACTTAAGTTTTAAAACCATTAATTTCACGAGAAGGTGGAGAATAACCTTCTTGAATAAGCATCCACATGCGATAATCAGTAGATTGCAAAAAAGTTGACATGCGAGTTTTCCAAAAATCAAAAGGTAGGTTATCGAATAGAGGAGGTCGGGTAATAGAATACCCTTCCGTAGTGTTGCGATTCCTAAAGTTAGACATGGATCAAATTCAAAAAGTTTTCAAACTTTAATTTTCGAATCAAGCTCTGATACCACTTGAAAGTTCGATGGGGATGTTAAGCCCTATGAACTTAGTCCCAAGCTAACCAAAAGGGGGGGGGGGGTGAATTGGTATTTAAAAAAAAAATCTTTTCACAAAGAAAGGAAATTGCATAAACCAAATCACACCACAAAAATAAATGTGGAATTTAAAAGTGCGGAAGTAAGAAAAAGGAACACAGAAATTTATAGTGGTTCGGTCGACTTGACCTACATCCACTCCTTGGAGGCACCCTCCAAGTATTGCACTACAAAACATGACTCTCGTTTAGCCCCCACAGCTAGGTGGAGAAACCCTCACAAGAACCTCTTTTTTGCCAACCCGGTAAGGCAGAGAACCTATCTCCTTTTTCTTCCTCCTGAACCTGACAGAGAACCAAAACCAAAAGCAAACTCCTTACCTCTACCAACCCTTCCACGGATGAGAAACTCTAGACGAAGATGACGCAGAGCGATCCTTGAAGCAACCCTTATGAATCCCCTCACAAGCTCCCCCTCATAAGATCCTCTCTCTCTCTCCTCTCTCTCTTTCTCTCCTCAAGGTCTTCTCAGGTCAAGGCAGCAGCCAAAAGTTTTTTAAAATGTTGAACAAGAGCTCTTAAATAGAAGAGCTTCAAAAGAGCTCATTAATTGCAAGTTGTCGATAATATCGTCCAGGCCGATTTGGACATCGGCCTAGCTGATTAGTACAAATCAATGAAGATCGGCCAGAGAATCGCCCTGGATGGAAAACAGGACGATTGAAATTTGGCTTGATCGTCCAGGCCGATCGCATGATTGTCCGGGCCGATCAGTTCAAATCAGAGAAGAATCGTCCTAACAATAGCCCTGGATAAGGGCTGGCCGATATTGATCGTCCTGAAGTAACTTAAGGTTTTTGATTGGATCGTCCTGGCCGATCCTGCGATCGTCCAGGACGATATGATCGTATCAATAATCTTTAATTACTCCATTGATTTCTTGAACAATTATGGCATAATTTGTGAATATCATCCAGGCCGATCATAGGATCGTCCTGGCCGATAATTTAAAAATACAGTATATCATTATTGACTATGACGGCTACTTCTTTCTGTTTTGAGCTTATCGTCCTGGCCGATACACGTATCATCCATGACGATCTGGTAATGTTGGCTGCCTTAATTAAGAATCCTTAATTAGACTTTCTGTTTTAAGCTGATCGTCCAGACCGATCCAAAAAATTGTCTGTGCCGATATGAGTAGAAATAGAAATTCTAAGTCTATCAAGTGTGTGTGTGAAGGGTTGCATAGCATCAGTCTCTTTGACTTTTACAAGTAGACTCAAACGAGAAAAAAGAAACATACAGACTGACTCAACCCTAAACCTACGCAATCTTGAACTTGGCTCCTTGATCGTCCGATCTTCGATTCCTGAAAAGTTAGAAGCAACAAGTAGTCCAAGAGAAACAGTGTTTGTCAATCATCAAAACATAAGTCATGAAAAATAGATTTGCAACAGTTGGGTTGCATTCCTACAAGAGGATGCTGCTCCATCAAAATACAATTCCCAGACGGCCTCGCCAGATTCCCTTAAACTCATGATTTATTCGTCGGGTAGATCATCGTTCAGAGGAGAATCTACCGGCAGCGAATGTGCTGCCAGAAAATCGGCAACAGCTTGTCATTTCACAGCACGAAGAGGAGTGAAAGTAATCTCAAATTGCAGTAATATCATAGACCAATGGGCTAAACATCCTGACAATGTAGGTCGGGTCATAAGATATTGTAAAAGATTAACTCTTGAAATCAAACTGATTGAGTGGGAGAGCATGTAGTGCCTCAGTTTCTGAGCTGCAAAAACCAAAGCAAGACAATGTTTCTCAATTGATGGGTATCGAATTTCAGTAGGAAAGAGTCTTCGACTAAGGTAATAGAGAGCATTCTCCTTCCCTTCGTCATTGACTTGAGCCAACAGGGTGCCTAAAGACTCATCTAAGGCTGCAGTGTAGAGAATTAACGGCTTTCCCGGAATTGGAGCTGCCAAAACTGGCGGATTAGAAATGTATTGTTTAATGTTTTCGAAATCATTTTGGCACTTCTCGTCCCATACAAATTTATTGTCTTTTTTCTCAAGCACAGAAAAGGGTTGACATCTCTCAGAAAGATTAGAAATAAACCTCCTTATATACGCCAATCTACCTTGTAGAGATCTTAACTGTGTAAGGCTCTTAGGAGATGGCATAATTAAGATGGCTTCAATTTAAGCAGGGTCGATCTCGATTCCGCGGTGCCTCACTAGGAATCCTAAGAATTTCTCTGAGGTGACGCCGAAGGCACACTTTAAGGGATTCATTTTCAAACTGTAGCGGCGCAACCGCTCAAATACAACTCTTAGGTCGTACATGTGAGCCTCTTTAACTTTGCTCTTGACAACTAAATCGTTAATATAGCACTTAACTTGATTATGAATTAAGTCGTCAAAGATACTGGTTATGGCCCGTTGGTAGGTTGCTCCGGCATTCTTTAAGCCAAATGGCATCACCTTGTAATAAAAGATTCCAATAAGGGTTCTAAACGTAGTATTTCTCTCATCTTCTAGGGCCATCTTGATTTAGTTATAACCCGACGAACCATCCATGAATGAGAAAATGGCATGTGAGGAGGCAATGTCCACCATGAGTTCTGGTATTGGTAAAGGGAACTCATCCTTAGGACATGCCTTTTTTAGATCCCTATAATCGACGCAAATTCGAATTTGACCATTTTTCTTTCGGACCGGCACGATGCTGGCCACCCAAGAGGGGTATTGTTCCTCTCGAATAAACCCAGCTTCGGCCAATTTCTTAACTTCAGAATTGACTTGTTGCTCGATTTCCAAGCGCATGCGCCGAGGAGCTTGTCTGACAGGAATGACATCGTGCCGAACTCCAAGTTTATGAACAGCTACCTCAGCAGGTAAACCTGGCATTTCGTCGTACGTCAAGGCAAAGCAATCCCTAAACTCATACAAGAATTGGATCAAATCTTTAGTTTCACCCTCGCTCAGTAGAGCACTTATAAAGATTGGACAGGGGTCATCATCGGTTCCCATGTTAATTTCTTTTAATTCATCGACTGTCGATTTAATTTATTCTTCTAATTCAGGGGGTGCATCCCGAACTTGAAGGTCATCGGGATCATCTAAAGTCTCCAAACAGAGCCCATCAAGAGCACAAAAAGTATCTGTAGGGACATTTGGCAATTCAAGATGGTAAGTTATCATTAAGCAATACTCATCATCATCGAATGAACTAACAGTTCCAAAGCCGATACCACTTGTAGGATTATCCTTAATTTTTGCTTGCCAAATATTTTTGTGGTATCTGGCCTGACCCTTAGTCCATCGGTATGATACAGGACCTTTGGAGAAAGTATTTTTCACACAAACAGGGAAGTTGTCGAAAGGTAATTTCATTAATTCATTAAAATCTACCTCCTCAAGGGTTACATCACTTTCATCCCTCGCGGAGGAGGAGCCAGGAAAGAATTTCTGGACTTTCTTTACTTCGCCGTTCAAGTTGGGAGCCACTTTAACTTCTAACCCTACAATCCTGCCAGCTAACAGCGGGGTCAGGGAAAGTGCCTCAATCCTTCTACTGAGCTTTTCGTACATTGTTAATTCAGGCTCATCATTTTTCACCTTTACAATTTATTTCTCAATGTCACTGTCCTCCTCTAAGGTGAGATCAAATTTTGGAGAAGTATTTGCATTTTTATAATTGAGGGAGAAGGCAGCACCTTGGTCCTTGGACTCAATGTCAGAATCTGATTCCAAATCAATATAAACAGGCGTTGTTCTCCTCTCTGATGAAGCACGACCTCGACCTCATGCCCTTAATGCCATCCTCCCACCTGTTTGAGGTAATGTGTTTGGAGGCCTAAGGATAACGATATCAGAGTCATCTTAACTACTTAATTATATCATTTCTTGATCAATAACGTTTTCTTTTTCTTTCTCTTGATTGGACTTTTGTCCAACCAACTTCTCCTCAATTTTGATCTCTAACTTAGAACGGGACGAGGACTCTTTTGGAACAAAATATGTAGCATCTTCGTAGATCCCAATTTCTTGAATAGAAAATGGTTGCATATCACCCTTAATCATGTGTTCAATGCCATCTCGTTGGTACTTGATGCATTGGTGAAGGGTAGATGGAACCATTCTATATTCATGAATCCAAGGTCTACCTAAAAGTGCATTAAAGGACATCACCGAATCAATTATATGAAATTTAGCTTCAGTTTTCAAGTCTCCTTTTTGTAAGAGCAAGGTGATTGAACTTAAAGCCCTCTCGCCCTTTTTATTGAACCCATGAAGAACCAACCTATCGGATGAGAGCTTACTACTATCAACTTTGAGGTATGCGATGGTTTTTATGTTCATTATGTTGACCGATGTGTTGCAAATCTATTTTTCAAGACTTATGTTTTGATGATTGACAAATACTATTTCTCTTGGACTGCTTGTTGCTTCTAACTTTTCAGGAATCGAAGATCGGACGATCAAGATAAAGCCAGTTCAGGATTGCGTAGGTTTAGGGTTGAGTTAGTCTTTACTTTTGTTTTTTCACTTTTTGAGTTTACTTGTAATGATCAAAGAGACTGATGCTATGTAACCCTTCACACACACACTTAAGACACTTAGAATTTCTGTTTTTACTTATATCGGCCAGGATGATTTTTGGATCGGCCTGGACGATCAGCTTAAAATAGAAAGTCTAATTAAGGATTCTTAATTAAGGCAACCGACATTAACAGATCATCCTGGACAATACGTGTATCGGCCAGGATGTTAAGCTCAAAACAGAAAGAAGTTGCCACTATAGATAATTAAGGTATACTGTATTTTTTAATTATCGGCCAGGACGATCCTTGGATCGGCCTGGACGATATTCACAAATTATGCCATAATTGTTCAAAAAATCAAGGGAGTAATTAAGGATGATTGATACGATTATATCGTTCGGGATGATCGCAGGATCGGCCCGGACGATCCAGTCAAAAACCTTAAGTTACTTCAGGACGATCAATATCGGCCAGCTCGAATCCAGGGCTATTGTCAGGACGATTTTCCTTTGATTTGAACTGATCGGCCAGGATGATCGTGAGATCGGCCTGGACGATCACGCCAGTTTTTAATCGTCCAGCTTTGCATCCAGGGCTATGCTCTGGCCGATCTTCATTGATTTGTACGGATCGGCCAGGCCGATGTCCATATCGGCCTGGACGATATTGTCGGCAACTTGCAATTAATGAGCTCCTTTGAAGCTCTTCTATTTAAGAGCTCTTGTTCCATATTTTTTAAGACCTTTAGCTGCTGCCTTGACCTGAGAAGACCTTGAGGAGAGAAAGAGAGAGAGAGGAGAGAGAGAGAGGATCTTGTGAGGGGGAGCTTGTAAGGGGATTCACAAGGGTTTCTTCAAGGATCGCTCTGCTTCGTCTTCGTCTAGAGTTTCTCATCCGTGGAAGGGTCGGTAGAGGTAAGGAGTTTGCTTTTGGTTTTGGTTCTCTACTAGCTTCATGAGGAAGCAAAAGGAGGTAGGTTTTCTGCCTTGTCGGGGTGGCAAAAAGGAGGTTCTTGTGAGGGCTTCTCCGCCTAGCCATGGGGGCTAAAGGAGAGTCATGTTTTGTAGTGCAATACTTGGAGGGTGCCTCCAAGGAGTGGAAATAGGTCGAGTCGACCGAACCACTATAAATTTATGTGTTCCTTTTCTTGCTTCCGCGCTCATTTATTTTTTGTGGTGATTTTAGTTTGTGATTTTTATTATTTGTGAAAAGAGTTTTTAAAATACCAATTCATCCCCCCTCTTGGTTAGCTTGGGACTAAGTTCATAGGGCTTAACATCCCTAACGAACATTCAAGTGGTATCAGAGCGGGTTTCGAAAATTAAAGTTTGAAAACTTTTTTAATTTTGATCCATAGACAACATTGGGAATCACAACACTACGGAAGGGTATTCCATTACCCGACCTCCCCTGTTCGATAACCTACCTTTTGATTTTTGGAAAACTCGCATGTCAACGTTTTTACAATCTACTGATTATCGCATGTGGATGCTTATACAAGAAGGTTATTCTCCACCTTCTCGTGAAATTAATGGTGTTAAAACTAAAATTTCTTTTATTGAATGGACTTTGATGAACGTGATTTAGCTCAACTAAATGCGAAATATTTGAACTATTTTTTATGTGCTTTGAAATCTGAGGATTACATGTGTGTCTCAACTTGCAAAACTGGTAAAGAAATTTGGGATAAATTGTGTATCACCTATGAAGGTACTAATGAAGTTAAACAATCATGTTTAAACATTCTCTTGCATGACTACGAACTTTTTCGTATGAAACCTCATGAATCGATTTCTGACATGTACACTAGGTTTACTCAGATTGTTACTTCATTGCATGCACTAGGAAAAGAACTTTCGAACTATGAAAAAGTTAACAAGATTTTGAGATGCTTGCCTTCGTCTTATGATGCAAAAATTACTGCCATCACTGAATCTAATGATTTGAACACCTATTCTATTGATAACTTACTTGGCTCACTCATTGCTTACGAGCAAGGGGTGAATCAAAGAAATGTTGATGCAGGTGAAAAGAAAAAGGAGAAAACAATTGCATTGAAGGCACACAAATCGGATTCTGAATCTTCCGGGTCTGAAAGCGATGAAATTGCCTTCATCACAAGGCAATTCAAAAGCTTTCTAAGGAAGAAACAAAAGCATCATCAAAGTTGGAGAAAAGGTAAGGATCATAAACATGTTAAAGGATCTTTTGATGTTGTTTGTTTTGAATGCAGGAAGCCTGAACATGTGAGAGCCGATTTTCCTATACTTCAAGATCATTCAAGCAAAGAAAAGAAAAAAGGTGAGGAGAAAGTTAAGTTTAGGAAGGAGAAGAAGAAAATCTAAAGAGGTTTTTGGGCAGAATCTGGTACTGATTCCTCCGAGACTGAACCAGATGAAGAGACTACAAACTTGTGTTTCATGGGAGAAAGTCAAAGTGATGAGGAAGAGGTATGTAAACCAACCTATGATGAATTGTTTGAAATTTGTGAAAAAATTCATGCTTCATACAAAAAACTTAAGAAAACTCATGCTAGCCTAAAATTAGAACATTCAAATCTACAAAAAGAGCATGAAGTTTTTCTCAAAAATCATGCAACGATTGATTCAAATCACATGGCTCTTCTTGATGAATTTGATGAGTTAAACAATAAATATTTGGAGTTAATTGATGAACATAATGCATTGAAAGATTCACACACATCTCTTAATTCTGATCTTAAAAAATCTAAAGAAATTGAGAAAAATTTGAGGATTTACAATGATGCATTAAAAAGAACTAACTTGAGGATTCAAAATGATTTGGAAACATGTAAGAAAGCAAGGATGACACCAACTCCTAATCAAAAGCCAGAATCTAGGAAGAGTCATTATAACTCAAACCATTTAAGAAACCCTTTTCCTGGAGTTAGATGTTTCTCATGTGGCATGCTATGACACATCTCACACACTTGCACCGTTCATCGTAGTACACATTGGGTGTGGAGACCTAAGATGCATGATTCACAGCATACCACATCTGTATTGTACTCTACTTTTCTTAAGAAGGGGCCCAAACCTGTTTGGATTCCTAAATCTGACTGTTGTTGAGTTTTGCAGGTGTGCTCTCACCAAAGACCTCATGGGAGCATAAGATAACTGGACATAAGGAGGCTCGCAAGCTCAAAATTACTTAAATTCGCTGCTTTATCACGTGCTTGAAATCTTTAGTTATTGTGTGTCTTTTATTTTATTTTATTTTATTTTATTTTTTTTGTGCTAGTTTTTGTGCTTACTTAGTCTAGTTTGCGTTGTTTTCATTCTTTTTGTTTGTTTTTATGTGTTCTGTCTTCGCGTTGCTCTTTAAATTTGGTCTTTCATATGATGAATTCTTTTTTAAGCCTTTAGATCTTGGGGTTTTAGAAATTGTGTATAGCTTTTTCTAAATTGGTTAAAGGGAGTAAACTGTTGATGTTTTTCCCTTCGTCTGACTTTATTTAGTGGTATGATTTTTTTCTCTAAACAAAAGTCTAAATTCAGTTTAACCAATGGATTTTCATCTAAGATCTTTTTCTTATCTTGCTACATTAAATTATCTTATGCATAATAGCCAAAATTCTTAGATATCATTCAAGCTTTTGAAATCTTGCCATTGCATTTATCACGTGATTTTGATTTTGTGTTGTGGATTATTCTTCCATATGTTAGAGAGAGAGCTCCTATTCTCTAATATTTGGAGGATATACTCACAACTAAGTCTTTTTCTTTAAGGGTATATTAAAGAGTTTTTAGCTTGCAAGAGTTAAAAAGGAAAGAGGCGAATGAAGCCAAATTGAAAAAAAAGCTATATACACAAAAGTGTATCAAAAATTAAAAGATGCTCAAAGAGCCAATCAAAGTGATAAGAGGCATAAAATGAGCCCACTAAATGCAAGCTATCCTCTCTTTGGTAAAACTCTTAAAACTTAGAAAACTCATTGATTATGTGATACTTTCAAATACTTGATTTCAATTTCCATGATTGAGAAAAATTACTTTGGTTTATTATTTATGAGATATTTTAGTTGTAAATAAGTCTTGAATAGATCTTCTTATCCTATTTTGTTATTCCGAGTTAGGCATCTGTTTTCCAAAATAATTTTGTACCCTGAAGGATGTCCGATCTAGGGTTAACAGAATCAGTTTTTCTACCTTCTTCTGATTGGGATTTGTTAAACTTCTTGATCTCTTGGAACTTTAAAAGTTTAATTTTTCAAAAGAATTCTTATATGATGCCTCCATAAAACAAAAAAAATTAGAAAAATTAAAATCCAAAAATATTCGTTGTTTGGTTTTCGTTGTGTTTTATTTTTCTGTGTTTTGACTGTTTCTCTTTTATTTTATTTTTTGAGGGTCTTGATCATCACCATTCTTCTCTTGATTTCAATTTCAAGTCACATCGGCCTGGCCGATACTTTTATCGTCCTGGACGATATGACAAATTCTGTTCAAAATCCATCAGCTGACCTTTTTCTGAGCTTACTGTAACTCATCGTCCAGGACGATCCTACATCATCCTTGACAATTTGATCGAACTCATGGTGATAGTCCTGGCCGGTAGTATATTTGTCTGGCCGTTGCATTCTATGTGCATCATCCTGACTGATACACTGGATCGTCCCGGACGATCCACGTGTCAGCACGTTTTGATCTTTAAATTTGGCCCCGGACGATCCATTATTGGACAATCGGCCTGGCCGATCCACTGTTCGTCCTGGACGATACACGTAGCAAGCATTTTAAACATTTTAACTTCGGCCGCTACGATCAATTATTGTGCATCGTCCTGGACGAGACACCTAATCGGCCCGGACGATCTGCTTTTTCAACGATCGTCCGGATTGACTCCTCGGGACGATCGCCTGTGTCTAATCAGCCCGGACGATCAGACCACCTTTTTGACCAATTGGCCTGTACGTAATTATTAAACCATATTGGCCTGGACGATTCTGCGATCGGCCAGGACGATATGGCCATTTCTTTAAATTCAGGCCATTCCAGCCATGGTTTTTCACTTCCAACCCTTTCTCCTCTTGTGTTCTTTGCTTAGTGCTCTCAATGGCTGGTGGGAAACGCACCCGACAGACTTATGGGAGTTCTTCGAGGGCAAGGATTGACCCTCATTTCCAGGAAGCAGAAGATAAAGCCGCCTATCATTGTTACAAAGAGTGTGGAATTACTGTCTCCAGTATCATCAATCCTGTCCACATCTCTTACCCAGTAATCTTTTCGCTCACACCTCCCTTTTGCTTTATTTTGTCTCTTGCCTTCCCTTTCAATTCAGAATTTTTTCGAGAATTTTTTACAAACCTTCGCATCAACCCTACCTTCACAGCCCTGACCTCCTATGTGAATCGACGCCCTATCGAAATCACATATCAGGATTGTGTTGATCTTTTACAGCTATCCACCACCGGGGATAAGCTACACATAATTGCCTCTGACCCTGATTTTGACTGGTCCACGGTGAATCACTTTCTTCGCCAGACCAATGTACCTTACCATGTTGGAGAGACTTTCTCTTTAGTCAAAGATGCTAGGACAATCCAACATGTCCTACGCACCTCCGTAATTCCAAAAGCCGGGGACCAAATCCATATCACCCATCTACTTTCCCTCACTACCTTCTACATCATGGCTCATAGAGAATTCAACACTGCGGACCTAATTTTTTGATACATTGATCACCTAACCACAATTCACGATCCAGACCACAAAAGGAAATTAAGTCTAGCCTTAGAACACATCATAGCCTATGTTCTTGAAACCAAATACCAACTTCAGTATCCTATTCCACCAAACTTCTTAACTCCCTTCTACTCAAACAATTCCTTCAGCACCCTTCACAGTACTCATCTCCACCCTGAGGAACCTCGGGGGGGCTAGAGAAGAGGAGGCTCCCACTCCAGCTCCCTTTCCTGACCTTGTTCCTCTCCACCAGCACTCATCGGTTGATCAGTTGATTAAAAGATTTGATCGTTGGGAGACCCATTTTGACGCCTATGTTGTTGCACAGGAGCAGCAACACTCTGAGGACATTGCCTGTTACGAGCATCACCGCGCTGAGGATTTAGCCCGATTTGACAGTTTCCTTACTCACCAGTAGCAGCAGCATGACCAGGACATCGCCTGGTTCAATGCTCAGTTTACCACGCTTGTCAGTTACTTTCAGTAGCCACCTCCTCTACCTCCATCTAATGATCAGGATCCCTCGTTCTTTTAGTATGTACTTTTTGTTATTTGTTTCCTGTCTTTTTGTAATTTGCTTGTTAGTCTTTTGTGATGTTTTTTTTGTTGTTTCTGGACCCTCTTTTTGTGATGACAAAAGGGGGAGTAGGGTGTAGTAGGAAAAAGCTATTGTAACTTTGATTTTTTAATGAACCTTTTTTTTTAATTTTCCTACATGTGTTTGCCATCATCAAAAAGGGGGAGATTGTTGCAAATCTATTTTTCAAGACTAATGTTTTGATGATTGACAAACACTGTTTCTCTTGGACTGCTTGTTGCACTGCTTGTTGCTTCTAACTTTTCAGGAATCGAAGATCGGACGATCAAGATAAAGCAAGTTCAGGATTGCTTAGGTTTAGGGTTGCGTCAGTCTGTACTTTTAATTTTTTACTTCTTGAGTCTACTTGTAATGATCAAAGAGACTGATGCTATGTAACCCTTCACACACACACCTGAGAGACTTAGAATTTCTGTTTTTACTCATATCGGCCAGGACGATTTTTGGATCGGCCTGGACAATCAGCTTAAAACAGAAAGTCTAATTAAGGCAGCCGACATTAACAGATCGTCCTGGATGATACGTGTATCGGACAGGACGATAAGCTCAAAACAGAAAGAAGTTGCTGCTATAGACAATTAAGGTATACTGTATTTTTTAATTATCGGCCAGGACAACCCTTGGATCGGCCTGGACGATATTCACAAATTATGCTATAATTGTTTAGGAAATCAAGGGAGTAATTAAGAATGATTGATACGATCATATCGTCCGGGATGATCGCAAGATCGGCCCGGACGATCCAGTCAAAAACCTTAAGTTACTTTAGGACGATCAATACCGGCCAGCTCGTATCCAGGGCTATTGTCAGGATGATTTTCTTCTGATTTGAACGGATCGGCCAGGACGATCGTGAGATCGGCCTGAATGATCAAGCCAATTTTCAATCGTCTAGCTTTGCATCCATGGCTATGCTCTGGCCGATCTTCATTGATTTGTACTGATCAGCCAGGACGATGTCCATATCGGCCTGGACGATATTGTCGGCAACTTGCAATTAATGAGTTCCTTTGAAGCTCTTCTATTTAAGAGCTCTTGTTCAACATTTTTCAAGACCTTTGACTGCTGCCTTGACCTGAGAAGACCTTGAGGAGAGAAAGAGAGAGAGGAGAGAGAGAGAGGATCTTGTGAGGGGGAGCTTGTGAGGGGATTCGCAAGGGTTGCTTCAAGGATCGCCCTGCTTCATCTTCGTCTAGAGTTTCTCGTCCGTGGAAGGGTCGGTAGAGGTAAGGAGTTTGCTTTTGGTTTTGGTTCTCTGCCAGCTTCAGGAGGAAGCAAAAGGAGGTAGGTTCTCTGCCTTGCCGGGGTGGCAAAAAGGAGGTTCTTGTGAGGGCTTCTCCGCCTAGCCATGGGGGCTAAAGGAGAGTCACGTTTTGTAGTGCAATACTTGGAGGGTGCCTCCAAAGAGTGGACGTAGGTCGAGTCGACCGAACCACTATAAATTTCTGTGTTCCTTTTCTTGCTTCCGCGCTTTTAAATTCCGCGTTTATTTTTTGTGGTGATTTTGGTTTGTGATTTTTATTCTTTGTGAAAAGAGTTTTTAAAATACCAATTCACCCCCCCTCTTGGTTAGCTTGGGACTAAGTTCATAGGGATTAACATCCCTAACAAACTTTCACGATGCACCCGGATCATTGAGGACTCTTGATAACTTAAAATTTCCCACATCTACGGTGATGTAAAGGGGACGATTATGGTTAGCAGTTCTCAAGAGCAAATCTTCATCTGAAAGGGTAACTCCAAGAACCTCTTTGAAGTAGAATGCCTCACCTTTTGAAGTTGCAGCTAACTTGGTTAAGCAAATCTCGGGGTCGAGAAGCGCTTTAATTAAAGACTCACTCATTTCTTTGGAGAGAATGAGGGCGTCATGAATATTTAATTTCACTGGCAACTCTTTAAGGTGGGCCAAAACATTGTAATCAACCTTAGGAATGATGGACTCAAAACCCGGAGGAATTAAAGGAAAGTCTGGTTGCTGAGGGGAATTTGGATCTAAATCTTCGAAGGGAATTTGCTTGCCTTTCTCCTGAGGGGGAAGTCTAGGAGGTAAGACTTTACCGCCACGGAGTTGCACCTGCTCGACTTCTTCGGGAGGTCAAACTAGGGCAGTGTCTACGCACACCATAGGCGTTGGATCATCATTTCCCGAAAGCGAGTCAAAATCTGAAAGTTCTATCAAGGTAGGATTTCCTTGAAAATTGATTTGAGGGAAATCACTTTCTGATAAAGCTTCACATTCGACCTCTTCTTGAATAGCTGATTTAAGAAGGTCAATTTCTTTGATATTAAGACTTTCTTCAGCGAAACTTTGATTTAAAACATGAGAGTCATCAACTTGCATTTCGTTTCCATTGTTAATCATCAAGACAAAAGCAGAAGGATGTTTTTTATTCATCTTCTGACCCTTCGCCTTTGATGGGGCAAAGTAAAAGTCAGATAATAAAAGAGGGGAGAGGGTTTTAACACCCCCATCCGCCATCCTAATACATCTCTCATCTACGTACTTCCTCTCTACAAAATCAACTTCCTTTTCTTTAAAGCATTTAACAGTAGTTCCTGTGACTACTGGAGAGAAAAGTCGCTCAACATTCTCTTGCAAAGCGTCCAGGTCAACCTTCCACATCGGGGCCTGGGCTATCATAGTCAGTTGTTGAAAGACGAAAAGACTTGTTAATCAACTTTTTAAGTGTCCAGGACAAAGCAATGTCCCAACCATCTTCAACAAAATAAGGAGAGTTATAAGGGTTACCTGAAATGGTTTTAATTGAAGCTTTCTCTGGATCGACCAAGTATTCCTTAGGTATTATGATGTTACCTTGGGTGTAGTTCCTCTTAAGCCAATCTTTGAACACAACACAATCTTCAAGAGGGTGACTAAGCATCCGGTGGTATGGACAATACTTGGGATCATCTTTCTTACTTTCATCTTCAGGCCTCCTGGCCTATGGCAGCTGAAAATCTGGTTTCTTTAACAGACTTTTGAAAATCCTCTTAACTGATTTCCTCTTAAATGTATATGGTTTTGCCAATCTCTCTCTAAAAGGGACATAGTTAGGGTCTCTAGTGTACTGGGGAGTGACCTGAAAGGGCTGTTTCTGAGCTGGCTGTGGCGGTAGTGGTGGAGGAACACTAAGCTGACTAGCCATTGGCCTTTTTCCCTTGTCGACTGCCGACACTACTGCCTTTTTCTCAAAAGTCTTAACCAATCTAGGACTTTTCTTGTCTTCAAACTGCCCTCGTAGGAATGGCATCTTATGAGCCTCTTCCTGTAAATTGCTAGCCTTATTAAGAAGTTTTTCAAAAGTTTTAATGGTGAAACCCTTCAAGAGAAAAGTAACAGGGCCGTGGATATTCTTAAGGAGGATCTCCACCGCATGTTGCTCTTGCAACTGGGGTTCACACTTCATCGAGAGGTTTCGCCACCTCAAGATGTACTCAACCAGAGACTCTCCCGGCTTTTGTTTTTCAATAACAAGATCGCCCACAATAATTCGTTGTTGTGCTCCAGAAAATCTTTTAAGAAAAAGGTTTTCTAGATCGTTAAAGGTTTTTACTGAATCATTGGGCAGATCAGCGTACCATTCAAAAGCAATGTCGGATAGACTACTTATAAATTGGCGAAATAGTAGAGCATCTGACCCTCCCGTATTGCAACAACTTGCTCTAAAGTGGGCTAGATGCTATCTCGGGTTTTCTATTCCAGTGAAAATTTTAAAAGTTGGTGGCGTAAAGCCTTTTGGGTAAGGAACTGAATCATATTCTTCAGGGTAAGGTCTACCCTTTGGAATAAATGCGGTTCCTTGAGAAAAGGGCAAGGCCTCCCTTACCTGGTCCTCAATCAGTTGCTTAATATCCTTCTGAGGCAGAGTTGAAGGAACAGGGGAAACTGTAGGTGCTGCTGGAGATGCCTCTGGTAGGCAAGTAGAAATCACTGGTGTTGACTCAGGGGGCTTGGGACTAGACTCTATCTTTTTAACCCTTACCATAATCTCTCGAGCCGTTTGTTGAATCTTAAGTGAATCCTGCTCTGACTTGTCAAATCTTTCTTGCACTTCTTTGACTTGTGACATCATAGTTGTCAACTGATTCTCCAAATCTTTAATAAGCTCCTCACCCATAGCCCTTATGGACTCATCTAAATCGGACTCTGCAACCTGTGGGTCATCATCTCTAGCAAGCCAGCGTCTAGTAGGTTCAGCTTCCATGTTGGAACCTCTAGTTTCGACCATGGAGATGCTACCAATATAATCATCTTCCTCTCCAAGGAGGTCATCTAGGTCTGGATCAAAAGAAGCCATTCTCTTTGTTTAATAGAATATTTCTTATTTCTTGAACTACCTCATCGACCGGTCTATCCCCAATTGACTTAGGATCGAGGGGTAAGTATCATTTGTACTCAGCCATATCAAACAATTCTTCAGAATCCAGGAGGGCAATGATTTCTGTAAGTTTCGGGTTAGGATCTAATTGTGACTCTGTAGCTAGCTCTTCTTCAATCTCAAGATCTAGGTCAATTCTTTCCTTCTCGACTGTCCCAAGATCGGTAGTCGGAGAAGTGGCATTCTCTACAGGGAGAGGGACATATACCTCAGGAGGTGAAACAGGAGCTTGTAGAGAAATAGCTCCTACATCAGGTAGGGTAAGGTTCTCAGACTCTTGTGTAGGAAGCCTAGGAATGACACATAAATCTATGTTGTCAGCAACCGGCACATCAACGGGAATCATAACTGAATCGGGAACTGGACTGACTGCAAGAGAACTATCTACTGCAACAACTGGAGCACTAGGTTGAACATCCATCGACTCAATCAAAACTGGAGGAGATTTATCTGGGACTCGTTGGAGTTGGAGAATGAACTTTGAGGTTCTTGGAGGTGGTGGTAAATTCTCCAACTTAGTCCTTTTTGGGACAAACTTCTTCTCAGGGGATTTAGGCCTCTTGCCCTTGATATCCATATGTTTTAGAGTTTCATTCCCCTTTGGTTTGACAACTACTGAGGCCAACCTTACAGCTTTGGAAGGGGGTACCAGGGGTCTACCAACAGAATGGTGGCCTCTCTCGGACCCAGTCAACACAATACCCTCCGTCTTAGAAGAAGGAGGGCGTGGCGCCCAGTGGTATCCATCAACTAGTACTGAAGTGGTGGGCTGTCTGACATATTTCTTATTTCTCCTAACAGGTTGTGGAGTCAGATTCTTCTCCTCAGACACCTCTTCCTTTAACACTTCTTTTTAGAAGCGATGAGAGATCACTCCCTTCAACTGTTTCATGTACTGCTCCTTTGTTTGCCCAGATTGTGCAGTACAGGTATGGATTATGTTTCTCAAGGCCCTTGTTTTATGCAAATGTTTTTCTTTTGGAGTCTTTTTAGTCAAGTAGTCAACCGGGCATGGTGGGGAATGGGCTATCCTAACTATCCTCTCCTCCCCTTGAGCAAAAGCTAAGGGGTAGAAGCGGCTCCCTTTCAGAAGGGGAGAGGAAGCAGGAATAGGTAGCTCCTCATCAGCCTCAGGCTCTACTTGAGCTAAAGTCTTAAAAGGCACAATTCTCATTGCCTTAGAGATCTTCTTTCTAAGTCTCCTCAAATAGTTCTTATTTTGATTCTTAGTAGAAAAGTTAAGTCCAGAACTAGATCCTTCCTCAAAAACAGATTTGACTTCAATGGGAGGCTCAACAACTGGCTCAGACTGTTTCTGGTCATCACTAATCACTGGTAAGATAGGTGCAGATCCCACAATAACCTTAACCACTGGAGGAACTTCCTTACTGTCATCCAAACTAACAATCTGGTTTCCATCCATAGAGATCTCAAGGGTACTGAATCCCATTCCAAAGATGATAGTGCTCCCTTGGTCATTAACAGTTGAGGCCAGCCATTTGAATTTTTTGAAAGTTAAAGAGAGGATTGAAATTAGATTTCTTTTTAAGAGAAGTGAAAAAGAGTTTGTTATTTTGAAACTTAAAGCTTGTAGAATAGTCTCAACCTTCCAACACATGCTGAGTGGTAAAAAAAACACACCCAACACACGTTAGGAAGATAAAGAGACTAAATACATGCCAAAAGGAAAGTTTTCTCAAAAGGTCAACATATGTTAGCCCATAAGATGATTGTATGGGGTAACATATGAAGATTTGGAACTTGGAGATAATTGTTATTATCTTGCTTTCCACATTTTGAAGGGAATTTGAATTTTAAATGACTTAAGTTGGGGTTCTTTCTACGGAATCCAAAATACAACGGACAGAGTTTCCCCTTGCCCGAAGGCTTATGGAATTGTAAGAAAAACCCGAGTAAAGTAAATAGTCTAACCCTCCTTACTCCTAAAAGTTCAAGGGGAGTAAAGGGGTTAAGACTACAATACTTCAAAACTTTCTTAGAATCAAAGATTTTTCAAACTCCTTTCAATTTGAAAAGAAAAGATATATTGAATGTGATATTTGTTAATCATAATTTTAAAAGAATATTTGGGGACCTGATTTGACACTGTCGCCTCATAGGAAATTCCAGGACAGAAGGTCAAATCAGGAAAATTAAGTTAGCAAATGACAAATTTTGGGAGGTGGAACCTCTCTTTTAATGTTTTAAATTTGTTTTTTAGATGTTGGCCACACTCCCCCAAGGAAGAAATGGATTGAGGGACCAACGGAAGGAAGGTAGTTAAAACTACTGATGAAATAAAATTTCATTCTTATTAAAGATGGAGAGAGAGATTTGTCCCACCGGGCGTGCCATTTTTTTGTTGGTGGAATTTTGAAATTATTGGTTTTCATTGGAAATTTTAAAATTGAGATTTAATTCTAATTCTATAAGTCGAATCAACTCGTTCGGAAAAGTATATCACCCCGGAGGACGAAAATAAAATTCCATAACGGTGTTCAGACTTAGAATCATGAAATTCATCTTGAATATCATGACTAATTCTAAAGAGAACTCCACACGGCCCTGATGGGACAAGGTAGAGTTCAACTAAATAATCCAGTTATGGTAATTAAGGAGTACGATTGTCGAATTCATATCCAAAGCCTTATCAAAGAAGGATGTATCTCCCCAAAGGGAGATAACACCTTTTAATGATAATTCTTCTAATATGATAATGACAATCATTCTTTAACATTTCCCAAAGAAATCTAAGAAGATTTTAAAAAGATTAATTTTGAAATCAGGTGTGTGTGATTCCAAATCTCCTACGAGCGCAAGCCCCCGTAGTTAATTACATCGCTGGGAGACAGAGTCCCCTATGAAAACTCTCGATAAAAATAAGAATGAAATTTTACTAGATTTTCTAGGAGTGATATCAAAAAAATCGAATAGAATCTTTTGGAAAATCAAAAGGGAATGGATCAAGATTGAACATTTATTAACAGAATTGAAGGAAGAGAAGTAGGGGACACCTTGAGATTCCAGAACCATCCGGAAGTGTCCCAACTTAATCTAAGTGTTGGGCTTTACATTTTAGGATTTAAAGGAGATTTTAATAGAAATTGAATATCTTATTAGAAATTTGGGACTATATTCCCAAAATTTGGGGTCTTATAATCAAAGATCTGCCCCGGATCCTAAATCTATTTTGGATACTGGACCAGTCATCCGATCCTAACCACTGTAGTGCAGAACCTGGACTTACCCCGGCCTGGATTGCGAAGCCAGCTAACCACCTAATCGATTTAAAAGAGATGAGTCCGATCTTTTATGAAAGAGTGGTAGGGACGTTGTACTTAAGATTTTGGAGAATTGGGGCTGACATCTAGAAATTTCACATTTTGGCCCCTTCGACTTATGTTGGGTGCTAAAATGCTAAAACTGATGCAATTAAAAATTTGACTCTTTTAATTTGTATCTAATGCAATGCATGTTGGTCGACAACTTCCAAATGAAATATGCTTGAAATTTTAAAAATAGGCTTATAAAATAAGTTTTTTAGAAGACTGGACTTCCCCAGGTCCGGCACCTCGTCCTCATAGGTCAGACTATCCGGACTCTACCCGCAGGCGAAAAGAGTAATGCAGTAATATGCATGCAACCCCAGGGTCGATCCCCGGCTAATTCCCTAGATTCGTTATCTTTCTATGTTATTTAGACTCACTAAATTTTTAGACTTTTAAAGTTATGAGTAGAAAACTTTCACACCCTCACGAGTCTCGCGTATCTAGGCGAAAACAAAAGCGGCACACAATCGCCAAAAAAAACTAGGAAAAGCAGGCAATCCTAAAGGCAATCAATTCATCACATCAAATATTAACTAATTAATAAATATCCATAGGCAAAGTTGCCTTGCTTATTACAAACTAGAATTTTGCATAAAATAAAGTGGCCGGGCACCACTGACAACAACTCGGATTCTAAAGCTAGTAATGACGCAAGTAATTTTGAGTGGGATACTCTCGATCTTCAAGTCTTCAATCTTGTTCTTCTTTGGGCTCCTTTTCTTCAAACTCCTTGTATTCTTCGTGGTAAACTACCCAAATGGATAAGAGGGCACTTCCCTTTTAAGGGGAAGGCCACTCTTTCCACTTTGGGTATGGAAAAGGTATGATCCAAATTTGGATTTTTAAATGGAAAAGGAGTACTTCCCAAAAGGACATCCTTTCCTCTTTGGAATCCAAGCTTTGGACCTATGTATTCCAACTCAAAATCAACTTTCACAACGCTTGACAATCATACAAATTACATTTATTTGAAAATAAAATCTAGACTCTTCTGCAAGGTTATCCTAAGCAGTTAATAAATCAAAGAATATATATTCCCAAGTAGTTATATATGTGCAGAAAAGAAAGTAAAACACACTGGCCATGCTCTTCTTATTTTGGGGCTTTAGAAGCTGAAGCACCTGTGCAAGCATTTATAATAATTAATATACTTTTATTGATTTTATTGCCCTGCATGAGCGTGGCCACCTGCAGAAAACTATGTGAACATCCAGATCGTACCTAACCTAAGGGTAAACTAGTCGCCAAACACATCAATCCATCCACATAGTGTAGAAAAGTAAGCAGACACAGCAAAGAAATTTCATTCACAACATGCTTTGAAAACTACAAAAAATTTGGCACACAGCAGTAAAGTAAACACTGGCCTAACCTAGATCTAGAGTTGGTTGTCCTAGCACATCATCTAAAGTGTGTGTAAAAGGTCGTGTGGATGGGGTAAATCCTAAGTTGGGTGATTAGTCAAAGTTATCTAGAGTTCTGGGTTTGTTAAGGCTTAAAAGGGGGATTTAAGTCAAGCTTTAAATATTAATAAATTAGGAATTTTAATTAAATATATTTTAAAAGTTAATTTATTACTACCTTTATTTCACACCAAGGCCGTGAAGTTTATTTCACCTTCCTTGGGGCTAAGCTAATAGCCTCGTAGGCCTGGGTTACCAGTAGCAATCGGGGTTAATTAAGTTTTTTTAAATTGGTTGAAATTAAAGTAGTGGGTTTATATTAAGGGGAGTTGATTACTGATTTTAATGGGTTGGTTGAGAACTTTAATAACCTATTAAGAAAATTTTAGAATTTAGAGAAGTTAACATATTTTAAAGGATTACCCGGATACGTTAACTAAGGGGTCAAAATTTGACTTTCAAAATTAGAGTGAATCTTAAGGGTTTCAGGTTTTTAATAAGTACTAGGCCTAATTATGAGTTGCCAGACAGGTGGGACACTTAATTTGGAGTTTTATACGAGAAGTTATGATTTTTAGAAGTTCTGGCCCGCTTTGACCTAAGGTCACCTAAGATGTTGAGTCCTTGACTTTGGCCAAATTATGGAGGTTTAATATTTTTAGGGAATGATAGATTCTAATTGAAATCATTAGAAAATGAGTTTTATTAGTTAAATTTTTTCTATAAGTAACAGTGAATTTTAGAAATTATACATATTCGTAGGAATTACCAAATTATTGCAACTAAGGGGGGCTGCTCAAGGATTTGAATCCAAATGAGTCCTAAACTCCTTGGGATCAATTCCTAAGGTCATAAATGACCTAAGGAAAGATCAACAAGTGTTTAAAGCTCTTTTGGGATTTTTAAGAGTTTTAGGATTAATAAAGCTAGTTAACCTTTGATTTTATCTAAGGATTAAACTAGACAAATCTAGAAATCAATTTAAAAGAGTTTCAATTCCTATTAATTAGGGGATTAATTAGAAAAAATCATAAACATTTTAATAGACTTTATAAATTAAGAATAGTTCATTATCAATTGATTAGGGTTAACAGGCCATTTCTAAGAAAGATTTTTGAGGCTCCTACTTGGGGAATAAAATGAACTCCAAATTTGATGAAATTTGGACCATAGGATCACCTGACCATAAGGACTAAACCCACCAAATTTGAGCTCAAATGGAATACTCTAAGGTGGTTAACTAAACAATCCAAAGTGAGCTCTAAGTCACCTTCAAATCACTATAGGGGCCTATCCTAAGCTTGGATTGGGGCAAAATCAGTGGCTCTACACTCCTTATCCTACTCATCATCATCACACCAAAAATTACACCCTAAATCTCATTGGATAGGTCTATACCCCATTTTGAATTTAAGGGTCAAAACATGACCCTTAAACTTAAAAAAAAAAAGGGAAAATGCCCTTGAACAACTTAAAATGGGAAGATAAAATTTGGACATGTCAAAGACATGTCCAATTTCAATCTCGCAAAAATCCAGACCTGGTGGACTTGTATTTAAAAGTAATTAAAGAAATTCATAAAATGCTCAAATTGAAATTAAGCATAACACTGACCTAATCAGGGTCTGAAACCATAGGGATTTTATAGATCTCCTTGATACCTTTCCAATGAGCCTAAGAACACCTAATTTGGGCAAGTGTGGAGGGAGTTATGAATTTTTGAAGTTCCCTTGAATTTTTGGATTTATTAATTCGGCAATTACACAGTCAGCGGCTCTTTACACGCACCGCGCGCTGATTGGCCAAGCAATCATTGGAGCTAACCGTTAACGGCCGGATTAACCACAGCCGTCGGATGGCGGATCAGACGGTTGGGATCAAGCGCACTTTGATGCCGCGGGATCTAATCCGAGCCATTGATCGAATTCAATGGCTGAGATTTAGTCTTCAACCTCCCGCGCGTATCCTAGACCACAGAGCTTCTCCGGCTTGATTCGTGCGATCCCGCCGGTGAACTCCGATGAAATTTCACAGGGAGGATCAGGATAGTGGAAACCTTCAATCCAACGGTGGAGATCCGTTGGGGTGAAGGTTTCCTTCACACTTGACCGGACTACCTAGCTAGGGAGCTCGGGATGGAGGGATTACCGCAGAGAATGTCTCAACGAATGAGCTTCTCAATCAAGAAGCTTCAGGGGATGATGGCGAACTGATCTCCTTCAGACGTCGGAACCGGAGGAAGGCCGAAGGTGCGACTTCGAGCGGGACGCCGAAAGCTTTCAGGGGCGCTTGCTCGAACGGACGATGGGAACGATCTGGGAGCTTGAAGGAAGCGTCTGGGAGTTCGAAGATGAAATTTCTCAGATAACACTAGAACGTGCTCTGATACCATTTGAAAGTTCGATGGGGATGTTAAGCCCTATGAACTTAGTCCCAAGCTAACCAAGAGGGGGGGGGGTGAATTAGTATTTTAAAAACTCTTTTCACAAAGAAAGAAAATTGCATATACCAAATCACACCACAGAAATAAATGCGAAATTTAAAAGCGCGGAAGCAAGAAAAAGAACACAGAGATTTATAGTGGTTCGGTCGACTCAACCTACATCCACTCCTTGGAGGCACCCTCCAAGTATTGCACTACAAAACGTGACTCTCCTTTAGCCCCCACAGCTAGGCGGAGAAGCCCTCACAAGAACCTCCTTTTTTCCACCCCGGCAAGGCAGAGAACCTTCCTCCTTTTGCTTCCTCCTGAAGCTAGCAGAGAACCAAAACCAAAAGCAAAACTCCTTACCTCTACCGACCCTTCCACGGATGAGAAACTCTAGATGAAGATGAAGCAGAGCGATCCTTAAAGCAACCCTTGTGAATCCCCTCACAAGCTCCCCCTCACAAGATCCTCTCTCTCTCCTCTCTCTCTTTCTCTCCTCAAGGTCTTCTCAGGTCAAGGCAGCAGCTAAAGGTCTTGAAAAATGTTGAACATGAGCTCTTAAATAGAAGAGCTTCAAAGGAGCTCATTAATTGCAAGTTGCTGACAATATCGTCCAGGCCGATATTGACATCGGCCTGGCCGATCAGTACAAATCATTGAAGATCGGCCAGAGCATAGCCCTAGATGCAAAACAGGACGATTGAAAATTGGCTTGATCGTCCAGGCCAATCTCACGATCGTCCTGGCCGATCAGTTCAAATCAGAGGAAAATCGTCCTGCCAATAACCCTGGATACGAGCTGGCCGATGTTTATCATCCTGAAGTAACTTAAGGTTTTTGACTGGATCGTCCTGGCTGATCCTGCGATCATCTAGGACGATATGATCGTATCAATCATCCTTAATTACTCCCTTGATTTCCTGAACAATTATGGCATAATTTGTGAATATCGTCCAAGACAATCCTAGGATCGTCCTAGCCGATAATTTAAAAATACAGTATACCTTAATTGACTATGGCGGTTATTTCTTTCTATTTTGAGCTTATCGTCCTGGCCGATACACGTATCGTCCAGGCCGATATGTTAATGACAGCTGCCTTAATTAAGAATCCTACTTAGAGTTTCTGTTTTAAGCTGATCGTCCCGGACGATATAAATATTGGCCGGGCTGATGTGGGCAAAAACAGAAATTCTAAGCCCCTTAAGTGTGTGTGTGTAGGGTTACTTAGCATCAGTCTCTTTGACCATTACAAGTTGACTCAAGAGGTGAAAATCAAACGTACAGACTGACTCAACCCTAAACCTACGCAATCCTGAACTTGGATCCTTCTTGATCGTCCGATCTTTGATTCCTGAAAAGTTAGAAGCAACAAGTAGTCCAAGAGAAACAGTGTTTGTCAATCATCAAAACATAATAAATAAAAAATAGGTTTGCAACAATCTCCCCCTTTTTGATGATGGCAAAACACTACGAAAACAGTTAATAGCAAAAATTCAGGATTGATGAAAAAAGGAACCTCATAATCTTCTCCCCCTTTTGACATATCAAAAAAGGAGGGTACAAGAAAGTAAAGCAAAAGAGATCCCCTTTTTTTTTTAATCAAGGCATGTCAATGATATAGTATTCCATGTGATTTATTTAAAAAAATTTGTGAGTTAATGAGTTACCAATCGCATTAATCCATAGAATAGTAGAATATTCGTTCATGGTTTACCCTTAGCTCAAAAACATTTTCTTAGGATAGAATCGTCTTTTAAAACCAATGACCTATCTCAAATAATTAATTAGATATGAGAAAAGGAATCCACCTACCACTTGTCGTAAGAAAAATATCTTCATGAAATAATGAGGTAAGGTGGATTTGTCACAATCGTACGATAATCGAGATCAAGCCTTTGAGAACCAAAACTTCTAAGTTCTAAGAGATTTAAAAAGAGAGAGTAGCTTGCTTTTGAGTGGGCTCATTTTATGCCTCTTGTCAATTTTGTGGCGCTTTGCGCATCTTTTTATAGATTTTTCAATTTTTGGCGTCTTTGCGCTTCTTTTGTTGGCATCATTGGCCAATTTTTTTTTTATTTTTGCAAGCTAGATTCTCTTTTATAATCCCTTAAAAAAATCTTAGTTGTGAATATATTTTCTCAGATATTAGAGAATAGGAGCTCTCTCTCTAACATAAGGAAGAATTACCACAAGCAGGATTAATAATCAAAGTCAAGAGTAACGAGGGATCTTATTGATGTGACAAAAAGACTTTAATCATTATAAATACAAGATAGATTTGCTTAAGCATAAGCAATCTTTAATTTGAGATAGACTTTTGATTAGAAAAGAAAACTATGCCACTAAAATAGGTTAGAGAAAGAGACACAATCACAAAATATTCCTACTATCTAAGAGATTAAGTAGATGAAAATATATTGACTACAAATTTCCAAAGGCAAGGACAAGGAATATAGTATCATATTAGCGATGATTTTGAAAACTAAGAAAAGATAGACAAAAGGAAAAATAAAACAAAAAAAATAAAGTAATAAAAAGGAACCAAAAGCTAAAGAAAATAAAAAGCAAAAGAAAAAACAAAGGAAAAAGTTTCATGCATTTATGTCAATCACACCCAACCTAGTCGTTAAAGAGCTGAAAGTATCGAAGGCCAGTGGTTTAGTAAAGATGTCCGCCAGTTGATTTTCAGTTGTCACATGGTGTAACTCAATGTCTCCCTTAGTCACATGATCTCTAATGAAGTGATGTCTAATGTCGATGTGTTTAGTCCTTGAATGTTGGATAGGATTCTTAGAGATGCATATGGCACTAGTATTGTCACAAAAGATTGAGATGGTACTTAAATGTAATCCTAAATCCATTACCTGTTGTTTCAACCAAAGGACTTGGGCCACACAACTTCCAAGAGCAATGTATTCAGCTTCAGCAGTGGAAAGTGCAACAAAGTTTTGCTTCCTACTAGACCAAGAGACCAAAGATTGTCCAATGAATTGACAAGTTCCAGAAGTGCTCTTTCTATCCACCTTGCATCCTGCAAAATCAGAGTCAGAAAAACCAATAATCTCAAAAGAATTGCTATGTCTAGGGTACCAAATCCCTAATCCTTGTGTCCCCAAAAGGTATCTAAAAATACTCTTAATAGCAGTCATGTGGGATTCCATAGGGTCAGCTTGAAACCTAGCACAAAGGCAAACACTAAACATGATGTCAGGTCGGCTTGCAGTCAAGTAAAGTAAAGATCCGATCATGCCTCTATACTTCTTTTGATCAACTGACTTACCACTTGGGTCCTTATCCAATGGAGCACTAGAAGTCATGGGAGTGTTAATTGGCTTGGCTTTGTCCATCTCATATTTCTTCAAAATGTCCTTTATGTATTTTGTTTGATTTAGAAAAGTTCCATCTTCCAATTGTTTTATGCTAAACCCCAAAAAGTAGGACAACTCTCCCATCAAACTCATCTCAAACTCTCTACTCATTATTTTAAAAAAATCATCACACAAATTTTTATTAGAAGATCCAAAGAGTATATCATCAATATAAATCTGAATAATGAGTAAATCATCTCCAACTCTTCTAAGAAAAAGGGTGGTGTCTACGCTCCCCTTGACAAACTCCCTCTCTAGTAAGAATGTGCTAAGCCTCTCATACCAAGCTCTAGGTGCCTGTTTTAAATCATACAAAGCCTTTTTTAATTTAAACACATGATTTGGAAATTGAGAACTCTCAAAACCTAGAGGTTGTTCTACAAACACATCTTCTTTTATCTCCCCATTTAAAAAGGCACTCTTGACATCCATTTGAAAAAGCTTAAATCCTTTATAACAGGCAAAGGCTAATAGCACTCTAATGGCTTCCAATCTAGTTATAGGGGCAAAAGTCTCCTCAAAGTCTATCCCTTCTATTTGATTGTACCCCTTAGCCACCAATCTTGCTTTATTCCTCACCACCACTCCTGAATCATTCACTTTGTTCTTAAAGACCCACTTTGTCCCAACTACACTTTGTCCCTTAGGTCTTTCCACAAGTTCCCAAACGTCATTCCTAACAAATTGATTCAACTCTTCTTGCATTGCTAAAATCCAAAACTCATCAGAAAGGGCTTTGTTAATGGTGGTGGGTTCAGTCATAGAGATAAAGGCAGAGTGGTTCACCTCCTTCCTAAGTCCATGTCTAGTCTTAACTCTGCTAGAAGGGTCTCCTAAGATCAAATCCTTGGGGTGACTTGTATAGTATCTCCAATCTCTAGGCAAAGTGTGTGAAGTTTCTCCCCTTTCAACTAAGTTCTCTACTCCTTGGGTGACTCCTTCTACTCCTCCATTACTTAGGTGCTCACTCCCCTTCCTGAAATTTTCTATTCCACTTGTAATCTCTCCAACATCATCATCTTCTACTCCATATTTCTTAGGATCAGACTCATTAAAGACTACATGGGTTGTCTCTTCCACCATCAAAGTTCTCTTGTTAAACACCCTAAAAGACTTCCCAACACTAGAATATCCCAAGAATACTCCTTCATCAGATTTAGGATCAAATTTTCCCAAGTGAGACTTCCCATTGTTTTGAATGAAAACCTTACAACCAAAGACATGAAGGTGGGAAAGATTGGGTGTCCTACCCTTAAGGATCTCATAGGGTGTCTTTTCTAATTTGGCTCTAACATTCACCCTATTCAACACATAACAAGCTGTGTTAACCGCTTCAGCCCAAAAGTATTTTGGAAGTGAATACTCAGCAAGCATGGCTCTAGCGGCTTCCACCAAGGTCCGGTTCTTCCTTTCAGCTACCCCATTCTGCTGAGGGGTCCTAGGGGCTGAAAAATTGTGGCTAATCCCCTTGTCCTCACAGAAATCTCTAAATCTTTCATTTTCAAATTCTCCCCCATGATCACTATGGATGGTCAAAATCTCACAACCTAGCTTCTTCTGAATCCAAGTAAAAAAAGTTTTAAACTCCTCAAAAGACTCATTTTTATGTGAAAGAAATCTAGTCCAAGTGAACCTTGAGTAGTCATCAACAATCACAAAACCATAGACTTTCCCTCCCAAACTAGCTGTGCTAATGGGTCCAAACAAATCCATGTGAAGGACTTCTAAAGGTCTGGAGGTGCTAATGTCCTTAATGGGGTGAAAAGAGGAATGGATTTGTTTTCCTAGTTGACAGGCATCACAAAGGTGGTCTTTTGTAAACTTAAGTTTGGGGACACCTCTAACTAGGTCCTTTTGGGTCACTTTCCTATGGGTTTTCATACTTGTATGATAAAGCCTCCTGTGTCACAACCAAGAATCATCAATCACAATTTTTAAGCAAAAAGAAGCAGCACATTCAATGTTATTTAAATCAAGCATGTAGACGTTATTGATCCTCTTTCCCTGCAAAATAGTATTGTTACTTAAACTTACAATGCATGAATCTGTGAAGAATTGCACGATGAAGCCTTTGTCACAGAATTGACTGATGCTGAGCAAGTTGTGCTTCATTCCATCTACAAGCAAAACATTTTCAATCATAAGATTCTTGGAATTACCTACTATACCTGCTCCTACCACCTTCCTGGTGGTGTTGTCTCCAAGAGTAACCTTACCTCCAGTCCTGGACTCTAGTACAACAAACTGGCTAGCATCACCAGTCATATGTCGAGAGAATCCACTATCCAGGTACCACATACTCTCACGAGGTCTTTTGTGAGAGCCCTTATACAAAATAATCAAATGTTAGATTTAGGAACCCAAGCAGGTTTGGGTTCCTTCTTATGAAGAGAAGATTACAATGCATGTGTGTTATGCTGTGGATCATGCACCTTAGGTCTCCACACCCAATGTGTACTATGTTGAATCATGCAAGTGTGTGAGATGTGTCCTAGCATGCCACATGAAAAACATCTAACTCCAGGAAAGTGATTTCTTAAGTGATTTGAGTTATAATGCCTCTTCCTAGGTTTTGGCAATTGATTAAAGGTAGAAGTCATCCTAGTTTTCTTACATGCTTCTAAATCATTTTGAAACTTCAAATTTGTGCCTTTTAACATTTCATTTTCAATCCTCAAATTTTTTTCTATCTCCTTTGACTTCTTAAAATCAGATTCAAGAGATGAATGTGATATTTTTAGTGCATCAAGCTCTTCAACTAATTCACCAAGATTTTTATTCAACTCATCAAATTCATCAAGTAAGGTCATGTGATTCCAATCAATTGTTTGATGGTCTTTAATCAAAATTTCATGTTCTTTTTGTAGATTTAAGAATTCTAATTTCAAGCTAGCATGAGTTTTCTTTAATTTCCTATATGATGCATGAATTTTTTCTAAAACTTCAAGAAATTGATCGTAGGAAAGTTCACATACCTCTTCTTGATCACTTTGATATTTTCCCATGAAACACAAGTTTGTAGTTTCTTCCTATGGTTCAGTCTCAGAGGAGTCAGTACCCGATTTTGCCCAAAAGCTCCTTTGGTTTTTCTTCTTGTCCTTCCTAGACTTAGCTTTCTCATCACCTTTTACTTTACTTGAATGATCTCTAAGCGTAGGGCAATCAGTTCTCACATGTCCAGGCTTCCTGCATTCAAAACAAATAACATCATAAGATCCTTTAAGATGTTTGTGATCCTTACCTTTTCTCCAACTTTAATGATGCTTTTGTTTCTTCCTTAGAAAGCTTTTGATATGCCTTGTGATGAAGGCAATTTCAACGCTTTCAGACCCGGAAGATTCAGAATCTGATTTGTGTGCCTTCAATGCAATTGTTTTCTCCTTTTTTTTTCACCTGCATCAATATTTCTTTGATTCACCCCTTGCTCGTAAGCAATGAGTGAGCCAAGTAAGTTATCAATAGAATAGGTATTCAAATCCTTAGATTCAGGGATTGTAGTGATTTTAGCATCAAAAGACGAAGGCAAGCATCTCAAAATCTTGTTAACTTTTTCATAGTTCGAAAGTTATTTTCCTAGTGCATGCAATGAAGTAGCAATCTGAGTAAACCTAGTGTACATGTTAGAAATTGATTCATGAGGTTTCATACAAAAAAGTTCGTAGTCATGCAAGAGAATGTTTAAACGAGATTGTTTAACTTCATTAGTACCTTCATAGGTGATGCACAATTTATCCAAAATCTCTTTACCAGTTTTGGAAGTTGAGACACGCATGTAATCCTTAGATTTCAAAGCACAGAAAAAACAGTTCAAATATTTTGCATTTAATTGAGCTAAATCTCGTTCATCAAAAGTCCATTCAAGAAAAGCAACTTCAGTTTTAACACCATTAATTTCACGAGAATATGGAGAACCTTCTTGAATAAGCATCCACATGCGATAATCAATAGATTGTAAAAAGGTTGATATGCGGGTTTTCCAAAAGTCAAAAGGTAGGTTATCGAACAGAGGAGGTCGGGTAATGGAATACCCTTCCGTAGTGTTGTGATTCCCAATGTTAGACATGGATCAAATTCAAAAAGTTTTCAAACTTTAATTTTTGAATCCCGCTCTGATACCACTTGAAAGTTCTCAGATGACACTAGAATGTGCTCTGATACCAGTTGAAAGTTCAATGGGGATGTTAAGCCCTATGAACTTAGTCCCAAGCTAACCAAGAGTGGGGTTGAATTGGTATTTTAAGAACTCTTTTTACAAAGAAAAAAAATGCCATAAACCAAATCACACCACAGAAATAAATACGGAATTTAAAAGCGTGGAAGCAAGAAAAAGAACACAGAGATTTATAGTGGTTCGGTCGACTCGACCTACATTCACTCCTTGGAGGCACTCTCCAAGTATTGCACTACAAAACATGACTCTCCTTTAGCCCCCATAGCTAGGCGGAGAAGCCCTCACAAGAACCTCCTTTTTGTTACGGATCTATGATTTATGATTTTGATGATAGCAAACATTCCTTATTTCTCTACGATTGCCTTTTGTGCTAATATTTCAGGTTCCCGCGATCGGACTGCAATTTGGAATCAGCTCAAGAATGGGTAGACTAGGTCTGAGTCAGTTTGTAATCTTTTTCTTTCTTGAGTCTGTTGTATTTGGTGTGGGACCAATTGAATTGTAATTTAGAAGATCTCTTATTGTTCCCTATAAGATTTCTATTTTTGGTAATATCGGCCGGGACGATATTTATATCGTCCTGGACGATCTGTCCAAAATCAGAAACCCTATTTAGGGCATCCTCATTAAGGCAGCCGTCAACAGATCGGCCTGGACGATACTTGTATCGGCCAGGACGATAATCTCAATTCAGAAAGAATCAGCCGCCATAATCAGTTTAGGAATTCTTTGTTTTAGGAAATCGGCCAGGACGATATTATTATCGTCCAGGACGATCTAACTCAATCATGCCTAAATTGATATGGTATCTTTGGAAAGCATTAATGGTTGATTGATACGATCACATCGTCCGGGACGATCGAATGATCGGCCAGGACGATGTCCTGGACGATCTTCATCGGACAGCTTGTATTCAGGGCTATGATCAGGACGATTGAAATCGGTTTTAAACTAATCGGCCAGGACGATCGTGAGATCGGCCTGGACGATGTAACCAATTTTCTTCTGATCGTCTCAAATCGTCCTGGGCTAATGAGCTTAATTTGTACTGATCGGCCAGGACGATATGTCTATCGTCCTGGACGATAATGTCGGCAACTTGCATTAATGAGCTCGTTTTGAGAGCCTCTATTTAAGCTATGGCAAGGCACTTTGTAAGTGTCTTTGGCAGCCATTGTAGCTTCGTTCTTGTGGGGGAAACTTGAAGAGAGAGCTTGAAAGGGAGAGAGGAAAGGGTGGAGTTTGAGAGAGGGAGAAGATCCTGTGAGGGGGGACTCAAGGGAGTGTGGAGGGGGTTCCACACGGTTGCTCCGGCGAACTCGCACCTTAGTACCATCGGATTCAAGGCTTGTCTCGAGGTAAGTTCACCAGAGAAGAAGTCTCTTTGGTGTCAAAGGACCCGGCAACTCCGCCGCACCGGGAGAGGTGGAAGTGATTGTGTAAGGGCTTCTCCGCCTAGCTGTGGGGGCTAAAGGAGAGACACTTGTGTTAGTGCAATACTTGGAGGGTGCCTCCAAGGAGTGGACGTAGGTCAAGGTTTGACCGAACCACTATAAATCCGGTGTGTTCTTTTCTTATTATCGCTTCCGCATTTATTTTTCTTCCGCACTTTTTGTGGTGATTTTAGTTTAGGTTTTTGTCTTTGTTTAAAAGATTCTTCTATTCCAAATCACCTCTCTCTTAATTAGCTTTGGGAATAAGTTCATAAGGGCTTAACATCCCCATCAAACTTTCAAGTGGTATCAGAGCGGTTTTCATAAAATAAGTTTTTAAAAGCTTTTGAATTTCGATCCATGGCTAATATTTCTAATCGTATTTTTGCGGAAGGATATTCAATCACTAGACCACCATTGTTTGAAAATATTACATTTGATTTTTGGAAAATTCGCATGTCTACTTTTTTGCAATCGATTGATTTTCGTATGTGGCATATGATTTTAACTGGTTATTCATCACCATCACATATTGTTAATGGAATTAAAACTGATATTCCTTTTAATCAATGGAATAGGGATGAACGAATGGATGCTCAATTAAATGCAAAGTCTTTAAACTGTTTTTTCTGTGCTTTAAGTTCTGATGATTTTTTGTTAATCTCCACGTGCACTACCGGCAAGGAAGTTTGGGATAAATTGCACACCATATACGAAGGCACTAGTGAAATCAAGCAATGCAAGTTGAATATTTTAATGCATGATTTTGAAATGTTTTCTATGAAACCTTTTGAAACGATTTTAGACATGTATACAAGGTTCATTCAAATTACTACATCATTGCATGCCTTAGGAAAAGATTTTTCAAATTTTGAAAAAGTTAACAAAATTCTTCGATGTCTACTGGATAAATTTGATTCTAAAGTTGTTGCTATTTGTGAGTCTAAAGATTTGAATGATTATTCTATTGATAATTTGATTGGCTCACTCATTGCCTACGAGCAAGGGTTGAGTCAAAGACTTTTGGATGCAGGTGAGACGATCGTTCTAAAAGCCGAAGATACGGAAAGAGGAAGCTTAGTTGGTAACGACAGAAAGGAATTGTCAAGCAAATCACAAAGCTCACCAATGCATAAGCAGAAGTGGAAAAAAGGTAAAATTGGTAAGGATGTTAATATTTCCTCTGACGTTATTTGTTTTAAATGCAGGAAACCTGGACATATGAAAAATAAGTGCCCTAATTTAAGAATTCTCCCTGCAAAAGAAAAGGGTAAGGCAAAGTTAAATTTAAACTGGGGAAATAATGAAAAGCAAAAAATCTCATGGGCAGATCTGGTCTCTGAAGCATCAGACCAGGAGAGAGATAATGGTTAAGAGCCTTTCGTATTTTTTTTGTGTTGTGTTTTTGTGTTTCTTTTTTGTTGTGTTTTTGTTTTTATGTTTTTTCATTTTTATTTTACGTTTTTGTTTTGTTTATTCTTTGAATTTTTTTTTTTTTTCGTAAAAATTTTTCTCTAATCTACACACACATTCACTTTTCTAGAAATGAAAAATTTACTTCCTAATTTTTCTTGAAATCTTTAGTAAGTTGTGATTGACTTCTCTAAAAACAATCAAAGGAAGGAAACTCATGTTTTTGACTTTCAATCTCTGTTTCCTAAAAGAGGTTTTTCTACTTTTGATTTAAAATCTTTTTCATCTTTTAAATTGGTTTTTGAAACTAAATTTTTTATCTCCCTATATTTTATTTATCGCATAGGAATCTTTTGCAAGTTGTTGAATCTAATTCAAAATTTTCTTAATCAAGAAATTCGCTTTATCAATAGTATGGGTTTACTTTTGGTATTTAAGATTTCAGAAAGGTAGCATAATCAAAAAAATTGGCCAATGATGCCAAAAATAAAAGAAGCGCAAAGCGCCAAAATTGAAAAATATAGAATACACAAAGTGTATCAAAAGATGCGCAGTGCGCCAACCAATTGTCAAGAGGCATAAAATGAGCCCACTAAATTTTAATGCTTACCATTCTTATACTTCTTAAAGCTTAAGAAAACCCTTGATTTTTCGATGCTTGAGTTTGAAAATCTTGACTCATGATTCAACAAATCCTGTATTAATCTTCTATTAGATATATTTTATGAAAGGAGTTTTAAAAAATTACAGTTTCTTTCTCTAATTTATTCCTTGATTTAGATATTGAATTAAAAAGTTTTTGAGCCTTTTTAAAGAACTTGAGTTTGGATTATCAATTCTTGATTTTCTAACCTTTACTGGGCTATGTGTTGTCAATCCAATTCTACTAAGTTTTTTGATTAAAACCCAGAGGTAACTTTCTCATTTTAAGAACATTTGTTTTTTCACTTGATCAGGGAATGTTTTTTTTTTTGTTCGTTTTGTTTTTTGTTTGTGCCTCCTCTCTTTTTGATAATGTCAAAGGGGGAGAACGTTGTATCTTTTTTTTCTTGTCAAAAATTTTAAAACAACAAAAATATTTTCATCTCCCCTATTTTTGTTAAAAGGGTTTATTCTAGTGAGGGGGAGATTAGGAGGATTTACTTTTATGAAAATTCAAATTGAAATGTTTTGCCATCATCAAAAAGGGGGAGATTGTTACGGATCTATGATTTATGATTTTGATGATAGCAAACATTCCTTATTTCTCTACGATTGCCTTTTGTGCTAATATTTCAGGTTCCCGCGATCGGACTGCAATTTGGAATCAGCTCAAGAATGGGTAGACTAGGTCTGAGTCAGTTTGTAATCTTTTTTCTTTCTTGAGTCTGTTGTATTTGGTGTGGGACCAATTGAATTGTAATTTAGAAGATCTCTTATTGTTCCCTATAAGATTTCTATTTTTGGTAATATCGGCCGGGACGATATTTATATCGTCCTGGACGATCTGTCCAAAATCAGAAACCCTATTTAGGGCATCCTCATTAAGGCAGCCGTCAACAGATCGGCCTGGACGATACTTGTATCGGCCAGGACGATAATCTCAATTCAGAAAGAATCAGCCGCCATAATCAGTTTAGGAATTCTTTGTTTTAGGAAATCGGCCAGGACGATATTATTATCGTCCAGGACGATCTAACTCAATCATGCCTAAATTGATATGGTATCTTTGGAAAGCATTAATGGTTGATTGATACGATCACATCGTCCGGGACGATCGAATGATCGGCCAGGACGATGTCCTGGACGATCTTCATCGGACAGCTTGTATTCAGGGCTATGATCAGGACGATTGAAATCGGTTTTAAACTAATCGGCCAGGACGATCGTGAGATCGGCCTGGACGATGTAACCAATTTTCTTCTGATCGTCTCAAATCGTCCTGGGCTAATGAGCTTAATTTGTACTGATCGGCCAGGACGATATGTCTATCGTCCTGGACGATAATGTCGGCAACTTGCATTAATGAGCTCGTTTTGAGAGCCTCTATTTAAGCTATGGCAAGGCACTTTGTAAGTGTCTTTGGCAGCCATTGTAGCTTCGTTCTTGTGGGGGAAACTTGAAGAGAGAGCTTGAAAGGGAGAGAGGAAAGGGTGGAGTTTGAGAGAGGGAGAAGATCCTGTGAGGGGGGACTCAAGGGAGTGTGGAGGGGGTTCCACACGGTTGCTCCGGCGAACTCGCACCTTAGTACCATCGGATTCAAGGCTTGTCTCGAGGTAAGTTCACCAGAGAAGAAGTCTCTTTGGTGTCAAAGGACCCGGCAACTCCGCCGCACCGGGAGAGGTGGAAGTGATTGTGTAAGGGCTTCTCCGCCTAGCTGTGGGGGCTAAAGGAGAGACACTTGTGTTAGTGCAATACTTGGAGGGTGCCTCCAAGGAGTGGACGTAGGTCAAGGTTTGACCGAACCACTATAAATCCGGTGTGTTCTTTTCTTATTATCGCTTCCGCATTTATTTTTCTTCCGCACTTTTTGTGGTGATTTTAGTTTAGGTTTTTGTCTTTGTTTAAAAGATTCTTCTATTCCAAATCACCTCTCTCTTAATTAGCTTTGGGAATAAGTTCATAAGGGCTTAACATCCCCATCAAACTTTCACTTTTTGCCACCCCAGCAAGGCAGAGAACCTTCCTCCTTTTGCTTCCTCCTGAAGCTGACAGAGAACCAAAACCAAAAGCAAAACTCCTTACCTCTACCGACCCTTCCACGGACGTGAAACTCTAGACTAAGACGAAGCAGAGCGATCCTTGAAGAAACCCTTGTGAATCCACTCACAAGCTCCCCCTCACAAGATCCTCTCTCTCTCTCTCCTCTCTCTCTTTCTCTCCTCAAGGTCTTCTCAGGTCAAGGCAGCAGCCAAAGGTCTTGAAAAACGTTGAACATGAGCTCTTAAATAGAAGAGCTTCAAAGGAGCTCATTAATTTCAAGTTGCTGACAATATTGTCCAGGCTGATATTGACATCAGCCTGGCCGATCAATACAAATCAATGAAGATCGGCCAGAGCATAGCCCTGGATGCAAAACAGGACGATTGAAAATTGGCTTGATCGTCCAGGCTGATCTCATGATTGTCCTGGCCGATCAGTTCAAATCAGAGGAAAATCGTCCTGACAATAGCCATGGATACGAGCTGGCCGATGTTTATCATCCTGAAGTAACTTAAGATTTTTGACTGGATCGTCCTGGCCGATCCTACGATCATCCAGGACGATATGACCGTATCAATCATCCTTAATTACTCCCTTGATTTCCTGAACAATTATGGCATAATTTGTGAATATCGTCCAGGCCGATCCTAGGATCGTCCTGGCCGATAATTTAAAAATACAGTATACCTTAATTGACTATGGCGGCTACTTCTTTCTATTTTGAGCTTATCGTCCTGGCCGATACACGTATCGTCCAGTCCGATATGTTAATGACGGCTGCCTTAATTAAAAATCCTTACTTAGACTTTCTGTTTTAAGCTGATTGTCCCGGACGATATAAATATCGGCCGGGCCGATGTGGGCAAAAATAGAAATTCTAAGCCCCTTAAGTGTGTGTGTGTAGGGTTACTTAGCATCAGTCTCTTTGACCATTACAAGTAGACTCAAGAGGTGAAAATCAAACGTATAGACTGACTCAACCCTAAACCTACGCAATCTTGAACTTGGATCCTTCTTGATCGTCCGATCTTTGATTCCTGAAAAGTTAGAAGCAACAAGTAGTCCAAGAGAAACAGTGTTTGTCAATCATCAAAACATAATACATAAAAAATAGGTTTGCAACAGAAGAAGCTCTGAGAAGCGATTTCAAATGAATGTGGATGCTTCAGGCGATCTGGGGAGCTTGAGGCAATTCGGCCACCTTATTTAGACTTTCTGTTGCAAATCTATTTTTCATGGCTTATATTTTGATGATTGACAAACACTGTTTCTCTTAGACTGCTTGTTGCTTCTAACTTTTCAGGAATCGAAGATCGGACGATCAAGAAGAAGCCAATTCAGGATTGCGTAGGTTTAGGGTTGAGTCAGTCTGTACTTTTGTTTTTCACTTTTTAAGTCTACTTATAATGGTCAAAGAAACTGATGCTATGTAACCCTTCACACACACACTTGAGAGACATAGAATTTCTAATTTTACTCATATCGGCCAGGACGATCCTAGGATCGGCCTAGACGATATTCACAAATTATGCCTTAATTATTCAGGAAATTAAGGGAGTAATTAAGGATGATTGATACGATCATATCATCCTAGACGATCGAAGGATCGGCCAGGACGATCCAGTCAAAAACCTTAAGTTACTTCAGGACGATAAACAACGGCCAGCTCGTATCTAGGGCTATTGTCAGGATGATTTTCCTCTGATTTGAACTGATCGGCAAGGATGATCGTGAGATCGGCTTGGACGATCAAGCCAATTTTCAATCGTCTTGTTTGGCATCCAGGGCTATGCTCTGGCCGATCTTCATTGATTTGTACTGATCGGCCAGGCCGATGTCTATATCGGCCTGGATGATATTGTCGGCAACTTGCAATTAATGAGCTCCTTTGAAGCTCTTCTATTTAAGAGCTCTTGTTCAATGTTTTTAAAAAAGCTTTGGCTGCTTCCTTGACCTGAGAAGACCTTGAGGAGAGAAAGAGAGAGAGGGAGAGAGAGAGAGAGGATCTTGTGAGGGGGAGCTTGTGAGGGGATTCACTCGGGTTACTTCAAGGATCGCTCTGCTTGTTCTTTGTCTAGAGTTTCTCATCCGTGGAAGGGTCGATAGAGGTAAGGAGTTAGCTTTTGGTTGTCGTTCTCTGTCAGCTTCAGGAGGAAGCAAAAGGAGATAGGTTCTCTGCCTTGCCGGGGTGGCAAAAAGGAGGTTCTTGTGAGGGCTTCTCTGCCTAGCTGTGGGGGCTAAAGGAGAGTCACTTTTTGTAGTGCAATACTTGGAGGGTGCCTCCAAGGAGTGGACGTAGGTCGAGTTGACCAAACCACTATAAATTTCTGTGTTCTTATTTTTGCTTCCGTACTTTTAATTTCGCATTTATTTTTGTGGTGATTTTGGTTTATGATTTTTATTCTTTGTGAAAAGAAATTTTTTTAAAATACCAATTCACCGCCCCCCCCCCCCCCCCCTCTTGGTTAGCATGGGCCAGTTCTATAGGGCTTAACATCCCTAACAAACTTTCAAGGTTAACTCAAGGTATGGGCTGGCTGGAGGAGATGTGTTGGACCTAGGGCCACCTATGGGAGGTGTTGATCAAGTTCAATTGGGCTTAGGTTGAGAGTTGGCTCAATCCCAAGTGATCTTGGACACTTTGGGTTAGCCTAACTCTTGACCCAAGTGAACCCAAGGGTTGGGCTGGTTAAAGAAGGTGTATTGGGTCAATGGGAACCCAATGATACCTTGATTTGGATTCAATTTGATTAAGGTTAAGAGATGGCTCAAGGGAGGCCTCTCTTTGATCACTTGGGTCAAGCCATATGGCTAACCCAAGTGAGCCCAAGGCTTGGGTCTCCAAGAGAGGTCTCTTGGGTACCCAAGGGGTTATCCCTTGCATTCAAAGAACTTAGAATGGACTTGATTCAAAGATTTGAAAGGGAAGGGGTGTATGGGTTAATGGGTCAAACTTGGTTGACTTGGTCAACAAGGTTGACCCAAGGTCTGGGTTTGGGCTCAACAAGTTGGGTTCAATGTTTGAAACTTGTTGAAAGTGGTTTCAAAGAATTTGGAATTGATTTGAGTTGAAATGGGCATTTGAAATCACATAAGGGTATTTTGGTCAATTTTGACCCATTGGTCAACTAGGGTCAAAAATGGGTCTGAAAAATGCAGTTTGCTGCTCAATAGATTACAATCAAGAGTTTGACAGTGATTGGAGGCTTTTATAAGGACTCCAAGATCAAGATCTTCAAGGTGTTAGGTCCAATGGCATAGGCTGTAAATATTTGAAGGTTTTACTGCCTTTGGATTTTAATTCAGATTCTAGAGTTAGAGACCTCAGAATGGGCTCAAAATTGGAGGGTAACCTCTAGGGACATGTCTTATCACTTTGTAGGTGAAAGACCCTGAATCAGAGACCATTTGACTAGGTTTTGAAATGTTTGAAAAATATTTAAAAAAGGTCTTTAGGACAGGACCTTAAGACTTTGGATTTGAGTCTGGATTTATGGATTTGGAATGGATTTTAAGTTTGAATGATTAATGTTAGAGTATCCAAATCATTTACAATCATGTGGTGATTTTTAATGAATGGATAGGGTCAAAGCTAGATTAAAGGTGGGATCAAAGTCTAAGTTGAAGTTTGGATTGTCAAATTGATTAGATCAAAGTTTGGGTATGTTTGAAGCTTAAATTAATTTGGATTTGAACTGAATGAAGTTTAAGATTTGAATCAATCAAGGGTAGGGATTGATTTGTAGTTGGAGTTGATCAAAGTTAGAGATTGATTTGAGGTTGGAGTTGATCAAAGGTAGGGATTGATTTGAGTCTAGATTGGTCCTAAGATCTAGAGGGGTTCTAAGATCTAGGATCTAGAGGGGCTCTAGAATTTGAGATATAAGAGAATCCTAAGCTCTAGAGTAGGCCCTAAGGTCTAGCTCTAGGAAAGGATCTTAATGTCTAGAGTGGATCCTGAGGTCTGGCTCTAGGAAAGGATCTTAAGGTCTAGAATGGATCCTAGGATCTAGAATCAATCTGGAGTTTGGAAGGGCCTTAGTGACCTCATATAAAAAATGAGGTCAACAGTAAGGAATGAAGTTTGGGAGTTAGTTGAAAGACCTAAGTAATTGAGTGTGGTTGGAACAAAATATGTTTTCAAAAATAAAATGAATAATTGGGGTGTAGGGGTTAGAAAAAAAAACAAGAATAGTGGATAAAGGGTATAACTGGATATAAAGAATTAATTTTGAACAGACCTTTGCCCCTATGGCTAGATTGGAAGCTATTAGGGTGCTACTAGCCTTTGCTTATTTTAAGGGATTCAATTTATACCAAATGTATGTAAAAAATGTCTTACTAAATTTGGTGATAAAAAAATAAGTGTATATTGAACAACCCCTAGGCTTGGAAAATTCACAATTTTTTAATCATGTGTTTAAATTAAAAAAGGTATTATATGGACAAAAATAAGCACCCAGTGCATGGTATGAAAGGCTAAGCATATTCCTATTATAAAGAACTATTGTTAAGGGGAGAGTAACCACCACCCTATTTCTAAAAATGATAGGATATAAATTACTCATTATCTAAATTTATGTTGATGATATTTTATTTTGTTCTTTTGATAAAAATCTATGTGATGATTTTTCAAAAATAATAAGTAGAGAGTTTCAAATGAGTATGATGGGAAAAATGACTTACTTTCTTAGATTTAGCATAAGGCAGAAGGATGACAAAACTTAGTCAATCAAAATACATTAAGGACATCTTTAATAAATATGTAAAGGATAAAGACAAGCTAATCAACACTCTCATGAGTTTCATTGTTTAGTTAGGTAAGGATTCAAATGAAAAATCTATTGATCAAAAGAAATACAGAAGAATAATTAGATCACTTCTTTACTTAACCGCTAAAAAACCTAATATTATATTTAGTGTTTACTTATGTGCTAGATTTTAGGCTGATCCAAAAGAGTCCCACTTGACTACTATTAAGAGAATTCTTAGATATCTCTTAGGAACCGCAGACATTAAAATATGGTATCCTAGGCATATCAGCTCCTTTAAAATCATAGGATATTTTGATTTTGATTTTGTAGGATGCCGAGTTAATTAAAAAAGCACTTCCAGAACATGACAATTCATAGGACAATCCTTAGTCTCTTGGTCCAGTAGAAAACATAACACATTTACCATGCCTACTGCTTTAGTTAAAGCAACAAATTCTAGATTTAGGACTACTCATAGGCACAATTTCAATCATATATAACAAAACTACTGCCATCTGAATTTCAAAGAATTCAATCCAACACTCTAGGACCAAACACTTTAACATAATGCACCACTTCATTAGGGACCATATTACCAAAGGAGACACAGAGCTACATTATATAGCCCCTGAAAGCCAACTTTTTAATTTTTTTTATAAAATCACTAACCTTTGAAACCTTCAATAGCTTAGAAATCAGATTAGGTGTGATCGATATTCATGCTTAAAATTAACACTTTTCTATTTATGTTCTATTTATTCTTATTATTTTTGTTTCTGTTTACAGGTTTTGTGTATTATCTTATGGTTTTCTTGATTTTATGTTTGTTGGTCTAATCCCTAATTTTTTATTATATTTTTTCTTATGATTTTATTGTTATCTTATTTTATGCAGGTGTCCTGATCTTCAGAAACCCTTCTCTGAACTTCATTATCGTTTCCTATAAATTGGAAATTTCATCTTTGATCATATTGGACAAACTACATTTGCATTGTATGATTTACACAAAACAACTTTAATCACAACCCGTGACTCAATGGATGAACCATATAAAATCTATGATTGATGATTATAATGTACGAGCACCTATTTGTTTGGATGATCCATGTGTCATTCTAAATACCATATGAACACCTGTTCCTACTGTATGAACCTTTTTATCAAATGTTGTATAGCTTGACTCCTCAGGATGAGATCCTTGTCTCTAATTATACCGTACAAAGTCTGATCATATTGTATGATCAGACACATCTTTTTAACTGATTATATAGATAAAATAATTACACGATTATACGGTATGATTTGCTCAAGATCTATTTAAACAACCCAATTCCTTTAATTTTTTTAGAAAAAAAACTTATATTACTTCCTTCTTGCAATCTCAACCTTTACAATGGCTGGAGGTGGAAAGCACAATCAATAAATAAAGGGTGCTTCATCCTCTTGCAGCACTATCGATGACCACTTCATGATAGCTTTTGATGAACCCGCCTACCAAAAATACAACGAGGCCAAAAACACACTCTCCAGGCTTCTGAATCAACAAGCCCTTATCTTTCTGGTAATGAACCTCTTTAATTCTATTACACTTTAATTTCTTCTGACTTTGTCCTATCCCTTTCACTATGAAATCCTTCACAAGTTTCTAGAAAACCTTAAGATTAGTGAGGATGCTACTGTAATGATTTCTTGTGTAAGTTGTCAGAAGATGGAAATCACTAAAGAGGATATAGGATTCCATCTTAAACAAAACACCCAAGAAATAGTCCCCTTGCCAAGACCTGTAGATCCACCTTTGACTAGAATGTTGTGAACCTCTTACTTCTAACTGCTACCTCAAACTATCACCAACCCTTGGTATACACTCTATATCAAATGCCAGGTTTATCCAGCATATTCTAAAAATATCTACCATCTATAAAGCTAAAGACTGGATAATCATGACTCCCCTATTGAAATTGTCACCTACTTCATAATGTCAAACACTCAAATAGATGAAGCTCAAATGATAATTGATTAAATCCAAAATCTCTCTTCCATTTGACTCCTAACCACTAGGAAAAAGCAAAACCTCACCTAGGATATGTGATTGGATATATCTTGAATAAAAAAAACATCACATATCTTACTCCAAACCATATCTAATCTTCTTTTAGGATACCTCCTTTTGGATGCTCTTTCATAGAGATTAGGAGCCAGAAAATCTGTTATTTGATGAAGAAGGATAAGTTTCCCCTACAACGGATCCTGCACCTGCACCACCTCCTAACCACTACTAATACGAGCAATTCATTTAGTGATTTGATAGACTTGAGACTTACCTACATCAATAACAAACCTAGGATGATAATGATATGGGTTAGTTCACAGAGTAGTCTGGAAACATCTAGCAATAGTTCACCTCCATCCTGTAGTAATATGATAGCTTTAGCTAGTTCTTCCAACCACCTCCACAGCCACCTTCTATTCAGGATCGACCTCTGCTAGTTTGTTCATGTTATACTTTGCTTTTTGTATCTATGTTTTCTTTTAGGGTTTGTTGTTTTGTGTATGTATTGTTTTGTTTTGTGTGTATCTATGTTTTCTTAGCCAGTTCTTCCATCACATATACTTTTGTTTTGTGTTTATTTCCTTACATTCAAACTATATTTCTTTTTCTTTCTAGCTGGTTATGAGCTCTTAAATATCTTTTATGTGCTTTTTACTTGAGAAATTTATAGAAAATGTGCTTCTGTTAATCATACTGTATGACTTGGATCGTACTGTATGATTGAACTCGTACTGTATGATTTTAATTGTAATGTATGAATAAGCTCTCCACAATACTATTTATTATTTTCAATAAGCACACTTCTATTCTAACCTAAAAGTTTAATAAGTAATTGTTGACATTGTTAAAACTTGAAGGATAAATTAATCTTATGATGCTTCATATCCCTACTTATTTCCTTTGCATGATAATTCCTTTGTGTGAACTCGATGTCTATATCAAACTGGAATTAAGATGTTAAAATGTAAACTTACTCACTCTACTACATGTTTTTATATCATTGATATATTCTATAATTTGATGAATAAAATTCATTATTTTTTTACATCAGGCTCTTTATTCCTATTAGAAAACACCGGGTTGTCATGTAAATTATTCTTCCCTGTATAAAAGAGAGTGAGGTATTTCTCTCTTCTATTTAGAGGATAATCTTACTATTGAGATTCTTAAAGATTTAAAAAGATAGAAATTTGCAAAACAAAAGTCAAAAGAGGCACAAAATGAGCCCAAAATTAAAAGATGCGCAATGACACCAAAAGTAAAAGATGCACTAAGTGTGTGAAAAATAAAAGATGAGTAATGTGCACCAAAAGATGATAATAAAGGCACAAAATGAGCCCAACTTAAACTAGCTTCTCTTTTTGTTCAATCTTTAAATCTTAGAACATCCCTTTGTTTCATAATATGCTTAAAACTTGACTTTAGAAAGTCTTGGTTCTTCATTCATCACTTTTATAGTAACATTATATTCGATATATTTCATAGTAGCAATCTGAAAAGTTTAAATTTCCTTGTCTAAATATAATTCTTGAATTAGAGGTTTCTTTAAATAAAGAATTTTAGTTTGCGAAGATATTAAGCTGGGCATGCAAACTCTAGAATCCAAATCCTTTGATTGCAATAAAGTCGACACTTATCTTATTTGGTCTTTTCTATTTTTAGAGTAAGTTTATTACATTTTGAAAAATGCCTACAAGAGTTCTCTTGTGTATAATAGTTCTTTCCTTACCTTTTATTATTTGTTATTTTTAGTCTATTTGTGTTATGTATGTCATGTTTCTGTTGTCTATTATTCTTCATGCAGTTTTCCCTCTTTTTATGATGTCAAAAGGGCGAGTAATATTTTGTTGTTTATCATTATTATCATTGTTTTATTTTGTTATTTGTTGTTGTTATTTTGGTTTTATTTTATTATTTATTATTGTTAATATTGTTTACATATTGTTTAAAAAAATATTGTTACACTCCTTTTTCTTACAATTGATTTTCATCTAAGGGGAAGTTAGAGGAAAGCAACTTTTTCAAAAATCCAAAAACAACAATATTTGTCATCATCAAAAAGGGGAGATTATTACAAACCTGATTCAAACAATGTGATTTTGATGATAAAAAATAATATTGTGTATGTTACTACTTTTTTTATTTTTATGATATTTTTGTTTTGAGTTTGTATGCACTAACATTTCATGAAATCATTCTACCGTTCACTTGCAATTCTGATTAACTCAAATCTGGGTAGAATAGGGTTGCTGTAAGTTTTAATTGTATTTTATATTTTCTCCTTCTTGAGTCCTATCATGCAATTGGGTGGATATCATTGCTGAGTAACCTTGCACACACATAGGGGGAAAGATAAAAATATTTTTTAGAGAGTCTCTTTTTTTAAGTAATTCATATTATACAATATTAGTTTCATATTGTACGAAGTAATTAATTCATATTATATAATGTAACTCATATTGTACGAAGTGTTGTAATCTGTCTAGCCTCTATAGGTTAAACAAGATACTAATTTTGTTAATCGGATTGTATAATTTGGTTCATATTGTGCCTCCTAATTAAAATCTTTTTTTATTAATCCTGCATATCAGGAAATCAAATCATGGATAATTATTATAACTGGTCGTATTGTATGATATTGTTCCTAATTTATAATTACTCGTGTACGAAATTGGTCATCCCAAATGAATACTGATCGTACTGTACAATGTCCATTGTGTTAGATGATCACCCATTTACAAAGTTGGTCGTCCCATGGATCATCCCAAATAAATAAAAGGAATTTATATAGATCATATCGTACGATGATTCGATAAAACTATACGATGTCTTATAAAAGTTGAATATTTCATCTGAACAATATTGTTGGATGAGTCTGAATTGAAATGATCATACCATATGATATGTGTATCTTACTGTATGAACATGAAATTTATATGTCTTAAAATTTAGGGGTTTTTTAAGCCATCTATTTAAGTATTTCTAATATTATAATTAGAAATCATTTTTTATTGGGTTGACCTGAGAGAGAGCTTAGAGAAGGAAGAGAGGAGAGCTTTGAGAGAGAGAAAGATCATTATGAGGAGGAGTTATGAGGCATTTAAAAATGTTGCTTCGAGCAAGGTTTCCATTACCTTTGTTAAACTTTTTTCCTTAGTTTCTTGGCGGCTCTAGGAGATCTTCATCAACATTGGATCAAAGGTTCTTTTCCCACTCCAGGAGGAAGTAAAAGGATTCCAAGTTATTTGCCTACTAGAGGAGGGAGTAAAAGGATTCCCATGTTCTCTACTTTCTCTAGGATGGAGTAAAAGGATTCAAGGTACTCAACCTTGAAAGTTTATTAGGGATGTTAAGCTCTATAGAACTGGCCTAAGCTAACCAAGAGGGGGGGTTGAATTGGTATTTTAAAAATTCTTTTCACAAAGAAGTAAAAATCACATAAACCAAAATCACACCACAAAAATAGGTGCGGAAATTAAAGTGCGAAAGCAAGAAATAAGAACACAGAAATTTATAGTGGTTCGATCAACTCGACATACGTTCACTCCTCGGAGGCGCCCTCTGAGTATTGCACTATACTCATGACTCTCCTTTAGCCCCCACAACTAGGTGGAGAAGCCTTTACAAAGAACCTCTTTTTGCCACACCGGCAAGGCAGAGAACCTATCTCCTTTTGCTTCCTCCTGAATCTGGCAAAGAACCACAATCAGATGCTAAATCCTTACCTCTACCGACCCTTCCACAGATGAGAAACTCTAGATGAAGAAGAAGCAGAGAGATCCTTGAAGCAACCCTTATGAATCCCCTCACAAGCTCCCCCTCACAAGATCCTCTCTCTCTCTCTCTCTCTCTCTCTCTCTCTCTCTCTCTCTCTCTCTCTCTCTCTCTCTCTCTCTCTCTCTCCTCAAGGTCTTCTCAGGTCATGGCAGTAGCAAAAGATTGTTCAAAAATGTTGAACAAGAGCTCTTAAATAGAAGAGCTTCAAAGGAGCTCATTAATTGCAAGTTGCCGACTATATCATCCAGGACGATATGGAAATCATCCTGGCCGATCAGTACAAATTCCATGATATCAGCCAGAGCATCACCCTGAATTCAAACTGGATGATTGAAAATTGGCTTGATCATCCCGAATAATCCCACGATCGTCCAGGATGATCAGTTCAAATCAGAGGAAAAACGTCCGGAGCATCGCCCTAAATTCAAGCTGTCCGATCCCGATCGTCCAGCATATTGCCCTGAATTTGTGTTGGCCTATATTTATCGTCCAGAAGTAACTAAGGTTTATGAATAAATTGTCCTGGCCGATCCTGTGATCGGCCAGGACGATATGATCATATTAATCATCCATAATTAATTTCTTGATTTGTCTGATTAATTAAGGCATAATTGTGAATATCGTCCAGGCCGATCCAAGATTGTCCTGGCCGATTACAAAAAATTATAGAATACCTTAATTGTTTATGACAGCAATTTCTTTCTGTTTTGAGCTTATCATCCTGGCCGATACACATATCGTCCAGGCTGATTAGCTAATGACGGCTACCTTAATTAAGAACCCCTGATTAGATTTTCTATATTAAGCCCGATCGTCTAGAACGATGTAAAATATCGTCCTGGCCAATTTGAGTAAAAATAGAAATTCTAAGTTTCTCAAGTGTGTGTGTGTGTAGGGTTACTTAGAAATAGTCACACCAAAGATTACAATTGACTCAAGAGGGGAAAGATAAAATTACAGACTGACTCAACCCTAATCTACTCCGTCTTGAGCTGGCTCCGTTTTTCCGTCCGATCTTTGATTCCTGAAAAGTCAGTAGTAAAAGACAGTCCAAGTTAAGTAAGAGTGTTTGCCAATCATTAAAACATAGTTCATGGACCTAAATTTGCAGCAATCTTCTCCTTTTTGATGATGGCAAAACACTACAAAAAAATTTAAAAAAATATCAGTGTGGTGCAAGACACATCCTAAAACTACTCCCCCTTTTGACATCTCAAAAAGGAGGGAACCAAGAACAAAAAAAAAAAAAATTTTATCAAGGCATGAAGATGATGTAGTATTCCATGTGATTGATTTTAAAGACTTGTGAGTTAATGAGTTAACAACATCAATAATCCAAAGAACAGTAGAATATCTAATCATGATTACCCTTAACTCAAACTTTCTCTTAGGATAGAATCATCTTTTGAAATCAATGACCTAATTCAAAAAATCAATTGGATATGAGGAACAAGAATCAATTCATTACTTGGTTTAAGAAAAAATATCTTATAGAATAATGAATCAAAGTAAATTTGTCACAATCTCAAAACAATCGAAATCAAGCCTTTGATACATGAAAACCTCTAAGTTTTTAAAGGATTTGAAAAGATAGAGGAGCTTGCTTTTTAGTGGGCTTATTTTATGCCTCTTGTCAATTGATTGGTTCTTGTGCATATCTTTTGCTTTTTGATATATAATTTTTCAATTTGGCGTCATTGCGCATCTTTTGTTGGCATCATTGGCCAATGTTTTTTTTATTTTTGCAAGCTCTATTCTCTTTTACAACTCTTAAAAAGTGCTTAGTTGTGAGTATATCTTCTTGATATTAGAGAATATGGGCTCTTTCTCTAATATAAGGAAGAATTATCACAAACAGAATCAATAATCAAAGACAAGAGTAACAAGGGATCTTGAATTAACAAAAATCTTTAAACATTATAAATACAAGATAGATTTTCTTAAGCAAGCTTAGGAAAAGACCTTAATTTCATACACAGTCTTTAATTTGAAATAGATTTTGGATTAGAAAAGAAAATTATGCCGCTAAAATAGGTTAGAGAAAGAGACACAATCACAAAATATTTTTACCATCTAAGAGATTAAGAGATGTAAAAACATTGACTACCAATTTTCAAAAGCAAAGACAAGGCATATGATATCATTTTAGCGATGATTTTGAAAACTAAACTTTAAAAAGCACACAAAAGAAAGTAAAACACACCAAAAAAAAAAGCAAAAGGAAAAACAAAGAGCAAAAGAAAGAAAAACAAGTTAAAAGAAAAAGAACAAAAGCAAAAGAAAGCAAATTAAAGATCAAGTTTTATGCATTTATGTCAATTACACCCAATCTGGTCCATAAAGAACTGAAAGTGTTGAAGGCCAGTGGTTTAGTAAAGATGTCAGCCAGTTGATTTTCAGTTGTCACATGGTGTAACTCAATGTCTCCCTTTGTCACATGATCTCTATAGATGGTCAAGATCTCACAACCTAGCTTTTTCTTAATCCAAGTAGAAAATGTTTTAAACTCCTCAAAAGACTCAGTTTTATGTGAAAGAAATCTAGTCCAAGTGAACCTCGAGTAGTCATCAACAATCACAAAACCATAGACTTTCCCTCCTAACCTGACAGTGCTAATGGGTCCAAACAGATCCATGTGAGAGACTTCTAAAGGTCTAGAGGTGCTAATGTCCTTAATAGGGTGAAAGGTGGAGTGGACTTGCTTTCCTAGTTGACAGGCATCACAAAGGTGGTCTTTTGAAAACTTGAGTTTGGGGACACCTCTAACTAGGTCTTTTTGGGTCACTTTCCTAAGGGTTTTCATACTTGAATGATAAAGTCTCCGGTGCCACAACCATGAATCATCAATCACTATTTTTAGGCAAAATGAAGCAGCACATTCAATGTTATTTAAGTCAAGCATGTAGACGTTGTTGATCCTATTTCCCTACAAAATAATGTTTTACTTAAACTTATAATGCATGAATTTGCAAAGAATTGCACGATGAACCCTTTGTCACAGAGTTGACTGATGCTGAGAAAGTTGTGATTCAATCCATCTACAAGAAAAACATTTTCAATTATAAGGTTCTTGGAATTACTAATTATACCTGCACCTACCACCTTCTTGGTGGTGTTGTCTCCAAGAGTAACCTTGCCTCCAGTTCTGGACTCTAGCACAATAAACTGATTTGCATCACCAGTCATATGTTGAGAGCATCCACTGTCCAGGTACCACATACTCTCACGAGGCCTTTTGTGAGAACCCTCCTGCAAAATTATCAAATATTATATATAGGAACTCAAACAGGTTTGGGTCCCTCCTTATAAAAAGTAGAAAGTAATGCATGTGTGGTATGCTATGGATCATGCACCTTAGGTCTCCACACCCAATTTGTACTACGGTGAACAGTGCAAGTGTGTGAGATGTGTCGTAGCATGCCATATGAAAAACATCTAACTCCAGGAAAAGGATTTCTTAAATGGTTTGAGTTATAATGCCTCTTCCTAGGTCTTGGCAATTGATCAAAAGTAGTTGTCATCCTAGTTTTCTTACATATTTTTAATTCATTTTGAATCTTCAAATTAGTGCTTTTTAAGACCTCATTTTCAATCCTCAAATTTTTCTCCATCTCTTTAGACTTCTTAAAATCAGGTTCAAGTGATGTGTGAAACTTTTAATTCATCATGCTTTTCAACTAATTCATAACGATATTTATTTAACTCATCAAATTTACCAAGTAAAGTCATATGATTTGAATCAATTGTTTGATGGTCTTTAGTCAAAATTTCATGCTCTTTTTGTAGATTCAATAACTCTAACTTCAAGCTAGCATGTGTTTTCTTTAATTTCCTATAGGATGCATGAATCTTTTTAGAAACTTCAAGGAGTTGATCGTAGGAAAGTTCACATACCTCTTCTTAATCAAGATTGTTGTCCGCCATCAAGCACAATTTTGATGTCTCATCTTCTGGTTCCGTCTCTGATGAGTCTGATGCAGAATCCGCCAAAAATGCTTTTTGAACTCTCATATTGTCCTTCCTTAGCTTAGGTTTCTCCTCGCCCTTTCCTTTTCTTGAGTGATCTTTAAGTGTAGGGCAATCAATTCTCACGTGTCCTGATTTCCTGCATTCATAACAAACGACATCAACAGATCCTTTAGAATATTTATGATCCTTACTTTTTCTCCAATGATGCTTTTGCTTCTTCCTTAGAAATCTTTTGAATTGCCTTGTGATGAAGGCAACTTCATCGCTCTCAGACCCAGAAGAATTGGAGTAAGATTTGTGCGCCTTCAGTGCAACTTTTTTCTCCTTCTTCTTCTCACCTGCATCAAGATTTCTTTGATTCACCCCTTACTCGTAAGCAATGAGTGAGCCAAGTAAGTTATCAATAGAATTGTTGACCTCATTTTTGTATGAGGTCACTAAGGCCCTTCCAAACTCCAGATTAATTTTAGATCCTAGGATCCACTCTAGACCTTAGGATTCTTTCCTAGAGCCAGACCTTAGAGCCTACTCTAGAGCCTAGGATTCCCTTAAATCCTAGATCTTAGAACTCCTCTAGATCTTAGGACCACTCCAACTTCAAATCAATCCCCATCCTTGATCAACCTCAACCTCAAATCAATTCCTACATTTGATCAATTCCAACTTCAATTTGATTCCTACCTTTGATCAATTTAAATCTCAAACTTCATTCAACTAAAATTCAAATTAATTCAAGTTTCAAACATATCCAAACCTTGATCGAATCAATTTGACAATCCAACCTTCAACTTAAACTTTGATCCAAACTTCAATCTAGCTTTGACCTCATCCATTCATTAACAATCACCACATGATTGTAAATGATTTGGATACTCCAATACTAATCATTCAAATTTGAAATCCAATCCAAACCCAGAACTCATAGGCTAAAGACTTAGGTCCTAAAGCCCTTTCTAGGTGATTTTGCCATCACCTCGAAACCCAGTCTTTTGACCTCTGATTCAGGGTCTATCAATTTCATATTGATGTGACATGACTCTAGAGGTAACCCTCCAAATTTGAGCTCATTTGGAGGATTCTAACCCTTGAAACTTAATCTAACTCCAAATATTGCAAAATCTTTGAATATTTATAATCCATGCCACTAGGCCTTTCACCTAGTGGAATTTGACTTTGGATCCCCCTCCAAATCATTTGATCCTTCTTAATACCTTGATATTAACTTATTAAGCAATGATCTACATCTTTTTAGATTCAATTTGACCCATAATTGACTTGAGACCAAAATGACCAAAATGCCCTTAAAGGAGGATTTTTGGACTTTTGGCCTAAACCCAATTTGATTTGACTTATCAACCTTTGAAATCTTCTTCAAATATCATTCCAATGGATCCTAAATGACTTTAGGAACACATTGAACCCAAACTTACTCTTTGGTTTGACTTGGTTGACCAAGTCAACCATGGTTGACCAAATCAACCCTTTAACCCAACACTTGTTAATTTTAACTATTCTAGTGATTTTGAATCAATTCAACTCATCAAGATTGGTTAATTATACACTTTTGACTTCAAATTCCTTGGCATGATGTCTTGTAGCACTCTTGACCTCCCTCATGCACATCCTAGTCACCATTGACTAGTCAACAAGTCATTGGGTCAAAAACAACCCTTGAAATGAGACCATAGCTTGGCCACCTCATCATCCCATAAAGCAAACCCTTTTTCCAAGCCAAAATCTCCTTTTGGCTAATGAGAATATGCTTTTTCCCTCCCTAATTGATCATTAAACAAGCTCTATTAACCAAGACAAGCATTGGTTCATCCAAATGGGGGAAAAGGTGTGGTCCCTCTTCACATGGACCAAGAGATGTCACTCTCAACCACCAACCCTATTCCATAGCTTTGGGCAGCATAGGGGACACTTGGCACTCATCCAAAACCACTCCAAATCAAATCTCAACCATCCAATCCAAAAGCCAAAGGTAAAGTGAGGGAAAACTTGACCTAAAGGTGGCTTCTTCATCATTCCCTTTGATATGATCAAAATCTCCAAACTCCAGCAGCTCCCAACCTTCCAAGAGCTCCTCCCATACACTCCAACACATTTCAAGTCCTTCCCAAGCTTTTCCCAACCATTTCCAAGCCTCAAATCACTATTTTAGTGAAGAGAGAGCATTCTAGAGAGAGAAAGAGGACTTTCCAATATACCTTTCGATCCAGCGAGATCCAGCTTTTGGAGTCTTCCGTAAAGTTGTAGAGGATTGCTGCAGCTTTCCAACAAGCTAAAGATCTCAAAAATCCGACGGTTGGATCGTAAGTTATGCTCATTTTAAGTTTAAATTTCAATTTGAAACTGTAGCAATTTTACAATGAATGGAGCCTCCAAACTCCAGGCATTGTAAGATCATATTGCCCTCTAGCTACAGTTCAAATTTCATGCAATTTCATCAAGTATTTTGAAAGATATGAGCGTTTAAAGATTTCTATTCAAAATGAACTAGAGCAGATCTGGACCGTCCGATCGACGATCAGACGGCTCAGATCTGGGTATACCGTGCGGCTTCCTCCATGTTTGAACGTGGGTCATCCCGTGGTATGGGAGGGTGACGTGGCATCACGCCACGCCGCCACGTCACCGTCAGCTGATTTGAATAAAAAATGCTTTAAATGCTCCAAATCTTCAAAAATTCACAGAAAATCGAATTTTCCACCAAATAGGGCGTTCTTGGGCTCGTTGGAAAGATAATCTAATGTAGTATTTATTAAAATTAAAATTATATTGATTTGATGTCTGTATTGTGAGATATTTGAGTTTATGTTAATTTAATTTATTGCTATTTTCTCACAATCCAGTGATCAAATGAAGCCCAAATTTTGGTGGATGATTATTGAGTATCTTAGGCATGTTTAATAATTTTTCTAGGTTTATATGCTCAATAGATTTCTGTGATATGAATTTTTAAGGTAAATGGTCTATTTTGGACCCTAAACTTTGAAAATTCATAACTCTTTAGGGTTTTAGTATTTTGCTGTGATATTTCTGTGGTATGCTTAAATGTATGTCAGGGTTAGACACACCAAGTTTCATGTCTATATAAATATTAGAGACACCTAGGAAAAATAATTAAGAAAATGTCTAGAAAACTTAGAAAGTTTATAGGGGATTGTAAACACACCCAATAGGGGTGAAACTTGAACATAGTAAACTTAGTGACATCAGATACCTTAGGTTTAAATTTTACTCAATTTGGAGGTCATTAGGTTAGAAAATTGAGCATGTCAAATTTCAGCCCTTTTAAAGACTTAAAAAATTCAATAAATCATTATAAATTTATATTAATTCCAAAAAATACCCATAATACCTCTAATTAACCATATTTCAACTCTTAATCATTAAAAATTTAATATCCTTTAATTTGACATTAAAATCCACTTTAATTTAATTTTAATCAAAATCAATGTTTAATCAATTTTAATTAATTAAAAATTATTAAAAATCCCAAAAAATCTTTAAACACTTGCTGATCTCTCCTTAGATAATTTCTGATCTTTGGAGTTGATTTCAAGAAGTTTGGGACTGATTTGGGATCAAATCACTAAAATGACCCTTAATTGAAACAATTTAATAATTTCAATAAATACCCAAAACTTCCAAAATTCATAACTAATTGTAGAAAATTAAAAATCAATCAAACCAAGTGGCTAATGACTCTAATTAAAATATAGTATTTTACAAAAATTTCAAACCCCCAAAATCTGGTCAAAGTCAAAAAGTCAACAAATTGGTCAAACCGTAGTCAAAACTAGTTCAAAACTTCAAACCTTTGTAATAAAATGTAGAAAAATCCGATTTCAACGTACTTACTGTCTAACTGATCATAGTAAGGTCTAGTATTTTAATAAAATATAAGCATTCCAGAATTTGAGCTTAATCAAAAATTCAACTTTTGACACTTTAATTAAATGATTAAAATATTCTAAAAATTCATAAAGCTCAAATCGTTCTAAAACTCAGAAAATATTGGTTTAATGCTTAAAACACTTAACAAACCCTTTAAAACACAACAACTACCCTAAAGATGAAGTTTATTGGCTGGACTACTCCGGGCTGCGGGGCTAAGTGTCCTAAGGAGGCTGGTTCCTCGAGCCTGGTGGCACAACGCCATGAATGGATTTTAAGGGGTGTTAAATCTTAAAATAGATTAATCTTTAATTATTTAACATTTTTAAAAATCTCTAATTTAATTACATTAATTTGGTTTATCGGCTGGACTACTCCGGGCTGCGGGGCTAAGTGTCCTAAGGAGGCTAGTTCCTCGAGCCTGGTGGCACAATGCCACGAATCAATTAATGGCAAACTTAAATTAATCAAGCTTTTAAAATCAGTAACTAACTCATTTTAATATTAATCTACTCTTTTAATTCTAACCAATTTAAATAACTTAATCAACCCCGATTGCTACTTGGTAACCCAGGCCTACAAGACTATTAGCTTAGCCCCAAGGAAGGTGAAATAAACTTCACGGCCTCGGTGTGAAACAAAGGTAGCAATCAATTAACTTTTAAAATATGTTTAATTAAAATTCTTAATTCATTAATATTTAAATTTTAATTTAAATCCCCTTCTAAGCCTTAACAAATCCAAACTTTTAGACAACTTTAACTAATCACCCACTTTAGGATCTATCCCAGCCACACGACCTTTCTCACACACTTTAGATGATGTGCTAGGACAACCAACTTTAGATCTAGGATAGGCCGGTGTTTACTTTACTGCTGTGTGCCGGATTTTTCGTAGTTTTCACTGCATGTTGTGGATGAAATTGCTTTGCTGTGTCTGCTTACTTTTTCTATACTCTGTGGATGGATTGATGTGTTTGGCGACTAGATTACCCTTAGGTTAGGTACGATCTGGATGTTGACACAGTTTTCTGCAGGTGGCCACGCTCATGCAGGGCAATATAAAAAAGGGGGCAAATCAAAAAAATGCATAAATATTATAAACTCTTTGCACAGGTGCTTCAGCTGCTAAAGCCCCCAAATCATAAAAAGAGCGTGGCCAGTGTGTTTACTTTCTTTTCTGCTCATATACAACTACTTGGGAATAACTGCTTTTTTTTATATATTAATTGCTTAGGATAACCCTGCAGGTGAGTCTAGATTTTTATTTTGATATCAATGTAATTTGTGCAAGTGTCAAGTGTTGTGAAAGTTTATTTTGAGTTGGGATACATAGATCCAAAGCTTGGATTCCAAAGAGGAAAGGATACCCCTTTGGGGAACACTCCTTTTCCATTTGGAAATCCAAATTTGGATCATACCTCTTCCTTACCCAAAGAGGAAAGAGTGGCCTTCCCCTTAGAGGGAAGTGCCCTCTTGTCCATTTGGGTAATCCACTACGAAGATTCCAAGAAGATTGAAGAAAAGGAGTCCAAAGAAGAATGAAATTGAAGATTTGAAGACTTGAAGATTGAGAGTATCCCACTCAAAATAACTTGCGTCATTACTAGGCTTAGAATCCAGGTTGTTGTCAGTGGTGCCCGGCCACTTTACTTTCTGTAATATTCTGGTTTGTAATAAGCAAGGCAATTCTGCCTATGGACATTTATTAATTAATTTGTATTTGATTTGATGATTTGATTGCCTTTAGGATTACTTATTTTTACTAGTTTTTTGGCGATTGCATGCCGCTCTTTGTTTTCACCTGGATACGTGAGGCTCGTGAGGGTGCGAAAATTTTATACTCATAATCTTAAAAGTCTAAAATTTTAGTGAGTCTAAATAACATAGAAAGATAATGAATCTAGGGAATTAGCCGGGGATCGACCCCGGGGTCGCATGCATATTTCTGCATTACTCTTTCCTTGCTTTAGACCCTTCCCCGCCTGCGGGTAGAGTCCGGATAGTTTGACCTATGAGGACGAGGTGCCGGACCTGGGGAAGTCCAGTCTTCTAAAAAATTATTTTATAAGCCTATTTTTAAAAATTTCAAGCATATTTGATTTGAGGTTGTTAACCAGCACGCATTGCATTAGATACAAATTAAAGAGTCAAAATTTTAATTTCATAGTCCTTAGCATTTTAGCACCCAACATAAGTCAAAGGGGCCAATTAGGAAAATCTCTAGATGTCGGCCCCGCCTCCCCAAAACTTTAATTATAACGTCCCTACCACTCTTTCATAAAAGACCGGATTCATTTCTTTTAAATCGGTTAGGTGGTTAGCTGGCTCCCCAATCCAGGCCGGGGTAAGTCCAGGTTTTGCACTGCATTAGTTAGGATCGGACGACTGTGGTCCAGTGTCCAAAATAGATTTAGGATCCGGGGCAGATCTTTGATTATAAGACCCCAAACTTTGGGAATCTAATCCCAAATTTCTAATAAAATGCTCAACTCTAATTAAATATCATTTCAAGTCCAAAATATAAAGCCCAACACTTAGATTAAGTTGGGACATTTCCGGATGGTTCTGGAATCTCAAAGTGTCCCCTACCTCTCATCCTTTAACTCCGTTAATAACTACTCAATTTTGATCCATTCCCTTTTGATTTTCTAATAATTCTATTCATACTTTGATATCACTCCTAGAAACTCTAAACAAAATTCTGCCATTATTTTAATCGAGAGTTTTCGTAGGAGATTTTATCTCCCTACGATGTAATTAACTACGAGGGCTTGCGCTCGTAGGAGATTTAGAACCACACACGCACCTGATTTTAAAAATCGATTTTTCAAAACTCAATTGGATTTATTTGGGAAAACTTAAAATACTTGTGATTATTATTATCATATTCAAAGAATTATTATCGAATGATATTTTCTCCCTTCGGGGAGATACATCTTTCTTTGATAAGACTTTGGATGTGGACCTAACGATCACACTTTTTGAATATTGTATTGGATATTCAGTTGAACCTCATTTTGACCCTTCAGAGTCATATGAATTTCTCTTTAGCATCCGTTCGCAATATTCAAGATGGATTTCATAATTCTAAGTCTGAACACCGTTATGAAAGTTTATTTTCGTCCTCCGGGGTGATATACTCTTTCTAACGAGTCGATTCGACCTTAGAATTAGAACTTAACCTTAATCTTAAAATCCCCAAAGAAAACCAATATTTTTAAAACATGTTTTCAAAATTCCACCAACAAGAATAAGTGCTCAAATCCTTATATTCAGTGATTGCAGTGATTTTAGCATCATATAACAAAGGCAAGCATCTCAAAATCTTGTTTACTTTTTCATAGTTTGAAAGTTCTCTTCCTAATGCATGCAGTGAAGTGACTATCTGTGTAAACCTAGTATACATGTCAGAAATAGATTCAGATGGTTTCATACGAAAATGTTCGTAGTCATGCAAGAGAATATTAAAACGAGATTGTTTCACTTCATTGGTTCCTTCATAAGTGATACATAACCTATCCCAAATCTCTTTACCAGTTGAACAAGTAGAAACACGCATGTAATCCTCAGATTTTAAAGCATAGAAAAAATAGTTCAAACATTTTGCATTTAATTGGGTTAAATCTCTTTCATCAAAAGTCCATTCAGTAAAAGCAATTTCAGTTTTAACGCCATTAATTTCATGAGAAGGTGGAGAATAACCTTCTTTGATAAGCATCCACATGCGATAATCAGTAGATTATAAAAATGTTGACATGCAGGTTTTCTAGAAATCAAAAGGTAGGTTATCGAACAGGGGAGGTCGGGTAATAGAATATCCTTCCGTAGTGTTACGATTCCCAAAGTTTGCCATGGATAAAAATTCAAAAAGTTTTCAAACTAATTTTTATGAATCCCGCTTTGATACCACTTGAAAGTTCGTTAGGGATGTTAAGCCCTATAAAACTGGCCCAAGCTAACCAAGAGGGGGGGGGTGAATTGGTATTTTAAAAATTCTTTTCACAAAGAAGTAAAAATCATATAAACCAAAATCACACAATAAAAATAAGTGCGGAAATTAAAGTGCGGAAGCAAGAAATAAGAACACAGAAATTTATAGTGATTTGGTCAAGTCAACCTATGTCCACTCCTCGAAGGCGCCCTCTGAGTATTGCACTACACTCTTGACTCTCCTTTAGCCCCCACAGCTAGGCGGAGAAGCCTTTACAAAGAACCTCTTTTTACCACCCCGGCAAGGCAGAGAACCTATCTCCTTTTGCTTCCTCCTGAAGCTGGCAGAGAACCACAATCAGATGCTGAATCCTTACCTCTACGGACCCTTCCACGAATGAGAAACTCTAGACAAAGAAGAAGCAGAGCGATCCTTCAAGAGATTGGCCAGAGCATCGCCCTGAATGCAAACTGGATGATTGAAAATTGGCTTGATCATCCCAGATGATCTCACGATTGTCCAGGACTATCAGTTCAAATCAGAGGAAAATCGTCCAGAGCATCTCCCTGAATTCAAGCTGTCCGATCCCGATCGTCCAGCACATCGCCCTGAATTTGTGCTGGCTGATATTTATCATCCAGAAGTAACTAAGGTTTTTGAATAGATCATCCTGGCCGATCCTCCAATCGTCCAGGACGATATGATTGTATCAATCATCCTTAATTACTTCCTTGCTTTGTCTGATTAATTAAGGCATAATTGTGAATATCGTCTAGGCCGATCCAAGATCGTCCTGGCCGATTATTACAGAATACCTTAATTGTTTATGGTAGTAATTTCTTTCTATTTTGAGCTTATCGTCCTGGCTGATACACGTATCGTCCAGGCTGATTGGCTAATGACGGCTGCCTTAATTAAGAAACCCTGATTAGATTTTCTGTTTTAAGCATGATCGTCCAAAATAATGTAAAATATCGTTCTGGCCAATTTGAGTGAAAATAGAAATTCTAAGTTTCTCAAGTGTGTGTGTAGGGTTACTTAGCATTAATCACACCAAAGATTACAATTGAATTAAGACGGGAAAGATAAAATTACAGACTGACTCAACCCTAATCTACTCCATCTTGAGCTGGATCCATTTTTCCGTCCAATCTTTAATTCCTGAAAAGTTAATAATAAAAGACTGTCCAAGTCAAGTAAGAGTGTTTGTCAATCATCAAAACATAGTTCATGGAACTGAATTTGCAACAAGCCTCACCAGGTCAGAGGAAAGATTTTATAAGAGCTTCTCTACCTTATTGTGGGGACAAAATGAGAGGCACTACTTTTAATGCAATACCTGGAAAGGATGTTTCTTGGGAGTAAACGTTGATCAAGTTGATTGAAGCACTATAAATCTTGTGTAGTCTTTCTAACTACTTTTCCACATTTAATTTTGCATTATTCTGTGATTTGTTCCGTGGTCAAAATCTCTAATTTTTTATATTGTAAAATTACTCTTGCTTTTGTAGAAATCATTTGGTTTTAAAATATTCAAAATGTTTTCAAAAAGATTTCATGTTTCTATTAAAAAAATTTTAAATAAACAATTCACCCCCCCCCCCCCCTCTTGGTTAGCCTTGGGCTAGTTCATAAAGATTTATCAACCCTTACAAACTTTAACCTTCTTTGACGGAGTGTGTTCATATGCGTTAGGTAGGACCCTATTATAGGCATATACATCAAAATGGTGTTATTTCTTTCCTCTTCACATCACTACAAGCATATGTGTAGTGTAGTTATTGAGTTTTCCTTTATCCTATTATTAGACATATGCATCGAGTAGGCACTCTACTATAGGCACATATACTGAGCTGGGATGGTTCCTTCCCTTTTGTCCTATTACAAGCATATGCACCGGGTGGGGGCTCTACTATAGGAACATACACTGAGCAGAGGATAATCTTATCCTATTCACATCACCACATGCATAAATACTATGTTATTATTGAGTGTTCATGTCCACTTCAAATTATTGCAGTCATATGCATCGGGAGATTATCGAGTGTTCTTGTCCTTTTCACATCTTCGTAGACATATGCAACAGTTATTTTTTAGTGTTCTTATTCTCTTCACATTACCATGAGAATATACATCAGGTGATTTCCATGTGCTATTATCCTTTTCACATCACCATGGGAAAATACACTGGGTGATTATTGAGTGTTCTTATCCTCTTTCTAACACCACGGGCATATAAATTGTATGATTGTTGAGTGTTATTCTTTCATCACATTATCACAAGGTATATGTAATGATGAAAGGTGATTCGTGTTCTCTCCACCTCGCTATAAGACATATGCATCGATCAGAGGTGATTCATGTTCCTTGCACCTCACCGTGTGGCCTATACATTGAGTAGAGGTGATTTATATTCTCTCCACCTCACTGTATGGTATATGCATTGAGTGAAGGTGATTCATGTTTTTTCCACCTCACCATAGGTCATAGGCACAAACAGAGGTGATTCATGTTCCTTCCACCTTACCGTAAGTCATATGTGCTATGCGGAGGTGATTCATGTTCTTTCCACCTCACCGCAAGGCATATATACTAAGCGATGGTAAATCATGTTCTTTCTACCTCACCTCATGGTATATATGCCAAGCTGAGGTGATTCATGTTACTTCCACCTCATCATAAGGTATATGCATCCAGTAGAGGTGATATGTTTCTTCTCCACCTCACCAAGTGGCATATGCACCATGTGAAGATGATTTATGTTTTTCGTTCCTTGCCATTAGGCTTATGCATCACGTAGAGGTGATTCCTTCTATTTTCTTCACCATAAGATCCCCATTTGAGTAGTTATTTAGTTTTCCTAGTGATTATTGAGTTTTCCTCATGGTTATTTAGTTCCCTTAGCTCCTTCTCAATATTATGATCTGAGCAGGTGAGTATCGAGTCATCTGCATTCACTATTTTGATCTAGTCAAGAAAATGTTGGACTGATTTCTAATTTTTTGTCTCACTATCACTATATGATTGAGTGATTATTACATAATTGAGTGATTGTTGTGAGAATATGTGATTATTGTATGATTGATTGATGATTGCATGATTAAATGATTATTGCATGCTTATGTGAATATGGAATGATTAGATAATTATTTTACAATCATGTGATCATTGTATGGTTATGTGATTGATGTGTGATTACTGTGTGATCAAATTATTATTATTTGATTTGATGATTATTATATGATTAGATGATTATGGCATGATTATGTGATAAATATATGATTGCATAATTATTATATTGTAAAATGATCATTGCATGATCATATGATTACTGCATGGTTGGGTGATCATTGCATGATTATGTGATTAATGCATAGTTAAGTGATCATTATATGATTGTGTGATTATTGCATGGTGGGACGATTACTATATGATCGGATGATTATTTTATGATTACATGTATGTTGAGTTTCACTTGTTGTTCACCACAACAGTTGAGGTTATGTTTGTTAACCTCACTTTTGGCATAGGTCACTTATACAGTCCTCTTGGACATCTTGTGGCTCGATTTCATTCCTAAATGTTGCACCACTTTGTGTTTGTTGAAGGAACAAATTGTGTATTTAATCTTGATTTATCATCAGCTTTGAAATTTATTCCTTTTGATCATATATTACTCATGATTATGTTTGAAAATATGTGTGATTGGGTCAACGATGATTCAGTGGGTAATTTAAGTAAATTGGGCCTTTAAGGACATGCTTGTTCTGTGTTGAATATCATTTGATCGATACCTCATCTATTGAAATGGATCGCACCATTATGCTCGAATCACTGAGATCTTTCAAATAAGTCTATTCATGTTCAAATGGACTTTTATTATTTTAATGATTATTTAAATATTAATTAACTTCTTATTTAAAATTAATATTTAAGTATTACTCAAATTATTATTTAAATACCATTTGAATTATTTTTATGCACATAAATGTGTAATAAAACATTAATTAAAATAAATCTTATTTTTGAAATATAATCGACTACTATTTAATACATGTTTCAAGGAAATGAGGAAAAATATGGTAGATCTAACTGCTACAGCACTCGCACAAGGAATTGAAAATGAAGAGCTGTCATACATCCTTTCTCTGTTCAAAATGAGAAAAAAAAAAAAGGCTGATGTTAGATTTTTCCACAAGAAAGAGATGGATTCTTCTTCTTCTCATTTCTTCAAGCTCGATCAAGTAAACATGAGATTCTTCCCTTGCTACTTTACTTTTTATTTATATATTGAGTCAGGGCATTGTAAGTCTTAGAGGCAAATGACCATGTCATCTAAAACTATTAGAGTTTTTTTATTCACTTATTTTCAATCTTTATTTTTTGTTATTAGCTAAATTTGATCAATTTGATATTGTTTATAAAAATTAAAAAAAATAGAAATCTTTATCTAAATAAGTTTGCAATGTTTTATATGAAATATGAAATGTTTTTTGTTATGCATATCAAGTTTGACAAAGTAATATTTCAAATCTCTTTTTTGGGTCTGGCATGAAGCTCAAACTATTAAACTATATCCTTCATTATTTAAGCACCATCTAATAGCTATTTCATGAAATGCATCAACAAAATATGTTAAGATTTTATTTGTATTAGACATATGTGTCTAAAAGGTAGGTGTTTAAAGCTTCATTATTTGTGTTTGTATGGATTTATCAAAGCTCATACTTTCATAATGGTTATTATCTTGGCATATGAAATCTTATAAATATCTTATTTCACATAAATCATGTTTTTGGGAATTTAGCCCACATTCATATATAAGTTAATTTATAATTGAATATTCAACTTCCTATAAACTTCTCATTTAAGATTAAACTATAAATGATAACTAGATTTAGTTACTTCATTTGGCGATTGAATTTGTATAGTTATGATGTGATTAATTTCCTAATTCCCTGACTATTGGAGTGGATGATGATTAGATAAAAAATATTGTATGAGCGAAACCTTGTCACCATTGATGATTAATTACTTTAAAATTCAATTAGGCATTCTGCAAGAGGAAGTAAATTAACTAAGATATATTCTTGTAAGATAGTGATAACATTTCGACCAAATATGATATTTTAAAACTTTATTTTGATTCTAATATATTTGTCGAATAAAATCAAGATATTTTTGAAAAACATAACACCTAAATTTTATTTCTTTTAAAGAATGAGTGTAGAAGATTAAAAAAGAAAAGATAAATAAATAGATGATTGAATGTTTTATATTCTAATGATGTATATTCAATTGCCATGATGAATATTTCAGTTAGTTTGGTGGCTTTGATTGATTTGCTTTGTAATATTCTTGCTTTATATTTTGAGTGTCATTGGTTATATGCATGTATATTGCACATTGAGCATTTGGAAGCTTAGCTTCATCAACTAGGAGAAAAGTGTTTCCACACCATTCTTTTGTTGGAATAAATGACTCTATAATTTAAACAATTTAATTATCACATGCTTTACATGTATATCATGTTCATAGTAAATTTGTTAGCAAATTATTTTATTGTTATTAAATGTTTGTTGGGTTGAAAATTTTTTTGGGTCTGCTTATGCTCTAGCATTCAATAAATGGTAATTAGATTATAGAAGACTATGCTTATATTGATGGAGTATTCATCTCACATATTCATTTTTGGAATAGAAGTTGATAAATGAAATTGTACATTTATATCATCTATATGAGTTAGTTTTTATGCTAAACAAGATAAGGAATATTTCAAGTAAATAGATTGCAAATGATAATTCTCTTATGTTTAATAGATCATGATTTGTTAGTTATCCGTTGCCTAATAACATCGGACACCATTTCTCATGTCATACTCATATACTAGTAGGTAACATGCATAAAGAAATGTTAACAATGATAGAGAGGTTATGTAGATTCCTTATAGGTTGTTAAACCTAAGCTTTTGTTCCAAGGCAAACCAAGAGGAGGGTTGAATTGGTTATTTAAAAATTTCTCTTAGGTTTTTAATAGAAAACTATTTTGAAATATCATAACAATTTGATTTTTAAAGTAAAATAAGCTTTCAACCATAGTAAAACAAATTATAGAAAATAAATGTGTAAAATTAAAAAAAAAAAGATTTGTAGTGGTTCAGTCAAACACTACCTACATCCACTCCCTGAAGACTCCCTCTTCATGTATTGCACTATTACCAAAAATGATTATCTTTTAGTACCCACAGCATGGCGGAGAAGCTTTTACAAATTCCCCCTCTTTTCCACTTATCCCCGGCACAGCAAACTACCGTCATCCTTTCACATTCTCTAAGTGTTGGTAGAGTACCGATGTCTATTCACACCCTCCAAGTGTCAGCAGAGTATCTTCTTCCTTTCACACACTCAAGTGTCTATAGATTACCGTCATCTATTTACACCTCCAAGTTTTGGAAGAGTACCGTCATCTATTCACACGCTCCACGTGTTAGCAGAGTACCATCATCTTACTTCAATGATCTTCCCTCAAGCAACTTGAAAGAAGAAAAGAAGAGTTGCAACTAAAAACACAAAGAGATCCTTACCTTTGAGTAACCTTGTGAATCATTCATACTTCTCTTGCAAGAAATCTGTATCAAACACTCTCCCAAATGCACTCTTTCACTTTCTCTTGAAAAATAACAAAGAAGAACTCTCTAAACGTCAGTTTTAAAGGACCTTTTATATGAATGACATGAAAAATCTTCCAAAAAGCTAAAAATAACAATTTTGCGCGTGTACGATTATACAGTATGATCGTATGTTCGTACATATAAATGGTTCAAAAACTATTGCATACGAACCTTATGTGAATCTATATGAAATGATTTCATACAAGATGATTGTCCAGTATGAACCAAGTTCATATTGTATAAACAGTTAGAAAATTCTTCATCTTTACGGGAATAAAAAGGGACCCAACAAATTCATATTCTGGATAACGTACGTATGATAATGACATCGTATAATACGTTTAGTTCAGAAAATTTTTAAATTCATTGGGATGAAAAGGGACCTATCTAATTCATACTCTAGATGATGTACGTATGATGACAACATCTTACAATATGATCAATTCAAAAAATTTCAAGTTAGTTAGTACAAAAAGGGACCCATCCAATTCATACTTTAGACGACATACGTATGAAGACAACTTTGTACAGTACGAACTGTACTTAAAAAAATTTTCTACCTTCAGTTTGTTTGACTTCTCATAAGTAAAATAAATGAATAAGTTTTCTCGTTTCCCGTATGAAATGACTTTATGCGGTACGATTAGTTTAAAAAATTACAAAGTTTAAACTCTCCATAGTGTGTTTATGTATGCCAGTTACTCAATTAAAACCACACTCTCTCAGACTAAATAAAATAAAAATTTATAGACTTCATTTACAATTAACCCTAATCTAATCTAATTTGAAGTCTTTGATAATTTGGAGTTTGATTTTTCTGAACTTTTAGTACACACAAACAACAACAAAATAAATCTAAAATATGTTAGGAGAAATTGTAATTAAAAATAATAATACTTTGAATCAGGAAAAAAATATATGTTGCATGAATCTCAATAATAAAAAAACTAAGTTGCAATAATCTCAACAATCTCCCCCTGTTTTATGATGGCAAAATAATTATTGTTTGAGTTAACATATATACCTTAAATTTCTTCTTAGCTCCCCCTAAGGGAAAAAAACTTGTGAATACAAAATATAGGGAAAAATCGATAAAAAGTATGCAATTTTTTTTTTTTTAACATTCATAAACAACAAAATCCAATAAAACACAAACACACAAAACACAAAAATACAAAATAATATTACTCCCCCTTTTAACAACAACAAAAGGAGAAGAAGAAAGTTGAAATGAAAAATGTCAAATAAGAAACCATAATAATTGATCTTAAAATAGGTTGAAATAGAGTTGCAATAACAAAGTTAATTACCATTAATGAAAAAAAAAGATTCAAAAGTTTTAAATTAAAAAACAACTTATATAAGAAAAATTTATCAAGGTCATGATGCATTCTAGACAATTAGATTTTGAAGATTATTTCAAAAGTGACGTAATAAAAATTAGTTAATTTCAATTTTCAAAATAAAATATAATTGAAAAAAGATTGATTTGAATTAAAGATTAAATGATAGAGGAAAGAACATATTCAAGTGGCGACATTATGCATCTTTTCAAATATTTGTGGCACATTTTATGCATCTTTTTTTATTTGGGCAAATTTTGTGGCACTTTTCATTTTGCGAATCATTACACATTTTTGTACATATTGTACATTTCTTTTTGAAATACCCCTTTTTTATTTAGTCTTTCCAAAATTAATAATCTAAAAAATAAATTTTTTTCTAATTATAAAAATATTTCTATTGAAAAAAGAAATAAAAAATAACAAGACATCAAATATATAATAATAATAATATTCAAATAATGTTTGCCTAAAAAGAATATAAAATTGATATCTTTAACTTGATCGACTTATAAATTAATTTAAATTTTTAAAAATTAGATTTCATAATGAAATTAATTTTGTAATGCAAGTTAATTTATAACACTTTTTAGATCAATTAAAATAGGATTTTCATATAGGTAAAGCCACATTTCAAAAAAGGAACTAAAACAAATAAAAAAAATCATGACATTTTTATAGATATCAAATAAAGATTGGATACAATAAAGCCATTAATATCAATATACAACTTCTAAAACAACAAAATATAAACACAAATCTAAATAATAAAATAAGTGCTATAGAGGGAAATAAATACTGACATCATAACATAATTAGGAAAGGACTGACAAAAGCAATGATAAAGAAGTACATCAAAAACTTTGAAGGACCCTAAAGGAGGAGGCTAAATGAAGACTGAGAAATAGCTATTCATCATAGCTATACTCATGTTTACCTAGTTAAACTGATCTCAGATTCACCCCATGTTTAGTTGGTGTTGTGCATCTTACTTATTTAAATGAGTCTGAATTTGATCAAAATGTTGATCAAAATGACTCTCTATCCAATCAAATCATTAGACCATCTCTTGAAAGTAGTTCTAATCAAGTCCCTGAGCAGGTGCAGGTGATATTCCATTTCCCTTAGTATACTTACTTGTACTCTCATTTCTCCTGAAAAGGGATCGAAAAGAGACGTCAGTGAATAATATTGGCATTTCTATGGGAGGATTAAGATGAATTATGTTGTACTCCTTTTCCAAAATATAGGTTACTGAGTGTCCAAGAGCAATATTTTTCTTCCACTTATGAGAAGGAAACCCAATTTAAAAAAAGTTATGAATGTAATCTAGAATGAGTTGGGCTTCATCGATTGATTGTCCAATCATGATCAAATAGGTTATAGTGAATAGAAGAGGAGTCATGTTTATGCGATCACCAGTTTTTGCAATGATTGAGGTTCTTAAAATATGTTGGATGATCCTGACATTTTGATTTAAAGTGTAGATCTAGCCAAGTGACCAACTTGAGTAACCCCTTTAAGAGTTTGGTTTATCTCAGACCAATCATAGTCATATTTAGAGGTTATAGTGTGTGCTCTAGTCCCTTAAGTTCTTAGGTGCAGAATGGTTCCCTGATCTTCCTTAGTGTTTTGTACCTGTTGCTTTTTGACAAATGATGTTATACTATTTTTATCCTCACTAAAACTCATATTGGCTAAGAAGTAGTGAAAGGTCTCTCTATGATAAGCATAGATTAAAGTCAAAATGAAGGAGAATTGGGTTGAGGCAAAGAGGGGCATAACATAAAAGTGAATTTCATCTTCAATCAATAGTCTTGAGGGAGTGATTTTAGAGGCTATAAACCAGTAGAAGGAATCCTCATTACTTCTAGACAGAAAGTTGTCATCTCCACCCCTAGATGACGAACCCTTAGAAACTCTAGAATGCTTGCTAGAACTTGCCATTCGTAGGTTGGTGCCTCTAGCAAGATTTGAAAAGGGATTGAAAGTGAATGAAAATGAAATCTAAAGCCCTCTATTTAAAAAAATGACCCTTTGTATAGTATGAAAATAGATTTGTACATACGATCTTGGGATCGTATGGGACAAAAAAATTTCGTATGGACGAACGATAATGTCCAAAATTAAACCACTTTTCATTATCACAAAATTTACAAAGCATCCTTTGTATAGAATTTTTTACTATACTATCACACAGATGAACAGGTGTTCATCCAGGACTATCCGTTATTTAAGATCATTTTTATGACAGTTAGGTTCGTCCCCTATAAAGAATGATATGTATATCATACAGATGAAATATAATTTTGTATGTACGATCAGTTATAATAACTGATTATACTCGGATAACTATTAACATGCATACAAATGAATGTATACAACTTATATGGTATGATGATGTCATCATACAATATGATATATATAAGAAAATCCAAATTTATGCATTCAACTCTAAAATAACAGACATGATACAAAATTCATACAATGCAAAAATAATTTTGTACAGTACGAATATAACACTAAAAATTTAGAATGAAAAACTAGAAAAGCTCTTTTGATATGTGATACATTTCCAAATCAAACAAAGCACAAAAAATAAAACCAAAATAAAACACACACATAAATAAAACATTAATAAATAAAAATAGTAAAATTAAAATAAAACACACATAACAATCATTTCAAGCTTGCAGAAGAATTTATCTAAGCATTAAGATCAATCGCACCTAATATTGTTCTTAATGTACTAAAAGTATCAAAGGCTAGTGGTTTTGTAAAAATTTCTACAAGTTGATTTTCAGTTGAAATATGATTCAATTCAATTTCTCCTTTGGCTATAAGATCCCTAATGAAATGATGTCTTATGTCTATATGTTTGATTCTATAATATTGAATAGAATTCTTTAAAATATAAATTTCACTAGTATTATCATAATAAATTAGGACTGTGCCTATTATAAATTTTAAATCTATCAACTATTATTTCAGCCGAAGAACTTGTGCCACACAATTTTCTAAGGCAATGTATTTAGCTTCAGCAGTAGATAGGTCTATGAAATTCTATTTTCTACTGGACCAAGAAATTAAAGAATTTCCTATAAATTAATAAGTTCTAGATGTACTCTTTTGATCAATCCTACAACCTATAAAGTCTGATTGAATATCTAATAATCTCAAATGAAGAGCTATACTTAGGATATCAAATTCCTAAGTTTTGAGTTCCCAAAAGATATATCAAAATCCTTTTTACTACCATCAAATGTGATTCTTTTGGATCTGATTAAAATCTAGCACACAAGCAAATACTAAACATAATATATGGTTTACTAGCTATCAAATAAAGTAAAGATCTAACAATTCCTCTAAATTTCTTTTGATGAACAGATTTTCCCTTTGGATCCATATCCAACTGAATTGAAGAACTTATTAGTGTACTAACTAGTTTAGCATTATCCATTTCATACTTTTTGAGGATGTCCTTAATATACTTTGACTACCTAAGAAAAGTTCCATCAATTTATTTAATGCTAAAACCAATAAAATAACTTAAATCTTCCATTAAGCTCATCTCAAATTCACTACTCATTATTTTAGAAAAATCATTACAAAGATTTTATTTGTAGATCCTAAAATGATATCATCAACATAAATTTAAACAATGAGTATATCATCTCCTAATTTCTTCAAAAAGAGAGTGGTGTTCACACTTTCTTTTACAAAAGATCACTCTAATAGAAAAGTGCTTAACCTTTTATACCAAGCCTTAGGTGCCTGTTTCAATCTATATAATGCCTTTTTTATTTTATACACATGATTAGGGAATTTTGAATTTTCAAAACCTGGAGATTGTTCAACATAAATATCCACTTAAATTACCCATTCAAAAAGGCAATTTTAACATCCATTTGAAAAAAATTAAATCCTTTAAAATAGGTAAAGACTAATAGAATCCTAATTGCTTCAAGTCTTGCTACAGGGGAAAAAGTCTCCTCAAAATTAATCCCTTCAATTTGATTATACCTCTTAACAACCAATCAAGTCTTATTTCTAACTATGACTCCTGAATCATTCATTTTGTTTTTAAATACCCACTTAGTTCCAACTAAACTTTGATCTTTTGGCCTTGCAATCAATTCCCAAATATTATTACTTATAAATTGATTAATTCTTATTGCATAGTTAAAATCCAAAATTCATTTAAAAGTGCTTGATTTACATTTGTGGGTTTTATTGTTGAAATAAAGGCTAAATGGTTGACCTCTTTGCTAAGTCCACGCCTAGTCCTAACACCCTCACTAGGTTCACCTAAAATCAATTTCTTAGGTTGGTTTTTAGAAAATTTTAAATCTCTAAGCAAAGGGTTTTCTTTCTCCAAATTTTCTTCCAAATTAATTTTTTTAATCTTTTAAGAGTTATTTTCTAAATCATCCTCTTCCAAACTTGGATTTTCCATAATATAGGATTCATCAAATATAAATGTATTTTCCTCAACTATGAAAGTTCTTTTGTTAAACACTCTAAATGATTTTCCAGTACTAGAGTATCCAAGAAAAATTCATTCATCTGATTTTGGATCAAATTTTCCTAAAGAAGATTTTCCATTATTAGGTATGAACAACTTACATCCAAAAACATGCAAATTAGATAAATTAGGTATTTTACCTTTAAGAAGATAATAGGGTGTTTTATTCAATTTATACCTTATGTTCACCCTATTCAGAACATAACATGTAGTACTAACTGCTTCGGCTCAAAAAATATTTAAGAACTATATATTCTGCCAACATGACTCTGGTAGTTTCAATTAATGTTATATTCTTTCTTTTGACTACCCCATTATGCTGAGGGATCCTAAGTACAGAAAAATTATGACCAATCCATTTTTCCTTATAAAAATTGACAAAAATTTTATTTTCAAATTCACCTTTGTGATCACTTTGAATAGTTAAAATTTCACAACCTAGTTTTCTCTGAATCCAAGTTAAAATTCTCTAAATTCCTTGAATGATTCATTCTTATGAAATAAAAATTTAACCCATATGAATGCCAAGAAATCATCAACTATCACAAATCTATGTACCTTCCCTCCTAGACTTATAGTGCTAACTGGTCCAAAAAGATCCATATGAATAATCTCCAATGGTTTGCTAGTTCTAAGATCCTTATTGGAATGAAATGAGTATTTCACATGTTTTCGTAATTGACATGAATCGCAAAGGTGATCCTTAATAAAGTATAGTTTTAGTATACCTCTAACAAGTTCCTTTTGGATAATTTTCTTAAGATTTTTCATGTTAGCATGACAAAGTCTCCTATGCCATAACCATGATTCATCAGAAATTATTTTTAAATAAAAAGTATTAAGGGTTGTAATAAAATTCAACTCTAGCATATAAATATTGTTTACCTTAATTCCATGCAATATATTATTTCCATTTAGGCTTAATATACAGCTAGTTCAAAAAACTTTAACGTTGTATCCTTTGTCACATAACTAGCTTATACTTAAGAAATTATGATTTTATCCTTCAACAAGTAATACATTCTCATTGAAAAAAATTGTCAAGTTTTCGATCATACATGTGCCAACCACTTTCATAGTGTTGTTATCTCCCAGTGTAACCTTACCTCCATTCCTGGCTTCTAACAATATAAATTATATAGTGTCTCCAGTCATATGCTTCTAGCAACTGCTATCCAAGTACCAAATACTCTCACAAGATCTTGTATGAGAGTGTACCTATAAAATAATCAAATGTTAGACATGGAAACCTAAACAAGTTTGGGTTCTCTACTTGGTAAAATTAAACTAGATGTATGTATGATATGACTTGATTTATGCATCCTAGGTTTCCACACTAAATGAGTTTTTTTATATAAAGTACAAGTGTGTGATATATGTCCAATCACCCCACAAGTAAAATATTTAACTCGAGAAAAAGATTTTTCAATCTCTAATAGTGAATCTATCTCTTCTTAGGTTTTAAAATTTTTGCCTTTAAAATAGGATTAGTAAAATCTTCAATTGTAGGGGGTATCCTATTTTCCTCAAGAGCTTTCACTGTCACTCTAAGAAATGAGTTTGCATCTTTTAATATAATATTATCATATTTCATATAGTGCTCTTTATTCTCGGATTCATCTCTAAAATCCTTAAATTCTTTTTCCAATTTAATATAGGATGATTTCAGTTATTCATTTTGCTTATTCAAATCATCGAATTCATCAAATAAGCTCATGTGGTTATTGTCTATCTGTACGTGATCTTTTCTAAGGATTTCATGCTCTTTTTATAATTCTTACAATTCTAGGTTCAATCTAGCATACATTTTCTTAAGTTTTCTATATGCATCATGTATTCGTTTAGAAACTTCAAGCAATTCATTATAGGTTAAGTCACATATCTCTTCTTGATCTAACTGATCAAGATTATCAGCCATTAATTAAAGTTTAGAAACTTCCTCTTCCTTTTCTATTTCTAATGAATCTAAAGCTGAGTCCGCCCAAAAAGCTCTCTAAATTCTCTTCTTGCCCTTTCTCCCATTTGCTTTCCCCCCTACATTCTCCTTGTTAGGAGAAACTTTAAGATTAGGGCAGTCCGATTTTATATGTCCAGGTTTCCTGCATTCGTAGAAAATAACATCATTAAAAACCTTAACATCTGTGTGGAACTTACCTATATTCCATTATTGGTTTCTCTTCTACTTCTTCTTTAGAAAACTCTTGAATTGCCTTATCAACAAGGCAATGTCATCCTCATCCTCAGGTTGTGACTGATCACTCTCTGAATCATTCACTTTTAGTGATATGTTTTACTCCTTTCACTGTTCTCCTGCATCAATCTTCCTTCGACTCACTCATTGCTCGTAATAAATTAGTGATCTAAGAAGATTCTCAATAGAGTAAACATTTAAATCCTTCGACTCTATAATATCAATAATTTTTGCATCGTATTTAGTAGGTAAATAATGGAGAATTTTATTAACCATTTCAGCATTCATTAGTTTCATACCTAATGCATGCAAAGAAGTGACTATTTGAGTGAATCTTGTGTACATATCAAAAATGGATTCATTGGGTTTCATGCAAAACAATTCATAGTCATCTAATAAGATATTTAATCTATATTACTTTACTTCATTTGTCCCTTCATAAGTAATATAAAGACTATCCCAAATATCTTTTCCACTTTTACAAGTACAAACCCACATATAATCTTCTGACTTAAGTGCAAAAAAAAACTATTTAAATATTTTACATTTAATTATGCTAAGTCACATTCTCCTACAATCTAGTCAATAAAGGGTGTTCCAACACTAATGTCATCTACTAGTCTAGTTGGCCTAGTATACCCTTCTTGAACTAAAATCCACATGCAATAATCAAGTGATTGCAGAAATGTAGACATGCTTGCTTTCCAAAAATCAAAAGGGATATTATTCAAATAATGGAGGTTTAGTAAATGAATATCCTTCTGGTGTATTTTGGTTTCCAAAAGTAGCCTTTTTTGTTTTCTAAAAAGTAGCTAAACTTATAGTTTTAAAGCAAAGGTCTGATACCACTTATTGATTCCTTATAGGTTATTAAACCTAAGCTATTATCTCAAGGCTAACCAAAAGGGAGATTAATTGGTTATTTAAAAAATTCTTTTAGATTTTTAATAGAAATTCAATATGAAATATTATAGCTATTTGATTTTTAAAGTAAAATAAGCTTTTCAGCCATAATAAAATAAATTACATAAAATAAATGCTGAAAATTAAAAGGCACAAAGATTTATAATGGTTCAGTCAAACACAACCTACATCCACTCCTTGAAGACTCCCTCTTCAAATATTCCACTATTACCAAAAGTTACTTTCCTATATCAAGGTAGAAAATCCTTTACAAATTCCCTCTCTTTTCCACCTATCTCTGATGTGGAAGAGTACCATCATCCTTTCACACTCTCTAAGTGCTGGTAGAATACCATCATCTATTTACACCCTCCAAGTGTTAGCAGAGTATCGTTATCCTTTCACACTCTCTAAGTGTTGGCAGAGTACCGTCATCTGTTCACACCCTCCAAGTGTCGACAGAGTATTGTCATCAATTCACACCCTTCAAGTATCGGTAGACTACCATCATCTTACTTCAAAGATCTTCCCTCGAGCAATTGGAAAGAAGAAAAGAAGAGTTGCAACCAAAAACACAAAGAGATCCTTACCTTTGAGTAACCTTGTGAACCCTTCACACTTCTCTTGCAAGAAATCTCTCTCAAACAATCTCCTAAATGCACTCTTTCACTTACTCATGAAAATCCGTGAGGAAGAACTCTCTACACATTAGTTTTAAAGGACCTTTTATATGAAAGAGATGAAAACCATTCATAAAATTGAAAATTGCATGTTTGAGTATGAACCTTGTGTGAATTTGTACTAAATTATTTTATACATGATAATCATCTAATACGAACAAAGTACGTACTGTATGAACAGTTAGAAAATTTTTTATCTTCGTGGGGATGAAAAGGGACCCATCTAATTTGTACTATGGACGACGTACATATGATGACGGCATCATATAATATGATCAGTTAAAAAAATTTTCAAGTTCATAGGGATGAAAAGGGACCCATCTAATTTGTACTCTAGATGGCATACGTATGATGACGACATCGTACAGTACAATCAGCAGAAAATTTTCAAGTTTATCAGTACAAAAAGGGACCCATCCAATTTGTACTTTGGATGAAGTATATATGAAGACAAGTTCATACATGATGATTCATACTTAGAAAAATTTTCTAACTTCATTTCGTTTGACTGCTCGTATGGAAAATAACTGAACAAATCATCCCATTTAAATGACTTCGTACAATACTATTAGTTTTTAAAAATTTTAAATTTTAAACTCTCCCAAGTGTGTGTGTGTGTGTGTGTGTGTGCATAGTTACTCAATTACAATCACACTCTCTCAAACTCAATAAAATGAAAATTTATAGACTTCATTTATAATCAACCCTAATCTAATCTGATTTGAAGTCTTCAATAATTAGAGTATGATTTTTCTAAAATGTTAATATACACAAACAATAAAATAATACATTCAAAATATGTTAGGAGAAATTATAATTAAAAATAATAGTACTTGGAATAATAAAAAATATAAATATTGCATGAATCTCAACAATCAAAAAACTAAGTTACAATAAACTCAATAGGTTATATCTTAATGTTAGACCTCTTTAATTTGCATGTAATTAAATATATCATAATTCATGTGAATGAAAATTATTTTAACTATAACTTCACTTAATGATTTTCTTATGGGTTTTAGAATCATGTATGGTTGAAGTGAAGTCTTTTTAATTTCTCATTTCTTGTTTATATGTATGATCATTATCAAATGTTATCTTCAATTTTACAAGTATATTAATTTTGATATAAAATACATAAAATTTTGACACCTAGTTCTCTCTTCACATTGCTTTCAAGGTACATTGGAGGTGATTCATATAATAAGATAAGGCATTCAGTCGCCTCCATTTATTCTGTATGGATTTACTATGGTCGGTTGCTCCATTGACTAGCTCTAGTGATGTATAATCGGAAACTTTTAGCCTCCTAGGTCCTCTAAGGCCTGCATGTGATTAGGATCCCCAAATTTTAAGTCCTTGTCAAAACCCTACATTTAATTTTTAAACCCACTATCCCGCTAGCTAGTAAGATTTTGTTCATTAGTAACAAATCTCAGTATGCATAGTATTGATTTATTACCCACACAAAGAATTTTTCCTTTTAATTTCTTAGAATCATAAAGTGCCTAATAAAAAAATTAAGATAATAAAAATGAGATAACATAATTAATCATGAACAAATTCAATTTATCATACTCTAATAAATAAAAAATATTAAAGGATTTAAATTAAATAAATTAATAATATAATCAAAATGAATTAAAATAAATATGAAAAATAAAATATCAATAAATCCTAAAATCAAATTAAATCATTAAATTTAAATGATTAAATGGCACTAATTAAAATACAAACAAATCATTAAATTTTAATTAAATAAAGTAAAAAAATTAATGAATGATAATACAATTTTAATAATCTTAAATAAAAATAAGATTTATAATTAATATAATTAAATTTGATTTATTTAAATAAATTCATTAATAAAATAACTAAACAAATAATTAATGGACCTTTCAGGTTTGATGCTTGACTCTTTTGGAGGCAAAAAGGTTAATTGTGATTGCTTATGCATATATATAGCACTCTGAAAGATAATCCTTCCTTTTTGGGAGGGTCTTCTCTTTTGGAATTATATGGTGAAGACTTGGAGCAAACAGATAACAAACAATAAGATTTAAGCATGTTTCATTCATAGGAGTACAAATCCAAGTATGTTGTGGTGATCTCGGCCACCTTACTTTCTTGCAAACCCTGGCCTGTATTTATGTTTCCAAATTAATGAATAAAATATTTTTATTTATACATTCACTCATGTATACATTACATTAGATATTATCATTTGTATATTCTTAATATTCCTTATTTAAATATCTAAATTAAAATCCTTGACTTCATAGGTTAGTTCCATCCTTCCTTGCATTCATAAGGCATTCATTGTGCTTAGGATGTTAGATGATAACTTATACTAGGCAAGCATAAGCCCAGATTGTACACCCCTCTATATATCTTCTTTAAATGCTAAATTAATTCTCTAAGTCCATAGTTCTTTCTTAGATGTTAAATTAATATGTGATCTTCTAAACTAAAATTTTTTATTAAATCTTTATATATTTAAAGATCTAATTCTCACTAAGAATAAAGAGAATAGGTTATATCATTTTGATTAGAACTTATGACTATTTATTATATACTAAACTAATAAGATAATAATTTAGGATCCTTAATCGAGAGTATTCTTAGGTCAAGACCTAAGATGTAATCATCCATGGGGGCTTGCTCCTGTGGGGAATCGACACCCACATCAACTAAACCCCATTTAAGCTGATGTATCAAATAGGAGAAATCTTTTGACTCTTGGGTTATGCATATTATTATAAATCAAGATGGGTAGGAGAAATCTACCATTCTCCAAGAATAATATATATAACTTTATGTGCTCTCCCATCAGCCTGCTTGGGTAAAGTGTAAATGCTTATGATCATTTTGTCCTATAGGAATGTGTGGTTATACCCTTTGCATTCTGATCTACACTAAAAACATCCTTTTAGATTCCCATCTTAGTTTTGGAAGTGGATCGAAGAAAGAACTATAAAAAATTAATATATAAGTCAAGTATGATAGTTTTGAGTGTATATGGGTATTGATTATTATCTATTTCATGTGTATGCATATTCAATTACATATTAAGTGTGATTATGGATCCATGACCTATATATGATAGATGGATATAATGCTAATTAGATAGCTCCTATATATGGTATAACTCTAATAATCCATTTTGATACAGTTTTAGAGTTTACTAGTTTGATATCTTAGATGATCTGATGAGGTAGTCCGACATCTATAGATGTTTATTAAGTCAAAGCCTATGAGGTTTGAGGGTGCATTTGAGCTCAAAACATTTGAGGATTCGTTGACCATATTGGAAAAGTCTTTAGATGGTACGTAATGTTCTTCCTAGAGGAAGGCACCATTAATTATTTTTCTGTTAGATGGGAATGCATAGTGTTTGTGGATGGATCAAGAGGAAGAAGAATTTCATGGATGATTAAACTATTTGAATAACTAGGATGAGTTCTCTAACATATTTTAATCCTAGTTTATACCACCTTTATGCATCAGTAGATATAGGAGACTTTTGTGAGACTAGTTCAAGGGACTAAGATAGTTATGTAGTATGAGACAAATTTCACTGCTTTGGTTAATTATTCTTCATAGCTGGTTAGCTCTCCTACTGTGAAGTATTATAAATTTTTAGAGGACTTTGAGATAGTATGAGATAGCCATTGATTCTAGTTTACATTTCTAATTTATATGAGTTGGTGGAGCGATCTCGGTTGATTAAGAATGATCTAATACCTACTCTACAGTAGTGGAGTGCTAGTAGGCAGAGATTTGATGGTTAGATTTCTAGTAGTGGATTCTTTAGGAAAAATAATAGTAGATCAGGATTAGGAGAACATAGAGGTGGATATTTAATATCTATAATAGCTTCATCTAAGAATAGTGTTGCTTATTTTAGAAGTTTTATTAAGGCACCTACATAATAGAGTTGTGGTAGATGTTGAAAGTTCGTTAGGGATGTTAAGCCCTATGAACTTAGTCCCAAGCTAACCAAGAGGGGTGTGAATTGGTATTTTAAAAACTCTTTTCACAAAGAAAGAAAATTGCATAAACCAAATCACTCCACAGAAATAAATGTGGAATTTAAAAGCGCGGAAGTAAAAAAAATAACATAGAAATTTATAGTGGTTTGGTCAACTCGACCTACGTCCACTCCTTGGAGGCACCCTCCAAGTATTGCACTACAAAATGTGACTCTCCTTTAGCCCCCACGGCTAGGCGGAGAAGCCCTCACAAGAACCTCCTTTTTGCCACCCCGGTAAGGCAGAGAACCTACCTCCTTTTACTTCCTCCTGAAGCTGGCAGAGAACCAAAACTAAAAGCAAACTCCTTACCTCTACAGACCCTTCCACGGAAGAGAAATTCTAGATGAATACAAGGTAGAGCTATCCTTAAAGCAACCCTTGTGAATCCCCTCACAAGCTCCCCCTCACAAGATCCTCTCTCTCTCTCTCTCTCTCTCTCTCTCTCTCTCTCTCTCTCTCTCTCTCTCTCTCTCTCTCTCTCTCTCTCTCTCTCTCTCTCTCTCTCTCTCTCTCTCTCTCTCTCTCTCTTTCTCTCCTCAAGGTCTTCTCCGGTCAAGGCAACAGCCAAAGGTCTTGAAAAATGTTGAACATGAGCTCTTAAATAGAAGAGCTTCAAAGGAGCTCATTAATTGCAAGTTGCCGATAATATCGTCTAGGCCGATATTGACATCGGCCTGGCCGATCAGTACAAATCAATGAAGATCGACCAGAGTATAGCCCTGGATGCAAAACAGGATGATTGAAAATTGGTTTGATCATCCAGGCCGATCTCACAATTGTCCTGGCCGATCAGTTCAAATCAGAGGAAAATCATCCTGACAATAGCCCTGGATATGAGCTGGCCGATGTTTATCGTCCTGAAGTAACTTAAGGTTTTTGACTGGATCGTCCCGGCCGATCCTGCAATCGTCCAGGACGATATGATCGTATCAATCATCCTTAATTACTCCCTTGATTTCCTGATCAATTAAGGCATAATTTGTGAATATCGTCCAGGACGATCCTAAAATCGTCCTGGTCGATAATTTAATAATACAATATACCTTAATTGTCAATGACGGCAACTTCTTTCTATTTTGAGAATATCGTCCTGGTCGATACACGTATCGTCCAAGACGATCTGTTAATGTCGGCTGCCTTTATTAAGAATCCTTACTTAGACTTTCTGTTTTAAGCTGATCATCCAGGCCGGTCCAAAAATCGTCCTGGCCGATGTGGGCAAAAACAGAAATTCTAAGTCTCTCAAGTGTGTGTGTGTAGGGTTACTTAGCATCAGTCTCTTAACCATTACAAGTGGACTTAAAAGGTGAAAAACAAAAGTACATACTGACTCAACCCTAAACCTACGCAATCCTGAACTTGGCTCCTTCTTGATCGTCCGATCTTCGATTCCTGAAAAGTTAGAAGCAACAAGTAGTCCAAGAGAAACAGTGTTTGTCAATCATCAAAACATAATACATAAAAAATAGGTTTGCAACAATCTCCCCCTTTTTGATGATGGCAAACACAAGTAGGAAAATTAAAAAAAAACAGGTTCATTAAAAAATCAAAGTTACAACAGCTTTTTCCTACCACACCCTACTCCCCCTTTTGTCATCACAAAAAAAAGAGGGTCCATAAACAATAAAAAAACATCACAAAAGACTAATAAGCAAACTACAAAAAGACAGAAAACAAACAACACAACGTACAAACTAAAACAACGAGGGATCCAGATCATCAGATGGAGGTGGAGGAGGTGGCTGCTGAAAGTAACCGGCAAGTGTGGTAAACTGAGCATTGAACTAGGCGATGTCTTGATCATGCTGCTGCTGCTGGTGAGTAAGGAAACTGTCAAATCGGGCTAAATCCTCAGCGCGGTGATGCTCGTAACGGGCAATGTCCTCAGAGTGTTGCTGCTCCTGTGCAGCAACATAGGCGTTAAAATGGGTCTCCCATCGATCAAATCTCTCAATCAACTGATCAACCGATGAGTGCTGGTGGAGAGAAACAGGGTCAGGAAAGGGAGCGGGAGCGGGAGCCTCCTCCTCTCTAGCCCCTCGAGGTTCCTCAGGGTGGAGACGAGTACTGTGAAGGGTGCTGAAGGAATTGTTTGAGTAGAAGGGAGTTGGGAGGTTTGGAGGAATAGGATACTGAAGTTAGTATTTGGCTTCAAGAACATAGGCTATGATGTGTCCTAAGGCTAGATTTGGTTTCCTCTTGTGACCTGGATCGTGAATTATGGTTAGGTGATCAATGTATCAAAAAATTAGGTCCGCAGTGTTGAATTCTCTATGAGCCATGATGTAGAAAGTAGTGAGGGAAAGTAGTGAGGGAAAGTAGAGGGGTGATGTGGATTCGGTCCCCAGCTTTTGGAATTACGGATGTGCGAAGGACATGTTGGATTGTCCTAGCATCTTTGACTAAAGACTTAGTCTCTCCAATATGGTAAGTTACATTGGTCTGGCGAAGAAAGTGATTCGCCGTGGACCAGTCAAGATTAGGGTCAGAGGCGATTACGTGTAGCTTATCCCAGGTGGTGGATAGCTGTAAAAGATCAACACAATCCTGTTATGTGATTTCGATAGGGCGTCTATTCACATAGGAGGTCAGGGCTATGAAGGTAAGGTTGATGTGAAGGTTTGCAAAAAATTCTCGAAGAAACTCTGAATTGAAAGGGAAAGCAAGAGACAAAATGAAGCAAAGGGAGGTGTGAGCAAAAAGATCCATTACCGGGTAAGAGATGTGGACAGGATTGATAATTCTGGAGACAGTAATTCCACACTCTTTGTAACGATGATAGGCGGCTTCATCTTCTGCTTCCCTGAAATGAGGGTCAATCCTTGCCCTCGAGGAACTCCCAGAAGTTTGTCGGAAGCGTTTCCCACCAGCCATTGAGAGCACTAAGCAAAAACACAAGAGGAGAAAGGATGAAGAGTGAAAAATCATGGCTGGAACGGCCTGAATTTAAAGAAACGGCCATATCGTCCTGGCCGATCGCAGAATCGTCCAAGCCGATATGGTTCAATAATTACGTACAGGCTGATTGGTCAAAAAGGCGGTCCGATCGTCCGGGCCAATCAGATATCGGCCAGGCCAATTAGACACAGGCGATCGGCCCGAGGAGTCAGTCCGGACGACCGTTGAAAAAGTAGATCGTCCAGGCCGATTAGGTGTATCATCAAGGACGATGCACAATAATTGATCGTATCGGCCGAAGTTAAAACATTTTAAATCAGTGCCACGTGTATCGTTTAGGACGATTAGTGGATCGGCCCTGCCGATTGTCCAATAATGGATCATCCGGGGCCGAATTAAAAGATTCAAGCGTGCTGACACGTGGATCGTCCAGGACGATCCAGTGTATCGGCCAGGACGATGCACATAAAATGCATCGGCCAGACAAATATACTATCGGCCAGGACTATCACCATGAGTTCGATCCAATCGTCCAGGATGATATAGTATCGTCTAGGACGATGAGTTATAGCAAGCACAGAAAAAGGTCAGCAGATGGATTTTAAACAGAATTTGTCATATCGTTCAGGATGATAAAAGTATCGGCCAGGACGATGTGACTAGAAATTCAAATCAAAGAAAGAATGGTGATGATCAAGACCCTCAAAAATAAAACAAAAGAAAAACAATCAAAACATAGTAAAGGAAAACAAAAATAAAAACAGAACAAAAATCAAACAACGAATATTTTTGGATTTTTTTTTTTTTTTTTTATGGAGACATCATATGAGAATTCTTTTCAAAAAATTAAACATTTAAAGTTCCAATAGATCAAGAAGTTTAACAAATCCCAATCAGAAGAAGGTAGAATATCTGATTCTGTTAACCCTAGATTGGACATCCTTCAGGGTACAAAATTCTTTTGGAAAATAGATGCCTAACTCAGAATAACAAAATAGCATAAGAAGATCCATTCAAGACTTATTTACAAAGAAAATATCTCATATTTAATAAACCAAAGTAATTTTTCTCAATCATGGAAAAATGAAATCAAGTCTTTGAAAGCATCACATAATCTATGAGTTCTCTAAGTTTTAAGAGTTTTAGCAAATAGAGGATAGCTTGCATTTAGTGGGCTCATTTTATGCCTCTTGTCACTTTGATTGGCTCTTTGAGCATCTTTTGATTTTTGATACACTTTTGTGTATATAGCTTTCTTTTCAATTTGGCTTCATTGGCCTCTTTTCCTTTTTAACTCTTGCAAGCTAGAAACTCTTTAATATAACCTTAAAAAAACTTAGTTGTAAGTATATCCTCCACATATTAAAGAATAGGAGCTCTCTTTCTAACATAGGGAAGAACAATCCACAACACAAAATCATGTGATAAATGCAATGGCAAGATTTCAACAAACTTGAAAGATATATAAGAACTTTGGCTATTATGCATAAGATAAATTAATATAGCAAGATAAGAAAAGTATCTTAATTAAAGAACTATTGGTTAAAATGAGTTTAGACTTTTGTTTAGAGAAGAAAATCATACCACTAAACAAGGTCAGAAGGAGGGAAACCATCAATGAGATTTCTCCTTTAACCGATTTAGAAAAAGCTAAACACTATCTCCAAAAACTTCCAGAAATCTAAAAACTTGAAAAGACCCACCATATGAAAACAAATCATAAAAGCATCATAAAAATAAACTATTCTAAAATAATGAAAAGGCTATCACATAACAAAACAAACAAAAAAAACTTAAAAAAATAAAAACAAAGCAAACTAGAGCAACACAAAGCAAGCACAAAAACTAGCACAAAAACAAATAATCACAAACATAAACTAAAGATTTCAAGCAAGTGATAAAGCAGCAAATTTAAGCAATTTTGAGCTACGAGCCTCCTTATGTCCAGTTATCCTATGCTCCCACGAGGTCTTTGGTGAGAGCACACCTGCAAAACTCAACAACAGTCAGATTTAGGAACCCAAATAGGTTTGGGTCCCTTCTCAGGAAAAGTAGAGTGCAATATAGATGTGGTATGCTTTGAATCATGCATCTTAGGTCTCCACACCCAATATGTACTACGATGAACGGTGCAAGTGTGTGAGATGTGTCCTAGCATGCCACAAGAAAAACATCTAACTCCAAGAAAAGGGTTTCTTAAATGGTTTGAGTTATAATGCCTCTTCCTAGATTCCGGCTTATGATTAATAGTAGATGTCATCCAATTTTTCTTCATTGTATCCAAATCATTTTGAATCCTCGAGTTAGTTCTTTTTAATGCCTCATTATCATTCCTCAAATTTTTCTCAATCTCCTTAGATTTCTTAAGATCAGAATTAAGTGAGGTGTGTGAAACTTTCAATGCCTTATGTTCATCAAGTAATTTTGAATGGTTTTTGTTCAACTCATCAAATTCATCAAGAAGAGCCATGTGATTAGAATCAATCGTTGAATGATCTTTAAGAATGACTTCATACTCTTTCTGTATATTTATAAGTTCCACTTTTAAGCTAGCATGTGTCTTCTTAAGTTTTTTTTATGATGCATGGATTTTTTCACAAATTTCAAAAAATTCATCATATGTTGGTTTACATACCTCTTCCTCATCACTTTGCTCAAGATGATCTTCCCCTATTAAGCACAGGTTCGTTGTCTCTTCCTCTAGTTCAGTCTCAGAGGAATCAGTACCAGATTCTGCCTAGAATGCCTTTTGGATTCTCTTCTTCTCCTTCTTAAACTTAGATTTTTCTTCAATCTTTTCCTTGCTCGTATTATCTTGAAGTGTTGGGCAATCGGCTCTCACATGTCCAGGTTTCTTGTATTCAAAAAAAAAATAACATCAGAAGATCCTTTAACATGTTTATGTTCCTTACCTTTTCTCCAACTTTGATGATGCTTTTGTTTCTTCCTTAGAAAGCTTTTGAATTGCCTTGTGATGAAGGCAATTTCATCGCTTTCAGACCCGGAAGATTCAGAATCTGATTTGTGCGCCTTCAGTGCAATTGTTTTCTCCTTTTTCTTCTCACCTGCATCAAGATTTCTTTGATTCACCCCTTGCTCATAAGCAATGAGTGACTGAAGTAAGTTATCAATAGAATAGGTGTTCAAATCCTTAGATTCAGTGATTGCAGTAATTTTAGCATCATAAGATGAAGGAAAGCATCTCAAAATCTTGTTAACTTTTTCATAGTTTGAAAGTTCTTTTCCTAGTGCATGCAGTGAAGAAGCTATCTGAGTAAACCTAGTGTACATGTCAGAAATCAATTCATGAGGTTTCATACAAAAAAATTCATAGTCATGTAAGAGAATATTTAAACAGAATTGTTTAACCTCATTAGTACCTTCATAGGTGATGCACAATTTATCCCAAATCTCTTTACCAGTTTGGCAAGTTGAGACACGCATGTAATCCTCAGATTTCAAAGCACAAAAAAAATAGTTCAAACATTTTGCATTTAATTGAGCTAAATCTCGTTCATCAAAAGTCCATTCAGTAAAAGCAACTTCTGTTTTAACACCATTAATTTCACGAGAAGGTGGAGAATAACCTTCTTAAATAAGCATCCACATGCGATAATCAGTAGATTGTAAAAAAGTTGACATGCGGGTTTTCCAAAAGTCAAAAGGTAGGTTATGGAACAGAGGAGGCTGGGTAATAGAATACCCTTCCGTAGTGTTGCGATTCCCAATGTTAGCCATAGATCAAATTTAAAAAGTTTTCAAATTTTAATTTTTGAATCCCGCTCTGATACCACTTGAAAGTTCGTTAGGGATGTTAAGCCCTATAAACTTAGTCCCAAGCTAACCAAGAGGGGGGTGAATTGGTATTTTAAAAACTCTTTTTACAAAGAAAGAAAATTGCATAAACCAAATCACACCACAGAAATAAATGCGGAATTTAAAAGTGCGGAAGCAATAAAAAGAACACAGAAATTTATAGTGCTTCGGTCAACTCGACCTACATCCACTCCTTGGAGGCACCCTCCAAGTATTGCACTACAAAACGTGACTCTCCTTTAGCCCCCACGGCTAGGCGGAGAAGCCCTCACAAGAACCTCCTTTTTGCCACCCCGGCAAGGCAGAGAACCTACCTCCTTTTGCTTCCTCCTGAAGCTGGCAGAGAACTAAAACCAAAAGCAAACTCCTTACCTCTACCGACCCTTCTGCGGACAAGAAATTCTAGATGAAGACGAAGCAGAGCGATCCTTGAAGCAACCCTTGTGAATCCCCTCACAAGCTCCCCCTCACAAGATCCTCTCTCTCTCTCTCTCTTTCTCTCCTCAAGGTCTTCTCAGGTCAAGGCAGCAGCCAAAGGTCTTCAAAAACGTTGAATATGAGCTCTTAAATATAAGAGCTTCAAAGGAGCTCATTAATTTCAAGTTGCTGATAATATCATCCAGGCCGATATTGACATCGGCCTGGCCGATCAGTACAAATCAATGAAGATCGGCCAGAGCATTACCCTGGATGCAAAATAGGATGATTGAAAATTGGTTTGATCATCCAGGCCGATCTCACGATCATTCTGGCCGATCAGTTCAAATTAGAGGAAAATCGTCCTGACAATAGCCCTGGATACGAGCTGGCCGATGTTTATCGTCCTGAAGTAACTTAAGGTTTTTGACTGGATCGTCCCGGCCGATCCTGTGATCGTCCAGAATGATATGATCGTATCAATCATCCTTAATTACTCCCTTGATTTTCTGATCAATTAAGGCATAATTTATGAATATCGTCCAGGCCGATCCTAAAATCGTCCTGGCCGATAATTTAATAATACAGTATACCTTAATTGTCAATGGCGGCAACTTCTTTCTATTTTGAGAATATCGTCCTGGCCGATACGCGTATTGTCCAGGACGATCTGTTAATGTCGGCTGCCTTTATTAAGAATCCTTACTTAAACTTTCTGTTTTAAGCTGATCGTCCAGGCCGATCAAAAAATTGTCCTGGCCGATGTGGGCAAAAATAGAAATTCTAAGTCTCTCAAGTGTGTGTGTGTGTACGGTTACTTAGCATTAGTCTCTTGACCATTACAAGTGGACTCAAAAGGTGAAAAACAAAAGTACAGACTGACTCAACCCTAAACCTACGCAATCCTGAACTTGGCTCCTTCTTGATCGTCCGATCTTCGATTCCTGAAAAGTTAGAAGCAACAAGTTGTCCAAGAGAAACAGTGTTTGTCAATCATCAAAACATAATAAATAAAAAATAGGTTTGCAACAGATGTCACTTTGACTAGTGCTACCAAATGGTTCGATAATATTTTCAATGTGGTCAGACTATATGTAGGATGACAGAGTGTCCACATGTAGGATTTGATCGACGATCTAAGCTCAGTCCTAAGATTTTGTTAGATAGATACGGAGATCAAGGAGACTTTACTTTGCATGTTTTTTAGAGTTTTTCTAGTAGAGGAAGTGGTTATCATTTTATGGCTAGGTGGTCTTCTGATAGTGGTCAAAGAAAATTTGGCAATTATATTACACTAACTCTAGTTTAACTAGTGTGTATAGTTTGATTGAATAGGAGGCCTGAGATGCTCTAGATGTGGTTACATGTATGTCTTATGTTTTGTTCAAACATATTATATTTTACTCAATTTTGGAGCTTGTAATTCATTATTTTTTTAATGTTTCTTTGATTTATTACACATTTTATTAGTTTATTATCTTTTTTTATGACTATTACCTTATTGACTAGAGATAGTATGATAGACACTAATCTATTTTTATGATATTTAGATTTTTGATAAGTGGTGCAAGTCAAGTTTGATTTTATTACTAATTTGAGAGTTATGTATTCCAGGGAGTTAAAGATAATTTATCCTATCTAATTTCTATTATGAAAGCAGATAAATCAAGGAAAAAGGGTTGTATAATATTTTTGGCATCAATTCAGGATAGCAAGATAGATTTTGGTTCTACTATTGATATTCATATAATACGAGGACTTTTTGATGTTTTTCCTGAGGTGTTGGTCAATATGCCTTTGGATAAAGGCAGAGTTTTGTATTGATTTATTTTTGGGTATGACCCCATTATCTAAGTCTCGATACAGGATGGTACCTAATGAGCTTCAAGAGTTCAAGGTTTAGCTTTAGGAGTTGGTTGACAGGTGATTCATCCATCCTAGTGTGTCTTCATGGAAAGCACCTATTCTATTTGTGAAGAACAAATATAGTATGATGTATATAAGTATTCATTATAAAGAGTTCAATAAATTCACTATCAAGAATAAGTATTATCTATCACAAATTAATGATTTATTAAATCAACTTATTAGAACATCTATATTTTCCAATATTGATTTATGATCTAGATATTACAAGTGAAGGTGAGAGTGTCTTATGTGACAAAGACATGTTTCAATATAAGGTAGGGCATTTATACCATTTGGGTAACAAATACACCATCCATCTTGATGAATTTAAAGAACTGTTCTGGGATTATCTAGATCAGTTTGTGATAGAATTCAAATATGATATTTTAGTTTATTCTATTTCTAAGAAAATCATTCTAAATATTTGAATATTGTTTTAGAAACTTTAAGGAAGAATCAACTATTGCAAAATACTCTAAATATGAGTTATAACTAATGAGTATTACTTTTATGGGGCATGTGATGAGTAGTGCATATATTACTATAGATCAATAAATACTTTAAGCAGTTAATGAGTGACTGAGGCCTACTAATGTATTTAAGCTACAGAGTTTCTTGGGTATGACAAGATATTATAGGAAGTTCTTGAAGAAATTTTTTTAAGTTTTTGCACCTTTGACGAGATTTACTCAGAATTCAAAAGCTTTTGTTTAGAAACCTAAATGTGAGGCCAGTTTTTAAATATTGAAGGATTATTTAACTTATGCTTTAGTTTTGACTCATTTATATTGTACAAAAGGATTTTAGAAATTTAGTGATGTTTCACTAAAAGTTTTGGAGTGTGTATTGATGCACATATTAGATTTATAACTTATGTTTCAAGATAATTGAAAGGAATTATTTGACACATGATATATTTGACTTAAATATCTTTTTTTAAGAGAAATTTAGTTATGATTAATAAGAAAAATCTATTACAAGCTACAAAAGGATACATAATCTATCATATTCCTCCTTTAACAAAGAAATAAAATATGGAGAAATATTATTACTTCTAACATCATCCCAAATAAAATTGCTAAAAAAGGCATAGTTAGCGCACAAATACTTTAACTTATTATAATTCCTATTCAAAAAATGGAAAAAATTTTGATTGAACTCCTTTAAAAAAGAGAACTCCTCAGCCTCCAAAAGATCAATCTTTCGGCTGATTTTATCAAAAGAGCTTTGAGGTAGCTTGATAATATTGTAATTATCTCCTTTAATAATAATATCTCTTAATTTCATCATCCAATCTTTATCACTTTTTTCAAAGAATAGATAGCCAACATTTCGAACTAAGCAGCATCCCAATGTAAGCAACTAAAACCAAATGCAAATAAGTGTCTACCTTTTTGGTCTCTAAATAGTCCACCAGTTCTAGCTTTATTTGATTTTAAGAAAGATGCATAAATGTTTACTTTAATCCATTATGGAGGAGGGTGCAAATAATTACTAAATAGTTGAGAGACCTGATTAACACCCTAGTGATATTAATAAGAGATGATGTAGAAGATACACCGATAATATTTACAGCAATAAAAGTTAGACTATCTTCAATACCTCCATGCTTTACTTTATTCTTACTTCCAAGAGATGAAGACCAATGTACATTATAAATTTGTAATAGATAATATTTCCAAATTCTCACAACAATCCTGAAAATAAGAGAAAATTGGAATTTGAAAACCCCAATTATGAAGATACTTTATAAGTTGAATGAGTTTTAAACAACCAGATGCTATGTGGTTTGCATTTTCAACAAACAGACAACCTCTTGGGCAAGCATTATGGTCCATTAATCTTCTATACAATAAATAATCATTAGAAGAAATGTGGTTATTGCATAAATGCCACCAAAATAACACTACATGAGGTATCAACATAAATTTCTTAATCCATCTCAAATAATTGTCTTCACCATAATCTTGCGCGAAGCTTTAGATGCCAATGACATAATAGTTTTACCAAATAGTTTTTTCTTCAGCTCTAACTTATCATGCGAAGAATCATAAGAGATGCATATTAACTTTTTCCCCAGAGCACTGCAATATTTTGTAAGAATTCCTTTCACTTTCTTCACACTCCTAGTGTTTGCTTTAGAAAAAAATAAGGATATCATTTGCATATAAAATAAGTGAAATATTTTGAGCATTTGGAGTGATTTTGATCCCAAGTTTCCTTCCTTTGTGAAAAAAAAAAAAACATTTGCTAAAAGTTGAGAACATATAATAAATAAATATGGAGACAATGGACACCCTTGTCTAAAACCACTCCTTGCTTCAATCCAATCTAAATTTTTACCATTAATCAAAATAAAAAAAAAAATTGGATCCACAACACACTCCATTAAAAGCTTTGAGAATTTTATTGGAAAGCTAAAAAGCTCCAACACATGCTTAATGCTGACCACCCCATACTATCATAAGCTTATTCATGTCAATTTTGATTGCCAAGAGACCTTTTTTAAGCTTTAAATGTTTTAAATTTATTAAAAATCTCTTAAGCCAAGACAACCTTTAACAAATGCAGCTTGGTCTCCAAAATAATTTTAGGAATAATCACTGTCAAACTATTAAGCAACATTCTGACAATAATTTTTTAAATAGATAAGAAAAGACTGATAGGACGGTAGTTATAAGGAACCAATGGATTAATAACTTTAGGAATGAGAACAATAAGAGTTTCTTTCCAAGATGAACACATATTACTACAAGTAAAATATTGATTGTTGGCCTACCAAACATCTTCACCAATAATGTTCCAATTAGATTTAATAAAAGAGTGAGTGATTCCATTAATATCTAGTGATATATTGCCTCCAAGATGCTTAATAACCTCCCCAACTTCATCCTTTTGTGAATTCAGTTTCCAAAACCCTTTTCTCATCATCTTCAAGAATATTCAAAGGAGAAGGACAACTTTTGAGGGCACGATTTCTCTCTTTCTCTCTCTCTCTCTTCACTTATCTTTAAAGAAATTAAAAAACCAATCCTTCAATAACATTTTGATCTTCAATTAGCAAGCCATTATTAACTTTAACTTTTTTAATCCAATTCTCATTACTTCTAGAACTAGCAAACACATTAAAAAACATTGATTTAGAATCTCCTTTTTCTATCCACTTAACTTTAGCTCTTTGTCTCCACTAAGTACTCAAGAAAGAAATCAATATATTCAACTCATTCACCTTCGATCTCAGCAAAAAAAGTTTTTCTTTGGATAAACCACCACAATTAGCTTCCTCTAATTTCAATTCTAACACCTTCTTTTAAGAACTTCGTTCAGAACCATGAAATTTTGAAGTTTAGATTTACTCCAATAAAGTAAATCTTTCAGCATTCTTTTAAATTTTTTATTCATAACCTTGTCCACATCTCTTCTAACATGCTTCTTCCATGATCTTTAAAAAATTATTAAATAAGCATAATTAGAAGCCCACACATCTTCCTATCATAAAAATTTTTTGACGAAAACCGGAATTGAAAATCTTCAAAATAATAGGATAACAATCTGAAGCCACTCTAGCTAGATGCCTAACAATAGCCAGATGAATATCATCTAATGTATAAGAGCGTAATAAGCATCTTCCTAATATTTCAAGAATATGAGAACCTCCACTTTTATTATTGCACCAAGTGAATTTTTGACCCAGCAAGCTAAATTCATAATAATTATTATTATTCATGAACATTTCCTTTTCCTTCGACCCTTGACATAAAACAAAATGTTTTTCCTCACCTTTTATCTTCTTGAGACAAAATGCGGTTGAAGTCCCCATCTATAATTTTAAGAATGTATCTAAAGAAGGCAATTCAAAGCTATTCCATAAAATTCTTCTTTTAAATAAATTTTTACTCCCATAAATAGTGGAAATCATCTACACCTTTAATATTTACATTTAGTTCTCCAATAATAGTTTGAGAAGAAGCCTCAATAATATTGAAAGAAGCAAGGTCAGATCTCCACAAAACCATAATACCACCTGACAATCATTCTAATGGAAAGAGGAAAAAATCCCAATCCACACCCAAAAATTTGTTGAATTTGAATTAGCACGAAAAGATGCCAATAAAAATTGCTTTGAATAGGAACTAAAAGGTGATTTTCTAGAGATATAAAGTTCATCTTTTTAGAATTTTTTTGCTTCGCGAGCTCGATTCTGGTGGCGATTTTGATGATTGTCGATTGTTGGAGGAAGGTTTCTCCGGCCTTCTTCCGTTGTCTCTATGGCCTCCGGTCGATCGGTGGTATCTGATTGATTGTTGAATAAGGGCATTGTGATCAGGGAGGGGTTTTGACCTCCATCTCATCAAGAACCTAATATCGAAGGTAAAGGCAAGAAAGCTTTGGTTGATTGTTAGAATAGTGGATGTAGATAGAGTTTTAAGGCAAAAGTTTTATCTGAATCTTTAAATCACGAGACATCATCTTCCACGGGATTGATCTTGAAAGTTAATAAATTCTTAAGCAATAAGGAGAATGTCGCAGGACAGAAATTGACGGCTGATATTGAGGTTTTGGACAATCAAGAAATGGTTAAAGGTGTTAAATTTATGGAGACCGATGGAAAGGAGGATGGTCTCGGAGATAATGAAGGGCTGAAGGAGGTGTTTATTGCAGGGTGGAAAAAACCACAACACATCAGGATTTCATTTAATAAAGATCTCATTGAAATGCCGGAAGAGGGAGTTGTTGTCAAGCTAAATGCATATAAAGAAATTCAAAATTCTCAGGTGCTAAAGTTCTCGTTGGTTATTAAAGTTCTGGGTGATAAGATTCCATTTCCAGTATGTAGTGTTGAACTGAGAAGACAATGGAACAAATTTGAAAATTTTCATATGATGTCGCTTGGGAGGAACTGGATTTTATGTTCTTTCAAATGTGAGGAAGCGATGAATGAAGTGCTGAATGGTGGACCTTGGTATGTTGGAGGTTACATTGTGGGGTTGGACAAATGGTCTCCGGCATTTAATCCTAATTCTTTTAAAGGTATCACTACTCTGGTGTGGATTCATCTCCCATGTTTACCGCTATACTGCTGGGATGAAGAAAACATTGCTCAAATTGCTTCGAGAATAGGAGTACCTATATTTGTTGATGGGAACTCCTTCAAATGGGGAAAATGGGAATTCGCTCGTGTTTGCATAAGATTGAATCTGGAAAACAGTCTCCCAAAGGGCGTATGGATTGACAGAATTGTGGGAAGGTTCTTCCAGTAAGTTGAATATAAAAAGATTGATTTGCTCTGCTATCAGTGTGGCAAGGTGGGGCATGACAGGAAGGGGTGTCCTGAAATGTTGAAGGCTGGTATGGCTGAGAAGGTGAGCAATAAGCAGGAGGTGGTGGCTGAGATTCCTGTAAAAAACAAAACTGTTGAGCAGGAGTATGGTCCTTGGATCCACGTCAGATTCAAGAACAGGAATAATAGAAGAACTAGAGTTGGGAAAGGAGGAAGGGATGAAATAATGGAGAAGGAAGCTCGCAGTAAGGTGTGGGCTGCGGATCAACGAGATATAGTGGAAGCAGCTACTGATACAGTGCGTGTTGATCATCAGCAGGAAGATAAGAATTTATGCTCTGGTATTGAAAACGACAGTAAGACTAAGGAGGCTAATTTTGAAATGGATAACAGATTACATATTCTAATGAATGAGGTTGAAGAGGGGAAAGTAATGATTCAGCCCAATGAAGATAGAACAGAGGATTTAAGGGAGGCAAAAGAAAATATGGCTGATTTGAAGGCTGTTGAGGTACATAACAGTAATTTGGCTAAGTGCAAGTTGGCTAAAGAACTGAAATCTTTGGGCCTTGTTAAACTCGAGCATTGGAAGAAAAGAATAGATGGGAAAGGGAATCTAAATGGCAAGGACGGTTCCCCTCTTTTTTATTAATGTCATCCTTGGTGTTTTGGAATTGCAGGGGGGGCCAGAAAAAGTGAGGCCTCTTTTTATTTGAGGGAGATTGTGAGGGAGCACAATGTGGTTTTTATTGGGATTATGGAGACAAAGATTTGTAGTATTGATAGAAGAGATGTGGACTACTTTATTGGAGGTGATTGGGATTTTTTTCATCACCCAACAGTAGGCACTTCTGGGGGAATTTTGAATGTCTGGAACAGAAATAAGGTTTATTTTGTAGTTAAAGAGAGCTCTTCTCAAGCCATTTTTGGGATTCTTTCTACTCCCTCTATGGGGGATTGGAAGGTAGCAACTGTTTATGGGAGCCGGTGTTGTGTGGAAAGAAGTGATCTTTGGAGTTCACTTGAAAAGAATATGATGGGGTCGGGTCCATCTTTAGTGGGGGGAGATTTTAATTGCAGCCTTAAGAAGGAAGAGAAGAAGGGTGGGAAGAGGTTCATCTTCTCTAGGGGGCCTAGAGATATGAAATTTTTTATATCTAACTCTGATTTTCATGATACAGGTTTCATTGGACCAAGTTTTACCTGGTGCAATAATAAAAATGGATCTTCAAGGATTTGAGAAAGGCTTGATAGATGTTTGGTGAATTCAGCTGCTTTGCATTTGGTCCCTTCTAGAAGAGCATGACATCTTTCTCGGATGGCATCTGATCATAGCCCCATTATTTAAAAGATGGAAACGTTGAAAATCAGCAAAGAGAAAAACTTCAGATTTGAGGATACTTGGAGGTCATATCCAACTGCAAGAAGCATTGTTTATAACTCTTGGAAGAAAGTAGATTTTGGAGATGAGGTGGAGATTCTTCATAGGAAGATCAAGAGGACATTGAAAGCTCTATTATTTTGAAATAGAAATAAATGTAAGGATTTGTGCAAGTTAAGAGATGAATTAAAAGAGAAATTCTGGACTTACAAGCCAAGGAAGCATCTGTTACTGAGTTCTCAGTGGAAGATCTGTCTCCTCAGACACAAAGTACATGAGCTGAATATTACCTTGAAGAGAATTTCTACTTGGTGGAATCAACGGGCTAAGGCAAGGTGGAATGAGGAGTGTGATACAAATTCTAAGTTTTTTCACAACTTTGCTTCAGCTAGAAGAAGTGCAAATATCATTAAATACATTAAGGATGGTAGTCATCTGTTAATTGAGGATGATGAACGAATTGAATAGATTTTCCTTCAATTCTTTGAAGAAAAATGGAAGAATAGGGAATGTCAGCTTACGGACTGGCCTGATATTACTGCTTCACAAAGATTAAGTGAGATGGATAGAAAATTGCTTGAAACTGAATTTCTACTGGAAGAGTGCAGGGATGTGGTTTTTCAACAGGGAAGTAACAAGTCGCCTGGCATTGATGGAGTCACCTCATCTTTCTTCAAAAGCTATTGAAGCATTGTTGGAGAGACTGTTTGATTGGCTATTAAGAAGTTTTTTAATATAGGTGCTATGCATAAAGAGTGGAAGGAAACATTGATTGTGTTGGTCCCAAAGGTGCATAATCCATGTATACCTTCTAATTTTTGGCCTATTAGCCTTTGTCAAACTACATACAAGATTGTAGCTACTATGCTTGTGAATATAATAAAGAGGCTTATGCATAAGATGAAATCTGAGGAGCAGCTAGCATTTCTTCCGGGGAGATCATTGTCCAAACACTGTGTTTTGGCACAAGAGATCTTTTATAAGTTCAAAACATCTAAGAATAAAAATGGACTGATGGCAGTAAAGCTAGATATGGAGCAGACTTATGACAGCATGGGGTGGAGTACGTTGCAGCAAATTCTCATCTGGTATGGATTTCCTATGGTTTTTTCTGGTCTTATTATGGAATGTGTGTTGAATGTTAGGTTTTTGATTATTTTGAATGGCAAGAAGCTTAGATAGATTGAGGCTTGTAGTGGATTCCATCAAGGATGTCCATTATCACCGTATTTGTTCATTATGTGTGCTCAATGCCTTTCAAATGCTATGGATCAAAGGGGTCAAAGTTTGGGTATTCGAGTGTCTTCCAGGGGATCAAAAATTACTCACATACTTTATGCAGATGACGTACTTGTCTTTTCTCAAGCTACATGTGGATTGGCTAGACTACTGATGGAAATCATTGAGGGTTTCTGTAGATGGACGGGCTTGAAGGTAAACGGTAAATAGTCCCAAATTATGTTTGGGAAAGCTGTTGGAAGACCTAGCAAGAAGAAGTTGGCTAGAATTCTCAGGTTCAAGGCTGTTAAGGAGTAGAAGTACATGGGTATCAAAATCTCTCTTAAGAGATTGAAGGTGGCTGATTTCCAAGATCTTTTGAGTCAGGTTAAGGATAAGCTGAATATTTGGGGGAATAAATCATTGTCTTTGGGAGGTAGAATTGTGCTCTTAAAGTCCTCTCTTTTATCTTTGCCTAACTTTGTCAATACACATTCTATGGTTCCTAAAAAGGTGCTATATGAGAAAGAAAAGGTGTGTAGAAACTTTGTTTGGCATAAACTTGATGGGGGAAGAGGGTTACATTATGTTGCTTGGTATGAAATGTGTAAGCCTAGAAGTTTTAGTGGGCTTGGTTTACAGTCTTTTTCCATTAAAAGTGGTACATTGAAAGCAAGATTGGCTTTGAATTATATCCAAAACCCGATCTCCCTACTCCATCGAACTCTCAATGCTAAATACAGAGATGGTATTCTGGATGGGAATTGTAAGCTTAAGTCTTCTAATGCTTGGAAGATTATGATAGAAGGAGGCAAGTATCTCAAGAATGTTGTCAAATGGAAGGTGGGTAAAGGTGATAAAATTGATGTTCTTGGTGACATTTGGATTCATGACAAATGTCTTAATGCTTGGCCAACATTTTTGAATTGCATTGCATTGGAAGGTATGAAGGTCCGACAACTTATAACTGATGAAGGAACTTTGGATGATATGAGGTTGAGTCTATTTTTTCATGAAGATTTAGCTTGGATAATCAAGCAAGTGTCGATTGACAGAGAATGTGGAATTGATAAGCTGGATATAGTAAAAAGGCTCTCGGGTTGTTTTGTTTCAACATTGGCTTTTGAGGCTGTTATGAATAACATATAAAAGGATGATGATGCTGGATTCTATGAGTGGTTAAGGAAGCTTAAACTCAACATTAAAGTGGAATTATTTTGGTGGTGACTTGGTAAGTATGCTATACCTACTAATTCATTTCTTAAATATAGACGGCTTGATACTAGTGACCTGTGTGCTAGAGGCTACCGTGAGGTTGAAAACTATGAGCACATTGTGGTGCAGTGCAAGTTTTTTACTAAGATAGTTTCCAAAATCAGAGAATGGGGATTCGGTATAAATACAATCCATTCTCTTGATGAATGTTTACTAGAATTGAGAAGAATATCCTTCAGTAATCCTTGATTGGTTAGACTATACTGCACCTATATTTTTCTGAGTTGGAAAAACTGAAATCTGGTTAAACATGGGAAGGCTGCTTTATCATCTTCTATGGTAGTGGTGAATGTTATTTCTTTAGCCACTTCTAATCTACATCCATTCCTAGATAGCTGGGGTGCTAACCTCCATCAAGAGTCTTTGTTTTCTTGGCACCCTCCACCGCTAGATTGGATCAAGATTAATATAATGTGGATGCTTCTTTTCTCTTTAATAATCGGGCTGGTGTTGGAGGCATTTTCAGAGATTATAAAGGCAGATTTCTCCTTGCTTTTGGGAAAAGCTTGTCGCATTGGGATATTGCTCAACTAGAATTGGAAGCAATCCTTGTTCTTCAGGAATACATTCAAGGATGGATGCTTGAGAGTAATGGTGTTATCATTGAAAGTGATAACATCAATGTGATTACATACATTCAAACAATCTATGAAGAAGATTGAATGGAATATGGAGGAGTGCTTGGATAAGGAGCTTTTCTTTCTTAATGACTTTAATAAAATCATTTTTCACCATGTAAATAGGAAGTGTAACCGAGTAGCAGATTTTTGTGCTACTTTGGCTTTAGATGGTAATTTTTTGTTTGATAGCTCTTCTTTTGATAGTATACCATCCACCTTGATGGAATTAATCAAGGAGGATGGCAACCCATTTATCAAGTGTAATTTGTTTTCTTTGTTTCATCTTCAATACAAATTTGCAATTTTCAAAAAAAAAAAAAAAAAAAGAAATCTTGGTTTCCACAAGGTTAACAAAAAAATACATCAAAATCTTCCCCAAACTCCTTTAAATATAGTGAGGTTTCTCTTTTTTCAGCCTCTATATTATTCCAAAATGCAATGAAAGTCATTAAAAAACTAAGGGGGAATGACCCCCTATCCTATCTTTGTTTAACACCTGATTTTTCCTATTACAAGGAAGAATATTGACAAAGCCTAGTGATTTGTGTTCTTTTTGAAGTTTAACTTTAATAGTGCTTGAACTACCAATGGCTCTACTTACTTTGACATTAGAAAAATTCCTCTCAAGATCCACATTACTATTCAAAATAGAAACATCTCTAAGAAAATCATCCATATTTATGTATTCATCACAACTCCCATTTAAACATTAAACAAATTGTCAATAATAGGGATTCATACCAGATTCAATATGCAATGAGGTTCCATTAAGTTAGTCATTAGAAAAAAAATTCTCCTTCAAGGGCAAATCCAATAGAGTAGCTTCTCCTATAGATTTGTAAGACATATCTTTATCTGAATCGCCACTCATAACAGGCACATCCACAGACTTCAAATTGAAATTATTAATAGCACCACAACCAGATTCCCATACAAATGACACTTCATTCAGTTTTTCTTTTCAAATCGGATTTAGATTCACAGGCAATTCCCATCCAACATCTTCCCAAGTGGATTTGAAAACCTAATCTTTAATTGAATTTTTAGTAATAGAACTTTTGATATGTTCATCAACTGACTGCAACCTCTTGAATTTAACATAATAACCTCCTGAAGGACTAACCATTCTCTTCATCAGCAACCAGACATTGAAAAGGTTTATTTTTTCTACCATATTTAACATGGACCCAGGAACTATAATAAGAATTTATATCAACTTCAGAAGTGAAAGAAACTTCATTATTCATTTTTGCATGATTAAATTTTATGACATCCGATGATACTTTCTCACCAATAGAAGATTTCATCGAGAAAATCATTAATTAATTGACCATTTTTACCACATTTGAAGCAAAATGTAAAAAACTTTTCATACTCAATCCTTTGGAAAAACTAACCAAGTAAACCTTCAGCACAAACACCCAATGGAAGCTGATTATTGAACATAATGAAAACACAAACTCTTGCATATTCTCTTCATCCCCAATGAAACATATTACCATTAATCATTAAAGGTGTTCCAATTATATAAGAAATTCTTGTCACATTTGTCTTGTCCCAACATTACATAGGTAAATAAGGCATTCTTAACCACACTGGAGATGACAATCCCTTCAATGAAGTAGGTGAAAAGGAACGAGATCACTTATCTAGACCTATAATATGCTCATTCACGTACCATGGTCCTTCTATTAAAATAGTTTACATAGCTTATGTTGATTGAAAAGAGCATAAAACCCAACCTAATCCCAAAATGTAAGATGAAATTAACAAATTGAGTTTATTGACGATGTAATACCTCAATAAAAAAAGAGATATCTTTATCAAAAACATTAACTATAATAAAAAATTGTAGCTTATCAATAATAACAACTTCATTTGAAGCATCTAAATTGACAATTGTTCCCTCTTCTGATAGAAATGATTCTCCATTTGAGAAATTAACTTTAATGTTAGGATGCTTGGACTAGGCTTTAACAATAACAATATTCACCATTATATCATTAGCAGCCTCTCCAGTCAAAGTATTGTTATAATTATTCATTTCTTCTCCAACATTTATGCCAATGTATGAAGCCTTAACAGACAAATTCACATTAGAAGTTTTAAACTTAAAATCTTTTATTGAAACTACACCTCATTTGGAATTCAAATTCCCAAACCTATTTTCAAAAAACTTCATACCCGAAGAAGAGTGAGCCTCATAGTCATTAGAACCCTTTAGAACATCCATCCCAAAAGAAGAACAAGGGGTTTTAACAATCATTTCGTTAGCTATAGATTTTCCTTTCCCAGCAACAAGAGAAACATTCTTTCTCATAAAGGACGATTGCTCTTTTATAACCAAAGGAACTTCCTTCACCCACCTTTTAATAACATGAGAACCCACCAAATCATCAACAACCAAAGGAAAAAAAATTATTTTGATCCTCTGAAAGCAATAAAATCCAATTGAGAATGGGCAACCAAAGTAGCCAAAGTAACTACAATAAATCGGTGGAAAACATCTATTATCATGATTGAAAACCTGCTAGAAAAGCGGAGAAATGAAAATTTTAAAATAGGACACTCTCTAGAAATGGGACACACACTCTAGAAATGGGACAATCTTTCTAATTTGACCTAAATATCTAGATATTCCAATTATATGGTATCAAGTGTGAGATTTTTACTGACCATCAGATTTTGAAGTGCATATTTACTAAGAAGAATCTAAATTGGAGGCAAAGAAGATGGATTCAATTTACTAAAGAGTGCTAACTGACTATTTAATATCAACTTGGTAATGTTAATATCAAGGCATAGGCTCTAAGTAGGAAGTTTTCTTAATTTTCATTAATTTAGCTTACTTCTAATGAATGTCTAATACGGGACATGGTGATATTATAATTGGAGGTGATTTCTTTCATTAATTAGGATTCAAGTATATTGACTCAAATGATTATCTAGTCTTCTCTACTAGAAAAGATTCAAGAATATCAAAAGTTAGATACAGAATATCTAAAATTGATTGATCTAATCAAAGCTGATAAGAAATATAAACTATGACTATCATATTATGATATTATCTTTTGTAAGGATAGGTTGTGGATTCCTAGTTCAACATATTTGAGACATGAGGTTTTTCACAAGGCTTGTTATTTAGGGTATATTATTCATCCAGGAAGTAGTAAAATATATAATGATTTAAAATAAATATTTTGGTGGCCTATATTAAAAAAAGATGCAACATATTTAATTTTAAACTATGAAGACTACCAATTAATTGATGGGGGCTTATGGTTACAAAGTTTTAATATAGGCCAGATTGATGGGGGCTTATGGTTACAAAGTATTACTTAAACTAGCAGTGCTAATAATATGAGCTAGATTGTGACTTACAAAGTTTTGAAACATGCTTAGGTTTTTTATATGGAATTAATATAAGCTCACTAATTATAAAGTATATGTGTCAAATTAAGTAATAAAATGATTGAGTAGAGTGACAAACTCATGAGAAAGTATTATGCTTAATGGCAACTTAACTACTACTACTACTTCAAATGCATGAATTATCCTACAAATAAAAAATGATGTTTTTTTTTATCACTGAAAGAAAATAACTCGCAAAGGAAAGTTGATACTTATGAAAATAAAGTATTTTTGGACTAATGAATGTATAAAACATAGGTTTCTTGATGAGACTCTAAAATGTAGATGAGGATTAAGGCATATATATCCCTAATGATAAGTGTAAATTTTGTATTATTTTTGTTATGTTAAATATAGTGAAATGTGGTATTTTAGTTATTTTTATATATGAATTATGTAAAAAAGCAAAATTTATAAATATCAGGTAGCCCCAACAACTTTAATGTTGCAGCATTGTATTGATCCATGGCAGAGCAATGATTTCAAAGGGTGATATCGACCTTCTCTATTTATAAGCACTACATCATAACATATGGCATTATCGCAGTGCATTACAATGTCAAAGTGCATCACAATACCTTTGCACCCAAAATTAGCACCGCAGCTTTAGGATTCTTGGAAATATTCAACACATGAGTGCAAGCCTTTTTAGTGCTATAGTGTCAATAAGTCATTATAATCTCCAGAGCACTCATATTTCCCAGTGCCATCATGGAGCAATTAAAACTTCTATGAGCAAGGCCAACTTAACAAAGTGACTCATCGATTATGGTTGTAACCATGCCACATCACCCATTATTGCATAAGTGACTCATCAATGTATGTTAATAATATATTTTTCCAGCTAGACTCATCGATGATGTATCTGACTTGGCAAAGTGACACATCGATGCATATAAATAATTTTTTAGATTGATTCACATTTATAATTAAGAGTATCGTTAAGAAAAATATATTATTTATGTACATCAATTCAAAATATTTTATTAAAAAAGCATCAACTTTATAACTTATTCTCATTCAATATAAGGAACTCAAAAATCTCATTTTCATTTTAGTAGGATTAGCTTATGCAGTTAGAGTAAGCAGTAGCAGTTTTGTTGCAGAATAGTAGATACTTCCAATGGGTTTGACACTTTACTTTATTACTTTATTACTGAATCAATATATATACTTGCATAAATTAGTGGGATATTTTTTAAATTTTATATCAAAAAAGACCTAAGCATATTTCAATTCTAGTGAGTTTTATATTAGCTCACCATTACATTATCAGTTCATATGCCCCCATCAAATTTTTCTCACCATTACTAGGGAAGTAAAATGCTTTTTATAATTAACTATATTGTTGAACAAATGCATATTTAAAACTATATCATTTATATTTATTATGTTTGTTAAAAAAATTTAGATATCTAAAAAATATATTCTTATTTATTTTTTAGTTCTAAATTTAGTTGTTGTATTTTGTTATATTCTTGATAGATCTAATAAGGATATTTTATTATTTAATCCAGAAATAAAAAAGGACACTTGCAAAAATTTAAAAATCATTAAAAATTTGAACCATGTTTGACCTAGTTCAAGATTAGGATCATGTTATACTACTTAATGAGTATGCTAATCTAGTAGAAAAACGAATTCATCAAAGTTTCAAAAGACCTACTATTCAAGTTAATAATTCTTTATTAAAACTTGATATTATCCAATTGGTATAAAATTTCTAGCATGGGGTAATACCTATTGAAGATCTTAACTTATATTTAGTCAATTTCTTGAAAATTGTTGTAATTTTTAAGTATAATGGTATCAGTGATAATGCCATCAAATTTAGCATGTTCCCATTTTCTCTAAGGGATAAGGCTAAAATGTGATTAAATCTTTGTCCTCAAGTTCTATAACCACTTTGAATGAGTTGGCTCATAATGTTTTTAAGGTTAATAGGCATAAGTTGAAACCTTATTTTTGTGGAGATATTGATCCCTTGAGAAATATAATAGAATTGGTTCATCCTGAAATATTATAATTTGTATAGTCTGGCAAAATATTATAAACTTAGCATTAATGTAAGACAATCCACTTACGTTACATGTTTAGTCTAGCTGAAGAATATAAACTTAGTCCTGATGGGAGGCAACCCACATAAGTTTGATGCTTATGATAGCTACAAACTACAAACTTAGCGATGATGGAAGGCAACCCACTTTTTTTTTTGGGGGGGCGGGGGTGGGGGGGGGCATATAAAGGGCTTATGCATTGATAATAATTAAAGTTACAGGGTCCTAAGAAGGGACCACGAGCTCACTACTTTTCAAAAGACCTACAAAAAATCTAAAATAAAAACTACGAGCTCAAGATCCCTATTAGCAAAAATTATAATAAAACCTAACTACATTCCAGGTGGTAAGAAGCTATAACCCCAAAATAAGGAAAGCTCATAAGATATGCTTGAAGTAGGAACTCTCCATTAAAAAAATCTAGATGAAAATAAAGTCCATCAAAAAAGCTCAAAATCATGTGCATTATGTAGCTCAAATGAAGCCAGAAGCCCACTAGATAGTCTTGCATAACATTAGATATGTGACTGCAAAAATAGGGTAAGAACAATGCCAAAACACACAATATGAACCTTAAAACAGTAGGTATGTAGAAGAGAATAGGAAATGAAAATCATACCCAGCAAACCTATATAGAGATAGCAAACCATATGCTATAAAAACATAAATGTTCATTTAAAAGGGAGATGACAGGGTAAAATAAATAATAGTAGTAATAAACTCAACACTACTCACACACCTAATAATACAACAACTAATCCCTCCCAAAATTCATCAGCTCAAATATACTGATCATATATGAGCCCATCCAACAAGAAACCATAATGAAGGCACTAAGCAAAGAGGCAGACCAGCCAATAGTGAAAACTGTATGAGCAACAACACGGATATCAATATTCAAAATTAATTGAAATCAATACAACAAAGTTCATAAATTGGTCCATAGCCTGGTCTTCCAAATCAAAATCCAGAAATTATATATCTCATAACTTCTCAAATTCTTCCATCTGGACCCACTAAATAAAGGAATGATACCAATAAAGAATAAGACAATAATTTCCTATTGATGAAATAATTTACAAAACCATATTAATATTATAAGTGATCAAAAAGTGAATATTAAGAGCGCATCAGTAAAAACCACCAAAGTTAATAATAAGCCACCACCAAAGGACAAATAAAGTGATAAGAATATGACAACTATGCATACACATATTTGACATGGATAACTAGAAACTAACAATACAAAATAACACAACCAATCAGCTCAGCCTTATAAAAAATAAAACTAATGAGGCTACAATATCAAAACCTACTAAAAGAGAAAACTAACCAAGTACTAAAACCATGATCCATGACATAAAGAGCAAAGAAATAATGTATAATCAAAGGATGAGAAGATGAATAAGGAGTGAGTATCCAGCTTAGGGGTGTATCATGAAGCCAATGATCCAACTACCGCTCCAATTTGATCCAAGTCTCACCCATAGGAGGAAAAGTACCATACCAAAAACATAGATAAAAGGTAATATAATGACTATAGTACCAAAGGAAGAGATAACAATTAGCTCCCATCAAATTCCCTTTATTACCACAAATCCTGCCAGAATCCTGAATGAAACTCTAACTCATCAAAATAAGACCATACATCCCCAATAAAAACATCTCACTAACCCAAAACCATTAACACTTAAGCCAATAAAGAAAATGGAAAACCCTAATGATATCCTAAAACACCATAAAGCAACCACTCCTCCCTCTTAAGACATAATAAGATGAGCAGTAGTTGGCTATCCAGCCATAAAGAAGGACATTCCAATCATTTTCAGAAGGATTCATAACCAAACCAACAAAAATAAGAAAATACCCAGAGGAAGCTAGCAAAAGTAGATCATAAATGTCCAAAAAGTTAAAACTAAAAAATGGATACAACCAAAACTAGAACGAGGGAAAATTGGAGGAAAAATAGCAATAAATTTCTAACATAAGGAAAACCCAATTTATTTAATCTGATGATGCCACTTAAAATAAGCGTCAAATTGTGACAAAGAAAATAAATAAGGAATTCTAGATTACAACAAAAAATCAACAAGCCAATCAGTAAAAGAATTCCTTTCTCTATACACATGAGAGATATTGACATTTAGCATATTCACATACTACTTAATTTCTCTTTGAAGATAGAAATGCTTAGGATACAGGTTTGATAATTCCTATCTTTTAAAAAATAAAAACATTACAAAGCATCAACCTCTTTCCAAATATTTATAATATGAAAAGACAAACACAATTTTAAGACCAAATAATATAGCAGAAAGCTCAACAAAAATAATAGAACATTTATGGGGAGGACCCGCATAAGCTATAATGAAATTACCATAAAAATCTCTAATGATACCACCACAATCATAAGAAATTTTTTTGACATAACCATCACTATTAAGTTTAAAAAAGTTACCAAAAGGTTTATACCACTAAATAAGCTTAGGTTCATCATAGTCCTTCGTATTTGGAAGGAAAATCCCAAGCTCCTTAGCAACAAAATAATAGCCTTTAACATTTTTTGTAGTAAAAAGATTAGCATTAAAAAGTTCCAAAACTTTATCTTTGATATTCGTAATAATAAATTGATGATCCATAGTACCATTATTAAAAAGGGAATTATTCCTAGCAAACCAGAGTTACCACAATATAAGGGTAAGTATGAGATTCTTAATATGGTCTCTATAAGAAGTAAACCAAAGGTTTAAAAGGCCATTGATACTAATATTACCACAAAACTGATTTAACTTAAAGATATTATCAAAATAGATCCAAATCTTAGATGCAGTGGAAGTAGAAATAAATGGGCTAATAAGAGAATTTCTTATTTGCTGGTGAGAGAAACTCCCCTTTTTTTTCAAATTTCTCATTCTCCATCATTATGGAAAAATTTTCACTAATGTTGGAGGCGACGGCGGCGTCATCTGACGTTCACCAAATACCTTCCAATCGTCCTAAAGGTACATCCAGATCCCCTGTTGGATCAGATGATCAAAGAAAGGTTGGTAAATCAATCCCATTGGTTATTAGAGAACATATCCCATAACCTATTTTGAAAGTATCTCCTGTTATCAACAAAGGGAAGGGTGTTGACGTTGCTAATTCACCTCAACCCTCTTTTGATTCTAGTATTACGAACGACTATGAAGCTTCCTCTACTACCTGTTTGAAACTCTTTGTCAAATAGATTTGGAAATGTCAGATCAAACTCAGTTGAGATAAATATTACTTTTTTTATCCCTTCTGATGTTTGTGTTAATGTCCAAGAGAAGGAAAATGGAAATCCTGGTGATGAACCCCTTGTGGACATGGTAGTTGGAAATCCGTGGGTGAAGAGACCTAATATCAAAATTAATTTTTCAAAAAAAGAATCGTTCCTGTATGAAGATGGTGTAGCTGTCAAGCTGTATGAGCCTGGAGTGATAGTGAATTCAAAGAAACTTCAATATTTTATTGTGGTTGAAGTTTTTGGAAGTGATGTCCCTATATACTTGATTGCTGAAGAACTTTGTAGATAGTGGCTTCATTTTTATAAATTTCACCTAACTTCTCTTGGGCTAAGATTCATTTTGTGCTTGTTCTCATCTCTTGAAGCTATTGATAATGTATTAGCTAGAGGTCCTTGGTATGTGAATGGTCATGTTATGAGTATTGATAAGTGGACTTCTCATTTTTCCCCAAATTCCTTAAAAGGATTAACTTCCCCAATTTGGGTTAGAATGCCACACCTTTCATTGATGTGCTGGGATGAAGTCAATGTTGCAAGAATTGCATTCATGTTAGGAACTCCTTTATAGATTGATGGAAATATGTTTTAAGAGGGGAGAAGGTAGTTTTTTAGGGTATGCGCTCGCATGGCTCTTATTGAGCAATTTCCTTTGGGAGTTTGGGTTGATGGTCTGGATGGCCATTTTTTTTCAAAAGTTGAATATGAGAAAATATCCACATATTGTTTTAAATGTGGGAAGATTGGACATCTTATTAATGATTATAAGTTGAAGGAGGATGTTCATGCAGTTGAAGGTCCTAGTAATAATGTTGAAGGTGCCACTGATGAAGTGTTGTCAGATGTGAGCAAAGGGCCTTCTTATGGTCCTTGGGTGCACATAATTCACAAGGGAAGAAGGATGTTCAAACCTGATATTAATAGATTTATCCAATCAAAGAATGAACTTAAGATCAATTATGTGAAGAAAGGTCTTGTATATGTTAAGAAATCACAACCAACTAATGACATCTCTAAAGCTAAAAATCCAATTGAAAGTGGTAAGGGTAGCTTGGAAAATTTTATTAAAACTCAACCAGACTATTTTGTATTAGAAGGTAAAGAAAATATTGCTGTTGTTCTGGAAGAAGTAGTGCCAGTGGTTGAGGCTTCGAAGTATGAGGAACATCCAGGTTCCAAGGTGGAAATTATCAATGATGTTTTAACGGTTCAAGTTATTGGTAATTCTGAAACTCTCAAAGTCGATAATATGTTTAAAATTCTTGAATTTTGTTGTGATGATGAAGTCCCTAAGACTGATTCAACTTGTTCCCTGGTACTGATTGATGAAATGGAAGAAGAGGAGGTTATTGAAGATGTAAGTAAGTCTTCTATTTCAAAAAAAAAAGATTGTTATTAATACTAGTGGTGAGAAAGTTAAGCTTCAAAAGGAGCTTAGGTCATTGGCAAAGCTAAAATTCTTCACCAAAATTGGAAAGGTGATATGTCATTTAGAGGTAGGAAAGGGAGCAATCCCAATTCTTATCTTAAATATCCTCCATTGCCTTTTGGAACTGTAGGGGGGCTAGGAAAAGTGAAGCCTCCCATTATTTGAAGGAGTTTGTGAAAGAACATGATGTGTTTTTTGTTGGGCTTGTAGAAACTAAGATTTCTACTATGGATAGATTTGAGTGCAACAAACTAATTGATTGCAATTGGGACTTCTTTCTTTTCCCTTAAAAAGGCTTATATGGAGGAATTATGGTTTGTTGAAGGAATGATATGGCTTCTTTTATGATATTAGAAGCTTCTTCTCAAGTTGTTATAGGGGAACTATAAATTGTCAATAAAGGAGTGTGGATTATTTCATTGTTTATGCTAATAGAGATCATAAAAGAAGTAACTTATGGAGCAAACTTGAAGAGCTTTCAAGGTGTAAGCTCCCTTCTATTATGGGTGGGGAATTTAATTGCATATTATCTCAAGAAGAGAAAAGAGGGGGGCAGGAAGTTTTCCCTCTCTCAAGGAGCCCATGATATGAATATGTTTATGAACTTTTGTGACTTTCATGACTTAGGAGTAATTGGTCCCAAATATACATGGAGCAACAATAAGAAAGGTGGAGCACGTATTTTGGAAAGGTTGGATCATTTCCTTTTAAATACAGCTACTTTGGAGGAACTCCAAACGTCATTTTTTTGTCATCTTGCAAGGATAGCTTCAGACCACTGTCCAATTTTGATCAAGCTATTCTCTACTGGTTTTTAGAAAAATAAATTTTTAAGGTTTGAAGAAGTTTGGTCTTCATTTCTTTCTTTGGCAGCTATTGTCTCTAAGTCTTGGGGGAAGAAAGTTCAAGGAAATGATGCTATTTCTCTCAATTTAAAATTCAAAAGAGCTTTAAGGGCACTTTTTTCTGGAGCAAATCAAAACACCAAAATCTTTCATCCTTGAAAGAAATCTTGAAGAAGGAATTTTTTGAGCTTCAAATGGAAGAAGTTGATTGTAGCAGGTTATCAAAAGACAAGTTGCTACCATTGAAGGCTAAAGAGCACAAGCAAAATTAAACCCTTGGTCATCTTAACACCTGGTGGAGACAAAGGGCTTAGGTGAAGTGGATTACGGATGGGGATTCCAACTCTAATTTTTTTCATGCATATTCTATAGCTAGATGCAATAGTAATTGGATAAATCAGATTAAAGATAATAACGTGGAGTAGGCTGAAGATCCAAAACTGATTGAAGACATTTTCTATGAATTATTTAACGAAAAATGGAAGGAAAGGAAGTGCAAGCTTAAGGGAAGTCCTTCCCCTCATCATGTGCAGAATGATGATGATAGAAAATTCTTGATAGCTTATTTCACAATGGAGGACTTGGAAATAGTTGTTGTTAAATTGGAGCTAACATTTCCCAAAGTATTAACAGTATTTCTCACTCCTTCATTAAAACTAATTGATCTATCATTAAAGAAGACATGTGGAAGGCTATTAATTCCTTTTTTATGACTAGCTTCATGTGTCCCAATTGGAAGGAAACTTTAGAGGTTTTTATCCCCAAAGTTTAAAATCTTGTTTCTCCTTCTAACTTTAGGCCTATTTGCTTGTCAATATACAAGATTGTGGCTAATATTTTACTAAATAGACTTTTTTTTTTTCATTCCTAAAATTATTTCTAAAGAACAAGTGGTTTTGTGAAGGGTGTTCTATTTCTAACCATGTTTTACTTTCACAAGAATTGTTCAACAAGTTCAGATTTTCTAAGTCTACTAAAGGGCTTATGGCTAATAAAATTGATTTGGAACAAGCTTATGATAGCATGGGGTGGTCTACTCTCAAACAAGTATTAGAGGTTGTGGGTTTTGCAAGTAAATTCTCCAATCTTCTTCTTCAATGTGTTAATGATCCAAAATTCTCTATTTTAATTAATGGAAATAATTAAAATTGGATTGATGCTAGGAGTGAATTTAGAAAAGATTGTCCCTTGTCTCCTTATCTATTCATTTTATATTCTTAATTTCTTTCTGATGCGTTTGCTCAAAGTGGATCAAACATTGGCATTAAAATAACTCCAAATGTAGAAAACTTATCCCATTTATTATATGCAGATGACATCATTATCTTTTTGGAGGCTAAACATAACTGTGAGATAAAAATCAACAAGACATTGAAAGATTACACTTGTTGGTCTGGTCAGAAGGTAATCTTCAAAACTCTTCTATTCTTTTTGCTAAATCAGTTAAAAGATCAAGAAGGAAAACTTTTTCTAGGATCCTGGGATTTAAAGTGGAGAAAGATATGATGTATCTTAGTATCAAGATTGCACTAAGAAGATTGAATGTTTCATATTTTTAATTCTTATTGGAAAAGGTAATTGGTAAATTGAATGTGTGGGGAATTTCTTCATTTCTCTTGTTGGAAGATTGCTTCTTATTAAGTCAATTTTCCTTTCTCTTCCTACCTACTTATATACTCATTCTTTAGTCCCTATGGGAGTTTTGAATGATTTGAAAATAATGTATAGGGATTTTTTTATGGAACAAGCGAGATGGAAGTAAAGGTCTTCATTATGTATCAAGGAAAAATCTATGTATTCCTAGAAGAATGGGTGGCTAAGGTATCCAATCGGTGGCTAACAAAGTTGGTCCTTTGAGAGCTAAATTTGCCTGGAATCTCATCTCAAAGCCTTCTTCTCTTCTCAATAGGATGCTTGTTGCTAAGAATGGTAAACACATATGGAGATATGAAGCTAAGAAAAACTGTTCACCTACGTGAAAGATTATTGTGTCTGGATTCAAATCCCTTTCAGTAACTATAAGATGGAAAGTCTCCACGGGTTGTGAAATATATATGATAGATGATGCTTAGATTTTTGACAAACCGATTGAAGAATGGCCCATGTTTGTTACGGAGCTAAATGAAGATACAAAATTTATGGATAGTTTTATATGAGATGGAGAATGGGATGAATCTCACTTGCTGTAGTTTTTTGACATCATTTGGTAGACGTTATCATGAATGTTCCAATTTGTCCATAATTAAAAGGTGACCAGATGGAACTTATTGCCAATTTCTCTAGTAAATTGATTTCTTCTTTAATATATCAAAAATTATGTGGAAATGGTGAGGAGGCTCCATATTGGTAGAGGCGAAGGAAACTTAAGTTAAGGCCTCGTCTAGATCTATTCTGGTGTCTTTTAATCATGAATGCTCTTCCCTCAAATGAGTTCTTATTATATAGGAGGCTGTTGGATTTCAATGAGTGTCCAAGAGGAAGAATGTTGGCTGAAAATTTTGAGCACATTATTGTCAAATGTTTGAAATTAATTGAAGTTTTTAATATGCTTAGAAAATGGGGATTTATGATCCCAGTTTTCTCTTCCATTGAGGACTATTATTCAAGATTGAAATCGTATGCAAAATTCAATCCATTCATTGGCAATATGTACTATTTTGTGGTCCTTTTCTGTTGGAAAAGTATAAATAAGATTAAACATGGTGGAAATGAAGATAGTTTGATTTACATTATAGCTAACACTGTAAGCTTTGCAACTGGTTCCTTCTGTCTTAATCATATTTTAGATCACTGAGATTCCAATCAGCTTTTACAGCTATCTTCTTTTTGGCATCCCCCTCGACCTGAATGGATTAAGCTAAACATTGATGCTTCTTTAGAGAGAAATTATAAAGCAGGAGTTGGAGGTCTCTTTAAAGATCATAAAGGTAGATTTTTATATGCTTTTGGAGTTAAGTGTCTACATTGGGACTCGGCACAGTTAGAGCTCTTTCTATTTTGTATGTAAAGAAGATTGTTCAAGATTGGATGCTTGAATTTAAGGGTATCATCATTGAGGGAGATAATAATAATGTTATCGATTTTCTTCATAGGCTTTTTAATAAGGAGGTTGTCAAGGAGAAAGAACCAATGCTTGAAGATTTTTCTTTCCTCTTTAATTTTAATCAAGTTTTATTTCAAATTATAAATAGGAGTTGTAATAAGTTAGCTGATTTTTGTGCTAACTATGCTCATTCATTTGATTTTTTTTTTTTTTTTTGATGCCTTAAGTTGTAATAAGATTTCTCCTCTTTTTATTTATTTGTTAAAGGAGGAATGTGATTGTGGATCAATCACTTAGTTCATTGTATCTTTTCACATTAATAAAATTGCTCTATGCATTTCTTCAAAAAAAAAATAGAACTAGAAATAAACGCATGTTACATATTCTCCACATGATAACAACATTGGAATTTTGAAGGCATAACAAAACCTCTTTTGATAGGGTTCTGAAAAGTCAAGTATATATTTATGCAAAACTCTCCAAATAAAAGTTGCAATAGTAGTTGGAATACTTTTATGCTAAATCATAGAGATGATTTTAGAAACATAACTCCTAGTTCTAATAAAATTCCAAGCATCCTTGAGACTGAATTGACCATTATTAGATAAATTACAATGAATAAAATCTTCAATATCAATGTTTAAAGGGATTTGTAAAATATGAGTTATAATAATAGAATCAGGAACCACCTCAATAAGTTTATTATAATTCCAACAATTATTAGAAATAAAAGAGTTCACCTTAATAGCAGCATTATATTGAGCATTTGATATATAGAATTTGAACTCAACCAATGATCCTGCCAAAAAAATAAATTAGCATGACCAACATCCCATGCAACATGAGGTTCAACTTCCCATTTGATAGAACACAATCTTTTCCAAACCTTAGTATAACCTTTAGTATAAGTGAAAATAGTAGGATGCTTGCCCACACAGTATTTGATAGTCATATACTTAGCCAAAAGACAAGTTTTCACATAAAAATTATACCATAATTTAATATGAAAAATCTTAAGCTAAATCAACCATATTCTTACTACCCAACGCCCCTTCTTCTAAAACAAAATCACAATTACTCCAGTAGGTCCAGAGAATTTTGGAGTTGGTCGTATTACCTTTCCAAAAAAAATTAATTGAATAATTTTTTAAGCCTGTTACACGCAACCAAAGTAGGTTCTTTATGTTGCAACCAATGACCCCGAGTTTGAGATTTTGATGATGCGAAATAATGAGTGTTTTGGAACAACTTTTCATTGAATATTATTTTATTTGCTATTGTCCTTGAGTACTAACATTTCAGGAAGATCACAAGTGACTCAGGACGAAAGGAAGACTCAAGAACGGGTAGATTAGGAGTATGAGTCAGACATTGTATTTCTCTATTTATTTTATTTTTATTTTATTGAGTCTGGCCACAAAATGCATAAGAGTAAGAGCAACCATGCACACACACAGGGGGAGAGTTTGTTTTTAAATGCAAAATGTAATAGAATTTTCTCTCTAGAGATCGTACTATACGATTATAATTCATACCATACGATCCAAGCTATGTGGACGATTCTGTGAATAGATCATACTGTACGAACATATTCGTACTGTACGATATGTTCAGATCCAAAACCCTAGCCGTAGTTTAGCTTAAGTAAGTGATTTTGCGCCGTTCATACTGTACGAATATATTCGTACTGTACGATCTATTTTAAATACTTACTTAAATTAACCAGTGATTAGTGCATGTAATCCAGGCCTAATTATATTTTGAACATCGTACTGTATGATAGAGATTGTACCATACGATGAACAGAGACAACATCTAGTCGTCCAGACCATCGTCTTGTACGAATAGTATTTTGTCGATCGTACCGTACGATATTATATCGTACAGTACGAATTGTTTTTAAATTGTTCGTACATCATCGTACCAGGACAAAGTCTGTTTATGAAGATCGTACTGTACGATGTTGAATTATACTATACGAACAGTAACGGCTACTTTTGAAATCAGAGGGTTTTTGGAGCCCATTTTAGATGTTAATCTCGTCTTTTTTCAGTAAGATTTTACAGAGAGGGTGAACGTAATTAGAGAGGGATTTCAAGGGAGAGAGCTCTAGAGAAGTTCTGTAGGGTTGAGAGAGGAAGGAGAAGGTGAGTGTTGTGAGGGAGAAGAGGTGTGAGGGAGATCACACTGTTTCTCCGAACTTGCTTCATCTTGCTCCTCATGTGGCCCTAGCAGAATTTGAAGGAGGATCTCCAAGGGAAAGGCTCGTCTACATCCGTGACCTCGAGGTTCTCTACCTTCTCCAGGAGGGAGAAAAACGAGAAGGTTCTCTGCCATCGCCAGGAGGGAGAAAATAGAGTTTGGCACTCCGCCACGTCGGGTTGGTGAAAGGGAGGTTTGTAAAGGCTTCTCCGCCTTGCCAAGGGGGGCAAAAGGAGAACTATTTTTGGTAGTGAAAATCCCGGAGCGGAGGACTCCGGGGAGTGGATGTATGTCGTATTTTGACTGAACCACTATAAAAATCCTTGGTGTGTTTTTTTCTTATCGTCATTTACTTTTGCTTGCACTTATATTTTCATAATTATTGCGTGGTGAAATTTGTGGATGAAAATTTGTTTAAGTTTTTGTTGTCAAATTTCAAAAATAACAAAAGATTAGAACTCATGCTTAGGGTTACTTTTTATTGAGAAAACGTTTTTCACAATTCACCCACCCTCTTGTCATTTAGTAATTTCAATTGGTATCAGAGCTTGTTTTTCAAAAATATTGTTTTAGAAAACCTTGAAAAAAATGATCATGTCAAATTTTGGTAATCGTAACACTGCGGAGGGTTATTCAATAACTCGTCCACCACTTTTTGATAACATTCCGTTTGATTTCTGGAAAATTAGAATGTCTACATTTTTGCAATCTATATATTACCGCATGTGGATGTTAGTAAATGATGGATATGTTGCACAATTTAAAATTGTTAATGGTTTGAAAACTATTGTACCTTTTAATGAATGGAGCAATGAGGATAGGGAGTTAGCCCAACTGAATGCTAAGTGCTTAAACTGCTTTTTTTGTGCATTGAAATCTGAGGACTATATGAGAGTATCTACCTGTGTTTCTGGAAAGGAGATTTGGGATAGACTGTGCATTACATACGAAGGAACAAATGAAGTAAAATAGTTTAGGCTAAACATTCTACTGCATGATTATGAATTATTCCGTATGAAACCTAGCGAAATAATTTCTGACATGTACACTAGGTTCACCCAAATTGTGACATCCTTGCATGCATTAGGTAGAGAAATTTCAAATTCTGAGAAAGTGAATAAAATTCTTAAATGCCTACCTAGTTCCTATGATGCTAAGATAACTGCTATCACTGATTCTAAATATCTTAATGTTTATTCTATTGATAACCTCCTTGGGTCACTCATTGCATACGAGCAAGGAGTGAGCCAAAGGCAAAGTGATGCAGGTGAAAAGAAAAAGGAGTAGACGGTGGAATTTAAAGCTAACAACTCAGAAAGTGAAAGTTCTACAGGGGAGGAAGAGGATGAGATAGCACTGATGACCCGACAATTCAAAAATTTTTTGAAAAGAAAATAGAAGCGTCATCAGAACACTAGAACAAAGGTAAGAGCTCAAGGTCCAATAAGGTTTCATCTGATACAATTTGTTTTGAGTGCAGGAAGCCAGGTCACCTTCGAGTTGATTGCCCCAATCTGATAAGTCAACCAGCTAAGGAGAAAGGAGATGACAAAGCAAAATACAAGAAAGGAAAGACAAAGACACAGAAAGCTTTTTGGGACGACTCTGCCTCGGAATCATCAGAAGGAGAAGCAGAGGAGGAGGTAACTAACTTGTGTCTTATGGCTAACGATAACCTTGATCAATCGGATCAAGACGAGATATGTCAACTTTCATATGAAGAATTATTGCTTATTTCTGAGAATATCCATGACTCGTATAGGAAGTTGAAAAAGATGCATGCTAAGCTTAATGTTGAATTTAATTTTTTACAAACTGAGCATGCTAACTTCGTTAAGGAAAGTTCTGATTTAGATAGAGATCATATGTTACTTCTTGATGAGTATGATACATTAAATAAGAAGCATATTGAACTAACTGAAGAGCATGAAACCTTGAAAACCACTCATGTTGAACTAGAAGAAGCTTTTCATAGACTAGACAAACTTGCATTAGAAGTAGATCATAGTAAGCACTTGCTATTAATAGAAGTTGATGGATTGACAGCTCAAAATAAAACTTTTAGTGAGAGAATAAAAGAACTAGAAAATATTAGGCCATCCTAGCAAACCCCCAACATAGCATGCATCACAAAACTTTAGGAAGAGGCACCACCACCCACATAGATTAGTAAACCCATTTTCTGGTGTTAGGTGTTTCTCTTGTGGCATGTTAGGTCACATAGCCCGCACATGCATAATTCACCGTAGGACACACTTAGTATAGAGACCTAAACTGCATCCATCACAGCATAGCATGCATACATCTCATTCATGCAAGCATAAGGAGGAACCCAAACTCAATTGGGTTCCCAAATCTAATCTTTGAATGAAATTGTAGGGATGCTCTCATAAAACACCTAGTGAGAGCATGTGGTACCGGGATAGTGGCTGCTCGCGACACATGATTGGAGATATGAAGAAGTTCATCCTACTGGAGACCAAAACTAGAGGCAAAGTAATGTTGGGAGACAACACTACCAGGAAGGTGATAGGCTCAGGTATCATTGGTAATGCTAAAAAATTTTTAATTGAAAATGTTTTACTAGTTGATGGTTTGAAACATAATTTACTTAGCATTAATCAACTGTGTGACAAAGGTTTTGATGTTAAATTTTTAACTGATAAATGCCTGATTAGTTTATTTGATGAAATAATTTTAGAAGGAAAACGAATGAACAATATTTACATGTTAGACCTTGATTGCATTGATAGCTCAAAATCATTTTGTTTGAAAATAATAGTTGATGACTCGTGGCTATGGCATAGGAGACTATGCCATGCTAGTATGAAAACTCTTAGAAACATCACTCAGAAAAACCTAGTTAGAGGTGTACCTAAGTTAGACTTTACCAAGGATCGCTTATATGATGCTTGCCAACTAGGAAAATAAGTCAAATCATTCTTTCACTCAATTAGAGATGTGATCACCTCTAGGCCACTAGAAATTCTACACATGGACTTATTTGGATCTGTTAGTACAGCCAGTTTAGGTGAAAAGAATTATGGATTTGTGATTGTAGATGACTTCACAAGATTTACCTGGGTAAGATTTGTAGCACACAAAAATGAGTCCTTTGAGGAATTTAAAGTTTTCTCCACATGGATTCAATGAAAATTAGGTTGTGAAATATCAACAATCCATAGCGATCATGGTGGAGATTTCCAAAATGATAGGTTTGAGTCATTCTGTCAAGAGATAGTAATAGAACACAATTTCTCATCTCCTAGAACACCCCAACAAAATGGCATAGCAGAAAGGAAGAATAGAACTTTGGTAGAAGCTGCTAGGGCAATGTTAGCGGAGTATACCCTTCCTATATACTTTTGGGCAGAAGCAGTCAACACAGCCTGTTATGTTTTAAACAGAGTAAATATTAGATTGAAGCTGAATAAAACTCCATATGAACTCCTTAAGGGTAGAACACCAAACCTTTCACATTTACATGTCTTTGGGTGTAAGTGCTTCATCTTAAATAATGGTAAACATCCCTTAGGAAAATTTGATCCCAAGTCTGATGAGGGTGTCTTCTTAGGTTATTCTTCTGTAGGTAAGGCCTATAGAATTTTTAATAAGAGAACCCTTGTAGTAGAAGAATCCACCCATGTGGTATTTGATGAATCAGATAAGCCCTCAGAATCTAAAGTTGAATATTATGAAATAGAGGCAATTCAAGGAGTAGAGACTAAGACCTTAGGAGAAAGGGTCGAACCTCAAGAAGATTTGCCTAGAGAATGGATATATTCTTCTAGTCATACTAAAGAGTTAATTTTAGGAGACCCTTTAGAAGGTGTAAGAACTAGGCATGGACTTAGGAAGGAGGTTAGTCATTCAGCATTCATCTCTATGATAGAACCTATAAGTATAGATCAAGCCTTAGGAGATGAATTTTGGATTCTAGCAATGCAAGAAAAGCTGAACCAATTCACCAGGAATGATGTTTGGGAGTTAGTCAAGAGACCTAAGGAACAAAGTGTTGTTGGAACAAAATTGGTCTTCAAGAATAAGGTGAATGATTCATGAACAATAATAAGAAAAAAAGCAAGACTAGTAGCTAAGGGGTATAACCAAATTGAGGGGATATACTTTGAAGAAACCTTCGCCCCGGTTGCTAGACTAGAAGCCATAAGAGTGCTCTTAGCTTTTGCTTGCTTCAAGAACTTTAAGCTATATCAAATGGATGTAAAGAGTGCATTTCTAAACGGGGTAATTAAGGAAGATGTCTACGTTGAGCAACCCCCCAGATTTGAAAGTTCATAATTTCCAAACCATATATTTAAATTAAAGAAGGCACTATATGGATTAAAGCAAGCACCTAGAGCATGGTACGATAGACTTAGCTCATTTCTTTTGATTAGAGGATTTAAAAAGGATAGTGTATATACTACACTCTTTTTACAAAAGGTCAAAGAAGAAATTCTCATTATTCAAATATATGTAGACGACATCTTATTTGGATCTTCGGATAAAAACTTATGCGATGAATTTTTAAAAACAATGAGTAATGAGTTTGAAATGAGCATGATGGGAGAACTTAATTACTTTCTTGGCTTTAGTGTAAAACAAATTGATAATGGAACCTTTTTTAGCCAATCAAAGTATATTAAGGATATTTTAAAGAAATATGAAATGGATAGTGCAAAACCCATGAACACCCCAATGCGTTCGACAATCCAATTAGATAAAGATCCTAGTGGAAAATCAGTAGATCAGAAAAAATATAGGGGAATGATTGGATCCCTTCTTTACCTAACTGTCAGTAGACCGGACATAATGTTTAGTGTGTGCCTGTGTGTCCGTTTCCAAGCCGATCCTAAAGAGTCTCACTTAACTACTGTCAAAAGAATTCTTAGATATCTACTAGGCACCCCAAACTTAGGAATTTGGTATCTCAGACATAGCACTTCCTTTGAAATCCTAGGGTACTCAGATTCTGACTTTATAGGATGTATGAGAGATAGAAAAAGCACCTCTGGTACCTGCCAATTCATAGGACAATCATTAGTTTCTTGGTCCAGTAGGAAGCAAAACTCAGTAGCACTTTCCACAGCCGAGGCAGAATATATTGCAGTAGGAAGTTGTGTTGCACAGGTACTATGGTTAAAGTAACAAATTCTTGATCTTGGACTACCTGTTGAAACCATCTTGATCATGTGTGACAACACAAGTGCAATTTGTATCTCTAAGAACCCAATTCAACACTCTCGAACGAAACACATAGACATTAGACACCATTTCATTAGAGATCACGTCGCTAAGAGAGATATAGAAGTACATCACATCGCTACAGGAGATCAATTGGCAGACATATTCAAAAAACCTCTAGCTTTTGACACCTTTAGCACCTTCAAGACTAGATTAGGTGTCATAGATATAACTGCATAAAAATAATAATAATAATAATAATAATAATAATATAAAAAAATAATAATAAATAAAATAAATAAATAAAAAATTTTGTAATAGGGCTTCTCCTGATCATCACACACTCACCACACAAAAATCTGCATTGACTGTTAATCGTACTGTACGATACACATATCGTACCGTACGATACATCTCAATCTACATAACATTTATCAACAAGCAGATTTTGGCTCTGTTTATCGTACTGTACGACCTACATCGTACTGTATGATATTCATCCGATATTATTGCCTATTGTATTATACGATATCACTTCTTTGTACGATACGATACACGTCAGCAATGGATTGGGACGAATTAAATTCGGTTGGTACGACATTACTGAGTATCATACTGTACGATGAATACCTTTCGTATGGCACGATACACATCAGCACAAGGAATAAGTATGAGTTAAAGCTGTTTGGTACGATATTTATTATGTATCGTACTATACGAAACACCTGTTTGTACAGTACGAAACTTTTGGTCAAAAGTCGTACTGAGGGCCTCGGGACGATCAAAATTCTCCTGATCGTACTATACGATACATATCGTACTGTACGATTTGACTGCCTTTTCCCGAAACGACCGGTCAGGATATTGATTGGATATCGTACTGTACGATGCAAGATCGTACTGTACGATTGTTGAAATTTTCTATAAGTACCCTTGCCTAGGCCGTTCCTTTCACTCAAATCTCTCCTCACTCACTCTTTCACTTAGTTTCGTGCCCTCTTGCAATGTCTAAATGAGGTCGGATGACTACTGGAAGCTCATCCTCATCGAGTCGCCAACCTGCTAGTTTTCTGAATACTGAAAATGAGGAAGCCTACCACCGGTATAAATCCTGCAAAATTTCTCCTTCCAAATTGCTTAATCAGTCTCCTCTTAATTTCGAGGTAATGGGCCTCTTTGCTTCCACCACCTTCCAATTCCTACTCACCCTGGCATTTCCCTACAACTCTGAACTTCTCTTCGAATTTCTCGCTAACCTCACCTACACTGTCGACAACACCACCTTTCACTCTTTTGTTTGTGGCCAAACCAGTCTTTGACGAAGAAGAAGGAGAAGATGCCACAGCAGCAGCTCCATCTCGACCACGATGCCATGCCGCACCCCGAGCACCCGCACCAGCACACCCTAATGATGATTTGGTCGCACGCTTTGACCAGCTGCAGACTCGTCTCGACATGCATATTCAAGAACAACATCAGCAACACGAGACAGATGTGCAGTAGTTTGGAGAACGCTTTACTACAATTGATCACCGATTCGATGCTCTCTTTCAATATTTTCAACCAAATCCACCTCCACCACCAACTGATCAGGACCCGTCTGCTTAGATTGTTTGTGTTTGCATTGTAGTTTCTTTTTTTTTGCTTTTTTGCTTTAGTTTCTTCTCTTTTTTGTGTTGTCAAAAGGGGGAGAAGTTTGTTGTACTTGTTGTTGTACTTGTTATCTAAATGCATTCCTTTTGTTTTGTCCTTGCTTTTGATATCTTTTTTTCTTGTGTTTATTTAAAAAAAATTAAAAAATATATATAAATATAAAAAAAAAAAACAAAAGAAAAGTTATTCGTACTTAGTTACAACAAATTATTTGACATCATCAAAAAGGGGGAGATTGTCGCAACCCATGACCCCGAGTTTGAGATTTTGATGATGTCAAATATCGAGTGTTTTGGAACAACTTTTCATTGAATATTATTTTATTTGCTATTGTCCTTGAGTACTAACATTTCAGGAAGATCACAAGTGACTCAGGACGAAAGGAAGACTCAAGAACAGGTAGATTAGGAGTATGAGTCAGACATTGTATTTCTCTGTTTATTTTATTTTTATTTTATTGAGTCTGGCCACAAAATGCATAAGAGTAAGAGCAACCATGCACACACACAGGGGGAGAGTTTGTTTTTAAATGCAAAATGTAATAGAATTTTCTCTCTAGAGATCGTACTGTATGATTTTAATTCGTACCGTACGATCCAAGCTATGTGGATGATTCTGTGAATAGATCATACTGTACGAATATATTCATACTGTACGATATGTTTAGATCCAAAACCCTAGCCGTAGTTTAGTTTAAGTAAGTGATTTTGCGCCGTTCGTACTGTACGAATATATTCGTACTGTACGATCTATTTTAAATACTTACTTAAATTAACCCGTGATTAGTGCATGTAATCCAGGTTTAATTATATTTTAAACATCGTACTGTACGATAGTGATCGTACCATACAATGAACAGAGATGACATCTAGTCGTCCAGACCATCATCCTGTACGAATAGTATTTTGTGGATCGTACCGTACGATATTATATCGTACAGTACTAATTGTTTTTAAACTGTTCGTACATCTTCGTACCAGGACGAAGTCTGTTTATGAAGATCGTACTGTATTATGTTGAATCATACTGTACGAACAGTAACGGCTACTTTTGAAATCATAGGGTTTTTGGAGCCTGTTTTAGATGTTAATCTCGTCTTTTTTCAGTAAAATTTTACAGAGAGGGTGAACGTGATTAGAGAGGGATTCCAAGGGAGAGAGCTCTAGAGAAGTTCTTTAGGGTTGAGAGAGGAAGGAGAAGGTGAGCGTTGTGAGGGAGAAGAGGTGTGAGGGAGATCACACGGTTGCTCCGAACTTGCTGCATCTTGCTCCTCCTATGGCCCTAGCAGAATTTGAGGGAGGATCTCTAAGGGAAAGGCTCGTCTACATCCGTGACCTCAAGGTTCTCTGCCTTCTCCAGGAGGGAGAAAAATGAGAAGGTTATCTGCCATCGCCAGGAGGGCAAAAATAGAGTTTGGCACTCCGCCACGCCGGGTTGGTGAAAGGGAGGTTTGTAAAGGCTTCTCCGCCTTGCCGAGGGGGGCAAAAGGAGGACTCCGGGGAGTGGACGTAGGTCATATTTTGACCGAACCACTATAAAAATCCTTGGTGTGTTTTTTCCTTATCGTCATTTACTTTTGCTTGCACTTATATTTTCATAATTATTGCGTGGTGAAATTAATGGAAGAAAATTTGTTTAAGTTTTTGTTGTCAAATTTCAAAAATAACAAAAAGATTAGAACTCACGCTTAGGGTTACTTTTTATTGAGAAAAAGCTTTTCACAATTCACCCCCCCCCCCCCCCCCCTCTTGTCATTTATTAATTTCACTTTAGTTTGAAAAATACAAAAAGAAAGAGATCATAAAACACACTTGATCAAAATTAATCTCGCACCAAAACTAAGAAAATTATAATCCCAAGAGTTAAGCTTATTATGCACAGAGGTGATTAAATCATCAAAAAGAAAAGATTTTGTGACCCTTATAAAGAGGAACCCCACGTACTTAAAAGGGAGAGAACCTTGGGTAAAGCCAGTAATATCGCTAATAGCAAAAAAATGATCAATAGGTAAGTTTTTAGGACCAATAAAATAGAACTTCTTTTTATTCAAAGAGAGACCACTTGTAATCTCAACGCTGTCCAAAAATATAATGAGAATATTAATCATATTACATAACCATTAAAGAAAATAATGACTTCATCAGCAAAACCTAAATGTGAGATAGGAAAGCCACTAACTGTATGATAAGTAAGATTAAAGTGCCTTTTAAAGAGGTGGATAAGACCCCTAGACAGATAATCAGCGGCAATAATAAAGAGGCAAGAGGAAATAGGGTCACATTATCTTAAGCCATGAGAAGATTTAAGGAAATCATTACTTTTACCATTGATAATAACAGAAAAATATGAATCTTCAATACAATTCTTGATCATCTTAATAATATCAAAATTAAAACAAAATTAACTCAATATAGTGTACAGAAAAATTCTAATATATTTTATCATATGCTTTAGCAATGTCAAGTTTGTAAATAATATTCCCATTTCTAACTCTAAGATCAAGATCATGGGTATGTTCTTGAGCAAGTAAAATATTGTTAGTTATTGCTCTACCTTTAACTAAACCAGTTTAATAATGAAATCTAGGCAGCAGAGAAGATATCTGGTTCATCAAAAGTTTAGATATGATCTTGCTAAAAAAGGAACAAAGACTAATAGAATAAAAATCATCCCATGTATTAACAACATTCTTTTTAGGAATAAGCACAATCGAGTTACTGGTAAAAAACTTGGGAATATAATTATAAGAAAAGAAATCCAAAATAATAGCATGTAAATCATTACAAATAATGTCCCAAGCCATTTGAAAAAAATTGGAAGTATAACCATTAGGCCATCAACGGAATCCATATTCATTTAAAAACTAGTTTGCTTAACCTCATCCATAGAAGGAGGAATAGTCAAGGCATTATTATCATCATAATTAATGATATTAAGAATGATATCAAAATGCTCAATTGCACTAGGCTCAAAAAATTTATTAAAAACATTGGTAAAATGGTCCACAGCGGACTTAGCAATCTCCCTAGCTGCTTAGAAATACATTTTTTATTAATGAAGTTATTGGCTCTATTCTTCTTAACCAAAGCATGATAGTACTAAGTACTCTTATCACCATCAATTAGATGCTTAGAGGACACCTTTTTCTCTAGTAAATTTCTTCTTGCTCTTGAAGATTAAAAAGAGAGGTTTTAGCCTAATCAATACGTTCAAGTTGAAAATTATTCTCCAAAGAGATCACTTTATCTTCAACAGCAAAAATATTGGAAAATAAATTTTTGAAAATGTTCCTATTCCACAAATTGATTTTATATTTAAGTCTTTTAAGCTTAAGATATAATCTGTTCATGGCTGTAATATTGTTATTAGGATGCAAAGGAACCTGTCAATTATCATAAACCAAATTTAAAAAGAAGTTACCAAGAAACCACATATTTTGAAATATAAAATTAGATAAATTCCCCTTCTGCCTCAACATAATACCAATAAGAAGAGGAGAATGATTAGAAAAGGTTTTATTGAGGTGCTCCACAATGGTAATACAACTAGAGTTTAACCATGCATCATTAAAAAGCACACGACCTAATCGTTGTCACATATTACTATGATTCCAAAAAAAAAGCATTACCAGTAAAGACAATGCACATGAGATCACAATCCTAAATCATGTTATTAAAATTTTCCATAGCTTAATAAATAGGGTTAAAACCACCAATTCTTTCGAAAGGGTTTATGATTGCATTAAAATCTCCACTCATATACTAGGGCACATTAATAACTTCATAGAATGAAATAAGTTGGTTCCATAAATCCTTTCTAATAAAAAAAAGAAGAAGAAGCATATACAAATGAAGCACAATAATTAAAATGAAAAAATTGAATATTAGAATGCACAACTTGAGGGAAATTAGCAATAATATCAATAACAGTAAGGTCTTTCCAAAGAACCCAGATTTTGTTGGAAACATTAGCAAAACTATGCTTAAAACCTAAATACTGAGAAGTCTCAACTAACTTAGAAATAAAAATAAGAGGCTCAATAAGAACTAAAAGCATCACATTATGAATATGGCATAAATTTTTATCTCTAGTCGTAGAAGATGGGCAACCAATGCCCCTAAAATTCCAAATGATTGACATAATCATTAATATGCAATTTGTTAAAAGTTTGAGACTGAGTACTCCTAGGAGATTGCACATTCACATTTTTATGTTTCATATTTTTTTATATTTCACACAACATTATACTAAAGTTCATCATGTTCCATACTATAAACATTTGCTAAGTCGATGCAACTATTAGCACCATGAGTAGAAGTTGTAGAAATCTTACTACCACTACCATTTTCATTATCTTCATTATTTAGTAATTCTTGATGTATAATTTCACCTTCCTCCTTCTCTTCCCTTTTTCATTATAAATCATTTAAACTATTATTATGCTCAAAATAAATCACATCTAATTGCTCAACAGTAATCTTCTTCACATTGGATGTATTACCTTGCTCTAAGGCATTATTAACTTCCTTAATTATCATCCTCTCATAAATGTCATTGGAGGTTCCAGCCTAATACAAAAATTTAGATCCTCCATGAAAGTTTGTTAAACCTTTATGAACTAGTCCGAGACTAATAAAGAGGGAGGTGAATTGGTTATTTAAAAATTTCTTTAACAAAAAAGGAAATCTTTTGAGACTCTTTCAGAATATTATAAAACAAACAATTTATGAAGAAGCAACACTAATTTTATAACAACAAAAATCAGAGATTTTGATTACAGAAAAAATCATAGAAGAATACAAAAATTAAATACAAAAAAGTAAATAGAAAGAACACATTAAATTTATAGTGGTTCGATCAACTTGAACTACGTATACTCCCTATAAACCTCTATTCCATGTATTACACTAAAAGTAATATCTCTCCTTTTGCACACATAGCTAGGAAAAAGCCCATACCAAATATTTCCACCAACCTAGTGAGGTAGAGTACCTTGAATCCTTTTACTCCCTCTTGGAGTAGGTAGAGAACCTTTGAATCCTTTTACTCCCTCCTAGAATAGGCAAAGAACCTAAAAATCCTTTTACTCCCTCTTAGAGTAGGCAGAGAACCTAAAGTCTCCCTAGAGCCACCATTGAACTAAGGAAGAAGCTTGACAAAGATAATGGAAAATTTTCTTAGAGAAACCTTTGTGAATCCCTCACAACTCCACCTCATAAGGATCTGTCTCTCTCTCAAAGCTAGCCTCTTTTCCTTCTCTAAGCTCTTTCTCAAGTCAACCAAATAGCAAAAGATAATTCTCAAGGGATAATAAAAGAACTTAAATAGTGAGCCTCAAAAGAAGCCCTAATTTTTAATTTTATGCTTTTGATCATCTAGTATGATCCTTAGATCATCCTATTTTATTATTACAAGTATTTATAATACAAAATAGCCCTTTCATCCAGTACGATCATCATTACCCTCTACAATCAGTTCATGTATTTATACATATCGTCCAGTACGATTTTATGATCATCCGAGATGATTCATTCAAGATATTATATTGACCATCCAGTATATTATGGAATGATGGGTGGTGATTTAAATATCATCCTGCACATCCCTTAGGATGTCCAATATAATTGCCTGTGTGATTAGAAAAAATTACAAATTTTGTCTTGGATGATGGGGGATTGTCCCATGAACTTTTAAATATCATCCAATATGATCATTGTAGATCATCCTATATGATATGATTGAGCAATCTAACCAGAATTAATCCCCTAATCATAAGATCAAATTAGGAATGATTATTATAAATCATCCAGTATAATACATATCATCCTCTATTATCAGAAAAAAATTCAAAGTTTAAAACATTGCCTAAATTATAATTGGTGACTATTTTTCATATCTATAACTAATCATCCTAGATGATCTTGAATCATCAAGTATGATTAGTTAAGCAATCTTACTTAATAATGGGTGCCCTAATTAGGGATTTATTTATAGCGGATCATCCAGTACTATTTATATTATACTATACGATTAGTTCAAAAATCCATTTTTCTCCTAATTCACTAACTCATCCCCTTAATTGTGTGTGTGCAAGGTTACTTAGCATAAGATCCACCAAATACAAAACTTAAATTTAGAAAGATAAAAAGTATATTAAAATTGAAATTATAGATAAACTCGACCCTAGTCTACCCAACCTTTAGCTGATTTGCATTGCAATTAAACTTGTGGACCTGAAAGGTTAGTAAGCAAATAAAACAAAATAGATATGCAATACTAATAGTAGTAAAGAAATAATAATGTTGTTTATCATCAAAATTACACTACTTGGATCGAGATTTGCAATAATCCACACCTTTTTAATGATGGCAAACATAGTTGTTTAAAATTTTGAGAGCAAGGAAATTTTATTTTTCTTTTTTTTAATGAAATATAAGACATAAAAAAATAGAACATAAACAAAACAATGTAAATTTAACTAAAACATAAGAAGCAAACAATACACTACTTCGCCTTTTGACATCTCAAAAAGGAAGAAAAAGGAAAACACTAAATAAAATAAAATACAAAAAGGTAGACAAGTACAAACATAAAAATAAAAGCACTAACAAACTAGAAAAAAAAAAAAGGAAACCTGATCAGGTGGAGGTGGTGATGGTGATGGCTGAAAGTACTAGAGAAGAGAGGCACACTGCTTACTAAACTAAGCCATATTTTGATTACGTTGCTACTACTACTATGTTGTGTAGCTTTTAAAATGAGCTAGATAATTTATATGATGTTGCTACTACTTAGCTACATAGTTTACAAATCTAGCCTCCCACTGATTATACTGCTCGACCAACTGATCAATCTGAGACTGCTAGCAGATAGGGGCAGGTGCAGGAAAAGGTCCTTCCTCTTTAGCCATAGGCTCTTCATGCACAGGGTGACATCGAGTACTGTGAAGGATGTGGAAGGAGCTATTAAAGTAGAATACGGGGAGGTGATAGTTGGAGAAGGGAATTAAAGATTGTATTTTGATTCAGGGATATAGGTAATGAGACGTCCTAAAGCTAAATTGGGCTTTCTTATATGGCTTGGATCTCTAATGTAGGTTAAATGGCCAATGAAGCATATTAGAAGATCAATTTCATTAAAATCAAGGTTGTCTAAGATGTTTTAAGTTATGAGTGAAAAGATAAGAGTAATGTGAATTTGATCCCCAGCTTTAAGAATAATAGAATTGAGGAGGACATGCTGGATGGTTTGGGCATCATTGACTAAGGAGCTGATTGTAGATTCATGAAGGTGACTATTGGATTCCCTAAGGATGTTATTAATATGGGTCCAATTAAAATCAGTATTAGAAGCTAGGATATAGATTTTATCTCTAGTGTTGGATAAGTGAAGAAATTCACAGGAATCCTGATAGGTTATCTCTATAGGCCTTCTATTCATATATGATTAAAGAGCAGTAAATTCATTATTAAGGTGAAGGTCTGTAAAGAATTTGAATCACATTTCTAAATTTAAAGGACATTTAAGGGTAAGAATAAATACAAGAGTTGTGCAAGAGAATAGGTTAAATACCTTATAGTTCAAAGTATTCTGATTGACAATCTTAGAAGAGTTGATACCTATAGTTTTATAGTAGTTGTAGGCTGCTTCATCATATTCCTCAACAAATTGAAGATAAATAAAACACCTGGAAGAGCTTCTTATAAGTGCTCAAGATCATTTCCCTCCAGCCATTACAAGAAAATGAATTCACGAGGGGAGAAGAAGAGATTGGAAGGCTGTGAAGGAAATGGGGAAAACTAGACATTTATAAAGAAATTGCTAGATCGTATAGTATGATTGTGAGATCATCCTTGACAATTGGGTGTAATCAATTTATCCAAATGATCAGTTAAAAAATTTGGTTATATAATACATGACGATCAGGTGTCATATTAGATGATTAGACATAGAGTGATTAACTCGAGGAGTTAACATGTACTATTATTAACAAATTCGATCATACAGGATGAACATTTGAATTATCCTGGATGATTTGCCATAATGGAGCTGCCCAATTGCATTCATATTGTCTAATAACTCCTGCAACGTGGATCATCTAGTATGATGTATGAATCATACGGTACGATCACAAATAATTGGTGTAGATTAGACATTTGATGTATTGTGATCAAAGAGGTGTATTTTTGTTCAGACCAAATAAGATGTTATGTATCATCCTAGATAAATGTAAGTAAAATAAGAAAATTTTAGTACATCTAATGTGATGATCAGGAGGGTTTTAAAACAAAAATAAAAAAACAAAAAGCATAAAATAACATAAAAACCAAACCAAAAACTAATCATAAATCAAAATAAAAGAACACCTTTTTTTTAATAGCTCAAATCCAATAAATGATAAATTTCCCTTATGAGTATACTAAAAATTAGTGGGAAATGAATTAACAACACCAAAATCTAGAAAGGGTAGAAAACCGATCTTATAAACCCCAACTCATACTCCTTATAAATTAAAATTCTTTTTTTAAAAAAATCTAATTCAAAATATAAATTAGTTAAGAAAAGTGATCTTTTTTAACTTCATTTTAGAACAACATATGATAGAATAATATTGCGAAGTAATTAACCAAATCAAGAATTTTTAAATTAACGTGTTTGAAAATATCAAGTGGCACAAAGATTCTTCTAAGATTTAAAGATTTGAAAGAGAAGGAAGCTTATTTCTTTGCGGGCTCATTTTGTGACTCTTTTTAGTTACCTGGTGCATTTTGTGCATATTTTTATTTTTTGTGCACTTTGTGCATATTTTTATTTTAGATACACTTTGGTGTATCTTGTAATTACTTGGCGGTCATTTCGTATATTTTCTCATTTTTGAGCTTATTTTGTGCCTCTTGTCATTTTTGAGAGCTGGCTTCCTTTCAAAATATTTAAAGACTCTCAGTTATGAGATTATCTTCTTGATATAAGAGAAGAAAAACTTTCTCTATAATATAAGGAATAGTAAACATAAAATATAATCATATCCATAAGGTAAATGAAACATCCAGATTAAGAAAACTTAAAAGTGATTTAATGATTTTGAGCATTATTCATATTAGATAGATTATCATAGGAAGATAAAATAGATATCAATTTCAAAGGAAAACTTTTTAATTTAAAATAGACTTTATTTCAGAAAGAAAAATACACTGCAAAAGGAGTTAGATGAAGAGTGGCAATCATTAAATTTTCTTTCTTTAACTGTTTTAGAGGAGTCAAACACTGCTTACTAATTTCTAAAGCAAGATAAGAAATTTCATTTAAGAATGAAATATCAGAAGTGTGCATTGATCCGATTCCCCTTTTTTTGTTAAAAAGAACTTAAAAACAAAATAACATAAAATAGAAATGTATAAAAAGAAATAGACCTACACATAAAATAGAAAGAACATAAATATAAATAGAAGGCATCAATTTCAAGAAAGAATATATATTACACCTAATCTGGTTCTTAAGATGCTAAAAGTTTCAAAGACCAGTGTTTTTGTAAAGATATCAGCAAGTTAGTTTTCAGTGGCTACATGGTGTAGTTCTATCTCCTTTGATAACATGGACCCTAATAAAGTGGTGTTATATGTTAATGTGCTTAGTCCTAGAGTGTTGGATTGGATTTTTTGAAATATATATGGCACTAGTGTTATCACATAGGATTGAAAATTTTGTCTCAAGGTAATCCTAAATCTAAAATTTATTTCTTTAACCAGAGGACTTGAGCCACACAACTCCCTAAGGCTATGTACTCAGCTTCAATAATGGACAAGAAAATTGAGTCATATTTTCTACTAGACCAAGAGACTGACTTTCCTATAAATTGGCATATTCTAGATGTACTTTTCTATCAATTAAATATCCTAAAAAATTGAATTAGAATATCCAATGATTTCAAAGGATGTGTTATTCCTAGGATACTAGATAATCTATGGTTCCTAAGAAATATATAAGAATACTCTTAATAACAGTTAAGTGGGACTCTTTTGGATCAGCCTAAAATCTAGCACAGATACAAACACTATACATAATATTAGGTATGGTAGCAGTCAAGTAAAGAAGTTATCCAATTATTCCTTAGTATTTCTTTTGATCAATAATTTTTAATTTGAATCCTTTTCTAATTGAACAGTGGAACTCATGGGAGTGTTGATTGGCTTGACTTTATCCATTTCATGTTTCTTAAGTATGTCCTTAATATATTTTGATTGACAAAAGAAAGTTCCATCATCCTTCTGCTTTATGCTAAATCCAAGAAAATTGGTCAAATCTCCAATTATACTCATCTCAAATTCCTTATTATTTTTAAAAACTCATCACAAAGTCTTTTATCAAATGATCCAGAAAAAATATCATTAACATAAATTTGAATAATCATTAGTTTATTTTTTACCTTTTTTAGAAAAAGGGTGGTGTCTATGCTCCCCTTAGTTAAGGTTCTTTCTAGTAGGAATGTGCTTAGCCTTCATACCATGCTCTGATTGCTTGTTTTAGTCTATATAATGCCTTTTTTTAATTTGAAGGCATTATTAGAAAATTGTGAATTTTTAAAGCTTGGGGTTGTTCAACATACACATCTTCTTTTATCACCTTATTTATAAAGGCACTTTTAACATCCATTTGGTACTATTTCAATTCCTTAAAATAAGTAAAGGCATGTAGCACCCTAATGGCTTCTAATCTAGCTATAGTGACACAAGTCTCTTTAAAATTAATTCCTTCTATCTAATTATACCCCTTAGCCACTAATCTTTCTTTATTTATGACCACTATATTATAATCAATCATTTTATTTTTGAAAACCCATTTAGTTCCAACCTTACTATGGTCCCTAGGTCTTTCAATAAGTTCCCAAACATAATTCCTCACAAATTAATTTAACTCTTCTTATATAGCTTGTATCTAGAATTCATTAAATATGCTTGATTTATATTAGTGGGTTCAATCATTGAAATGAAGGTAGAGTGGTTAACTTCATTTCTAAGTCCATGCCTAATTCTAAAATCTTTAGATGGGTCTCCTAAGATTTGTTCTTTAGGAAGACTTGAAGAATATCTCCATTCTCTATGCAAAATATTTTTAGGTTCAACCATTTCCTCCAAATTTATATATTATAATCCTTGGGTAATTTCTACAACCTCTTTTTTTTTACCCTAGACACTCCAAAATTATCAAATTCGTTTAATATAACATGAGTGGTCTCATTTACTACCAGTGTTCTTTTATTGAAAACTATATAGGATTTCCCAACATTTAAGTAATCTAGGAACACTCCATCAGATTTAGGGTCAAATTTTCTTATTATAGATTTTCCATTATTTAGAATAAATACTTTACATCCAAAGACATGAAGGTGATAGAGGTTGGGCGTCCTACCCTCAATAATTACATAGGGTATCTTATTCAGCTTGGATCTATCATTTACCCTATTAAAAACATAACAGGTTGTATTCACTGCTTTTGCCCAAAAATATTTAGGAAGTGGGTATTGAGCTAACATGGCTCTAGTAGCTTCTACTAGGGTCATGTTCTTTCTTTCAGCAGCCTCATTCTACTGAGGGATTCTAGGAGCTAAAAAATTTTGATCTATCACTTGCTCCTTACAGTAAGATTTAAATTTTTCATTCTCAAATTCTCCACTATGGTCACTATGAATGGTTAAAATTTCACAACCTACTTTCCTCTGAATCTAACGGGAAAACGACATATCCTTGAATGATTTTCTCTTATGAGATAAGAATCTAACACAAGTAAACCTCGAATATTCATTTATAATCATATACCCAAAGACTTTCCATCCTAGGCTTATAGTGCTGATTGGTCCAAAGAGATCCATGCATAGGACTTTTAAGGGTTTGCTAGTATTAATATCTTTGATTGAATGGAAGGAGGATTTGACTTGTTTCCCTAATTGACAGGCATAACAGAGGTGGTTTTTAGTGAACTCTAGTTTGGGAATTCCTCTTACTATGTCCTTTTGGGTAATTTTCCTAAGGTTTTTGATGCTTGTATGATAGAATCTCCTATACCATAACTGAAATTCATCAGCAACAATTTTTAGGAAAAAAGAAGCAACAGGTTTGACACAGTTTAAATCAAGTATGTAAATATTATTAATTCTTTTTCCTTGTAGCATAGTATTTCCATTTAAGCTAATCATATAGCTGGTAAATAAAAATTTAATGCTAATTCCTTTATCATAAAGTTGGCTTATGCTACATAGATTATGTTTCAAGCTATCTACCAGTAAAACATTTTTAATAATAAAGTTCTTGGAGTTTCCAATTATACCTGATCCAATCACTCTCCTGGTGGTGTTATCTTTAAGTGTCATCTTGCCTCCTACCCTATCCTCCAGCAAAATGAATTGATCTATATATCCAGTCGTGTGCCTTGCACATCCGCTATCCATGTACTATATGTCATGCTTGCACGATAAAATCTCCTATATTATAACCAAGACTTATCACCAAAAGTTTTTAGGAAAAAAGAAGTAGTAGGTTTAACAAGTCAAAATCAAACATGAAAACATTATTAATTCTTTTTCCTTACAGTACAGTATTTTCATTTAAGCTAATCATACAGCTGGTAAACAAAAATTTAATGCAAAATCCTTTATCACAAAGTTTGCTTATACTAAGCAGGTTATGTTTCAAGCTATCTACCAGAAAAACATTTTTAATAATGAAGATTTAGGAGTTACAAATTATACTTGATCCAAACACTCTCCTGGTGGTGTTATCTTCAAGTATCACCTTGCCCCTACCCTGGCCTCAAGTAAAATGAATTGATCTACATCTCTAGTTGTGTGCCTTGAATATCCATTATCCATATACCATATGCTCTCATGAGGCCTCCTATGAGAGTATCCCTACAAAATCATCAGATGTTAGATTTGTGAACCCAAACAAGTTTGGGTCCCATCTTATAAAATGAAGAATGAAATGTATGCATACTATGCTGTGAATTTTGATATTTTGGTTTCCACACCAAAGGTGTTCTATGGTAAATGGTATAAGTGTGGGAGATATATCGTAGCATGCCACAAGAAAAATATCTAACACTAGAAAAATAATTTACTAATATATTTGGGTTATGGTGCCTCTTCGTAGGTTTAAATGATGCATGTTGATGTGATGAATTATAAAACCCTTCAAGTGAAGGTGGTTTTCTATTTTCCTTACAAGCAATCAATTCAGATTGTAAAAACTTATTTACACTTTCAATAATTTAATTTTCTACTTTGAATGTGTGCTCCCTATTATATAATTTAGTTGCAAGAGTTTCTAATATCTTGTAAGCATTTTCTAATTCAATGTGTGATATTTTCAAGGAATTATGTAGCTCGGTTAATTCAAAATGCTTTTTGTTTAAAGGGATTTTTACATACATAACACTTAAAACTATGTTATTTACTCATTTAACACCTAAAGTTTTCTATTTACACACGTACCACTTAAAACTATTTCTTATTTCTAAAAAACCACTCCGTAACCACTCCGTCTATGAAATCCCGCTGGCTCACTTCACAACGCCCTCCACGTCAGAGTTCCGGCGATCAGGCCTTCGCTGCCGCCGACGGCCTGGATAAGAACTCTCGAGAAATCAATCGAGAGTTCTTATCCAGCTCTAACGAGAGGATTGGATAAGAACAAATGTTCGCTTCTTCGGGAAAAAGTGCGCGCTCTCTTCTCTTCGATGCAGACCTTCCCGCTGTTGCTGTGGAGGCGGCCGAGGCAAGCAGGACCGCACAAGCCTCAGGCTTCGAACTGAACGGCTTTTTTGAAAACAAAAAGTCAAATCTTCCTTTTTCCACCCCAAAATTTTTAAAATCTGTGACGCCACCGGAGAAGGAAATCGCGACAAGAGGTCGCTGGAGAAGGCAATCACGGTAGCAGCTGCAAATGTGTGAATATGAGCTTTAGATTATGTTTTTTAAGTCACCTAGTTCCAGTTTTTCTCTCTGAATTACATATTTTCAGTTTTGTAAATTCTCTATTCAATTACATTTATATAAACATAAGCAAGAAAAAAATTTGAATTTGGTTGCCACGGAAATCATGAGATTCCTGATCACTGCAGAAGTCGGGTGCAGAGTAGAGAGGTGGAGGATGGATTGATCATCGACGAGCTGAAGAAATCCAAGAAGACGAAGAATAAAGAGAAGTTGAAGCCCAAATCTATCAGCGGTGGAGTTCTCGTACCTATGATATCTGCAACTAGATGATGTCAAGGAGGAAAACTATGTTTAGCCTTGGTGTCGACAAAGCTCATTTTCGTGGCACACTCCGTAATTGCTTCGGACAGGCCGTCATCGGCGGAGGCCTGATCGCCGGAACTCCGGCGTGGAGGGCGTTGCGAAGTGAGCCAGCGGGATTTCACGGACGGAGTGGTTACGGAGTGGTTTTTTAGAAATAAGATATAGTTTTAAGTGGTATGTGTGTAAATAGAAAACTTTAGGTGTTAAATGAGTAAATAACATAATTTTAAGTGTTATGTATGTAAAAATCCCTTGTTTAAAAAATCAAATTAATCTAATATAGCCATATGATTACTATCTTAAGTGGAATGATCATTTCTTAAGAATTCATGCACTTTTTTATTGAATTGAAAAATCAGATTTAAGGCTGGCGTGTCATTTTTTAAACTTCATATATACAATATGATTTTTTTTCAAAAACATAAAATAATTGATCATAGGTAAGCTCACATACATCCTCTTGATTAGAATTTCAAGATTATCTTCTACAATTAAGCATAGGTTGATTACATCTTCTTAAGCTTTAGTTTCAGAACAATCTGATGTTGAATCTACCTAGAAAGCTTTTTGGGACCTTTGTTTGCCCTTCTTGAATTTAGCTTTTTCTTCACCATTCTCCTTGCTTATAAGAGCTTTAAGAGTTGGGCAATCAAACTTTAGGTGCCCTGGCTTCTTTCATTCAAAATATATAATATCATAAGAAATTTTTAAACTTTTACCATTCTTACCTTTATTCCTTTACTGGTGACATTTTTGTTTTTTCTTTAAAAATCTCTTGAATTATCTAGTCATAATGGAACTGTCATCATCATCTTATTCATAATAGTGGCTGTCATAATCATTAGCCTTTAAGGCTAAATAAGCAAAAAAGTAAAAATATAATAAAATAAAGATAGAATAACACAGAATTTTATAATGGTTTGATCCAATTAGACTTTTGACTACTTCCTGAAGACTACTTATTTAGGTATTACACTATACCAAAGTGACTCTTCTTTTTCTCCCACAAGCTTTACAATAGCCTCTCTTCCACCAACCCCGATTTGGTAGAGTACCATCATCATTTCTCACCCTCCTAGTTATAATAACCTCTCTTCCACCAACCCTGATTTGATAGAGTACCATCATCCTTTATCATCCTCCTAGTGATAGAAAAGTATCGATGTCCTTTCTCACCCTCTTAGTGATGACAATGTATCAGTGTCCTTTCTCACTCTATTGGTGACCGCAGAGTACCAACATCCTTTCACACCCTCATGGTGACAATAGAGAACTGGATCTTCCCTAAAAGTCTTCTCTCAAGCGTCTTCAAAGAAGTAGGGTGGAGATTTGAAGAACATAGAAAGAGATCCTCACCTTTAAGAAACCTTGTAAACCCTTCTCAAATTTCTCTTGCATGATTACAAAAAATATGAAAGTTTTCAAATTTGACTTTTTGAAGATAACTGACATTCTCCAGGCCAAGCCATATCTCTTTAGGATGCTTCTTGGACACATCCATTTAAATTAAAATCCTAGCAACAGAAGGTATAGAAATAGATGCAGTGGCTTGATCAGTTTGGAGCGGTCTACTAAAGATCAAAGCCAAGGAAAATAAAATATGAGCATTAAACAAGTGTAATCTAAGATTTTGAAAATAAACCCACACAAGGGAAATCAGTGACTCCTCTTTAATGTCAAAAAAGGGTGTCCACTTCTATAAATGCATTTGATATGAATTGATATAATAGACTATATGAGCAAATATTCGATTATAATATAAATCATTGGTCAGTTGTATCACAATATGCCTTTGATCTAACAAGCTAATAAAAATGTTATAGAAAGCTTTAGGTATGAGAATAAAGCATGAATAACATCTAGTTTAGGCCTATACAAAACTAACTTCCCAACCAAAGTAAATTTGAAAGGAGCAGCCAACTTATTAATAATATTTTCATCAAACATCAGAGCAAGAATTTCTTTAAAAGAAGTATACACTACATCAAACTTAGGTGGAGAGGTGAATAATGAACCAACAACCACATCCTTAAAAGAATGAGAGTTACCATTACTAGATGATCCAGATAAGCTAAAAGACTTACCATAAACCACTAGTTTGCAAGTGATCCATGAGTCGTCATTGAACAAGGAAAGAAGTCAAAAATGAGAACATAAATCCAGTCATCAAAACAATTAAACAGGAAAATTAAAACAAAAAAAAAAAAGATTGAATGGAACCAACCATGATTTGAGAGCAAATCAGGCCCGCACCAAAACCCTAGAAGAATCACTAGAGAATCGTCAAAGTAAGAGCACATAGAGTTTTGATCTTATAGGAGATGTGTCCCTTAGAAAAATATAGAACCCATAAAGGCAACTCACTTATGTAAGTTATTTAAAGTTATTATTAGTACCCAATGGATGTCATGCGTTTGTTTTATATCTTATTAAAATTCCTTGTTTTTAAATTTGTGCATATTGTCCTCTACAACTAATACACTTGATTTCATTATTTAGCAAAATAAAAATTATAATTATAAATTATGTAAAATTAGGATAATAATAAAATCCTATATTATAGTTTGAATGAATATTACATAATAAGTCTTTCTTCAAAAAACTTAACATTTAAATAAATTTAGAAACTATACATTAACTGATATTGATAATTTAATTAAAATAAATAAGTAAATTTAAGGTTTAAATACAAGTATCCTAAATTAGAAAAATCATAGTTAAACTTGAAATTGAAAATTGAAAATATATATTAATTCAAAAGGATTGCAAGAGAAGAAAAACAAAAACTAATATTTAAAGACATTAAGTATGTACTTCAAAAAATAAAACAAATTTGTGAAAAAAGGAAAATAAATTTATTTAAAAATAAAAAAATAATTACATTCAAAAATTAGTATCGGTTGTAGCTTAATTATAATTGCATCCTACTATTTAACTAAAAGAAAGAAAAATAAATAATCTAGTACATGTGATAGTGCACTTATGAACTCTCTATTTAAACTATGAGTAGACAATCCCTATATTACATTATTCATTCTATATTCAGAAGTCAAATCTCATATTTTCAAAGATAGTGCATAAATTTCAAAAATAAGTCATGACAAGAATGACTGATTGGGATAAATGTTATGCCTTTTTCAAATTTGAATTATAACTTGCTCATTCCAAATTACATCTAAATGGTGTTGTACTATCATATATTTTAATAATTTTTAATTTGGTTATCAAGGTGATCAAGAAGTGAATATAAGTGTTGCTTGAGAACAAGCAAGAGTTTTTGGAAGCTGAGAAACAAGTTGATTTAGTTGATAATGTTTATTTTAATTCTCCTTCGGTGGATAATATGTTTCTTTTAAATGAAGCCAAGGATAATTTAGTCAATCTTCAAGAACAAGAAGAAATTGATTGGAAATTAAAAGCTGCTAGCGAGTTCTTAGTTAAGGGAGATAGAAACACTAAATTTTATCATAATATTGTTAATTATAAGAGAGATACTAGTTATATTCACGAAATTACCACTCCTGAAGGTCAACATATTGACCCTCCTAAATAAGTTTATAACACTGGTGTTAATTATTTTAAGGAGGTTTTTAACAAAAATGTTATTCCTTTTCTAGACTTGGATTTATCTTTTATTCCATCGCTTGTGACTGCTGAGGATAACATTATGCTTACTAGAATTCCTTCTAATATTGAGACTGGAATGGTTTTAAAAGAGATGAATACTGATTCTGTTGCTGGGCTTGATTGTTATACTACAAAATTTTTTTGAAAAAGTTGGCATGTCATCAAAAATGATTTAATTAATGATGTTGTTGATTTCTTTAAAGGTAACCAATACCCAAACTTTTTTACTTCTACTGCTATCATTTTGATTCCCAAGAGTGATGTTACTAATTTTTTGTGTGATTATCGGCCCATTAGTTTGTGTTCTTTTTTCAACAAGCTTATTGCTAAACTTATTATGACTAGACTTGCTTTAATTCTCCCTAATATCATTTCTCTTGAACAAACTAGCTTTGTGAAAGGTCATTCTATCTTTGATAATTTTTATTAGCTCAAGAACTTCTTCATGATTTAAAAGCTAAAATTACAGGGGGGATCTCATTTTTAAGATTGACATTACCAAAGCTTATGATAATCTGAATTGGGAATTTATTTATATTATGCTTCAAGCTTTTGGTTTTAGTTAAGAATTTATTAGACTCATTAAAAATAGTATTGAGCATTGTTTCTTTTTTGTGATTAGCAATAGAAAGAATCATGATTTTTTCAATTCTACTCATGGCCTTAGAAAAGGGGACCCTTTATCTCCTGCTTTATTTATTATAGCTTTCGAATTTCTTTCTAGAGGTCTTAATAATCTGTTTAAAAATCACCCTAACTTATAATATCACACTAGGGGTGGTTTCTTTGTGTCTAACTTAAGTTTTACTGATGATTTTATTATTTTTACGAATGGGTCCAGGATGATGTTTAAATTACTTGTTCTTTTTCAAAGGGCTAGTGGTTTAATTTTTAATCCTATGAAATGTTTTTTTATTACTACTAAAGCTATTACCCATCCCAGAATCACTTCCATCTTGGATCAGTATGGTTTCTTAAATAATCAGTTACCTCTTAAGTACTTGGGTACTCCTCTTTATAAAGGTAGTAAAATATCTCATTTATTTGGGGATATTGTCTATAATGTTAAAAAAACACTCTGTTTGGGCCTTTAATTTTTTATCTATTAAAGGTAGGTTAGTTTTGATTAAATATGTTCTTTGTTCCATTCCTATACATTTGTTTCATACTTTATATCCTACTAAGAGTATTTGTATTAAGCTTGAAAGGATTTTCAATAAATTCCTTTGGGGAGCTAAAGATAGTAAATTGATTATTTTATGGGCCTCTTGGAGTAGATGTTCTGGTGTCCAGGATGAAGGCAAGTTGGGTTTTAAGAACTTAAGTGATATGGCTCTTTGTTTATCTTATAAACTTTGGTTCAATCTGAGGTCTAATAATAGTCTTTGGTCTAAATTCATGATTACTAAATATTGTGTTGGTAAACATCCTCTTAATGGTTCTTTTAGAAATGGTGATTCCTTCAACTGGAAAATACTTTGTGATATACAATGGGATGTTAAAAAGTTCATTCAATGGGGTCTAGATTGTGGGGATATCTTTTTTTTGGTAAGATAATTGGCTTGGTTGCCCTTCTATTGACAATTTGCTTAACACTCATACAAATATTGCTTGTAAAGTGGTTAATTTTATTCAAGATGGCTCCTGGAATTTAACTTATCTTGCTGATATGCTTTTAGAATTTGTTATTAATCTCATTTTGAAAGTACCACTTCAAATTGACCAAAAATATTGCATTTTATTTAACAAGTCTAATGATGGTGTTTTTGCATTTAATGAGGTGTGGCCTTCTATTAGGTATGTTCAAACTAAGTCTGTTATTTTCTCTTCATGGTGGCAAAAAGATATTCCTGCAACTTACTCAATTCTTTTGTGGAGGATTTACAACAATTATATTCACATTGATATATCTATGGGCTCCTACAAAGTGAATACTTATGGTGATTTTAATAGATCGAAAGCTGGGTGTGGTGGTATCATCCAGGAAATCATTGGCAATATTGTTGTTGCTTTTGTAGGTCCATCTGATCTTAGCATGGCTATTATGGATAAAATTTTAGCATTAAAGTATGGGTTACAATTATGTAATTCTCTTGGGATTAATAATGTTTGGAAAAAATTGGTTTCTAAGATTGTTATTCATTACATTTCTAAAAATGGCATCGCTAACTCTTCTTACTTCTATTATATCCAAGGAATCAAACAATTGTTAGCTTCTATTAATTTTTCTATATTTAACATTTATAGGGAAGATAATGTTACTGCTAATTTTTTAGCTGAGTTGGGTTGTAATTTGTAGGAATTTAGGGAGTTTGTTGGTTCCTCTTTACCTCCCAATTTGTTGGGCATTGCAAGGCTAGATCGGTTGGGCACCCCTTATATTAGAGTTGGTTAATTTGGGTCCTTTCGATCATCAATTATTATCTTCTTTGAATCTTATTCATGCTTTACTGGTCATTTGTACCTTGCTAATTTGTTCTTTTGTTATCTAATTTAGTTTTGGGGTTTATGGTTTTTTTGGTGTTTCATTATCTTCTTTCGTATGTGTATCTCTATATCAGTAGCATAGATGTTCCCTCTATGTCTTACTGTTGGATTTGGCAATGTGGTAGCAATAATTGGTATTGCGGCTTTGGTGTTCATTTCTTAAGGTTTTGCCCTTCTTTTTTCTCATATGGTTCCATTTCGGCTATACCTGTTTTGTTGGGGATGGTCGTTACTTTGCATTGCTAGAAGCTTTTGCTAGAGGTTTGTTGGTTCTGATGGTTTGTATGGACCAATTTTCTGTAGCTATGGCTTATAGGTGTTTGAAAGGCTGATTTCTCACATGATCCTTGGGTTTAAGGATTATTACTGGATTGGCAGTTTTCCTAGATATTGTTTTTCTTACTATTTTAGTAATTTTCCTTAGTGATGCTCGGTAAACATTTTAAGATTTAGCTGGAATGGTTTGGATGTGAAGTTCTGTGGCTATTTCAGGAGCTTTCGGTTTTCATTTCTGCATAGTGGTCTTGTGAGGCATTGGGGCTACCTTTATTATCATTACCATTCTATTTTTAATCTACATTTATGGATTAGTTATTATTGTTACACCTCTCGGGAAGTCATCTGTTATTTTAATGAGGATGTTTTGATTAGCTGTGCAGTTTGGATTGGCCATTACAATCAAATTTATTGGGGAGTTGACATTAATTATCCTACTGCTTATTTATTTTCTATCTCTTTGAACTATTAATTCATGGATAAAAACTCTTTGGTTCAGCTGCCTTGTAGTTTCTTATTGCAGGTTATTTGTGAGTACTCTTCTGGGATGCAAGATGAGTATTTGGACTTTATGATGGAGCTGATTAGAGTTATGGAGAATATACATGGTTCTTTTTTAGGTGGCAACACCGAGCTGATTGATTACAATTTTTTGTACTTTTTGGGTTTTGGCATCTGGCCAACCTAGAATATTATTAGGTTTTCATGTACTTGTACTTAGTGGGGAACACTGGCTCATAGGTTCTTTTTTTGTCTTTTTTGTAGCTCTTTTGAGCAGTAGAAAGCTGGAGGTCCTCTTAAGGATCTTGTACTTTTTATTTATTATTAAAGCGTAGGCTCGTTTGTGGGTTTTAATTAAAAAAAAAAAGAGTTTAAGTTGGGAGAAATTTGACAAGTTTAAATTATGTACTATTTTTTATAATAAATACATTAAAAATATGTTGTTTTAATTATTTTCTTACATAACTTATGCAAGGAAAAGCCAAATTTACAAATTTGGATCAATGCCATAGTGCCGACAAGTTTAATGCTATAGCACCGTATCGATCCACTCCATAGCACTAATTTCAATGCTATAATGTAGTCCTTTATTTGCAAGCATGGATGCATAACACATGTCAGCATTATAGTGTGTCACAGTGTCATTATGCCCAAAATCAGCATAGCTACATTGGGTTTCTCAAGAAAATTCAATGCAAGGGTGCCAGTTTTTCCATCACCACAGTGTTAGAAATTCATTCTAAGCCCCATAGCACTCACATTTCAAACTTTTGTGGTAGTGTATTTATAATTGCTATGAGCTACACCAACTTTAGCAAAGAGATGCACCAATTTAAGCAATAACTATGCCATGTTACCCAATGTCATAGTAGAGCCAACATCACAGCACCGAGGCGCTAGTTTATTTTCAAACACCGCAGTGCCACCCTATCAAGCACTGTGATACTCGATTTTGATCACGTACTTAATATAAATAGATGTCAATTCTATTATTTGGAGATTTATGTTCTCTAATTGTAATTTAATACTTTTTAGTGTATTTCTTTAGTGTTGCCCTTAGAGTATAGTCCAAGAAAAATTAGGGAAGTATAATATATAATATTTAGAGGGACTAACCTGTATTTATATAAGAAACTCTATAAGTGGGGGAAGGAGTGTAGAGAAGATATTTAGATCTGTCATGGTGAGAAACTTCTAACTTCTCTTATACTTTATTCTTCTTTGATTAAAAAAAGAATGAGTTTTCTTGTTATTTATTCCATGTATGGCAATATATTATGTTTTGGGATAATGATGTAAAGAGCATATTAAATACTAATCTAAACATTAATTTTTTTAATGGAAATACTAATGTTTCACTATATCTCCTTCTTAATTTAAAACATATAACAGTCATGCATGTAGTCAAAACCTACTATGATGGATAGCCTTGGCAGAGGAATGCAATAACATTTAGGAATATTAAAATGGAATATTAGCATGCCTAGACATAAGATGTTTGAATATTCTAGGTTATATAAAAATAATAAAACTGTAGGGAGACTAACAAGCTTTCTTTTCACCACTATAAACTCGATAGAGATATAGGGATGCATATGCTTTGATCCACATCAATAATTAAGAGTCTCACAAGAAAAAGTTTGTTTTTTACATGCATTAGTACAAAATATTTTATGAAAATTATATCACCTTTATTTCTTATTTTATTTAGTGATAGGAACCCAAAAAGCTCATTTTTATTTCAGTAGGATAAGTTTATTCATTTAGAGTAAGCTGTGATATAGTAGATCACTTGCTTCTTGATTACCACTATATTTTATCACTTTATTGCTTGATTTGGTACATATACTTGTGTAAATTAGTGGGTTATTTTAAATTTTATATCAAAGAAAATTTAAGTATATTTTAAATCCAACGAGTTTTATATTTTCTCACTGTTATCTTATCACATCATACACCCCTATCACCTAAATCTCTGTCGAGCATGCAGGGGTGAAAATGAAGGTTTATGGCCTTCCTATAAATTTTTTATCTCCATAAAGCCTAGAATATCCAAATATCCTATGCCTAGGTATACTAATATTCTATTTTAATACTCTTAGTTATTCCAGCATTCATCCATCAAGGCTATAGATCACATAAATTTTTAACTATACACATGACCATTACATGAAATAAATAAAAAATGTGAGAGATTAAAAAATGTAATACTTTCATTAAAGCATATGAGTCTATATTAGTACATACTATTCTTACTACATCATTAGTCCAAAACTAGAGAATTAGTCAGACATGGAGGAAATAACAAGTAAATTCATCATCTGTTTATTCATTGGAAGAAACAGACCAATGAAATAATAAGAAAGTTATCACTAAGAAGGATCAAATGATCTTCTCTGTGCTTCTTCTTCTACAATCATAGAGCTTCTTACAAAAATAGGTTAAGATCTCCAGAAATGAAAGTATCATGTCATTCTCTAGCCTCCTTTAAACTTTACTCTAAGGCAACACTATAGAAACACAGTTACAAGCATAGGAACTTCACTCTAGTGATAGAACTATCTCATAAAAGTACTAAAAAGTTATTTATAGTAAATAAAGTAATGGGAAAAAGAATCATGGTGCTCAATAAGGTAATGTTGGGGCTATGAAAAATGAACAAGCTCCTTGGTATTATAAAATCCGCTTCACTATGGCGCTGGCTGTCATGCCATAATTACTAGTTGAAATGGCACGTCTTCACTGAGTCTATATGGATCCTCTTGTTAATAACTACTCTACCATGAGACTTCAAAATTTTAAGCATTGAAGCACTTGAATCAAGGATCTTTGATGAGGCATTAATAGGTATGACACTTTGGCATTCATTTTCCCAAGAAACCTTGCACTATAATGCTGAATGTTAATACATCGGCACTGTGTAACACTATAATTTTGATTATGGTTCTACTGCGATGATTGAAAATAGAGAATTATGCTGCTACAATATAAAAAAATAGCATCTTATCATGATTAAACATGGCACTACACTGTGATATACGTCGGCGCTCTAGCGCTACTCCATAATTGTAATTTTTTCCATTTTCTAAATATTTTATGTACAAACAAAACTAAAATACCTTTTGTTTTTAATTCAAACATAATAAATAGTATACAATTTACACATAATATTATTAAAGGATAAATGTCATCAACCATTAGATTTTTTATAGTCATTACCCATTAAATAGTTGAAATGAGAAGAGATGACTATAGATTTTGCTATGTGTTTTTACAAATTGATATGAGGATATGATATTATTTGTGTTATAGTTGATTGTACTCTAAAGTTTTCTCATTTTATTATGATCTGATAGTTTAATTAGGTGATAAGTTGGCATAGGTATATGTGCATGAGATTATCAAATTATATGGGATACCTAAGGTTATAGTCTTTGATAGAGATGGTAGGTTTACCTCGAGACTATGGAGGGGTATTTAATAAGGTTTAAGAATGAAACTACATTTTAGCATTACATTTCATCCTCAAACTACTAGATAGTCTAAAAGGACTAGATAGGAACTAAAAGATCTTTTAAGGCAATGTATTTTAGATTTTTGTAGCAGTTGAGAGAATCACATTCCTTTAATTGAATTTATTTATATTATTAGCTTTCATTCAAGCATAGATATGGCTCCATATGAAATTCTATGTGGTAGGAAGTATAATATACCACTATCCTGGATAGAGGTGGGTGAAAGACATTAGATCTAGCCAACCTTGGTTGATGATTCTCCTGATAAGATTTATTTAATCAGAGACGGATTGATAAGTCATACAAGATAAAAAAAAGAGTATTTTGAAGCTAAGTATTAGACTATATAATTTTAAGTATAAGATTTTATATATGTAAAGATCAAGCCAATGAAAGGTGTTAGTATGTTTGGTAAGGAAGGAAAGCTTAGTCCAAGGTACATTAGACCCTTTGAAGTGATTAAAAGTATTGGGAAGTCTGCCTATAAATTATAGTTTCTATCTCACATATCTAAATTTAATATTGTATTTTACGTGTCACTTTTGAGAAAATGAACATTTGATTCTAAAAATAGGATATATTCTGAACACGTTGAGGTATATCTAATTTTGAGCTATAGAGAAAAATGGGAAAGGGTTGTAGCTTATGATATCATAAAGTTTAAAAATATATATTTCAATGGTTAAAGTTCAGTGGAAGAATATAACTAAATGAGAAGTTTCTTGGAATAAGGAATATGAGATGAGATAATTGTATGCCAATTTATTTATGTGATATAAAAATTGAGCTTTAAAATATTTAGGATGACATTTTTTTTAGGAGTAGAAAATTGTGATACCTTCAAGTTTAGTATTTAGTTCAACTTGCTCTGACCCAAATTGAAAAAGGTAAATGTTAAAACTTTTGTATTTTGAACTCTTTTTCATGCATTTGAAAGTGAGATGTGTATATGGAAAAGGTCTACATGTGCTTCGGAGTGGTATCTAGGGTTTTAAATTCATATTAGAACATTTTAAAAATTTTACTTGAGTTCTTAGGTGTTGTGTTGTTTGAGTTGCAATTCAGTATACCTAGTTTATGATTTTGATGATGATAAACATTATTAATTGCATTGTTATTTTTTCTTAGTGAATATTTTTTATATTCCTTTTATTTATAAACACTAACATTGAAGGTAAAATATAAACTACTCAAGGCTAGAAAGCTCAAGACTAGGTAGAATAGGATGTCATGTAAAACTATTTATACTTTTATTTTTTTAATTTTTTATTTCTTGAGTTTGGCCATATAAGTGTGTATACAATTGGGTAATTTTGCACACACACACACACACACACACACACATAGGTAGAGAAAAAATTTTAAAGTTAATTTTTTTTAATAATTATATTGTAAAACTTATAATTGTATTGTACGACTAGTTATAAAGATAATGGGCTTAATGGTTAATTGAACAATTATTGTTTTATGAAATAATCATATTATATAATCTAGATCATACTTTACTATTCATTATTATCTAAAAACCCTAGCCACCGAATAAATTAGGTAAGATGTTCAAAATTTGAATTTTGAACTAATTGTATTGTACAATGTGATTCACACTATCAAAAATTTTAAATTTTACTTAAATTAACCCCCCTAATTAATAAATTAAATCATAGTTTAATTAATGAAAGCATATCATGTTGTACAATAGTTAGCATATCGTATGATTGCTAGAGACAAAATTTGGTCATCCCAAAGATCGTGCAAACAAAACCATAATTTTTTAACTGATCAAACTAGATGATCTACCTGAAATCAACTAACCTTACTATACGATAAGAGCAATACAGGATGATGGATAGAGATGATATCCAATCAACCCAGGAATCATCCTATATGAATATAAGGAAGCAAATAGATTGTATTGGATGATCTTTGAATTGTACAATAAGACGTGTTCAAAAAGTTGAACAGTTTGCCTGAATGATTGTTTGCATCATATTGGACTGCTCTAGTTTCCAAACTAATTGTACTATACAAACTTCAATCATACTAAACAAACTGTGACAACCAACTTGAATTTTTAATTGAAGCCTAATACTTAAGCAATATTTTTAGAATCTCTTAAAAAAATAAGAGAGGATTGTGTGACTGCTGAAGAAATTTTACGAGAGGTGCTTTTGAGAGAAAATCAGGGTTTGAGAGGAAGTAGAAGGTGAGGTTGAGCATAAGGGAAAAGAAGTGTGAGGGGATCACATAGTTGCTTCAGGTTAGCTACACCCTTGCTCCTCCTATGGCCTTGGTGTGTCCTTGAAGGCTCTCTTGGGAGAGACACTTCAAAAACAAGTCCTCGAGGTACTCTGCGTTCTCCAAGAAGGAGAAAAATATTGGAGGTACGCTACATTCTCTAAGAGGGAGAAAAAGCTTTGGGTTCTCTACCTTCTCCAGGAGGGAGAAAAAAGATTCAAGGTCTTCTGTCATCACCATAGAAGGTGATATAGCTTTTTTTGGCACTCCACCGCATCAAGTTTGATGAAAGTGAGTTTGTAAGAGCTTCTCCACCTTGTTGTAGGAGAAAAAGGAGAGTCACTTTGTGTTAGAGCAATACCTGGAGTGAAGGACTCTGAAGAGTGGACACAGGTCAAGGTTTATCGAACCACTATAAAATTTATTATGTGTTTTTTCCATTTTTTTATATTTATATTCCTACAATTTTCTTTCTTTGCTAGTTTACTTTATTATTTCAATATTATCAATCAACTACACTAAGTTTAAACCTTTTTTTGCTACAAGAATATTTGCATGTTTTAAAAATTAAAAAAAAAACACTTTTATATAAATTATTTCCACATGTTATCTTGAGTAATATATATGAATCAAGTTTTTATGTTGTTTTATGGCTAAAGCAAAAAAACTAGTATTCCTGTATAGAGATTTTTAAAATTACTAATTCACCCCCTATTGGCACAACTTGGGATAATTCTGTGAGATTTAATAACCTTCTAAAACTTTTAGTTTGGCACCACACTGTTAGGGGTCCTAGCGTCTAGGTGCTTCAAAGTGGCTCCTCAAAAATGTTCTCTTAGGTTCTTGAAAAATGAACTAGGCTCGTAATTCTGAATAGTGTGAAAGTTCGTTAGGGATGTTAGGCCCTTATGAACTAGCCCAAGGCTAACCAAGAGGGGGGTGAATTGGTATTTTAAAAAATCTTTAAATCAAAGGCCAACAAAGCTCAAACCAAAATCACCACAGAAAAAAATAAGTGTGAAAAAATTAAATGCGGAAGTAAGAAAAAGAGCACAATGGTTTATAGTGGTTCGGTCAACTCGACCTACGTCCACTCCTTGGAGGCGCCATCTAAGTATTGCACTACCAAAGTGACTCTCTTTTGCTCCCACAGAAAGGCGGAGAAGCCCTTACAAAAACCTCTTTTTTTCCACCCCAGCAAGGCAGAGAACCCAACTCCTTTTGCTTCCTCCTGAAGTAGGTAGAGAACCTCGATCAATAGTTGAAGCTTACCTCTCCCAACCCTTCCAAGGACAAGAGACTCTAGTGGAAGAAGATGTGGAATGATGCTTAGAGCAACCCTTGTGAATCTCCTTCATAAGCTCCCCCTCACAAGATCCTCTCTCTCTCTCTCTCTCTCTCTCTCTCTCTCTCTCTCTCTCTCTCTCTCTCTCTCTCTCTCTCTCTCTCTCTCTCTCTCTCTCTCTCTCTCTCTCTCTCTCTCTCTCTCTCTCTCTCTCTCTCTCTCTCTCTCTCTCTCTCTCTCTCCTCTAGGCTTTCTCAGGTCAAGATAGCAGCAAAAGATTGTTTAAAATGTTGAATAATAGCCCTTAAATAGAAGAGCTTCAAAATAGCTCATTAATTGCAAGTTGCTGACATTATCGTCCAGGATGATATTAATATCATCCTATACCATCAGTGCAATTTTAGCCTAATTAGCCGGGACGATCTGGAACGAATAAAAGAAAAGTGTTCCTATCATCCAGGATGATTATAAATCATCATGTACGATTAGTTCAAATCACAGACCATTTGCCAGACAATCGCTCTAAAAAGAGTTCTGGACGATTCCAAAATAGCTTGATCATCCAGGCTGATCTCACGATCGTCCCGGCCGATTAGTTCAAATCAGAGGAAAATCGTCTAGAGCATTGCCCGGAATTTGAGCTGCCTGATCCTGATCGGCCAGACCATCGCCCGAAATTTGAGCTGTCCGATATTTATCGTCCAGGAGAAACTAAGGTTTTTTGAACTGATCGTCCTGGCTGATCTTACAATTATCTAGGATGATGTGATCGTATCAATTATTCTTAATTTCTTTCTTTAATTACCAGATAAATTTAAGCATAATTGTATCAAATCATCCAGGATGATACAAGATCGTCCTGGCCGATTGCTAAAAATAAAGAATGCCTAAATAGATCATGGTGGCTGATTCTTTCTATTTTAAGCCTATCGTCCTGACCGATATATGTATCCTCCAGGCTGATTGACTAATGATGGCTTCCTTAACTAAGATGATAGATTAGGGTTTCTGTTTTGAACCCTATCGTCTAGGACGATAATAATATCGTTAGGGATGATGTGAGTAAAAATAAAAATTTTAAGTCAAATAGAAAAAATCACTCAAGTGTGTGTGTGTAGGGTGACTTAGCATTAGAACACTTCAATGGTTATAATTGACTCAAAAAAGGGAAAAAGAAATTATCGACTGACTCAGACCTAGTCTACCCAATCTTGAGCTGGTTCCAATTTCTGTCTTATCTTGTGGCCCTAAAATGTCAGTAGAAAAGGCAGTTGTGGAGAAACAAGAGTGTTTGCTAATCATCAAAACATAATTCAGGAAAATAAATTTGCAACATAGTGGCACTACAATGCTAAAAAATTATCTATATTTTTATATATTTTAAATTCCACTATTATATTCACTTGAATAATTAGGGAGTTAGTATTGGAGAGAGGAGAAGGTTTTTTCGAGAAATGAATAGATTTTGATCTACTTCAGGTCATTTTTTTCCTTCAACCTAGTTTAGAAAGTTGTGTGGATGATGATATGTCTTATTATGCCTATCTCAATTTTTAAAATTAAGATACATTTTTTAAATTTTTTTATTAAATTTATATTTATGTTAATGCGAAACAACGATAACTTTGCACAAGTTAAAGTTTCACCTCATAACTTTTTAGATATTATAGACATTGAGATTCTAAATATTTTAGACATTTTTTAAAAATTTTATATGGGGGTAGAATTTGCACCTTTTTAATTGAATAAAAAATAATCTTGACTTAAAAATTAGTTTTATAGTATGATTAAAGTCTTAAAATAGTATTATAATCTCTCATATTTTGATTATATTTTGAAATTATGAATTTTACTCAGCAAAAATTTTCATTGTCTACCTTCATAAAAAAGTATACAATCATGATATGAGCTCAATTATGTTACACTGTGAAGAAAATTTTGTTTATATGATTGAGTTATATGCTTTATTGGTTGAGTATAGAAGCTTTGGGAAATGCTATTACAAAAGAAGCAATATATTTTGGTGCTTATACGACATATTATGGTGGCTAAAAAGTCATGTTATGATCCTTACGTGCATATTTTTGTGGAAAAATGCCATGTTATGGTGCATAAAAGCATTTTTAAAGTGCAATAAGCACAAAGTGAGTTATAATGGTCCAGAATCCTTTGAGATTTTGTCTGAGACCAAAGAAATATGTTATGTTATATTTTTTGATATGAATTTTAGTTTATTTGAGTACTCAATATATTATTTGATTTTTAGAAAACTTTTATGCTCTTATTATTTTATTAAGCACACTAATTTATTATACTATATTTAAATATTCTAGAAATTTGTTTTATAAAAAGAAATATTTGGAAATTTAGATTGGTATGTATAGCCTACTAAGCTATTTTATAACACTGCAATTTGCATTCTATTTCCATGGTCTGGGAAATGGAAGGATCTGGTTGAGTTGGTTTTGAAGATTTAATATGAGTCTATAGGTGCTTCTTTTAATAACTTTTGTGAAGTCATAAATAGTTTTATATTTCAAATTTTAGCTTTTATTTATAGTTCTATACTGTGATCGTGTATAGACAGTTTGATGATGAAATGGAAGAGATTTTATGGATGAATTTATTTGAGTACTCTACAAATTTTAATAGCAATGTAGTATGTTGTTGTTTGTTTTAAAATGAATATTTTAAACATTGAAATATTTTTAAAACTATATCTTGGAATTTTTCTATCACAGCTCCACATGATAGTTCCTACCCATCAATGGGTCTTATCAAGTTGGATTGTGATACCAAATGCATTTGGTCTTATGCTCACTTGGAGTGCACTGCCAACTAACCACCAAAGCACATAATTTTAACATCATGATTTTTAGGTCTAATGCATGCAGGTAAGAAAGCTACTTTTAATATTGGAATAAAGGATTTTGGTAAAATCTTAAATTAGAGTTTAGTAATATAAGTCGAGTCAAATGCAACTAACATATACAATTTTAGTACAAAGACACCCTAAAATGTAATTTTTTTTTAGTTAACACTAAATTTATAAAATTTTCTAAATCCTAGACTTTTTAGAAAAAATTGGCAATATAACGACCTTGAACCTAATGGGAAAGTAAATCGACTTTATAAAGTAATGGGCCCCCTATCTATTATCATAGGCTTCTGTGTTTTAGTTTAGTATACATTATAGAAACTTAAAATGCATGTATGTTAGGGTAAAGGTATTTATGTAAAGGTATGAATGATATTGTTACTGTATCATCCTAGAACTAGTATATATAATCCTATAAAGTCTGGATCAAGCACACTGAAAGAAACCTATGGAAAGGCTACTCTCTAATGAAAATCTACAATCATATGAATGTTATGCATGTAACATAAAGCAGTATAAAACAACAATGTATAAATTAAACATTTATTCATTTATTTTTAAAGTAGATATAAATTAGAGATTGTTGAAAAGTAAGGTGATAGTGCTCCACCACAACATGCTTGGATTTTAACTCCTAAGAATGCAGATTTAAATATATTTTCTTATTATCTTCTGCCTTTATGTATCCTAAAAGGTTCTAAAAGATAATGCTTCTCAAAGGAAGAGATAATATATTTTTTTTAATCCCTATATATATATATATATATATAAGAAAATAAATATAACCTTTTACATTTGCATTTACATTTACACTAAAAGCCTAAGTATATTTTAAAGACTTTTACTATAAGTATAACATATAAATAGTAAATAAAAGTATAAAGGAATCCTACATGTTATTACAAATTAATAATCAAGATTGAGATTGTGATTGTGATTTTTTATGATAACAAAATATTATGGTTATGATTTTATTATTTTTCTCCTAACATTCAATGGTTATTTTTATTGTTTTTGTGAGTACTAACATTTCAGAAAAATCATATACTACTCCAGATTGCTGAAGACTTCAAAACTAGATAGAATAGGATTTCATGTAAAAGAGCATGTATAATATTAGTTTTATTTCTTGAGTTTGAGTAAGTGTAATTGTAATTGGGTAACCATGCACACACACACAGGGAAAGAGTAATAAGTTTTTTTAACAAATCATATTGTATAATATATAAACATACTATACGATTTCAGTTAGTTTTTCTCAAGAATCTAGTTAATCAAACCATGGCTTAATTTTCTTAACTGAGCGTACTATACGATGTCAAGTTGAAAAAATGACTAACATTGTACAAAACTTTGTTTATTCTATATCATACTATACAAACTTGTTCATTTTTAAACTTTTATATTGTACTATATATAGTTATACAGACAACTGAAAGTGTATGAAATTTGGTTCGTACTAGATAATTCCAATAAAACTTATTCATTTTTTAATTGTTTGTACTATAAAATGTCAAGATGTATAGATAACTGACGATGTATGAAATTTGGTTCATACTAAATCGTACTGAATAATGGATAGTTATTTTTTAACTGTTCGTACTATATGATTTCAAGTCATACAGATGACTAATAGTGTATGAAATCAACTTTATACTTGATCATACCATACAAATTTGTTCCTTTTTGAAATGTTCATACTGTATGATATCAAGTCATACAGACGACCCACAGTGTATGAAACTAGGTTCGTCCAAGTTCATACCAAACGAACCCATGATTTTTGTACAATTTGTATCGTATGATATACAATCGTACAATACAAATTGTGGATGGTTCACACAAAAAATATAGTTTTTTTATGGTTTTTCATGAGTTTTCTATAAATAGAGTCCTAAAACTGTCATCACAATCCTTTCCTTTGAATTTTCTATTGAGAGTGACAATTATGAGTGTGTTTGAGATAGATTTTGAAATTGGGGAGTGAGAGATCTAGTGAGAGGGAATTATAGGGATTCACAAGGTTAGCCAAAGTGAGGATATCTTCATACTTATTCTAATTTCCTTTCAACTTCTTTAGAGTCTTTTAAGAGAAGATCTTCAAGACTAGATCAAGGTTCTCTGCCTTTACCAGGATGGTGAAAAAGAATTGATGATTCTCTTCCTTCACCAGGTGGGTGAAAAAGGATGTGTAAGTACTCTGCCTCAACCAGGTGGGTAAAAAAGGATGAGAAGGTATGTTGTAATCACTTGGAGAGTGTAAAAGGTGATAGTTCTTTGTCTCACCATATTGGTGGAAGAGTGTTTTTTAAGGGCTTCTTCACCTTGTTATGGGCGAAAAAGAGGAGTCACTATTATTTTGTGCAATACCTAGAGAAGGAGTCCCAAGGGAGTAGATATATGTCTAGTTGGATTGAACAACTATAAGATTTAGTGTTCTTCTATTACTTTTTATTTTTCCCTCATTTTATTTCATTGCTAGTCTCAAGGGTGTGGATATAGGTCTAGTTGGCCACATTATAGAAGGAGCCTCAAGCATAAAAAAATATTTGAAAGATTATCCAGAAGGAATTGGTAAGAGGTATACCCAAATTAAACTTCACTAAGGATCACCTGTGTGATGCATGTCAATTAGGGAAATAAGTTAAGTCTTTCTTTCATTTAATTAAGGATGTTAGAACTAAAAAACCCTTAGAAGTCCATCATATGGATCTCTTTGGACCTATTAGCACTGTAAGTCTAGGAGGAAAAACTTTTGGGTATGTGATTATTAATGATTATTTAAGATTTAGTTGGATTAGATTCTTATCTCAAAAGAGTGAATCATTTGAAGAGTTTAGAAATTTTTCTACTTATATTCAGATGAAGCTAGGTTGTAAAATTCTTACAATTTAAAATGGTCACATAAGGGAGTTTAAAATAAAAATTTTGAAATTTTTTGCAAAGAGAAAGGGATTGGTCACAACTTTTCAGTCTTAGGATCCCATAATATAATGAGGTTATTGAAAGAAAGAACAAAACTTTAGTAGAAGCCACAAGAGCTATGTTGGTTGAATATTCACTTCCTAAATATTTTTTATCCTGAAGTGGTTAGTACATCATGTTATTTTCTAAATAGTGTGAACATTATATCTAAGTTGAATAAGACACCCTATGAACTTCTTAAAGGTAGAACACCGACCTTTCACATCTATATACTTTTGGATGTAAAGTGTTCATTCATAGCAATGGGAAAACTCATTTAGGAAAATTTGATCCCAAATATGATAAGGGAATTTTTCTACAATATTCAAATGTTGGCAAATCTTATAAAGTTTTTAACTAATGGACTTTAGTTGTAGAGGAGACCACTCATGCAGTTTTTTATGAATTAGATGACTATGGAGGGTCTAGGTTGGAATACGAAGATATTAAAAATAATACCCAAGGAATTAAAAATTTTAATCTTGAAGAAACGGTTGAAATAGAAAATAAGTTGCCTAGAAAATGGAAATATCCTAAAAGTCATCCTAAAAAATTGTTTTTAGGAGACCCTTATGAAGGTGTTCAGACTAGGCATGGGCTTAACAAAGAAGTAAATCACTCAGCATTTGTTTCAACGATTGAATCCACTAATATCAATCAAACACTTTCTGATGAATTTTAGATTTTAGTTATGCAAGAAGAATTGAATTAATTTGTTAGAAATGATATTTGGGAATCAGTAGAAAGTCCTAAAAATCAAAGTATTATTGGAACTAAGTGGGTTTACAGAATATGATGAATAATTTATGTGTAGTGGTTAGGAATAAGGCTAGATTGATGGCTAAGGCATACAATCAAATAGAATGTATTGATTTTGAGAAGACTTTTGCCCCTGTAGCCAGACATAAAGTAATAAGGGAGATTCTAGCATTTACTTATTTTAAAGTATTTAAATTATTTCAAATGAATGTTAAAAGTGCTTTTGTAAATGAGATGATAAAAGAGGACATTTATGTTGAGTAACCTTCAGGTTTTGAAAATTCATAATTTTCTAATCATATTTTTAAATTGAAGAAAGCATTGTATTGACTAAAATAAACACCTAGAGCATGGTATGAAAGGTTAAGCATTTTCCTACCATAAAATTCTTTTGTTACAAGGAGTGTGGATACCACTCTCTTCATAAAAAGATTAGAAGATGACATTTTATCATTCAAATTTATGTCAATGATATTGTGATGACTTTTCAGCAACAATGAGTAAGGAATTTGAAAAGAGTTTGATGGGAAAGTTAAGTTATTTTCTTGGTTTTAACATAAAGAAGGAAGAGGATGGCAACTTTCTTAGTTAGTCAAAATATGTTAAGAATATTCTTAAGAAATATGAAATGGATAAAGCTAAACCAATAAATACTCCCATGAGTTCCTCAAGTCAGTTAGAAACGAATTCTAAAGATAAACCTATTAATAAAAAGAAATTTAGATGGATGATTAGATCATTACTTTATTTAACTGTTAGCAGACTTGATATCATGTTTAGTATTGTCTATATGCTAGATTTTAAGTTGATCCAAAAGAATCTCATCTGACTGTTGTTGAAAATTTTTTTATATATATTTTAGGAACACAAAATTTAGGGATTTGGTATTCAAGGCATATCATATCTTTTGAAATTATTGGATATTCTGATTGAAATTTTGTAGGGTGTAAGATTGATAGAAATAGTACTTCTAGAAACAGTCAATTTATAAGAAACTATTTAATCTTATGGTCAAGTAGAAAATAGAATTTGGTAGCTCTTTCTAGTGCTAAAGTAGAATACATAGCCTTAGGAAGTTGAGTTGCACAAGTTCAATAGTTTAAATAATAATTAATGAACTTCAGTTTTTCAATTTGTACAATTTAAAATTTTTATGATAATATTAGTGTAATTTGCATTTCAATAACTCTAATTCACTAATCATATTGACAAAAGGCATCACTTTATTAGAAATCATGTTACTAAAGAAGAAGTTGAGCTACATCATGTAGCAACAAAAAAATAACTTGTAGACATTTTCACAAAACCACTGGCTTTTAAGACTTTCAGCACATTAAGAACAAGATTGGATGTTATTGATATTCATGCTTGACAATTGTAATTCTATAAATTGAAATTTTAGATTATTTTTTTTATGATTGTATTTTGTTTTTATTTTCCAGGATTATTTTGTTTAAGTTTTCTCCATTTTTTGTTAGATTTTTCATTATGTGTTTGATTTTTGTTTCATTTCATCATTTATGTTTTATGAGTCTTTTATTGATTCTTTTTGAAGTATTTTAGAAATGTATCTTGATCATCATGTGAAAATATAACTTTCCATTTTCCATTCGTACTATACAATCAAAATTTGTATTGTTTGAATTCATCACATTTCACATGGTTTCTTTTATGTATTGGGATGACAAAATATTTCTCTGATCGAAGCATCTCATTGGTATCAGCTTTACAAAAAAATGTTCCACAGCATTAACTATTTTTTAATCAATTTAATTCGTATGTATGAACCAAAGATCATCCTGTATGAAGATCTAAATTGTACGTATAAATGTAATTTTGTACTATATGAAATATTTTGAGTTCTATAAATTTGAATTTATTCTTTGAATTTTTCAATCTTTTTCATCTCCAGCCCTTTTCAGTTCTCGTGTTTGAACTTTTTTTTCTCAAATGGCTAGCAGTAGCAACAGATCTTGATCTTCCAAGGGTGGTTCATCTCATTCTGAACTAGTTGACAACTTTCTATCTAGGGAGAGCGAGAAACCCTTTGATAGGTTTGTTCAGGCTAAGATTACCCCTTCTCGTCTTCTAATTCAAGAAGACATTAGTTTTCAAATCATGCCTCTTTTCAACTCAACTATATTCTCTTTCATTTTCACCTTAATCTATGCATACCATTATGAGACTTTTACTATTTTCTTGCCAATATGAGAATGCAAGAAAACAACATGATAATTTTCTCATATGTTTTTCATCAACGTGTTGAAATTACCAACGAATATTTGGGGACTTTGCTGCACCTTAGGACTGAAGGGATTAGGGCTCATTCAATGACATCTATAAGTGATTTTAATTGGAGCATTGTTAATCAAACTCTTAGGGGAACAACTTCAATCTCTCATGTACCCCTAGTTTCAACTTTAAATTAAAATGTTAGGATCATCCAGCATATCTTAAGGATATCTATCATTCCTAAAGATGGTGATCATCTCAATATCACTCCTTTGTTGAGTATTATCACATATTATATCTTGTCTAACACTCCATTTGATGAAGCCCAATTGATTATGAATTGCATCCATGATCTATATGACATTAGACTCCCAACTACCAGAAGAAAGAAGAATGTAGTTCAAGGACACCTGGTTGCCTATGTTCTTGAAAATAAATACAACCTCATTCATCCTGATCCCCCAAATAACATACATGTATATTTCAATAATGCCTCATTTCGAATTCTTTCTCACCTGGATCAATGAGATGAAGGGGAATAATTTGATATAGGAGGACATGCACCTAGACCTGCTCCTACTCCTGGACATGATCAACAGTTCTATCAAGACATGATACAGAGATTTTATCACCTCAAATCTTATATAGATCAATATTTTGATCAAGCTCAGACACATCTGCACTAGCATAATTTCATAAATAATGAAGATATGGGCTGGTTAGAGGATAATTTGATATTCTCAACAGTCAATTAGCTACCATCAATAGCTACTCAACACAATTCAGTCCTCCATATCCTCCTCAATATCAAGATTCTCAAAATTATTAATTTAGTTGTAGATTATTGAATGTTTTGTTTTTAGATTGTATATTGTTGTTTAGTTGTTACAAGTTATTATCTCACTTTTTAGTTGGTTTAGTTTTTGAGTGTGTTATATTTTTAGTTCATTATATTTTTTAAAAACAAAAATATTTGTGTTTGATTATTACTGAGTTTTTACTTTTTTTCCTATAGAATTGTCAATTAATGAGTTTTTTTTTTGAGAAAATGCTAATAGGAAATTTTATTCAAAGAACTACAAACAATGAAATTCCTCCTTCAAAAAATTAGAGAATGGAGGAATCTTATTGGAACTAATGTCATCCCAAAAAAAATTTGTAATCAAAGCTAAGTTAGTAGATAGATCCGCTAACTTATTACAATTTCTATTAGAATGAAGAAAAACTATTTGCTTGAAATGAAAAATAAAATCTAAGTCACTTGAATCCATGTTGACGTTATTTGTATCAACTTTATTAAGAACCTCCTTGAAGAATTTGATAACATTTATGTTATCTCCTTCAATTATTATACCTTATGCTTCAAACATCCAATCTTGAACAAATCTTTTAATATAAAGAATAGTTAGTATCTCAAGTTGTGAACTATCCCAATGAATGCAATTTGATCCAAATGCACATAAGAATCTTCCTTTGTAATCTCTAACAACCCCTCCCATTCCAGCATTGTTAGTATGACATAATGTTGCATCTATATTAATTTTTATCCATTTAGGAGGTGGAGGATGCCAAGCTAGTAAAGATGGCTCATAGAGCTAATTGACATCCCAGTTCTCCCAAATGAGATCCCTCTTGAAAGATCCAATGGAATTGCAAATAGAGTTTGCGGCTATAAAGGAAGAGATGTCTTCTTTCCCATGATGAATTAATTTATTCCTACTCTTCCAGCATAAAAAGTTCACGGTACATAACATATTACATTGGAACTGATTTGAATTTGTAAGATGCTTCAGTCCTTGATAACATTCTTCCAGGGAAGCAAATGATGGAGTATTAAAACCCCATTGATTCAGAAATTAGAATATTTGATGCAACTTACTGCAGAAATAAATATGCTCTTGGTTTTCTGCTCCAGGACATCCTCTCGGGAAACAATCAACATCAATAAGTCTTCTATAATTCAAAAAGGGATTACTAGTAATCACATTTCTCTTAAGCCTCCACCAAAATAGAGCAATTCTTGGCCTCAATCTATCTTTCTTCATCTAGCACCAGTATTCATCTTTGTCTTCATAAAATTCATAAATAGCAGTAGCTAAGGACGAAATAGTGTTGCCTGAATACTTATACACGAGCTCCAATTTGTCAGTTGGTAAATTTGAATGAATTGGCACAGACAATATGACATTTACAAGCTCAGTTCCGAAAAATTCTTTTAACACCTCTTCATTCCACTTTCCATTCATCATGAATCCTGCAACCGTTTCAATGTTTTCATCCATATCTCTTGCAAATGTCGGCCATTTGCTGATGCACCTGTTTAAAATCCAAGTATCATTGATAGTATTAATTTCCTTGCCATTTGATACTCTCCATCTTACAACTGAATGCATATATTTTGCTCCGTTCAGAATAATTCTCCATGAAGATGAAGAACTGCTATGGAGAATTGGGCTCCGGATATTCTGCCTGTATCTTGCTATCAACGCCTTGTTCAGCAGTGAGTTTGGTTTATTAGTGAGATTCCAAGCAAATTTGGCTCTTAGAGGACCAGATTTTTTCACTATAGATTGAACACCCCAACCTCCAGCTTTTTTAGATTTACAAAGGACCTCCCAAGCAACATAATGAAGTCCCTTATTGGTATCATTCTTGTTCCATATGAAATTTCTGCACATCTTCTCAAATTCATATAAAACACCCATTGGAACTAGTGAGTGAGGTACCAAGAAAATTGGAAGTGTAAGACATGCTGAATTAATAAGTGCCACTTTCCTTACTATTGACAGAAGTTTATTTCCCCAAGAGCTTAATCTTTTGGCTGCTCTAATTAACAGATGCTGAAAATCTATATAAAAAAAAACCAATCTCCTAAATACAATTTTGATGCCCAAATACTCCATTTCTTCCACAACTTTGACTCCAAAAATCTTTGCAAGGGGTCTTCTATTTCTTATTTTCACTGATTTTCTAAAGATAATTGAACTTTTAATACAATTGATCCTCTGTCCTGTCCAATTGTAATAGCCATCAATGAATTTTTTTAATTTTCTTCATGCTTTTTCTATTTGCTTCAAAAAAATAGATTATATCATTTGCATACATTAAATGTGAGATTAAAGGAGCATTAGGTGCACGCTTTATTCCAATATTTCTACCCCTTTGAGCAAAGGCATATGTTAATAATTGTGAACACATTATAAATAGATAGGGAGACAAAGGACACCCTTGCCTAAATCCACTTCTTGCTTCAATCCAATCTGATTGCCTACCATTGAACATGATAGCAAATTTAAGTTCTCTTATACATTCTAAAATCAATTTAGAATAATATTTTGGAAACCCAAAGCCATCAAGAACTTGTGCTAATGTGGACCAGCTCATGCTATCATAAGCTTGCTCCATATCAATTTTAATAGCCATCATTCCCTTCTTAGATTTTGAATATTTAAATTTGTTGAAGAGCTCTTGAGCAAGCAAAATCTGATCTGATAATGATCTCTGTCTAACATAAGCATATTGATACTCAGAAATAGTTCTAGGGAATAACATAGTCATCTTATTTAATAACATTTTAGCCACAATTTTGTAAACAGATTTATAAAGGCTGATATGATGATAGTTAGAAGAAGTCAAAGGGTTATTCACCTTTGGAATCAAGATAATATTGGTTTCTTTCCATTCAGGACAAAGAACCCCAGTGGTGAAGGAGTTTATAGCCATCCAAACATCATATTTAATAAACTTCCAATAGGATTTTTTGAAAGAGAGAGATACAATCATTACTTGGAGATTTCCTAAACTCCAAATTCTTGATAACCTCCTCTAGCTATTCAAAAGAAAACTCCTTTTCAAGCATTTTTTTATCCAAGTCATCCAACGAATTTGACGGGTTTGGCCACCCGCTCTCCGCCATTTAGAATTGAAGTAGCAACACAAATAATTCTCAATTTGCATCTGATCTTCCAATGTCTCACCATCATCATTTTTAATTTGCTTGATCCAGTTAGAATTCTTCCTCGCTGAGGCATAAGCATGGAAGAATTTAGAGTTTAAATCACCTTCTTTTAACAATTGAATCTTTTCTCTTTGCTTCCACCAAGTACAAAGCCTACCAATTGTTGAATTGAGCAAACAGACTTTAGATTTTAAAATCTGTAGCTTATTGTCTGAAAGTCCACCATCATTAAATTCTTCAATTTTAAATTCAAGGATTTCATCCTTAAGACTTTTCTTCAGTTCTTCTAAGCTCTTGTGCTTGGCTCTACTCCAAAAAAATAAAGCTTTTAAAGATCTCTTGAATTTAGAATTTAGAATTTCCACATTGTTACCTCTCATTGGCTTCTTCCAAGAGCTTGAAATAATAGCATAGGATGCAGGGTAGATAGCCCACACTTCTTCGAACATGATAGCACGATTTCTTCCAAAACCTGAGGAGAATATCTTCAGCATAATGAGGCAATGGTCAGAGGCTAGTCTAGCTAAATGCTTAACAACCACTACCTTAATGGTCTTCAAAGCTACAGAATTGATGATGCACTAATCTAGTCTCTCCAAGATACAAGCTTTGCCATTCTTGTTGTTACACCAAGTGTATTTTGGGCCTACTATGTTTACCTCATTGAAGTCATAATTACTCATAAATGAGTACATGTCATGCGTGCAAGTAGAAAATATAAATTTTGCCTCCCTTTTTATCTTCTTGTGGTAGCAAGCAACTGAAGTCTCCACCTATAATGGCCGACTCTTTCAGATTTGCTATTGTCTCCAAGAAACTCCACAAATTCCTTCTAATGAAACCATTTTTATTCCCATAAACTATAGCTATGTTCCATATACCTCTGTTAGCTATATTGAGCTTGCTAATCACCACTTGAGAGTTAGCTTCTTTGACAACGAAGGAAGCCGCATCACTTCTCCAACAATCCATAAGACCACCTGAGAGCCCTTCAGCTGGAAACATAAAGTAATCCCATTTATCTCCCAAAAATAATTTAAATTCATGAGAATCTATGTCTGAAATTTTTGTTTCTACGAAACCAACAAACAGAGCATCATTATCTTTCATAATTTCCTTTAGATATCGATAGGCTACCACTTTCCTCGCTCTCTACAGTTCCAAAAAATAACAGATGTCATTAATGGATGTTAATTGGATTACTCCCATTAGCATTTTTCTTTTGAAAATATGTTCTTCTACTTCTAGGCTGAAGATTATTCTTACCAAGTGAATGAAGTTCCTTTTTGATGCTTGAATTTAACTGATCCAGTAGTGGAAGATTCTTTTGAAACCATCTCAACGTCATTTGGATCTTTGAAAGTTGAAGCCATTGGATCTTCTTGATTTTTTTCTGCAATTTCACCTTATTCTATTTCAATTTTGTTTGCAATATCTTCAATAGATAATTGATTTTCCTCTTCACATTCAGCCTCTAAAGCACTGAAATGATTTACATGGACAATGATTAGATCTGTAGTTGAATTTACCAACATTGCTATTAGTTTATTACAATTCATGTCCCTTGAACTGATCCCTTTATCTACATTTTGTACTACTGGCACTTCATTGCTATGCTCCAAATCAATATCTTCAGTCAAACACAAGCTGCCAATTTCTACTGTTGCCACCTTATCTGCAATTTTCCTTACTAAAGTTATATCTGGAACAGAATCCACAAATGACTTGGTTATATATTTCTTGACTTGTTGTTTTTTAACTACATAGACTGCAATAGATTTAGTAGGAAGTCCTTGACCACCTCTATAATGAGCTAGAGCAACATTCTTCTTCCTATATTTAACATGAATCCATGGGCTATAAGACACCTCTTTTTCTTCAATCAGTCTATCTGAATTGCCATTATTATATTTTCTTTGCTTTTCACAATCATAACTAACTAGATTAACCACCTTTCTTTCCTGAACACAATCTTCAAATAAGTGTCCAATCTTTCCACATTTAAAACAAAAACTAGAAATTTTTTCATATTCTAGTTTTTGAAAGAAACGTCCTTCCATTCCTTCTACCCAAATTCCTAATGGGAGTTGCTTGTCAAGGGCTACATGAATACAAACTCTAGCAAATTCCCTTTTGCTCCATTGGAACATATTGCCATCAAAAAATAAGGGAGTACCAACCATAGAAGCAATACAGTTATGTTAATGTCATCCCAACAATAAAGAGGTAAGTGGGGCATTCTTACCCATATTGGTGATGATAAACCTTTTAGCAAAGTAGGTGAGAAATCAACATCCCACTTATTTAGCCCAACAATATGTCCACGAAGATACCACAAACCACCTGATAATACACCTTCCATGGCTTCCATAGAGGAAAAAGAACATAACACCCAGCCTAGACCGAGACTGGTTAAGTGATATTTTCCAAACTGAGACCATTGCTAGCGAAGCTCATCTGCAATAACATACATTGGGCAGCTGCTTCCAAACACTTTTACCACAATTGAATTATGAAAATTATCAGAATTTATTTTAACAGATGGATGAAAAAGCTTAACAGCTTGCCCATCATCTGACAGGATAGAATCATCTCTAATAAAATTAACTTTGATATTTGGACGCTTCTCCAAGGGATTTGCTTCCTTCTCTTTAAAGAGATTCAATGCTTCTTCTTGATAATTTCTACAATCAGCATGTATTCCGATGTTCACATTCTCCAGAATAGAACATTCTCTATTATTGACATTTCCAAAACCTTTAATAAAAAGATTCATCTTTGAAGACGAAGAGGCTTCAAAGTCATTAGATCTGCTTGCCACATTAACATTATGAATCAGCTTTGGAGTTTTAAATTGCACATCATCTAGAATTTCCTTTCCTCTACCAGCTACAGAGATGATTTCTTTACAAAATTTTCATTTGGTTCTTTGATCACTAACGGACCAGGCGCGCTAACTTTCTGGATCAGAAGTTGAGACGAAGATCTCAGTTGATTTCTTTGATTATCTGGTGGAGATGAATAGGATCTTCTGACCGCCAATTAAGCCACCGGCATGAACGGGAAATCTGCAAAAAATCGCTGGAGCAAACTATTTGAAAATTCCAACTTTTTATCTCTAGAAATTCTCACAACTTCTCTCTCTAGAAATTTTCTCTCTATCAATTAATGAGTTAATACTGGCTAATCTAAAATATTCTTTTAAAGAATTGAAATTTTATAGTATTTGCATCATAAACTTATTTTCTTAGTTTTTTTTTTTTACTCTGACTTTAAATCAAATTATAATGAGATTTAGATAAGGAGATTTTTTTTGTTCTGATAAGATATTTGTCTCATAATTATAATTATTAAAAAAATGTAACCTTCTTTACTTTTATTTTCTTGTTCAATGTGTTATTTTTATTGTTATATATAGGATTTTGTTTTGTATTTTATTTTTCCTTATAAGAGAAATTTTTTTCTTTTATTTGGAAAATACTCACACAAGCTAAGATTTATTGATTTAGGTTAAGGAAAGAACATAATGTCACAAGATAGACAAAGAGTGCCAAATTTGAAAAGAGACACAAAATGAGCTCAACCTAAAAATAGGCACAATGATCTCCAAATAAAATCAAAGATGTGCAATGTTTGCCAAAATTAAAATGAGGCACAAAATGAGCCCAAAATATATTTAGTTATTTCCTCTATATCTCTAATTCTTAGAAATATATATACATTTGACAATAAACTTCAATTATTAAATTTGAATCAATATGATTTTTATTTAATTTTAGCTATAATTATTCTTTTTCAGATTTTTGCTCTGTAGAACGAACATTGAATTTGATCACCTATTCTTATATTTTTATTTTTTATTTTAAAATATGAGTTTAAAAAGAGTTTTTGCTTCAGGAATTTAATATTGTCTTGCAGATTTTTAAATTTATGTTCCTTATTAGCTTTTTAGATCTGTCAATACTAGCTTCATATTCAAACAAATTTTTATTTTCTTTCCTTTTTTTGTTGATGTCAAAAGGGGGAGGTTATTGTTTGTTTGAAGTCTTATGGTTTGCATTTTTTTTTTTGTGTTCTTGTTTTGTTTTTAAGTTTTTGATTTTTTGTTCTATATCAAAATGCTCTCAGGGGGAGTTTATTTTTTGGTCTTTATTAATGGTAATGGTTTTCTTGTAATTTGTGTTGTACTAATTTGTTTTGTGTTTATTTTTAAAAATCAAAATTAAAAAGAGGGATGAAATTTTATTTATCCCCATGTTTTTTAGTTTTCATTCATTTAGGGGGACTTTAAGAGAAAAGAATTTTATTTTATTATTTAAATAATAATTTTTTCCCAATCATTAAAAAGGGAGAAATTATTGTAAATTAGTAATCAAGATTGAGATTGTGATTTTTTATGATAACAAAATATTATTGTTATGATTTTATTATTTTTTTTTCTAACATATAATGGATATTTTTGGTTGTTTCTGTGAGTACTAATATTTCAGTGAAATCATATACTACTCCAAATTGCTGAAGACTTCAAAACTAGATAAAATAGGATTTTATGTAAAAGAGACTGTATATCTTTGGTTTTATTTCTTGAGTCTGAGCAAGTATAATTTTAATTTGGTAACCATGCACACACATAAGAAGAGATTAATACTTTTTTAATTGATCATATTGTACGATATATAATTGTACTATACAATTTGACTTAGTTTTTCTCAAGAATATGGTTATGCAAATCATGGCTTGATTTTCTTAACTGATCGTATTGTATGATGTCAAGTCATATAAATGACTAGTAGTGTACAAAATTTTGTTCGTACCATATCGTACTATATGAACTTGATCATTTTTGAACTGTTTATATTATATGATATGCAGTCGTACAAATGACTAATAGTGTATAAATTTTGGTTTGTACCAAATCTTACCATACAAACTTGTTCATTTTTTGAATTGATCGTACTATACATTGTCAGGTCATATAAATGACTAATTATGTACAAAATTTGGTTTGTGCCAGATCGTAATAAATGATAGATAGTATTTTGAACTGTTCGTACTGTATGATGTCAATTCATACAATAGACTGACATTGTACGAAATCAAGTTCATACAAAATCAAGTTCATACTTGATCGTACCATATAAATTTGTTCATTTTTGAACTATTCATACTATACAATACCAAGTCGTATATATGGCCCATAATATATGAAACTAAGTTCATCCTAGTTTGTACTAAATGAAGCCATGATTTTTGAACTGCTCGTACCGAACGATATAGGATTGTACAATACGAATCATCGACTGTTCTCTTGAAAAATTCAGTTTTTAGATAGGTTTTCATGTGCTTTCTATAAATAAAGTCCTAAAACTATCATCCCAATCCTTTGCTTCAAAATTTCTCTTGAGAATGACTATTGGCAGTGTTGGAGAGAGATTTTGAGATTTGAGAGTGAGAGATCTAGTGAGAGGGAATTACGAGGGATTCACAAGTTTACTCAAAGTGAGGATCTCTTTATACTTCTTGCAATTTTCTCTCAATTTCATTGGAGTCTCTTGAGAGAAGATCTTCAAGACTGGATCAAAGTTTTCTGCCTTCACCAGGAGTGTGAAAAAGAATTGATGGTTCTCTGCCTTCTCTAGTTGGTGAGAAAGGACGTGTAGGTACTCTGCTTTCACCAAATGGGTGAAAAAGGATGCGAAGGTATGCTGCCATCACTTGGAGAGTGTAAAATGTGATGGTTATCTACCGCACCGTGTTAGTAGAAGAGAGTTTTATAAGGGCTTCTCCACCTTATTATGGGGGCAAAAAGAGAGTCATTATTGTTTAGTGCAATATCAGAAGGAGTCTCTAAGGAGTGGATGTAGATCTAGCTGGACCGAACCACTATAAAATTTGGTGTTCTTCTGTTATTTTTTTTTTCCTACATTTTATTTCATTGCTTTTTATATTTGTGGTTAAAAGATTATCCATGAAAATCATTTCTATAAATATCTGCATATTTCAAGATTAGTGTTTTAATTTTCTAAAAAGATTCTAAAGAGGTTTCCCAAAATCTAAGAAAAATTTTAAATAACTAATTCACTTCCCCCTTTTAGTTAGCCTTGTGACAGTTCTATAAGGTCTAACAACCTACACAAACTTTCACATGCAACTACTAAACAAAGTGCATTGCGCAGGTCAAAGTGTGTAAACATGTATGATTATATAGAAAACTAAAAATAAGTAAACATATAAATAGAATATGTCCTTTGAGCAAGGCATTTGTAAGCATACTAAAATAATCACCTTCCTAGCCTAAGCTAAAGTCAATTGTCCTAACAAACCATTTATAGTATGTGATAAATAGAAGAAGAAGATGAAGAACCAACCAACACTTCTTTGAAAGAATGAGATTTCCCCTCAGAAAGAGAGGAAGTCGACGGGTTAGATGACGACAAAGTCGTCATCTCCCAGAACCCAAAAATCGGAAAAAAACCTCAAATGAGGTCAACAATAGTAGTTAGTGGAATTCTTATGGAGAGGACATAGGGAGTGGACATAGGTCATGTTGATTGAACCACAATAAAAATTCTACTTTGCTTCTTTCTTTTCTGCATTACATTACTTTTTGCATATTTTGATTTGATGGTTAGAATTACTCTATATTGGAACAAAAATTTTTTCAAAAAATAACTAAAATTTTCCTTGTGATAAATTTAATTTTTGTTGAAAATGTTATATTAAGTTCCCTTACCTCAAACTTATTTTAATATAATATTAAAAAATCAAAATTTTAAAATCAATAAATTATTTTACTTATGCTATTACTCTGTTGAAATTATTGTAACAAATTTTCAAAGATTTTTTTTTTTTTTTTAATTCATCCAATTCATCTCACCTCTTGGCTATGCTTAGTCACTTTCACTTTCCATCCAACAATTGGGTTAGGCTGAAAGTATTTACTAATAAATATTGTTATAGGAATAATCATATAAGCATTCATAGCACATGGTGTAATTTTAAGAAAATTAAGGGTGATTTGAATTCCAATATATATAGTTGGAAAGTATGGAGCTTTAAAGGTGATAGAAACTATATCAATTTGAATAGAAGAATCAACTTGAACAAGTATCTAATTTTAATACGACATTCAAGATTTATATCTTGTGGATTATAATTCATATCATTTTAATTTGGCTCACAAGAGTTATTAATTGACATTTTATCCCTCAAACGTTTCAGTGAATTCCCAACTTCTATAACTTTTTCATGAAATTAATTTATGCATTAACCAACTCTCTCATAGCATCATTAATAAAGATAAAATATTAGTAAATTGAGACATCTTGTTATTTTTCAGGCAGTTGCTGGGTCGTGGTAGAAGAGCTCACACATTATGGGCCCAAATAAGAGCTCATCTAAAGATCAACAAATTTAGCTCTACAAAGGATACAACAAGAAGCCACCTCCTATGTGAATAATTCGAGATCCTAGCAAATCGTTGAACTCACCACTCAAACTTAACAAGGAACTTACCATCAATCTGCTCGCATCTCTACCATAGTGGGGGAAGGTCATTGTTCTCGCCATTGCCTCAACTACAAGAAAAGGGGGCTTATTCAAGAGCTTTCGGCTAGCCCTTCCTCGATCAACAAGTTATGGAGCTACTCTACCTTACAACATAAGTTTACTTGCTTCTCCTTTTACAAGGCAAACCAGAGATCCAACAAAAACCCGGAATGGACTACTGAGTACCCACCATCATCAATCTCCTTTGTTCAAAACTCACCAACATACTCACTTAGACTAGCTCATTTATACGTACTTGATACTATTGAGCTCGCCCAATAGCAGATGAATTAAGCTTGAGGGTCACATCAGATGGCAACCAGCTAGATGGTAACATATGTATATGGCTGTCTGTATAGTCCTAGTCATTGCATTTTAATTTCATTTTACTCATGAAGCCATTCTTGCATGTTCTCAAAACCCTATAAATAAATGGTGAAAAAGAATATTTTTTTAATGTTTTGCATTTTTTTTGTACTCAGTAATACTTATATAATATATGTTGGAGCTAATGCTCCCTCTCTCTCCCCTCTCTCTCTCTCTCTCTCTCTCTCTCTCTCTCTCAACAATTTCTTAGTCAAACTCATAGAGCTTGCCTGCAATATTGGTCACATATCGCCCACAAATATATTTGAATTCAACAGTTGTTACTTATAGGGGTCGCAATAGCTTAAAGAAATTAACATCTCGAATTTATTTTTTTCATGATTGGTATATATATTGAAGCCTTTGTCACTAATAATGGATTAACTTCTACTCTTTGTAGCATGAGTCTGATAAAGTTTGTATCCAATAGACATTTTTTGGGTGACTATTGGAGGCCGTCACTATCCCTTAGGGTGCCAGAATGTTATGAAATTGATTTGCTAGATTCATCCTTTTAAAACATTTTATCATACAATAATTTTATTGGATTCTGAAAAAACAATTAAAAAATTAATTTTTAATAACTTTTGAATATAAAAAATTATAAGATATAGATATTAAAAAAATAATTGAAAAAATTCTAGCGCCGAACACTAATCAGACGTTTTCTGAGATACCTATACGGTTGCATCCAATTTGAAAAAAAGTAACCAGCTCAATAGACGATTACACCCATAGGCGTGGCGAGCAAGGAACGACGAGCATTCTATCGGTACGCCCTACACCGCGTGCCCCGAGGCGATGCGCCGAAGCTGTGTAATCCGGTGGAGTAGCTGATTAGTCACCCGAACTGCAGCCTTGGACCCCGGCTCGTGGTTAGGCTAACTTTCCCGCCAACAGCCCCTTCATAATTTTTTTTTTTTAATTTTTTGATATACTTTGGTTTTGAGGGTCAAGCGGAAGACTTTACTCTCTCTCTCTCTCTCTCTCTCTCTCTCTCTCTCTCTCTCTCTCTCTCTCTCTCTCTCTCTCTCTCTCTCTCTCTCTTCTGATTCCTCGCTTCGCTGTCGGCGCTGCTCCTGTTTTACTTAAGCACAGAGCTCGCTGTTACTCCGCCTTCGGCCGAGCTTGAGGAATGGCGAGGCAAGTTTTATCGGTGTAAACCCTAGAATACGTCCATTGCTTAAAGATTTTTATGATTTAATCATTTTTGTTTTGGATTGTTTGGCAAACATAGGTGTTTAGGGAAAGCTTGATTGTGTGTTTGCTTTTATCGTGGAGGGTGCTATGAATAAAATGGAAATTTAAGCTTAGAGGGCTTTGCTTTTGAATTTATGAAAGTGAGGTTAAGGAAAAGACAAGAAATTAAAATATTCCAAGTCAATATCAAAATCAAGTTAAAAGTTGCTTGAATTTCATTTCTTTTCACTGTAATGTCATCCGAACATAGCCTTAGGAGCAGCTTGCCCCATTTTAAGCTATTGAAGGATGAAGGATCTAAAAGTTATAAAGTTGGATTTGATGGCTTCAGTGTTACTTTTTAGTTATGACTTTGATATGGGTCATTGGAACTTAGAGGCAGTTCAGTGTTCGTATATCTACATTTTAAAATGTCAGTGTTATTGGGTTGCAAGTGTTCTCACTCAAATAAATTTTTTTGGGGAACTTTTGAGTCAATTAAGACAAATTCACAGGTGCATCACATACACAAACTTCAAATTCAAGATCTCTCGCTCTCAACAAATAGATCAAGATGAGCTGTCTCACTCAAATATTAATTGTTTTGTTCAGTCTTTGTTGGTCAAAAGATGTCAATGCTATACATATAACAATAGCTTGATTCAGTGTTATCTCTGAATTCCAGTACACCTGTATAAGATTACAATTTTTTATATAAGCAATTGTTTATTTGATGAAAGTAAAATCACCTGAAACAACAACACTTTTTCTTGAGGCCCTTGCTCTTCGAAACTACAGCAAGAGCGTAAGGTTCTGCTGTTGCGAAAATCATGAACATCTGCATTTTTTGTTTACTTGCTTCTCCTTTTACAAGGCAAACCAGAGATCCAACAAAAACCCGGAATGGACTACTGAGTACCCACCATCATCAATCTCCTTTGTTCAAAACTCACCAACATACTCACTTAGACTAGCTCATTTATACGTACTTGATACTATTGAGCTCGCCCAATAGCAGATGAATTAAGCTTAAGGAGGGTCACATCAGATGGCAACCAGCTAGAGGGTAACATATGTATATGGCTGTCTGTATAGTCCTAGTCATTGCATTTTTATTTCATTTTACTCATGTAGCCATTCTTGCATGTTCTCAAAACCCTATAAATAAATGGTGAAAAAGAATATTTTTTTAATGTTTTGCATTTTTTTGTACTCAGTGAAACTTATATAATATATGTTGGAGCTAATGCACCCTCTCTCTCTCTCTCTCTCTCTCTCTCAACAATTTCTTAGTCAAACTCATAGAGCTTGCCTGCAAGATTGGTCACATATCGCCCACAAATATATTTGATTTCAACAGTTGTTACTTATAGGGGTCGCAATAGCTTAAAGAAATTAACATCTCGAATTTATTTTTTTCATGATTGGTATATATATTGAAGCCTTTGTCACTAATAATGGATTAACTTCTACTCTTTGTAGCATGACTCTGATAAAGTTTGTATCCAATAGACATTTTTTGGGTGACTATTGGAGGCCGTCACTATCCCTTAGGGTGCCAGAATGTTATGAAATTGATTTGCTAGATTCATCCTTTTAAAACATTTTATCATACAATAATTTTATTGGATTCTGAAAAAACAATTAAAAAATTAATTTTTAATAACTTTTGAATATAAAAAATTATAAGATATAGATATTAAAAAAATAATTGAAAAATTCTAGCGCCGAACACTAATCAGACGTTTTCTGAGGTACCTATACGGTTGCATCCAATTTGAAAAAAAGTAACCAGCTCAATAGACGATTACACCCATAGGCGTGGCGAGCAAGGAACGACGAGCATTCTATCGGTACGCCCTACACCGCGTGCCCCGAGGCGATGCGCCGAAGCTGTGTAATCCGGTGGAGTAGCTGATTAGGCGCTGATTAGGCGCTGCTTAGTCACCCGAACTGCAGCCTTGGACCCCGGCTCGTGGTTAGGCTAACTTTCCCGCCAACAGCCCCTTCATAATTTTTTTTTTAATTTTTTGATATACTTTGGTTTTGAGGGTCAAGCGGAAGACTTCACTCTCTCTCTCTCTCTCTCTCTCTCTCTCTCTTCTGATTCCTCGCTTCGCTGTCGGCGCTGCTCCTGTTTTACTTAAGCACAGAGCTCGCTGTTACTCCGCCTTCGGCCGAGCTTGAGGAATGGCGAGGCAAGTTTTATCGGTGTAAACCCTAGAATACTTCCATTGCTTAAAGATTTTTATGATTTAATCATTTTTATTTTGGATTGTTTGGCAAACATAGGTGTTTAGGGAAAGCTTGATTGTGTGTTTGCTTTTATTGTGGAGGGTGCTATGAATAAAATGGAAATTTAAGCTTAGAGGGCTTTGCTTTTGAATTTATGAAAGTGAGGTTAAGGAAAAGACAAGAAATTAAAATATTCCAAGTCAATATCAAAATCAAGTTAAAAGTTGCTTGAATTTCATTTCTTTTCACTGTAATGTCATCCGAACATAGCCTTAGGAGCAGCTTGCCCCATTTTAAGCTATTGAAGGATGAAGGATCTAAAAGTTATAAAGTTGGATTTGATGGCTTCAGTGTTACTTTTTAGTTATGACTTTGATATGGGTCATTGGAACTTAGAGGCAGTTCAGTGTTCGTATATCTACATTTTAAAATGTCAGTGTTATTGGGTTGCAAGTGTTCTCACTCAAATAAATTTTTTTGGGAAACCTTTGGGTCAATTAAGACAAATTCACAGGTGCATCACATACACAAACTTCAAACTCAAGATCTCTCGCTCTCAACAAATAGATCAAGATGAGCTGTCTCACTCAAATATTAATTGTTTTGTTCAGTCTTTGTTGGTCAAAAGATGTCAATGCTATACATATAACAATAGCTTGATTCAGTGTTATCTCTGAATTCCAGTACACCTGTATAAGATTACAATTTTTTATATAAGCAATTGTTTATTCGATGAAAGTAAAATCACCTGAAACAACAACATTTTTTCTTGAGGCCCTTGCTACTCGAAACTACAGCAAGAGCGTAAGGTTCTGCTGTTGCGAAAATCATGAACATCTGCATTTTTTGTTTACCTGAAAATGTTGTTGTTGAAGATGGGGTTGGAAATTTTTATTTTATTTTGAATAGAGCTGAAAATAAATCAACGCTAAAAATGGAAAGACTTATGCAAAATAGAAAAGTTCTATTACAAATGGATTATTTGATAGACAAGAAATGCTACTCAATTTCAATTGCTCACAACTTTGGGGCATATAAACATAAACAATCTGCATAATGCTTTCCTCATGTCTAGCTCATCCTACATAACTGTTCATCCTCCTTTCTTGGCTACGGTCATTCCTCTCCATATAGAATTTAATGGTATGAAAATAAGACATTTTGACAGTTTTTTAAGAAAAAAAGGAGCTTTTGTGGGGCAAAGTGTAAGAAGGAGATTGAAGGAGAAATGGGGGAGAAGGGATGTAAAACAAAAGGAAAAACTTGCACGTCGTGGATGACTTTGTCATTGGAACTATCAAAGAATAGAGATTGTTGATGGTGAAGTTTGCATATTGGATATGCCAACAATAAGAATGATTTGGGTAAATGCTATAAATGTTGGTGATCATCACAATTATGAATATGAGATTTGGGAGATAATAGTGAGATGTCATGACTTTTAAGTGCCACTCAATTTGAACATGTAGAGGTCTTTGAAGTATGTCACACTTGTCACTTATGAATTGTTATCTCAAAACAAAATAGCATAATATTATAGATTTTAATAAACCAACTAATTACCTTTTAGAGTAGGATAAGTGAAAGAGTAGTCATTGTTCAAAATGTGGCTATAAGTTTAACATCGTATATATGACTTTTTTCAACTATGACTAGATTTTTAAGCTTCATTTTAGGTCCTCTATGATGTGTGGAAGAGATGATATTGTTGTTATTTTCTTATCTTTGAATGCCTTATTAATACAAAGGTATGACATTTGTGATTTCATCTTAGATCATGTCTATCCTATTTATCTTTTTCATGTAGCTCATGCCTTATAAAATGTTATTTTCCTTATGTGTAAGGGGCTGTTTGGTTGCCTGCAAAAGGAGTGTAAAGTATTTTAAATGCAGGATTTTTGAGAATATTGATGTTTGGTTTGAAGTAAAATAAATATAGTGTAATATTTTGGTCATTTGGAATTCACAATCTAGTTCATTTTTGATGTATTTGGAATTCCTCATATTTGGGTGAGCTCAAATATACTGGAAATTCATTGCAATTGCTGTTGGTTGCTGCCCGCTGCCGCCATGTGCCGACCGTTGACCACCGCCGGCCACCCCGATTGCCACCTCCATCAGCCACCACAATCCTCTGCCTCATGCCATCTCCCGCCGTCAGCTGTCACTGAGCACTTCTACCAGCTGATACTATCGTTGCCCACAACCGCTATCCACCATCGCAGTCGTTGGCCACTGACTACCACCACTGAGCATGGTTTAGAAGCTTTAAAACACTATCCTATAGGTTAGGTTTAACTTAGGGAATTCATTTTAAGAAACTTTAGGGCATTTGGGGTATTTTAAGGTGTTTAGGGTTTGACCATGATTCAAGGTTTGACTATGGTTTGGATTGAGCTTCGGAAGTGTCTAGTTTTAACTTAAGAACATTTATAATCCAATGCCAAGTTTTAGGGTGGCTAGGTTGACCAAGAAATTAATGTGGAAAGGCTTTAGGACATAAAAGCATTTTAGGAAAAGTTAGGTCAAACTTGGTCAACCAAAGTTGACCATATCAAGCCCCACGCCAACCCAACAATTAATAGTCGATGCAGAATGCAATAAGGGGATATTGAAAAATATTTTCCAGTACACTTCAATGCAATTCATGCCCTTTAAAGTATACTATTGTAAAACACATCATAACTTAAAATATTAAACACATGCATAAGCTGTCCAAAGTTTCATTTCAAAAAATTTTCATGTATAGAACAGCTATAGAAAAAAATCAAAACATTTAAATTTTAATAGACTACTAACTTCCATCTAGACCTTCATTACAATGACAAAAATAAATTTAAAATAACAACTAAATGTTGCCCTATTCTGGTTGAAATCTAGTTCATTTTTGAGATTACACTGCCTCTATAGCTTGTAGGCTTTATAGCCTGTAGGCCTTTTTTCATAGCTCGTAGGCTTTTTTATATAAGTTACACTGTGGGTTGCACTGCCCCTACTTGCCTGTCACCTAACATGATATTTTCTTAGGCTTATCTAATTGTTATTTTTGCCTATATATGTTATTTGTCCCTCAACTATGTATAAGTTTATATATTCAAATGAATCAATATTGTTGTACATTATATAAGTGTATAAGAAAATTTAACTGGATGGTTTACATGTCTCAAATTAGAATTTCTTCCTTGTCAAATTTGGGTTTTACAATTCTTTTCTTATTAGAATTTCGTCCTTGAAATTCGCCTTGTTTATACTTTGTCAAATAATTGAGGGAATTTCTATCTTATATTCACTTCTCTTCTAGGTAGTCTCTTTCATTGATCTATGCTTCCATTTTATTTTCACATATAGATTTGTTATGCTCCTCATTTTACAAACATCAAATTCTAAGATCTTCTCAGGTTCCTCTGAATATGTTAGTTCACTATGTATCTCAATGTCATCATGTGGAATCCTCCGATGATCATCTATCACTCACCCTTTAAGCATAAATATATGAAATATATTGTGTAAATCAGACATATCTTGATGCAATAAAAAAAATACAATTAAGATTGCAAATAAAAAGTCTTCCTTAAAACATAAACATAACAAACTTACAAACATATAGCTTATATTAATTTAGAGAAGAAGGATACAAGTGAGGCGGGAACCATGGATAGAGAAGAAGAGGTTAGAAGTCCAAGATGAAATATAAGAGGAGAAGGGGAAAGAAGACTTAGCTCGTAAGCTAAAAAATCCACAGGTTTTAACATTCCAAACATTTTCACACCAAAAACCTTCTTACAACAACAACAAACAACCCCTATATATAGGGAAAAGTCAATAAATGCAGGAAATAAATACACCTTTTATCCAATCACTAGGAACACGTAAAAATAACAACAAAAGCCAAGGGACAACAACCAAGAGGGGGGAAATCGAAGTAAACATCACATAGGAATTCCAAACAGCACATAAGGAAGTCTAAACATCACACAAGGAAGTATAATCAGCACATACAACACCTAGGGAGTAGCAAGCAACACATAGGAATTCCAAACAACACAGGGAAGTCTAAACAACGCACAAGGAAGTATATTCAATACTTACAACTCTAGGGAATAACGAACAACACATAGGAATTTCAAACAATACCTTGATCGCATCAATTCTCCCATGGTGGAGAATTCTCATCTTTTGATGAGATCGCTCTCAAACTTCTATCATGCGGAGACTGAGCTATATCCAACTTTTGTGCAAGAACCGCATACCTTCTTTGAATAATTTATTTTTCCTGATTAAATTGGGCTTGAAGTTGACTCTTTCACTTCTCATATCTTTTAGCGCACAAAAACATTTTTTCTTGAATTTTGTATAGCTTATTCTGGATTGGATTGGTAGAATTTCTTTGGGACGGGACCCATTTGCTTGTTGGAATTTGGACTTTAAGATCACTTGGTTGATTTTCATCAACAATAGGTTCTATTACATCATGATTGTCCATTTTTATTTTAATTTTGTCTAAAGAAAAATAAAGGAAGACACATTAAAACCTAAGCCTCTGATACAAAATTGATTCAATAAAAAAAAGCACAATTAAGATTACAAACAAAAAGTCTTCCTTAAAACATAAAATATAACAAACTTATAACCATAAATCACTTAAAATAGCAATTTGATGATGTGAGGGTCCCCTTTTGTATTGATAGATGTTTATTTGGATGACTTGAATTTATCACTTAGCAATTGTATTTCCTACTTGATTGTATGTTTTTTAACTTAAATTTTGATTCCTTATATTTTAGTTTAGATTCAATTCCAAATGGCTCATTAAAGTTCAAGTTCTTATATTCATGTTGAGTGCAAGTCTGGTTCGAGTTTGAGTTTGAGTCTAAGTCCAACACTATTTGATCGAATTTGATTTAAAATTGATTTTATGTTTGAATTATGTTCAAATTAATTTCAATTTTTTTGTCCAAGTCACTTGTTGTTTATTGAAAATTTCGGCAGCCTCCCGGCGTCCCCTCCCCACGAAGGGAGGTAGGGGAGGGCACTTGCCCTTTTGGCTCGACTCGACAAGATCAAATCGATGGCGAGGAGCTCGGTAGAGCGAATCAATCTCTTTAATAGTCTTCAATGATCCTTGTTGAGCATGTGTTGATTATGTGACTTATTTTAATTATAAAAGACATTTTATTCCTCTTTAAAATCCGACAGCCTTCCGGTGCCCCTCCCCTCACAGGAGGTTGGGGAGGGCACTTGCCCTTTTTAGCTTAACCCAACCGGATCAAATCGATGACGAGGAGTTAGGGAGAGCGGATTGATCTCGATATAATCTTTGATCCACTCGGCCGGATCAGATCGACGGTCAAGGGCTTCGGGGGACCGAATCAACCCCGGGACTTCCTTCAAATCTTCTCCTGCTGTGATATTATTTGATTAATTTTGTTTAATTTTATTTTGAATTATTTTTATTCCCTCAAAAATTTGGCAGCCTTCCGGCGCTCTCTCCTTGTGAGGGGAGATTGGGAAGGGCACTTGCCCTTTTGGCTCGACTCGATTGGATCAAATCAACAGTGGGGAGTTTGGGGGAGCGAATCGACCCCAAAAAGAGTCTTCAATCCCTCGGCCGGATCAGATCGATGGCCATGGGCTTCGGGGGATCGAATCAACCCCAGGACTTCCTTCAAATTATCTTGTTGTTTTGGTAATAATTTAAAAATTTCTTCTCCCCTTTTTTATTTCATCTTATCTTCTTGTAATATATATATATATTACAATATAATATATTATTATAATATAACATAATATAACATATATAATAATATAATATAACATATATATGATTGTTATATATATTATAATATATTAACAGAGAGAGGGAGGAAGAGGATTGAGAATGAGGCGGAGCAATGGCTAGGGTGCGGGTCGAACGAACGTCGGGTTGGCGTGCTTTGGCCGGAGTAGGTGGTGGCAGGAGTCAGGCCTACGGTAGGCTGAAGAGCTTTAGTTCCTTGCGGCTAAGGTCGGTCGTGTTGGATGCAAGCATATCGACGAATGCGGCAAGGAATAGATTGGAGTTGGGTCAACGGTGATCGCAAGCCTAGATCAAAGGCTGGAGTTGGCAGGGCGGCTCAGAGATGGAGGCGACGATGGCAGGCCAACGAGCTCAGTTGGCTAGGGCAAAGCAACGAACGAGGGCACATGTACGATTTCCGGACTCTTCCCTTGCGTGCGTGAGTTTCTATGTGCCTAAGAGTTCTAATAGGGTGTATTTCTGTTTTGTGTCATGTGTGTGGGTGGTTATGCGAGGAGTGGGGAGCAGTTGAGTGTGATCGTGCACCGGTCGTGGGTCTCCAACAATTAGAGGTCAACAAAATGATAAACAACATTTCCAACTCTTTGAATAATTTTGGATGGCCCAATATATCTTGGACTTAGTTTTCTTTCTTGGCCAAACCTAGAAAAGCCTTTCAGAGGTCTAACATTCAAAAACACAAATTCTCCAAATTTGAATTCATTCATTTTATGTTTGTGCTCATAGTACTTTTGTTGACTATCTTGAGCTGCCTTGAGTCTATCCTCGAGCTATATTATTTTCTAACTAGTTTGATCCACCAATTGTGGCCTTAACAATTGTCTTTTTCCAACTTCCACCCAATACAGAGGAGTTCTACATTTTCTTCATACAATGCTTCATATGGAGCCATTTGGATGCTAGATTGCTAGCTATTACAAATAAGTAAATTCTATCAAAGGCATGCGATCCTTTCAGCTACAACTAAAATAAAAAACACATAATCTCAGCAAGTCTTCTAGTAGTTGAATAACTTTTTCCAAATGGCCATCATTTTGTGGATTAAATGTGGTACTGAAATTCAATTTAGTACCCAAACTTTCATGAACACCATTCCACAGTCGGGATGTAAATCAACCATCTTTGTCTGATGCAATAACTCTAGGAGTCCCATGTAATATGATAATTTCCTTCGTTGCAAAAAATTATTTTATATAACAACTTGGCTCTCAGCCTTTCCCTACACAACTCAACTTTTCTACTTGCTTAATTGCCCATCTTTCTTTAATTTTAACATCTTTGTCTATATCTACCCTTTGTCTACTTAATGATTTCTGCATTGTTGTCAAAACCACTAGGCACTCTTAAGATAATATCACTACCCAATGTTTAAAGCACTGTAGATCACATTAGGTGCTTGCCTAAATGAAGCAAGGCATTGAAAATAAATTTGTATTCCCTTTTGTATGATCGATTGTCCTCTTTATCCTAACTCAAAAGCTAGGGCTGTGCCTTCGGATAAGGATTGAAGCTTTATTGTACCATTTCACTTAATATGCCTATTTTAATTATGAAGACTTTTAAACAGTGTAAAATATTAATCATCATAATTTTGATTATCTTGGAAAGAATTAATAAATTTTAAGTTTTGTTACATTTCAAACTCCATAATCTTGCTAAATAATTTTAATCAAAGCATCCAAAGACAATTTAAAAACTTGCAAGGTTAGATTACCTTAAATTTGTAGCATTCAAAACTTAGGAATAATTTAAGCTTCTTTGATATGTATTCCATTTGTGTTTTAGTGCTTGCATTCTTATCTATAATTGGATAATAAGCCGTTCATCACTTTCCATCTTTTCGTGAACTCATCATCTTTCTTCCATAGGATTTGATATTCTAGAACTAGTATCTTTTACACTTGCATATGGTTTTACTTATTTTGTGTTATTTATTTTTGTTTATTCAACTTTTAATATCTTTTCACATCACCCCATATCAAATTATCATAATGGAACACTAAATCATATTCCAATTACTAGCACGCATCTCTCCAATAAAGATAATTTTACCTCATTGTCAAACACCTTAGGGAATGTCCTGGGCAATTCCTAAGTATTGACACTCAATTGGATGTACAAGGTACCAGTCTGGGCACCTAGAAAAGCACTTCGATTGCCTTATTTTCAACTTCACAATTTAAATTTCCAATATGAGAAAAAATAATTTAGTTTTTTTTTTCATATTTTGTTTTTCATTAAGCCAGATTTCAATATTCTTGCACTAGCGACTTTATTATGATTAAAACCTTATTCTTCAGATATTACGTAAATAACTTTATTCTTTGTTCCTAATTCTAAGATGAATTTGGCTTTAAAAACTATATCAATGTATGTTTAATGCTCCCATATATTTCCAAGATTTTATCAGTCTTTGGTTCATGAATGCATTGCTTCTATCTCGCTACTGTTATCTTTGATGACTAGCTGTTGGCAAAACAATATTCAAATTGCAATGAGAAGCAGATTCAAGGATATTTGTTGTAGATTTGTTGCTTCTATCTTGTTATAAATTTATTTCTTTGAAATGTTCTAGAACTTTAATGTTACAATGTTCTGTGGGACTGTTTTAATGCTTATATATATAATGTCTTGTTATCTGATTACGACCTCAGCATAGCATTCAATTAATGAAGACTTCACCAAAAATATTATTCCTTATTATCTGTTCTTTATAGAGCGTGGCTTATAAATAGTCGTGGAATTGCCAAAAAAGTGAAGAATGCAGCCCTCTATTCTAACTATCAAATCAGAGACCTTGGAACTGAAGCAAATCGTGAATGTCCGAATTGCAAGTATGTTATTGATAATAGTGATGTAAGTCTCCTTGATGCCCATTCATTAGTTTTTGAACTTTTTCACATTCTATAAATGGTATATAGCTACAAATTGGTTGTTTCTTTCAATTCATCCCATTATAGAAGAACATTTACTTATTTGCTAATTCTTTCAACAGCATTCTTCATCTTGTCTTCTAACTATTTAAATTACACAATTATATAACTAAAGCTAAATGAATTTGACAGTAAAAATTAAGTGTGCGTAAGTAATATTCTACACAAGGTTAACTAGGTGTATGGTTATATAAATAAGATATGCATATGTGATGTAACGGGCAAGCTCAATCAAAGTAGATTCACACAACAATATAAGTTATATCAATCAAGTTTCCTTACACCAATGTTGCAAAGACATGCTAGGTAATAGTGATATATAAAATAATTGATCTAGCAAAGAGAGCTTTAGATAATGGGAGCACTTAACATAAATTCAACTTTATATGAGTAAACACGTGGATATGTATATTACTTATCACAAGAATAATTAATCTAGGCAATTATAAATATGTAAACAGGTACAATGTAAGTAATATGAAGCTATGAAGAATTAAACATATGAAAGATTTTTATGTGATTCGGCCTCCCAAAGTCCACACGTGTCCATGCCCAGCTACCAATCCAAATAGGATTCTACTAACTAAATCAAAAGCTTTATTCAATGGGGTAAACCCTCAAGTAAACCAAGAGAAGAAACTTAAGAAAAAGTATGTGTTTCTAATACGCACTCAATAAACAATCAAACATATATATAAAGTCAATTACATAAGAGTATTGTACAACACAATTTTTACATCTAAGAAACGAAACATTGGCAGGTGAGTTGTCTTCCTTATACAACTCAATTATAATTATTTATTCGGCCCGTGGGTGTTCAAGCTTCGGCTTATGATACATCCATGGCTTCAATTTGGGGTTCATCCTTTTGTTCATCATTCTTATAGTCGAGTCTCATTGGTCCATATAACTTCTTAAATTTATTACTTATACTTGAAAAATAAAAAAAGAATTTGATCCTATAATTTAAGTATTAGGAAATATATAAGATAAAAATATCATCACATAGGTTGCTTAGCATTGAAAGTGTCAAGCTAGCTTCTATTTTATTGGTCATGCCTGTATAGTACTTGTAAATAGGGCCTACAAACAAACTTTATTAGATGATAATAATTTAATAAATTTTTTTTAGACATGTTTACCTATATGAAAAAACACTTATAGGTAAATGTCTCGAATACAAACAATCCAATATATAATATGTCAAACATCTAAATCATATGCGCATAAAAAAAAAAATCTAGTCTTAGGATGCTTCGATGGTTGTACATCTAAGCATGTGCTGGCTTGTATGATCTGTCATATTATGATTAGATATTTTGTTTAATTATGGAATAGGAAGTGATTTAAATTTTAAGTTAGGAGTGGTTTCACTTTAAGTTATAAATAATGTAAACATGTTATTTGATTTTTAGACATGTTTAATATTTTTAGAGGGTTATGAAGAATACATGGAATAATCATTACTTGTTATGAGGCTAGTTTGTGTCATTGAATCTTAAAATTCAAAGATATGTACTTTCAAGTTTTGGGGGTAAAATGATCCATCTTTATATAAAAAAAATCTATGCATATTTTAAGAATTTTAATGAATTTCATTAGTGTTTAAATAAGATAGAAGTGTTTGCTTAATAAAACAAAATAAATTGCCTTAAGGGTTGACTCAGGATTTGATGAAGTTCGGTTAATTAAGACAAATTTTAAAAGATATAAGCTTTTGATTAAGGCCTTGTTTGGGACGGCTTTCTTACTGCTTCTTAAACATCTTTCTCGTATAAAAATTTAAATTTTTATACTAGAAATATGTTTTAAGAAGCAGTAAGAAAGCCTCTCCAAATGAAGCCTAAAACTATAAGTTTGAGTTTTAATTGTCATTAGGGATGAAATCACTTGTTTTGACTAGGTGATGAAATTTTAGAGTTTGGGTCTAAATGGATAGGTTATCTATTTGATTGGGCCAAGTAGGTGGGCCTTGACTTTGAGGCCAAATGCAAGGGAGAATAGCTTTAATCTATAGCTTTTTGGGCTAGGGATTGGAAGATTTCCTATGACTTCGATGCTATAAGGAAGATGAGGGATTTCCTAGGACTTTTTAGCTCATAGTAATAAGGGATGATTTGTAATTTTAGGATTATAAATCAAGAAGAAGTCATTGGATTTTTTTAACTTTGATGAATTTTACTTGCTTGGCTTGGGTCAAGCAATGTAGGGAAACTATGATTAGAATTCTAGCTTGTGGTGAAAATCTGTTGGAGAATTTTTGTTGTCCTCAAACGGATTTCATACTTTATGATCGAGTACAACATAAGAATGATGATATATTACCCCGAATGGTAAAAATATCATTTTCTTATGAACTCAATGATAAAATTTATAATTTAACAGAGATTCCCTCATTCAATATTTGGTTGAGTGCGGTTTATTTATTTTGGGGTATAGATATCACATAGGGGCAAGCCCTTATGGTTAATTACATCTCAAGCTTTGGTGCTTAAGAATACTTTTGATTAAATTATTGGTTTTCTTTTCTTTTGAAAGTCATTTAAACATTGCCTAAATTTTGATTTTTTAAAATCTATGAAAGTTTTTTTTAAAGGGTTTTGACCTTTAAGAATTTTAAGGAAGAAGCAACGATTAAAAAAGCGGACGAGGCATCCGCATTGAGTCGTGCCTCAAGTCGAGGCGGAAGTCATGCGTATCGGGGCTTACGCCTCAAACCATCCAGCGAATCCTACGATTTTTCGCATGAGGCGTACGCATCAGAGCGTAATGCCTTGAGGCAGTACGAGGCACTGCCTCGAATTTTTTTCCTTGGTATATATGTAAATACGATGCAATCGATTCGTGTTCGCGTATTCGCGTATAGGATTAGGGTTTCCTGTTAGAATTGAAAGGCAAACTGGAGGCGAAGCCGTGAGGGAAACAGCAAAGCCGTGAGGGAAGGAGACGAAGCCGTGAGTGCAGGAGACGAAGTCGGAAGGAGACGACGCAGGAAACAAAGCCAAAAGCAATAACGGTTTCGAAAGCAGGAAACGAAGCCGAAGTTGTGAGTGCAGGAAACATTCATGCCTCGATTTGGTCGGAAGAGCAGGTGAGCGGTGTTATGGGCCTTAACTTTGACGTGCAGTAACGAAAGCTTGAATAACTTCTGATTCGGCTTTCTTTCATTCGTCCGCTCAGTACATGCTCGGTACCGAACAGGTACATGCTCGGTACCACTCCGTTCATGCTCGGTACCGCTAGGTACATGCTCGGTACAGAGCCAGTATTGCTCGGTATTTGCTCGGTACCGAGCGGTACATGATCGGTACCACTAGGTAAACGCTTGGTACCGAGCCAATACCGCTCAGATTGAACATATACAACAAGCAGAATTTTAAAATTACTCTTTTAATAAAATTTTGTTCCGGGGTGCTCAGTATTAAGCAAGTCGAACCCTGCTAGGGGGCAGCGCCCACTTGGACCCCCGGCAGACCGGTATATTATTGTATTCATGTTGTCTTATTATTGGTAGTACAAATAATTGTTAAAATCTGTCCTATTTGATGTTGATTATTTATTTCTATAAATTATTAGCATGACTAGTGGCACAAGAAGGAAAGATCCTGCATGGAAATATGGAACTCAAGTTGAAGTGTCAGGCGAAGGTGCAAAGAAAGGATATGTTTATATGAAATGTAATTTTTGTGAGAAACACATAACTGGTGGCATCAAGAGGTTGAAGGATCATTTAGCCTGCACTCATGTCAATGTGGGACCATGTGCAAAAGTAACTAATGAGGTGAAAAAGGAATGTACATATTATTTAAAGAAGTTTGCCACCACAAGGAGGTCACACAAAGAAATATGGAAGAGATGATAGGAAACTCTTCTTACCATAGATCATAACATGAAGGTTCTAGTAGTGAAAGCCATCTAGTTTCTTCTAACCGAGACACTCGGGGTCCTATAGATAGATTTATGATAAATATTGATGACGAGGATAACATAAACACTCAGGATCTTCAGCCTCCTACAACTACAAAAGAACTCAGGAATAGAGTTTGTTTGGATATCGCCAGATTCATCTATAAAAATAGGATTCCATTTAATGTTGTTAGGAGTCTGTCATGGATCAATATGTTACGATTTGTTGAAAGCTATAGAAGAGGACTACAACTTCCAAGCATGTATGAGCTGAGGACTTGGATACTGAATGAGGAGGTTAAGACAACTTTAATAATGGTAGATGATATTAAGAAGACTTGGATTGAGACAGTAGTGACAATAATGTTAGATGGTTGGTCAGATATTCGACACAGAAGTATCATTAATTTTTTGTTCAACAATCCATATGGAACAGTTTTTCTCAAATCAGTAGATGCTTCAAGCTTTGTAAAGGATGCACAATTATTGTTTGAAATGTTGGATAAAGTTGTGGAGGAAGTGGGAGATGTCTTTGTAGTACAAATTGTTACTGATAATGCAAGTGCATACAAAACTGCAGGGAGAATGTTAATGGAGAATAAACCTCACGTTTATTGGACTCCTTGTGCTGCACATTATATTGACTTGATGTTTGAGAGGTTAGGACAGTTGCCTCAATATAAATCAGCCATATTGAATGCCAAATATGTTAGTAAGTTTATATAAAATCATTCTCGGGTACTCAGCTTGATGAGAAAATTCACTGATAAGAAAATTATTATACCTGTTGTTACAAGATTTGCTGCTATATATTTAACATTGCAGAGATTCAAGGAGTTAAGACAACCTTTGGAAGCAATGTTTGCTTCTGAAGAGAGATAAAAGTTCATGGGCCAAAAAACAAGTTAAAAAGATTGTTATGAAAGACGATTCATTTTGGCGCAATACAAATTATGCTTTGAAGACAACATGACCATTAGTAAAGGTGCTTAGAATGGTTGATGGTGAGAGGGCACTGGCTATGTGATTTATTTATGAAGCAATGAATAAGGCTAAAGAAGACATTACAAAAGAATTGGGAGGTCAAGAAAGTGCTTACAAAAAATATGAGATATTATAGATAAAAAGTGAGATCGACAATTACGCCAACACTTACATGCTGCTACTTACTATTTAAACCCCCAATTTCATTATGATAAGGATTTTCATGTTGACAAAGTGGTGAAAATTGGTTTGTATGCATGTATGGACAGACTCATTTTTGAAGAAGACTATCTCAAAGTGAATGATCAACTTGAGGATTTTCATTTGAAGAAGGAAATGTTTGGATTTAGAGTAGCACAAACATGCTACAAAACACGATCTCCTGGTAAGTTTATAGTTTGTGTATTTATAATTTTAATGTTAATATTTATGTTCAAGTCTTCTACTTCAACCAATATTCATAAAATATTATGTTTGTCTTTATGTAGAACGTTGGTGAGCTCAGTTTGGAGATGATGTTCTTGAATTGAAAGTTTTTGCAGTTAAAGTTTTTAGCCTAACGTGTTCGGCTTCTGCATGCGAGCGTAATTGAAATATCTTCAATCAAATTCATACAAAGAGAAGAAATCGATTGATGGCAGATTGAATGAACAAATAAGTTTATGTTATGTTTAACAAAAAACTGAAAGATAGACATCTCAAATTGTAGAATCAAGTAAATATTGAGAATGAAATTGACCCTTTGCTTGTTGATGAGTTACAATATGATGATAATGTGTTACTCCTAAAAATGTTGATGTTTCTGAAGTTGAAGCAGAAGAGAAACTCATGTCAATGAAGATGACAATGAAGCAACTACCCAAGTATATAAAAGAAAGAAATAAAGTGAGATTGGAGTTTCAAAAAAATTCAAAGATATTCTTAAATATAATAAATTATTTTGTATGTTACTATTGTTTCATTTTAGAGCTAATGAAATATTAACTGATATAGAAGATAAAGGAAAAAATATTATAGATGAAAAAGAATTTGAGGATGACTTTGACATTAATTATGAAGATTCTTTTGAAAACAATCAAAGTGATGATAAACCTGCTTTGAGTCTTGATCCTAAGGGGATGTTTTATTTTTAAGTGAGTTTATTTTAAATCTTGTATTCCAGTAATATTATCTTAAAAAAAATCTTCAAATTCATAGTTGTTATAATATTTTGTTATTTTTTGTCATTATTTATAATTTTAAATTAATTTATTTTAAGCGTTTTGAGGCTTACGCCTCGATCCGCCTCGAGGCTTACGCCTCACCTCGCTTAGAAAAAATGCCTCGATTTTCGATTTCACCTTTTAAAACGTTGGGAAGAAGAGATCAACTTAAAATAAGATTTTGAAATGAGAGTCAAAGGAGGTGAAGTAAGAGCATTTGATTTTGATAAATCTCAAAGGTGCTCAGACTAATCTATATTGGGCTTTATATTTTTGAACTCTAATTTTGTTTGAGTTGATCATTTTGATTAGAATGTTGGGGTTTACATTCTAACAACACATGTTAAAGGAACTGCCCGGAAGGTGAGAACTTGTATGGTGATTGAAATCAACAATTGCCTCGGATCCTAAAATTATGGTAAGGACTACTGAGAGGTAGTACTTCGAACCTAAGTTTAACGGAATGCAAAATAGACTTCCAAACTACGCCTCACATAAGGCATAGCTAGCCCGACTCCTGGATTTATTGCCCTGCCTGGAAAGGGCTACCAGCTAAACCCACATAGTCGCTTTTAAAACTATGATTTTGTCCTCAATGCATATGAAGAGTGGAAGGTTATTTTTGTTTAGGAAGTAGGGTTTATAACTTTACTTTGAAACCAAGATGCCTAGTTATGATGGGTATGCAAAATGCTGACTTATAAATGCAGATTTTTTTTTATATCTAGTCCTTAAGTGAAGGCTTTTCTACATGAGACACATTTTGGTTATGCATGCTCAATTTAAATTTTGGAAAGCTTGAATCCTTGAAAGGGAGCCATGTAATTTTCTTTCTTATTCAAAAAATTATGAAGCCTAAATTGATTTTAAGTTATTTACATTTTAAATGGTAGAAATCTTAAATTTTTCCTAAGATTTTACTGTATGAAATAGTCCAAGCCACCCCAAGCAAGACAAGAAAGAAATCTAGGAAAAAATATGCTTTTCTATTGCTTACCCAATAAATAATCAACACATGCTTGTATATATAAATCAAATGCAAGGAATGTAAACAGAGTCCAAATTATTACAACCAAATTTGATAGTTGAGTTGCCTGCATTATACAACCCAGTCAAATTTTAATACAGATTTTACTTATGAGGGTCTTCAAGCTTTTGACTTCTAAATGGACATTGAGCTTCACCTTCAGCAGGTACATCATTCTAGTTGACTTCTTTTGATCCAAACCCCCACAAGTTTTATTACATCATAATTATATTAAATACATATTTGAAACGAAAAAGACTTAAGCCTGCAAGGCAATGGATTAGTAGCAGTTTATATAGGGTTGAACGTCGAAGTCTACTCTAGGGTTTATTGTAGGCGACGGAATGAATGCAATACCATAAGCTTTAGGCTCTCAAATGAGAGCAACCTGTTGGAAATCTCTTGATTTCTACGAGTTTGCGATGTTTTTAGCAAGTGTGTGGGGATTTGGAGTGAACAAAGAAGCTTTTACAAGACTTGGAGCTTGGAGAGTGTCATACGCATGTTCACCTTTCTAAATTTCAGAGATATACCTTACTGAAGCTAATGTCCTGTGAATTTCGTCCCTAGTGCTTTTGTTTTTATGAGACGAAAGCACTTGAAATGAAAGGAAGCCCGCTTTTTGGGAAGTCGCCTGCACCAACACCTCGATGGAGTTGATATTCTACTATCTCTGCCCATTAATTTTGAAAGAAGTAAAAGCACCAGCACAAGTTTCAGCTGCCCTCTTCACTTAAAAGCCTAAGGTAAATATGATGAAGATCATCTGAACCACTAAATTTTGGAAGGCAAAAACAGCATCTCAGCTATTCTCCAGCCCAATAGCCACACCCTCTTAATTTCTCCTTGGATGCATGCAGGAAGAAACCCAAGCGCATGTAAGCCTCTCCCCTCACGATTAATTATTCTATGCTCTAGAGGCCAATCGTAATGCATCACATCACCCCTTTGCTCGATACCGCCGCTCGATTGCATTCTAATTGGTCTACGGACAGTGTTTTGCGTCCGACCTCTGCACAAAATAATCTCTCCTCCCTTGCAGTTCGGCCCAGGTGCACTCGAGAAGATGCTCGGATTTACTCCAGGATACCTGATGTGAAACGTAATGCATGGAAACAAGAACTGCTTGGGGATTTTAATATAAGATTGTTAAAACTTTGCTAGTTATAGAATTAATGCTTACCCAAATTAAGTTCTCGGAATTATCAAATCGAAATTAAGTAAGGCATGTGGTTACAACTAGATTAATGGGACATTATCAAATTGACAACATAGAATTAGATAGTAATGTTATGGAGAGAAACAATAATCCACAATTAACAAATAGAACTTTTCACCTTGGGTCTCTCACTCACTCTCTTGTTGGTGGCACTTTGATGGAGGAAGATTGAGATCAACCGAGCGATGCCACTAGGAGACAAATGGCGCACAAAGTGTAGTCCGTTGGAGTGGGAGCCGGTGGCGGGTAGTCCATGGGATGACTAGAGAGCATCCAACGTCTTATCCTTTCTTCCTTGATCATCAAAGACGAAGCCGTGGTCGATGTCGGGATTGGCCGTCCATGGATGTGGAGAACTCTCTTCTTGAGCCCTTGAATAGCCCAGGGAAGGAGGGGAGGCCACGGATTGGAGAGGGGAGAGAGGCGGGTGAGGCTATGGGGGGAAGAAACTAAATATGAAGTTTATTTCAGATTCCAAATAAAACTGCAGCTTTAATTTCAATTTCAGATTTGAAATTTGAAATTAGAGAAAGAGAGGGAGGGAAATTAAAGAGGCATTTAAGTAGTTATTAAGTGAGGATTGGAGAGAGACAAGAGGACGTGGAGGGGATTTCGGCCAAGCATGGAGGGGAAGAGAGAAGTAATGTTAATTAAGTGGGGCCCATGGGGAGTAAATAAATTAATTAAATCTGAATTATAATTTCAGATTTAATTATATCTTAAATAACTTCCCCAAATAGATTTAATATGAGAGGGAAACGAATTCAAATTTCAAATAGCTCTGAATGTCATTAACTGCCTTGCCTTAAGAGGGATTCCTAATTAGGCAATTAATTAAACACCAGGAATTGGAATTCACGGGTTGGGGCAAAGCCAGGAGATCCAGTGGCAAGGGGGCTGCAAGGAAACGGTGGACTGGGGGCTCACGGCTTGGCTGTTAGCCGTGAGGTTGGGAGGTGGCAGAGGGGTGGTTGCACGGGGGAAGCACCAGGCTGCTGGGACGAGTGCAGGGTGGCGGCCACAGGCCTGGAGGACCGATGAAGCTGGCGGCCAATGAAGCCGGCCGCAGAACAGGATGGGGCGGCGGGAATGCTGAGTGAGCTAGGTTGTGGGGAGAAAACCTAAGAAGGTATATAATCCGGATGAAATTTCCTTGAGTTCTCACACTACTTGGTCATAAAGAAAATTGGAAGAAGGTCTAGAACTCACAAAGAGATCTAGCTCTTCTCAAAACTCACTAAGAGATTTGAGAGAGGATGCACTCACAAAGAGAACACAAAGTAATAATTTTCATTTCATCAAAACTAACTATTACATGAGAAAAGGGCCATATATATAGGCCACCAAATGACAAAAAAAATAAAAGACTAAAATGCCCCTTGGGCTACAATAGCGACTAAATACCTATAAGGGCAAAAACGGAAACACATAAAAAATTAAATAAACTACTACATAAATGACTCAAAATAAAACTCATGATCGTGGCCGCCGATCTCCGGCGTCTCCTGATGGTACATGTGTCGAAATCTCTGACGATGTCCTCATCAATACCAACACGCAACTCTTAGGTCGCAGGTGTCCTCGCCCACCTCGGCTTGCTCTTAGTTATGGAAAGTCGAAGAGAAGTTAGGTTAGGCTTGATTTGAAAAGGTTGCATTAGGAAATGTTGAATTGATTGGGTTAGGTTAGGCTTGATTTGAGTTCAGTCTAGGTTCCGTTAGACTCCATTGAGCCGCCTTGGTTCAAAACTTGAATCAGCAGTTTAAAAAATACATAAAAAATTAAATCAAATATAAAAAAATTGAAAACGCATCTAAATTGATATGTGATTTTTACTAAGTTTTGTATGCAAAAGTTAAATTGTATTTCATGGATAAAATAGTTTTTGGCAAATTTTAGGATAATTACCATTTTAGCATATGAGGGAGTTTGAATTTAAATAAGGTATATATGATAATTTGTGTAATCGAATGTCCATATGTTGTAAAAATACTTTTATGATTTATTTTAACCATTTTAAAGATTGTAAGAATTATTTTGAGGTTTTTGGTAATGCTCATATTCAATCAATACATCACGTTTAAAACACCTTAAGAAAATTAAGCAGATAACCTGGGCTGCTGATCTTGATAATTTTTCCACTTTAATCTTAATATCATTTCACCTCTAGACCCATCTCTAAATGTTAAATATTACATGCATTTGAAATGATCATCTTGATGATTGCTATTGATTGTTGAAGTGATCATCTTGATGAACTTATAGAGAATAATTTGCAAATAATTAGACCAATGCGTAAGTTATATGTTTAATATATTTGTTATCATCAAATCAAATAATGAGATACTGATATGTGTATGCTTGGCATATTTCAATTTTCACATGTATCATCCTGTCAAATTGCTTGGCGAATGAAATGCATAAACTCGGAAAAAGTATCATGCAAACTCGGGCATGTCCATACTTCGTAAAAATTGACCACATATCTTTAGCCCATCCCAGTAAAATTAATCTTGTGTAACGTTTAAGTTTGATCGCAATTATTTATCCATTTTAAGAGATCATGGCTAAAGCGTTCATGTGACAGTCGGTGGAAGCAGCTGAAACATGTTAACAGAAGTTACCCAAATATGATCATACCTATTTGCCTTTTTCTACAGGTTTCTTTGGATTGGCCTGGCCTTCCTGCGGGTGTAAAGTTTGACCCCACGGATGTAGAACTTCTAGAGCATCTAGCAGGAAATGTTGGGGCTGGGATGTCCAAGGCCCATATTTTCATAGATGAATTCATCCCAACACTTGATGGAGATCAAGGAATTTGCTATACGCATCCTGAGAATCTTCCTGGTAAGAAGCTTGGCAAGGTCCTTTCTACATTGATGCTTAGTATTTGAAGAGCAGTCACTACACTTTTTTATATTCGTTAGGTGTCAAAAAAGATGGAAGTAGTGCTCATTTTTTTCACAGAACATCAAATGCATATGCAACTGGATGCAAGAAGCGCAGGAAGATACGCAATGAATATAGTGAGTCTGAAGAACGTGTTAGGTGGCACAAAACTGGTAAAACCAAACCTGTGGTAGAGAGTGGTGTTCTGAAGGGCTGGAAGAAGATTATGGTTCTATACAGAAGTTTGGGGAAGGGCTGCAAGCCAGATAAGGATAATTGGGTGATGCATCAGTACCATCTTGGGACAGATGAAGATGAAAAAGACGGGGAATTAGTTGTTTCAAAGGTTTTTTACCAGCAGCATACAAAGCATGTGGGTAGGGGTGAGGCTGAAATATTACCTGATGAATTAGATAGTTCAAATATTAAAAACTGTCCAAGAACCCCAAAAACGACTGCACCACAGCCACCACGCTTCAAAATGAATTCGTTACGTGAAGCTGATCAACACGATCATCTTCCCTTGCCAGTTCAGGTATGTGCTATCCTTTTTGTTTTCTATCTTCGTCTAAATTACAATGCTGCATTGATCCCCTTAGTTAATGTGTTCTGTAGATTGCTGAATATTTGAATTAATTGCACGCTTGAAATACACTTAAGGTAAGAAACATGCAGTATTGCTGCATCTTTAACTTCAAATATTGCAAGCAACTAGACTTCCAATGCTGCAACTGTATGAGTTAAGACAGGATAGCATTTACTTGAAAGTAATATGCATTCCTTCCTTTAAAGCAGAAAAACAAAATGAACTAGGAAATATTAACCTGAGTACATCTTCAGGAGAAACGTCCAGAAGAGGAATCAATGCCATCACCATTTCCCATTATCTGTCTTAAGGATGAACATATTGGCTCTGCTTGTTGGGCTGATGAATCTCAAGCCATTCAGGAACCTGAGACAGAGAAGATTTATGAGTCGTTGTTATGCCATGAAGTGCTTTTTCCTTTCACTAGCATTGGGGGATCATCTCCACAATTTGACCATCTAGAGATTGCTGATGGCAATAAAGAACAGCTTAAAAGAGATGCGAACACAGATGACGGGTTCTCTTGTCTTGAGGACATAGATATTGACACTCCATCAGACTTTCACCTTTCGGTAAGAGTTCCAGTGCTGTTTTTTGGGAGCCTTGCGTCTATTGCAATCTAATTCAAATTCATATATGAAATAAGTGTTATGTTTTTGTTTGATTGTTGATGCTTCTAAAAATACTATGACATTGAGATCTAAATTGAATCATTAGAAATGGAAGGTTTTGATGAATTTTTTATTCTGCTGTATGAATATCACAGCGAAGTGCCATTTTATCATATACTTTATAGTGTTGATTGAATTCTAATTTAGAACAAATGGTAGAATTTGTAATTCATTGAGCTCTCAAAAGTTTTCTTTCAATAAGATATATGCCGTGCAATACCAGTGGCATTTCAAAATAGAAGTACTAAAACGACTCTGATCTCATCCTATCTCGCATTAAGATTTCTTTCTAAAAAAATTAATATTAGCATTAATTGGGTTCCCTGCGCTTCAGGATTTGCAATTTGGTTCTCAAGATAGCATCATGAGCTGGTTGGACCGCATTTGATGATTGACATGCAGCTTACATTCTGGAATAGCACGACAAATCATTTGATTGAGGCCAAGTTTTGAGTTCCGTTCAGGATTTCGATGATTCTCTTTAAAAAAAATCCGAGGTCCAATTTTCATGGTTCAATGCTGTTATAAACTATCAAACTCTCAACTATACAGCATCTTAGCTGAGAATATCATCTAGAATTAAACTTTGTAAAAAGGCATTAGTTCTTTTGTTGCTAGTTGCTTGATGAGAAAAATATATTGCCTTTGATTTCTTGTTTTGTAAATTATTGGCTCTTCCAAAAAAATTTCAGATGTCAGGTTGCAAATGGTTATTACCTGGAGGACTTTTATTAGTGAACGAACATGTTTTTCAATATTTTCTTTTTTTCTACTAATTTCTGTTTGAGATTTGTATTTCGTCTGGGATAAATTTTTTACTGTTTTTTTAAAATTTTAAGTTTAAGAATTTTTTTTATTAAAAAGTTATTTGAAAAAAATAATTAAAAAACTGTCTCATACGAAGTCTTATATTGAAAGTAGAAATGGCTTTGAACCACTAGTCTAGTAATGTATAGCCTGTTTCATTCATTATTGAGACTTTTATATCACAATGCTCGTTGCTGGACACAAGCTTTCCATTGCTTGTTCAGTCGTGTTTGATCCTAGTTTGGCATATTCATAGATTTTTTTACTGTTATCAATGAGGGGAACCTCAGCTTTTGGAATGTTAGAATGCTATGTATCATAAAGAACTGGGCTGCTAAGAAAAAAACTGGGCTGTTTTGGATTATTTTTATGTTTTTGTTTTTGAAAAATATATTTGGTTTGCGTTTTATAAGTGTTTTCGCTTATCATTTTTTGAAGATAAATTGTTTTGTTCTTCCTTTAAATTCTTTAACAATTTAAAGATAATTTTTTATTTTTTTTTAAAATAAAAAACATAGACCTGTGTTAGCCATTGTTATTGATCACTGTTGCCGGCCATCATTTTTGGTCGTAATAATTGTCCTATACAATATTAAAAATAAATATTAAATTTATATTTATTTCATATTAAAAGATAGATAAAATAAATAAATAAATAATATATATATAAGTTAAAAATAAAATGTGAAATCAAATGACCTCTTTAATATAAGGTTTTGTATTTGATTTTTATTTATTTTAAATTTATATTAGAAGCTAAATATAATTGTTGCATATTGATAAATTTGTAATGATAGTTTTTTTCTCTTAGCGATGCAGCATATATAGAACACAAATAATTGAGAAAGTAAGGAAATATCAAAAATTTTTTCATGGAATGTTGTGGATTGATAAATTAGTGGTACTAGAGAGTATTTGTTTTCGGGATGCATGAATGTCTAGCATATAAATAGATAGTTGAGAAAATAAGAAAATATTAGATTTTATTTTACATGCAAAACCCAAAAAAGTGGAAAAACACATGACTTAGCTCAAGTGGGGCATCTAATTTAATTATAAATTTATTGCAATCTCAGCTCGGATGGTCCAAAATTTAATTTTGAAAATTTTCAAATCAGACTTGCATCAAGATTTGTGCATAATAAAGGTAGTTTTTTGTGATGTATGAGTTGCTCTCCTATTTTAAAATGTTAAAACATACAGAATATCAAAATATGTTAGTCTTCCAAAAGTTTGCAACACAAGATTTCAATTTTTGATAAATTATTAGGCACAAGCGCTTTCCCAGATGTAAATATGAACTTCCCCTTGGGAGCATAAATTAAGTAAAATGACTTTGATTATAATTTTAGTAATTCATGACATTGGCGCATCGATCGGAGTAGAAAGGTTAAAAAATTTACTCATAAATTTTTAAATTTGCTTGAAATTAACTCTAGATGCAATATTGGGCTATGAAAAATATCAAAATTGAGTACAGAACATCGACAAATGATTTTGGGGATCCCAAAAATGTCCAAATTGGAATGTCCAGGCAAAAAAATGGGCCAGCATATGGAACTTTTATCAGGTCTTCTGACTGGACGTAGCTCTACGTGCGGTCACCACTGAGTTACTCGATTTTTGCTCGGTATTTGCTCAGTATTGTTATGTATTACTTGGCAATAACGAGAAATACCACTCTGTGAAGACCAATACCAAGTAATACCGAGCAATACCGAGTAATACCAAAAAATACCGAGTTTTTCTAGAAAAACTCGGTATTTTTTGGTATTACTCGGTATTGCTCGGTATTTTGTCCTTAAATAATGATATTTCTCATTATTGTTTGTATTGTTTGGTATTTGCTCGGTATTTCTCGTTTTGTGCCTGCTACATGGCGCGATCTCAGTGCCGGATGAACGTAGCTCTACGTACATTCATCGGACCTAATAAAAGGACATGTCGGCTGAAACCGGCTCGTCAGCAGTTGACGACCTGTGGCGCTCAGGCAGGTCCCCCACATGCGGACACCTCTTGTAAGGTGAGCCTGATAGTGCCCCTTCAATTCAAAATTTTTTATTTTATTTTTTTGTTATCGCCTTTGTGAGGCAGTTATAGTTCTGCCTCTTTATGCATAATTAATTTTTTTAATTATTAATTTTACTCTATCTCCTTTTTTATATTTCCTAAACCTTTTTTTTTATTTCCTAAAATTGAAAAAATTATTTGAGGCTTTCAAAGTTTTGAAAATTTCACAACAAAATATAAAAAAATAAAAAAAATTCAAATTCTCTCATCCATAAACCTATAAATACCCCTCTTCTGGGTGGGGAAAAAGGCACAATCTCTTGTGTAGGGCAAAGTTTTCTTCTGTAAATTGAGAGAAAAATAGAACTAGTAGAATTAGAGATTGTGACCTATTGAGAAGTCCTGTTGTCCACTAGCGGTTCTTTTGTGCTGGTCCAAATTTTCTTTTAGAAATTGGGAGAATAGTGGATTAGTAGATTTGGAGACTATTGGCTGCAATAAGAAGTTTGGTAATTCGTTAGTTTTCTTGTGCCTGTCCAAATTTTCTATTATAAATTGAGATATATTTGAAGACCATTGGATGCAACATGAAGTTCGGTCATGCGTTGGTTCTCCTGTGCCGATCCAATTTTGCTCTCATAATTGGGAGAATAGTGGATTGGTAGATTTTAAGACTTTTGGATGTGATGAGAAGTTCGGTCATTTGACGATTCTCTTGTGCCGGTCCAAATTTTCTCTCATAAATTTAGAGAATAGTGGATTAGTAGATTTGGAGATTGTTGGCTATGACAAGAAATTTGGTCATCCGTTAGTTTTCATGTGCTAGTCCAATTTTTCTCTCATAAATTGGGAGAATAGTGGATTGGTAAATTTGTAGACCAGCAACTGTGATAGAAACCTGATCTCTTGATACAAGCCCCAAATTTTCTAAAGACCATCGATAGTGATTAGATAGATCAACTTTGGAGATAGGACTCCTCCAAAATTTGAGAACATATATGAATGATAGTGCTAGGATTAGTAATTAGCGGAGTAGTGCATAGTTATTATTAGGGAGGCATTCTACTATGGGCTCAGAAAATCGGCTAGGAGATGCTTCTGCTCTCTTCTAAACTATTCTTCTTGATTCATGTTATTTTGAGCTTTTTTACTTTTGCGTTATTTGATATGATAACTATGGTGTTAATCGAATACTAATTTCATACGTGTTTATTCAAGTGGAGGGCTAAAAAATGCGTTAAGAGTCACCTATTCTGCTATCGTAGTGCTAGAACAAGATAAAGTTCTTCTACATATGGAGGTAGATGCTATTTCCTTCTTACACTTTTAGCTTTTATTGGATCAAACAATCATCCCATACCTTTAGATGTGGTGATAGAAGATCTCTTGGAGTAATATCAATTGATAATGTCACACCCACCATTACTTCTAATGGCTTGACGTTGATTTGCAAGAAGTTTTATTTACCGAATGATGTAATGATCATTACCCCAAAATGGTTTGAGTGGGCACATGCTCCTCCACCAGGATTCATTATAATGTATGAGAAGACATTACTTGCAGGATTGAGGTTCCCCCATCTCCTGAGTTGCTTGAGATCTTTAAGGCATGCAATGTTGTTTTTTTACCAATTTTTGTGTAGAACAATTGATCATCATGGGCTTGAAAGTTTATTTTAGAGAATGTGAGGTGACAATGAGTGTTGAGTGCTTATCTAAAATGTGTATGTTCACAAGTGATTCTCAACTATATCTCATGTCAGGGAAATATGAAGTGGTTGTGCTTCACAACGTGAGTTCTTTCTAAGAATTTGTCTAGATCATTCTTTTTTTGTGAAGAATTAGTGAGGCCTTTCTAAAAGATGTGGGAGGTCGAAAGAGATGCCAAACTCATCTCACTTATATTGCAAATCCTCAATTTTTTTGATATAGGAACCTTCAATAGGAATTACAAAATATTAGCCTTTCCATTATGGCAGGAAGATCTCATACAAATTAGTTGAAGAAATATGGAAAAGTTCATGAAGTAAGTCCTAATGCTTTTAATTCTTCATCTAAAAAACTTTCAGAAGGTCAAAGGGAGAATCCTACCTTAAAAAGGAAATTGAATGATAAGGTGAACTTGCTAAGTGATGGAGAAGGATGTGGGGAGGTCGTACATCCTTTGATGACTGATATTATTACCCTTACAAAACCAAGAAGTTGTTAGCTCTCATAATGAGTTGGTTAAGTCTCATGTAGAAACTCTTCAAAAAAAAAGAAGCTTTGAAGATACTTGCAGTTGATAAGAATATCATTCAGGTTGACAAAGAAGCTCTTTAGAAAGAGAATAAGAAACAACATTATCATCTTTTGGAGAGATAGGTGACCATACTATACGATGAAGCTTGTACAGAGGATATGTCATCAAAGGTTATAAAAGTCTTCAAGAGGTCATCGACTTATCAGAGATCTAAGATCACATCGAAGAAGCTCATGATAAGATATTCGATGCTAAAGTTAGGGATTTAGAGTGTTAGTGTCTTGTGGAAGGCTTTAGTTGTGGCTTCTTAAAAGGCATTTTGGCTGGTATAACATAATATTGGGTTGTTGTTGAAGGGCAATATGCCAGCCAAGCCTCCAAGGATTCCTCTTCTAATTTAGATGATGATGATATTGAAAGTAAGCTGAGGAAAGCTTTTCCTGTGACAATGAAAATGTTGAGATAATATAATATTTTTATTATGGAGTATTTTTACTTGCTGATTATCTCTTTTATTTATCTTAGTGATTTTTATTTGTTTGGTCACCTGAGATGTTAAATGGATGAAACTTTTTGAGGCATAATAATTTGTTGTCTTAAGGTTGAATGGTTTAATGAAGCTTCTCACATAGGTAGTCTTGCATCTTTTAAGGTTGGAGAGGGAGCTTACAAAATGTTTCTTTTTTTAACCTATCCTAAGTTATGTGTAAGAAATTCATTTGATGAAGTTAACTAGTTAAGAAGAGGTTAAAAGATATCCATTTAAGTTGTTTGACCTATCTAATGTTGTTTTGAAAGTGTTACTTGATGACACTAACCTGAGTGGAAGAGGCCAAGAAAAATTCAAAGCATTTCTTGATGACATTGACATGTGTGGAAAGGTTGAATCAAATCCCCTAGGATTAGTCATCCAATGATTGCAATATAATGAACATTGTGTATTTCTCGAATAAAGCGTAAGGATTATATTTTGTTGGATCATAGTTTATTTGGAATCACTATTTTGACCTTGCTTTGAAAAAACGAGATTCATAAGAATATATAAATAAAGTCTTATTATCTTAAAAAAATAATTCAATGATACTACGACATTACTTAAGAGACATTAAGGCTATATAATAGTTAATTCAAAAAGTCTATAAACTATATAATAAGTTGCTTTGTTTTTAACAACTAATAATATTGGTGATGATTCTTAATGTTCGAAGTCCAAGGCAGCTATGGATAAATTTAATTCAACATCCAAATGTAGTATCACATAAGATTTGCTTTAAATTTATAGTTTGAGTTTCTTTAATCATATATATATATATATATATATATATATATATATATATATATATATATATATATATATATATATATATATACCACCCCTCAAGATAGGCTATTATTTCACTATTGATTAGAGAAGAGAAACTTTCTATTCATGATTGAATAATATATATGGAATATTCAATTAGCCCCAAAGGATGAAAGAAACATTCATTTATCATTTTAGTTATGAAATTAATCCAATATTTAATGCTTAGATCTGTGTTCCCTTAATCATTTTCCTTACCATAGAAGGAAATTAAGATAGAGTTTGTTTCATTTTGAGTTGTAGACTCCTTATAGGGGCTAGCCCCTATACGTAATTACATCTCCTAATAGAATACTCTCGATTAAAGTGAAGACTAAATATGTTTAAAGATATATGGATCTAAAGAAATATTTGTGCTAACAAGATTTAATGTATAAGCTTTATGTTATAAAGTCTCAAGTTATCCTCTAAATTTAGATTTTAGATTTTTAATTTTGAAAGAATTGAATAGGAATGCGCAAAGACTGAAGAGGTGTTTAAATTCTAGACCTACACTTGCTTGGAGTTTGAGTTTCCAACTAAAAATCCTAATGCACAATCAATCGCCTTATATGTAATCCATGATAAGTTAAGCTCTTTCCTAAAAAATTGAAGGATGAATCATAATCTAAAATTTATAATTGAAGATGAGTAATTTTAACTTTTATTTTAAATGAGACTAGCGAGAAGACTCACCAAGAACTCTAAATTTTATTTTATTTAATTTACCTAATTAAAACTTCTATACCAAAGGAAACGTGTAGCATCCCCCGAGCGCAATGAGGACCCCATTACCTTACCCACGACAAGCATAAAAGTTTTGCTTAATGTTCGTTGAAAAAATCAAAATGCATGCATGTATGTTTGATTGGGTAAAGGGGTTTGTTATATAGTACCTAGTATTATATCGTCCTATAACTAGTATAAATGTTCCTACAAAATCTGAAACATATGCATAAAAAAAAACCTAGAAAAACTTCTACCCACTAATGCAAATTACCATCCATATGAATGAAATATATGAAGCAATATAAATAAATAAAATATGGAATATAAAAGAAATTTATTTATTTGTTGATTTAATAATTTATAATACACTCAAACTTTGTAGAAAAGAAAGGTGGCCAGGCTCCACCACAACAAACTTGGATTTTTAATCCTTTCATATATATAGATTCAAATATACTTGCTTATGGTTTCAAGGCTCCAAGTCTTCTATGAAATTTTAAAAGAGAGTATCCTCCGAAGGAAAGGATTTCATCTTTTGGACACCCATTTGTATATATATATAAACAAGTGCATATTTAAATCTGTTATAACTCAAGATGTTGTATAACTCAATCTATATAAATTTCACTTATACAATGACTTGTACATATATACATCATTCCTAGGTACATTCTACTTTGAATCTTGTAGAAATTTAAAGGCAATATAAAAGATTATAAAAGAATATAAAATGCAATGCCTCTAATGCAGTCTTTAAAGAGCCTAAGTACACCAATAAGAATTTAAAATGTATGACATCCATATTGTTGAAATTAAATAAACATATACAAGGTAATATCCAAGGGAAGCACTTGTATGTAAATGAAACCACTAGCCTAGCTTAGACTAGAGTTGGTTGTCCTAGCAAACCATTTAAGTGTATGTAGAAAGGCTGTGTGGCTTGGATAGTTCCTTTGCTTCGTTAATTTAAAGTTGTATATAAATGAATTTATGTGTTGAACATCTTTAAAGGATGATTTGAGTTTAAGTTTTAATGATTTAGAGATTTTAAATTTAGTTTTAAAGATGTTTTAATTTTTTAAGTTATTTAATTTTAGGTTTTAAAGAACAAAGCATTCAACAACTTTTTAAGTGCTAAAAGTTATTGATCAGTAAGTTCTACACTCAAATTTATAATACAATCAATCTGACAAGATTAGGGTAGATGGATAACATGGAGTCTTTCATTTTAATTAAATGTTTTAGTCCTAAAAAATTTCACAATTCAATACACCTTTACCCTCCTGAAAGGAATCAAGCATAAGGGTATGAAAAGTTATAATGTTTACACATTTTATTTATGATTTTATTTGAATTTAATTTATTATTTACTAATTTTTTAAGTTCATATTTTAGTTTTTACATTTTTTAAAATTTTTTCGTGGCGTTGTCACAATGAGCATGAGGACTTAGGGCCTCCTTAAGACACGTAACCCCGCAACATGACGTAGACAAGCCTAAAAAGTTCTATGATAAAAACATTTGTTGTTTATTTAATGTTGTTAATGATTTAATTTCATTGAATTGATGATTTATTAATGTTTTATGGATTTATTAAAGTTTCATGGATTTATTAATTTTCCATATTTTGATGAATATTTTAATACATTAAATATAGGGTACTTTTCTTAACTTTTTATTTACATTATTTTTTGATATTTTTCATAAATACTAAATCGATAAGTGTGAATAATGTATTATTTTATGTGTTATATTTTTAATAAAATATATTATTTCAGTTTATTGTGCAGGGAAAATACGAAAAAGATATAAAATTCTAAGTTTAATAAAACACCATGATATTAGAACAAAAAGGATACAATGCCATCAAAGACACAGCTAGAGTGCTAGAAAGTCAACATTGTAGCACCAACTTCTTAATAGGTTAGTGTCATGGCATCAAAATTTCAACTTTGCAATGTTATGTTCATTGTCCTTAAGCACAGTAGTGTCACACTCTATAACGCCTTGGTACCTAAAATGCTCTTCCGGCATCTCTTCATTCAAAAGAAAGTAGCACCACAATATAGTAGTTGTAACTTCCCAATGATATGATATGTTAACAAAGTGACACAACTTTTCACTAAGTAACGGATCCATGTCAACAAGCACCGTGGTGGAACTAGAAAAATAGTGCATCAGTGTTAGTTCATTTGTTAGGCACTGCAGTACCGATCTTTCAAATGCTATAGGTTAGATACATACTTTATGTTTTCCTATAAATAGTCACTGTACTATGTTTGTATGGCAGTTCAGTCACTTAGATAATTTTAGTACAATTCAAAGTGCTTCTTTAAAACTACATTAGGGTGACAACTAAAGGAATTTTGGGAAGTATTTGATACCATCATTATAATGTTTATCTTGTGTTATAGGAAGAAATTATGTAAGTAAAAAGTAGTAAAATGGAGATCCATTAAATCGTTATGGTGATATCTATCTCGTATATTTTCTTTCCATCATGCTATTAATAAAAACTAGCTTGCTTCAATTATACTCAATGTTTGGCTAAATTCTTTAGTTTTGATTGATGATGTAAGTATCATATATAGTATTAATGAATTCTCTTATTCCCTAAATGATTAAAAATATGTTTTCAATATTACAATATCTTAATTTAATGAATATAGTTACCATATGTGTAGTTAAAATTAGGCGTAATGTGGGACCTCGATGGAGGGAAGGAGGCATAATTAGTATGTGTCATACCAAGGTATAGGGTAGGAACTGTACTAAATTCTAAAGAAGATGATATATCTCTAGGAAATTAATGGACATCCTTTGTTCATACAAGCTCGATAGAGATATAATAATGCTTATATACTAAATAACATCTCAATTAAAAGAGATTTATTAGGAAAATATATAATTTACATTCATCAATCTAAAAAATTATATCCATATAGTGTATTCATTACCTTTATATAATTTTATTAAATTGATTGAATCTCCACAACATCTATTTTTATCGAGTTGGATAATTATTATAATTTTAATAGATAGTACTAATATTTACAAGTGAGTATATCTTTCTCGTGGGATCGATACTCTACTCAATCATTATATTACTTGATTCAGCATGTATACTTATGTAATTAAGTGGGATTTTTATAATTTGTTATATTAAAGAAAACTTAAGCATTGTTAGGGATTGATATAGCCCTAAATCATTTCGCAATTCTATATGTTACTCCACAGCCCCCATCATTGAACCAGGGATAAGTCTAATTCCTTTGAGTTTACAAAATTTGGTTTTTTTTTAGAATTAGTTATGAATTTTATAAGTTTGGTGTGTTTTATGAACTAAGTTTAACCATAATATCAACTATTTGATTTAAAGTGAATTCCATAGTTTTTATAATTTTTATAAATACTAGACCATGAGAAGTTTAATTCTTTTGAGTTTGCTCAATTTGAAGTTTTCTAGAATTAGTTATGAATTATTTAAGTTTGGTAATTTAATAAATTTATTTACCTATTTAATTAGGAGTATTTTCTTATTTTTGTACCGAATCAACTTCAAACTTCTCGAAATCTTCCTCAAATGTTAGACATGAAATCTCGTGATGATTACAAGTATTTAAATTTATTTTGATAATTTTAATATATTTTAAATTATTTATTTTAATTATTGAATAAATTATTTTTATTACTAAAATTAAATTTTATTTTGGTTAAATCTAATAGGACTTTTATTTTTTACTTTGTTGTGCTTTTAATTCTAAGCATTTTTTGATATATTATTTGTAATTTTTTAATTTATTTTTTTTAAAGATCCTTAATAAATTATGTTTATGAATTTGGGTTCACTAAATGATAGATCAAATAATTTCTAAATGTAGTAAAATTTGAAACATAGGTACATGAATATATGTAATTCAAATTCAATAAATTTAGGCTCATCGAAGCCTCCCTAGGTTGAAATATCAATCACCAAACCAAAATACAGCTATAAGTTTGGAAATTTATTTTGGGAGCTAGACTCACTAGAATTAGATGAAATCAGTGGAAATCAAATTTTGACACAAATATAAACACACTACGAAAGAATGAAAATATAATTCTAAGTTTGTGGATAGTCATGAATTTCAAAGTTATGGGTCCAAAATGGACCCATAAACTTGAAAATTCAAATCATAGAAAATTTGATTTTTTTAATCATAAAAAAATTGATCAAATCAGGATCCAAGCAAATTAGGGTAGGTCAAGGACACACCCTAATATATATCATCCAAAATTTAGATCAATATAACCATTGGATATTGAGAAATATAAGAAAATTTTGAAAATATTCATCTCTATTTTTCTCAAAATCCACTGGTAAAAATTGTTAAATTTATTTTTAGAAAATAGTAGAGCGCAAGACCTTTCCAACAAGTCTAAGAACACACAATTTGGATGAAAAATAAAATTTCAATGATTTTTCAAAGATATAAGAATTAAAATGAATTTTAAATTGGTTTTATTTGAATTTGATAATGGAACTATGATTTTTTCCTTTCTCGTCGCCTGACCTAAGTCAGGATAAGTGGCATGCTGTGGTGCACCACTTATCCATGCTAGATGAGATAAAAAATTGTTGAATCAAATATATTGAAAAGAAACAACCCTAGTTACACCACATCATTACGCAACTCAGTTAGACATCGCATGTTAAAACTTGTCATATTTGGTGTGTGGTTTTACTCGATCTATGCTTTTCGATCCCGATACATGCACTATTGGACGATCCATATCATGCTAGAAATTGTAGTTTAAAATGAAATATAATGTTAAATGCTTATAACATTCAATTTAATCATCCAAAGTTGATGAAATTTGAATTAGAGGATCATGGAAACCTAGTCTTTTAATCCATGGAGTTTCAAGGCTTCATGCATTAAGATTTAGGGGAAAATTAGGTTTGATCATAAAACTTTAAATCATGATAACTTGCTAATATGTGGTATTTATTTATTGATCTTGGGATTGTTGGAAAGCTTCAAAAACCCTCTTGAATCTTCTAGAAGACTCCAAGAGCTGATGATGGATAGACTACTAGAGGGTATACATTATCCTTTCTCTTTCTTTCTGGTTTGGGAGATTTTTGAACTATGGAAATGAGTTGATCAACTCTTTATTAGAGGTTTGGGGGCTATTTATAGTAGAGATAAATTTAAATGGAAGGTTTAGAACTTGTCACCTAAGCCTAGGCTAACAATTTCAGGTAGGGACTAACCAATGGGAGCCAAGGGAAGGTTTTAGAGAGTTTGAAAGAACATTAGTATTTGTTGAGGAATATAGGCTTGAAATAATAATTGGAGAGAGAGGTTATTTTGGAGGTTATTGCCACATCTACAACCCATGTGGCATGTGCAATGAAGCTTTTAAAGCCTACCCATGTGTTGGCTCAAGCCAAATTAGGTTGGGTTGGGTTGAAGCTCTATTTAATGGGTTCTTGGAGGCTTAGTGTTGACCTCATTTTTGTATGAGGTCACTAAGGCCCTTTCAAACTCCAGATTAATCCTAGATCCTAGGATCCACTATAGACTTTAAGATTCTTTCCTAGAGCCAGATCTTAGGGCCTACTCTAGAGCTTAGGATTCTTCCATATCCCAAATTCTAGAGCCCCTCAAGATCCTAGATCTTAGAATCCCTCTAGATCCTAGGACCAATCCAGACTCAAATCAATCCCTACCTTTGATCAACCCCAACCTCAAATTAATCCCTATCCTTGATCAATTCAAATCTCAAACTTCATTTAATTCAAATCCAAATTAATTCAAGCTTCAAACACATCCAAACTTTGACCCAATCAACTTGAGAATCCAAACTTCAATCTAGACTTTGATCCTACCTTTGATCTAGCTTTGTCCCTATCCATTCATTAACAATCACCACATGATTGTAAATGATTTGGATACTTCAATATTAATCATTCAAACTTAAAATCCATTCCAAATCCAGAAATCCAGACTCAAATCCAAAGTCTTAAGGCCCTGTCCTAAAGACCTTTTTCAAGGATTTTTCAAACATTTCAAAACCCAGTCAAGTGACCTATGATTTAGGGTCTATCACTTACAAAGTGATAAGACATGTCTCTAGAGGTTACCCTTCAATTTTGAGCCCATTCTAAGATCTCTAACCCTAGAATCTAAATCAAAATCCAAAGGCTGTAAAACCTTCAAATATTTACAGCCTATGCCATTTGACCTAACACCTTGAAGATTCTGGTCTTGGAGCCCTCATCAAAGCCTCCAATCACTTTCAGACCTTTGATTGTAACCCATTGAGAAGTAAACTGCATTTTTCAGACCCATTTTTGACCCTAGTTGACCAATGGGTCAAAATTGACCAAAATACCCCTATGGGATTTCAAATGCCCATTTCAACTCAAATGAACTCCAAATTCTTTGAAACCAATTTCAACAAGTTTCAAACATCAAACCCAACTTGTTGAGCTCAAACCCAGACCTTGGGTCAACCTGGTTGACCAAGTCAACCAAGTTTGACCCATTAACCCATACACCCATTCTCTTTCAAATCTTTGAATCAAGACCACTCCAAGTCCTTTTGAATGTAAGGGATGACCCCTTGGGTATCCAAGAGACCTCTCTTGGAGGCCCAAGCCTTGGTCTCACTTGGGTTAGCCATTTAGCTTGACTTGAGTGACCAAAGAGAGGTCTCCTTTGAGCCATCTCTTAACCTTAATCAAATTGAATCCAAATCAAGGTGTCATTGGGTTCCCATTGACCCAATGCACCTTCCTTGACCAGCCCAACCCTTGGGCTCACTTGGGTCAAGAGTTAGGCTAACCCAAAGTGCCCAAGATCACTTGGGATTGAGCCAATTCTTAACCTAAGCCCAATTAAACTTGATCAACACCTCCCATAGGTGGCCCTAGGTCCAACACACCTTCTCCAGCCAGCCCATGCTCTGGGCTAACCTAGGTCAGGTTTTAGGCTAACCCAAAGTAGCCAAAAACACATGGACCTGAGCCATCTTCCAACTCAGATCAAATTGGATCCAATTGGCACTTGTATTGGGTCCACCAGACCCAGACCCACTTCCCACCTCAAGCCCAAGGTCTGGCCTGACCTGGGTTGAGCCCAAATCGACCCGAACCGAGCAGATTTGGAACAATCTGAGCCATCTTTTAACCCAGACCAAATTGGACCCAATTGCCACTTGCATTGGGTGCACCAGACCCAGACCTATCTCCCATACCAAACCCAGGGTCTGACCTGACCTGGATCGAGCTCAATTCGACTCGAACCGAGCAGGTTTGGGTCCAACCCAGCCACCAGCTCAATCCAGACATTCTCAGGCCAAATTGACTCCACCCTCGACTCCAGCGTGTCCCCATCGGCCTCCCCCAGTCAACCAAACCCAAACCATGGCCGGCGGCGGTCGGAACCAATGGAGAACGAGTTCCGGTGGTCCCCCCAAGACAACCCCTGACTCAAAGCTGGTGCCCACCAGTTTGATCCCCACGACCTCCCTAGGACATCTCCTTCTTCTACCTAGCATCAATCCGATCCCCCTCCAGCTCAATCTCGGTCGTCCAAGCCCGCGAGAGGTGGCCGAATAGGCTCGAGCTCCCCAAAGTGCCAGAAGGATCCCCAATCATTTGAAATCATTCCCCAGAGCTCCTTCGACCTCCCAGGGTCTCCCTTCGAGTTCCCAGATTGATCCCTTCTTCCGTTCGAGCAAGCGCCCGTGAAAGCTTCTCGCATCCCGCTCAAAGTCGCACCTCCGGCCGTCCTTCGGTCCCGATGTCTGAAGGAGATCAGTTCGCCATTGTCCTCTGAAGCTTTCCGATAGAGAAGCTCATCCGTTGAGACTGTCTCTGCGGTAATCTCTTCATCCCGAGTTCCCTAGATAGGTAGTCCGGTCAAGTGTAAAGGAAACCTTCACCCCAACGGATTTCCACCGTTGGATTGAAGGTTTCCACTGTCCTGATCCTCCCTATAAAATTTCATCGGAGTTTGCCGGCGGGATCTCCCGGATCACGTCAGAGAAGCCTTACGGTCTCGGATACGTGCTGGAGGTTGAAGACACAATCTCAGTCGTTGATTCCGATCAACGGCTCGGATTAGATCCCGCGATATCGGAGCACGTATAATCCCAGCCGTCCGATCCGCCATCCAATGGCTGTGGTTAATCAGACTGTTAACGATCAGCGCCAATCATTGCCCAGCCAATCGGCGCGCGGTGCGTGTAAAGGGAGGCTGACTGTGTAATGGTCGAATTAATAACTCCAGAAATTCAAGAGAACTTAAAAAAATCATAACTCCCTCCACACTTGTCCAAATTAGGTGTTCTTAGGCTCATTGGAAAGGTCTTAGGGAGACCTACAAAAGACCCATGGTTCTAGGCCCTGGTCAGGTAAGTGTTAGGTTTAATTTCAGTTTGAGCATTTTATCAATTTCTTTAATTATTCTTTAAATACAAGTCCACCAGGAAGGTGAAATAAACTTCTCGGCCTCGGTGTGAAACAAAGGTAGTAATCAATTAACTTTTAAAATATATTTAATTAAAATTCCTAATCCACTAATACTTAAAGTTTAACCTAAATCCCCCTTTTAAGCTTCAACAAACTCAGAATCTTATACAACCTTGATTAATCACCCAACTTAGGATCTACCCCAGCCACACGACCTTCTACACACACTTTAGATGATGTGCTAGGACAACCAACTCTAGATCTAGGTTAGGCCGGTGTTTACTTTACTGTTGTGTGCCAGATTTTTCGTAGTTTTCATTGCATGTTGTGGATGAAATTGCTTTGCTGTGTCTGCTTACTTTTTACTGCACTCTGTGGATGGTTGATGTGTTTGGCAACTAGATTACCCTTAGGTTAGGTACGATCTGGATTTTCACACAGTTTTTTGCAGGTGGCCACGCTCATGCAGGGCAATAAAAAGGAGGCTAAATTCATAACAAATTCATAACTGTTATAAATTCTTTGCATAGGTGCTTCAGCTACTAAAGCCCCCAAATAAAAGGAGCATGGCCAGTGTGTTTACCTTTTTTCTGCATATATATAACTGCTTGGGAATAATTTTTTTTTATACATATTAACTACTTAGGATAACCCTGCAGGTGAGTCTAGATTTTTATTATTTGATATAAATGTAATTTGTACAATTGTCAAGTGTTATGAAAGTTAATTTTGAGTTGGGATACATAGGTCCAAAGCTTGGATTCCAAAGAGGAAAGGATGCCCCTATGGGAAGTATTCCTTTTCCATTTGGAAATCCAAATTTGGATCATACTTTTTCTATACCCAAAGAGGAAAGAGTGGCTTTCCCCTTAAAAGGGAAGTGCCCTCTTATCCATTTGGGTAGTTTACCACAAAGAATCCAAGGGGTTTGAAGAAAAGAAGTCCAAAGAAGAACAAAACTGAAGACTTGAAGATTGAGAGTATCCCACTCAAAATAACTTGCGTCATTATTAGGCTTAGAATCCGGGTTGTTGTCAGTGGTGCCCGGCCACTCTACTTTTTGCAAGACCCTGGTTTGTAATAAGCAAGGCAATTCTGCCTATGGACATTTATTAATTAGTTAATTTATATTTGATGTGTTGAATTGATTGCCTTTAGGATTACCTGCTTTTCTTAGTTTTTTGGCGATTGTGTGCCGCTTTTGTTTTTGCCTGGATACGTGAGACTCGTGAGGGTGTGAAAGTTTTCTACTCAAAATCTTAAATGTCTAAAATTATAGTGAGTCTAAATAACATAAAAAGATAACGAATCTAGGGAATTAGCTGGAGATCGACCCCGGGGTCGCATGCATATTTTTGCATTACTCTTTCCTTGCTTTAGACCCTTCCCCGCCTGCGGGTAGAGTCTGGACAGTCTGACCTATGAGGACGATGTGCCGGATCCGGGGAAGCCCAGTCTTCTAAAAAAATTATTTTATAAGCCTATTTTTAAAATTTCAAGCATATTTGATTTGGAAGTTGTCGACCAGCATGCATTGCATTAGATACAAATTAAAAGAGTCAAAATTTTAATTGCATCAATTTTAGCATTTCAGCACCCAACATAAGTTAAAGGGGCCAATTAGGAAAATCTCTAGATGTTGGCCCCAACTCTTCAAAACTTTAAATACAACGTCCCTACCAATCTTTCATAAAAGACCAGACTCATCTCTTTTAAATCGATTAGGTGGTTAGCTGGCTCCCCAATCTAGGCTGGGGTAAGTCCAGGCATTGCACTACATTAGTTAGGTTCGGACGACTGTGGTCCAGTGTCCAAATTAGACTTAGGATCCGGGGCAGATTTTTGATTATAAAACCCCAAATTTCGGGAATATAATCCCAAATTTCTAATAAAATGCTCAACTCTAATTAAAGCTTCATTTCAATCCTAAAACATAAAGCCCAACACTTAGGTTAAGTTGGGACACTTCTGGATGATTCTAGAATCTCAAAGTGTCCCCTACCTCTCTTCCCTCGATTATGTTAATAAATGTTCAATTTTGATCAACTCCCTCTTGATTTTCCAAAAATCCCATTCATTTTTGATATCACTCGTAGAAAATCTAACAAAATTTCATCACTATTTTAATCGAGAGTTTTCGTAGGGGACTCTATCTCCCTACGATGTAATTAACTACGAGGGCTTGCGCTCGTAGGAGATTTGGAATCACACGCACCTGATTTTAAGAATTGATTTTTCAAAACTCAATCGGATTTCTTTGGGAAAACTTAAAATACTAGTGATCATTATTATCATATTTAAAGAATTATCATCGAATGATATTTTCTCCCTTCGGGGAGATACATCTTTCTTTGATAAGGCTTTGGATGTGAACCTAACGATCACACTTCTTGAATATTGTAGCTGGATATTTAGTTGAACATCATTTTGACCATTCGGGGCCATATGAAGTTCTCTTTAGCATTCGGTCATAATATTCAAGATGGATTTCATAATTCTAAATCTGAACGCCGTTATGAAATTTTATTTTCATCTTTCGAGGTGATATATTCTTTCTAACTGAACGATTCAATTTTATAATTAGAATTTATCTTTGACTCCCAAAGAAAACCAATATTTTCAAAACATATTTTTCAAAATTCCACCAACACTTAGTTCAACCCATACTTTTGACTCGGGTCAACCTAAGGGTTTAAAATCTTAGGTTATGTGCATGGGATTAATACACACATGTTATAATAATTTTCAAAATTAATTTTAATAAGGGTGGTCATTTAGAGCAAGAAAAATCTATTTTTAACACTTAGTTCAATCCTATTGGTCAAACCAAGTAGACCCAAGGATTGGAAATTTTTTAGGAGACTGATGTTGAACTCATGAATAATACCCATGAGTTTGGTTGAATGATTTGTTAAAAATAATGAGAAATAAGTTTTTTAAGTGTATAGGGTTATTTTGGTCAACTAGGGTTGACATAGTTAAGCAAGGGTTATTGATTGATCCAACTCATTTGAAATGGTATTTTGGACTTGTTAGAAGTGGTTCAATGGATTGGTGAGGTAATTTGGTGCTAAATATATATTTAAGGGCATAAGGGGTCCTTTGGTCAACCTTGGTTGGCTTCATTAATGATGGTTGACCATGGCTTGGATTTGGGTTCACTGCTTTTCAAATGTGATTTTGAATTTGTTGGAGGTGGTCCAACCAAAAGTTTGGCGGGATCTCCCTACATGTAATGTAGTTTAAAAGTTAAAAGGTAAATTTAGTTAACCTAGCTTAACTTGGTCAACCAGAGTATCTGGGCTTAGGGTTTGGTTCAATGGATGTCAAATATTATTTTGAACATATTTGTAGAAGGTTACATGACTTAAAGGATTAAGGTTTTAGGGGTTTATGATCAACCATGGTCAACTAAAGTTTATTGTTAGTTTAATGCATCATGTTAGTGATGATGATCATGGTCAATGTATTTGGTGAAGTTTCCAAGGTCAAAATCATAAGTTGCCATGTTTAGTAGCATATACTGTAAATATTAGAAGGTTTTGTAGCCTATGGAAATGATTTGAGTATTAGGTGTTAGGGATCTTGAAATGCCTTCAAATTTATGTGGTTGAGCATAGAAACATGTTTAATCAATATACAAGTGACAAATTTGGAATCCATGGTCATTTGGTCAATTTTCAAGGCAATAACATTTCTCCAAAAATAGTTATGGACCAAAGGGTTTTGAGTTTAGTTATAAAACTGAATTTTGGAGTTTTAATTTTGTAATGGGTTAGAAAAATGAGTTTGATCTAGATTCGATTTAATAAATAATTTAGAAGGATTTAAGGTTTATAATGCTCAGATTAGCAATAATCAATTATGATTATTAGTGATTGAACATGTGATTAGTTGATTATCAATGGGATAGTCAATTGATTGAATTAGGGATTGATTTTGATTTAGTTTTTGAATTGATCAATGATTGAAGAAAATTTTGTTTTATATTGATCATATCACTGACAATCAATTGGTGATTATCAGGTGATAGATTAAAGGATCAAATGATAGTTAGTGATGATTGTTAAATGATGATTTTGAAATCTTAATATGATCACTATGCCAGAGCACAGTGATGTGATGAATTTGAAGTTTGAAATGTAGTTTAATGATTTGAGTGTAGAGATAGATTTTTATTTAGATCATTGAACTCACCCAAAAATGAGGTCAACTAGACCCCTAATAGGTGTGATGAACTTGAAACATAAATTAGACATGTTAGCATTGAAAAAATCAATCAACAAAATGTTGACCTCATTTTTGTATGAGGTCACTAAGGCCCTTCCAAACTCCAGATTAATTCTAGATCCTAGAATCCACTCTAGACCTTAAGATCCTTTCCTAGAGCCAGACCTTAGGGCCTACTCTAGAGCCTAGGGTTCCCTTGGATCCTAGATCCTAAAAACCCTCTAGATTTTTGAACCAATCTAGACTCAAATCAATTCCCACCCTTGATCAACTTCAACCTCAAGTCAATTCCTACCTTTGATCAACTCCAACTTCAATTTAATTCCTACCTTTGATCAATCTAAATCTCAAACTTCATTCAACTCAAACCCCAATTAATTCAAACATATTCAAACTTTGATCCAATCCACTTGAGAATCCAAATTTCAACCTAGACTTTGATCCTACCTTTGATCTAGCTTTGACCATATCCAATCATTAACAATCATCACATGATTGTGAATGATTTGGATACTCCAATATTGATCATCCAAACTCAAAAATGTAATCCAAATCCAGAAATCCAGACTCAAATTCAAAGTCTTAAGGCCCTATCCTAAAGACCTTTTTCAAAGACTTTTCAAACATTTCAAAACCCAGTCAAATGGCCTCTGATTCAGGGTCTATCAATTACAAAGTGATAAGACATGTCTCTAGAGGTTGTCTTCCAATTTTGAGCCCATTCTGAGGTCTCTAACCCCAGAATCTGAATTAAAACCCAAAGGTTGTAAAACCTTCAAATATTTATAGCCCATGCCACTGAACCTAACCCCTTGAAGATTTTGATCTTGGAGCCCTTATCAAAGCCTCCAATCACTTCCAGACTCTTGATTTTAACCCACTGAGCAGAAAACTGTATTTTTCAGATCCATTTTTGACCCTAGTTGACTAATGGGTCAAAATTGACCAAAATACCCTTATGGGATTTCAAATGGTCATTTCAACCCAAATCAATTTCAAACTCTTTGAAACAACTTTCAATGAATTTCTAATTATAAACTCAACTTGTTAAACTTAAACCCAAACCTTGGGTCAACCTGGTTGACCAAGTCAACCAAGTTTGACCCATGGACCCATACACCCCTCCTCTTTCAAATTTTTGAATCAAGTCCATTCCAAGTCCTTTGAATGCATGGGATGACCCCTTAGGTACCCAAGAGAACCCTCTTGGTGACCCAAGCCTTGGGGTCACTTGGGTTAGCCATATGGCTTGACCCAAGTGACCAAAGAGAGGCCTCCCTTGAGCCATATTTTGATCTTAATCAAATTGAATCCAAATCAAGGTGTTATTGAGTTCTCTTTCACCCAATACACCTTCCTTGATCAGCCCAACCCTTGGGCTCACTTGGGTCAAGAGTTAGGCATACCCAAAGTGCCCAAAAGCACTTGGGATTGAGCCAACTCTCAACCTAAGCCTAATTGAACCTGACCAACACCTCCCATAGGTGGCCCTAGGTCCAATACACCCCCTCCAGCCAGCCCATGCCTTGGGCTAGCTTGGGTCAAGAGTTAGGCTAACCCAAAGTAGCCAAAAACACTTGGACCTGAGCCATCTTCCAGCTCAGATCAAATTGGACTCAATTGCCACTTACATTGGGTCCATCAGACCCAGACCCACTTCCCACCTCAAGCGGTCTAGCCTGACCTGAGTTGAGCCCAAATCAACCCAAACCGAGCAGGTTTGGATCAACCCGAGCCTCCTTTTAACCCAGATCAAATTGGACCCAATTGCCACCTGCATTGGGTGCACCGGACCCAGACCTACCTCCCATACCAAACCCAGGGTCTGACCTGACATGGATCAAGCTCGATTTGACTTGAATCAAGCAGGTTTGGGTCCAACCCAACCACCAGTTCAATCCAAGCCTCCCCAGGCCAAATTTATTTCACCCTTGGCTCCAGCATGTCCCCATCGGTCTCCCCCGGTCAACCCGACCTAGACCATGGCCGGCGGCGATCGGAGCCAATGGAATTTGAGTTCCGGTGGTCCTCCCCAGACAATTCCTGGCTGAAGGCTGCTACCCATCGGTTTGATCTCCATGATCCCCCCTGGACTTCGCCATCATCCACCTGGTAGTGATCCGAGCCTTTCCCAATTCAATCCCGGCCGTCCAAGCTCCCAAAGGGTGGCCGAATACCCCTGAGCTCACCAGACCTCACGAGGAATTGGCATTCACTCTGATTCGATTCCCAGAGCTCCTTGAAACTCCAAAAAGCTTCCTTCGAGTGCAGAGATCGATCCCTCCTTCCGTTCGAGCAAACACCCATGAAAGCTCTCGGCGTCCCGCTCAAAGTCGCACCTCCAACCGTCCTCTGATCCCAACGCCTGAAGGAGAACTGTTCGCCACCATCCCTTGAAGCTTCCTGATAGATAAGCTCATTCGTTGAGGCCTTCTCTGCGGTAATCTCTCCATCCCGAGCTCCCTAGCTAGGTAGTTTGGTCAAGTATGAAGAGAACCTTCACCCCAATGGATCTCCACCGTTGGATTGAAGGTTCCCACCATCCTGATCATCCCTGCGAAATATCATCGGACTTTGCCGGTGGGATCGCCCGGATCAAGCCGGAGAAGCCCTGCGGTCTCGGATACGAGCGGGAGGTTGAAGATGAAATCCCAGCTGTTGATCTTGATCAATGGCTCGGATTAAATCCTGCGGTATCGGAGCGCCGTTATTCTCAGCCGTTCGATCCACCATCCAACGGCTATCGTTAACCCGACTGTTAACCGTTAGTGCCAATGATTGCCTGGCGAATCGACGCGCGACGCGTGGTAATGGCTGCCGACTGTGTAATTGCCGGATTAATAAATCTAGAAATTCAAGGGATCTTCAAAAATTCATAACTCCCTGCACACTTGTTCAAATTAGGTGTTTTTAGGCTCATTGGAAATGTCTCAGGGAGAACTACAAAAGCCCTATGGTTCCAGACCCTGGTTAGATCAATCTAAGGTTTAATTTCAATTTGAGCATTTTATGAATTTCTTTAATTACTTTTTAAATACATGTCCACCAGGTCTGGAATTTTGGGAGATTGAAATTGGACATGTTTCTAACAAGTCCAAATTTTACCTCTCCATTTTAAGTTGTTCAAGGGCATTTTCCCTAATTTTTAAGTTTAAGGGTCATGGTTTGACCCTTAAATTCAAGAAGGGATATAGACCTATCCAATGAGATTTAGGGTGTGATTTTTGGTGTGATGATGATGTGTAGGATCAGAAGTGTAGAGCCACTGATTTTGCCCCAATCCAAGCTTAGGATAGACCCCTATAGTGATTTGAAGGTGACTTAGAGCTCACCTTGGGTGGTTTAGTTAACCACCTTAGAGTATTCTAATTGAGCTCAAATTTAGTGGGTTTAGTCCTTAGGGTCAGGTGATCCTATGGTCTAAATTTCATTAAATTTGGAGTTCATTTGATTCCCCAAGTAGGAGCCTAAAAAATCCTTCTTAGAAATGGCCTTAACCCTAATCAATTGATAATGAACTATTCTTAATTTATAAAATCCATTAAGATGTCCATAATTGTCTCTAATTAATCCCCTAATCAATAAGAATTGAAACCCTATTAAGTTGATCTCTAGATTGATTTTAATTTAGTCCTTAGATAAAATCAAGGGTTAACCAATTTTAATTAATCCTAAAAATCTTAAAAATCCCAAAAGGGTCTTAAACACTTGTTGATCTGTCCTTAGGTCATTTATGACCTTTGGAATTGATCCCAAGGAGTTTAGGGCTCATTTGGGTTCAAATCCTTAAGCAGACCTCTTAGTCCTAGTAACTTGATAATCCCTACAAGTGTGTAGAATTCCTAAAATTCACTCTCAACTATAGAAAAATTTTGATTAATCAACTTAGTGGATAGTGACTTCAATTAGAATTCATCACTTCCTAGAAACATCAAACCTTCATAACTTAGCTAAAACTAAGGAATCAACATCTTAGGTGACCTTAGGTCAGAACGGGCCAGAACTTCTAAAAATCATAACTTTTCATAGAAAACTCCAACTTGAGTGTGCCACCTGTCTAATAACTCATAATTAGGTCTAGTATTCATTAAAAATCTGAAACCTTAAGATTAATCCTAATTTTAAAAATCAAATTTTGACCCCTTAGTTAACATATCCGGATAACCTACAAAACTTATTAACTCCCCTAAATTCCATAATTTTCTTAATAGGCTAAAAAAATTCTCAACCAACCCATTAAAATCAGCAACTAACTCCTTTTAATATCAATCCACTCCTTTAAATTCCAACCAATTTAAATAACTTAATCAACCCCGATTGCTACTAGGTAACCCAGGCCTACGGGGCTATTAGCTTAGCCCCAAGGAAGGTGAAATAAACTTCACGGCCTCGGTGTGAAACAAAGGTAGCAATCAATTAACTTTTAAAATATGTTTAATTAAAATTCTTAATTTACTAATACTTAAATTTTAATCTAAATCCCTATTTGAGCCTTAACAAATTCAGAACTTTTCTAGAAAACTCTAACTAATCACCCACTTTAGGATCTGCCCCAGCCACACGACCTTTTACACACACTTTAGATGATGTGCTAGAACAACAAACTCTAGATCTAGGTTAGGTCGGTGTTTACTTTACTGCTGTGTGCCAGATTTTATGTGGTTTTTACTGCATGTTGTGGATGAAATTGCTTTGCTGTGTCTGTTTACTTTTCTGCACTCTGTGGATGGACTAATATGTTTGGCGACTAGATTACCCTTAGATTAGGTGCGATCTAGATGTTCACACAGTTTTCTGCAGGTGGCCACGTTCATGTAGGGTAATAAAAGGGGGTTAAATCAATAAAAAAAATTATCAATTGTTATAACTGCTTGCACAGGTGCTTCAGCTGCTAAAGCCCCCAAATAAAAAGAGCATGGCCAGTGTGTTTTACTTTCTTTTTTGCACATATATAACTGCTTGGGAATAACTGTATCTTATTTATTAACTGTTTAGGATAACCCTGCAGGTGAGTCTAGATTTTATTTTCAAATAAATGTAATTTGTGTAATTATTAAGTGTTGTGAAAGTCAGCTTTGAGTTGGGATATATAGGTCCAAAGCTTGGACTCTGAAGAGAAATGATGCCCCTAAGGGGAGTAGACCTTTTCTATTTGGAGATCCAAATTTGGGCCACACTCCTCCCTACCCAAAGAGGAAAGAGTGGCCTTCCCCTTAAAGGAAGTGCCATCTTATCTATTTGGGTAGTCCAGTATGAAGAATCAAAGGAGCTTGAAGCAAAAGGAGCCTGAAAAAGAACAAGACTGAAGATTTGAAGATTGAGAATATCCCACTCAAAACTGCTTGCGTCATTACTAGGTTTAGAATCCGGGTTGTTGTCAGTGGTGCCCGACCACTTTACTTCCTACAAAATTCTCGTTTGTAATAAGCAAGGAAACTTTACCTATGGATATTGTTGCAAATCTATTTTTTTCATGTCTTATGTTTTGATGATTGACAAACACTGTTTCTCGTGGACTGCTTGTTGCTTCTAACTTTTCAGGAACTGAAGATCGGACGATCAAAAAGGAGCCAAGTTCAGGAATGCGTAGGTTTAGGGTTGAGTCAGTCTGTACGTTTGATTTTCACCTTTTGAGTCTACTTGTAATAGTCAAAGAGACTGATGCTATATAACCCTTCACACACACACTTAAGAGACTTAGAATTTCTGTTTTTACTCATATCGGCCAGGACGATTTTTTGGATCGGCCTGGACGATCAGCTTAAAACAGAAAGTCTAATTAAGGATTCTTAATTAAGGCAGCCGTCATTAACAGATCGTCCTGGACGATACGTGTATCGGCCAGGACGATAAGCTCAAAACAGAAAGAAGTAGCCGCCATAGTCAAGTATGGTATACTATATTTTTAATTTATCGGCCAGGACGATACTATTATCGGCCTGGATAATATTCACAAATTATGCCATAATTGTTCAGGAAATCAAGGAAGTAATTAAGGATGATTGATACGATCATATCGTCCTGGACGATCTCATGATCGGCCAGGACGATCTAGTCAAAAACCTTAAGTTACTTCAGGACGATCGATATCGTCCAGCCCATATCCAGGGCTATTGTCAGGACGATTTGTCTCTATTTTGAACTGATCAGCCCGGATGATCATGAGATCGGCCTGGACGATCAAGCCAATTTTCAATCGTCCTGTTTCCCATCCAGGGCGATGCTCTGACCAATATTCATTGATTTGTACTAATCGGCCAAGACGATGCCCATATCGGCCTGGACGATATTGTTGGCAACTTGCAATTAATGAGCTCTTTTGAAGCTCTTCTACATAAGAGCTCTTGTTCAACATTTTTAAAAACCTTTGGCTGCTGCCTTGACCTGGGAAAACCTTGAGGAGAGAAAGAGAGAGAAGAGAGAGAGAGGATATTATGAGGGGGAGCTTGTGAGGGGATTCACAAGGGTTGGTTCAAGGATCTCTCTGCGTCGTCTTCATTTAGAGTTTCTCATCCGTGGAAGGGTCAGTAGAGGTAAGGAGTTTTGCTTTTGGTTTTGGTTCTCTGCCAGCTTCAGGAGGAAGCAAAAGGAGATAGGTTCTCTGCCTTGCCGGGGTGGCAAAAAGGAGGTTCTTGTGAGGGTTTCTCCGCCTAGCCGTGAGGGCTAAAGGAGAGTCACGTTTTTGTAGAGGAATACTTGGAGGGTGCCTCCAAGGAGTGGACGTAGGTCGAGTCGACCGAACCACTATAAATTTCTGTGTTCCTTTTCTTGCTTCCGCACTTTTTAATTCCGCATTTTTGCTTGTAGTGTGATTTGGTTTTATGCAATTTTCTTTCTCTATTAAAAGAAGTTTTTAAAATACTAATTCACCCCCCCTCTTGGTTAGCTTGGGACTAAGTTCATAGGGATTAACATCCCCATCAAACTTTCAAGTGGTATCAGAGCCTGATTCGAAAAATAAAGTTTTAAAACTTTTTGAATTTGATCCATGTTTAACTTTGGAAATCGCAACACTACTGAAGGGTATTCTATTACCCGACCTCCTCTGTTCGATAACCTATCTTTTGATTTTTGGAAAACTCGCATGTCAACTTTTTTACAATCTACTGATTATCGCATGTGGATGCTTATTCAAGAAGGGTATTCTCCACCTTCTCGTAAAATTAATGGTTTTAAAACTGAAGTTGCTTTTACCGAATGGACTTTTGACGAATGAGATTTAGCTCAATTAAATGCGAAATGTTTGAATTATTTTTTCTGTGCGTTGAAATCTGAGGATTACATGCGTGTTTCAACTTGCAAAACTGGTAAAGAAATTTGGGATAAATTGTGCATTACTTATGAAGGCACTAATGAAGTTAAACAATCCCGTTTAAACATTCTTTTGCATGACTTCGAACTTTTTCGTATGAAACCTCATGAATCGATTTCTGACATGTACACAAGGTTTACTCAGATTGCTACTTCATTGCATGCACTAGGAAAAGAACTTTCAAACTATGAAAAAGTTAACAAGATTTTGAGATGCTTGCCTTCATCTTATGATGCAAAAATTACTGCCATCACTGAATCTAAAGATTTGAACACCTATTCTATTGATAACTTGCTTGGCTCACTCATTGCTTATGAGCAAGGGGTGAATCAAAGAAATCTTGGTGCAGGTGAGAAGAAAAAGGAGAAAACAATTGCATTGAAGGCACACAAATCGGATTCTGAATCTTCCGAGTCTGAAAGCGATGGAGTTGCCTTCATCACAAGGCAATTCAAAAGCTTTCTAAGGAAGAAACAAAAGCATCATCAAAGTTGGAGAAAAGGTAAGGATCACAAACATGTAAAAGGATCTTCTGATGTTGTTTGTTTTGAATGCAGGAAACCTGGACATGTGAGAACGGATTGCCCTAAGCTTAGAGATCAATCAAGTAAAGAAAAAGGTGATGAGAAAGCTAAGTCTAGGAAGGACAAGAAGAAAAATCAAAGGAGCTTTTGGGCAGAATCTGGTACTGATTCTTCTGAGACTGAACCAGAGGAAGAAACTACAAACTTGTGTTTCATGGGAAAAGATCAAAGTGATCAAGAAGAGGTATGTGAACTTTCCTACGATCAACTTCTTGAAGTTTCAGAAAAAATCCATGCATCATATAGGAAATTAAAGAAAACTCATGCTAGCTTGAAATTAGAATTCTTAAATCTACAAAAAGAGCATGAAATTTTGATTAAAAACCATCAAACAATTGATTCAAATCACATGACTTTACTTGATGAATTTGATGAGTTAAATAAAAATCACGGTGAGTTAGTTGAAGAGCATGATGCATTGAAAATATCACACACATCTCTTGAATCTGATTTTAAGAAGTCAAAGGAGATAGAGAAAAATTTGAGGATTGAAAATGAAGTTTTAAAAAGAGAAAACTTAAAAGTTTAAAATGATTTAGAAGCATGTAAGAAAACTAGGATGACTTCTACTTTTAATCAATTGTCAAAACCTAGAGAGAGGCATTATAACTCAAATCACTTAAGAAATCCCTTTCCTAGAGTTAAATGTTTTTCTTGTGGCATGCTAGGACACATCTCACACACTTGCACAATTCACCATAATACACATTGGGTGTGGAGACCTAAGGTGCATGATCCACAGCATACCACACATGCATTATATTCTTCTCTTCATAAGAATGAACCCAAATCTGCTTGGGTTCCTAAAACTAATATTTGATAATTTTGCAGGAAGTCTCTCACAAAAGACCTCGTGAGAGTATGTGATACCTGGACAGTGGATGCTCTCGACATATGACTGGTGATGCTAGCCAGTTTGTTGTACTAGAGTCCAGGACTGGAGGCAAGGTTACTCTTGGAGACAACACCACCAGGAAGGTGGTAGGAGCAGGTATAATCGGTAATTCCAAGAACCTTATGATTGAAAATGTTTTGCTTGTAGATGGATTGAAGCACAACTTGCTCAGCATCAGTCAATTCTGTGACAAAGGCTTCATCGTGCAATTCTTCACGGATTCATGCATTGTAAGTTTAAGTAACAACACTATTTTGCAGGGAAAGAGGGTCAACAACGTCTACATGCTTGATTTAAATAACATTGAATGTGCTGATTCTTTTTGTTTAAAAACTATCATTGATGATTCTTGGTTGTGGCACAGGAGGCTTTGTCATGCAAGTATGAAAACCCTTAGGAAAGTGACCCAAAAGGACCTAGTTAGAGGTGTCCCCAAACTTAAGTTTACAAAAGACCACCTTTGTGATGCCTGTCAACTAGGAAAGCAAATTCACTCCTCTTTTCACCCCATAAAAGACATTAGCACCTCTAGACCTTTAGAAGTCCTTCACATGGATTTGTTTGGACCCATTAGCATAGCTAGTTTGGGAGGAAAAGTCTATGGTTTTGTGATTGTTGATGACTACTCGAGATTTTGAGTGTGCTATGTAGATAAAAATTATAAATGAGTTTGGGAGCTCCTATTCTCTAATATCTGAGAAGATATATTCACAACTAAGTTTTTTAAGGATTATAAAAGGGAATCTAGCTTGCAAAAAAAAAAAAAAAAATTGGCCAATGATGCCAACAAAAGAAGCGCAAAGACGCAAAAAATTGAAAAATCTATAAAAAGATGCTCAAAACGCCACAATATTGACAAGAGGCATAAAATGAGCCCACTCAAAAGCAAGCTACTCTCTCTTTTTATATCTTTTAGAACTTAGAGGTTTTGATTCTCAAAAGGCTTGATCTCGATTATCGTTCGATTGTGACAAATCTACCTCATTGATTTATGAAGATTTTTTTCTTACGACAAGTGGTGGGTAGATTATTTTTCTCATATCCAATTAATTATTTGAGTTAGGTCATTGATTTCAAAAGACGATTCTACCCTAAGAAAATGTTTTTGGGCTAAGGGTAAACCATGAACGGATATTCTACTATTCTATGGATTAAATAAGATTGATAACTCATTAACTCATAGGTTTTTAAATCAATCACATGGAATACTATATCATTGACGTGCCTTGATTAAAAAAAAAAAAAAAAAAAAAAAAAGAGAGAAGGAATCTCTTTTGTTGTGCTTTCTTGTACCTTCCTTTTTGATATGTCAAAAGGGGGAGAAGTTTATGAGATTCTTTTTTCATCAATCTTGAATTTTTGCTATTAACTTTTTTGTAGTATTTTGCCATCATCAAAAAGGGGAGATTGTTGCAAATATATTTTTTTCATGTCTTATGTTTTGATGATTGACAAACACTGTTTCTCGTGGACTGCTTGTTGCTTCTAACTTTTCAGGAATCGAAGATCGGACGAACAAAAAGGAGCCAAGTTCAGGAATGCGTAGGTTTAGGGTTGAGTCAGTCTGTACATTTGATTTTCACCTTTTGAGTCTACTTGTAATAGTCAAAGAGACTGATGCTATGTAACCCTTCACACACACACTTAAGAGACTTAGAATTTCTGTTTTTACTCATATCGGCCAGAATGATTTTCTGGATCGGCCTGAACGACCAGCTTAAAACAGAAAGTCTAATTAAGGATTCTTAATTAAGTCAGCCGTCATTAACAGATCGTCTTGGACGATATGTGTATCGGCCAAGACAATAAGCTCAAAACAGAAAGAAGTAGCCGTCATAGTCAAGTATGGTATACTGTATTTTTAATTTATCGGCCAGGACGATACTATTATCGGCCTGGACGATATTCACAAATTATGCCATAATTGTTCAGGAAATCAAGGAAGTAATTAAGGATGATTGATATGATCATATCGTCCTAGATGATCTCATGATCGGCCAGGACGATCTAGTAAAAAACCTTAAGTTACTTCAGGACGATCGATATCGTCCAGCCCGTATCCAGGGCTATTGTCAGGACGATTTGTCTCTATTTTGAACTGATCGGCCCGGACGATTGTGAGATCGGCTTGGACGATCAAGCCAATTTTCAATCGTCCTGTTTTCCATCCAGGGTGATGCTCTGGCCGATATTCATTGATTTGTACTGATCGGCCAGGACGATGCCTATATCGGCCTGGACGATATTGTCGGCAACTTGCAATTAATGAGCTATTTTGAAGCTCTTCTATATAAGAGCTCTTGTTCAACGTTTTTAAAAACCTTTGGCTTCTGCCTTGACCTGGGAAGACCTTGAGGAGAGAAAGAGAGAGAAGAGAGAGAGAGAGGACTTGTGAGGGGGAGCTTGCGAGGGGATTCACAAGGGTTGCTTCAAGGATCTCTCTGCATCATCTTCGTCTAGAGTTTCTCGTCCGTGGATGGGTCAGTAGAGGTAAGGAGTTTTGCTTTTGGTTTTGGTTCTCTGCCAGCTTCAGGAGGAAGCAAAAGGAGATAGGTTCTCTGCCTTGCCGGGGTGGCAAAAAGGAGGTTCTTGTGAGGGTTTCTCCGCCTAGCCGTGAGGGCTAAAGGAGAGTCACGTTTTTGTAGAGGAATACTTGGAGGGTGCCTCCAAGGAGTGGACGTAGGTCGAGTCGACCGAACCACTATAAATTTCTGTGTTCCTTTTCTTGCTTCCGCACTTTTTAATTCCGCATTTATGCTTGTAGTGTGATTTGGTTTTATGCAATTTTCTTTCTCAATTAAAAGAAGTTTTTAAAATACCAATTCACCCCCCCTCTTGGTTAGCTTGGGACTAAGTTCATAGGGATTAACATCCCCATCGAACTTTCAAGTGGTATCAGATCCTGATTCGAAAAATAAAGTTTTAAAACTTTTTGAATTTGATCCATGTTTAACTTTGGAAATCGCAACACTACGGAAGGGTATTCTATTACCCGACCTCCTCTGTTCGATAACCTACCTTTTGATTTTTGGAGAACTCGCATGTCAACTTTTTTACAATCTACTGATTATTGCATGTGGATGCTTATTCAAGAAGGGTATTCTCCACCTTCTCGTGAAATTAATGGTTTTAAAACTGAAGTTGCTTTTACCGAATGGACTTTTGACGAATGAGATTTAGCTCAATTAAATGCGAAATGTTTGAATTATTTTTTCTGTGCGTTGAAATCTGAGGATTACATGCGTGTTTCAACTTGCAAAACTGGTAAAGAAATTTAGGATAAATTGTGCATTACTTATGAAGGCACTAATGAAGTTAAACAATCCCGTTTAAACATTCTTTTGCATGACTTCGAACTTTTTCGTATGAAACCTCATGAATCGATTTCTGACATGTACACAAGGTTTACTCAGATTGCTACTTCATTGCATGCACTAGGAAAAGAACTTTCAAACTATGAAAAAGTTAACAAGATTTTGAGATGCTTGCCTTCATCTTATGATGCAAAAATTACTGCCATCACTGAATCTAAAGATTTGAACACCTATTCTATTGATAACTTGCTTGGCTCACTCATTGCTTATGAGCAAGGGGTGAATCAAAGAAATCTTGATGCAGGTGAGAAGAAAAAGGAGAAAACAATTGCATTGAAGGCACACAAATCGGATTATGAATCTTCCAAGTCTGAAAGCGATGGAGTTGCCTTCATCACAAGGCAATTCAAAAGCTTTCTAAGGAAGAAACAAAAGCATCATCAAAGTTGGAGAAAAGGTAAGGATCACAAACATGTAAAAGGATCTTCTGATGTTGTTTGTTTTGAATGCAGGAAATCTGGACATGTGAGAACGGATTGCCCTAAGCTTAGAGATCAATCAAGTAAAGAAAAAGGTGATGAGAAAGCTAAGTCTAGGAAGGACAAGAAGAAAAATCAAAGGAGCTTTTGGGCAGAATCTGGTACTGATTCTTCTGAGACTGAACCAGAGGAAGAAACTACAAACTTGTGTTTCATGGGAAAAGATCAAAGTGATCAAGAAGAGGTATGTGAACTTTCCTACGATCAACTTCTTGAAGTTTCAGAAAAAATCCATGCATCATATAGGAAATTAAAGAAAACTCATGCTAGCTTGAAATTAGAATTCTTAAATCTACAAAAAGAGCATGAAATTTTGATTAAAAACCATCAAACAATTGATTCAAATCACATGACTTTACTTGATGAATTTGATGAGTTAAATAAAAATCACGGTGAGTTAGTTGAAGAGCATGATGCATTGAAAATATCACACACATCTCTTGAATCTGATTTTAAGAAGTCAAAGGAGATAGAGAAAAATTTGAGGATTGAAAATGAAGTTTTAAAAAGCAAAAACTTAAAAGTTTAAAATGATTTAGAAGCATGTAAGAAAACTAGGATGACTTCTACTTTTAATCAATTGTCAAAACCTAGAGAGAGGCATTATAACTCAAATCACTTAAGAAATCCCTTTCCTAGAGTTAAATGTTTTTCTTGTGGCATGCTAGGACACATCTCACACACTTGCACAATTTACCATAATACACATTGGGTGTGGAGACCTAAGGTGCATGATCCACAGCATACCACACATGCATTATATTCTTCTCTTCATAAGAAGGAACCCAAATCTGCTTGGGTTCCTAAAACTAATATTTGATAATTTTGCAGGAAGTCTCTCACAAAAGACCTCGTGAGAGTATGTGATACCTGGACAGTGGATGCTCTCGACATATGACTGGTGATGCTAGCCAGTTTGTTGTACTAGAGTCCAGGACTGGAGGCAAGGTTACTCTTGGAGACAACACCACCAGGAAGGTGGTAGGAGCAGGTATAATCGGTAATTCCAAGAACCTTATGATTGAAAATGTTTTGCTTGTAGATGGATTGAAGCACAACTTGCTCAGCATCAGTCAATTCTGTGACAAAGGCTTCATCGTGCAATTCTTCACGGATTCATGCATTGTAAGTTTAAGTAACAACACTATTTTGCAGGGAAAGAGGGTCAACAACGTCTACATGCTCGATTTAAATAACATTGAATGTGCTGATTCTTTTTGTTTAAAAACTATCATTGATGATTCTTGGTTGTGGCACAGGAGGCTTTGTCATGCAAGTATGAAAACCCTTAGGAAAGTGACCCAAAAGGACCTAGTTAGAGGTGTCCCCAAACTTAAGTTTACAAAAGACCACCTTTGTGATGCCTGTCAACTAGGAAAGCAAATCCACTCCTCTTTTCACCCCATAAAAGACATTAGCACCTCTAGACCTTTAGAAGTCCTTCACATGGATTTGTTTGGACCCATTAGCATAGCTAGTTTGGGAGGGAAAGTCTATGGTTTTGTGATTGTTGATGACTACTCGAGATTTTGAGTGTGCTATGTAGATAAAAATTATAAATGAGTTTGGGAGCTCCTATTCTCTAATATCTGAGAAGATATATTCACAACTAAGTTTTTTAAGGATTATAAAAGGGAATCTAGCTTGCAAAAAAAAAAAAAAAATTTGGCCAATGATGCCAACAAAAGAAGCGCAAAGACGCAAAAAATTGAAAAATCTATAAAAAGATGCTCAAAACGCCACAATATTGACAAGAGGCATAAAATGAGCCCACTCAAAAGCAAGCTACTCTCTCTTTTTATATCTTTTAGAACTTAGAGGTTTTGATTCTCAAAAGGCTTGATCTCGATTATCGTTCGATTGTGACAAATCTACCTCATTGATTTATGAAGATTTTTTTCTTACGACAAGTGGTGGGTAGATTCTTTTTCTCATATCCAATTAATTATTTGAGTTAGGTCATTGATTTCAAAAGACGATTCTACCCTAAGAAAATGTTTTTGGGCTAAGGGTAAACCATGAACGGATATTCTACTATTCTATGGATTAAATAAGATTGATAACTCATTAACTCATAGGTTTTTAAATCAATCACATGGAATACTATATCATTGACGTGCCTTGATTAAAAAAAAAAAAAAAAAAAAAAAAGAGAGAAGGAATCTCTTTTGCTGTGCTTTCTTGTACCTTCCTTTTTGATATGTCAAAAGGGGGAGAAGTTTATGAGATTCTTTTTTCATCAATCTTGAATTTTTGCTATTAACTTTTTTGTAGTGTTTTGCCATCATCAAAAAGGGGGAGATTGTTGCAAATATATTTTTTTCATGTCTTATGTTTTGATGATTGACAAACACTGTTTCTTGTGGACTGCTTGTTGCTTCTAACTTTTCAGGAATCGAAGATCGGACGAACAAAAAGGAGCCAAGTTCAGGAATGCGTAGGTTTAGGGTTGAGTCAGTCTGTACATTTGATTTTCACCTTTTGAGTCTACTTGTAATAGTCAAAGAGACTGATGCTATGTAACCCTTCACACACACACTTAAGAGACTTAAAATTTCTGTTTTTACTCATATCGGCCAGAATGATTTTCTGGATCGGCCTGGACGACCAGCTTAAAACAGAAAGTCTAATTAAGGATTCTTAATTAAGTCAGCCGTCATTAACAGATCGTCTTGGACGATATGTGTATCGGCCAAAACGATAAGCTCAAAATAGAAAGAAGTAGCCGTCATAGTCAAGTATGGTATACTGTATTTTTAATTTATCGGCCAGGACGATACTATTATCGGCCTGGACGATATTCACAAATTATGCCATAATTGTTCAGGAAATCAAGGAAGTAATTAAGGATGATTGATATGATCATATCGTCCTGGACGATCTCATGATCGGCCAGGACGATCTAGTAAAAAACCTTAAGTTACTTCAGGACGATCGATATCGTCCAGCCCGTATCCAGGGCTATTGTCAGGACGATTTGTCTCTATTTTGAACTGATCGGCCCGGACGATTGTGAGATCGGCTTGGACGATCAAGCCAATTTTCAATCGTCCTGTTTTCCATCCAGGGTGATGCTCTGGCCGATATTCATTGATTTGTACTGATCGGCCAGGACCATGCCTATATCGGCCTGGACGATATTGTCGGCAACTTGCAATTAATGAGCTATTTTGAAGCTCTTCTATATAAGAGCTCTTGTTCAACGTTTTTAAAAACCTTTGGCTTCTGCCTTGACCTGGGAAGACCTTGAGGAGAGAAAGAGAGAGAAGAGAGAGAGAGAGGACTTGTGAGGGGGAGCTTGTGACGGGATTCACAAGGGTTGCTTCAAGGATCTCTCTGCATCATCTTCGTCTAGAGTTTCTCGTCCGTGGAAGGGTCAGTAGAGGTAAGGAGTTTTGCTTTTGGTTTTGGTTCTCTGCCAGCTTCAGGAGGAAGCAAAAGGAGATAGGTTCTCTGCCTTACCGGGGTGGCAAAAAGGAGGTTCTTGTGAGGGTTTCTCCGCCTAGCCGTGAGGGCTAAAGGAGAGTCACGTTTTTGTAGAGGAATACTTGGAGGGTGCCTCCAAGGAGTGGACGTAGGTCGAGTCGACCGAACCACTATAAATTTCTGTGTTTCTTTTCTTGCTTCCGCACTTTTTAATTCCGCATTTATGCTTGTAGTGTGATTTGGTTTTATGCAATTTTCTTTCTCAATTAAAAGAAGTTTTTAAAATACCAATTCACCCCCCTCTTGATTAGCTTGGGACTAAGTTCATAGGGATTAACATCCCCATCGAACTTTCAAGTGGTATCAGAGCCTGATTCGAAAAATAAAGTTTTAAAACTTTTTGAATTTGATCCATGTTTAACTTTGGAAATCGCAACACTACGGAAGGGTATTCTATTACCCGACCTCCTCTGTTCGATAACCTACCTTTTGATTTTTGGAAAACTCGCATGTCAACTTTTTTACAATCTACTGATTATCGCATGTGGATGCTTATTCAAGAAGGGTATTCTCCACCTTCTCGTGAAATTAATGGTTTTAAAACTGAAGTTGCTTTTACCGAATGGACTTTTGACGAATTAGATTTAGCTCAATTAAATGCGAAATGTTTGAATTATTTTTTCTGTGCGTTGAAATCTGAGGATTACATGCGTGTTTCAACTTGCAAAACTGGTAAAGAAATTTGGGATAAATTGTGCATTACTTATGAAGGCACTAATGAAGTTAAACAATCCCGTTTAAACATTCTTTTGCATGACTTCGAACTTTTTCGTATGAAACCTCATGAATCGATTTCTGACATGTACACAAGGTTTACTCAGATTGCTACTTCATTGCATGCACTAGGAAAAGAACTTTCAAACTATGAAAAAGTTAACAAGATTTTGAGATGCTTGCCTTCATCTTATGATGCAAAAATTACTGCCATCACTGAATCTAAAGATTTGAACACCTATTCTATTGATAACTTGCTTGGCTCACTCATTGCTTATGAGCAAGGGGTGAATCAAAGAAATCTTGATGCAGGTGAGAAGAAAAAGGAGAAAACAATTGCATTGAAGGCACACAAATCGGATTCTGAATCTTCCGAGTCTGAAAGCGATGGAGTTGCCTTCATCACAAGGCAATTCAAAAGCTTTCTAAGGAAGAAACAAAAGCATCATCAAAGTTGGAGAAAAGGTAAGGATCACAAACATGTAAAAGGATCTTCTGATGTTGTTTGTTTTGAATGCAGGAAACCTGGACATGTGAGAACGGATTGCCCTAAGCTTAGAGATCAATCAAGTAAAGAAAAAGGTGATGAGAAAGCTAAGTCTAGGAAGGACAAGAAGAAAAATCAAAGGAGCTTTTGGGCAGAATCTGGTACTGATTCTTCTGAGACTGAACCAGAGGAAGAAACTACAAACTTGTGTTTCATGGGAAAAGATCAAAGTGATCAAGAAGAGGTATGTGAACTTTCCTACGATCAACTTCTTAAAGTTTCAGAAAAAATCCATGCATCATATAGGAAATTAAAGAAAACTCATGCTAGCTTGAAATTAGAATTCTTAAATCTATAAAAAGAGCATGAAATTTTGATTAAAAACCATCAAACAATTGATTCAAATCACATGACTTTACTTGATGAATTTGATGAGTTAAATAAAAATCACGGTGAGTTAGTTGAAGAGCATGATGCATTGAAAATATCACACACATCTCTTGAATCTGATTTTAAGAAGTCAAAGGAGATAGAGAAAAATTTGAGGATTGAAAATGAAGTTTTAAAAAGCAAAAACTTAAAAGTTTAAAATGATTTAGAAGCATGTAAGAAAACTAGGATGACTTCTACTTTTAATCAATTGTCAAAACCTAGAGAGAGGCATTATAACTCAAATCACTTAAGAAATCCCTTTCCTAGAGTTAAATGTTTTTCTTGTGGCATGCTAGGACACATCTCACACACTTGCACAATTCACCATAATACACATTGGGTGTGGAGACCTAAGGTGCATGATCCACAGCATACCACACATGCATTATATTCTTCTCTTCATAAGAAGGAACCCAAATCTGCTTGGGTTCCTAAAACTAATATTTGATAATTTTGCAGGAAGTCTCTCACAAAAGACCTCGTGAGAGTATGTGATACCTGGACAGTGGATGCTCTCGACATATGACTGGTGATGCTAGCCAGTTTGTTGTACTAGAGTCCAGGACTGGAGGCAAGGTTACTCTTGGAGACAACACCACCAGGAAGGTGGTAGGAGCAGGTATAATCGGTAATTCCAAGAACCTTATGATTGAAAATGTTTTGCTTGTAGATGGATTGAAGCACAACTTGCTCAGCATCAGTCAATTCTGTGACAAAGGCTTCATCGTGCAATTCTTCACGGATTCATGCATTGTAAGTTTAAGTAACAACACTATTTTGCAGGGAAAGAGGGTCAACAACGTCTACATGCTCGATTTAAATAACATTGCATGTGCTGATTCTTTTTGTTTAAAAACTATCATTGATGATTCTTGGTTGTGGCACAGGAGGCTTTGTCATGCAAGTATGAAAACCCTTAGGAAAGTGACCCAAAAGGACCTAGTTAGAGGTGTCCCCAAACTTAAGTTTACAAAAGACCACCTTTGTGATGCCTGTCAACTAGGAAAGCAAATCCACTCCTCTTTTCACCCCATAAAAGACATTAGCACCTCTAGACCTTTAGAAGTCCTTCACATGGATTTGTTTGGACCCATTAGCATAGCTAGTTTGGGAGGGAAAGTCTATGGTTTTGTGATTGTTGATGACTACTCGAGATTTTGAGTGTGCTATGTAGATAAAAATTATAAATGAGTTTGGGAGCTCCTATTCTCTAATATCTGAGAAGATATATTCACAACTAAGTTTTTTAAGGATTATAAAAGGGAATCTAGCTTGCAAAAAAAAAAAAAAAATTTGGCCAATGATGCCAACAAAAGAAGCGCAAAGACGCAAAAAATTGAAAAATCTATAAAAAGATGCTCAAAACGCCACAATATTGACAAGAGGCATAAAATGAGCCCACTCAAAAGCAAGCTACTCTCTCTTTTTATATCTTTTAGAACTTAGAGGTTTTGATTCTCAAAAGGCTTGAACTCGATTATCGTTCGATTGTGACAAATCTACCTCATTGATTTATGAAGATTTTTTTCTTACGACAAGTGGTGGGTAGATTCTTTTTCTCATATCCAATTAATTATTTGAGTTAGGTCATTGATTTCAAAAGACGATTCTACCCTAAGAAAATGTTTTTGGGCTAAGGGTAAACCATGAACGGATATTCTACTATTCTATGGATTAAATAAGATTGATAACTCATTAACTCATAGGTTTTTAAATCAATCACATGGAATACTATATCATTGACGTGCCTTGATTAAAAAAAAAAAAAAAAAAAAAAGAGAGAAGGAATCTCTTTTGCTGTGCTTTCTTGTACCTTCCTTTTTGATATGTCAAAAGGGGGAGAAGTTTATGAGATTCTTTTTTCATCAATCTTGAATTTTTGCTATTAACTTTTTTGTAGTGTTTTGCCATCATCAAAAAGGGGGAGATTGTTGCAAATATATTTTTTTCATGTCTTATGTTTTGATGATTGACAAACACTGTTTCTTGTGGACTGCTTGTTGCTTCTAACTTTTCAGGAATCGAAGATCGGACGAACAAAAAGGAGCCAAGTTCAGGAATGCGTAGGTTTAGGGTTGAGTCAGTCTGTACATTTGATTTTCACCTTTTGAGTCTACTTGTAATAGTCAAAGAGACTGATGCTATGTAACCCTTCACACACACACTTAAGAGACTTAAAATTTCTGTTTTTACTCATATCGGCCAGAATGATTTTCTGGATCGGCCTGGACGACCAGCTTAAAACAGAAAGTCTAATTAAGGATTCTTAATTAAGTCAGCCGTCATTAACAGATCGTCTTGGACGATATGTGTATCGGCCAAAACGATAAGCTCAAAATAGAAAGAAGTAGCCGTCATAGTCAAGTATGGTATACTGTATTTTTAATTTATCGGCCAGGACGATACTATTATCGGCCTGGACGATATTCACAAATTATGCCATAATTGTTCAGGAAATCAAGGAAGTAATTAAGGATGATTGATATGATCATATCGTCCTGGACGATCTCATGATCGGCCAGGACGATCTAGTAAAAAACCTTAAGTTACTTCAGGACGATCGATATCGTCCAGCCCGTATCCAGGGCTATTGTCAGGACGATTTGTCTCTATTTTGAACTGATCGGCCCGGACGATTGTGAGATCGGCTTGGACGATCAAGCCAATTTTCAATCGTCCTGTTTTCCATCCAGGGTGATGCTCTGGCCGATATTCATTGATTTGTACTGATCGGCCAGGACCATGCCTATATCGGCCTGGACGATATTGTCGGCAACTTGCAATTAATGAGCTATTTTGAAGCTCTTCTATATAAGAGCTCTTGTTCAACGTTTTTAAAAACCTTTGGCTTCTGCCTTGACCTGGGAAGACCTTGAGGAGAGAAAGAGAGAGAAGAGAGAGAGAGAGGACTTGTGAGGGGGAGCTTGTGACGGGATTCACAAGGGTTGCTTCAAGGATCTCTCTGCATCATCTTCGTCTAGAGTTTCTCGTCCGTGGAAGGGTCAGTAGAGGTAAGGAGTTTTGCTTTTGGTTTTGGTTCTCTGCCAGCTTCAGGAGGAAGCAAAAGGAGATAGGTTCTCTGCCTTACCGGGGTGGCAAAAAGGAGGTTCTTGTGAGGGTTTCTCCGCCTAGCCGTGAGGGCTAAAGGAGAGTCACGTTTTTGTAGAGGAATACTTGGAGGGTGCCTCCAAGGAGTGGACGTAGGTCGAGTCGACCGAACCACTATAAATTTCTGTGTTTCTTTTCTTGCTTCCGCACTTTTTAATTCCGCATTTATGCTTGTAGTGTGATTTGGTTTTATGCAATTTTCTTTCTCAATTAAAAGAAGTTTTTAAAATACCAATTCACCCCCCCTCTTGATTAGCTTGGGACTAAGTTCATAGGGATTAACATCCCCATCGAACTTTCAAGTGGTATCAGAGCCTGATTCGAAAAATAAAGTTTTAAAACTTTTTGAATTTGATCCATGTTTAACTTTGGAAATCGCAACACTACGGAAGGGTATTCTATTACCCGACCTCCTCTGTTCGATAACCTACCTTTTGATTTTTGGAAAACTCGCATGTCAACTTTTTTACAATCTACTGATTATCGCATGTGGATGCTTATTCAAGAAGGGTATTCTCCACCTTCTCGTGAAATTAATGGTTTTAAAACTGAAGTTGCTTTTACCGAATGGACTTTTGACGAATTAGATTTAGCTCAATTAAATGCGAAATGTTTGAATTATTTTTTCTGTGCGTTGAAATCTGAGGATTACATGCGTGTTTCAACTTGCAAAACTGGTAAAGAAATTTGGGATAAATTGTGCATTACTTATGAAGGCACTAATGAAGTTAAACAATCCCGTTTAAACATTCTTTTGCATGACTTCGAACTTTTTCGTATGAAACCTCATGAATCGATTTCTGACATGTACACAAGGTTTACTCAGATTGCTACTTCATTGCATGCACTAGGAAAAGAACTTTCAAACTATGAAAAAGTTAACAAGATTTTGAGATGCTTGCCTTCATCTTATGATGCAAAAGTTACTGCCATCACTGAATCTAAAGATTTGAACACCTATTCTATTGATAACTTTCTTGGCTCACTCATTGCTTATGAGCAAGGGGTGAATCAAAGAAATCTTGATGCAGGTGAGAAGAAAAAGGAGAAAACAATTGCATTGAAGGCACACAAATCGGATTCTGAATCTTCCGAGTCTGAAAGCGATGGAGTTGCCTTCATCACAAGGCAATTCAAAAGCTTTCTAAGGAAGAAACAAAAGCATCATCAAAGTTGGAGAAAAGGTAAGGATCACAAACATGTAAAAGGATCTTCTGATGTTGTTTGTTTTGAATGCAGGAAACCTGGACATGTGAGAACGGATTGCCCTAAGCTTAGAGATCAATCAAGTAAAGAAAAAGGTGATGAGAAAGCTAAGTCTAGGAAGGACAAGAAGAAAAATCAAAGGAGCTTTTGGGCAGAATCTGGTACTGATTCTTCTGAGACTGAACCAGAGGAAGAAACTACAAACTTGTGTTTCATGGGAAAAGATCAAAGTGATCAAGAAGAGGTATGTGAACTTTCCTACGATCAACTTCTTAAAGTTTCAGAAAAAATCCATGCATCATATAGGAAATTAAAGAAAACTCATGCTAGCTTGAAATTAGAATTCTTAAATCTACAAAAAGAGCATGAAATTTTGATTAAAAACCATCAAACAATTGATTCAAATCACATGACTTTACTTGATGAATTTGATGAGTTAAATAAAAATCACGGTGAGTTAGTTGAAGAGCATGATGCATTGAAAATATCACACACATCTCTTGAATCTGATTTTAAGAAGTCAAAGGAGATAGAGAAAAATTTGAGGATTGAAAATGAAGTTTTAAAAAGCAAAAACTTAAAAGTTTAAAATGATTTAGAAGCATGTAAGAAAACTAGGATGACTTCTACTTTTAATCAATTGTCAAAACCTAGAGAGAGGCATTATAACTCAAATCACTTAAGAAATCCCTTTCCTAGAGTTAAATGTTTTTCTTGTGGCATGCTAGGACACATCTCACACACTTGCACAATTCACCATAATACACATTGGGTGTGGAGACCTAAGGTGCATGATCCACAGCATACCACACATGCATTATATTCTTCTCTTCATAAGAAGGAACCCAAATCTGCTTGGGTTCCTAAAACTAATATTTGATAATTTTGCAGGAAGTCTCTCACAAAAGACCTCGTGAGAGTATGTGATACCTGGACAGTGGATGCTCTCGACATATGACTGGTGATGCTAGCCAGTTTGTTGTACTAGAGTCCAGGACTGGAGGCAAGGTTACTCTTGGAGACAACACCACCAGGAAGGTGGTAGGAGCAGGTATAATCGGTAATTCCAAGAACCTTATGATTGAAAATGTTTTGCTTGTAGATGGATTGAAGCACAACTTACTCAGCATCAGTCAATTCTGTGACAAAGGCTTCATCGTGCAATTCTTCACGGATTCATGCATTGTAAGTTTAAGTAACAACACTATTTTGCAGGGAAAGAGGGTCAACAACGTCTACATGCTTGATTTAAATAACATTGAATGTGCTGATTCTTTTTGTTTAAAAACTATCATTGATGATTCTTGGTTGTGGCACAGGAGGCTTTGTCATGCAAGTATGAAAACCCTTAGGAAAGTGACCCAAAAGGACCTAGTTAGAGGTGTCCCCAAACTTAAGTTTACAAAAGACCACCTTTGTGATGCCTGTCAACTAGGAAAGCAAATCCACTCCTCTTTTCACCCCATAAAAGACATTAGCACCTCTAGACCTTTAGAAGTCCTTCACATGGATTTGTTTGGACCCATTAGCATAGCTAGTTTGGGAGGGAAAGTCTATGGTTTTGTGATTGTTGATGACTACTCGAGATTTTGAGTGTGCTATGTAGATAAAAATTATAAATGAGTTTGGGAGCTCCTATTCTCTAATATCTGAGAAGATATATTCACAACTAAGTTTTTTAAGGATTATAAAAAGGGAATCTAGCTTGCAAAAAAAAAAAAAAAAAAAAGGCCAATGATGCCAACAAAAGAAGCGCAAAGACGCAAAAAATTGAAAAATCTATAAAAAGATGCTCAAAACGCCACAATATTGACAAGAGGCATAAAATGAGCCCACTCAAAAGCAAGCTACTCTCTCTTTTTATATCTTTTAGAACTTAGAGGTTTTGATTCTCAAAAGGCTTGATCTCGATTATCGTTCGATTGTGACAAATCTACCTCATTGATTTATGAAGATTTTTTTCTTACGACAAGTGGTGGGTAGATTCTTTTTCTCATATCCAATTAATTATTTGAGTTAGGTCATTGATTTCAAAAGACGATTCTACCATAAGAAAATGTTTTTGGGCTAAGGGTAAACCATGAACGGATATTCTACTATTCTATGGATTAAATAAGATTGATAACTCATTAACTCATAGGTTTTTAAATCAATCACATGGAATACTATATCATTGACGTGCCTTGATTAAAAAAAAAAAAAAAAAAAAAAAAAAAAGAGAGAAGGAATCACTTTTGCTGTGCTTTCTTGTACCTTCCTTTTTGATATGTCAAAAGAGGGAGAAGTTTATGAGATTCTTTTTTCATCAATCTTGAATTTTTGCTATTAACTTTTTTGTAGTGTTTTGCCATCATCAAAAAGGGGGAGATTGTTGCAAATATATTTTTTTCATGTCTTATGTTTTGATGATTGACAAACACTGTTTCTCGTGGACTGCTTGTTGCTTCTAACTTTTCAGGAATCGAAGATCGGACGAACAAAAAGGAGCCAAGTTCAGGAATGCGTAGGTTTAGGGTTGAGTCAGTCTGTACATTTGATTTTCACCTTTTGAGTCTACTTGTAATAGTCAAAGAGACTGATGCTATGTAACCCTTCACACACACACTTAAGAGACTTAGAATTTCTGTTTTTACTCATATCGGCCAGAATGATTTTCTGGATCGGCCTGGACGACCAGCTTAAAACAGAAAGTCTAATTAAGGATTCTTAATTAAGTCAGCCGTCATTAACAGATCGTCTTGGACGATATGTGTATCGGCCAAGACGATAAGCTCAAAACAGAAAGAAGTAGCCGTCATAGTCAAGTAAGGTATACTGTATTTTTAATTTATCGGCCAGGACGATACTATTATCGGCCTGGACGATATTCACAAATTATGCCATAATTATTCAGGAAATCAAGGAAGTAATTAAGGATGATTGATATGATCATATCGTCCTGGACGATCTCATGATCGGCCAGGACGATCTAGTAAAAAACCTCAAGTTACTTCAGGACGATCGATATCGTCCAGCCCGTATCCAGGGCTATTGTCAGGACGATTTGTCTCTATTTTGAACTGATCGGCCCGGACGATTGTGAGATCGGCTTGGACGATCAAGCCAATTTTCAATCGTCCTGTTTTCCATCCAGGGTGATGCTCTGGCCGATATTCATTGATTTGTACTGATCGGCCAGGATGATGCCTATATCGGCCTGGACGATATTGTCGGCAACTTGCAATTAATGAGCTATTTTGAAGCTCTTCTATATAAGAGCTCTTGTTCAACGTTTTTAAAAACCTTTGGCTTCTGCCTTGACCTGGGAAGACCTTGAGGAGAGAAAGAGAGAGAAGAGAGAGAGAGAGGACTTGTGAGGGGGAGCTTGTGAGGGGATTCACAAGGGTTGCTTCAAGGATCTCTCTGCATCATCTTCGTCTAGAGTTTCTCGTCCGTGGAAGGGTCAGTAGAGGTAAGGAGTTTTGCTTTTGGTTTTGGTTATCTGCCAGCTTCAGGAGGAAGCAAAAGGAGATAGGTTCTCTGCCTTGCCGGGGTGGCAAAAAGGAGGATCTTGTTAGGGTTTCTCCGCCTAGCCGTAGGGGCTAAAGGAGAGTCACATTTTTGTAGTGCAATACTTGGAGGGTGCCTCCAAGGAGTGGACGTAGGTCGAGTCGATCGAACCACTATAAATTTCTGTGTTCCTTTTCTTGCTTCCGCACTTTTTAATTCCGCATTTATGCTTATGGTGTGATTTGGTTTTATGCAATTTTCTTTCTCTATTAAAAGAAATTTTTAAAATACCAATTCACCCCCCCTCTTGGTTAGCTTGGGACTAAGTTCATAGGGCTTAACATCACCATCGAACTTTCAGATATTTATTGATTAATTAATTTATATTTGATGTGTTGAATTGATTGCCTTTAGGATTGCTTATTTTCTTAGTTTTTTTGGAAATTACGTGCTGCTTTTATTTTCGCCTGGATACGTGAGGCTCATAAGGGTATGAAAGTTTTATACTCATAACTTTAAAAAGGCTAAAATTTTAGTGAGTCTAAATAACATAGAAAGATAACGAATCTAGGGAATTAGCCGGGGATCGACCCCAGAGTCGCATGCATATTTCTGCACTTCTTCTTTCCTTATTTTAGACCCTTCCCCGCCTGCGGGTAGAGTCCGAATAGTCTGACCTATGAGGACGAGGTGCCGGACCTGGGGAAGCCCAGTCTTCTAAAAAAAAATTTATTTTCTAAGCCTGTTTTTAAAATTTCAAGCATACTTGATTTGGGAATTGTCAACCGGCATGCATTGCATTGATACAAACTAAAAGAGTAAAAAAAATTAATTGCACCAGTTTAGCATTTTAGCACCCAACATAAGTTAAACGGCCCAACTAGGAAAATTTTTAGACGTCGGCCCCAACTGTCCAAAACCTTAATTACAACGTCCCTACCACTCTTTCAAAAAAAAAAAAATGATCGGATTCATGTATTTTAAATCGATTAGGTGGTTAGCTGGCTCCCCAATCCAGGCCGGTGTAAGTCCAGACCTTGCACTGGATTAGTTAGGATCGGACGACTGTGGTCCAGTGTCTAAAATAGATTTAGGATCCGGGGCAGATCTTTGATTATAAGACCCCAAACTTTGGGAATCTAATCCCAAATTTCTAATAAAATGCTCAACTCTAATTAAATAACATTTCAATCCAAGACATAAAGCCCAACACTTAGATTATGTTGGGACATTTCCGGATGGTTCTGGAGTCTCAAAGTGTCCCCTACCTCTCCTCCTTTAACTCCATTAATAACTGTTCAATTTTGATCCATTCCCTTTTGAGTTTCCAAAATTCACTTCTCTTTTTGATATCACTCCTAGAAAATCTAACAAAATTTCGTTCTTATTTTAATCGAGAGTTTTCGTAGGGGACTCTATCTCCCTACGATGTAATTAACTACGAGGGCTTGCGCTCGTAGGAGATTTGGAACCCCACACACCTGATTTCAAAATTAATCTTTAAAAAAAAACCCTCTTAGATTTCTTTGGGAAAAGTAAAAAAATGATTGTCGTTATCATATTAGAAGAATTATCATTGAAAGGTGATACCTCCCTTTCGGGAGATACATCCTTCTTTGATAAGGCTTTGAATATGAATTCGGCAATCACACTCCTTGAGTATCATAACTAGATTATTTAGTTGAACCCTACCTCGTCCCCTTGGGGCCGTGTCGAGTTCCCTTTAGAATCTAGCCGTGATATTCAAGATAAATTACATAATTCTAAGCCTGAACACCGTTGTGAAATTTTATTCTCGCCTTTCGGGGTGATATACTTTTCCGAGCGAGTTGATTTGACTTCTAGAATTAGAATTAAATCTCAATTTCAAAATTCCCAAAGAAAACTAACATTTTCAAAACCTATTTTCAAAATTCCACCAACACAAAATATAGAAGATTATTTGATATTTAGAGTTGACTATGGATAAACTTATACTTAACTAGGATATCATCTCCTAGATAAAAAGAATTAGAATCTGAATAAGATATCAGCTCTCAAATAGATGAAATAGAAACTTGACTGGGATAACATCTCCTAGACAAGAAGGATTAAACTATGAATGAGATATTGACTCTCAAATAGATAAAATTTATACATTATAAGGATAAAATCACCTAGATAAGAAGGGTTGAAATTTGAATGAGATAGCATCTTTTAAATAGATGGAATTTATACTTGATTAGGATATCATCTCCAAGATAAGAAGGTTTGAAATCTAAATGAGATAAAAACTCTCAAACAGATAAAATTTATACTTGACTAGGATAATGTCTCCTAAATAAGAAGGATTGTAATTTAAATAAGATAGTGGCTCTCAAATAGATGAAATTTATACTTGACTAGGATAGCATCTCCCAGTTAAGAAATATTAAAATCCAAATGAGATTGCTACTCTCAAGTTGATTGAATTTACACTTGACTAGGAAAGCATCTCCTAGAAAAGAAAGATTTAAATCATAATGAGATAGCGACTCTCAAGCTGATGGGATTTATACTTGTCTAGGATATTATATCTTAGATTTTTTTTTTAGAAATATTAATGAGATAGCGGCTCTCAAATAGGTGAAGTTTATACTTGATTATGATAGCTTCTCCTAGAAAAGAATGATCGATATATGAATGAGATAGCATGTATCAATTAGATGAAATTTATAGTTGATAAGAATAGTATCTCCTAGAAAAGAAGGATTGAATTTTGAATGAAATAGTGGATCTCAAATACATGAAATTTATACTTGACTAGGATAACATCTCTTAGATAAGAAGGAATGAAATTGAATTAGATAGAAGCTCTCAAATAGATGAAATTTATACTTGATTAGGATAACATCTTCTAGACAAGAAGAATTGAAATCTTAATAAGATAACAACTCTTAAATAGAAGAAATTGTTACTTGACTAAACATAACATATCCTAGATAGGAAGGATTGAATATGAGTGAGATAGTCAAGTAATATTTTTTACTTGACTAGGATAATGTCTCCCATACTAGAAGGATTGAAATTTGAATGAGATTGCAGCTCTCAAGAAGAAGGGATTTAATAAGTCTGAAAAGTATTCTTTCTAGTCCAAGAGAAGTGATGACCAAATATAGGGAATTAAATCTATCACATCAAACTAGAGGGTATCTTTTAAGAAAGGGAAAATCTAAAAGGAATTTATACCTAAGCTCTGAATATTTTGGATTTAAGATTTAGTTATGATGGTACCATGAGGGGCTTGCTATTCCAGAAATAATTCAACGAAGCATATATGATGCCAAATAAATGAGCTTATACCTTAAATTTGATTTCGATGAAGATTGATCCTAATGAAAAAAATGCCTCAGTGTTGGGGCTTACCCCAATCCAAAAAGAAAGATAGATCTCTATTAAAAAGTAAATGTTTTATTCTTTTTACTGAAAAATATTTCTCTTAATCACCAGGACCCTATCAAAATGACAAATAACTATTTTAAAAGTGAAGAAAGATATAGATGGATTTCAATTAAAAAAAGGTCTAAGGATTTAGATTTTGTTGACCCAGATTGAGCTCCCTAGAAGCTAAATTGGAGCCTTCCTTATATATTTTTAGATTGAAATCTATTGTAAAAGATTTAAATTGTGGAAAGAAATTTAATATTTTCAATTTTCTTACAAAAATTTTATATCTAATAAAATTTTAAAGCATGATGATGAATCTAGGATAAAGATTTTCAAAGTCAAGTACCAAGAAAAATATCTAAGAAAAATGATTTTTGGAGACTTAAAATTTTGAAGCCATTTATCCATTTTATTTTTAGCACACTTCGTACATCTTTTTATTTTATAACACACTTTGCACATCTTTTATTTTGACACACTTCTTGCATCTTTTATTTTAGCACACTTTGTGCATTTTTTTGTGGTTCTTTATACATATTTTATTTGGTGGCACAATTTACGAATCATTTATTTTGTGGTACACTTTTCACATAATTTATTTTTGAATAGGTGCTTCCTTTTGAAAACTTTAAAATAATTATTCTCAATTGTAAGATTATCGTCAAAACATAAGAGAAGAAAACTCATTCCTTATATAAGGAAGAATTATCTATAATGCAAATCCAATCCTTTGATAAAAATGATATCTTGATAAGGAAAATCATTGAATAGATTTATGATCATTCAAAAGATGCCTGCAAGATATAATGTTGCATGATTATTTATAAGAGTTTTATTTCTACGTCAATTTTAGTTTTGATATAGATTTACATTTAAAATAAAAGTCTACCCATACACAAGAGTTGGGAGGGAGAAAATATACTTTTATTTATAACTTTGATCAATCACAAGATTTTTCTTCTTTAAGTGTTTATTGATGTCAATTAAAACATTCTTCTTTTAATAATTGGGATAGAGGATTAATTTCCATAAAAAAAGAATGAATCAAGTACTTTTTAACCGAAGTCTAAACCCAAGTTCTAAAAAAAGAATTCTAGAACAAAGGATATGAGTTATAAATTTATTTTTTATTTTTGATTTTTCAAAGACTTAGATTAGGACACGGTATGATAGTCTCCAAACAAGAGGAAGTCATTGAAGCATGATTTTTTTATTTATTTAAGGGATCTAAAATTGGACCCAGTTTTAAAGACATTAAGAATTATTGAATAAAAAATTTAATATTTTGAAGGGTTTAAATCAAGATCTAGTCTAAAAGATTGTGTGAAGTTATTGAAATTGGGATTTCTTTTTTGAAGGGTTTAAATCAGGACCTAGTTTGAAAGAATAGGGAAAGTATAGAATCAGGATTTTTTAAAGTTTAAAATGATTTGATAATGATTTATTCAAACCAAAAGACTTTGGATTGGAGGGGAGATGATTAAAGTTTGATTTGAATATAGATTTTAAATGATCATTGGACAAGGATCTTTGTCCAAAGACACTTATGTGTGGATAATGGAAGAAGGTATGAACTTGATTTGGATTTAGATTTAGATAGAGACAATAATAAAAGGACTTTAAACAAATGAGAGAGATAACTTTAGAATTTATATTCTAAATCTTGAGTTTATATTAAATATAATAGCTCAAATATTTAATTAAATTTTTATGTATTTAGAAAAAAATTAGTCTTCACTAAAGATGGAAAGAGAAGTTTATCCCCAATAGAGTAGCCAGACAAATCTATGGAAAAAATTAATTTAATCTCCAAATGCAATGTCAGGCAAAATTTGCTTTATATTTATATTTTGAGTTTCTTTAATCAAATCTGCATAGATTAACATTATACCACCCCTAAGGATAGTCTAATGTTTCACTATATATTTGAGAAGAGAAACTTTCCATTAATGATTGAACACATCATAGGGAATATTTAATTAGCCTTGAAGGATGAAAGAAACATTTACTTATCATTTTAGTTATAAAATTAATTGAATATTTAAAGCTTAGGTTTTGCATTCCATAAATATTTTCCCTACCTTAGAAATAAATGATGACAGGATTTATTTTATTCAAGGTTGTATGCTCCTTATATGGACATGCCACTATAGTTAATTGAAAGTTCGCTGGGGATGTTAGGCCCTATAGAACTGGCCCAAAGATAATTTAAAAGAGAGAGGTGAATTGGAAAACTTTAAAACCAAAGATAAAACTAAAACCAATATCACCACATAGAAAACCAACGATGCAGAAATTAAAGTGCGGAATTAATAAAGAAAGAACACACCGGATTTATAGTGGTTCGGTCAAACCTTGATCTACGTCCACTCCTTGGAGGCACCCTCCAAGTATTGCACTAACACAAGTGTCTCTCCTTTAGCCCCCACAGCTAGGCGGAGAAGCCCTTACAAAATCACTTCCACCTCTCCCGGTGCGACGGAGTTGCCGGGCCCTTTGACACTAAAGTGACTTCTTCTTTGGTGAACTTACCTCGAGACAAGCTTTGAATCCGATGGTACTAAGGTGCGAGTTCGTCGGAGCAACCGTGTGGAATCCCCTCCACACTCCCTTGAGTCCCCCTTCACAGGATCTTCTCCCTCTCTCAAACTCCACCCTTTCCTCTCTCCCTTTCAAGCTCTCTCTTCAAGTTTCCCCCACAAGAACAAAGCTCCAATGGCTTACAAAGACACTTACAAAGTGCCATGCCAAAGCTTAAATGGAAGCTCTCAAAATGAGCTCATTAATGCAAGTTGCCGACATTATCGTCCAGGATGATAGGCATATCGTCCTGGCCGATTAGTACAAATTAAGCTCATTAGCCCGGGATGATTTGAGACGATCAGAAGAAAATTGGTTACATCTTCCAAGCCGATCTCACGATTGTCCTAGCTGATTAGTTTAAAACCGATTTCAATCGTCCTGATCATCGCCCTGAATACAAGCTGTCTGATGTAAATCGTCCAGGCCATCGTCCTGGCCTTTCATTCGATCTTCCAGAAAGATGTGATTGTATCAATCAACCATTAATGCTTTCTAAAGATACCAGATCAATTTAGGCATGATTGAGTTAGATCATCCTGGACGACAATAATATCGTCCTGGGCGATTTCCTAAAACAAAGAATTCCTAAACTGATTATGGCGGCTGAATCTTTCAGAATTGAGATTATCGTCCTGGCCGATACAAGTATCGTCCAGGCCGATATGTTGACGGCTGCCTTAATGAGGATACCCTAATTAGGGTTTCTGATTTTGGGCAGATAAACCAGGCCGATATTAATATCATCTCGGACGATGTTACCAAAAACAGAAATCATATAGGGAGCAAGAGAATTTCTACCAAGTTATAGCCACACCAAATACAACAGACTCAAGAAAGGAAACAAATTACAAATTGACATAGATCTAGTCTACCCAATCTTGAGCTGGTTCCAGATTACAGTCTGATCATGTGGACCTAAAAAGTTAGCACATAAGGCAATCATAGAGAAATAATGAATGTTTGCTATCATCAAAATCATAAACCATAGATCCGCAACAATCTCCCCCTTTTTGATGATGACAAAACATTTCAATTTGAATTTTCAAAAGAAAACAATTTCTCCTAATCTCCCCCTCACTAGAATAACATTTTAAAAATAGGGGAGATGAAAATATTTTTGTTGTTTTTAATTTTTTGAAAACAAGATACAAATACGATAATAGTACAAAAATTCAACAATACGTTCTCCCCCTTTGACATTATCAAAAACAGAGGAGGCACAAACAAAAACAAAATGACCAAAAGACAAAAAACATTCCCTGATCTAGTGAAAAACAAATATTCTTAAAATGAGAAAATTATCTCTTAGTTTTAATAAAAAATTTAGTAGAATTGGATTGACAACGCATAATCCAGAAAAAGGTTAGAAAATCAAGAATTTATAATCCAAAACTCAAGTTCTTTAAAAAGGCTCAAAAACTTTTTAATTCAATATCTAAATCAAGGAATAAATTAGAGAATAAAATAATAATTTTTCAAAACTCCTTTCATAAAATATATCTAATAGAAGATTAATGCACGATTTGTTGAATCATGAATCAAGATTTTCAAACTCAAGCATCGAAAAATAAAGGATTTTCTTAAGCTTTAAGAAGTATAAGAATGGTAAGCATTAAAATTTAGTGGGCTCATTTTATGCCTCTTGACAATTGGTTGGCGCACTGCGTATCTTTTGATACACTTTGTGTATTCTATATTTTTCAATTTTGGCGCTTTGCGCATCTTTTATTTTTGGCATCATTGGCCAATTTATTTTTTTTTTTTTAAATATGCTACCTTTCTTAATCTTAAAAAAACAAAGGAAAACCCATTTTAGTGACAATGCGAATTGCTTGATTAGGAAAATTATGATTTAGATTCAAAAACTTGCAAAAGATTCATATGCGATAAATAAAACGTTGGGAGATAAAAAATTTGTTTCAAAAATCAATTTAAAAGATGAAAAAGATTTTAAATAAAAAGTAGGACCTCATTTAGAAAATATAGATTGAGAGTTAAAAATAAATGAGTTTCCTTCCTTTGCCTTTTTTAGATAAGTCAAACACAACTTACCAAAGATTTCAAGAAAAATCAGGAAGTATATTTTTCATTTTTAGAAAAGTGAGTGTGTGTGTTGATGAGAGAAAAAATTCATAGAGACAAAAAGGAATGAAAAAAGCACAAAACGAAAAACATAAAAACAAAAAACACAAAAAAAAGAAAAAAAACACAAAAACACAACACAAAAAATACGAAAGGCTCTTAACCATTATCTCTCTCCTGGTCCGATGCTTCAGAGACCAGATCTGGCCATGAGATTTTTTGCCTTTCATTATTTCCCCAGTTTAAATTTTGCTTCGCCTTGCCTTTTTCTTTCGTAGGAAGAAATCTTACATTAGGGCACGTATTCTTCATATGTCTAGGTTTCCTACATCGAAAGCAAATAATGTCAGAGGAAATATTGACATCCTTACCACTTTTACCTTTCTTCCACTTTTGCTTATGCGTTGGTGAGCTTTGTGTTTTGCTTGACAATTCATTGCTATCGTCACCAACTAAGCTTCCCCTTTCTGTATCTTTAGCTTTTAGAACGATCGTTTCACCTGCATCCAAAAGTCTTTGACCCAACCCTTGCTCGTAGGCAATGAGTGAGCCAATCAAATTATCAATAGAATAATCATTCAAATCTTTTGATTCACAAATAGCAATAACTTTAGCATCAAATTTTTCAAATAAACAACGAAGAATTTTGTTAATTTTTTCAAAATTTGAAAAATCTTTTCCTAAGGCATGCAATGATGTAGTAATTTGAATAAACCTTGTATACATGTCTAAAATCATTTCAAAAGGTTTCATAGAAAACATTTCAAAATCATACATTAAAAAATTCAACTTGGATTGCTTGATTTCACTAGTTCCTTCGTATATGGTGTGCAATTTATCCCAAACTTCCTTACCGGTAGTGCACGTGGATATTAACATAAAATCATCAGAATTTAAAGCACTGAAAAAATAATTTAAAGATTTTGCATTTAATTGAGCATCCATTCGTTCATCCCTATTCCATTGATTAAACGGAATATCAGTTTTAATTCCATTAACAATACGTGATGGTGATGAATAACCAGTTAAAATCATATGCCACATACAAAAATCAATCGATTGCAAAAAAAAAAAAGACATGCGAATTTTCCAAAAATCAAATGTAATATTTTCAAACAATGGTGGTCTAGTGATTGAATATCCTTCCGCAAAAGTATGATTAGCCATGGATCAAAATTCAAAAGCTTTTAAAAACTTATTTTATGAAAATCGCTCTGATACCACTTGAAAGTTTGCTGGGGATGTTAGGCCTTATAGAACAGGCCCAAAGCTAATTTAAAAGAGAAGTGAATCGGTGGCAACGAAATCTAGATTCACCACAATGAAAAAAACAAAGTGCGGAAATTAAAATGCGGAAGCAATAATAAGAAAAGAACACACCGAACTTATAGTGGTTCGGTCAAACCTTGACCTACGTCCACTCCATGGAGGCACCCTCCAAGTATTGCACTAACACAAGTGTCTCTCCTTTAGCCCCCACAGCTAGGCGGAGAAGCCCTTACAAAATCACTTCCACCTCTCCCGGTGCGGCGGACTTGCCGGGTTTTTTGACACCAAAGAGACATCTTCTTTGGTGAACTTACCTTGAGACAAGCCATGAATTTGATGGTACTAAGGTGCGAGTTCGCCGGAGCAACCGTGTGGAACCCCTCCCACACTCCCTTGAGTCCCCCCTCACAGGATCTTCTCCCTCTCTCAAACTCCACCCTTTCCTCTCTCCCTTTCAAGCTCTCTCTTCAAGTTTCCCCCACAAGAACGAAGCTCCAATGGCGGCTAAAGACACTTACAAAGTGTCATGCCAAAGCTTAAATAGAAGCTCTCAAAACGAGCTCATTAATGCAAGTTGCCGACATTATCGTCCAGGACGATAGGCATATCGTCCTGGCTGATCAGTACAAATTAAGCTCATTAGCCCGGGACGATTTGAGAAGATCAGAAGAAAATTGGTTACATCATCCAGGCCGATCTCACGATCGTCCTGACCGATTAGTTTAAAACCGATTTCAATCATCCTGATCATCACCCTGAATACAAGCTGTCCGATGTAAATCATCCAGGCCATCATCCTGGCCGATCATTCAATCGTCCTGAATGATGTGATCGTATCAATCAACCATTAATGCTTTCCAAAGATACCAGATCAATTTAGGCATGATTGAGTTAGATCGTCCTGGACGACAATAATATCGTCCTGGCCGATTTCCTAAAATAAAGAATTCCTAAACTGATTATGGTGGCTTATTCTTTCTGAATTGAGATTATCGTCCAGGCCGATACAAGTATCGTCTAGGCCAATCTGTTGATGACTGCCTTAATGAGGATGCCCTAATTAGGGTTTCTCATTTTGGGCAGATCGTCCAGGCTGATATTAATATCGTCCCGGACGATGTTATAAAAAATAGAAATCATATAGGGAGCAAGAGAATTTCTACCAAGTTATAGCCACACCAAATACAACAGACTCAAAAAAGGAAAAAGATTACAAACTGACATAGATCTAGTCTACCCAATCTTGAGCTGGTTCCAGATTGCAGTCTGATCATGTGGACCTGAAAAGTTAGCACATAAGGCAATCATAGAGAAATAATGAATGTTTGCTATCATCAAAATTATAAACCATAGATCCGCAACATTAATTACATCTCATAATAGAATGCTCTCAATTAAAGTGAAGTTTAAAGCTTTTCAAAGATATATGGATCTAAATAAATGTTTAGGTTAACAAGTTTTAATATATAAGCTTTATGTAATAAATTATTAAGTTGTCATCTAAATTTAGATTTTTAATTAAAAAAATATGAATGTGCGAAAGACTGAAGAGGTGTTTATAATATGAACCTACACATGCTTGGAGTGTGTTTCCAATTTAAAATCCTAATGCACAATCAATTTCCTTAGATGGAATGTATGGTAGGCTAAGTTCTATCCTAAAAAATAAAACTCTAAAATTTATGATGCAGGATGAGTAATTTTATCTTTTAGTTCAAATAACATTAGGAAGAAGATTCACTAAGAACTCTAAATTTTATCTTTTTAATTTACTTAGCTAAATTTTCTAACAAAGATTTTTTTTTTAAAAATTTTTGAAGCATAACAGCACTATACAAATGAAAAGTGTAGAATTCTCTGAGCGTAATGAGGATCCCGTTAGCTTGCCCACGATCATCATTAAAGTTTGGCTTAATGTTCGTTATTAAAAGTAAAATGCATACATGTATGCTTGATTGGTAATTGGGTTAGTTATACCATACTTAGTGATGTTTCATCATATAACTAATATACGAATTCCTACAAAGTTTGGAATATACATTGAAGGAAACCTTGGAAAACTTTCACCCACTATTGTAAATTATCACCCATATGAATGCAATGTATGAAGCAATATAAATAAATGAAATACTAAATATAAAAATTAATTTATTTATTTAATAAAGTACAATAGACTCAAACTCTATAGAAATAAAAGTTGCCCAGGCTCCACCACAATAAAATTAGGTTTTTAACCCTACAATATATATAAATTCTAACATAATTACTTATGTTCTTCATGATACAAGTATTTGATGAAATTCCAAAAGAGAGTATCCTCTAAAGGAAAGGATATCATCTTTTGGATCCCCATTTTATGTTTATAAGCAAATGTATATTTAAATATTTTACAACTCAAGATGCTGTACAACTTAATCTATATACATTTTACTTTTACAATGACTTGTACATATATTCATCATTCATAGGTACATTCTACTTTGACTCTTGTAAGAATTTAAAGAAAATATAAAAGCTTATAAAAGTATGTAATGTGTAAAACATTTGTGTAATAACTTAATGCTTCTAATATAATTCTCAAAGAGCCTAAGTGCACCAACATTGTTGCGTATCTGATTTTTAGAAATAGAATTTTGATGATTACAAACACTTCTATTTTACTATGACTGGCTTGCCAACTAACATTTTGAAAGTTCGTTAGGGATGTTAGGCCCTTATGAACTAGCCTAAGGCTAACCAAGAGGGGGGGGGGGGGGGGTGAATTGGTATTTAAAAAATCTTTTAACCAAAGCACAAAAAAGCTCAAACCAAAATCACCACGGAAAAAAGTGCAAAAAAATTAAATGCGAAAGTAGTAAAAAGAACACAAGGGTTTATAGTGCTTCGATTAACTCGGCCTACGTCCACTCCCCGGAGGCGCCCTCCGAGTATTGCACTACCAAAGTGACTCTCTTTTTACTCCCACAGCAAGGCGGAGAAGCCCTTACAAAAACTTCCTTTTTGCTACCACGGCAAGGCAGAGAATCCAACTCCTTTTGCTTCCTCCTGAAGCAGGCAGAGAACCTTGATCGATCGCTAAAGCTTACCTCTCCCAACCCTTCCAAGGATAAGAGACTCTTATGGAAGAAGAAGTGGAATAATGCTTGGAGCAATCCTTGTGAATCTCCCTCACAAGCTCCCCCTCACAAGATCCTCTCTCTATCTCCCTCTCTCTCTTTCTCCTCTAGGATTTCTCAGGTCAAGATAGCAGCAAAATATTGTTTAAAACATTAAACAATAGCTCTTAAATAGAAGAGCTTCAAAATAGCTAATTAATTATAAGTTGCTGACATTATCATCCAGGACGATAGGTATATCATCCTGTACGATCAGTGCAATTTAAGTCTAATTAGCCGGGACGATCTGGGATGAATAGAAGAAAGGTGTTCCTATCTTCCAGGATGATAATAAATTTTCCTGTATGTTAGTTCAAAACACAGACTATCGGCCAAATAATCGCTCTAAAAAGAGTTCTAGACGACTCCAAAATAGCTTGATCGTCTGGGCCGATCTCTCGATCGTCCCGGATGATTAGTTCAAATTAGAGGAAAATCATCCAGAGCATCGCCCAGAATTTGAGCTGCCCGATCCTTATCGTCCAGACCATTGCCTGAAATTTGAGCTGGCGGATGTTGATCGTCTAGGAGAAACTAAGGTTTTCTGAACTGATCGTCCTGGCCGATCTTGCGATTGTCCAGGATGATGTGATCGTATCAATCATCCTTAATTGCTTTCCTTAAATGCCAGATTAATTTAAGCATAATTGTATCATATCGTCCAGGCCGATACAAGATTGTCCTGGCCAATTTCCATAAATAAAGAAAGCTTAAATAGATCATGGCAGCTGATTCTTTCTATTTTTGAGGCAATCGTCATGGCCGATACAAGTATCATCCAGGCCGATCAGCTAATGACGGCTGCCTTAACTAAGAAAACCTGAGTAGAGTTTTTATTTTGAACTCGATCATCCAGGATGATATAAATATCGTCTGAAATGATGTGAGTAAAAATAGAAATTCTTAATCACTCAAGTGTGTGTGTGTAGGGTAACTTAGCATCAGACACTTCAAAGATTACAATTGACTTCAAGAAAGGGAAAAAGAAAATTACAAACTAACTCAGACCTAATCTACCAAATTTTGTGCTGGTTCCGATTACCGTCTAATCTTGAGGCCCTGAAATGTCAGTAGAGAAGGCAGTCATAGAGAAGCAAGAGTGTTTGTTAATCATCAAAATATAATCTTTTGGAAATCTATTTTCATGACATATGTTTTGATGATTGAAAAACACTATTATTTCTCTTAGAATGTCTGTTACTTCTAACTTTTCAAGAATCAAAGATCGGACGAACAAATGAAGCCAGTTCAAGTTTGCATAGGTTAGGGTTGAGTCAGTCTGTACTTTGTTTTTTCTCTTATTGAGTCTATTTTTAATGTTCAAAGAGTCTGATGCTAAGTAACCCTACACACACACACACTTGAGAGACTTAGAATTTCTGTTTTTACTCAAATAGGCTAGGACGATATTTTACATCGTCCTGGACGATTGAGCTTAAAACTGAAAATCTATTCAAGATTCTTAATTAAGGAAACCATTATTAATAGATCGGCTTGGATGATACATGTATCGGTCAGGACGATAAGCTCAAAATAGAAAGAAATTGACGCCATAAATAATCAAGGTATTCTGTATTTTTGATAATCGGCCAGGATGATCTTGGATCGACCTGGACGATATTCATAATTATGCCTTAATTAATCAGAAAAATCAAGGAAGTAACTAAGGATGATTGATATGATCATATCGGCCTGGAAGATCGCAGGATCAGCTAGGACGATCTATTCAAAAATCTTAGTTACTTCTGGACGATAAATATCGGCCAGCTTGAATTCAGGGCGATGCTATGGACGATTTTCCTCTGATTTGAATTGATCGGCCTGGATGATCGTGAGATCGTCCTAGATGATCAAGCCAACTTTCAATCGTCTAGTTTGCATTTAGGGAGATGCTCTGGCCGATCTTCTGAGATTTGTACTGATCGGCAAGGACGATGTCCATATCGGCATGGACAATATAGTCGGCAACTTGCAATTACTGAGCTCCTTTGAAGCTCTTCTATTTAAGAGCTCTTGTTCAACATTTTTTATTAATCTTTTGCTGCTGCCTTGACCTGAGAAGACCTTGAGGAGAGAAAGAGAGAGAGAGAGAGGATCTTATGAGGGGGAGCTTGTGAGAGGATTCACAAGGGTTCCTTCAAGGATCGCTATGCTTCTTCTTCGTCTAGAGTTTCTCATCCGTGAAAGGGTCGGTAGAGGTAAGGATTCAGCATTTGATTGTGATTCTCTGCCAGCTTCAGGAGGAAGAAAAAGGAGATAGGTTCTTTGCCTTGTCGGGGTGGCAAAAAGAGGTTCTTTGTAAAGGCTTCTCCGCCTAACTATGGGGGCTAAAGGAGAGTCACGAGTGTAGTGCAATACTCAAAGGGCGCCTCCGGGGAGTGGATGTAGGTCGAGTTGACCGAACCATTATAAATTTATGTGTTCTTATTTCTTGCTTCCGCACTTTAATTTCCGCACTTATTTTTGTGGTGTGATTTTGGTTTATGAGATTTTTACTTCTTTGTGAAAAGAATTTTTAAAATACCAATTCACCCCCCTCTTGGTTAGCTTGGGCCAGTTTTATAAAGGTTTAACATCCCTAACAAACTTTCAAGTGGTATCAGAGCAGGATTCAAAAAAATTAGTTTGAAAACTTTTTGAATTTTGATCCATGGCTAACTTTGGACACTACGGAAGGATATTCTATTACCCGACATCCCCTGTTCGATAACATACCTTTTTATTTCTGGAAAACTCGCATGTCAATATTTTTATAATCTACTGATTATCGCATGTGGATGCTTATCAAAGAAGGTTATTCTCCACCTTCTCGTGAAATTAATGGTGTTAAAACTGAAATTACTTTTACTGAATGTACTTTCGATGAAAGAGATTTAGCCCAATTAAATGCAAAATATTTGAACTGTTTTTTCTGTGCTTTAAAATCTGAGGATTACATTCGTGTTTCTACTTGCAAAACTGGTAAAGAAATTTGGTATAAATTGTGTATCACTTATGAAGGCACTAATGAAGTTAAACAATCTAGTTTAAATATTCTCTTGCATGACTATAAACTTTTTCGTATGAAACCATCTGAATCTGTTTCTGACATGTATACTAGGTTTACTTAGATAGTCACTTCACTGCATGCATTAGGAAGAGAACTTTCAAACTATGAAAAAGTGAACAATATTTTGAGATGCTTGCGTTCGTCATATGATGCTAAAATCACTGCAATTACTGAATCTAAGGATTTGAACACTTATTCTATTAATAACTTACTTGGCTCACTCATTGCTTACGAGCAAGGGGTAAATCAAAAAAATCTTGATGCAGGTGAGAAGAAGAAGGAGAAAATAGTTGCACTGAAGGCGCACAAATCTAACTCCGATTCTTTCGGGTCTGAGAGCGATGAAGTTGCCTTCATCACAAGGCAATTCAAAAGCTTTCTAAGGAAGAAGCAAAAGCATCATTAGAGAAAAGGTAAGGATCATAAAAATTCTAAAGGATCTTCTGATGTCCTTTGTTATGAATGTAGAAAGCCTGGACATATGAAAGCCAATTGTCCTACACTTCAAGATCACTCGAGCAAGGAAAAGGAAAAGGGCGAGGAGAAATCTAAGTTTAGGAAGGACAAGAAAAGAGTCAAAAAGGCATTCTGGGCAGAAACTGGAACTGATTTCTCTGAGACTGAACCAGAGGAAGAGAAAACAAACCTGTGCTTAATGGGGGAAGATCATCTTGAGAAAAGTGAAGAGGAAGAGGTATGTAAACCAACCTATGATGAATTATTTGAGATTTGTGAGAAAATCTATGCATCATACAAAAAACTTAAGAAGACTCATGCTAACTTAAAATTGGAGCTTGTAAATTTACAAAAAGAGGATGAAGTTATTCTTAAAGATCATTCAATGATTGATTCTAATCACATGGCTCTTCTTGATGAATTTGATGATTTGAATAAAAAGCATTCAGAATTAATTGATGAGAATAAAGCATAAAAGTTTCACACACTTCTCTTCAATCTTATCTCAAGAAATCTAAAGAGAAAGAGAAAAACTTGAGGGTTTAGAATGATGTTCTAAAAAACACAAACTTGAGGATTAAAAATTAATTGGATACACTTAAAACTTGGATGACGCCTACTTGATCAAAAGCCAAGACCTAGGAAGAGGCATTATAACTCAAACCATTTAATAAATCTTTTTTCTGGAGTTAGATGTTTTTCTTGTGACATGCTAGGACACATCTCACACACTTGCACTATTCACCATAGTACACATTGGGTGTGGAGATCTAAGGTATATGATTCACAACATACCATACCTGTATTATATTCTACTTTTCCTGAGAAGGGACCCAAACCAGTTTGGGTTCCTAAATCTGAATGTTGTTGAGTTTGTAGGGGTGCTCTCACCAAAGATCTCGTGGGAGCATAGGATAATTGGACATATGGAGGCTCGCAGCTCATAATTGCTTAAACTTGCTGCTTCATAATTTCTTGAAATTTTTTTAATTAGTTTTGTGTTATGTTTGTTATGTACTAGTCTTTTTGTTCTAGATTGTTTTGTTCTCACTTTGTTTTTATGTTTTCTATATGATTAGTTTTTTTTAAGCTTTTAGATTTTGAAGATTTAAAGCCATTGATTATCATATCTAAATCGGTCAAAGGGAGAAACACCGTTGATGGTTTCCCTCCCTCTAACCTCTTTTAGTGACATAATTTTATTTTCTAGACAAAAGTCTATCTCATATTAACAACTGGTTTTTGAAACAAAGATTCTTTTTATCTCACTACAATAATCTATCTTGTGCGTAATATCCAAAGTTATTATATATCTTTCAAGTTAAATGAAATATTGCCATTGCATTTATCACATGATTATGATTTTATTTTCTGACTTGTTCTTCCCTATGTTAGAGAGAGAGAGCTTCTATTCTCTAATATTTGGAGGATATACTCACAACTAAGGTTCTTTGTAAGGGTTTTGTTAAAGAGAACTTAGCCTGAAAAAAATTAAGAGGGAAAGTGGAAAAGAAGCAAATTTGAAATGAAAAATATATATATACACAAATGTGTATCAAAAATCAAGATGCTCAAAGAGCCAAAACAAATGTACAAGAGGCATAAAATAAGCCCACTAAATACAAGCTATTATCTCTTTTCTGAACTCTTAAAACTTAGAGAACTCATTGGTTATTTGATGCTTTCAATGGCTTGATTTCAAATTCCATGATTGAGACAAATTACTTTGGTATATTATTTATAAGATATTTTCTTTGTAACTAAGTTTTGATTGAATCTTCTTTTTACCCAGTAAAGTTTTTTTAAGTTAGACCTTTTATTTTTGAAAGGATGATTATTGCCCTGAAAGAAGTCCGAGCTAGGGATTAATAAGATCAGATATTCTACCTTTTTCAGATTTTGAATTGTTAACTCTTTGATCTTTTGAATATCTAAAATTGAATTGTTTGAAAAATTTGTCATATGGATACTTTGCTTAAAAAAAAAAGCTTAACCAAAAACAAAGATTTTTTTTTCTTTTTTTCTTCGGTTTTCTTTTTACTTTTTTGCCTTTTTGTTGTTTTTAGCTTTGTATTGTGAGTCTTTTATTTTTTTTTGAGGGCTTTGATCATCAACTTTTTCCTTGGATTCAAATCTCCTGGCCGATTCTCATATCGTCCTAGACGATAGGACAAATTTTCTTCAAAATTCTATATGCTGAACTTTTCTGTGCGTGCTATAACTCTTCGTCCTGGATGATAATTTATCATCCTAGACGATTGGATCGAACTCTGTTGCAATCATGATGATAGTCTTGGCCGATAACATGTTTTGTCATGGCTGATGCATTTTATGGTAATCGTCTTGGCCGATACACAAGATCGTCCAGGTAGATCCACGTGTCAGCACGTTTAAATCCTTAAAATCGGCCCCGGACGATCCATTATTATACAATCGTCCTGGCCGATCCACTATTCATCCTGGACGATACACGTGGCACAGATTTAAAACATTTTAACTTTGGACGGTATGATCAATTATTGTGCATCATCCTGGATGATACACCTAATCGGCCCGGACGATCTACTTTTTCAACGGTCGTTCGGCATGACTCCTCGGGACGATCGCCTGTGTCTAATCGTCCTGGCTGATATCTGATCGGCCTGGTAGATCGGACCACCTTTTTGACCTATCGGCCTGTACGTAATTATTGTCCCATATCATTCTGGATGATTCTACGATCAGCCTGGACGATATGGCCATTTCTTTAAACTCAGACCATTCCAACCATGTTTTTCACCTCACACCTCCTCTTCTCTTGTGTTTTCTTACTAATCTTTTACTATGGTTGGTGGGAAATGAGTTCGACAAACTTCTGGGAGTTCTTCGAGGGCTAAGATTGACCATCATTTCAGGGAGGCAGAAGATGAAGCTGCTTACCATCGATATAAAGAATGTGGGATAACTGTCTCCAGAATCATCAATCCTGTTCACCTTTCGTATCCGGTAATGGATCTTTTTGCTCACACTTTTCTTTGTTTCATTTTGTCTCTTGCTTTCCCCTTTCATTCTGAGCTTCTTCTCGAATTCTTTGCAAATCTTTACATAAATCCTAGACACACAAAAAGAAAAAGGAAACAACACAATAGAAACTCTTTTTGTGATGACAAAAGGGTGAGTATGATGTGGTAGGAAAAGTTGATGTGCTTGTAACTTTTTAATTTTAATGAACTGCTATTTTTAGTGAGATTTTTCTACTTGTGTTTTCCATCATAAAAAAGGAGGAGATTATTGCAAATCTATTTTCATGACTTATGTTTTGATGATTGACAAACACTATTATTTCTCTTGGACTGTCTGTTATTTCTAACTTTTTAGGAATCAAAGATAGGACGAACAAATGAAGCCAGTTCAAGTTTGCATAGGTTAGGATTGAGTTAGTCTGTACTTTTCATTTTCTCTTCTTGAGTCTATTTGTAATGTTCAAAGAGACTGATGCTAAGTAACCCTACACTCACACACTTGAGAGACTTAGAATTTTTGTTTTTACTCAAATCGGCCAGGACAATATTTTACATCGTCCTGGACAATATTTTACATCATCCTGAATGATTAGACTTAAAACAGAAAATATATTCAGGATTCTTAATTAAGCCAGCCATCATTAACAAATCTGCCTGGATGATACGTGTATCGGCCAGGACGATAAGCTCAAAATAGAAATAAATTGCTGCCATAAAAAATTAAGGTATTCTGTATTTTTGGTAATCGGCCAGGACGATCTTGGATCGGCCTGGATGATATTTACAATTATACCTTAATTAATCAGACAAATCAAGGAAGTAATTAAGGATGATTGATACGATCATATCGGTCTGGATGATCGCAGGATCGTCCAGGGAGATCTATTCAAAAACCTTAGTTACTTCTGGACGATAAATATCGGCCAGCTTGAATTCAGGGCGATGCTCTGAACGATTTTCCTCTGATTTGAACTGATCGGCCTGGACGATCGTGAGATCATCCTAGACGATTAAGCCAACTTTTAATTGTCCAGTTTGCATTTAGGGTGATGCTCTGGCCGATCTTCTGAGATTTGTACTGATCGGCCAGGATGATGTCCATATCGGCCTGGACAATATAGTCGGCAACTTGCAATTAATGAGCTCCTTTGGAGCTCTTATATTTAAGAGCTCTTGTTCAATGTTTTCGATCAATCTTTTGCTGCTTCCTTGACCTGAGAAGACCTTGAGGAGAGAAAGAGAGAGAGAGAGGATCTTGTGAGGGGGAGCTTGTGAGGGGATTCACAAGGGTTGCTTCAAGGATCGCTCTGCTTCTTCTTCATTTAGAGTTTCTCATCTGTGAAAGGGTTGGTAGAGGTAAGGATTCAGCATCTGATTGTGGTTCTCTGCCAGCTTCAAGAGGAAGCAAAAAAAGATAGGTTCTCTGCCTTGCCGGGGTGGCAAAAAGAGGTTCTTTGTAAAGGCTTCTCTGGCTAGCTGTGGGAAAAAAGGAGAGTCACGAGTGTAGTGCAATACTCGGAGGGCGCCTCCGGGGAGTGGACGTAGGTCGAGTTGACTGAACCACTATAAATTTCTGTGTTCTTATTTCTTGCTTCTACACTTTAATTTTTGCACTTATTTTTTTTGGTGTGATTTTGATTTATGAGATTTTTACTTCTTTGTGAAAAGAATTTTTAAAATACCAATTCACCCCCCTCTCGGTTAGCATGAGCCAGTTCTATAAGGGCTTAACATTCCTAACGAACTTTCATAATCAATGAAAACACATTTTCAACACATTTCAGGTCCACATGATTAATACTGCAATTTAAAACCAGCTAAAGATTAGATAGACTAGGTCTGAGTCAATTTAAAATGTATTTTTTCTCTTTCTTGAGTCAATTGTAATTTTTGTGGTGCCTGATACTAAGTAAACCTGCACACACACTTGGGTGATTTTTTTTATCTAACTTAGAGTTTTTTGATTTTGCAAACATCATCCAGGACAATCCTAAAATCATTCTCGATAATCGATCAAAAATAGAAACTTTAATTAGGGCATCCTGGTTAAGGTAGCTGTTATTAAGTATATCGTCCTGGACAATTTTTGTATCATCCGGGACGATATGCTCAAATAAAAAATAATTAGCCGCCATATCTATTTAGGAAGTTTTATTTTTTAATTATCATCCAGGACATTGGTCTTGTTGACGGGGTTTAATTATTCCTAAATTGATTTGGTGATTAAGGAAAGTAATTAAGGCTGATTGATACGGTCATATCGTCCTAGACGATCACAGGATCAGCTAGAACGATTAGTTCAAAAACCTTAATTACTCCTGGACGACCAAAATCATACATCATCTATTCAGAGCGATGGTTAGGATGATATTCCCTGATTTGTACTAATCGTACAGGATGAAATATTATCATCCTAGATGATAGGAATAAAAATTCTTTTAATCATCCTATGTCGTTCGGGCTGATTGAGCTTATTTTGTACTGATCGTACAATACGATAAAAATATTATTCTAACGATAAAGTCGGTTCTAAAAAATCTATTTAAAGGACTCATATTTTCTCAAGCTCTAAGGATCCTTTGCTTCTGTCTTGACCTGAGAGAGCTTAGAGGAGAGGGAGAGAGAGAGGAAGAGAGAGAGAGGAACTTATGAGGGGCAGCTTGTGAGGGGGTTTCACAAGGGTTACTCTAAGCAAGGTTCCAAGGCATCTTCTCTGATCGTCGTTCCTCTTTCTTGGAGGTTCAAGGGAGGTCTTATTCAGCAATTGATCGAGGTTCTCTGCCTGCTTCAGAAGGAAGCTTCAGAAGGAAGCAAAAGAAGTTGGGTTCTCAGCCCGGTTCAGAAGGAAGCAAGAGGAGTCGGTTCTCTGCCACACCGGGGTTGGTGGAAAGGCGTTTTTATAAAAGATTCTCTTCATAGCTATGAGGGCTAAAGAAGAGACACTAAGTTAGTCTAATACTCAGAGATTGCCTCAGAGGAGTGGACGTAGGTCAAGGTTTGACCAAACCAATATAAATCATATGTGTTCTTTCTTTGTTTTTACTTACGCATTTAGTTTCCACACTCGTTATTTTTTGTGGTGGATTTTGTTTTGGTTTAAGTTCGTGATTTGATCAAAAATTTTTTTAAAAATAACAATTCACCTCCCTCTTGGTTAGCCTCAGAACTTGTTCTTAAGGGCTTAACATCCCTAACGAACTTTCAAGTGGTATCAGAGCGAGATTCATAAAATTAAGTTTGAAAACTTTTTAAATTTTGATTCACGGATAATTTTGGAAATAGTAATGCTACGGAAGGATATTATATTACACGTCCACCTTTGTTTGGTAATATTCCTTTTAATTTTTAGAAAACTCACATGTCTATGTTTTTATAATCAATTGATTATCGTATGTGGATACTTGTTAAAGAAGGTTATACACCACCTTCTCGGGAACTTAATGGCATTAAAATTGAAATTCCTTTTACTGAATGGACTTTTGATGAAAGAGATTTAGCACAACATAATGCAAAATACTTAACCTATTTTTTATATGTTTTAAAATCTAAAGATTGTATGGGTTTTTCAACTTGTGCAACTGATAAAGAAATTTGGGATAGATTATATGTAACTTATGAAGGAATCAATGAAGTTAAACAATTTAGATTGAATATTCTTTTGAATGACTACAAACTTTTCTATATGAAATCTTCTGAATCGATTTCAGATATGTACATAAGATTTATTCAAATTGTTACTTCTTTGCATGCATTAGGAAGAGAACTCGCAAATTATGAAAAAGTCAATAAAATTTTAAGATGCTTGCCTTTTTCCTTTGATGCTAAGATCACTGTAATTACTGAATCTAAAGATTTAAATACTTATTCGATCGATAACTTACTTGGTTCACTAATTTCCTATGAGCAAGGGGTGAACCAAAAAAATCTTGATGCACGTGAGAAGAAGAAGGAAAAAACTGTGGCACTAAAAGCCAACAACACAGACACTGATTCTTCTAGATCTTAGAATGATGATGTTGCCTTCATCACTAGGCAATTGAAAAGCTTTTTAAGGAAGAAGCAAAAAGACCATCAGAAGTGGAAAACATGTAAGAATAACAAAAATTATAAAAGTTCTTTTGATGCTGTTTGATTTGAATACAAGAAGCTTGGACATGTTAAAGCTGACTGTCCTACTTTTAAGGAGCAGCCAAATAAGGAGATGGATGAGGAGAAACCCAAATACAGGATGGACAAGAAGCTATCCGAAAAAGCTTTATGGGTGGATTCTGCATCAGTCTCCTCTGAAACTGAAGCAGAGGAGGAAACCACAAACTTATGTTAAATGGTTGATAATCAACATAAATAATCTATTCAAGAAGAAGTATGTGAGCCAACCTATGATCAATTAGTTAAAATTTATGAGAAAATTCATGCATCATATAAGAAACTCAAAAAATCACATGCTAGTTTAAAATTGGAATTTTCAAATTTTCAAAAATAGCATGAAATCCTATTAAAAGATAACACCCAAATTGATAGCAATCTCATGTCTTTACTTGATAAATTCGATGTATTAAACAAAAAGCATATTAAATTATTTGATGCACATGATTCCTTAAAATTATATCATGCTAATTTAGAAAAGGAATGCAAAAGATTGGAAAAATCTAAAAATTCTTGAAAACAACAAACCATCAGTGCATGCATTTCATAAATTTAAAAGGAAGCACCACTACCCAAATAGATTAAGAAATCTTTTTCCTGGTGTTAGATATTTTTTATGTGCCATGCTAGGACACATCTCACACACTTGCACAATTCATCGTAGTACACATTGGGTGTGGAGGTCCAAATTGCATGATTCACAACATAACACGCATGCATTACATTCTTCTTTTCATAAGAAGGGACCCAAATTTGTTTAGGTTCCTAAATCTGACTTTTAATTTTTTGCAGGCTTGCTCTCACAAAAGGCCTTGTGAGAGCATGTGGTACCTGGACAGTGGATGCTCATGACACATGACTGGAGATGCTAATAAATTTATTTTGTTGGAGGCCAGGACTGGAAGCAAGGTCACTCTTGGAGACAACACCACTAGGATAGTCGTGAGCGTAGATATAATTGGAAACTCTAAGAACCTTTTAAATGAAAATATTTTTCTTGTAGATGGACTGAAACACAACTTACTCAGCATCAGTAAGTTATGCGATAAAGCCTTCATAAAATTCTTGGCAAACATTTGCATCATAAGCTTAAAAAATAATACTTCTTTGCAGGAAAAACAAATCAACAATGTTTATATGCTTGATTTAAATAATATTTAATGTGCTGCTTCATTTTACTTAAAAATTATTATTGATGATTCTTGGTTATGGCATAGGAGATTTTGTCATGCCAGTATTAAAATCCTTAGGAAAGTGACCTAGAAAGACCTAGTTACAAGTGCCTCCAAGCTTAAATTTTTAAAAAACCACCTTTGTGATGCCTGCCAATTAGGAAAACAAGTTCACTCCACTTTTTAATCCATTAAGGACATTAGCACCTCTAGACCTTTAGAAGTCCTTCACATGGATTTGTTTGGACCCATTAGCACTACCAGCTTAGGAGGGAAAGTCTATGGTTTTGTGATTATTGATGACTACTCGAGGTTCACTTAGATTAGTTTTCTATCACACAAGAGTGAGTCTTTTAATGAGTTTAGAGCCTTCTTCACTTGGATTCAGAAAATGCTAGGTTGTGAGATCTTTATCATCCATAGTAACTATGGGGGAGAGTTTGAAAATGAAAGATTTGGAGACTTTTGTGAGGATAAGGGGATTAGGCACAACTTCTCAGCTCCTAGGATCCATCAACAGAATAGGATAGCTAAAAGAAAGAATCAGACCTTAGTTGAAGCTACTATAGCCATTCTTGCTGAGTATTCACTTCCAAAATACTTTTGGGTTGAAGCAAAAATACAGCTTATTAGGTTTTGAATACAGTGAATGTTAGAGTAAAACTTGATAAGACATCCTATGAGATCCTTATGGGTAAGACACCCAATCTTTTCCATATTCATGTCTTTGGTTGAAAGTTTTTTATTCATAATAATGGAAAGTCTCACTTAGGAAAATTTGACTCAAAATCTAATGAAGGAGTGTTTTTAGGATATTCTAGTGTGGGAAAATCCTTTAGGGTGTTCAATAAGAGGACTTTGGTGATAGAGGAGACTACCCATATAGTGTTTGATGAATCTGATCCGAAGAAGAGTAGAGTTGAGGATGAAGATAAAATTGGAGAAAGTGATAATTTGGAGAAGAAGGTAGAAACCCAAGGAGTAAGTGAGATTACCTAAGGAGTATAAAATGCAAATTTGGAAAAAAGGGTTGATCCTTCACACACATTGCCTAGAGATTGGAGATAATCTTTAAATCACCCAAAAGAACTAATCATAAAAGACCATTCTGAAGGTGTTAAAACTAGGCATGGACTTTGGAAGGAAGTGAACCATTCTGCCTTTATCTCAATGACTGAACCCACCAATATCAATCAAGCCCTTTCTGATGAGTTTTGAATTTTATCCATGTAAGAGAAGTTGAACCAATTTGTTAGGAATGATATCTGGGAGCTTGTAGAAAGACCAAAGGGATAATGTGTAATTAGAACCAAATGAGTCTTTAAGAATAAAATGAATGATTCTGGTGTGGTGGTTAGGAATAAGGCAAGATTAGAGGCTAAGGGGTATAACCAATTGAAGGGATTTATTTTGAGGAGACCTTTGCCCCTATAGCTAGATTAGAAGCTATTAGCCTTTGCCTGTTATAAGGTGTTAAGAGTGCCTTTTTAAATAGGGTAATAAAAGAGGATGTGTTTGTAGAGAAACTCCCAAGTTTTGAGAGTTCCCAATTTTCAAATCATGTCTTCTAATTAAAAAAAAGGCCTTATATAGATTAAAATAGGCACCCAAAGCTTGGTACGAGAGACTTAGCACATTCTTACAATAGAGGAAGTTTGTTAAGTGGAGCGTAGACACCACCCTTTTCTTGAGAAAAGTAGGAGATGATATACTCATTATTCAGATCTATGTCGATGATATACTTTTTGGATCTTCAGATAAAAGACTATGTGATGAATTTTCTAAAATAATGGGTAAGAAGTTTGAGATGAGCATGATGAGAGAATTATCATATTTTTTGAGGTTCAACATAAGGCAATTGTTATGAATCTATTTTCATGGATAATAAATTTGATGATAGTAAACACTCTTATTTATCTACGACTATCTTGCCTACTAATATTTAAGGTCCATAAGATCAGATGGAAATTGGAACAAGCTCAAGATTGGGCAGACTAGGTCAGAGTCACTTTTTACACTTTTTCTTTTCTTGAGTCTATTATAAAAGATGTGGCTCCTAATGCTATGTAACCTTACACACACATATATTGGGAGAATTTTTGACTGTTTCTTAGAGTTTACTATTTTTGGTAACATCATCCAAGATGATATTTAAATCATCCTGGACGATCAATTCAAAAATATAAACTTTAATCATGATATCATGGTTAAGGCAGCTGTCATTAAGCCGATCGGCCTCGATGATATTGTATTGGCCAGGACAATAGGCTCAAATAAGAAAACATCAGCCACCAGATCTATTTAGACATTAGTTATTTTTAGACATCATCCAGGATATCAGCCTTGATGATGCAACACAATTATGCCTAAATTGATCATGGGATTAAGGAAAGCAATTAAGGTTGATTGAACGATCACAACAGCCGGGCAGATTGCAGGATCGGCTGGGATGATGTCATGGATGATTGCCATCGGCCAGCTTCTATTTAGGGTGATATTCAAGATGATTTTTCTCAGATTTGAACTAATCATCTAGGATGATATACTATCGGCCTGGACAATATGACTAAAAATTGTCTAATCGTCCCAAACTGACCCAGCTGATTGAGCAAAATTTACGTTGATCGGCCAGGACAATACCCCTATTAGCCTGGACGATAAAGTCAGTTTGTATAAAATAAGAGCTATTCCAAAGATCTTCTATTTAAGATCTATAGCTCTACCTTAGTTGCAATCTTTTGCTGCTGTCTTGACCTGAGAAAGCCTAGAAGAGAGGGAGAGAGAGAGAGAGAGAGGATTTTGTGAGGGGGAGCTTGTGAGCGAGTTTCACAATGGTTGATCCAAGCACTATTCCACTTCTTCTTCCTCCACTATAGTCTCTTTTCCTTGGAGGGTTAAGAGAGGTCTTCTTTAGCAATCGATCAAGGTTCTCTGCCTGCTTCAGGAGGAAGCAAAAGGAGTTATGTTTTCTGCCTCACCGGGGACAGTGGAAAGGAGTTTTTGTGAGGGCTTCTTCACCTTGCTGGGGGAGCAAAAGGAGAGTCACGTGTTTAGTGCAATACTCAAAGGGCGCCACCGGGGAGTGGACGTAGGTCGCGTTGACCGAACCACTATAAAATTATGTGTCCTTTTACTACTGCTTTTCACATTTATTCTTCCGTACTTTTATTTTTATTGTGGTGATTTTTGTTTGAGTTTTGTGATTGTGTTTTGATCAAAATAATTTTTAAAATACCAAATCAACCCCTCTTGGTTAGCCTTGGGCTAGTTCATAAGGGCTTAACATCCCTAATGAACTGTCAAGTGATATCAACGCGGGATTCATAAAAATTAAATTTGAAAACTTTTTGAATTTTGATCCATGGTTAACAATGGTAATCATAATTTTGCGGAAGAGTATTCTATTACCCGACCAACTTTGTTTGATAATATCCATTTTGATTTTTAAAAAACTCACATGTCTACATTCTTACAATCGATTGATTATTGCATGTGGATGCTTGTTAAGGATGGTTATACACCTCCAACTGGTAAACTTATTGACGTTACTGTTCCTCTTCCTTTTATTGAATGGACTCATGATGATAGGGATTTAGCACAACTTAATGCAAAAAATTTGAACTATTTTTCTGTGCTTTAAAATCTGAAGATTACATGCATATTTCAACTTGCACAACTGGTAAAGAAATTTGGGATAAATTGTGTATTACTTATGAAGGAACTAAAGAAGTCAAGCAATCTCGATTAAATATTTTGTTGCATGATTACAAACTTTTTCGTATGAAATTTTCTGAATCAATTTCTAAAATGTGTACAAGGTTTACTCAAATTGTAACTTTTTTGTATGCCTTAGGAAGAGAACTCACTAACTATGAAAAGGTGAATACAATTTTGATATGCTTGCCTTCCTCTTTTGATGCTAAAATCATTTTAATTACTGAATTTAAAGATTTGGATACTTTTTCGATTATAACTTGGTTGGCTCACTCATTGATTACGAGCAAGGAGTGAATTAAAGAAATCTTGATGTAGGTGAAAAAAAGAAAGAGAAAACTATGGCACAAAAGGCCAATAACGCGGACACTGAATCTTCTGGGTCTGAAAGAGATGATGTTGCCTTAATCACAAGGCAATTTAAAAGCATTCTAAGGAAGAAGCAAAAGAACTATCAAAAGTGGAATAAAGGTAAGGGAAACAAAAATTTTAAGAATTCTAATGATGTGATTTATTTTGAATATAGAAAGTCAGGACATGTTAAAGCTGATTGCCCTACACTTAAGTCTCACCCAAGTGAGGAAAAGGGTGAGGAGAAACCCAAGTTCAAGAAGGGCAAGAAGAGATTCCAAAAAGCATTCTAGGTGGATTCTGCATTAGACTCCTCTGAGACTGAACCTAAAGAGGAGAAAACAAACATGTGCTTAATGGCAGATGATAATCTTAGTCATGGTTACTAAGAAGAGGTATGTGTACTAACTTATGAAAAGCTACTTGAAGTTTCAGAACAAATTCATGCATCATACAAGAAACTTAAAAAAACACATGCCAACTTGAAATTGGAATTTTTAAATTTACAAAAAGAGCATGAAATTCGTCTTAAAGATCATTCTACAATTGATAGGAATTACATGTCTTTACTTGATGAGTTTGATGCATTAAATAAAAAGCATGCTGAATTATCTGATGCACATGATTTCTTAAAATCATCTCATGCTAAGTTAGAAAAGGAGTTTAAAAAGTTAGAAAATCTAAAAAACTTTTGAAAATATAAAACCATCATTGCTTGCATCACATAAAAAGAAGTATCACCATAAGAGTAGATTAGTGCATCCTTTTCTCAGAGTTATATATTTTTCATGTGGCATGCTAGGACACATAGCACACACTTGCACCATTCTCCAAAGTTCACATTGTGTATGGAGACCCTAGTTACATGATTCACAGCATGCATTGCATTCTACTTTCCATAAGAAGGAATCTAAACATGTTTGGGTTCCTAAATCTGACATTTGATAATTTTGTAGGCAAGCTCTCATAAAAGGCCTCGTGATAGCATGTGGTACCTAGACAGTGGATGCTCTCGACATAAAACTGGCGATGCCAATCAATTCATTTTAATGGTGATAAGGATAGGAGGCAAGGTTACTCTTGGAGATAACTCTACCAGGAAGGTGGTAGACTCAAGTATAATTAGAAATTTCAAGAATCTTCTGATTGAAAATATTTTGCTTGGAGATAGACTGAAACACAACTTGCTCAACATCAGTCTGCTTTGCGATATGGGCTTTATCATAATTTTTTTGTCAAATTCATGCATTATCAGCTTAAATAATAACACTATTTTGCAGGAAAAGCAGATCATCAATATTTACATGCTTGATTTAAAATAATATTGAATGTGCTGCTTCATTTTGCTTAAAACTTGCTATTGATGATTCATGGTTATGACATAGGAGATTATGTCTTGCAAGTATGAAAACCCTTAGGAAAGTGACCTAGAAATACCTAGTTAGAGGTGACCCCAAACTGAAGTTTTCAAAAGACCACCTTTGTGATGCCTGCCAATTAGCAAAGCAAGTCCACTCCACTTTTCACTCCATTAAGGACTTTAGCACCTCTAGACCTTTAGAAGTCCTTCACATGGATTTGTTTGGACCCATTAGCACTGTCAGCTTAGGAGTGAAAGTCTATGATTTGGTGATTATGGACGACTACTCGAGGTTTACTTGGACTAGATTTCTGTCATATAAAAATGAGTCTTTTGATGAGTTTAGAGGCTTCTTCACTTGGATTCAGAAAAGCTAGGTTGTGAGATTTTGACCATCTATAGTGACCATGGGGGAGAGTTTAAAAATGAGAGATTTGAAAACTTTTGTAAGGATAAAAGGATTAGCCACAACTTCTTAGCTCCTAGGACCCCTCAGCAGAACGGGGTAGCTGAAAGAAAGAACCAAACCTTAGTGGAAGCCACTAGAGCCATGCTTGCTGAGAATTCACTTCCAAAATACTTTTGGGCTAAAGCGATTAACGCAGCTTATTATGTGTTGAATAGGGTAAATATTAGAGCCAAATTAGATAAGATGCCCTATGAGATCCTTAAGGGCAGAACACCCAATCATTCCTACCTTCATGTCTTTGGTTATAAGGTTTTCATCCACAATAATGGAAAGTCTCACTTAGGAAAATTTGACCTAAAATCTGATGAAGGAGTGTTATTAGGATATTATAGTGTTGGGAAGTCTTTTAGGGTGTTTAATAAGAGGTCAATGGTGGTGGAGGAGACTACTCATATAGTGTTTGAGGAATCTGATCCTAGGAAGCTTAGAGTTGAGGATGATGATGTTGGAAAGATTACCACTGGAGTAAAAAATTTGGAGAAGAGGCTAGACCCCCAAAACACTGAAGGAGTAGGAGAGCTTACCCAAGGAGTAGAAAAGGAAGATCTGGAGGAAAGGGTTGAACCTATAGACACTTTGCCTAGAGATTGGAGATACTCTTTGAGTCACCCCAAAGATTTGATCTGAAGAGACCCTTCTAAAGGAGTTAGGACTAGGCATGAATTAGGAAGGAAGTGAACCAGTCTGCTTTTATCTCAATGATGGAATCCACCAACATCAATCAAGCCCATTCTGATGAGTTTTGGATCTTAGCCATGTAAGAGGAGTTGAACCAATTTGTTAAGAATGATGTTTGGGAGGTTGTTGAAAGACTAAAGGGACATAATATAGTTGGAACCAAATGGGTCTTTAAGAATAAGATGAATGATTCTGGTGTGGTGGTTAGGAATAGGGCAAGATTAGTGGCTAAGGGGTACAACCAAATAGAAGGGATAGATTTTGAGGAAACCTATACCCCTGTAGCTAGATTGTAAGCCATTAGAGTGCTACTAACCTTTTCCTATTATAAGGGATTTAAGCTTTTCCAAATGGACGTTAAGAGTGCCTTTTTAAATGGGGACTAAAGGAGAGACACTGTGTTTAGTGCAATACTCTGAGGGTGCCTCCGAGGAGTGGATGTAGGTGAAGGTTTGACCGAACAACTATAAATCTGGTGTGTTCTTTCCTTTATTATTTCCACATTTAATTTTCACACTTTGGTTTTCTTTATGGTGAATCTTGGTTTGTGTTTTTTTTTTTGTGAATTTTTTTTTTAAATACCAATTCACCTCTCTCTTGGTTAGCCATAGAACTTATTCATAAGGGCTTAACATCCCTAACAAACTTTCAGCAATTAGATGATGGAACTTTTCTAAGTCAATTAAAATACATAAAGGACATCTTGAAGAAATATGAAATAGATAAAGCCAAGCCAATTAATACTCCCATAACCTCAGGTGTTTAGTTGGATAAGGACTCAAATGGAAAATTAGTTGATTAGAAGAAGTATAGAGGGATGATTGGATCTTTACTTTACCTGATTGCTAGCAGACCTGATATTATATTTAGTATTTATCTTTGTGCTAGATTTTAAGCTGATCCCATAGAATTCCACCATACTCCTGTTAAGAGAATTCTTAGATACCTTTTAGGAACCCAAAACCTAAGAGTATGGTACCCTAGGCACAACACTTCTTATGAGATTATTGGATATTCTGATTCTGACTTTGCTGAATGTAAGGTGGATAAAAAAAGTACTTTAGGGACTTGTCAATTCATAGGACAATCTTTAGTCTCCTGGTCTAATAGAAAGCAAAACTCAGATGTACTTTCCATTGCTGAAGCTAAGTACATTGCTTTAGGAAGTTGTGTGACCCAAGTCCTTTGCTTGAAACAGCAAGTTTAGGATTTAGGATTACTTGTAGGCACAATTCCAATCCTTTGTGACAACATTAGTGCATATGCATTTCTAAGAATCCTATCCAACACTCAAGGACTAAGCATATTGACATAAGACATCATTTCATTAGAGTACATGTGATTAAGGGAGACATTGAGTTACACCATGTGGAAACTGAAAATTAACTGGCTGACATCTTTACTAAACCACTAGCCTTCGACACTTTCAGAACTTTAAGGACCAGATTGGGTGTGATTGACATAAATGTATGAACTTGATTTCTACTGATTTTTTGATTTGTTATATGATGTTTATTTTTTCAATTCTATTTATTTTTATTTTTATTACTTTATTTTTTGTATGCTTTAAATTTTTCTTATAATCATTGCTAAAATTAATATTTTATGCCTTATTTTTGTTTTTTAAAAATTTGTAGTCAATGTTTTACATCTCTTTATCAGTTAAAAAGGGAAACACCGTTGATTATTTTCTTTTCTCTAACTTTCTTTAGTGGTGTAATTTTCTTTTCCAAATAAAAATCTATCTCAAATCAATAACTGGACTACGTAATTGAAATCTTTTCAATCTTGCTACAGTAATCTATCTTATATATATAATATTCAAAGTCTTTATTTTACCTTCAAAATTTTTGAAATCTTGTCGTTGCATTTATCATATGATTTTTTATTCTATTTTGTGATTCATTCTTCCTTATATTAAAGAGTGAGTTTTTCTTTTCTAATATTAGGAAGATATAATCACAACTGAGAGTTTTAAGAATTTTAAAAAAGGGACATAGCTTGATAAATTAAATGAAAAAAAGTGGCCAATGATGCCTAAATCAAAAGATGCGTAATGTCACCAAATTGAAAAAAAAGTGGCAAATGATGCCAAAATTAAAAGATACACAAAAGGCGCCAATTAAATTGATAAGAGGTATAAAATGAGCCCATTAAAAGCAAGCTCCTTCCCTTTCAAAATTTTTAAATCTTAGAAGAATTCATGTGTCACTTGATAATTTTTCAAAGACTTGATTTTGGGATTCTTGATCGTAACTAATTACTTTGATACATTATGTTATAAAATATTTATCTGAAACCAAGTTTTGAATGGATTTCTTTTTCTTATCCAATTGATTTTTTTTTTATTTAGACCTTTATTTTGAAAAGAAAGTTTTGCCCTAGGAGAAGTCCGAGGTAGGGATAACAGGATCGGTTGTGTTACCAATTGTTTAGATTATAACGATGTTAATTCATTGACTTACAAAAATCTTTAAAATCAATTACATGGAAACTATGTCATATTTCATGTCTTGATAAAAAAATCATTTATTTGTTTTTTTTGTTTTCACTTGATTTTTACTGTGTCTATTTTCCTCCTTTTTGAGATGTTAAAAGGGGGAGTAGTGTGTTATACCTGTATTATTCTATTCTGAAATTTGAATCTATTATTTGCACAGCTTCCAGTTCACTATCTTCATTGCTTAGATTTTCTTGTGTGTTTGTTATCATCAAAAAGGGGGAGATTGTTGCATTTCTAATTTTTAGAAATAAAATTTTGTTGATTAGAAACACTTCTATTTTACTACGATTGGATTGCTAATTAACATTTCGGTTCGACAGGATAAAGACTGCAACTTAAACCAGCTCAAGATTGGGTAGACTAGGTCTGAGTTAGTTTGTAATGTATTTTTTCCCTTTCTTGAGTCAATTGTAATCTTTGTGGTGCCTGATGTTAAGTAAAGCTGCACACACACACTTGAGTGAATTTTTTTTGTCTGACTTAGAGTTTTTTGATTTTGCAAACATTATCAGGGATGATCCTAAAATTATCCTGAAAAATTGATCAAAAATAAAAACCCTAATTAAGGCATCCTGATTAAGGCAGTTGTCATTAAGCATATTATCCTGGATGATTTTGTATCAGCCGAGATGATATACTCAAATAAAAAATAATTAGCCACCAGATCTATTTAGGAAGTTTTTTTTTTTAATTATTATCTAGGACATCAGCCTGGATGATGGGATTTAATTATGCCTAAATTTATCTGGTGATTAAGGAAAGTAATTAAGGATGATTGATATGATCATATAATCCTGGACGATCACAGGATCGACCAGGACGATCAGTTCAAAAACCATGATTACTCCTGGATGACCAAAATCATACATCGTCTATTCAGAGTGATGTTTAGGATGATATTCCCTAATTTGTAGTAATCATATAGGATGATATATTATTGTCCTGGATGATAGGAACAAAAATTCTTCTAATTGTCCCAAGTCGTTCGGCCTGATTGAGCTTAATTTGTACTAATCATACAGGATGATAAAAATATCGTCTTGGATGATAAAGTTAGTTCTTGAAAATCTATTTAAAGGACTCATGTTTTCTCAAGCTCTAAGGATCCTTTGCTGCTGTCTTGACCTGAGAGAACCTAGAGGAGAGAGAGAGAGAGGAAGTGAGAGGGAGGAACTTGTGAGGGGGGGCTTGTGAGGAGGTTTCACAAGGGTTACTATAAGTAAGATTCCAATGCATCTTCTCCGATCATTGTTCCTCGTTCTTAGAGGTTCAAGGGAGTTCTTCTTCAGTAATTGATCGAGGTTGTCTGCCTGCTTCTAGAGGAAGTAAAAGGAGTTAGGTTCTCTGCCCACTTTAGGAGGAAGCAAAAGGAGTTGGTTCTCATCCACACTGGGGTTAGTGGAAAGGAGTTTTTGTAAGGGCTTCTCCTCCTAGCTGTGGGGCCTAACGGAGAGACACTAATTTAGTGCAATACTCAGAGGGTGCCTCCGAGGAGTGGACATAGGTCAAGGTTTGACCAAACCACTATAAATTCGGTGTGTTCTTTCTTTATTTTTACTCACATATTTAATTTCCGCACTCGTTATTTTTTGTGGTGGATTGTGTTTTGGTTTAAGTTCATGATTTGATCAAAAAGTTTTTTAAAATACCAATTCACCCCCCCTCTTGGTTAGCCTTAGGACTTGTTCATAAGGGCTTAACATCCCTAATGAACTTTCAAACATAAATTAAAAATGTATGAAAGATTAATAAAAGGAAATAAATATACACATGTTACTCTCCAAGTAATGTACCTGACATGGAAATCAATCCATCAGCCTAGCTTATGCTAGAGTTGGTTGTCCTAGTAAGTCATCTAAGTGTATGTAGAAAGGCTATGTGGCTTGGATAGTTCCTAGGATTTTTTAGTTTAGAGTTGTGTATAAATTAATTTATGTGTTCATGGTCTTTGATGGATGATTTGAATTTAAGTTTTAATGATTTAAAGGTTTTAAATTACTTTTTAAAGATATTTTGATTTTTGAAGTTATTTACTTTTAGGTTTTAAAAAACATAACATTCAACAACTTAAATGTACTAGAAATTATTGATTAGTAAGTCCTAGGCTTGTATTTGTAATGTTTCAAATCCTCAAAGAATGGGATAGATGGATAACATAGTCCTTAAGTTTAATTAAATATTTTGATCCTTAAAACTTTCTCAATCCAATACAACCTTATCCACCTAAAGAAATTACGTATATATATTTTATTAATAATTTTTATTTTAATTTTATTATTTATTATTTAATCTTATATTATCTTAAATTCATTTATGGTGTTATCATAACGATTAGGACCTCGGGCATCCTAAGGACACATAGTCATATAGATCGAGTAGTCCAGCCTAAAAACTTCAATGACAGAAATGTTTGTTTTTTATTTAATGCTATTTATTAATTTTATTTTATTGAATCAATGATTTATTGAAGTTTCAATGATTTATTGATCTTTCATATTTTGATGAATATTTTAATTCATTAAATAAAGGGTCTATTTCTTAACTTTTTGGTTTATATTTGTTTTAGAATTTTTAAAATTTTCATAAATACTAGACCTAGAGACGAGTCCAATGCCTTTGAGTTTAATGTATTTGCATTTTTTGGAATTAGTTATGAAATTTTCAAATTTGGTGTATTTATGAACTAAGTTTGACCCAATTATTGACTTTTTGATTTGCAGTGAATTATGAAGTTTTTATATTTTTCATAAATACTAGACCCAAAGATGAGTCCAATACTTTTGAGTTTGCTCAATTTGAATTTTTTTTGGAAATAGTTAAGAATTTTTGAAGTTTGATGATTTAAGGGATTTATTTAATTGTTTAATTAAAGGCATTTTCTTATTTTTGTACCAAATCAATTACAAACTTTAAAATCTTTTACAAAAGTTAGAAATGACCTATGAGGATGATTTCAAGTGTTTAAAATTATTTTGATATTTTTTTATATTTGTAATTAGTTTTTTAATTAATTAGGTAATTTATTAATTTTTGAAATTAAATTTTTTTGGATGAATCTGATGGGGCTTTTATTTTTTCTTTGTTGAGCTTTTAATTCTAAGTATTTTGTGATATCATTGGATTTATTATAAATTTCTAAAGATCCTAGGTCAATTATGTACATGAATCTTAAGTTCACTAAATGACAGAACAAATGACCTCCAAATATGTTGCAATTTGAACATAGATAAATGAAAGCATGTGCTTCAAAAGAACTAAATTTAGGCTTCGCTACGTTGAAATATCAATCACCAAACTTAAATGCATCTATACGTTGTGTAATTTATTTTTGGAAGCAAGACTCACTGGAATTTGGCTAAATCTATGGCTAAGTAATGCAGACACAATTAAAAACATACCACAGAAGAGTGAAAAATCTAATATTATGTGTGTGTATAGTTGTAAATTTTAAATTTTATGGGTCCAAAATGGACCGTTAAACTTAAAAATTCAAATATAAAAAAATGTTTTATCAAATTAAGATCCAAGAATATTAGGGTAGGTAAAGGATACACCTTAATATATACCGTCAAAATCTGAGGTAAATTTGACCACTGAATATTATGAAATTCAAGATATTTGGGAAATCATCATCTCTATTTCCTCAAAATCTACTTGTAAAGATTTATTGAAATTGTTTTAAAAACATTTTAGAGCTTTTGACCTTTCCAACTAGCTCAAGAACACTCAATTTGGATAAAAAATGATTTTTATGAGTTTTCAAAGATATAAGCATTAAAATGAATTTTAAATTCATTTTATTTAAATTTTGAGGTGGTGCAATGATTCCCTCCACCACTAGCTCTTAGCACATGTTGGGACATGTGTCATAATTCTGTGTGCCAGTTATCTCTATCGAATAAGATCCACAATAGTTAGATCAAACATATGAAGAAGTAATGGCCCTAATTGTGCCACATCACCATGCAGTTTAGCTGGAGGTCAGAGGTTGAAATCCCACCATATACAACATGCTATTTGCCTCTATCTAGGCTATCTGATCATGATATTCACATGATCAGATGGTCTAGATAGCACAAAAAATTGGAGTTTGAAATGAGCTACCACTTCAAATGTTTATAAATTTTGATCCAACCATTAAAATTTGATGAAATTGAAATAGAAGATCATGGAATCCTGATCTTTCAATCCATGGAGTTTAAAGGCTCAATTCATTGAGGTTTAGGAGAAAATTGGGCATAATATAAAACTTTAAATCAAGATAGTTTGTTGACCTGTGGTTTGATTTTCTTAATCTTGGTTTAATGGAAAGCTTGAGAGACCCTCTTCAACTTACTAAAAAACTCCATGAGCTGATGATGGCTGGATCAAGATATGGATCTAAATTATCTTTTCCCTATCTTTCTGGTTTAGGAGATTTTTGAACTATGGAAGGGTTGGAGAGACTATGGGAGAGCTATGGGGCTTGCTATGACACTAGAGAAACAAGTTAAATAACCTAAGGTTTGGGGGGTATTTATAAGAGAGATAAATATTTAAGGAGGGTCTATATCATGCCACCTACGCCTAGGCCAAAATTTATTTTAGTTAGGGCATGACCAGTGGGAGCCACGAGAATGTTCTCGAGAGTTTCAAAGTAAATAGGTATTTATTGAGGGAGTTAGGCTTTAACAAATCATTAAAGAGAGATTATTTTGGAGGTTATTGCCACATCAATAGCCCATGTGTCTTGGATGGTTTAAGCATGTGCAATGAAATTCTTAGAGTCTACCCATTTGTTGGCGCAAGCCAAATTGGTCTAGGTTTTGTTGGAGCTTCATTTAATGGTTTTTTGGAAGTCTTAGTTCAACTGATACTTTTGACCCATGAAAAATCATTGGTTAAAACTCTTGGGGTGTGTGCACGGGGTTAATACACACATGCTAAAGTATTTTTAATAATTTATTTTGATAAGGGTGGTGATTTATAGCAAGAAAATTTTTTTTTAGCACTTGGTTTATCTTATTAGTAAAACTATATGGGCCAAAGGTTTAGAAACTTTTTAGGGGACACATGTTAACCTTATGAATAGTCCCCATGAGTTTGGTTTGATCAAAATCATGAGAATCGTTGTTTTAAAGTGTATATGGTGATTTTGGTCAACTATGGCTGACTTGGACAACCATGTTTAACTAGGGGTCAATGATGGTTCCAACTAATTCCAAATGATGATTTAGAATTATTGGAAGTGGTCCCATGGATTAGTGAGGCAATTTGTTGCAAAATTCATGTTTAAGGACTTAAGGGGCCCTTTGGTCGACTTATGTTATTATGGTCAACTAGGGTTGACCATGGCTTAGATTTGGGTTCAATGCTTTTCAAATATGATTTTAGTTTATTGGAGGTGGTCCTAGGGTTTGGTGGGATCTTCATACATGTAATGTAGTTTAATGAGTAAAAAGACAATTTGGTCAACCTAGGTTGACTTGATTAACCAAGGCTGACCATGGCTTGGGATTTTGTTTAATGGATGACAAATGGAACATATTTGTAGAATGAAGCATGTCTTTGTTTGGCTGAGCCATGTTGAGGTTTATGAAAGAAAATAATTTTCAAGGATTATGGTTTTAGGATTTTGTAGTCAATTATGGTCAACGAAGGTTCAATGTTGATTTAATGCCTCAAGCTAGTGTTGATGATCACGATCTAAAAGTTTGGTGAAGTTTCCAAGGTTAAAACCACAAGATGTAGTGTTTAATGACATAGATTATAAATATTTGAAGGTTTCATAGCCCATGGAAATGCTTTGAGTTTTAGGGGTTTCAGATATTGAAATGACTTCAAATTTATGTGATTGAACCTAGAGACTTGCCTAATCGAAATGCAAGTGATAGATCAAGAATCCAAGGTCATTTGGTTAGGTTTCAAGGCAATGAAAATTTATCCAAAAAAATGATATATACAAAGGGGTTTTGGGTTTGGTTATGACCTTGAATTTTGAATTTCTGAGTTTGCAATGGATTTGATCAATTAGTTTGATTTAATAAATGATTTATAAGGATTTAGGGTTTTTAATGCTCAGATCATTAATATGTAATAATGATTATTAGTGATTAAACAGGTGATTAGCTGATTATCACTAAGGATAATCAACTAATGAATTTAGGGATTGATTTTAATTTTTCTTTGAATTGATCAATGAAGGTAAATGATTAGAAGAAATTTAGTTTTGTAATGATCATATCACTGATTGACATTTGGTGATTATGAGGCAATAGATCAGATGTTCAAATGACAGTCATGGGTGATTATCAAATGATAATTTTGAAGTCAATGATTTGATAACTATGCTAGAGTACATTGATCAGATGAATTTGAAGTTTAAAGTTTAATTTAATGTCTTTAGTGTAGAGAATAGGACTTTATTGGATCATTAACCCCACCCAAAATTAGATAATAATTTTATTTTCCATTAGCATCCTTCAGCTTGAATGTTCTAGGCATAATCATGCTGCCACTATATAATGCCCTTACCATTGGCATAGAGTTTATTACATTGGGTTCCTTTCCCTGGTGCCTTAAGGTATCATAGAACTAAGTATCCAATGGAGATGCATCGAAGTTTAACCCTTTGATTGTAGTAGTGAGATATTCTTTAAATGTAAGAAATAATCTTAAGTAAGGTCATGTCTCTTATTTTAGGAAGAAGATCCTAGTTATTTCAGAGTTTCTTATCACTATTATTAAAATTAAAAGTCTGAACTCTAATATTGATTGAGATGATTGCCTTTATATTGAAACAAAGGTTAAATGGTGTTTCCCCTATTAGAGTTTTGGATGTAGTATGACAAGCTTAGAGGATATTGAGGAGTTGATCATACCACTATCCTCCCAGCCATCTTGAGGCTAATTTTTAGTCTCTTAAATATAGTTTAATTCATAACATTTTTCTACCTATTTGCTTGAGTATGGGCTACATTCGTGTGGAAAAATTTGATATGGAGATCCTTGCATAATGTCATGAAGATATTTCCAGTGAATTAAGTTTCATTGTTAGTGATGATCTTTGCAGAAAGGCCAAAATAACATATTTTATTTTTTAGATAAAGTATTTTGCATTTGCTTCCATATTTTTGTAAGGGGTTCAACCTATACCCATTTGGTGAAGTAGTCCTCAACTAAGATGATAAATTATTGCTAACTAGTAGCCATAGGAAAGGGCCCCATTATATTGATCCCCCATTCAATAAAATCCATAGGATTTGGAGTGATTAGAGCAATATAGCAGGTGAATGGATGGGATTTGAGTGCAACTGGCAATTGTTGCATCTTTTCATGATTTCTAGTGCATTTTATTTCTTTATAGTCCAGTAAAATCCTTATCACATAATATTGAGAGCAAGTGATTTCCCTCCTAAGTGTTCTTCATATATACCTAAATGAATTTCTCACAGTGTATAATCAACTTTTGTCAGTGGGAGAGACTTATAATATAGCCTGGTAAAGGCCCACTTATACAACACTCCACCATTGATTGTGAAGTTTGGCTAATATCCCATTTTGAAAAAGGATAAGATAGGATCAATCTAAGAGGGTTCCTGAAAGTGCTCAGATGGCACTTGAAGGTTCGTTAGGGATGTTAAGCCCTATAGAACTGGCCCAAATCTAATTTAAAAAGAGAGGTGAATTGGAAATCTTTAAAATCAAAGATAAAACTAGAACCAATATCACCACATAGAAAACCAACGATGCGGAAATTAAAGTGCGGAAGTAATAAAGAAAGTACACACCGGATTTATAGTGGTTCGGTCAAACCTTGACCTACGTCCACTCCTTGGAGGCACCCTCCAAGTATTGCACTAAAATTGTGACTCTTTTTTATCCCCCACAGCTGGGCGGAGAAGCCCTTATAAAATCACTTCCACCTTCACCGGTGCGGCGGAATCGCCGGGTCCTTTGACACCAAAGAGATCTTCTTCTCTGGTGAACTTACCTCGAGACAAGCCTTGAATCCAATGGTACTAAGGTGCGAGTTCGCCGGAGCAACCGTGTGGATCCCCCACCACACTCCCTTGAGTTCCTCCCCCTCACAGGATCTTCTCCCTCTCAAACTCCACCCTTTCCTCTCTCCCTTTCAAGCTCTCTCTTCAAGTTTCCCCCACAAGAACGAAGCTACAATGGCTGCCAAAGACACTTACAAAGTGCCTTGCCATAGTTTAAAAAGAAGCTCTCAAAATGAGCTCATTAATGCAAGTTGCCGCCATTATCGTCCAGGACGATAGCCAAATCGTCCTGGCCGATTAGTTCAAATATGAGAAAAATTGTCTTGAATATCGCTCTGAAATGAAGCTGGATGATGTCTAATCGTCCCGGACGATCTTGCGATCGGCCCGGACGAAATCCCCATTAATTCCTTTCCAAAACTGCCTAAGAAATTTTGGAAAAATTGCTCTGGATCGTCCGGGATGATATTTTATAGTCCAGGACGATCCACCGGGACGATGTCCAAAAATAAGATTTTCCTAAGTAGATATGGCGGTAGATTCTTGCTGAATTGAGCCGATCGTCCTGGCCGATACAAAATCATCCAGGATGATGTGTTTTGCAAAAAGACAGGTGCTTTAATGAGGATGCCCTAACTAGGATTTCTACTTTTGTCAGATCGTCCAGGACGATATAAATATCGTCCCGGACGATGTTACCAAAAATAGAAATCTTTTAGGGCACAATAGAAAATCTTCCAAGTTACAAATCATCAGATACCACACCAAATACAACAGACTCAAGAAAGGAAAAAGATTACAAACTGACACAGACCTAGTCTACCCAATCTTGAGCTGGTTCCAGATTGCAGTCTGATCGTGTGGACCTGAAACGTTAGCACATAAGGCAATCGTAGAGAAATAAGGAATGTTTGCTATCATCAAAATCATAGATCCACAACAATCTCCCACTTTTTGATGATGGCAAAACATTTCAATTTGAATTTTCATAAAAGTAAATCCTCCTAATCTCCCCCTCACTAGAATAAATAATTTAAAAAAAAAATAGGGGAGATGAAAATATTTTTGTTGTTTTAAAATTTTTGAAAAGAAAAAAGATACAACGTTCTCCCCCTTTGACATTATCAAAAAGAGAGGAGGCACAAACAAAAAACAAAATGAACAAAAAAACATTCCCTGATCAAGTGAAAAAACAAATGTTCTTAAAATGAGAAAGTTACCACTTGGTTTTAATCAAAAGACTTAGTAGAATTGGATTGACAACACATAGCCCAGTAAAGATTAGAAAATCATGAATAGATAATCCAAACTCAAGTTCTTTAAAAAGGCTCAAAAACTTTTTAATTCAATATCTAAATCAAGGAATAAATTAGAGAAAAAAACAGTAATTTTTCAAAACTCCTTTCATAAAATATATCTAATAGAAGATTAATGCACGATTTGTTGAATCATGAATCAAGATTTTCAAACTCAAGCATCGAAATATCAAGGGTTTTCTTAAGCTTTAAGAAGCATAAGAATGGTAAGCATTAAATTTAGTGGGCTCATTTTATGCCTCTTGACAATTGGTTGGCGCACTGCGCATCTTTTGATACACTTTGTGTATTCTATATTTTTCAATTTTGGCGCTTTGCGCTTCTTTTATTTTTGGCATCATTGGCCAATTTTTTTTTTTGATTATGCTACCTTTCTGAAATCTTAAATACCAAAAGTAAACCTATACTATTGATAAAGCGAATTTCTTGATTAAGAAAATTTTGAATTAGATTCAACAACTTGCAAAATATTCCTATGAGATAAATAAAATATAGGGAGAAAAAAATTTAGTTTTAAAAACCAATTTAAAAGATGAAAAAGATTTTAAATCAAAAAATAGAAAAACTACTTTTAGGAAACAGAGATTTAAAGTAAAAAACATGAGTTTCCTTCCTTTGATTGTTTTTAGAGAAGTCAATCACAACTTACTAAAGATTTCAAGAAAAATTAGAAAGTGAATTTTTCATTTCTAGAAAAGTGGATGTGTGTGTTGATCAGAAAAAAAAATACGAAACAAAACAAGTAAAATTAGAAAAACAAATAAACAATAAAAATAAAAAAAATAAAAATAAAATTAAAAAATAACAAAGAAAAACTCAAATAAAGCTTTTATCAATTATCTCTTTCTTGCTCTGATGCTTCAGAAACCAGATCTGCCCATGAGATTTTTTGCTTTTCATTATTTCCCCAGTTTAAATTTAACTTCGCCTTACCCTTTTCTTTTGCAGGGAGAATTCTTAAATTAGGGCACTCATTTTTCATATGTCCAGGTTTCCTACATCTTAAGTTAGGGCACTCATTTTCCTAAGTAGGGCACTCATTCTTCATATTCAACAAAATCATTAGTCAAGAGGAACCTCTGATGGAGCTCGTATTCTATGGTAAAGTGGTGAGGGGAGATTAGTAAAATTCCAACCCCAGCTCTAGCACTACTAAAAGCACAATCAATATATAACATCCAATAAGGGGATAGAGAAGGTAGGGCAAGCGATTCATTGGAGATAGGTGTTAAGAGAGTTGCTATTTTGCATGTTTTACATTCTTGCAACTTGTATTATTTTGATGATTTCAATTATTATTATTTTACATATATCTCCTAACACTATTTGGAACATTTATTTCTTGCTCTAGTGTGTACTAACATTACAGGAAAATCAACTCCAAGATATTGAAGACTTGTAATCAAATTCAACAAATTTTCATAATTTTTGATATGAGAGGGAGTGATTGTAATTGAGTGAAAAATCACAATATACACACTTGGGAATTTTTTTTAACTAATCATACAGGACGAACTTAGTTCGTACGGGACGATCATGTCAATTACCCCTAAGGAGAGCAATGGATCGAACAGGCGGAGAGAAATTTTTTCTAAGTCCTAATCATCCAGGACGAATTTAATAGTTGTCCCGGGATGAATGTCTCAGGATTATCACTTTCTACTGTTCGTCCAGATGAAGTCAATGGTTCATCCCAGGACGAACATCTCTGTATTCTCACCGTGCCCTATTTTTCCAGACGAAAAATAAGGTTCATCACAGGATGAACGTCTCTGTATTGAGGCTCGCTCCATTCGTCCAAACAAAACCTATTCGTCCCAGGACGAACTGAACCAACTTACGTCAGTTGGTTACATCCTGAAGAATTTTGTGAACCGACCTATGTAATAACATTTTCGTACCGGACGAACTTGGTTTGTACGGGACGATTAGCGTGTACGAAAATAATTTGTACCAATATACATAAGGTTCGTTTTCAACCATTTAAGTAAAATCGTCAAGGATGATCCATGATCGTACGGGATGATCCACTGCGTACAAAATTGAAAACTTGTAGTTTTTGGGCGGTTTTTCTTGTCTTTTGTATAAATAGTTTAAATTTGACTTCCACCCAATTTTTTTGCCATTTGATCTTCATGCCTATTGAAAGAAAAGTCAAGGAGAGAGTGTGAGAGAGCATTCAAAGGAGGATTCCTACCACTAGAGCGTGAAGGCTTCACTTGGTGTTTAAAGGTAAGAATCTCTACTTGTGAATTGTTATTACTTCACTCTTTTCTTTCTTCCTTCTAGATTTCTTATGAGAAGATCTCTCAAGGAGATCCGGTTCTCTGCCGACACTTGGAGAGTGTGCCGAAGCATTCTCTGCCGACACTTGGAGAGTGTGAACAACCGAAGGGTTCTCTACCGACAGTTCAGGAGTGTGAACAGCCGAAGGGTTCTCAGCCCACACTAGGAGAGTGTGAAAGGACAAAGGGTTCTTTGCCCACACTAGGAGAGTGTGAAAGGACGAAGGGTTCTCTGCCCACACTAGGAGAGTGTGTAAGGACTGACGGTTCTCTGCCAACACTGGGGATTGTGTAAAAGGACTACGATTCTCTGCCGCAGCGGATAGTGGTGAAAAGAGTATTTGTAAAGGCTTCTCCTCCTTGCTGTGGGTGCAAAAGGAGAGACACTATTGGTATTAGTGCAATACTCAGAGGGTGCCTCTGTGAAGTGGATGTAGGTCTGGTTTAGACAAAACCACTATAAACTTGTGTCTTATACTTACCTTTTTTATTTTCCGCATTTTTCTTTTGTTTAAAAAAAAACTCTGTGGTTGAAAAACGTTTCTATAAAAATTTCATTAAAAATTTTCATTTCGGTTCAACAAAACTTCAAAGAGGGTTAAGTGTTTAAAAATACTAATTCACCCCCCCTCTTGGTAGCCTTGGGACATTAACTTAGGATTAACAACCTATTCACTAGACTCAACAAGTGGTATAAGAGCATTGTTTCAAAATCATAAGCTTAAACTACTTTTTGATTAACGTAGATGGCTACATTCGGAAACCGAAATACACATGAGGGTTACTCTATTACTAGACCTCCAATGTTTGACAATATACCTTTTGATTTTTGGGAAACATGCATGTTTACTTTCTTATAGTCACTTGATTATCGTATGTGGATCCTAGTCCAAAAAGGTTATACAAAACCAACTAGATTAGTTGATAGAGTTAGGTTAGAAACACCTTTTGCAGATTGGACTATAGAAGAACGTTACTTAGCTCAACTAAATGCCAAATGTTTAAATAGATTCTTTTGTGCTTTAAAATCTGAAGACTACATGCGGGTTTCCACTTGTAAAAGTGGAAAGGATATATGGGATAGACTTTGTATAACTTATGAAAAGACTAATGAGGTTAAGCAATCAAGACTTAATATCTTGTTACATGATTATGAGTTGTTTCGAATGAAACCAAATGAATCTATTTTTGACATGTACACAAGATTCACAAAAATTGTCACTTCTTTGCATGCACTTGGTAGGAAATTAACTAATGCTGAAATGATTAATAAGATTCTTCATTATTTACCTACTACTTATGATGCTAAAATTACTATAATTACAGATTCTAAAGATCTAAACATTTATTCTATTGACAATCTTCATGGTTCACTCATTACTTATGAGTAAGGAGTAAGTCAAAGAAAGATTGATGCAGGTGAACCATGAAAGGAGAAGAATATAGCACTAAAAGTGGAAGAGTCAGAGAGTGAACACTCACAACCTGAGGATGAAGACGATATTGCATTAATGATTAGACAATTCAGAAGCTTTCAAAAGAGGAAGCAGAAGAGACGCCAGCAACGGAATAGAGGTAAGTTTAATAAAAATGGCAATGTTTCTAATGAAGTGAATTGTTATGAATGCAGGAAATCAGGTCATATCAAGACTGATTGCCCAAAACGCAAAGCCACTCCTAGTAAGGAGAAGGTAGAGGAGAAACCAATTGTAAAGAAGGGCAAGAAGAAGTTTCAAAGAGCTTTTTGGGAAGACTCAGCTTCAGACTCATCTGAGACTAAAAAAGAAGAAGAAGTCACCAATCTTTGCTTGATGGCAGATAATATTGATCAATCAGATCAAGAAGAGGTATGTGACTTAACTTATGATGAATTGTTTAAAGTTTCTGAACACATGCATGATGCATATAGGAAAATGAAAAAGATGCATGCAAGTGAAAGTTTAGAATTGGAAGAGCTTAAGAAGGAACATGAAATCCTTAGGAAAGATCATGCATTAATAGATGACAACCACATGAAACTACTTGACGAATATGATGACTTGAATAAGAATTATGAGAATTTAAAATCATCATATGAGGAACTTGAAAGAGACTTTAAAATATTTAAGGATGAATCTGAGAGCAAAACATATCGAATCAATTATACAAATCAAATATTGGAAGATATGAATTCATTTTATAAATTGAAAATAAGAGCTCTTGAGGATAATAGGATACTCCCCAAACTTGAAGATTTTATAAATCCTAAATATTATCCTAAATTTATGGAATCCCTTAGAAGACAAACAAATGGTAAAAAACTTAGTAATACTTTTCCTAATGTCAAATGTAATAATTGTGGATTATTTGGACATATAGCTCACACCTGTACTTTGAAGATGAAATTTAATTTGGTGTGGAGACCTAAGATGCATAAACCTAGACATATCATACATGCATCTGATTATAAATTGCCAATAGGAGAACCCAAACTTATTTGGGTTCCCAGGTCTAACATTTGATATTTTTACAGGATCGCTCTGACACAAGACCTCATGAGAGCATTTGGTACCTGGATAGCGGATGTTCAAAGCATATGACTAGAGATACTGCTCAATTCATAACGTTGGAAGCTAGGAGTGGAGGCAAGGTTACACTTGGAGATAATACCACAAAGAAAGTGGTTGGATCAGGTATAGACAATGTGTTATTGGTTGAAGGATTAAAATATAATTTGTTAAGTATAAGTCAGCTATTTGATAAGGGCTATAGTGTAAAATTTTTACCTACTAGCTGCATATTAAGCCTAAATGGGAAAGATGTTTTAAATGAAAAAAGGGTAAACAATTTTTATATGCTAGATTTAAATTGTATTCAATCTCCTACTGCTTTTTGTTTGAAAACTATTTCTGATGAATCATGGCTTTGGCATAGGAAACTTTGTCATTCTAGTATGAAAAATCTTAGGAGAATTATCCAAAAGAACTTAGTGAGAGTTATACCAAAACTAGACTTTACTAAGGATCACTTTTGTGATGCATGCCAATTAGAAAAATAAGTGAAGTCCTCTTTTAAGTCCAATAATGATCTTAGGACTAGTAAACCATTAGAAATTTTACACATGGATCTTTTTGGACCAGTAGGAACTGTAAGTCTAGGAGGGAAGGTATACGGATTTGTTATAGTGGATGATTATTCAAGATTCACTTGGGTTTGATTTCTATTTCATAAGAGTGAATCATTTGAGGAATTTAGAAATTTTTTGACTTGGATTCAAAGGAAATTAGGGTGTGAAATAATTTCTATACAAAGTGATCATGGAGGAGAATTTGAAAATGAAAGATTTGAAAATTTTTCTAAAGAAAAAGGAATTGATCACAACGTTTCTGCACCTAGAACCCCTCAACAAAATGGGGTAGTCGAAAGAAAAAATAGAACATTAATAGAAGCCGCCTGAGCAATGTTGGCAGAATACTCACTTTCTAGATATTTTTGGGTTTAGGCGGTTAGCACTGCATGTTATGTTCTGAATAGGGTGAATGTGAAATCAAATTTAAATAAAACACCCTATGAGTTGCTAAAAGATAGAACACCTAATTTATCTCATTTGCATGTTTTTGGTTGCAAGGTCTTCATTCATAATAATGGAAAATCTGCCTTAGAAAAATTTGATCCAAAATCAGATGAAGGAATTTTTGTTGGATATTCAAATGTTGGAAAATCTTATAGGGTATTCAACAAAAGAACTTTGGTAATTGAAGAAACGACACATGTTGTATTGGATGAATCTAGAAATTTGGAAGAGCCAAATGTTGTTGAAGATGAGATTGAAGAAAACTCCAAAAAAATTGATAGAATAAATTTGGATGAAAATGTGGAAGAAAATTGGAATTAGAAAACCCTTTGCCTAGAGATTTGAGATTTTCTAAAAACCACCCAAGGGAATTGATTATAGGTGAACCTAGTGGGGTGTTAGAACTAGGAGTGGATTAAACAAAGAAGTCATTCATTCAGCCTTTATTTCAACTATAGAACCCACTAATATTGATCAAGCACTTTCTGATGAATTTTGGATGTTGGCCATACAAGAAGAGTTGAATCAATTTGTAAGAAATTAAGTTTAGGAATTAACTTCAAGGCCAAAAGATCAAAGTGTTGTTGGAACCAAGTGGGTGTTCAAAAATAAAATGAATGACTCAGGAGTAGTCATTAGAAATAAGGCTAGATTAGTTGCTAAAGGGTATAATCAAATTGAAGGAATTGATTTTGAGGAGACTTTTTCCCCTATAGCTAGACTTGAAGCAATTAGGGTTTACTAGCCTTTGCCTATTTTAAAGGATTTAAATTATTTCAAATTGATGTGAAAAGTGCCTTTTTAAATGGGGTAATTGAAGAAGATGTTTTTGTAGAACAACCTCCAGGTTTTGAAAATTGTAAATACCCAAATCATGTTTTCAAGTTAAAAAAGACATTATATGGATTGAAACAAGCACCTAGGGCATGGTATGAGAGGTTGAGCACCTTCCTACTTGAAATATCTTTTGAAAAAGGAAGTGTGGATACAACTCTCTTTTTAATAAAATTGGAAAGGATATACTCATTGTTCAAATTTATGTGGATGATATCATTTTTGGATCTTCAAATAAAAATCTTTGTGATGATTTTTCTAAAACAATGAGTAGTGAATTTGAAATGAGTCTAATGGGAGATTTAAATTACTTTCTAGGTTTTAGCATTAAGCAACTTGAGGAAGGTACATTTCTTAGTCAAACTAAATATGTTAAGGACATCCTCAAAAAATTTGAAATGGACAATGCTAAACCTGTTAGTACACCAAATAGTTCCTCAATTCAGTTGGATAAGGACCTTAAGGGAAAATCTGTTGATCAAAAGAAATATAGAAGGATTATTGGATCTTTACTTTACTGCTAGCCGACCATATATTATGTTCAGTGTTTGCTTATGTGCTAGATTTCAATCAGATCGAAAAGAATCACATTTGACAGTAGTGAAAAGGATTTTAAGATATTTACTAGGAACTCAGAACTTAGGAATTTGGTATCCTAAGTTCAGCTCTTCATTTGAAATTATTGGTTATTCAGATTCTGACTTTGCAGGCTGTAGAGTGGAAAGGAAAAACACTTCTGGAACATGTCAATTCATTGAAAATTCATTAGTTTCATGGTCTAGTAGAAAACAAAATTCAGTGGCCCTATCTACTGCAGAAGCAGAATACATTGTGTTAGGAAGTTGTGTGGCATAAGTACTTTGGTTAAAACAACAGTTGATTGATTTAGGATTAACTATAGGCACTATTCCAATTTATTATGATAATACTAGAGCTATTTGCATTTCCAAAAATCCTATTCAACATTCAAGAACCAAACACATTGACATAAGGCATCATTTCATAAGAGATCATGTATCATAGGGAGAAATTGAACTTATCCAAGTTTCAACTGGAAATCAACTTGCAGACATTTTTACAAAACCTTTATCCTTTGATACTTTCAGTACATTAAGAACAAGGCTTGGTGTAATTGATTTGAATGCTTAAATAAAAATGTTTTTGCAACATTGATGTTTCTATTTTTGTAGTTTATATTTTTATGATTTTGTTTTTGTGATTTTTGTTTGTTTTTTGAGTGTTTTTTATTTAGAGTCTATACATTTATCATTGTCTATTGTGCTTTGTGTGTTTTTTTTGGTTTTCTTTGATAAAAATACAAAAATCCAAAAATTTGTGTTAATCATCCGGGACAAAAAATTTTCGTACAGGATGATGTGTGTAAAATGTCAATCTGCGTGTTTTCAAACCATCTTGAGAATAGTTTTTAATGTAGTTCATTTGTACGATATGCATGACCATCCGGGATGAAATTTCTTTTTCTCAAACGTCGGGACGATAGATTGCAGAAGTTGAAAGGATAAGACTATTTTTATTATGAACTTCGTCCGTTCGAACCTTTAGTTCGTCCAGACGAACAGATGTTGGTTCATAGCGGGGGACGATTTTCAACTGCCATTAAAACGAGTTAACTTTTGATCATCTGTACGAACACGTGTTCGTCTGTACGATCGTCTTGGTCAAAATTCTGTACGAAAGGACACTTCGTAAAATGTGTGATTACAAAAAGCTGTTATTTTTCTAACTCATTTTTTCGTCCATATGAAATATTTTCGTATGGGGACGAATTAATTTTGTACGAGACGAACGGAATTTTGTCCAGTACGAACATCAGTTTTTTCTTTAAATTGACAATAATTTTTACTGAACAGTCACTCTCACACATCACTTTCAAAGACTTCATCTTTTCAAATCCTTCAATGGCTAGTTCTAGCAAGCGCCAAAATATTTTGGCTAAGGGCCCTCCTAGGAATACATCCGAAAACTTCCTATCTAGAGCCAATGAAGAATCTTTTCCTAGGTTTGTCTCTGCAAAAATCACTCCATCTAGAGTTTTTCTTCAGGAGCAGTTGACCTTTAAGGTAATGCCCCTTTTTCCTTCAACTCAATTTGGAGTAATCCTCACCTTACTCCATCTCTACAATAAGGAAACCTTCCACTATTTTCTGGCAAACATGTCATTTAATTCCGACCACTCTGTTATCAGTTCCTTTGTCTTCAAAAAGAAAATAGAAATCACCAAGGCTGACCTTGGTATCTTCTTAAATTTAAGGACTGAAGGGATTAGAGCACACACCTTTACCACTACTAGCTTTGACTGGACTGAAGTTAACCACGTTCTTAGAGGAATAAAAGTTAAGGATTATTTGCCAAAAGTAGCCACTTTAACTCTTAATGCCCGAATCATCCAGCATGTTCTTAGATCTTCTATTATACCTAAAGCTGGTGATAGAGTCAACATCACTCCACTTCTCTCTACAGTTACCTACCTGATAATGACCAGGCAACCCAAAGATGAGGCCCAACTCCTAATCGACTATATTTATGGTCTCTCTGAAATTGGTCATGGAGATCATAAAAGGAAAAAGAACATAGCCTTAGGCCATCTGATTGCCTACATTTTAGAGAAGAAGTATGATTTAATTCACCCAGTTTCATACTTTGAAGAACCACTCTACTACAACGACGATTCATTTAGGGCAATCTTCAACAAGGGCGAGCCAAGCAAACCTCTTGTAGTATTGAGTGAAATAGAAGAAGAGGGTGAACCTTCACATGCTGCTGAACCAAATTATCAGGATTTAGTTCAAAGATTTAACAACTTAGAGGCTCACTTTGATCAAAGATTTGATCAAATTGAAACTCATCTACAGGAGCAAGACATTCAGTACAATCAAGACATGGGATTCATGCATGAACAGATTAATTCCATTAATTCCAATATGTTTGTGATGAGTAGTTAATTCAACTTTTTTAGTGCTGCACCACCTCCTCCTCTAGATTAGGGTCCTTCAGAATGATTGTAGTATTTGTTTAAGTGTCTCTTTTTTAGTTAATGTGTTTGTGATGTGTTTTAGATTATTATCTTTTTTCTTATTTTAATGTTGTTGTTATTGATATCATGTACCTTAAATTATAATATCTTCATTTGATATCAATAAATGTTGCAATGTTTTGTTGTCTAATGTCTTGGGAAATGTGTGTTAGACTTTATGACTTTCAAATTTTTTTTAATCTTAATAGTGCCTTGTTTAAATTGTAAATTAAAATTAATTTCATTAGAAAATATATTTATTCTATAATTAAGAAATGCTTATAACTTGATATTACTAGAATCTTCAATTCCATGTCTCTTATTTAGACTACTCTAGTACTAATATTATTATTGCATTTTAGATATTTTCTTATTTTGTATTTCTCTTTTCAAATAGTATTTATGCACTTATAAAAATTTAAAATCTTAGATTATTGACTTTGGAAAGAATTCAATTACTCTTGAAAAGTGTACAAATGTACAAAAATCAAAAGAGTTGTGCAAAAAAAAAAAAATTGCAATGACAAAAAGAGGCATAAAATAAGCCCACGGTAAACAAATGCACAAAAATGTGCCAAAAAAATATATGTCAACAAGATGCGCAAAGCGCCACATGTGGTAATTCTTTCTTTCCAAACTCTTTCAATCTCTTAATTTAAATTGATCTTATGATCATTTATACTTGACATTGAAATGTGAAATATAAAATTTTTTATTCATCCCTTGTGCAATGATTTTCTTTATCTTAATGTCTAAATTGACACATGCCTTTGATAAATTCTTTTTATTCTCTATGTTATAACACTTCTTCAATTATATGAATCTCTATGATTTCTCTAATGACTTAGTTTTATTTGCATATCTTATTTCAATCACTTTCAAGATTAAATTATAAACTGAATTTCATACTTCTACTTACATTTCTATCTTTCTTCTCTTTTTCACTTTTTACTATTGTGAAAAAGGGGGAGAAATTGTTTAATATATTTTTATTTGTTTTGTTTTGTTTTTTAATTTTTTTTTTGGGTTTTGGTTGTTCTTATTATAGTTGAGTGTGTGTTTTGATTGTTTCTTCAAAATTAAAAACAAATTTTTTTTTTTACATATATGCCTCCTTATATTTCATGTATTCATCAATTCAGGGGGAGTTTAAGGGAGATATTTAGAATTGGAATTCCTATAAATAATAATTGTTTTGAAATCATCAAAAAGGGGAAGATTTTTAAGAGAGTTGCTATTTTGCATGTTTTACATTATTGCAACTTGTATTTTTTTGATGATTTCAATTATTATTGTTTTACATATATCTCCTAACACTATTTGGAACATTTATTTCTTGCTCCAGTGTGTACTAACATTTCAGGAAAATCAACTCCAAGATATTGAAGACTTGTAATCAAATTCAACAAATTTTCATAAGTTTTCATATGAGAGGGAGTGATTGTAATTGAGTGAAAAATCACAATATACACACTTTGGGAATTTTTTTTTGTGAACTGATCGTACAGGACGAACTTAGTTCGTACGAGATGATCATGTCAATTACCCTTAAGGAGAGCAATGTATCGAACAGGCGGACAGAAAACTTTTCTAAGTCCTAATTTTCCAGGACGAATTTAATAGTCGTCCCGGGATGAACATCTCGGGATTCTCACATTCTACTGTTCGTCCAGACGAAATTAATGGTTCATCCCAAGATGAACGTCTCTGTATTCTCACTGTGCCCTGTTCGTCCAGATGAAAAGTAAGGTACATCCCAGGACGAACGTCTCTGTATTGAGCCTCGTTCCATTCATCCAGACAAAACCTATTCATCCCAGGACGAACTGAACCGACTTACATCAGTTGGTTACGTCCTGAAGAATTTCGTGAACCGACCTATGTAATAACGTTTTCATACTGGACGAACTTGGTTCGTACGGGACGATTAGCGTGTACGAAAATAATTTGTGCCAATATACATAAGGTTCGTTTCCGACCATTTAAGTAAAATTGTCCAGGACGATCCACGATCGTACGGGACGATCCACTGCGTACAGAATTGAAAACATGCAGTTTTTGGGTGGTTTTTCTTGTCTTTTGTAGAAATAGTTTAAATTTGACTTCCACCCAATCTTTTTGCCATTTGATCTTCCTTTCTATTGAAGGAAAAGTCAAGGAGAGAGTGTGAGAGAGCATTCAAAGGAGGATTCCTACCACTGGAGCGTGAAGGCTTCACTTGGTGTTTAAAGGTAAGAATCTCTACTTATGAATTGGGATTACTTCACTCTTTTCTTTCTTCCTTCTAGATTTCTTGTGAGAAGATCTGTCAAGGAGATCCGGTTCTCTACCGACAGTTGGAGAGTGTGAACAGCTGAAGGGTTATCTACCAACACTTGGAGAGTGTGAATAGCCGAAGGGTTCTCTGCCGACACTTAGGGAGTGTGAACAGCCGAAGGGTTCTCTGCCCACACTAGGAGAGTGTGAAAGGACAAAGGGTTCTCTGCCCACACTAGGAGAGTGTGAAAGGATGAAGGGTTCTTTTCCCACACTAGGAGAGTGTGAAAGGACGGACGATTCTCTGCCAACACTGGGGATTTTGTAAAAGGACTACGGATCTCTGCCGCACCGGGTAGTGGTGAAAAGAGTATTTGTAAAGGCTTCTTCGCCTTGCTGTGGGTGCAAAAGGAGAGACACTATTGGTATTAGTGCAATACTCAGAGGGTGCCTCTGGGAGTGGATGTAGGTTTGGTTTAGACCGAACCACTATAAATCTTGTGTCTTTTACTTTACCTTTTTTATTTTCCGCATTTTTCTTTTGTTTAAAAAAAACTCTGTGGTTGAAAAACTTTTCTATAAAAAATTAATTAAAAATTTTCATTTCGGTTCAACAAAACTTCAAAGAGGGTTAAGTGTTTAAAAATACCAATTCACCCCTCCTCTTGGTAGCCTTGGGACATTAACTTAGGTCTAACAACCTATTCACTAGACTCAACAAAAGGGTGGTGCATTTGACCATTCAGTTTGCTAGCACTTGCGACTTAATGTTAGGTCTGGATAAAAAAAGGACATCAAATTCTCCTAGTTCCATCGACTATTTGATTAATCTCCCAGATGCCTCAATTTTTTGTAGAATGTTTCTTAATGGAAGATTTATATAGACCCCAATTATGTGAGCTTAAAAATATGGATGTAATTTTCTTACTAAAAATACCAAAGCTATTGCTACCTTTTTTGCCAATGGATAATAACCTTCTATTTCTAAAAGGATCATGTTATCAATAAATAGAATATTATGCAACATTCTCTTTTCAAACAAAGATTGGGCTGATCGCATGCTAAGAGACAACTTGATACATGCATAACATTTTCCTTAGAGTAGCTTTTAAAGTAGTAGCAGTGAGGCCAAATATGTTCAAAGATGCACAAAAGTTTAATATCAATCATATGACCATTAAAATGTTGAGTTATAAGCAATTATTCGTATCTTGAAGAATAGAAGATATTTATCTCCCAAGCAGGCCAAGAACCAAGTCATATCCAAAATTTTTCATTCGAACCTTGGACCTCCTTAATATTCCTTAGTGACACCATATCTTTCTGTGCCTACATTTTTTTGGGATGCTTTAATTCCCCGGTGGGTAGCCACGAATCCTAAGAATTTTTTCTAAGTGACTTGGCAGGGCTGAGTCATATGTTGTAGCATTCAAAGAGGAAAAAGCATTGTTCCATGTTAGAAATATATTGTAATTTTTAAAGACTTTTCACAACATGTCATATACATGTTCCTCCATGGTGCTCCCTATAAGGTATTTAAAAATTTTATTCATGAGACGCTGATATGTGGCTCCAATATTCTTGAGTTTAAATTATATGACTTGATAGAAGTATAAAAATTTATATGTTTAAAAAAAAGCTTTTCCTCATTAACAGGATCTCTCTTTATCTTGTTATAGTTGGAGTAGGAATTCATAAAACTCATCATTTAGTTCCTAGACCTGGCATTAACCAGTTAGTCAATATGAGGACGTGTAAAACTAACACTTGGGTAAGTTTTATTGAGGTATTATTATAATCCACACTCATCCTCCAAGCTCCTCTAGCTTTCTTAACCATGATGACATTTGCAAGCTATATGGGATATTATACTTCCTGTATGAAACAAACTTCTAGAAGTTTATTGACTTCTTCTTTGATTGCTTGCTAATAATTTAGTGCAAGATTTTGTTTTTTCTAGATAATCAATTTATGTGTTGGGTTTATATTGAGGAAGTGTTTGATTATCTTTGATTTATTTCTAGGTATATTGACTAGACTCCATGAAAAAATATCCTAGTTCATGCATAAAAAATCTATATATTTCTTCATCAGCTCATCAGAGAGCAGAGGCCCAATCTATACCATTCTTAAAGGGTGCTTATTGAAAATGGAAACATAAATTAGGTCTTCTATAGGGTTAGCCATTTGAGGTAAATCCTTTTTTTTTGTCAAAGTTCTCAATGCTTAAGCTATTCAATGGGCTTGATTGATCTTGTCTATGTCTGCATGGATATGCAACTAATTGATTTTCAGCTACCATGCCAATTAGAAATACGGTAAAATATTTCATCTTGAGATGTGAAATAGGGTAAATTCACTAAAGAGGCCTCCTAAAGATACCATTATAAGATGATTATGATTTTAATATAATGAATTATATTTGGTGAGTTGCTTGCTGAGGGAATTCCCTAAGTGTGATAGGGAGGGTAGTTATCCTTTCTTCTCACACCGATCGATTATCAAATTTATACAGCGGCCCAACGGTGGGCTGGAGCTTCTTTTTTAGTAGTCCTATACTACAAAATATAGAGTAAAAATAACATACATTGAGATCTCATTGACAATATTTTTTGATGTTGTAACATGGGTCACTAATCCTTATGCTAATCACAAGTGGATCCTGATAAGGAATCAGGATCCCCTCATTTATTATGTGCAAGACTTGGTTCGATAATAATGGGCCCCTAGTGATAGTTTTGATTTCACCAACCATTTGGTGATTAGTTTGGGTCTATTTTTGTATTTCCTATCCCAAGTGGGGGATTGTCATTATGGATGGTATATTTTTTACAAATTAGCTAAGCTAGCCTTGTTATATTAGTCACAATTTTCTCCTTGAAATGTTATCATGCTTCAATTGTGTGCCTATGACTTTTATGGAAGTGGTAATATTGCTCTTTATTTCTTGAGTTCAATTTCGTAGGTTTTTTCATTTAATAGTTTCTGTATCTCAGATGGCCATCAAGTTATTCTCCTAGGATATATTGAGTGGTGTATACTTCTTCTCTGGTTGCTGCTCATATAATGATTATGAAGGTTAAAGAGTTAGCTTAAATTCTCTTATTATTTTATTAAAAAATATGAACTATTTGTCCTTGGAATATTTTTATGCTTTTTATACTATAATATGTTTTACTTTAGTGCTTAGTAAAAAGAGCTAAGATGCATGCCTTTGAAGAAAACTCCTCTTAGGAACTCTGGATCTACCCTTAAGATTTTCCATGCTTATGAGGAGAATCTTTAGAAGTACTTCTTAATTGATTCTCTTTCATTCTGGGAATCCTTGAGGTGGGAAGAGTCCTTAATAATTCTTTAATTAGTAATAAACATTTTGATGAAAAGTAAGTTGAGCTTAGCAAACATGGGAATAGTCCCAATTGAAAGATAGTACAACCATCTACGAGCTTGTCCTTTAAGTGTAAAGGGAAAATTTGGTATAGGAGAGCATCTGAGGCTTAATAAATAAACATAATGGTTTGATAATGATTAATATATTTGTCATGGCCAGACAACCCATCATAAGAGTTTATGGTGGGTAATTAGAACCCATTATAATTTATTGTTGAATAATGGCTTTAGTTAAGGGAGACAATTCCTGGAAGTCTCGATGATGAAGGGATTCCTTCCACCTCTTAAAGAGAACTCCTCATGGTTCAAGTTGAATATCCTCGACCAGTGGTAGATCTCAAGGGAAATGTGTCCTCTCTTGTTGTGCTGGCATTGGTTGCTTGATCACTTGCTAAAGTTGAAAGATTTCATTATGAGATTAATCCATTTTTTGAATTACAGTATTCAAGGGATAGTCTTGATGACCCTTCCCCAATAAGGTTTTGCCCATCAAGATGGAAATAGATAGATGTTTGGCATCCCTGATTCATAGATTGGTTTTTGAATGATATGTGTTGGAGTAGGAAGTTCTGTTGGTATGATTGCTACGCCTATTGGCCATTGAAGGGGTATTAGTTATGATTTTTATGCCTATTGGCCATTGAAAGGATACTTATAAGGGTGGGATTATTTCCCATAAAGGTACAAATTTATTATAGAATAATAAAATCATGATGGCAGAGTGAGAAAGTTTTTTCATTGTAGAGATGCAAGAATATTCAGAACAAAATAGATAATTGAGAAAATAAGAAAATACCAAAAAAATTTTATGTGAAAAAATTAGACAGCAAAAAATAATGGGGCCTTACCTAGGTGAGAATATTTGATTATATCTAAATAAGTTATAATGGTAGACCATTCTTTAACTTGGATGTGGTGAAATTATAATAATTTGGTGAGTCAGTTGAACTTTGGGAGTTTATAATGACCATGGTCTATGATAGAGATCATAAGTCTGGTGGTAGCAATCAATCATAGGTTTGACATCATTCAATGGTCAAGCAAAGGTTTGATAATGATTAATACTAGGTGGAGGTCCAATGGAGCTGGCAAACTAGGAGGAAGTCCGATGCTATCGGGTACTTCGTGGAGGTTCGGAGGTGTTTTTGGTGATCTGATGGTGGTTGGAAGCTAGGCATAGGTCTTTCTTTGGTTAGTGATTGGGCATTGGTTTGATGGTGGTTTGATATTGGGTAGTGGTTCAATGGTTGTCAGGTGGTTAGGAGGAGGTTCGATGGTGGCTGGCCGATGGAAGTTCTCTTGCGGTGGTGCTTTAAGATCCTTAAAGCCTCATAACTCTCTAAAATTTTTAGCCAAAAGTTCTTTCAATTAGGAAGTGGGGACCAATTTATAGATATTTTGGAGTGGCATACTCCATAAATATGGAAAAAATTAGGAGAAAATCTAGACTATTTCATTAGATAGTTTGCATTTACCCCCTTAATTATATATATCTATGTTTAATATGTAAGTACCTTAATGATGTGTAAATTGAGTGATCTTAGGCTTGTTGTATTTGTATCGTTGAGCCTCTTGTTTCAAATATAAGAATACTTTATTTGAAGGTAATTTGGTTATCCAATTAATGATTTGGAGCTTCCAAATATGCTTCAATTTGTTGATTTGGGCCCATTTAGGCTAGAATTGGACCTATTTTGGTGTCATTGATTTATCTCATTATGAAATTCAATTTGACTATAGGTTTATTGAATTTAGAGTTTGGATAGTCCCAAATTTTATTTTAAAAGTTTTGAAATCAAACTTACATCAAGGTTCCCATCACACTATATCAAGGTGATTTTTGGTGATATGAGTAATCTATGTAAGTCATATTTGATAATTTTGACACATTTTTTTTTAACTCTTAATTTGATTAATTTATTTCCATTTACAATGTATTTTATCATATTTATTTTACATTTTCATGCAATATTGATATATTAATACATATTTCTTTTATATTTATTTTGGGCTATTATGAACATCAAGTTTTATTTTCTATTATTGAAAGTGAGGATTATGAGCTTTATCAATACATATTTTCATAGGAAATCTTGATTTAAGAGTATATTACTTTTAATTACCTTTGTCTTTATCTAAATAACTTTAATTAGATGACTTTAAGTTTGATTCTTAAGAACATAAAAGTCAATAATATGAATTACCTATATATTGCATTGTTATATCTATGGAGATGCAAGTATGATATGTTATAGATTTGTGATGTACTATTTTATAAATCCAAAGTGATTTGCTCGATGACATTATACTTTACTAGTACATTTTTCTGGTTAGTTTGGTGACCTATTAATAAGAGCAAAGACTGTGGGTGAGTAGAGGATAGAAAGTAGAGATAAAAAGAATAAACAAAATTTTCACTATCTTACTCAAGAATATAAGAATAATCTTAGGGCCCAAAAAGGGTTTATAGCTCTCTAAGAAGTGTAAAATTTTTATCCATTACTATTTCTCATCATCCTATATTTTTTATTATTTTGGGGGAAATAAGAAAGGCTACATAAAAAGGAAGAATGTGTGTGCTACAAATAGATGCCTGGACAATGCTACATGTTGACCTATGACACGTGGAATCTTCTGATCACCTTTTGAAAGGAGAAGTCAATAATTTAATGAGAAAATTGTCATTGGGTGAGCTTAAGAGAGAGTGAGAAGGTGTAGGGAAAGTCGTGAGAGGGGGAAAACACATCATAGAAGGGTTATCTCGTGATAATGATGAGTAATATGAGTGGCTCGACATCACCTTATTGATAAAAGTAAGATGAAGTGTGAGCAAGGATGGAAAATTATTGAACTTAGAATGAGTTACCACTCAATGAGCGCGGGATCACTAAGGTAGAATTTTTTTTTAAATTATTTTGCTGTGCTCGACAAGCTATGAGGGAATGATCTTAACTAAGATGAGTGATGATTTTTTTTGGTCGAGGGACCTTTGGGTAACCTAGTGTAGGGAATGTTCATCATCGTTGTTATTTAGGTGATGAACTATTGAGCCTTAGGATGCCATGTTTGTTCAATTAGTGTGACATTATAATGATGAGACCAAGAGAGCTCGTGCTACACAAACTGAGTTTGTAGGAGCCTCTTCATATTATAGAAGAGTATGAGGTATCCAATTATACTTATTTAAGAAATGGTTTGCTAGAAAGGAAGATACTCATTATAAGAGAGATAGTAGTTTGTGTGTCCTTGAATGAGTTGTTAGAGTATTTATCAAGCAAACAAAAGGTGAAGGCTTTAGAGCATTGGGAATCCTGTTGTAACTCTGGTTCCCAAGTTCATGGTTTGGATGATAACAAACATTACTAATTGTAACCTTGTGTCTCCTTGCGTTTGTACTAAAGATTTGTTATTATGTGTACTAACATTTTAGGTACATCATTCGCAATTCAATAAAGATTATGGACTCAAGAATGGATAGAATAGGATATGCTAAAAGAGCTTGTAAAAGTCATTTATGTATTTTACAATTTCTTGAGTCATGTATTGTAAATGGGTATGCTAGCCTAGTGACCGTACACACAAACACTCATGGGAATGGGATAGAGAGAAAAATAAGAAGAATAATTTTTTAAACTAATCATACTGTATAATTAGCTACTCAAAAAATCATAAAAAGGGCTAATTATGTAATTAAAGCTATTTGAACTAATAATACTGAACGATATCGATCGTATAGGACGATCGGTTGAAATCATGAATTTAGTCGCCAACCAATATTTAGGTAATATTTAAAAATAAAAATTATATATTAATCATACTGTATAATGTGTATCATATTATATGATGTAATTAAATCTTGCCTAAAATAATGCTATGATTAGGAAACAAATTTTTATTAAATGATCCATTCAGATCATGCAAGATGATTTGACCAATCATACTGTATGACCTAATTCCTATATGGGACAATAATTTAATCATTACCAATCATACTAGATGATAATCCAAGTCAATTACATAAATTATAGTGGACGAAAAATTATACTGGACAATACTCTAAATCGCCCTAGATGATCATCTCATATCTTTTAACTGATCGCACATCACTTAGCTTTTTATATAATACTAACAAGGATATATTGTACTTAATTATATAGTATGATCAAAGATGACATAATTGAGTTATTAGTGTTTTTATAAGCCATCTAATTAAGCTTTCTCATTAGACTTTATAAGGGTATTTTTGTGATTCATTGAGTTATTTCTTCTAAAATCTTAAAAAGAGAGCCTAGTTAGGAGAGAAAGAATCGAGTTTGAGAGAGGGAGATGATCTTTGTAGGTTCAAGGGATTATAGAGGGAGTTCCACAAAGATGCTTCTATGAACTTGCAACTAAGTTCCTCCATGAATCAAGGTTTATCTTAAGGAAAGTTTTCAGAAGAAGATCTCTTTGGTGATAAAGGATCTGACTACATCACCACACGTGGTAAGGTGAAAAGGATTCTAGATTCTTTTCCATTTGAGGAGGGTGAAAAGAATTCCAAGTTCTCTACCTCACTAGGAGGGTGAAAAGGATTATGTTCCTCTGTCGCACTGGGTTGGTGGAAGAGATTTAATAAGGGCTTCTCCACCTAGCGATAGAGAATAAATGAGGGACACTATAGTGATAGTGTAATAATCATAGAGGAGAACTTTGCAGTGTGGATGTAGGTCATGGTTTGATCGAGCAACTATAAATCTCTAGTGTTTTTGCTCTAATTTTTATTTTATGAACTTTATTTTTCATCATTATATTTATGTGATAATTGTATGTTATAAATTTGTGATAACTATTTTTGTTGTATTGATTAGAATATAATTATCATTATTATAATTATTTACAAGTTAATTAGCTTATGCATCAAAGTGAAAGTATTTCTTTCATATTAGTGTGCTCAGGAACAAGTTCACTTAGGCTTAACATCATTATCAAACTTTCAATTGGTATTAGAGACATGCTCAAAATACTGTTCTAGAAAACCTAGAAGAAAATGATCAATGACTCACTTCAGAAATAGTATCATTGTAGAAGGTTAATCTATTAATCATCCACCATTGTTTGAAAATATTCCCTTTATTTTTTGAAAAATTTGCATGTCAATATTTTTACAATCTATTAATTTTAGAATGTGGTATATGATTCAAATAGGTTATGTTGTACCAAAACAAATTGTTAAAGGAGTTAAAACTACTATTCCTTTTATTGAATGGAGCAGAAAAGAATTACTATTAGCACAATGGAATGCTATATGCTTAAATTACTTTGTCTTTGCACTTAAGTCTGAAGATTATATGATTATTTCTACATGTACCACTTGCAAGGAAGCTTAGGATAGATTGTGCATTACATACAAAGGCACTAGTGAGGCTAAACAACCTTGGCTAAATATATTATTTCATGATTACAAACTTTTTCACATGAAATCTTATGAGACTATCTTAGACATGTACACTAGCTTTACTCATAAAGCGACGCCTTTGCATGATTTAGGTAGAGAACTTTTAAACTCAAAAAATTTCAACAAAATTCTATGTTGTATACCTAATATGTTTGATACCAATGTCACTTCTATATGTGAATTGAAAGACTTGAATGCTTATTCTATTGATAATCTGCTTGGCTCATTTTTTATCTATGAGCAAAGTGTGAGTAAAAAATTTTTGGGTGCAGGTGATGAGAAAGATATAGTGCTAAAGGAAAAATTCAGTGATAAAAATGACTTATGAGATGACGAGAGTGAGGAGTTAGCAGTAACAACAAGAAAATTCAAAAGTCTCCTGAAGCGCAAGCACAAGCATGAAAAAATAATGGAGCAAAGAAAAAAATGGTAAATATGACAAGTCGGCTTCTAACATTATCTGCTTTGGGTGTAGAAAACCTTGACATCTAAAATATGAAAGCCCCAATTTTAGGAAACTCTCTATAAAGGAAACGAGCGAGGATAAGCTAATTTCAATAAGGGGAAATAAAGAGAAGCAAAAAATCTCCTGTGCAGACTTAGCTTCTAACTCATAAGAATAGGGGAAAGAGGGTATAATTAGTTTATGAGTCAACATAATAGATGCAAGATGACAAGGAAACAAACTTATGCTGAATAATCAAGGATTCGATTGGTAATTTCGATCAGATATAGAGTTTATTTCTATGTTTGTGTGTTTGTTTCTCTATTTGTGTGTTTATTTCTCTGTTTGTCTATTTTTTTATCTGTTTGTGTGTCTGATTTGTGATTTATGAATTTATTTTTTGTATGATTGTATGTTCTAATTTCCTTCTACACATAGTTCAATTTTAAATGTTGAATTTTCTCTCCATTTTGGTGATGTCAGAAGAGAGAGAATGTTCTTCGTTGTATTTATTATTTAGTTTCAATTTCTAATTCAAATAAAAAAAACATTAAAATAAAAAATTAATATTTTTACCAATTTTTAATATAAATCTCTTAGTGACACGGATATTAGGAGAAAATATTTTTAATTTATAAATTAAACTAATAATATTTTCCATCAACAAAAAAGGGGATATTTTTACAAATGGGGCTCCAAAATTATGATTTTGATGATAACAAACATTATTAATTGCATCCTAATGTCTCCTAGTGTTTGTAAAAAGTATTTATTGTTATGTGTACCAACATTCCAGGTACATAGTACAGCATTTAATAAAGATTTAAGACTCAAGAATGGGTAGAATATGATATACTGAAAGAGTCTATAAGATTCATTTATGTATTTTTAAATTTCTTGAGTCAAGACCTATAAAGGTGTATGCTAGCCTGGTGATTGTGCACACACACACTCATGGGAATGAAATAGAGAGAAAAATTCGTAGATTAATTTTCTTAAGTAATCGTACTATGTGATAAGTATCATACTATATAATTAGATACTAAAAAATGATTAATATGAATAATTATATAATTAAAACTATTGGAGCTAATCATATTGGATGATATCGATCGTTTAAGATGATCTGTTGAATTCATGAATTTAACTACCAAACAATATTTAGGCAATATTTTGAAATACAAATTATGTACTTATCGTATTATATGATATGTATCATTCTGTATGATGTAATTAAATATTTTGTAAATTAATCCTATGATTAGGAAAAAACATTATATTAATTGATCCAGTCAGATCATACAAGATGATTTGACCAATTATATTGTATAACCTGATTCTTGATGGGATGATAATTTAATCATCACTAATCATACTGGATGATAATATAAGTCATTTGTCCTAATCATTCTGGACAATACTCTAAATCATCCATGATGATTAGTTTAATTCTTTAAACTGATCGTACAACACTTAGCTATTCCTATAGTACTAATAAGGATATATTGTACTGATCGTATTGTATAATCAAGGATCATACTATACGATCAAGGATCGTACTATGTGATCAAAGATGACAAAATTGAGCTTTTAAGGTTTTTAAGCCCTTTTTTTAAACTTTCTTACAAGACTTTTTATGGGTCTTTTTTCCATTCCTTGAGTTATTTATTTTGAATGCTTGAAGAGAAAGCCTAGATCGTAAGAGACAAAGGGTGGAGTTTGAGAGAGGAAGAAGATCCTTGTAGGTCCAAGGTAGTGTGAGTGGGAGTTCCATGTGATTTATCTAATGAACTTGAACATGAGTTCCTCCATACATCAATGTTTATGTTGAGGGAAGTTTTGGGAAGAAGATCTCTTTTGTTGCAAAGGATCTAGCAACTCTACTGAATAGAGGAAGGTAAAAAGGATTTCAGGTTCTTTTCCTTACCAGGATGGTGAAAAGGATTTTAGGTTCTCTGCCTCTTTGGGAGGGTGAAAAGGATTACGGTCTCTACCACATCATGTTGATGTAAGTAATTTTGTAAGGGCTTCTCTGACTAGTTGTGGGAGGTAAAGTAGAAACACTATAGTGATAGTGCAATAGTTAGAGAGGATAACTTAAGGAGTGGATGTAGGTCATGGTTTGATCCAACCACTATAAATCTCTAGTTTGTTCGTTCTAATTTTTATTTTTCTCACTTTATTTTTCTGTAATTTATTTATGTAATAATTACATGTTATAAATCTTTGAAAGCTATTTCTATTATGTTGATTAGAATCTAATTACCATTATTATAATTATCTACAAGTTAATTAGCTTTCACATTAAAGTGAAAGTATTTGTTAGGGTTAATTTCCCGTAGGCTTTACATCCTTATTAAACATTCAAATCCTTCACGTATCTTAAAGGGAACTAGTCGTGACATTAGTTTCTATCGATTCCCCTATGCATTTTTATCTTAATCTCTAACAATCTTTCTATTGTGTTGATAAGATTTTCTTCTACTACTAAGCCCTCTCTACCTCTTGCTAATGCGCTCATTGTTGTTGTTGATGAAAGTGAATACAATATGGACTTGGACAACATTTGAGAGGCTAGTTTTAGATTAGGTGCTATTGAGAGTGTTGCTATGGGTTGAAGTGTCAGTGATTCTTTGCTTGTTGATGGTGCCACGTGTAATGGTCATATGCAAGTGAGCAGGGTTGAGGCCAGAAAGGTAGCAACTTTGCTTTCCAACCTCCAATCTTTTGATTTTACTTCTTTGGAGCTATTTTCACTGGTGGTGGATGAAAAGCTGATAATAATAATGAAAATGATAAACCTCCAAGTTATTGATGAGCCTACCATTTTATGAGATGAAGCAGTTTATGGAGAGGTCGTCGTATTGTGAAGAGGGGCAAGCATGCTGAAAGAGGTGCTTGCATTGACCTAGGTACATGTTGTGCCTATAAGGATTGCCATTATGTTCTTGAGGGTTGAGTAGGGCTTGGACATTTAGTAGAATAAACTTGGTAGATTTTAGGCTTTGGGAGGTTTGATGCTAGACATGGTGAATGACCCTGTATTGGGTATACTTAGTGGGAGCCAATGCCATGAATTATAAAGAATTTCTTATTGTTATTCTTTTTATGTATGTGCCCTCATTTATTGATGGCAACTTTATTATGTTTGATGCAATGCAGAGGTTTATTTTAGAGCTAACTCTTATTATATTTTCTATACTATGTAATTGAATGTGTATGAATAACAAAATTAGCATGTCAACTTCTGACATCTTATACTCATGGTGAATGTTCTCCATGGATAGATATAAGTGACTAATCAATTTTAGAGAGGAGAGTGCAAGTGAGATAGTATATATGAAAGTTTAAAATTAAACTTTAAAATTAACTAATATATAATTAATTCCTAAATGATAAACTATTTAGTATAAACCAGTAAGACAATATTGCACTTACACTTGTAATTGAAGAGTTATATTTGGATATTTATAAAGGTGATTCCATAGGTTGATTGTTCATGATTCATTAAATTAAAATTTGCCACACTTTGATCATAACAATTTACACCTAAATGGTGGAGTATTATATTTTCTTTTCATTAATTTTAAATTATAAAATTTTCATATTAATTAATGAAGATAATCAAAGGTGTAAACACAATTGCTTGAGGTCAAACAAGGGTTTAAGCTAGGGGGAATTCATTAAATGAAAATTATGTAGCATTTTATTGTGTTAAATTCTAGTGAATAACTTTATCTTTATTTGATATTGTATAAGAAATTATTAGGAATTGGATAAAAATTCACAAGTATTAAACCAACACCAGAACTATCAACACAGTAGCATAGTGAACACCCCAGCGCTATACCAGAACATTACAGTGCTTAAGTCTTGAGAAAAAATACATTTCATATAGCATGCTGATTAAATAAAGGTTAACACCATAACGCTTTACAACATCACAGTGCCAAGAATCAAAATTATAGTGTTGGAGTCTCAAGAAAATTGTATAATGATTCAACATTAGAGTGTCAATCTTAGAAGCGCTGCAGCACCAGATGATAAAAGTGAGCATTGTAATGTCCAACTTTTGTAGTTTCATGGTCGAGTAGTTGAAAAAAAATTGCCATGTTGGAGTATTCAATCTTCATGTTAGATAAATGATCAACTGCGTCATAGTGGAGAACCTTTTGCAAAGCCAAGGTGCTAGTTCATAATGTAACACCACGTAACTACGTTGTCAGCACCACGGTGCTTGAGCCACTAAGTAATAAATATGAATAGTTTTTTATTTTTCCTTAAGTGAATGCTAAAGTTCTAAATAATTTCCTTATAGGAGAGGCTAGATGAGAGTAGGGTATACATTTTGGAGTGTTAGCTAATATTGTAGTTGGGAAGCAAGTATTTGGAGAGAAAAAGAGTGTGGAGAGTGATGTTGTAATGAGAGATTCACTTTAGGATGGGTTCATCTATATATGTATTTAGGTTCTTCATTTCGAGTGACATCAATTTACTCTTTTCTATTTATACTTTCTTCCTTGATTAAGTAATGGAAATTATGTTATTTTGTTTTTATTTTATAGCCAGCTAAACACATTTGTTTTTAATAATATTGTGAAAACTTATGTAACTACTAATGTAGACTCTTTTACTTTTAATGATGAATGGTTATTTTTAATATCTCTCACTCTTCATTTTATCTATGCAATGTTCATGTATAGAATTAAACCCTAGTGTGATATATTACCTTGACAAAGGAATATTGGAATAGTTAAGAGAATTAAACCCTAGTGTGATATATTACCTTGATAAATATTTGAGGGTCTATGGAAACAGAACAACTATAGGAAGGCCATAAACCTTTATTTAAATTCTTATAAGCTTGACAAAGATCTAAAGATGTATATGTTCTGGTTAACAACTAATTTTGAAGATTATACTAAGGAAAACATAGGAGATTTCATTGTCATTAGTCCAAAACACTATCTATTGGTATCTTTCACTTTTCTTCCATAGTTATAATTCTAGATAGAATATGGCACACCCCAATTTTATCTACCCCTTAAAAGTCAATCTATAGAATAACAAAGAACGAAAATCTAAACCGGTTCCTTCATACTAACACCCATTTCGAGCAATCACTTTCTGAATAGAGTGAGTAAAAGAAATATATTTAGACTCCTCTAATTTGCTAACCTATCTAATTTCATAATTAATAATGGGAAGCATATAATGTCCCTTAATGAACATCAAATAAAATTAAAGTAAATACAGAGCTTTATTAAAACTTTTAAAATTCATTCATATACCCAAAAGTTTGTACATCTAGCATTCAGATCTTGTCTTAGATCTCTTTTTTTTTTTGAAGAACTGCATAAATGCATTAAAAATTGGAAAATAAAGTACAAAAAACTAAGTGATAGAGGATCTATCACTTTCCTCCTTTAACAAAGAAAAAAAGATAGGAGGAACCTTATTAACTTCTAGAACATCCCAAATAAAGTTACCTTTTAAAGCATGGTTAGCACACCAATGTGCTAACTTATTACAGTTTCTATTCACAAATTGGAAAAGAATTACCTCAAAACTATTAAGGAAATCCAAGTCCTCTATAGAAGATTTATCCAAAAGTCGTTTGTGCACCTTTGTCAAGTTCTGAAAATGTGACATAACATTGGCATTGTCTCCTTCCACTATTATGCCTTTAGCATTGAGCATCCAATCTTCAATGAATTTTCCAAATGACCGAACAGCCATCCATTCAAGTGTTCCAATATCCCAATGCAAAAGAGAAAAATCGAAGGAAAGAAGCATTCTACCTTTGTGGTCTCTAAAGATACCACCAATTCCAACTTTGTTAGAGCATTGCAGAGATGCATCTATGTTTATTTTGATCCATCCGGGTGGAGGGGGATGCCAAAAAGAAAGAATCAGCATATGCTGGTTAGCATTCCAGTGGTCTGAATGAATATAAGAAAAAGAAGTAGATGCATATGTAATGGAATTAGTACCAATGATACCATCTTCCATCTCTTTACCTTCATGGATAAAAAAATTTCTACTCTTCCAAGAGTTAAAGACTAAAGAACAATAGAGATTTGTTAAAAAAGGATTAACCTCCTTTTATTCTTTCAAAAAGGAGACAACATCATTCAAATCATTGAGAATAGGTACAACCAAAACCCCAACTATTAGCCTTTTTGATAAGCAATTTCAGTTTCAAGCAATTAGCTGCTAAATGATTACCATCTTCTATTAAAGGACAGCCTCTAGGACAAAGGTTGCAATCAATTAACCTTCTATGAAGCAAGAAGTCAGTGGTGGGTAGAGCATTTTTCAAAAGTCTCCACCAGAAATGTGCTACATGGGGATTTAATTTAAGCTTCTTGAAGCAGCTCCAAATATTTATAAAGGGGATTTCAATCTCAGCCTTATCTAATTTAGCATTTTTAACCAATGCTGAGATTGTTTTACCAGAATGTAAGTTTAATAATTCCAATTTGTCTTCAAGAATCTCCTTATCAATCTTCAGGTTGCAAATAATCTTGATTAATTTAATCCCAAAGTATTTACAGTGTTCATCTACGTTCCAGATTCCTTCCGTGATGAAGATAGATAGATTGGTAATGTTGTCGATATCAATAGAAATAAAGGTAGGCTAACATTCCAATCTTCTATCAAATAACAAATGTCCTTCATGATATTTATGGATACTCCATCTATATTATTCCATCTCACTATATGTTTCAAAGCTTTAGCTCCACTAAGATATAATTTCCAAGTAGAAGATGGGTTTTGTCTTGTTACCACATCACAGACAATTCTACCATATTTAGCAGTTATAGATCTGCTAAGCAACAAGTTTGGTTCATTTAAGAATTTCCAAACAAACTTAGCTCTAAGAGGTTCTACAGAATCAACTGCATAATGTATGCCAATTCCTCCATGGTTTTTTGATTTGCATATTTCTTTCCAAGCTACAAAGTGCAAACCATTATTTCCATTACTTTTGTTCCATAGAAAATCTCTGCATAATTTGTCCAGTTTTTTCAGTACAGATTGTGGTACCAAAGTTAATGTGGAGTAGTAGACATGTAAAGATTGAATAACGAATTTGATGAGGTAGTTCTACCAGCTATAGAAATGAATTTCTTACCCCAAACATCCATTTTACTAGCAGATTTCTCCAAGATATTTGAAAAATCTGATGCCACCAGCCATCTTTGAGTTAATTTAATCCCCAGATAATTGATATATTTAGCTTCCTTGATTCCCAATAGCATAGAGATATTCCTCTTTCTTCTTATATTCATATTTTTGCTGAATATGATGGAAGATTTAATGTCGTTGATGACTTGTCCTATCCAGCAGCAATATTCCGACGTTATCTTCTTAATTTTCTTAATATTTTCTACTTTAGCATTTGAGAAAATTAAGATGTCGTCGGCATAGAGTAAGTGTGAAATCCTGGGAGCCAAGGGAGCAACCTTTAAACCCAAATTTCTTCCTTTAGAGCTAAAAGCTATCGTGAGTAACTGAGAGAAGAGAATAAAATGATATGGGGATAAAGGGCACCCCTGTCTAAAGCCACTTTTCCCTATAATTCTTTCCAAGATCACACCATTTACTTGAAACAAGAAAATCAGATCAATGACACAATCCATTATTAGATTAGAAAATTTGATGGGAAAGCCAAAGAATTCCAAGATTTGCTTAAGAGTATCCCAAGCCATACTGTTGTATGCTTGTTCCATATCAAGTTTTGCCGCCAACATTCCTCTTTAGATTTAGAAAACCTGAATTTATGGAAAATTTCTTGAGCTAGGAGCGTATGATCAGAAATAGCCCTTCCTTTAATGAAAGCTATTTGTTCTACTTTCACCACGCTATGAATGACTTTCATAAGTCTATTTAAAAGGATTTTAGCCACTATCTTGTAGATGGACATACAAAGGCTTATAGGCCTAAAATTGGAAGGAGAAAGAGGGTTGCTTACTTTGGGTATGAGAATTACCAAAGTTTCCTTCCAAAAAGAAGACAACTTCCATGAAGTGAAGCAAAAAAGAATGACTTTCCACACATCATTTCTAATAATATCCCAGTAAGCTTTAAAAAAAGAATAGGTGATCCCATCTATACTGGGTGCAATGTTGTTGCCTAGATCCCTTATTACAATCTCTAATTCTTCTTGAGAAAAATCAGCCTCAAGTAAATCACGATCTTCTTGGTTCAAAATGTTTTCAATTCTGGCCAATTGGTTAATATGCATTCTCTATGCTTCCATTTCTCCTTAAAAAACTGAGCAAAACAGTCTCTAATATTGACTGGATTTTCAATCATATCTCCAACCTCATTCTTTAGTTGTCTTATAAGGTTGGCATTTCTCCTACCATTTGCATAAGCATGAAACAATGAAGAGTTCAAATCACCTTCTTTCAACCATTTAGCTTTGGCCCTTTGTATCCACCATGTATTTAATCTAGGAAGTGTAGAATTAAATTCAGAAATTTTTTTTTCTAAGAATCAAACCTTTGCTGACTGGAAAAATCTACTCTGAAGCTTCTTCTAGTTGTAATTCTTCAATTTCCAACTTAAAATTCTTCTTTACTACTTCAAGCTTTTAGTGTTTTTCCTTACTCCAAAAAAATAAAGCTTTTAATACTTTTTTCATCTTTTTGTTTAGAGCTTCTTCTATGTCATTACCTTTCACTGGTTTAGCCCAGGAATTGCTGACAATCGAAGTGGCTGCTGCATAAGACATCTAGATGCTTCAAACCTTCGAATTCTGCTGCCATTAGGAGGTTGATTAAATAGTTTTAAAACTATGGGACAATGGTCAGAGGAGATTCTATTCTGATGCCTTATTGAAGCTTGATTGCTATGATCCAATGCCTTTGAATTAAGAATGCATCTATCTAGCCTCTCCAGTATCCGTGCACTCTCACTTTTATTATTACACCAAGTAAATTTTGAGCCAAGAATATTTACATCATGTAAGTCATTCCTATTCATGAATGATTTCATCTCCATTGGCCCGCCCGAGAATGATAATTTTTTCCGTCCTTTCTTTCATCTTGGGAAAGGATACAATTGAAATCCCCTCCGGCTACAAAGGGGACTTCTTGGTCAGCTACTCCATTCTAAAACCTCCACAATTCTCTTCTACCTTGGAATTCTCTGCTACCATAAATTGTAGCCACTTTCCACTTCCCTTTATTGAAAATTTCCAGTTCACCTATCATACATTGATCTGATGAATCAATTAAAGAAAAGTCTGCTACCGTAGAATTCCAAATCACCGTGATTCCCCCAGAGTTTCCTCTAGATCGATGAAGTATGAACTTCCAATCTTTTCCCATCATCTTAAAAAAATCATCATTAGAAAGAGAAGTCAACTTTGTTTCAACAATACCTACAAAGAATACATTCCAATCTTTTATAAGATCCTTTAAATAAAAGGAGGCCTCCTTGTTATTAGCCCGCCTACAATTCCAAAAGCTGATGGAATTCATTTTGACTTGAATGGGGAGATTTCCCTACCCTTGGTCTTGTTGGCACTGTTTCTTGTTAGTCTTGACGTTGAGTTAAGAGGACAAAGAAATTTTATTTCTTTGGCTAGCTTGATTTTCTGAGAGTGAGATTTTTCCCTGTTCATAGAGCTGTTAAAACCAAGCTGTGATTCGCTTTTACTTTCAATAATTCCTTGAGCAATAGTAGGCTTAGTTTTTTTAAGACATTCTTCCTTCATTACTGAAATTTCACCTTCTTCTATTTCATTCATCAATTGTTCTGTTTGAAGCTCTTCACCAATGCCATCTTCATGTAATTCATTTAGCAGCTCAAAATTGTTGCTCGGAGTAATAGAAACATTAAGGATTGGATCGGCCTCCAGATTTCCTCCAAGATTTCTATTCTCTGTTAAAACTATAGATCTTACTGTGTTGAATACAACACCTAAGTTCAATGCTGCATCTCCAGAATTTCAAATTTATACTCGATTGACTTCCATGAGAGAATTATTGTCAATTTCTCCTTGAACTGGAAGCATCTCTTTTTTGCTTTAAAGGATTATTCTGAACTTTGAGATCTGAATTCTAATAGGGAGTACTTGAGTTCGCAGATAATCCCAAAGGTTCTACCTGAGTTCGCAAGCAACCCTTCCCATTAGTAATATCAGTAGCATTAAGGCTAGGCTCTGAGATAACAAAATTGTTTTTCAGCAACAAGTTTTGTTCCAGTTGAACATTAATCAGATTAACTTGCTCCACTGTAACTTCCTCCACAATGTCTTCACCTTCAGCTAGCTTGGATGTAGTTGCATTTGGCCTCCCAGGGAGTTCTCTATTCCCTATGCCAACTGTCTTAGTATTATTATAAATAACCTCAGTTGTTTTTGGAGCAACAATTTTCTTCACATATCTGAAAGAATCTTGAACCTTCAAATTGTTCTTATGCTTTGAGAATTTATTCTTTTTATTGTTAACTAAGATCCACGGCCCATAGGTAGAATCTTTTTCAACTTCAAGATTTATACTATCAACTTTCCTTGCAACATTGTCTTCTTCTTTCTCCAAGCTATTATGTGTTTTATTCAAATGGATGCATTCCTTCTCTACATGTCCAATTTTTCCACAAAAAAAGCAAAAGTTTGAAACTTTTTCATATTCCACTTTTTGAAAGAACCTTCCTCCCATGTTGTCCACCCATACTCCTAAAGGAAGTTGCTGACCAAGTTTGATCCTCACATAGACTCTAGCAAACTCTCTTCTTTCCCAATGGAACATATTTCCATCTAACATAATTGGTTTACCTATTCTTGAAGCAATGCAAGCCACATTCTTCTAATCCTAACATTGCAAGGGTAAGTGTGGCATTCTAATCCAGATAGGAGAAGTAAGGCCTTCCATAGATGTGGAATTAAATTCTGGTGTCCATTTTTCCATCCCAACAATGTGTTCATTAACAAACCAAGGCACTCCTGAGTGGGCGGCTTCTACCATTTCCTCCAAAGAGAAAGAGCACAAAAACTATCCTTTACCCAATGTAGTAAAGTGGAATTGTCCAAATTGCCTCCGTTGTTTCCTTAGTTCCCATGCCACTATGTTGGAAGGTAACTCTCTTCCAAAAATTTTAACTACCAGTGATTTAGAAAGTAATTTAGAAATTTTCTGCTCCAATTCCCAATTTAATTTAACAGCTTTTCCATCTTTTGATAGCATTACCTCTTCATATTTGAAATCCAATTTAATGTAAGGCTTTTTACTCCATGGATTAACTTGATTTGATGTTATAGGCTTAGGCATAACATTAATCATCTTAACTACATCCGATACTTTATCCTAAATAAGGTCAAAATGTAGATTATCATTAAGTGGACTCTCATTTATCGCGCTGCGACAAGGTCCAAGAATTGAATTCGTGTTCACAAATCGGTTAACGAAGATCATCATTCCAGAAGTAGATGCATTTATATTAGATGTAGCTTCAGATAATTTCAAGTTTTTAGGCGTCTCTGAATCTTCCATCTGAATGATGGCTTTGCCTTTACCTTCCACATATTTGATAGACTTTGGAGATGGATTAGAATTTTCCTTGATAACCAAAGCTCCCTGACGATTCAGACTTCGTGATTGAATTTAACTGCCCTTTACCTTCCACATCTTCAGACTTCGTTATATATGGGGGATAGGCCACACAAGTAAAGGCGAAAGACCTGATGAGGTAAACTTACACTCTCAATTCTAGAAGTTGATAAATTTGACCCAACCCTGAATGAGAGACAGCTTCTATTCTAAAAAGTTGGGAAGTTAGACCCAACCTTAAATTGGAATGCTGAAAATGTGCAAAAGCTTATAGCCATTATATGACTTATTTAATAATGTTAAACAATTATGGTAAGATGAATAATGCTGCTAAAATAAGCACTTCTAGGATCAATATGACCTTTAAATATGTGTTTTAACTATGTTAGCATTGTTAAGCATTTCTTATTTGTTTATCATTATTTCTTATAAATTGCTTGTGTATTTCATAGAGTCTATCTCATTAGCAGTGGTTATACTGTAGGAAAGGGGAAGGAGCCCTTGAGACAATAAAAAGAGGTGATTGTTCTTTTGTTGTAAATATATTTTAGGTTTGCAAAGAGATCTAAGATAGCCTTTTCTGGGCTCCATTTGGTTTCTTTCTTAGAGAGAGAGAGTCTAAGTTTTTAGGGATATAAAATTACAAATTTTAAATTTTCGTTAAGCGGTTATGTTCATCTTCATGAATAGTGGAGGATGATCGTCGACGCTCTGCCGGTGATTATCCCAGGATTGTTCAAAGGTCTACACCTGAGATTCTGAAGATGAGAGGCACCGCCAATACCGTTCGGCGAGGTTAGTATTTAGAATTAGATAATCTTTCTTTATCATCAAATCCTCTGTTGGTTGCAGGAAAATCAAATAACTCCAAGATTGACGATGGTTCAACAAACTTGAATTCATAGTTGAGAAATTTGAAATATGTGGAAGGCTTTGCCTTTACTTTGATAGACTTCAATATTGATAATACTCTTTCCACTTAGTCCACCAAACTCACCCTTAGCCGTCAGATGGCAGCATGCCAAAATTAATCCCTTGCATGCTTAGATTAGTAGAATAGCTATAGTAAAATATATATGAAATAAATGGCATGCTATAGTATTATCCAGTATCTAATTAATTGTTAATTAACTAAGTTGATTAATATTAAATACATTTACATCTATATAAACTTTTAATAAAATAAGTTAATATTTAGAGGAAGTTAATACTTACATTATTTTGATCATTTTGAGCGCATTACAATCATCCCGCCTTTTTGAAATTTCATCCTCGAAATTATTTTAGCGGTCATCAAACAAATGAGGGAATCTAAATTTAATGTCTTCCTCTCTTTCCCAGATTGCTTCTTTTTCTGGCCTGTCTTTCCATTTCACTTCAACATTTGGAATCTGTCGATTTCTGAGTTATTTTGTATCAAAATCTAGTATTGAATCCAGTTCTTCAGTATAATTCAAATTTTTTTGTATATCAATTTCATCATGTGAAATTCTCTCATGGACATCAGTAACCCATTTTCTTAGCAATGAAATGTGAAAAACATTATGAATATTTGACATGTCTGCTGGAAGAGCAAGTCTATAAGCAACTTTTATAATTCTTTCAATAATTTCAAAAGATCCTATATATCTAGGATTCAATTTGCTTCCCTGACCAAATCTAGTTCTACCTTTCACATGCTTAATCTTCAAGAATACAAAATCACCCACTTCAAGCTCTATTGCACTATTATTAGGGTCATAATACTTTTTCTGATGATCCTGGGCAGCTTTTAATTTATTTCTGATTAATTTAATTTTCTCTGTTGCTTCATCAACTAACTCTGGACCCATTAATTGTCTTTCTCCTACCTCGACCCAAGTTAAGGGAGTTCTGCATTTTCTACCATAAAGTGCTTTTTATGGCATCATTTGTATAATAGATTGATAACTATTATTATAGGCAAATTCTATTAATAGTATGTGATCTTCCCAACTACCTTTGAAATCCAAAACACATAATCTCAATAAGTCTTCCAGTACTTGAATGGTTCTTTCAGATTGACCATTAGTTTAAGGGTGAAAGGCTGTTCTGAAATGCATATTTGTGCCCAAATTTTCTTGAACATTTTTTCACAGTCTAGAAGCAAATCGACCATCTATATCTGAGATAATAACTTTTGGAATACCATGTAATCTAATAATCTCTTACATATAAGCGTGCCAATTTGTCAATTGAATCAGTTTGCTTAATAGAAAAAAAGTGAGCTGATTTTGTCAGTCTATCAATAATCACCCAAATGCTATCATGTCCCTATTTGGATCTTGGAAATCCCATAACAAAATCCATTGCAATTTCTTCCCACTTCCACATAGGAATGTGTAATGATTACAATAATCCACTGGGTCGTTGGTGTTCCGCTTTCATCATTTGACATGCTTCACACTTAGCTACATATTATGTAATGTCTTTCTTTATACGTGGCCACTAGAACATTAATTTTAAGTCTTTATACATCTTGGTACTGCCTGGATGAATTATATAACCTGAATGATGGACATCTTTTAAAACTTCATTTCTTAAATCCAGATCATTCGGTATCCACAACTAGGATTTGTGCTTAATGATTCCCTCAAGATCAACATAAAGATCAGGCCTTTTCCATGACTGGGCCTGCTCCAGTAATTTTGAAAATTCACTACTATGCTTTTGAGCTTCTTTGATATGATCTATTAAAGTGGGCTTTATTGTAATTTGATGCAAATATTTAGCATTTTTGAAATCTCTAATCTCCAATTGTAGATTTTTCATTTCCTTAATTAGTTGAACCTCTTGAGTAATCACCCTGTTCATCATTCCTGTAGACTTGCGACTCAATGCATCGGCTATAATACTAGCTTTTCCTGGATAATACTAAATATTCAAATCATTGTCTTTAATGAGCTCTAACCATCTTCTCTATCTTAAATTGATTTCTTTCTATGAAAATATATATTTTAAGCTCTGATGATTAGTGAAAATTTCACATCTTATCCCATATAGGTAATGCCTCCAAATCTTCAAAGAAAATATTATTGCAGCCAGCTCTAAATCATGAGTAAGATAATTTCTCTCATGGGGCTTTAAATATCTAGATGCATATGTAATCACTTTTCAATTATGTATCAGAATACATCCTAAACCTTTCAAACATGCATCACTATAATTCTGAAATCCTTCTATTCTTGAGGGAAGTGCTAATACTGGTGATAGTTAGATGCATCTTCTATGCCTGAAAGCTCTTCTCACATTTAGCAGTCCACTCAAACTTAACCTCCTTTCTCATCAATTTAGACAAAGACATAGCAATTTGTGAAAATCCTTTAACAAATCTTCTATAATATCCTGCTAGTCCAAGAAAACTACGAACCTCTGTAACATTGTTCGGTGTAGGCCATTCCACAATTGATTTCACTTTCTATGGATCTATTGAAATTCCTTCCGCATTGATAATATTTCCTAAGAAGGAAATACTTCTTAGTCAAAATTCACATTTTGAGTATTTTGCATACAACTAATTTTTCCTCAATGTCACCAAAATTATTTTTAAATGTTCAGCATGCTCCTCATCGGTCTTTGAGTATAACGGGATGCCATTAATGAAAATAATCACAAACTTACCCAGAAAATCTTTGAAAATTTAATTCATCATATACATAAAGATAGCAGGAGCATTTTTTAACCCAAACAGCATGACTCTATACTCAAAATTACCATATCTAGTCCCAAAAGCTATCTTACTAACATTTGCTTCTTTAACTCTCACTTGAAGATATCCTGACCTTAAATCAATTCTGGAATATATTGTAGCACAGCTAGCTGATCAAATAAGTCATCTATTCATGATAATGGGTATTTGTTCTTGATTGTTATTTTATTCAGTTCTCTATAGTTAATACACATTCTCATGGATCCATCCTTCTTTTTAACAAAACATATAGGTGCTCTCCAAGGAGAAAGACTAGCTCTAATAAATCCTTATCCATTAATTCATGTTACTAAGTTTTTAACTCCTGCAATTCTTTAGGGGCTATCCTATAAGGAGATTTGTAAATTGTTGTTGTTCATGGCTACAATTCTATGCCAACTTCTACTTCTCTTTCAGGTGGTAATCCAGGTAATTCTTTAGGAAATACATCTGAAAATTCAAAGACAACTAGAACATGCTGAAATGCCCGAACATCTTTATTTAAGACCTCCATTTTAGCTAAGAACACTAGCTTACCCCTCCTTAAGTATTTATCCATTTTTATTGCACTAACAATAGAGGATGTTACATTCTTCTCACAGGGAAAATAGAAAGTCTTCTCATTTGGTAAATTAAATTTTATTTTCTTCTTCCAACTTTGAATTGTAGAAAAATATTTAACTAACCAATCCATCCCCAAGATGATGTCAAAAATTTTAATAGGCATTATAATCAATTTTGTTGAAAATTTGTGACCCTGAATATTCAAATTTATAAGACACATCTTATTGACAGGAAAACTATCCCCTATTGGCATTATAACGTACAAGGTAGATGTAAAATATACAATTTTAATAGATAAATTAGAATAGAATTCTTCAGAAACAAATGAATAGGATGCCCTAGAATAAAAAAGAACTATGCCAAATTTGTTAGAAATCAAAAGTATACCTGTAACAACTTCCTCTGAATTCTTAGCCTCCTAAGGTGTAATGGCAAACACTCTAGCTTTCATAGGTTGATTGTCTTTAAGATCTGATGCTTCTCCTTTTAACTAAATAGGTGATGTTCCTTATACTATTGGCCTTCCTTAAAACTGAGTTTTTTCTTATTTGATTGCCTTCTTCCAGATATCTTCTATGTGGTACCTGATCCTAGTATCCTTGTGGCTTGATATTAGTTCTTTTCTCTTCGGGGAAATCCATATAGTGATGACCGATCTCACCACATTTAAAACATCTTCCAAATCCCACAAAACACTGACCAAAATGCCTCTTTCCACATTGTTCACACAGGGGTTTCTCAAGCTGACTTTACTTCTATTTATCATTAAACTTTAGCTTCTTATTTCTGAATCGATCATCCTTTTCAAATATCTTCCTTTTTCTTGGGTGTAGTTTCCCAACTATATTTAGAGAAATTTAGTTCATTTTCAATCCTTCTGGCTCTCTCCACTAAGATAAAAAATTTAGGGATATCAAAAGGTGCTAATGCTAGTCGTAGTTGATTCTTAGTCCTCTAAAAAATTTATGTCACTTCTCCTCTTAGGTGATGAAAAAATGAGGTGCATAGCGAGACTAAGAAGTGAACTCAGCTTCATATTGCATAACTATTTTGGAGCCTTGAGTCAGATTAAAGAATTTATCTTGCAGAGCTAATCTAGCTGAAGGAGGAATAAATCAATCTCTGAAGACTTTCACAAAATCATCCTATTGTATGTTAGTAATAGGCATCTATCCAAATTGTTCTTTATGTTGTGCTTGCCACCATCTTTTTGCTTCTCATTTTAATATAAATGTAGCCAATGGTACTTTTCTATTTTTTGGATAGATCATACAATCTAAAATCTTTCTTATCTTTAACAACTAGTCTTCAGCTATGGTTGGATCACTTGCACACTTAAATGCTGGTGGTTTAAAAGCATGAAATAATTTTAAATGTCAATCCACTTCACTATCATTTTTAGATCCACCGCTAGTAAAAGATTTCTCCAAAGATTCCATTTTATTTACCACTTGTGATATTAATTGCACCATATCTTGAAGTTCTTTAGATTTGTTTCCTTTATTCATTCTTGTTTCTATATCTGGCTGGGATGATTAACCAGTTATTCTTTCTAGTAACTCTTTAGACATAACTATCTGTATGCTTATAGATAATTCATATAATGCATATACTCTTTGTAATAAGCATACACATTCAAAGCATTAAATAAATAAGTTTGCTATTATATTTAAAAGAATGCATAATTCCAATAAAACTTGATTCAACCTATATCACTGCATATATCATATTCATTATATCTTATTCTACTTCTTCTTCTAAATCCAATTATGCTTCCATTTTATCTTGATTTGTCTCTAATACCAATTCCTATCACACCCCAATTTGACCTACCCTTTAACTGTCAATCTGGAGTATAACAGAGAAGAAAAATCTAAATCAGTTCCTTCATACTAACATCCATTCCGTGCTATCGCTTTTAGAATGGAGTAAGTAAAAGAAATCTATTTAGACTCATATAATTTGCCAACCTATCTAATTCCATAATTAATGATGGGAAGCATATAATGTCCCTTAATGAACATCAAATATAATTGAAGTAAATAGAGAGCTCTATTAAAACTTTTAAAATTCATTCACATACCCAAAAGTCTATACATCTAGTATTCAGATCTTATCTTATATCTCTTTGCACACCCAAAACGTATTGCAACAAAAGAATCGTCACCTCTTTTTATTGTCCCAAGGGCTCCTTTCCCTTTCCTGTAGTACAACCACTGCTAACGAGCTAAGCTCAATAAAATACACAAGCAATTTATAAGAAATAATGTTAAACAAATAAGAAATGCTTAACAATGCTAACATAGTTAAAACACATATTGAAAGGTCAAATTGAGCCTAGAAGTGGATAACATAGCTGTATTATTCATCTTACCAAAATTTTTTTACATTCTAAAATGAGTCATATAATTGCTATAAGCTTTTGCACCTTTTCAGTGTTCCAATTCAAGGTTGGGTCTAACTTTCAAACTTTTTAGAATAGAAGCTGTTCTCTCATTCAGGGTTGGGTCAAATTTCTCAACTTCTAGAATTGAGAGTGTAGGCTTTACTCATCAGGTCTTTCACCTTTACTTGTGTGGCCTATCCCACATATATAACTTATTTCACTTTTTATATAGTCATCCTTTTTAGCCCTAATGACATATACTTTTGATGACATAGTTACACTTTAGCTTTTCTTTAGTTGCCCTTTAGCTGCCTTTTAGGTGCCCTTTAATAGCCCTTTAGTTTCCCTTTTAATGCGCTTTAGCTGCCCTTTAATTGCCCTTTAACTGCCCTTTAGTTGTGCTTTAGATGCCCTTTATTTGCGCTTTAGCTACCCTTTAGTTGTGCTTTAACTGCCCTTTTTCTCATTTAGTTGTTTATGAATATTTACCCTTTTAAACTTACAAAATCATTAACATTAATAAAGATTACTCTCTACATAAACAATTTCATATATATTCGACCATGTTCATACAAAATAACTAAAATAAATTGAAATACATGTGGTCATAAGCATAATCAAGATGAAGTGTAATAATAAAACTTTTACTAATTCTTATAATCTTGGTTGGGTATCTCACCTAGCTAGGAATTTGTTCTCCTAGACTTTGTCTTTCTTCCCACTTGTAAATAATCACAATTAAGTTCCTCTTCTTTCAATAATAATCCTTTTCTTTCTTTTTCTATGTCCAGTAACCTACCATAATGAACTCAGCTACCACCAACTGATTTCGACAAACATTATTACATTCCATCCTTTTTAATTCATCAAAAGTTCATTTTAGTAACTATAGATTATTTTACCTGGACTTTATCCTCCCAATTGAGCCTTCACGAATCCTCTAGCAGCCACTCACAATAGCTTAGAAAACTCCAGATAAACTTATACCACATTGGGAATGAGAAGTGAACTAAAACCTATTTTATATCTCAGTTCTCTTTCCACTTAGTCCACCAAACTCAACCTTAGCCGTCAGATTGCAGCATACCAAAATCAATCCCATGCATGCTCATATTAGTGGAATAGCTATAGTCGAATATATATTAAATAAATGGCATGCTACAGTGTTGTCCACTATCTAATTAACTGTTAATTAACTAAGTTGATTAATATTAAATACATTTGCATCTATATAAACTTATAATAAAGTAAGTTAATATTTAGTGGAAGTTAATACTTACATTATTTTGATCATTTTGAGGGCATTACGAAATACAACCCTAATTTTATTGCATAGGATAATATTTGTAGCTTGAAGTAGATGGTACAAGAAATGTTATTTGAAATAGAACACTTTCTTGTGGGATTTATACTCTCTCATAACACTTTTATTATTTGATTGGCATGTGCACTTATGCTTTTACTAAGGATTTATATTTAACTAAAATTAAGTATAGACCAACAAACAACACACATCTCCCCATCCCACCACATGCTCGTTAATTAACCATACCATAGGAAAATCATGTTTCCCGACAAGCTTGATGGTAGAATTTTTTAGAATAACCATTAGAGTGACTAGAAATTACCTCAACAAAGAAATCAAAGATAGAAAGAACTGAACTAGAAATGTTGCTAAAGGAACCTACAATCACAACTAATAGGGTGATGTCACGTGACACTTATGAAGTGACAATCTAATCAACATTAATTATGAAGATCATTCCTCTTGCTATCATCAAGATAGGAGATCTTCTATGTATATACCAATTTTTGATGATATAGTACTCATTTTTCTTTTTACATTTTCTTTCTTTTAATTTTCTTCTAATTGACTTCTTTTATTTTTAATTCACTTTAGTAATAAAATGATAATTTTGAAAATCTGATTAATTTTCATGCTTTAGAAACCTTAATTTGAAATTATATAAGGATTGTACATGTTCACTAATTATATGTGAGTTCATAACGAGTTTTATAAATAAATCTAAGTACTTATTTTTTATAAACTTATTTATCCAATCATATCACCAATAGTCGTTGCTTAAGTGTAATATCATTTAAGTTCAAAATTGAAGTATTAAGTTTGATAATTTTTTTAGTTGATTGTTATGATTTTCAAATTAGAAATATTTTTTTTTATTCATTCAGTTAATCACCTATAGTTTTGTATTATTCTTAATTCTAAATAAATTTAATTTATATTTTTCATTTTAGTTAAATAAGCTATCAAAGTAAAATATTTGGAGGATATTTCAACAATTAAGGTCACAAGAAAATTCATTTAAGAAAAAATTAATGAAAGAAAAAAAAAATATTAACAAAGTAACAAAATTAAAATAAAATGCAAAAATAACAAGAAGAATAGAGATACATACTAATTAAAAGGTACAATAGACATCTCATCCAAACTACAACATAATAATAACTCTTAGTGTGTCATGTACTATCCTAGTCAAGTACTATATTAATAACCATAACTATCACATCTATCACTGTCATCAATAAGAACCTCCCCAAGTAAAAAAAAAAAAAAGGAAAAAAATAAAGAAAATAATATGAAAACCAACCATAATATCATCTCTACCTCTCTCCCTCTCTCAGGCAAGCAATGATAAATAAATTAAAGATAAACTATCAATGAGAATCAATCCCAATCCTCCTTCTCCTCCTCCACTTCATCATTATCATCTGCTGCTACTGGTGGGTACCAAAAAAATGGGTTGTATGTACGGGTTGGTGTTGGAGTACTCTATAAAAGAACTTCTCCTTAACTTCCTAACAATTGCTTCATTGAACTGAGAAGCATAATTGTGCTAAATTTTTTGCATATACATTTAATAGGAGATTCAATGAGACATCTTCTGCTTCCACCCCCTCCTATGCTCATAAAATATAGTAATATACTTTATTTTCTTTCTCAAATCTATAACCTACTCACCTATGGATGTAGTGGTCTAAGAACTCTACTGACTACTACTAGACTGACTTGTCAAATAAGGCTTACTATGTCTGAGTTCCTTCTCTTTTTATATCTTCCTAAAACTCTAAATTTTCCACATCATTAGAATATGAAAGTTCGTTAGGGATGTTAAGCCCTATAGAACTGGCCCAAGCTAACCAAGAGGGGGGGGGGGGGGGTGAATTGGTATTTTAAAAATTTCTTTTCACAAAGAATAAAAATCACATAAACCAAAATCACACCACAAAAATAAATGCAGAAATAAAAGTTCGGAAGCAAGAAAATAAGAACACATAAATTTAAAGTGGTTCGGTCAACTCGACCTACATCCACTCCACAGAGGCGCCCTCCGCGTATTGCACTACAAACGTGACTCTCCTTTAGCCCCCACAGCTAGGCGGAGAAGCCTTTACAAATCACCTCCTTTTTGCCACCCAGGCAAGGTAGAGAACCTACCTCATTTTTCTTCCTCCTGAAGCTGGTAGAGAAGCACAACCAAAAGCTAACTCCTTACCTCTACCGACCCTTCCATGGATGAGAAACTTTAGATGAAGAACAAGCAGAGCGATCCTTGAAGCAACCCTTATGAATCCCCTCACAAGCTCCCCCTCATAAGGTCCTCTCTCTCTCCCTCTCCCTCTTTCTCTCCTCAAGGCCTTCTCAGGTCAAGGCAGCAGCCAAAGGTCTTTCAAAACGTTGAACAAGAGTTCTTAAATTGAAGAGCTTCAAAGGAGCTCATTAATTGTAAGTTGCCGACAATATCATCCAGGCCGATATGGACATCGGCCTGGCCGATCAGTACAAATCTTAGAAGATCGACCAGAGCATCGCCCTGAATGCAAACTAGATGATTTAAAATTGGTTTGATCATCCAGGCCAATCTTACGATCATCCCAGCCGATTAGTTCAAATTAGAGGTAAATCGTCCAGTGCATTGCCCTGAATTCGAGCTGGCCGATATTTATCGTCCTGAAGTAACTTAAGGTTTTTGAATGGATCATCCTGGCCGATTCTGCGATCGTCCAGGACAATATGATCGTATCATTCGTCCTTAATTACTCCTTTGATTTCCTGATCAATTAAGGCATAATTTGAGAATTTCGTCCAGGCCGATCAATGATCGTCCTGGCTGATAATTTAAAAATACAATATACCTTAATTGTCTATGGCGGCAACTTCTTTCTGTTTTGAACTTATCGTCTATCGTCCAGGCTGATATGTTAATGATGGCTGCCTTAATTAAGAATCCTTATTTAGACTTTCTATTTTAAGCCTGATCGTCCAGGACGATGTAAATATCGCCCTGGCCGATATGAGTAAAACTAGAAATTCTAAGTCTCTCAAGTGTGTGTGTGTATAGGGTTACTTAGCATCAGTTTCTTTTATTGCAAATCTATTTTTCATGGCTTATGTTTTGATTATTGACAAACACTATTTCTCTTGGACTACTTGTTGCTTCTAACTTTTCAGGAATTGAAGATCGGACGATCAAGAAGAAGCCAATTAAGGATTGCGTAGGTTTAGGGTTGAGTTAGTCTGTACTTTTATTTTTCACTTCTTAAGTCTACTTATAATGGTCAAAGAGACTGATGCTATGTAACCCTTCACACACACACTTGAGAGACTTAGAATTTCTGTTTTTACTCATATCGGCTAGGACAATTTTTGGATCCTCCTGGACGATCAGGCTTAAAACAGAAAGCCTAAATAAGGATTCTTAATTAAGGCAGCCGACATTAACAGATCGGCCTGGACGATACGTGTATCGGCCAGGACGATAAGCTCAAAAAAGAAAGAAGTTGCCGCCATAGATAATTAAGGTATACTGTATTTTTAAATTATCGGCCTGGATGATATTCACAAATTATGCCATAATTGTTCAGGAAATCAAGGGAGTAATTAAGGATGATTGATACGATCATATCGTCTTGGATGATCGCAGGATCGGCCAGGACGATCCAGTCAAAAACCTTAAGTTACTTAAGGAAGATAAACATCGGCTAGCTCGTATCCAGGGCTATTGTCAGGATGATTTGAACTGATCGGCCAAGACGATCATGAGATCGGCCTGGACGATCAAGCCAATTTTCAATCATCCTGTTTTGCATCAAGGGCTATGCTCTGGCCGATCTTCATTGATTTGTACTGATCGGCCAGGCCGATGTCCATATCAGCCTGGACGATATTGTCGGCAACATGCAATTAATGAGCTCCTTTGAAGCTCTTCTATTTAAGAGCTCTTGTTCAACATTTTTAAAAGACCTTTAGCTGTTGCCTTGACCTGAGAAGACCTTGAGGAGAGAAAGAGAGAGAGGGAGAGAGAGAGGATCTTGTGAGGGGGAGCTTGTGAGGGGATTCACAAGGGTTGCTTCAAGGATTACTCTACTTGTTTTTTGTCTAGAGTTTCACGTCCATGGAAAGGTCGGTAAAGGTAAGGAGTTAGCTTTTGGTTGTAGTTCTCTGCCAACTTCAGGAGGAAGCAAAGGGAGGTAGGTTCTCTGCCTTGCCGGGGTGGCAAAAAGGAGGTTCTTGTGAGGGCTTCTCCGCCTAGCCATGGGGGCTAAAGGAGAGTCACTTTTTGTAGTGCAATACTTGGAGGGTTCCTCCAAGGAGTGGACGTAGGTCGAGTTGACTGAACCACTATAAATTTCTGCACTTTTAATTCCGCATTTATTTTTGTGGTGATTTTTATTCTTTGTGAAAAGAAAATTTTTTAAAATACCAATTCACCCCCCCCCCCCTCTCTTGGTTAGCTTGGGCCAGTTCTATAGGGCTTAACATCCCTAACGAACTTTCAAGTGGTATCAGAGCGGGATTCAAAATTTTAAGTTTGAAAACTTTTTGAATTAGATCCATGGCAAACCTAGGGAATTGTAACACTACGGAAGGGTATGCTATTACCCAACCTCCTCTGTTCGATAACCTACCTTTTGATTTTTGGAAAACCCGTTGTTGACCTCATTATTTGAGGTCAATTTCCCTGGAATCGACTTTAGTACCTAGGTTTTCGTAGCCCAGTGTAGATGTCGCACCCGCAGGATTTCCCTTAGGTGGACACCTAATGACGTAGCATCGACTCGAACCTATCACTCAACTCGAATAAAAATCAATTCAATCCAATTTTAATTCAACTCCAAATGAACTCAAATCAAGCCCTCTTTATGATTCGTCGATGTCAATCGACTCAATTTAATATAATCTAATTCGATTTTGATCAAATTGATATATCATTGGGCTTAAAACAACTCACCAATCAAATCAAAATCAAATCAAATTAACTCAAATTGAATTCGATTTCAACGGCTCTGATTAACCCATTTTGATTCGTCACAAGTATATATATAATAATAATTGATACGTCGTCAAAAATTATCTTAATCGGGCACGAATCTCGATGCTAAATCAAGTTTGGAAACTTCAAAAATTAATTTGGAGACCATCCAAACTCTGATTTCAGCAAACTTATAGTCGAACTGAGCGTCTCAGGAATACAAACCCAACGACACCAAGATCAACCCAATCCGAGCCCAAATGAGTCCAAATCAAGGGCTCAAATTGCTGTTGGAAGGTTCAAACCGCAATTTGAGTTACCAAACGGTCTCCGATTTTGACGAGCTTATACTCGAATCGAACGGCTCAACGAGACAAATCCAATGAACCCAACATCACCAAATTCCGAAATCATTAAGGCCTTCCAATGTCCAACGAACGGTCCACGGTCAAAGGGTTCAGCAACAACCCATAACCACCCACTCTCCCTCAACCCATAACCACCCACTCTCCCTCTCCCTCAACCCAAAAAACGTCCAAGCCTCCCTCCTCTCATACAAAAAACGTCCAAGCCTCCCTCCTCTCATACATGATACGTCCAAGCCCCTCCTCTCATCCAATCTCCAGCCCTAGGAACCCAAAATGAACCCCTCTATGCCATGGCTTGTTCAACCAGAGGCAACAAAAAGTGGTAAACTTTCTTTTTTAATTTCTCTTCCATTTCGTTTATATCAACTTCTACGGCTTCTTGAAGGAATGAAAAAGATATGTGCCTTGATTGTTTTCTTTAAAGGAAATTAAAGAAAGAAGGTTTTATTTCTTGTTAGTTAAGATAAGAGTTGGATCATGAGTTTTCTACGACTCAAATTTCTATTAGATTTACAAAAGAGTATAGATCATTTTTCTCTTGATTAAATAGTTTTGTGCTTAACACAAATGATTTTCAGGTTGGGGAGTTTAATGGCTGCATTTCTCATTTAGTTTGAAAGAGAGATTGTTATTCTTCAAAAGCAAAATAAGAAATGTTGATGGATTGTCTTTCTTTATAACTTGTTGGAGAAGATTGTAGTTACATTTATCATTTCTTTGAATTTAACATATGCTTGATAATGATGCAAGATATGATGATTCTTTTACAACTAGATAGCTTTTTCTTACATCATAAATAAATTTTAAAATAGTTTATTGCTATGTTGGATACTAATGAATATATTGTCGTTTCATGTGCTATTTGGAAAGATGAAGGTTGTATATTTTGGAAGGTGGAAATGTGAAGTTTTGTTGTAAAGTAGAGAGTATGATTTTTGAAAGTGAAAAGTTTAGGTTTTAAAGGATGGTGTTTGTGATAGATGAAGGGTAAAGCGTTTTGTGTATAAGTAAAGAAGTAAAAAGTGTATGTGTGCATAGTTGTGTTTCATTTTATGCATATATGTTTTCTTCTCATATTTTGAGAAAAGCAAGTTGTTTTATTTTGAAAAATATTTTATATGTTTTAAAGGGTAGATAAGTGTGTGTATGTGAAATGTACGAGCTTTGAAAAGTGAAAATGAAAAGTATATATATTTTAAAAATGAAAGTGTGTGAGGTTTGGAAAAGGAAGTGTATGTCTTGAAGGGTGTTGGAGAGTGAGTGCTTTGAGTAATCATTAGGAAATGAAGTTTGTTTGGTCTAAAGGTTGAAATATATATTAAAAGCATTTTGTGTGTAGTTTGAAAAGTGAATTTTGTGGGTTTAAAAAAAAAAGTGAAAAGTGGAATGATGTGTTTAAAAGTGAATTGTTTGAAAAGCAAAATTGTGGAGTTTGTATGTATATGAGCTTAGTTGTATGTGTTGGAAGATGTACATTTTGAAAAGTAGATTAAGTAATTTTGAAGAGTGGTTTATGTTTTGTTTTAAAAATGTGAAATTTTGTATGTGTAAAGAAATATGAATGTTTTAAAGGTAAAGTGTATGTATGATTTGAGAAGTAAATTTTGAGGTTTTGGAAGAATGAAAAATATATGTTTTGAAAAGTATAAGTATGAACTTTAGAAGGTTGAGATGTGTAGATTTTAGAAATAAATCATGTTCATTTTTGAAAAGTGTATGTTTGGTTTGAAAATTGAATTTTGTGTTTGTTAGGAAATGAAAAGTATTATTTTTGGAAATAATAAATGTATATGTTGAAATTTGATATGTGTAGAAAGATGTTTTGAATATTAAAATGTATAAAAGTATTTTTGAAAAGGAGAGTATAGAATATGATTTTTTTTAAGAATGGTGAAATGTGCAAGTGTAAGAGTTAAGAATTTTGTTTTATAAAATGTTTGTGAATTTTTAAAAAAAGAGATATGTATATACTGGAGAGTGTATTAGCCGAATGTCTATTAGAACATGAAAGTGTTGAAAAGTAAGAAATCTCTTTCCCTCTCTACCTCTCTATTCTTCTTTCCCTTACTCATGTCTCGTGATAAATATTGGAAAAATACAAAATGTTCTTTCAAAAAGGAAAGGTTCTAAAAGGATATTCAACCAAGCCAGTGTTCAAGCCCGAAGAAAGGTACGTCTTTATTTTTAGTAAAATTTCAATTAATTTATTTTTATTTATTAAAAGTGCTTCTAATCCTTATTTTTCCTTGTTTTCTGTTTATTTGCATGAACTGTGAGGAACGGTATCGGTCGAGGGAACAAAAGGACAAGGAGCTAATGATGTCCGTCGCCTCTATCCAACCGGGTAGAGGTGCTACGGGCGGAACCACCGGGTCGTAGCCCCCGGTGACTGTGAGTATTCTAAACTTAGAAAACCTTTAGGGGCCCCTTGATGTGGTTTGTACGAACCCTTCCCTTTTAGGTCCTTGTAGAAACTTCAATTTTATTAGGATTACTTTTGTTTTATTTTAGATCCTTAAACCTTTACACGCACGCAAAGTCCTAAGGGTTAGTAATAACAAAATTTTTTATCCTATATAATAGTAGTGACACTTAAGGACAAAAATGAAGGACTGAATCTTAGAAAATCTAGACTTAGGATGCATGCACACTTTAGGATAGAAACTTATAACATAGAAAATTTAGTGACATTTCACTTTAGAATTAGTAAACATCTTTAAATTAGAATTCAATCAATTAGAAAACTTTAGCCAATAATTGACTTAGGACATTTCAAAACCTCACAGCCTACTGTACACACTTAGATTTGTTTGTTAGGACAACCGACTTTAGTTTTAGGTTAGGCCGGTATTTATTTTCTTACTGCTGTGTGACGAGCTTTTTCTTGATTTTCACTGCATGCTGGTTGTAAAAATATTGGTGTGTTTGATTACTTACTCTTACTACACTCTGTGATGTTGGTTTGATTGACGATTAGATTACCCATAGGCTAGGAGCGATCTGGTTGTTAACAAAATTTTTTGCAGGTGGCCACACTCTTACAGGGCAGTAAAAAGGGGGCTAATTAATTAATAATTATATAAATGCAACAGGTGCTACAGTTGCTTAGCTTCTAAATAAAAAGAGTGTGGCCAAGTGTGGCTGAGTGATTTAATTTAAATGCTTATATATAACTGCTTGGGATGATTTTTGCTTAGGATAACCCTGCAGGTGGTCTAGATTTTTTTTCTTTTTCTGTGAAATGTAATGTAAATGTAAATGTATTAGAAAATTGTCATAAATGTGAAAGTGATTTTGAAAGTGGGATATTACATCCAATTTGAAATCCAAAGAAAGGAGAATATATCTTAAATGATTATTCTCTTTTATTTGGAAAGCCAAATTAGGATGATTCAATATCCAAATAGAAAAGAAAATACCCCTCTTAGGGATGAGTTTCTTTTCATTTGGATATCCAGAACCTGGCGGACTCGAGAAGCTTGTAGAAGAAGAATAGATGAAATGAGAAGATGGAAGAAAGAAGATGAAGAAATGAAGATTCAAGAAAGAATATATTCCATTTCAAAAATCACTTGTGTCATTCTTAGGATTAGAATCCGGGTTTGTTGTCAGTGGTGCCCGGCCATTTTACTTTTCTGTAAATTCTGGGTGTAATATGCACATTGGATATTGGACATTGGACATTATATTTTTGGATTATTTAAATTGATTGTTTATATTGTTTGTGCAGTAGATTTTTTTAGGACCTTGCATGCCGTGTTTTGTTTTAGCCTGGATTCGAAACGGAGAGATTTTTTTCGTAAGAGTATGCTTAAAATTCTTCTACTTGTAATTTTAAATAAAAATTTTTAGGCTCACATAATAACTCTAACGATCTAAGAAGTAATCTCGGGACCGCCGAGAGTCAGCATAAGCATATTAATACTTTCTCTTCATTGTTAGGCACCTCCCCGCCTGTGGGTTTTGGCCGACCACTTGACCTATGAGGGTGCAGTTCTGTCAAGGGGAAGTTGTGCAATCTCTAAGAAAAAACCTATTTTCTAAGCCTAATTTTAAAACTGCTTCATATTCATTTTATGCATTCGAGTCAATTAGCATGCATTGCATTAGATACAAATTAAAAAGAGTCTAAAATATTAATAGCATTTCTATACATTTTTCACCCTACATAAGTAGAGGGGCCAATTAGGGTCTGTCTTAGATGTCGGCCCCCAATTCATTAAAACCTAAACAACATCCCTACCCATCTTTCTTAAGAAACTGAACACATGGTTTTAAAGTGCCTAGGTGGTTAGCTGGCTCCCTAATCCAGGCCGGGGTAAGTCCAGATTTGCACTTCATTAGTTAGGTTCGGGTCGCTACTTTGTAGAACCCAAATTAGATTTAGGTTCTGAGGCAGATTCTTTTTAGATCTTATGTCCTCACCCTCCGGGAATATAAATCCCAAATTTCTAATAAAATGTCAAATTAAATATAAAATTTTCTTCTAAAATGTAAAGCCCAACATAAGATAGATTGATGTTGTCTCTGGGCTTCTAAGAATCTGACACCTTCTACTTTTCATCCTTTGACTTGCTAATAAATGTTCAATATTGAGCTTTCACCTTGGAAAATTCCTACTTCTGTTTCTTGTCTTTTACTTTGTAGTCAAAGGGTATGAAATCACTGCTTTAATCGAGAGTTTTCTTAGGAGCATTCCTCCTAAGATATAATTAACTATAGGGGCTTGCCTCTATAGGGATTTGAGAACCCCAGACTAAAATAAACCTTATTTTATTCGTATAAAACAAGAAAAGAATCTTTGGGAACGTAGATATTTTTAAAACTTCATTTCTAATTTTGAATAGACTTGTAGAATGTTATTATTATCTTTTCAGATAATATAATATTATACTTGTTATATTCAACTTTAGAAATGATGAATTTTATAAAACTCATGCTCGCTTTTGGATATCATGAAAAATGTTATGTTCGTCTTTTAAGATGATATAATATTATTCTTGCCATATCTAAACAAAAGAATGAATAAACTTTTTCAAAAACATATTTCTATCTTTAAACATATTCAATAGGATTTCATGTTCATCTTTTAAGATGATATGTTATTCTTTGAACTAAGTTTGATTATAGAAATATCAATTTTCAAAATCCTATTTTGATATTGAATCCATTGTAGAATATTATGTCGGCCTCTCGAGACTGTACTTTATTCTCAATGCATTATTCAATTACAAAATAGGATAAATCAAAATCTGCGTGGTGAGACACAATTTTTCTTCACCACCCGCATGTAAACGTTTTTATAATCTACTGATTATTGCATGTGGATGCTTATTCAAGAAGGTTATTCTCCACCTTCTCGTGAAATTAATGGTGTTAAAACTTAAATTTCTTTTACTAAATGGACTTTTGATGAACGTGATTTAGCCCAATTAAATGCAAAATGTTTGAACTATTTTTTCTGTGCTTTAAAATCTGAAGATTACATGTGTGTCTCAACTTGCAAAACTGGTAAGGAGATTTGGGATAAATTGTGCATCACCTATGAAGGTACTAATAAAGTTAAACAATCACGATTAAACATTCTCTTGCATGACTACGAACTTTTTTGTATGAAACCTCATGAATCGATTTCTGACATGTACACAAGATTTACTCAGATAGTTACTTCACTGTATGCACTAGGAAAAGAACTTTCGAACTATGAAAAAATAAACAAGATTTTGAGATTCTTGCCTTCGTCTTATGATGCTAAAATCACTGCAATCACTGAATGTAAGGATTTGAACACCTATTCTATTGATAACTTACTTGGCTCACTCATTGCTTACGAGCAAGGGGTGAATCAAAGAAATCTTGATGCAGGTGAGAAAAAAAAGGAGAAAATAATTGCACTGAAGGCACACAAATCGGATTCTGAATCTTCCGGGTCTAAAAGGGATGAAGTTGCCTTCATCACAAGGCAATTCAAAAGCTTTCTAAGGAAAAAACAAAAGCATCATCAAAGTGGGAGAAAAGGTAAGGAAAATAAACATGTTAAAGGATCTTCTGATGTTGTCTGTTTTGAATGCAGGAGACCTGGACATGTGAGAGCCGATTGCCCAACACTTCAAGATAACACAAGCAAGGAAAAGATTTAGCAAAAATCTAAATTTAAGAAGGAAAAGAAGAGAATTCAAAAGGCATTCTGGGCAGAATCTGGTACTGATTCCTCTGAGACTGAACCAGAGGAAGAGACAACGAACCTGTTTGAATAGTTGCTATTTGAATGATTTATATTTGTGCAACTTATGTAGTTTTGATGATTCCAAACATTATTATTCAGATGTATAGTTATCTCCTAACAATTTTAGAAGATTTGCATTTGCTCTTGTGTGTACTAACATTTCAGGAAAATCAGACTCCAGACTACGAAAACTTCAAATCAAATTCAACATGAGATATTTTGTTTATTTAAAGTTTGCCTTTTCTTTGAATTAATTTTGAAAGGGAGTGATTGTAATTGAGTGAATAAAATCTCACACACACAAATAAGGAGATCTTAAAATTCTATACTTATCGTACAGGACGATATTTATCGTACTGGACGATCTGTCAGTTATCTCCTATAGAGCACTTGGAACGAATAGGAACTTGTTTGAAAAATTTTTTCTAAGTCCTATTAGTCTAGGACGAATTTTATTATCGTCCCGGACGATGGGTTCTCTGTAAAATTTTCGTCCAGATGAATTTTATCATCGTACGAGGCGACCAGTCCTCTGGAAAATTTTCGTCCAGACGAAAATAAACATCGTACAGGACGATCGGCTCTCTGGAAAATTTTCGTCCAGACGAACATATTTTCGTCCAAACGATGAACCGACTTAGAACAGTTTTCAGCAGTTTCTAGAACCGACCTTGTAATAACCGTTCGTACTGGACGAACCTAGTTCGTACAGGACGATCAGCTGTACGAAGTCATTTCGTACACATATACAAATTGGGTCGTTTCAGATCGTTTAAGTAAAATCGTCCAGGACGATCTAGGATCGTACAGGACGATCCACTGAGTACATAATTGAAAACTTGCAGTTTTTGGGCTGTTTTTCATGTCTTTTGTATAAATAGTCCAAATTAGACTGTCACCCAATCTTTTTGTCATTTGATCTTCGTGCCTCTTGAGAGAATAGCCAAGGAGAGAGCGGAAGAGAGCATTCAAAGGAGGATTCCTACCACTGGAGCGAGAAGGCTTCACTTGGATTACTAAGGTAAGAGTCTCTACTTGTGAAATTGGATTTCTTCACTCTTTTCCTTCTTCCTTCTAGATTCTTGTGAGAAGATCAGTCAAGGAGATCCGGTTCTCTGCCGACACTTGGAAAGTGTGAACAGACGAAGGGTTCTCTGCCCACACTAGGAGAGGGTAAAAGGACGAAGGTTCTCTGCCTACACTTGGAGAGTGTGAACAGCCGTAGGGTTCTCTACCCACACTAGGAGAGTATAAAAGGATGACGGTTCTCTGCCGACACTTGGAAAGTGTGAACAGACGAAGGGTTCTCTGCCCACACTAGGAGAGTGTAAAAGGACGAAGGTTCTCTGCCTACACTTGGAGACTGTGAACAGCCGTAGGGTTCTCTACCCACACTAGGAGAGTGTAAAAGGACGACGGTTCTCTGCCAGCACTGTGGATTGTGTAAAAGGACAAAGGTTCTCTGCCGCACCGGGTAGTGGTGAAAAGAGGGTTTTGTACAGGCTTCTCCGCCTTGCTGTGGGTGCTAAAGGAGAGTCACTTTGTGGTATTAAGTGCAATACTCAGAGGGTGCCTCTGAGGAGTGGATGTAGGTCTGGTTATAGACCGAACCACTATAAATCTGGTGTCATTTACTTTATTGCTTTTACGTTTCCGCACTTTAAATTTCAGTTTTAACAACTCTGTGGTTGAAAAACATTTTTCTACAAACTTTAAAAGAAAATTTTATTTCGGTTCAACTTTATTATTAAGAGGGTTTAAAATTTTTAAAACTACCAATTCACCCCCTTCTTGGTAGCCGTGGGACATTTACTTAGGCTTAACAACCTAATTACAGAACTCATCAAGTGGTATCAGAGCATTGTTTCAAAATCATAAGTTTGAACTACTTTTTGATTAACGTAGATGGCTACATTTGGAAACCGAAACACACCTGAAGGTTACTCTATCACTAGACCTCCACTGTTTGACAATATTCCTTTTGATTTTTGGAAAACACGCATGTCTACTTTCTTACAGTCACTTGATTATCGCATGTGGATGCTAGTCCAGGAAGGTTACACAAAACCAACTAGATTAGTTGATGGAATTAGGGTAGAAACACCTTATGCAGATTGGACTATAGAAGAACGTGACTTAGCACAATTAAATGCGAAATGTTTAAATAGTTTCTTTTGTGCTTTAAAATCTGAAGACTACATGCGAGTTTCCACTTGTAAAAGCGGAAAAGACATATGGGATAGACTTTGTATTACTTATGAAGGGACAAATGAGGTTAAGCAATCAAGACTCAATATCTTGTTACATGACTACGAATTATTTCACATGAAACCTAATGAATCTATATCTAACATGTACACAAGATTCACTCAAATTGTCACCTCTTTGCATGCACTTGGTAGGGAATTAACAAATGCTGAAATGGTTAATAAGATTCTTCATTGTTTACCTACTGCATATGATGCTAAAATTACTGTAATTACAGAGTCTAAAGATCTGAACATTTATTCAATTGACAATCTTCTTGGTTCACTCATTGCTTACGAGCAAGGAGTAAGTCAAAGAAAGATTGATGCAGATGAACCAAGAAAGGACAAGAATATTGCACTAAATGTGGAAGAGTCAGAAAGTGAACACTCACAACCTGAGGATGAAGATGATATTGCACTGATGACTACACAATTCAGAAGCTTTTTAAAGAGGAAGCAGAAGAGACGCCAGCAATGGAATAGAGGTAAGTATAACAGAAATGGCAAAGTTTCTAATGAAGTGATTTGTTATGAATGCAGGAAACCAGGTCATATAAAGACTGATTATCCAAAACTCAAAGCAACTCCTAGCAAGGAGAAGGTAGAGGAGAAACCAATGGTAAAGAAGGGCAAGAAGAAGTTTTAAAAGGCTTTCTGGGCGGACTCAGCTTCAGACTCATCTGAGACTGAAAAAGAAGAAGAAGTCACCAACCTTTGCTTGATGGCAGATAAATCTGAACAATCAGATCAAGAAGAGGAATACTCTCACACAAGACCTCGTGAGAGTATATGGTACCTGGACAGCGGATGTTCTAAGCACATGACTGGAGATACTGCTCAATTCATAACGCTGGAAGCCAGGAGTGGAGGAAAGGTTACACTTGGAGATAATACCACAAAGAAAGTGGTTGGATCAGGTATGATTGGAAATTTGAAAAACTTTTTCATAGACAATGTTTTATTAGTTGAAGGCTTAAAACATAATTTGCTTAGCATAAGTCAGCTATGTGATAAGAACTATAATGTAAAATTTTTACCTACTAGCTGCATAATTAGCCTAAATGGGAAAATTGTTTTAAATGGAAAAAGGGTGAACAATGTATACATGCTAGATTTAAATTGTATTCAATCTCCTACTGCTTTTTGTTTGAAAACTGTTTCTGATGAATCATGGCTTTGGCATAGGAGACTTTGTCATTCTAGTATGAAAAATCTTAGAAATATTACCCAAAAGAATTTGGTGAGAGGAATACCTAAACTAGACTTTACTAAGGACCATCTGTGTGATGCATGTCAACTAGGAAAACAAGTGAAGTCCTCTTTTAAGTCCAATAAAGATCTTAGGACCAGTAAACCATTAGAAATTCTTCACATGGATCTTTTTGGACCTATAAGCACAGTAAGTCTAGGAGGAAAGGTATATGGATTTGTTATAGTAGATGATTTTTCAAGATTCACCTGGGTTAAATTTCTTTTTCATAAGAGTGAATCATTTGAGGAATTCAGAAATTTTTCAACTTGGATACAAAGAAAACTAGGATGTGAAATAATTTCTATACAAAGTGATCATGGAGGAGAATTTGAAAATGAAAGATTTGAAGATTTCTGTAAAGAAAAGGGGATTGATCACAATTTTTCTGCACCTAGAACTCCTCAACAAAATGGAGTAGTTGAAAGAAAGAACAGAACATTAATAGAAGCCGCCCGAGCAATGTTAGCAGAATACTCACTTCCTAGATATTTTTGGGCTGAGGCGGTTAGCACTGCATGCTATGTTCTGAATAGGGTGAATGTGAGATCAAATTTAAATAAAACACCCTATGAGTTGCTAAAAGGTAGAACACCAAATTTGTCTCATTTGCATGTATTTGGTTGCAAGGTGTTCATACATAATAATGGAAAATCTGCCATAGGAAAATTTGATCCAAAATTAGATGAAGGAATTTTTGTTGGATATTCAAGTGTTGGAAAATCTTATAGAGTATTCAACAAAAGAACTTTAGTCATTGAAGAAACCACACATGTTGTTTTTGATGAAAATGGAAACATGGAAGAGCCAAAAGTTGTTGAAGAAGAAATTGAAGAAAACTCCCAAAAGATTGATAGATTAAATTTGGAAGAAAATATGGAAGAAAATTTAGAAAGAGAAGACCCTTTGCCAAGAGATTTGAGATTTTCTAAAAACCATCCAAAGGAATTGATTATAGGTGAACCAAGTGAGGGTGTTAGAACTAGGCGTGGATTAAACAAGGAAGTCAATCATTCAGCCTTTATTTCAACTATTGAACCCACTAACATTGATCAAGCACTTTCAGATGAATTTTTGATATTGGCCATGCAAGAAGAGTTAAATCAATTTGTAAGAAATAAAGTTTGGGAACTAACTACAAGGCCAAAAGATCAAAGTGTTGTTGGAACCAAGTGGGTGTTCAAAAATAAAATGAATGACTCAGGAGTAGTCATTAGAAATAAGGCTAGATTAGTAGCTAAGGGGTATAATCAAATTGAAGGAATTGATTTTGAGGAAACTTTTGCCCCTGTAGCTAGACTTGAAGCAATTAGGGTTTTACTAGCCTTTGCTTGTTTTAAAGGTTTTAAATTATTTCAAATGGATGTCAAAAGTGCCTTTTTAAATGGGGTAATTGAGGAAGATGTTTTTGTAGAACAACCTCCAGGTTTTGAAAATTCTAAATTTCCAAATCATGTTTTCAAATTAAAAAAGGCATTATATGGATTGAAACAGGCACCTAGGGCTTGGTATGAGAGGTTAAGCACCTTCCTACTTGAAAGATCTTTTGAAAAAGGAAGTGTGGATACAACTCTCTTTTTAAGAAAAATTGGAAAGGATATACTTATTGTTCAAATTTATGTGGATGACATCATCTTTGGATCTTCAAATAAACATCTTTGTGATGATTTTTCTAAAACAATGAGTAGTGAATTTGAAATGAGTCTAATGGGAGATTTAAATTACTTTTTAGGATTTAGCATTAAGCAACTTGAGGAAGGTACTTATCTTAGTCAAACCAAATATATTAAGGATATCCTCAAAAAATATGAAATGGACAATGCTAAACCTGTTAGTACACCAATGAGTTCTTCAGTTTAGTTGGATAAAGACCTTAAGGGAAAATCTGTTGATCAAAAGAAATTTAGAGAGATAATTGGATCTTTACTTTACTTGACTGCTAGCCGACCAGATATTATGTTTAGTGTTTGCTTATGTGCTAGATTTCAATCAGATCCAAAAGAATCACATTTGACAGCAGTAAAAAGGATTTTAAGATATCTACTAGGAACTCAAAACTTAGGAATTTGGTATCCTAAGTTTAGCTCTTCATTTGAAATTATTGGTTACTCAGATTCTGACTTTGCAGGATGTAGAGTGGATAGGAAAAGCACTTCTGGAACATGTCAATTCATTGGAAATTCATTAGTTTCATGGTCTAGTAGAAAACAAAATTCAGTGGCACTATCTACTGCAGAAGCAGAATACATTGCATTAGGAAGTTGTGTGGCACAAGTACTTTGGTTAAAACAACAGTTGATTGACTTAGGATTAACTATAGGCACTATTCCAATTTATTGTGACAATACTAGTGCTATTTGCATTTCCAAAAATCCTATTCAACATTCTAGAACCAAACACATTGATATAATGCATCATTTCATAAGGGATCATGTATCCAAAGGAGAAATTGAACTTATACATGTTTCAACTGAAATCAACTTGCAGACATTTTTACAAAACCATTAGCCTTTGATACCTTCAGTACTTTAAGAACAAGGCTTGGTGTTATTGATTTGAATGCTTAACCAAAATGTCTTTGCAACATTGATACTTGTTGTGTTTTGTTTTGTTTTTGTGATTTTGTGAATTTTGTGTGTTTTTTGAATGAATTGTTTTTGGATTTATGATTTTGTTTTATATTTTCTATTTTTTTTTATGTTTTTGTTAATTTAAAAAAAAAAAATCAAAATTAAATTTTTTTTAGGACATCGTCCAGGACGAAATTGTTTTCGTACGGGACGATGTGTGAAGGAACAGTTTGCGCGAATTTAAACCGTTTTGAGAGCAGTTTTTAATTAGATCGTCTGTACGATATGTAATCGTCCAGGACGAATTTTTTCTCTCTCAAACGTCGGGACGATTGAATGCAGCGGTTGAGTGGATAAGACAATTTTTAATACGAACTTCGTCTGTACGAAATTTTTTCGTCTGTACGAACATGTGTCGGTTCATTGTAGGGGACGGTTTTCAAGAGTCATTAAAACGATTCACTTTTTGATTGTCTGTACAAAATTTTTTCGTCTGTACGATCGGTCAAGTCAAAAAGCCTGTACGAAGGGACGCATCGTAAGTTGTGTTGAATACGAAAAGCCGTTACATTTTGGACGAATTGGATCGTCTGTACGAAATTACTTCGTCCAGACGAACGATAATTTTTCGTCCAGGACGAATATTTTCCTCCAGGACGAACGTATCATTTTTCTTTAAATATGAAGGCTTTCAAACTTGACAATCACACTTTCAAACTTCTTTTTCAATCCCTTTCTACATCAGATCAACAATGGCCTCCTCTAGCAAAAGACAAAAGGTTTTGGTGAGGAAACCAAATAGGAATGCCCCAGACAACTTTCTTTCCAAGGCAAATGAGGAATCTTTTCCTCGTTTTGCATCTGCAAAAATCACTCCGTCTCGCATTCTTATCCAAACAGAGTTGAAATTTTGAGTATTGCACCTCTTCGCCTCAACCCAATTTCAGTTTATTCTTTCTCTCGTCCACTTCTACAATAAGCAAACCTACCACTACTTTTTAGCCAACATGAGTTTCAATTCTGATCACTCTATCATTAGTTCTTTTGTTTTTAAGAAAAAAGTTGAGATCACCAAGCACGACCTTGGTGCATTTTTAAACTTAAGAACTGAAGGATATAGAGCCCACACCCTAATGTCAGAAACCTCCTTCAAATGGTTTCAAATCAATAGGGTAATTAGAGAAAATGCGATTGACAATCATGTTGCTAGAGTCTCCGGTATGACCCAAGATGCCCGAATCATCCAGCATATCCTTAGATCCTCAATTATTCCTAAAGCTGGTGATAGGATTAACATTACTCCTCTCCTTTCTTGTCTAACTTTTTTAATCATGCAAAGACATCCTATTGATGAAGCCCAACTCATCATAGATCATATCTATGGGCTTTCAGAAATAGGACATGCTGATCAGAAGAGGAAGAAGAATATTTCATTAGGGCACTTAATTACTTATATTTTGGAGAAGAAGTACAATATAGTGCATCCTGATGAAGAATATGAAGAGCCAGTTTACTATAACGATGCATCATTCAGATTGCTCTTCCAGGAGGAAAAAGAAAAAGCACATGCTAGTGCTTCAGAAGAAGAAGAAGAAGAAGGAGTGCAAGCTTCTGCTTCTCAATCAGATTACCAGAATCTGATTGAGAGATTTGATAGACTAGAGACTCACATTGATCAAAGATTTGATCAATTTGATGCTCAACTTACGCAGCAGCAACAAGACATTGGTAACATTAAAGATGAAGTTCATGAAATTAATACCAATGTCATGTTGATGGCCTCCTACTTCAATCTCTTTGGCGGCATTCCTCCTCCTCCTCCAGAACAGTAGAATTTTTTTTATGTGTGTCTGTTATTTTTTTTTTTTTTTTTTTGTTTTGTTTTTGTTTGTTTTGTTTTTTATCTTATCTGTGTTATTGTGATTGTTTTTATGTTTTTAAGTTCAATGTATCTTTTTTTTTATGCGTAATCCGTTCCTTTAATTTTAATGAAAGTTTGTTTCTATTAGATTTGTTTTGAAATGTGGTTAATGTTTGTGAATTTCATTAGTATTATTTAATCTACATAGTGCTTAAATTCGATTGTAATTTGTGATTATCTATATTAGAAAATCTAGACTTTCTAAATTTATAATTTGGTTATAACTTGTTGTAATTAGAACTTTTAAATTCATGTCTATTCATTTAGACTACATAAAAGTTAATATTATTATTGCAATTTTGATGTTTTCTTATTTTGTATTTCTATGCTCAAATGATATTTATGCACCTAGAAATATTTGAAATTTTAGATTATAGATTTTGGCAAGAATTGGTCAAATTACTCTTGAAAATTATACAAATATACAAAAATCAAAAGGAATTCGCAAAAATTTGCAAAGTGAAAAAGAGGCACAAAATAATCCCAACCAAAGAAAAATACACAAAAATGTGCTCCAAAACTTTGAAAAGATGCGCAAAGCGCCTCATGAGGTAATTCTCTTCTTTCCAAATTCATTCAATCTCTTAATTCAAATTGATCTTATGTTCATTTATATTATATTGAACTTTGAAATATAGAATTTTTTTTACATCTCTCTTGTAATGATCTTCAATAGTCAAATGTCTAAATTGAATAATGTCTTTAATAAATTCTTCTTACTTACAATGTTATATCATTTCTTAAATTTTATGAATTTCTATGATTCACCTAATATTTTTAGTTTAAAATTGCATACCCTATGTCAAATCACAATTTAGATTAAATTTTAAAAATGAATTTCATATAATTATTTACATTTCTTGTCTTTTTGCTTCTTCACTTTTTGTTGCTGTCAAAAAGGGGGAGAAATTATTGTGTTTGTGTTTTTTATTTTTTTTCTATTCTTGATTTCTGTTTGCAAGTTTTTTGTTTGTGTTAAAAACTTTAAAAAAATAAAACAAAAATATTGTTCTTTAATGCCTCCTTATTTTAATGTCTCATCAATTCAGGGGGAGTTTAGGAGATAGGAAAATTGTTTAACTTGAAACTTTACAAATAATAATTGTTTTGCCATCATCAAAAAGGGGGAGATTGTTTGAATAGTTGCTATTTGAATGATTTATATTTATGCAACTTATGTAGTTTTGATAATTCCAAACATTATTGTTCAGATGTATAGTTATCTCCTAACAATTTTAGAAGATTTGCATTTGCTCTTGTGTGTACTAACATTTCAGGAAAATCAGACTCCAGACTACGAAAACTTCAAATCAAATTCAACATGAGATATTTTGTTTATTTGAAGTTTGCCTTTTCTTTGAATTAATTTTGAAAGGGAGTGATTGTAATTGAGTGAATAACATCTCACACACACAAATAAGGAGATCTTAAAATTCTATACTTATCGTACAGGACGATATTTATCGTACTGGACGATCTGTCAGTTATCTCCTATAGAGCACTTGGAACGAATAGGAACTTGTTTGAAAAATTTTTTCTAAGTCCTATTCGTCCAGGACGAATTTTATTATCGTCCCGGACGATGGGTTCTCAGTAAAATTTTCGTCCAGACGAATTTTATCATCGTACGAGGCGACCAGTCCTCTGGAAAATTTTCGTCCAGACGAAAATAAACATCGTACAGGACGATCGGCTCTCTGGAAAATTTTCGTCCAGACGAACATATTTTCGTCCAAACGATGAACCGACTTAGAACAGTTTTCAGCAGTTTCTAGAACCGACCTTGTAATAACCGTTCGTACTGGACGAACCTAGTTCGTACAGGACGATCAGCTGTACGAAGTCATTTCGTACACATATACAAATTGGGTCGCTTCAGATCATTTAAGTAAAATCGTCCAGGACGATCCAGGATCGTACAGGACGATCCACTGCGTACAGAATTGAAAACTTGCAATTTTTGGGCGGTTTTTCATGTCTTTTGTATAAATAGTCCAAATTAGACTACCACCCAATCTTTTTGTCATTTGATCTTCGTGCCTCTTGAGAGAATAGCCAAGGAGAGAGTGGAAGAGAGCATTTAAAGGAGGATTCCTACCACTGGAGCGAGAAGACTTCACTTGGATTACTAAGGTAAGAGTCTCTACTTGTGAAATTGGATTTCTTCACTCTTTTCCTTCTTCCTTCTAGATTCTTGTGAGAAGATCAGTCAAGGAGATCTGGTTCTCTGCCGACACTTGGAAAGTGTGAACAGACGAAGGGTTCTCTGCCCACACTAGGAGAGTGTAAAAGGACGAAGGTTCTCTGCCTACACTTGGAGAGTGTGAACAGCCGTAGGGTTCTCTACCCACACTAGGAGAGTATAAAAGGACGACGGTTCTCTGCCGACACTTGGAAAGTGTGAACAGACGAAGGGTTCTTTGCCCACACTAGGAGAGTATAAAAGGACGAAGGTTCTCTGCCTACACTTGGAGAGTGTAAACAGCCGTAGGGTTCTCTACCCACACTAGGAGAGTGTAAAAGGACGACGGTTCTCTGCCAGCACTGTGGATTGTGTAATAGGACGAAGGTTCTCTGCCGCACCTGGTAGTGGTGAAAAGAGGGTTTTGTACAGGCTTCTCCGCCTTGCTGTCGGTGCTAAAGGAGAGTCACTTTGTGGTATTAAGTGCAATACTCAGAGGGTGCCTCTGAGGAGTGGATGTAGGTATGGTTATAGACCGAACCACTATAAATCTGGTGTCATTTACTTTATTGCTTTTACGTTTCCGCACTTTAAATTTCAGTTTTAACAACTCTGTGGTTGAAAAACATTTTTCTACAAACTTTAAAAGAAAATTTTATTTCGGTTCAACTTTATTATTAAGAGGGTTTAAAATTTTTAAAATTACTAATTCACCCCCCTCTTGGTAGCCGTGGGACATTTACTTAGGCTTAACAACCTAATTACTGAACTCAACAGAACCTGTGCTTAATAGGAGAAGATCATCTTGAGCAAAGTCATGAGGAAGAGGTATGTAAACCAACCTATGATGAATTGTTTGATATTTGTGAAAAAATCCATGCATCATACAAAAAACTTAAGAAGACACATGCTAGTTTAAAAGTGGAACTTATGAATTTGTAGAAAGAGTATGAAGTCATTCTTAAAGATCATTCAACGATTGATTCTAATCACATGACTCTTCTTGATGAATTTGATGAGTTGAACAAACAACATTCAGAATTAATTGATGAACATAAGGCATTGAAAGTGTCACACACCTCACTTAATTCTGATCTTAAGACATCTAAATAGATTGAGAAAAACTTGAGGATTGATAATGAGGCATTAAAAAGAACTAACTTAAGGATTCAAAATGATTTGGATACAATTAAGAAAAATTGGATGACATCTATTTTTAGTCCTAAGCCAGAATCTAGGAAGAGACATTATAACTAAACCATTTAAGAAACCCTTTTCCTAGAATTAGATGTTTCTCTTGTGGCATGCTAGGACACATCTCACACACTTGCACCGTTCACGGTAGTACACATTGGGTATTGAGACCTAAGATGCATGATTCAAAGCATACCACATCTGCATTGCACTCTACTTTTCCTAAGAAGGGGCCCAAACCTGTTTTGATTCTTAAATATAACTGTTGTTGAGTTTTGCAGGTGTGCTCTCACCAAAGACCTCATGGGAGCATAGGATAACTTGACACAAGGAGGCTCGCAGCTCAAAATTTCTTAAATTCGCTGCTTTATCACTTGCTTGAAATTTTTAGTTTTTGTGTGTCCTTTATTTTATTTTTGTGCTAGTTTTTGTGCTCACTTTGTATTATTTTTAGTTTGCTTTATTTTTATTCTATTTTATGTGTTTTGTTTTTCATATTGTTCTTTAAATTTGGCCTTCCATATGATGAATCTTTTCAAGCTTTTAAATATTGGAGTTTTAGAGATAGGGTTTAGCTTCTTCTAAATTGGTTAAAAGGAGTAATATTGTTGATGTTTTCCCTCATTCTGACTTTTTGTTAGTGATATGATTTTCTTCTCTAAACAAAAATCTAAACTTAGTTTAACCAATGGCTTTTTATTTAAGATATTTTTCTTATCTTGCTACATTAATTTATCTTATGCATAATAGCCAAAATTTTTAGATATCATTCAAGCTTTTGAAATCTTGCCATTGCATTTATCACATGATTTTGATTTTGTGTTGTGGATTATTCTTCCCTATGTTAGAGAGAGAGCCACTATTCTCTAATATTTGGAGGATATACTCACAACTAAGTTTTTTTTAAGGGTATATTAAAGAGTTTCTAGCTTGCAAGAGTTAAAGAGGAAAGAGGCCAATGAAGCCAAATTAAAAAGAAAGCTATATACACAAAAGTGTATCAAAAATCAAAAGATGCTTAAAGAGCTAATCAAAGTGACAAGAGGCATAAAATGAGCCCACTAAATGCAAGCTATCATCTCTTTGTTAAAACTCTTAAAACTTAGAGAACTCATAGATTATGTGATGCTTTCAAAGACTTGATTTCATTTTTTCATGATTGAGAAAAATTACTTTGATTTATTAAATATGAGATATTTTCTTAGTAATAAAGTTTTGAATGGATCTTCTTATCCTATTTTGTTATTCTGAGTTAGGCCTCTGTTTTCCAAAAGAATTTTGTACCCTAAAGGATGTCCGATCTAGGGTTAACAGAATCAGATATTCTACCTTCTTCTGATTGGGATTTGTTAAACTTCTTGATCTCTTGGAATTTTAAAAGTTTAACTTTTGAAAAGAATTCTCATATGATGCCTCCATAAAAAAAAAAAATTTAATTAAAATCCAAAAATATTCGTTGTTTGATTTTCGTTGTGTTTTTGTTTTTATTTTCCTTTACTATGTTTTAACTATTTTTCTTTTGTTTTATTTTTGAGGGTCTTGATCATCACCATTCCTTCCTTGATTTGAATTTCTAGTCACATCGTCCTGGCCGATACTTTTATCGTCCTGGACGATATGACAAATTTTGTTCAAAATCCATCTGCTGACCTTTTTATGTGCTTGCTGCAACTCGTCTTCCTGGACGATACTATATCGTTCTGGACAATTTGATCGAACTCATGGTGATAGTCATGGCCGATAGTATATTTGTCTGGCCGATGCATTTTATGTGCATCGTCTTAGCCGATACACTGAATCGTCCTGGACGATCCACGTGTCAGCACGTTTTAATCTTTAAAAATGGCCCCGGACGATCCATTATTGGACAATCGGCCGGGCCGATCCACTGTTCATCCTAGACGATACAAGTGGCAGTGATTTAAAACATTTTAACTTCGACTGGTATGATCAATTATTGTGCATCGTCCTGGACGATACATCTAATCGGCCTGGACGATCTACTTTTTCATTCTTTTAGTCGTTATTTATTTTTTGACCCTCTTTTTGTGATGACAAAAGGGGGAGTAGGGTGTGGTAGGAAAAAGCTGTTGTAACTTTGATTTTCTAATGAACTTTTTTTTTTTAAATTTCCTACTTGTGTTTGTCATCATCAAAAAAGGAGAGATTGTTGCAAATCTATTTTTCATGGCTTATGTTTTGATGATTGACAAACACTGTTTCTCTTGGACTGCTTGTTGCTTCTATTTTTTCAGGAATCGAAGATCGGACGATTAAGAAGAAGCCAATTCAGGATTGCGTAGGTTTAGGGTTGAGTCAGTCTGTACTTTTGTTTTTCACTTCTTAAGTCTACTTATAATGGTCAAAGAGACTGATGCTATGTAACCCTTCACACACACACTTGAGAGACTTAGAATTTCTGTTTTTACTCATATCAGCCAGGACAATTTTTGGATCGGCCTGGACGATCAGGCTTAAAACAAAAAGCCTAAATAAAGATTCTTAATTAAGGCAGCTGACATTAACAGATCGGCCTGGACGATATGTGTATCGGCCAGGATGATAAGCTCAAAAAAGAAAGAAGTTGCCGCCATAGACAATTAAGGTATAATGTATTTTTAAATTATTGGCCAGGATGATCCTAAGATCGGCCTGGATGATATTCACAAATTATGCCATAATTATTTAGGAAATCAAGGGAGTAATTAAGGATGATTGATACGATCATATCATCCTGGATGATGGCATGATCGGCCGGGATGATCCAGTCAAAAACCTTAAGTTACTTCAGGACGATAAACATCGGCCAGCTCGTATCCAGGGCAATTATCAGGACGATTTTCCTCTGATTTGAACTGATTGGCCAAGATGATCGTGAGATTGGCCTGGACGATCAAGCCAATTTTCAATAATCCTATTTTACATCCAGGGCTATGCTCTGGCCAATCTTCATTGATTTATACTGATCGGCCAGGCCGATGTCCATATCGGCCTGGAAGATATTGTCAGCAACTTGCAATTAATGAGCTCCTTTGAAGCTCTTCTATTTAAGAGCTCTTGTTCAACATTTTTAAAAGACCTTTGGCTACTGCCTTGACCTGAGAAGACCTTGAGGAGAGAAAGAGAGAGAGGGAGAGAGAGAGGATCTTGTGTGGGGGAGCTTGTGAGGGGATTCACAAGGGTTGCTTCTAGGATCGCTCTGCTTGTTCTTTGTCTAGAGTTTCTCGTCCATGGAAGGGTCGGTAGAGGTAAGGAGTTAGCTTTTGGTTATGGTTCTCTGCCAGCTTCAGGAGGAAGCAAAAGGAGGTAGGTTCTCTACCTTACCGGGGTGGTAAAAAAGAGGTTCTTGTGAGGGCTTCTCCGCCTAGCCGTGGGGGCTAAAGAAGAGTCACTTTTTGTAGTGCAATACTTGGAGGGTGCCTCCAAGGAGTGGATGTAGGTCGAGTTGACCAAACCACTATAAATTTCTGTGTTCTTATTTTTGCATCCTCACTTTTAATTCCGCATTTATTTTTGTGGTGATTTTGGTTTGTGATTTTTATTCTTTGTGAAAAGAAAATTTTTTAAAATACCAATTAACCCCCCTCTTGGTTAGCTTGGGTCAGTTCTATAGGGCTTAACATCCCTAACAAACTTTTATCTTTGACCATTACAAGTAGACTCAAGAAGTAAAAAACAAAAGTACAGACTGACTCAACCCTAAACCTACGCAATCCTGAACTGGCTTCGTCTGTTCGTCCGATCTTCTATTCCTAAAAAGTTAGAGGAAACAAGTAGTCCAAGAGAATCAATAGTGTTTGTCAATCATCAAAACACAGGTCATAAAAATAGGTTTGCAACAATCTCCCCCTTTTTGATGATGACAAAACACTACTAAAATAATTAGCAGTAAAGGTTCAGGATCGACACAAAGAACATCATAAACTTCTCCCCTTTTGACATATAAAAAAGGAAGGAACACAAAAGAATAATAGCAAATCACAATTTTTTTTAAACAAGGCATGAAAATGATATAGTATTCCATGTGATTGATTTAAAAACTTGTGAGTTAATGAGTTAACAATCTCATGAATCCATAGAATAGTAGAATATATGATCATGGTTTCCCTTAGCTCAGACATTTTCTTAGGGTAGAATCGTCTTTTGAAATCAATGACCTAACTCAAAGAATTAATTGGATATGAAAAAAAAAGAATCCATCCATCACTTGGCTTAAGAAAAAACTATCTTTATAAAATAATGAACCAAAGTAAATTTGACACAATCGCAAAACAATCGAAATCAAGCCTTTGAGAACCAAAACTTTTATGTTCTAAAAGATTTAAAAAGTGAGAATAGCTTTCTTTTGAGTGGGCTCATTTTATGCCTCTTGTCAATTTGAGTGGTGCTTTGCTCATCTTTTTTATTTTCGATACGCTTTTGTGTATATTTTTCAATTTTGGCGTCTTTGCGCTTCTTTGTTGGCTTCATTGGCCAAATTTTTTTTATTTTTGCAAGCTATATTTTGTTTTATAACCTCTTAAAAAATTGTAGTTGTGAATATATCTTCTCAGATATTAGAGAATATGAGCTCTCTCTCTAACATAAGGAAGAATTACCACAAGCAGAATTAATAATCAAAGACAAGAGTAACGAGGGATCTTGATGTGACAAAAAGACTTTAAATATTATAAATACAAGATAGATTTGCTTAAGCAAGCTTAAGAAAAGATCTCAATTTCATAAATAATCTTTAATTTAAGATAGATTTTTGATTAGAAAAGAAAACTATGCCACTAAAAATAGGTTAGATAAAGAGACACAATCACAAAATATTTTTACCATCTAGGAGATTAGGAGATGAAAAACCACATTGTCTACAAATTTTCAAAAGCAAGAACAAGAAATATAATATCATTTCAGCGATGATTTTGAAGACTAAGAAAAAGAAACAAAAGAAAAATAAAACACTCTAAAAACTAATAAAAAACAAAAGCAAAAGCAAGTAACTAAAAGATCAAGTTTCATGCATTTATGTCAATCACACCCAATCTGGTCCTTAAAGAACTAAAAGTATCTAAGGCCAGTGGTTTAGTAATGATGTCAGCCAATTAATTCTCAGTTGTCACATGGTGTAACTCAATGTCTCCCTTAGTCACATGATCTCTACTGAAGTGATGCCTAATGTTAATATGCTTAGTCCTTGAATATTGGATAGGATTCTTAGAGATGCATATGGCACTTGTGTTGTCACAAAAGATTAAGATGGTGCCTACAGGTAATCCTAAATCCAATACCTGTTGTTTCAACCAAAGGACTTGGGCCACACAACTTCCAAGAGCGATGTACTCAGCTTTAGCAGTGGAAAGAGCAACAGAGTTTTGCTTCCTACTAGACCAAGAAACCAAAGACTGTCCTATGAATTGACATGTTCCTGAAGTGTTCTTCCTATCCACCTTGAATCCTGTAAAATCAGAGTCAGAAAATCTAATAATCTTAAAAGAAGTGATGTGTCTAGGGCACCAAATCCCTAAGCCTTGTGTCCCTAAAAGGTATCTAAAAATTCTCTTAACAGCAGTCAAGTGGGACTCCTTAGGGTCAGCTTGAAATCTAGCACAAAGGCAAACACTAAACATGATATCAGGTCAGCTCGCAGTCAAGTAAAGTAAAGATTCAATCATGCCTCTATACTTCTTCTGATCAACAGACTTACCACTTGGGTCCTTATCTAATAGAGCACTAGAAGTCATGGGAGTGTTAATTGGCTTAGCTTTGTCCATCTCATATTTCTTCAAAATGTCCTTTATGTATTTTGTTTGATTTAGAAAAGTTCCATCCTCCAATTGTTTTATGCTAAACCCCAAAAAGTAGAACAACTCTCCCATCAAACTCATCTCAAACTCTCTACTCATTATTTTAGAAAAATCATCACATAATTTCTTATTAGAAGATCCAAAGAGTATATCATCCACATAAATCTGAACAATGAGTAAATCATCTCCAACTCTCCTAAGAAAAAGGGTGGTGTCTACGTTCCCCTTGACAAACTCCCTCTCTAGTAAGAATGTGCTAAGCCTCTCATACAAAGCTCTTGGTGCCTGTTTTAAACCATACAAAGCCTTTTTTAATTTAAAAACATGATTTGGAAATTGGGAGCTCTCAAAACCTGGAGGTTGTTCTACAAAAATATCTTCTTTTAATTCCCCCATTAAAAAGGCACTCTTGACATCCATTAAAAAAAGATTAAATCCTTTATAACATGCAAAGGCTAATAGCACTCTAATGGTTTCCAATCTAGCTGCAGGGGCAAAAGTCTCCTCAAAGTCTATCCATTCTATTTGATTGTACCTCTTAGCCACCAATCTTGCTTTATTCCTCACCACCACTCCTGAATCATTCACCTTGATCTTAAAGACCCACTTTGTCCCAACTACACTTTGTCCCTTAGGTCTTTCTACAAGCTCCCAAACATCATTCCTAACAAATTGATTCAATTCTTCTTGCATTGCTAAAATCCAAAACTCATCAGTAAGGTCTTGGTTAATGGTGGTGGGTTCACTCATAGAGATAAAGGCAGAGTGGTTCACGTTCTTCCTAAGTTCATGTCTAGTCTTAACTCCACTAGAAAAGTCTCCTAAGATAAAATCCTTAGGGTGACTTGTAGAGTATCTCCAATCTCTAGGAAAAGTGTGTGAAGGTTCACCCCTTTCATCAAAATTTTCTACTCCTTGGGTGACTTCTCCTACTCCTTCATTACTTTGGTGCTTTCTCCCCTTCCCAAAAATTTTTACTCCACTTGTAATCTCTCTAACATCATCATCTTCTACTCCATGTTTCTTAGGATCAGACTCATCAAAAACTACATGGGTTGTCTCTTCCACCATCAAAGTTCTCTTATTAAACACACTAAAAGACTTCCCAACACTAGAATATCCCAAGAATACTCCTTCATCATATTTAGGATCAAATTTTCCCAAGTGAAACTTCCCATTGTTGTGAATGAAAACCTTACAACCAAAGACAGAAGGTGGGAAAGATTGGGTGTCCTACCCTTAAGGATCTCATAGGGTGTCTTCTCTAATTTGGCTCTAACATTCACAATATTCAATACATAACAAGCTGTGTTAACCGCTTCAGCTCAAAAGTATTTTGTAAGTGAATACTCAGCAAGCATGGCTCTAGCAGCTTCCACCAAGGTCCGGTTCTTCCTTTCAGCTACCCCATTCTGCTGAGGGGTCATAGGAGCTGAAATATTGTGGCTAATCCCCTTGTCCTCACAAAAATCTCCAAATCTTTCATTTTCAAACTCTCCCCCATGATCACTATGGATGGTCAAAATCTCACAACCTAGCTATTTCTGAATCCAAGTAGAAAAAGTTTTAAACTCCTCAAAAGACTCATTTTTATGTGAAAGAAATCTAGTCCAAGTGAACCTCGAGTAGTCATCAACAATCACAAAACCATAGACTTTCCCTCCCAGGCTGGCAGTGCTAATGGGTCCATACAAATCCATGTGAAGGACTTCTAAAGGTCTAGAGGTGCTAATGTCTTTAATGGGGTGAAAAGTGGAGTGGACTTGCTTTCCTAGTTGACCGGCATCACAATGGTCATCTTTTGAAAACCTAAGTTTGGGGACACCTCTAATTAGGTCCTTTTGGGCCACTTTCCTAAGGGTTTTCATACTTGCATGACAAAGCCTCCTGTGCCATAACCAAGAATCCTCAATCACAATTTTTAAGCAAAAAGAAGTAGCACATTCAATGTTATTTAAATCAAGCATGTAGACGTTGTTGATCCTCTTTCCCTACAAAATAGTGTTGCTACTTAAACATTAAATGCATGAATTTGCAAAGAATTACACGATGAAGCCTTTTTCATAGAATTGACTGATGCTGAACAAGTTGTGCTTCAATCCATCTACAAGCAAAACATTTTCAATCATAAGGTTCTTGGAATTACCAATTATACCTACGCCTACAACCTTCTTGGTGGTGTTGTCTCCAAGAGTAATCTTGCCTCCAGTCTTGGACTCTAGTACAACAAACTGGCTGGCATCACCAATCATATGTCGAGAGCATCCACTGTCCAGCTACCACATACTCTCACAAGGCCTTTTGTGAGAGCCCTCCTGCAAAATAACCAAATGTTAGATTTAGGAACCCAAGCAGGTTTGGGTTCCTTCTTATGTAGAGAAGAATGCAATGCATGTGTGGTATGTTGTGGATCATGCACCTTAGGTCTCCACACCCAATGTGTACTATGGTGAATCGTGCAAGTGTGTGAGATGTGTCCTAAGGAAGAAACAGAAGCATCATCAAAATTAGAGGATTATAATCATCAGATTTCACTATGCAAAATCTCAGATTTGAATTGCCTTGTATCCTAAATCTCTTTACCAGTTTTGCAAGTGGAGACACGCATGTAATCCTCGGATTTTAAAGCACAAAAAATGCAGTTCAAATATTTTGCATTCAAATGAGCTAAATCTTGTTCATCGAAAGTCCATTCAGTAAAAGCAACTTTAGTTTTAACACCATTAATTTCACGAGAAGGTGGAGAATAACCTTCTTTGATAAGCATCCACATGCGATAATCAGTAGATTGTAAAAATGTTGACATGAGGGTTTTCCAAAAATCAAAAGGTAGGTTATCGAACAGGGGAGGTCGGGCAATAGAATAACCTTCTGTAGTATTACGATTCCCAAGGTTAGCCATGGATCAAATTCAAAAAGTTTTTAAACTTAAATTTTCGAATCTTGCTCTGATACCACTTGAAAGTGCTCAAATGACACTAGAAAGTACTTTGATACCACTTGAAAGTTTGTTAGGGATGTTAAGCCCTATAGAACTGGCCCAAGCTAACCAAGAGGAGGAGGGGGTGAATTGTTATTTTAAAAATTTCTTTTTACAAAGAATAAAAATCACATAAACCAAAATCACACCTCAAAAATAAATGCGGAAATAAAAGTGCGGAAGCAAGAAAATAAGAACACAGAAATTTATAGTGGTTCGGTCAACTCGACCTACGTCCACTCCCCGGAGGTGCCCTCCGGGTATTGCACTACAAACATGACTCTCCTTTAGCCCCCACAGCTAGGCGGAGAAGCCTTTACAAAGCACCTCCATTTTGCCACCCCGGTAAGGCAGAGAACCTACCTCCTTTTGCTTCCTCCTGAAGCTGGCAGAGAACCACAACCAAAAGCTAACTTCTTACCTCTATAGAACCTTCCACGGACGAGAAACTTTATATGAAGAACAAGCAGAGCGATCCTTGAAGCAACCCTTGTGAATCCCCTCATAAGCTCCCCCTCATAAGATCCTCTCTCTCTCCCTCTCTCTCTTTCTCTCCTCAAGGCCCTCTCAGCTCAAGGCAGCAGCCAAAGGTCTTTCAAAACATTGAACAAGAGTTTTTAAATAGAAGAGCTTCAAAGGAGCTCATTAATTGCAAGTTGTCGATAATATCGTCCATGTCGATATGGACATCGGCCTGGCCGATCAGTACAAATCTTTGAAGATCGGCCAGAGCATCGCCCTGAATGCAAACTGGATGATTTAAAATTGGCTTGATCTTCCAGGACGATATTACGATTGTCCCAGCCGATTAGTTCAAATTAGAGGTAAATCATCCAGAGCATCGCCCTGAATACGAGCTAGCTGATATTTATCGTCTTGAAGTAACTTAAGTTTTTTGAATGTATCGTCCTAGCCGATATCCTGTGATCGTCCAGGATGATATGATCGTATCAATCATCCTTAATTACTCCCTTGATTTCCTGATCTATTAAGGCATAATTTGAGAATTTTGTCCAGGCCGATCAATGATCGTCCTGGCCGATAATTTAAAAATACAGTATACCTTAATTGTCTATGGTGGAAACTTCTTTTTATTTTGAACTTATCGTCCTGGCCGACACATATTTTGTCCAGGCCGATATGTTAATGACGGCTGCCTTAATTAAGAATCCTTATTTAGACTTTCTGTTTTAAGCCTGATTGTCCAGGACGATGTAAATATCGTCCTTGCCGATATGAGTAAAAATAGAAATTCTAAGTCTCTCAAGTGTGTGTGTGTAGGGTTACTTAGCATCAGTCTCTTTGACCATTACAAGTAGACATAAGAAGTGAAAAACAAAAGTACAGACTGACTCAACCCTAAACCTAAGCAATCCTGAACTGGCTTCGTCTGTTCGTCCAATCTTCGATTCCTGAAAAGTTAGAGGAAACAAGTAGTCCAAGGGAATCAATTGTGTTTGTCAATCATCAAAACACAAGTCATGAAAATAGGTTTGCAACATAATAGAATTGGGAAACATCTACTTCTCATTGGATTCACCTAACATTGTATTAGATACATAAACGCTATAAATAATCTCACAACTCAGGAATCTAGATTGAGATTATGATTTTTGATGATAGAAAATTTTATTATTCTGTTAATTTTATTTTTTCTCCAAGCATGGATTGGACCATTTCTATTTATTTTTTATTTGTACTAATATTCAGAGAAATCATACTCCAGACTACTGAAGACTTCAAGACATAGTAGATTAAGCTTTCATTTAATAAAGTCTTTAAATCATTATTTTTTATTTTCTTAAGTATGAGAAAGTGTGATTATAATTGGGTAACCATCACACACATAGGGGGAGAGAGTTAAAACTTAAAATATTAAAACTATTCATATTATACGATTTGATGGTTTACGTCTTGAAAATAATTAATCAAATCATGTTCTTGTACCTTTGAACTATTTGTGCTATATGATGCCCATTCGTATGATGACTAATAATATATGAAATTAGGTTTGTACCAGTTTATCCCAAATAAATTCATTTATTTTATTTATTGTTCATTCAATATGATATAAATTCATACAGATTACAGAAAATATACAAAAATGGGTTCATACCAATTCATCCTAAACATATTCATTCATTTTTATATTGTTTATACCGTATGATTCATACATACGACTAACAGAGTAAGAAATTGAGTTTGTCCATGATTGTACTAGATGAAACATGATTTGTATTAACTATTCATAGTATACAATGTATAGTCATACATATGAATGACAGTGTATGAAATAAGGTACATACCATATTGTACTAGACAAATACAATTAGCTTTGAACATTTCATACAGTATAATGTCAGTTCATACAAACGACTGATAGTGTACTAAATTAGGTTCATACCTGGATTTTCTGAACTGATCATACAAATGATCCATGATCATAATGTACGATTTGATGTTGGTTCTTTATAATTTTTAGTTTTTGGATGTTTTTTTCTTATATTTTCTATATAAGAGACCTAAAAATTGACTCTTAATACCTTTGCTATGAATTTCTTTTGAGAGTGTCCATTGAGTGTGAGAGGGAGAGATTGTGAGAGTGAAGTGTGAGAGATCTAGTGAGGGAGAGTTTTGAGGGATTCACAAGGTTGCCCAAAGCGAGGATCTCTTTGTCTTCTTCAAATTTCTCCCCATCTCCTATTAGACTTTTGAGGGATCATTTTCAATATTATGTCAAGATTCTCTACGTTCACCAGGAGGGTGTAGAAGGATGAAGGTATTCTACCTTTACTAGGAGGGTAAAAATGATGAAGGTTCGATTCCTTCACCATGACGGTGAAAAAGGATGAAGGTTATCTTCCTTCCATTCATCCGGTTCAATTGCTTTGAAAAATGACAATAATTCCCTGCCACACCGGGTTGGTGAAAAAAAGTTTGTAAGGGCTTCTCTACCTTGTTGTGGGGGTAAAAGGAGAGTCACTTTGATTTAGTGCAATACATAGAGAATGAGTCTCCAAGGAGTGGACATAGGTTAAGTTTGGACCGAACCAATATAAAATTTAGTGTTTTTATATTCACTTTATTTTTTTGTATTTTTAATTTTTTTGCACTTTAAAGTTTTTTGGTTGAAAAATCATTTGTGATAATTATATCTAAATAATTGTATATTTTAGAATCATTAACTAAATGTTATAGAAATAGTTTTTAAGAATCTAAGAAAATTTTTAAATAACAAATTCACCCCCTCTTGGTTAGCATTGAGATAATTCTATAAGGTTTAATCGCCTATATGAACTTTCAAGTGGTATCAGCTCCTATTTCAAAAATTAAATTTAAGACAACTTTTTTAAAAAAATGATATTGTCTACGTTTGGAAACCAGAACAATCTTAAAGGATATTCTATCACTAGACCACCTTTTTTTGATAACATTCCTTTTAATTTTTGAAAAACTAATATATCTACTTTTCTGTAATCACTTGACTATCACATATAGATATTAATACATGAAGGTTACACTAGACCCACTAGAGTTATTAATAGAATTAGAGTTGAAATACCATTCACTGATTGGACATTAAAAGAAAAAGACTTAGCATAGTTAAATGCCTAATATTTAAATAGATTTTTCTGTCTCTTAAAATCTGAAGATTATATGTGTGTTTGAACTTGTAAATCTAGAAAAGAAATGTGTTAAACTTTGTATAACTTATAAAACTAGAAAAGAAATTTGATATGTAAACGCGTTTTACTCAAATTGTTACTTTATTGCAAGCTTTAGGTAGAGAACTAACTAATTTAGAAAAAGTTAATAAAATCCTATATCATTTATCTACTACTTAAGATGCGAAGATAACTACCATGACTAAGTCTAAAGATTTGGACATATATTCTATTAATAATATTCTTGGATCACTAATTTCTTACGGGATAGGAGTGAATTAAAGATAGATTGATGCAGATGGAAAGCAAAAAGAGAAGAATATAGCTTTAAAAGTGGATGATTCAAAAAGTGATCAATAAATAACTAAGGATGAAGATGATATATAACTAATTACTAGGCAATTCAAAAGTTTCCTTAGATTAAAGAAAAAAAAAAGATGTCAGTATTAGAACAAAGGTAAGTTCAATTTGAATACAAAAGTTTATAATAAAGTCATTTGTGATGAATGTAGAAAGCATGAACATATAAAGACTGATTTCCCAAATCTTAAAGCATGTCCTAGAAAGGAGAAAGTTGAGAAAAAAATTAACATTAGGAAGTGAAATAAAATAATGTAAAGAGATTTCTGGGCTGACTTAGCTTCAAACTCCTAAAAAATAAAAGTAGAAAAGGAAGTTACAAACTTATGCTTAATGGTATATAAACTTGATCATTCAGATCAAGAGGAGGTATGTGACTTATCTTATAATGAATTATTTGAAGTTTCTGAGAAAATACAAAATGCATATAGAAAGTTTAAAAAATTTCATCCTAATCTTAACCTCGAGCATTAAAATGAATATTAAAATATTAGGAAAGATTATGCATCCATAGAGAACAACCACATGTCTTTGTTGGATGAATTTGATGATTTGAATAAGAAGCATGATTCTTTGTAAACATCCTGTACTGAACTTAAAAATAATTTTAAGGTGTTTATGGTTGATTCGGATTAAAGAGGACATGAGTTGAAAGTTTACAATTCAATCATAGAAAGTGCAAACTCATATCTTAAAAAAAAATTTTGAAAGCTTTTATGGAAGATAAGACTCCTCCCATATTTGAATAATTTTACAATTTTGATCAAAAGAATATAATTTTAAAATCTAGGGAAATATATTATAACTCACATAGATTGGGAAAAATTTTTCTTGTAGTAAAATGTTTTTCATGTGGAATGATGGGATGTATTTCCCACACTTTCACTATTTAGTGTAGAACACATTTAATGTGAAGGCCTAAGGTGCATAAATTACATCATGTCAAATATGCATCTAGTTTATCATTATCAAGAGGTAAACCCAAATTTTTTTATGTTCCTGAAACTAACTTTTGATAATTTTTTAGAAACATTCTCATACAAGTCCTTGTGAGTGAATTTGGTACCTAGATAGTCTATGTTTGAAAGATATGACTAAAGATATAACTCAATTCATATCACTGGAGGCCAGGAATGGAGGCAAAGTAATACTGGGAGATAATACCACCAGGAGAATGATAGATACATGTATGAATGGCAATAAAAACAATTTCTTTATTGAAAATGTTTTATAAGTTAAAGGCTTAAAACATAACTTGTTAAGTATTAGTCAGCTTTGTGATAGGGGTTTTAACATTAAAATTTTAACTATAAGCTATATTATAAGCTAAATGGAATTAATGTGTTACAAGAAAATAAGGTAAATAATATTTATATACTTGATTTAAATTATGTTAAATCTTCTAATAGTTTTTGTCTCATAACTATCACTGATGAATCTTGGTTATGGTATAGAAACTTTTGTCAGGAAAGCATGAAATATCTTAGGAAGATTCCCTAGAAAGAATTATTTAGAGGCATACCCAACTTAGACTTCACTAAAGATAACTTGTGTGATAAATATAAATTAAGAAAATAAGTCAAGTCCTCATTTCATTCAATTATGGATCTTAAAACTAGCAAATTATTAGAAGTCATTCACACGCATCATTTTGGACCGGTTAGCACTGTAAGTCTAGGAGGGAAAGTTTTTGTGTATATAATTATTGATGATTATTCAAGATTCACATAGATTAAATTCTTATCACATAAGAGTAAATTATTTGATGAGTTTAAAATTTTTTTTATTTGATTTAGAGGAAGCTACATTATGAAATTCTTAAAATTTAAAGTAATCATGGATGAGAATTTGAAAATAAAAAAGTTAAAGTTTTCTATAAAGAGAAAGGAATAGATCATAACTTTTTAGCTCCTAGGTCCCCTCATCAGAATGGGATTGTTGAAAGGAAGAATAAAACTTTGATAGAAGCTGCTAGAGCCATATTTGTTGAATATTCACTTCCATATTGTTTTGAGTTGAAGCAGTTATTACAACTTGTTATGTTATGAATTGGGTGAATATTAGATCTAAGTTTAACAAGACATCCTATATACTTCTTAAGAGAAGAGTATCCAACCTCTCACATCTATATGTCTTTGGATGTAAGGTGTTTATTCATAATAGTGGTAAAACTCTTTTAGGAAAAATTTGATTTTAAATCTAATGAGGTAATTTTTCTAGGATATTCAAATGTTGATAAATTCTATAGATTTTTTAACAAAATGACTTTGGTGTTTGATGATGTAATATTTCTAGGGGGTCTAAGTTGGAAGAAGAAGTTATTGAAGAAATAACCTAAGAAATTTAAAATACAAATCTTGAAGAAAGGGATAAAATAGAAAATTCATTGCCTATAATATGGAAATATTCTAATAGTCATCCCAAAGAATTTATTTTAGGTGAACCAAGTGAAGATATTAGAACTAGGCATATACTTAGCGAAGAAGTAAATCACTCAGCCTTTATTTCAATGATTGAACCCACTAATATAAATCAAGTACTTTCTAATGAATTTTAGATTTTGGCCATGAAGGAAGAATTGAATCAATTTGTAAGGAATGCTATTTTGGAGTTGATTAAAAAACCTAAAAATCAAAGTGTTGTTGGAACTAAGTAGGTTTTAAAAAATAAGATGAATGATTCAGGTGTAGTGGTTAGAAATAAAGTAATATTTTTGGCCAAGGGGTTTAAAAGAAGTGTGGACATCACTCTCTTCTTAAAAGGAATAGGAGATGAAAAACTCATTGTTCAAATATATGTTTATAATATCTTATTTGGATACACTAATAAAAATATTTGTGATAATTTTTTAAAAGCAATGAGTAGTGAATTTGAAATAAGTTTGATGGGAGACTTGAGTTACTTTCTTGGTTTTAGCATAACATAGAAAGAAGAAGATAGATTTTTGAGTCAGTTAAAATATATTAAGGACACCCTTAAGAAATATAAAATATATAAATCTAAACTAATAAGTACACCAATGAGTTCCTTAGTGTAGTTGACAAGGACTCTAAAGACAAAAATATTGATAAAAAAATTTAGAGGAATAACTAGATTATTACTTTACTTAACTGATACCACACTAGATTTAATATTTAGTGTTTTTCTCCATGCTAGATTTCAAGTTGATCTAAAGGAATCCCTTTTGAAGCTATTAAAGGAATTCTATGATATCTTTTAGGAACTCAAAACTTAGAAATATGGCATCTTGGGCACAACTCTTCTTTTGAAATCATTAGATATTATGATTCAGATTTTGTAGGATGGAGGGTTGAAAAAAAAATGTACTTAAGAAACTTGTTAATTTATTAGAAACTCTTTAGTTTCCTGGTCTAGCAGAAAATTAAATTCAGCAGCCCTTTCTACTAATAAAGTAAAATATATAGCCTTAGGTAGTTATGTGGTACAAGTTCTTTGGTTTAAATAATAACTTTTAGATTTAGGATTTTAAATGTCACTATTCTAATTTTTTGTGATAATAAAAGTTCCATATGCATTTAAAGGAATCATATTAAACACTCTAGAACGAAGCATGTAGATATAAGGCATCACTTCATTAGAGACCATGTCGCTAAAGGAGAAATTGAGCTATATCATGTGGCAACTAAAAATCAACTTACAGATATTTTTATAAAACCTCTTGCATTTGAAATATTTAGCACCGTAAGAACTAGATTGGGTGTTATTGATATTCATGCTTGACAATTGTAATTTTACAAATTGTAATTGTGGTGCATTTCTTTTGTTAATGTTAGTGTTTTATGTTCGTTGTTTGTGATTTATTTTTGTTTGATTTTTATTTCTCTTTTATGGTTTATTTTCTCTTTTATATTGTTTTTTTTCATCTTGGTGTCTCATGGATCATGTTGATCTATTTTCTTAATGAATCATGTTTATAATGTTCAAATCTAATTTTTTTTTCCAATTGTATTGTACGAACTACTATCGTACTGTATAAAATCACTAGATTTTACATGATAATTTTTCTGAGGTGGTAAGATAAAAAAAATTTGATTTTTTAAGACATCATACTGTACGATGATGTTTTAGTACTCTACAAATTAGTTGGTTAGGAATTCCTAGTATAGTTATTTTTAAAAGATTGTCTCTATGAACACCTATTCATTTATACAATTATATTATCAATTTGCTTGTGGATGAACCTAACTGTCAGGTATGATCATTATTTCCTGGGCATCCCGAACGAACACCTATTCGTCTGTATGATGAGATTGGTCAAAAGTCAAATAAAATGACTCCATGGGAATTGCAGTTTATGAAAAGTTGTTTTCTAAAAATAATAGTTTTTTATCATTTTTATTTGGATGTATGAAAATTTTTTCATCATGTACGAAATCATAGTCATATGTATGAACCATATTTTTTACTATATGAATGTGCCCAATTTCCTTAAGTTGGAAGCTATTCTTTGAGTTTTGTTCATAGTCTCTTTCACTTTCAAAGTATCTTACATTCAATCCTCTCTTTCTGGCAAGCACTAGCAATAAATGGGCTCGACGCTCCAAAGGCTCTTCATCTTATTCCAATCAAGTAGATGAAAACTTTCTTTCAAAAGAAAATGAACAGGCCTTCAACATTTTTATTGAGGCAAAATTACACCTTGTCTTCTTATTCAAGAAGAATATAATTTTTTTATAATGCCTCTATTCGATTCTACTAAATTTTCCTTCATTCTCACTCTAATCTATGCATTTCATTATGATACATTATACTATTTTCTTGCTAATATGAGAATAAGAGAAAACAATACCAAAATGTCCTCATTTGTATTTTAAGAATGAGTAAAAAAACACTAAGTAGGACTTAGGCACTTTTTTACATCTTAGAACTAAAGGAGTAAGGGCACACACTATTACTTCATTAATTGATTTTGACTGGTCTACCATAAATCAAACCCCTAGAGGTGTACCTTCAATCTATCACTTATCACATGTATACTCTTTGAACTAAAATGCTAGTATCATCCAACATGTTTTAAGATCATCCATTATTTCTAAAGTTGGTGATCGAATCAACCTCACTCCTTTATTTTCTATTTCCACATATCTTATATTGTCAAACACTCTAATTGATGAAGCTTAGTTAATTCTAGACTACATTAATAATCTTATTGACATTAGACTTCCTACCACTACAAGGAAGACGAATGTAGCTTTAGGACACTTGATTGCTTATATCCTTGAAAGAAATACAATTTGATTCATACTGATCCTCCAAATAATCTTCCAATCTATTTCAATAGTGCTTCCTTTCATACTATTTTTCATCGAGATCAAGGGGATGAGGGAGATGAAATTAGAGAAGGGGAAGCACCAGCTCCTATACCTATACTTGCTCCTGGACCTGAGCATCATTTTTATCTCAAAAATTATCCAATGATTTGATCATCTTGAGTCTCATTTTGATCAATAATTGGATCATATTGAGACTCTCTTAGACCAGTAGGATGCTAGATACAATGAAAATATGTCCTGGGTCAAAGGATAGTTTTATTCAATCAACACTCAAGTAGCTACCATCAATAGCTACTTTACCATGCTCACTCCTCCTCAGCGACCTCCAGATCAAGATCCTCTAGCATTTTTGTTTTTATTTTCTATTCTAGTTGATGTATGCTTTATTTTTTTTAGTTTTTATATGATGGCATTTAGATGTTCGTATTTTGGTATTAGTTGTATCTGTATTGTATGTTTAATGAAATTCTTTTCTTCTGTTGGTATTAATCCTCTTAAAGTGTCTTTAACTTGCCATTGTTCCTATTACTAATGTTGATCTAAGAGGAAATTTTAAAATATTTTGCACTATAACTTAATTTCCTAGCAAAATTGTTTTTCTCTTCTCAAACTTTAAATTAATTTACAAATTAGATTTAGATAAGAAGATTATTTTAATGTTTTAATAGATCTATATCTTGCAGTTATAATTGTTGTAAAATTAGTGAATTTTTTTTCTTTTATTTTCTTATTCAATTGTTTATTTTATTATTAATAATAGGGTTTTGTTTTGTGCATTATTCTTCTTTATATAAGAAAGGTTTTCCTTTTCTTTGGAAGATAAGAACACAAGCTAAGATTTATTGATTTAGAATATGGAAAGTATGAAACGTTAAAAGATGCATAAAGTGTGTGGAATTTGAAAACATGCACAAAATAAGCCCAACCTGAAAGTATGTGCAATGTTCACCAAATTTTAAAATGGGTATAAAATGAGCCCAACATGAAAAAATACACAATGTGTGCCACTCAAATAATTCTTATTGATAAAAAGGAATAAAATGAGCCCTCACTATATTTAGTTCTTTCCTCTATATCTTTCTTTCATAGAAAAATCTTTGCATTAAATGATAATTTCAACTATTAAATTTGAAACTAAAAGATTTCTATTTAATTAATTTTGTGATGATTATTCTATTTAATATGTAATCTTTTTAGAGAAAACATTGAACCCGTTCAACTCTTCTTATCTAAATTGTTCTTTGATTTAAAATTTGAGTCTTTCTTTTTCCCATCAAGACTTTAATATTATCTTTACGAATAATTTAAAATTCTCTTCTTCATCATCTATTAGATTTTTCTATAGTAACTTACTCTTTTAGAGGATTCTTCTTTTTTTTTTTTCTGATGACAAAAGGGAGAGATTTTTATTTGTTATTTAAAGTCTTCTAGTTTGTATTTTTGGTTAACACTACCGTTGCCAGGTCCCAAGTCCTAGATGAGAAACGTGGAGGGTTGCGTTAGGTAGTCTACAGCCAACGTAAAACTTATTGAATAATAATGACATGATTCCTTTAAGAAATTGTATTATTTCTAGGGAGTCCCCTGGAAGCGACGCGTCATATGGCTTGAATACAGTGTCAAGTGTGCAAGGGCCGCTACACCAGTGCCCGGGTGCAGTGTTAGATAGGTAAGGGTTCCCACATCAAGGACGTATGTGGGTAAAGAAGCTAGTCCATGAAACTAAAATTAGGATAGGAACTTAGAATATAGGTTTCCTTACAGGAAAATTAATGGAATTTATAGATATTATGATTCATAGAAAGATAAATATTTTGTGCATTCAAGAAACTAAATGGGTTGGAGAGAACGCTAAGGATATTGATAGTTTAGGATTTAATCTTTGGTATTTGGGTAGGAGTCATACTAGAAATCTTGTTGGTGTTATTATAGATAAAAGTTTGAAGGATAATGTTATAAAAATTAATAGGATTGGAGATAGAATTATAGCTTTAAACATTGTTGTTGATGATAAGATTGTTAATTTAATAAGTGCTTATGCTCCTCAAGCAGGTTTGGATATGAGTTCTAAATTAAAATTTTTGAATTTCTTAGAAGAATTATTAGATACGATATCTCTAGAAGAAAGAGTTTTTATTGGAGGAGATTTAAATGGTCATTTTGGTAGAAAGGTATATGATTTTAAAAACATTCATGGTGGCTATGGCTTTGGAACAACAAATAAAGGTGGCAAGACCATATTAGATTTTTATTTAACTTATGAATTTTGAATTGCTAATACCATTTTTAAGAAAAGGAATGAGCATCTCATCACTTAAAAATGGATATAGTACAAACCAAATTGACTATTTTCTTATAAAAAAATTTGATCATTTAGATTACAAAGATTGTAAAGTTATTCCAAGTGAAAATTTATGTACCCAATATTGATTATTATTTTTGGACTTTAAGATAAAGGGGAAAATAATTAAAAAAATAAAGTAATTCTAGGATTAGATGGGGGCTTTTAAAGAATATTAATAATAATATTTTTGAGAGTAAGATTTTAGATCTTAAGATTTTATCTGTGTATGAGGATGTTAATGTTATGTGAGAAAAAGTGGCTAGTGATATTAAGAATATTGCAAAAGATGTGCTTGGAGTATCAAAGGTAAAAGCTCCTAATAGAAAAAATAGTTTTTGGTGGAATCCAAATGTGCAAGAAAAGATTAAGAATAAGAAGATTTATAAAGATTGGTTTAATTTTAGAAATTCTGGTAATTGGGAAAGATATAAAGAGGCTCATAAGGAATCTAAGAAAGCAACATGCGATGCAAAAACCTTAGCTTTTAGTGATTTATATAATAGATTAGATACTAAGGAGGGATAAAGATATATGTATAAGTTAGCCAAACAAAGAGATAAGAGTAGTAAGGATTTAGTTCAAGTGAAGTGTATTAAGGATGATGATCAAAAAATACTTTTCTTAGAAGATGTTATTCAACAAAGGTGGATGAGATATTTGCTAAACTTTTTAATGAAAATTATTAAAATAAGATTGACTATAGTGACCTTAGCACCCTAAATGATAATAAAGATTCATGTTTTTCTTAGCGTATTAATAATACCGAAGTTAGAGAGGATTTAAAGAAAATGAAGGGTGGAAAAGCTGTTGGACATGATGATATTCCAATAGAGGCGTGGAAATGCTTAGGAAATGAAGGAATTTCTTGGCTTACTAAACTTTTTAATACTATTTTGAAGACTAAAAAGATGCCAGATGAGTGGAGAATGAGTGTGTTAATTCCTATTTTTAAGAATAACGGTGACACACAAGATTGTTCAAATTATAGAGGAATTAAGTTAATGTGTCATACTTTAAAACTATGGGAGCGAGTTATGGAGCATAGGTTGCATCATGATACTAATGTTTCTCAAAATCAATTTGGATTCATGCAGGGTAGGTCAACTATGGAAGCCATATATTTATTAAGAGGTGTGATGGATAAATATAGAGAAAATAAGGAGGATCTATATATGATATTTATTGATTAAGAAAAAGCATATGATAAAGTTCCAAGAGAAGTTCTATGGAGAGTTCTTGATAAGAAAGGCGTTAATAATGCTTATATTCAAATCACTAAAGATATGTATAGAGGAGCTATTACTTGTATTCAAACACAAGGTGGTTTGACTAAGTATTTCCCTATTTCAGTTGGGTTATATCAAGGTTCAGCCTTAAGCCCATATCTTTTTTGCTTTAGTCATGGATGTTCTCACTAGACATTTGCAAGAGGATGTACCTTTGTGTATGCTTTTTGCTGATGATATTCTTCTTGTTGATAATACTAGAGAGGGAGTTGATAGTAAACTTGAATTATGGAGGTCAACATTAGAGACTAAAGGTTTTCACTTGAGTAGATCTAAAATGGATTATATGGAGTGTAATTTTTGTAGTAATAGATATAGTGAGGGGATTGTGACTTTGGGCGATCAAGTCATTAATAAAAGTACACGTTTTAGATCTCTTGGATCTATTGTTCAGAGTGATGGTGAAATATATTGGGATATTATCAGCATAATTCAAGTTGGATGGTTGAAGTGGAGGAATGCATCGGGCTTATTGTGTGATAGAAAAGTACTAATTAAACATAAGGGAAAATTCTATAAGATGGTAGTGAGGCCAACAATGCTTTATGGTACTGAATGTTAGCAATTAAAAGAGAAGCATAATACTAAGTTAAGTGTGGCAGATATGAGGATGCTCAGTTGGATGAGTGGCTTTACACTTAGAGATAGGATACAAAATGAGCATATATGTGAAAAGATTGGAGTTGCTCCAGTAGAAGATAAGATTAGAGAGAGTCTACTTAGATGGTTTGGTCACATAAAATGATGATTTTCTAATAACCCTATTTTAAGATTTATTAGATTTGACTTATATTAAGAAAGGTAGATGTAGACCTAAAAAGATGTGGTTATAAAATATTATAAATGACCTTTCTTTATTAGATTTAAATGATAATTTGACTATTCACTTGACACAATAGTGAATAAAGATTCATGTAGCTGACCCCACATAGTGGGATAAGGCTTATTGTTGTTGTTGTTGTTTGTATTTTTCATTTTGTATTTATTTTTATTTGAAATTTGTTTTTAATTTATGTTCTATGACAAAATTCTCTCAAGGGGAGGTTGTTTATGGTTTTGGTTTTATTGTGATTTGTGTCATACTAATTTATTTTGTATTTATTTATAAAAGTCAAAATTAAAAAGAGGGACAAAAATTTATTGTTTCCCATGATTTTTATTTTTAATTCATTGATGGGGAGTTTAGCAGAAAAGAACTTTTTTTTTGTAATTCAAATAATAATTATTTTTTCCATCATAAAAAAAGTGAGAGATTGTTGCAATTCAGGAATCTAGATTAAGATTAAAATTTTTAATGATATTAAAATATTATTATTCTGTTAATTTAATTATTACTCCAAGCATGTATTGGACATTTTCTATTTATTTTTTGTGTACAAACATTTCAAAGAAATCATAATCCAGACTACTTAAGACTTTAAGATAAAGTAGATTAGGATTTCATGTAATAAATTCTATAAATTTTTTATTTTTTATTTTTTTGAGTCTAATAGAGTTTGATTGTCATTAGGTAACCGTGTAGACACATACAGTGGGAGAAAGTTAAAGCTTAAAATATTAAAACTATTTATAATGTATGATATCTAATCATATAATATGATTTGATAGTATACCTCTTAAATATAGTTAATCAAATCATGTTCTTATACTTTTGAACTGTTCATAATTTATGATGCCCATTCGTATAGACGACTGATTGTGTACAAAGTCGGGTCATACTAGTTCATAACAAATGAATTCATTCATTTTTGTACTATTCATTGAGTACAGTATGAATTAGTACAGACGACTAACAATATATGAAATCAAGTTCGTGCTAGTTCATCCCAAAAAAAAAATTTTATTTTGTACTTTTTTTTTGAAGAAATGCAAAAATTGCATTAAAATGAAAGAAATAACAACCTAATACAAACTAGAAAGAAGAAATTAATGGTTCTTTGATCCAAAAGAAAAAATGAACCTTATTGAAAGCATATTTATTTAAAATAAACTTATTATCTTTGAAATGAAACCCATTGTTTCCCATTTTAAAACTGTTGATATGCAGGGGATACTAAAATATTAAATAACTCGAGGGTTGGTTAGTATTCTAGAGTTCCCATCCGGTTAAAATATAGGATCTAGTAATGATCTCATAAGCAATTATAATAAATTTAAAAAACAAATAAAAAACAAAAAGAAAAAAGAAGCTACAAAAGATAAATAAAAAGAAATTCCAAATTATCAAATAACTGATAGAGTACAAATATTGTACTATTCATAATGTATTATATGAATTAATACAAATAACTAATAAAGTACACAATTGGGTTCATCCATTATCATACCAGATGACATATGATTTGTATTAACTATTTATACTGTATGATGTAAAGTCATCGGATGACTGGTAGTGTATCAAATAAGGTTTGAACCATATCATACCATATGAACACATTAAGTTTTGAATTATTTGTATAGTATAATATCAATTCAAACAGATGACTTACAATGTACAAAATTAGGTTCATACATGATGTACCTTTGAACTTTTTGTATAAACGATCCAAAATCATGCTGTATAATCTGAAGTCAGTTCACTTATTATTTTCAATTTTTGGATGTTTTTTTCTTGTGTGTTTTATATAAGATGTCCTAAGTAATTGACTCTAAATACCTTTACTATGAATTTATCTTGAGAGTTTCCATTGAGTGTGAGTGTTTGGGAGAGATTATGAGAGTGATGTGGAGAGATTATGAGAGTGATGTATAAGAGATCTAGTGAGGGGGATTTGTGAGGGATTCACAAAGTTTCCTTAAGCTAGGATCTCTTTATCTTCTTAAAAATTTTTTCCATTTCCTCTAGGGGCTTTTGAGGGAAGATTTTCAACATTATGTCAATGTTCACTTCCTTCAGGAGGAGGGTGAAAAAGGATGAAGGTACTATGCCTTCAACAGGAGGGTGAAAGAGGATGAACGTTCTCTACCTTCACCAGGAGGGGGAAAAAGGATGAAGGTTTTTTGCCTTCACCAGGAGGGTAAAAATGATGATGGTTCTCTGCCATAGCGAGTTGGTAGAGGAGAAATTGTAATGGCTTCTATGCTTAGCTGTGGAGGTAAAATGAAAGTCACTTTGATTTAGAGCAATACCTGAAGAAGGAGTCTGCAGGGAGTGGACGTTGGTCAAGTTTGGACCAAACTACTATAAAATTTAGTGTTTTCTATTCACCTTAATTTTTCTAAATTTTTATTTTCCTCTCTTTAATGTTTTGTGTTTAAAAAATCTTTTGTGATAATCATATCTAAACAACTGCATATTTTAGAATTACTAATAAATTTTTTTAGGAATGGTTTTAAAAAATCTAAGAAAATGTTTAAGTAACCAATTCACCCCACTCTTAGTTAGCCTTGGGACAGTTCTATAAGGTCTAACAAACTACATGAACTTTCAAATAAGAGAGAGATGATCTAGACCAATAAGAGTGGAAGCCCTAATAATGTACATTAAAGAGGAAAAAAATTAGTTTCCCTACGTTGATTGGGTGATCCACTTAAATTTTATAGTTTTAAACAGCTCTCTCTTTATTCACTTCATTAATATTCTTAATTAGCAAAACATTAGCGGATATAAAATAGTGTTAACCTTTGGATAACTAGGTCAAATAAGATGCAAGAAAACTTATTGCCATGCCATCTTTATCTTTCCAAAATACCCCACTCCTAAGTCTATAAAGTACTCTCAACAACTTCTAAAGACCAATTAGTTAAAGGTTAAATGGATAATAATAATCGAATTACATGTCCCTAAGATTTTAAATACAATTTATGCTTTAGGGATAAAAAAGGAACCCACTTTCCTCTCCCAGAATATTTATTATTTTTGGGTTCTTTGGCATTGGCAAAAAACAATTTGCTTGTTATGTTTAAAACACATGAATTGGGATCTTCACACATTGTTTCCCAATCCCTATTCACTATAATTTTCATCATAGCTCCACTAGGATTTAAAAAACCCCACTTAAGTATCAATTTTTTTATCATAAATATTTTAACATATCTCTCGTTTACTTTGGAAAAAATGAATATCCTCCAATCAAATGTGGAAGCTTATCTCTTATTGCTTTCCTAAACCTTAGGATCTATTTAGAAAGTTTTTGAGGAGAAAAAGTAAGGAACTCAAGTAATGAAAAAAGAAAATCACACTTATTCTTAGTAAAATCAAATAAGATAGCCCATCCTATTTATAGGCTTGACAAGAATTACATCACTATGAACAATATGCTTGAAAAAGAAATTATGAAATGGTCAAATTAATAGAATGTTGTGGCATGATAAAACACATGGCACTAAGATCGAAGCATGGGAAAAATGAAGTGCCAAATTTTTTCCCAAATAAAAACCATGGTGTTAGATATGTACGAGCATTACGGTGATGGGAAAAGACTATCATCTTGGCTCTATAACTACTAATTAAACATACAATAACATTGACTACAATGTCTTAGTATTATAGAAATAAATGATTTTTACACTACGGTGCTACTTGGATAAGCTTCGGAGTGCTGTGACGTGTGAGGTAGCATTGTAATTCTTAAATATAAATCAGTGCAGCATTATATTAAACCATTTTTGTGAGACTTTAGTGTAGTTCTGGCCAATTTAGATGTTACAATACTTGTCAAGAAAATGTCGTGGCACTTTAAGATCAGACGCTATAGCATTAGATCAATTTTATAAAACATAAAAGTTCTTAAAAAATATTAGATTTGATAGTTTAAGTCACAACGATTCTCAGTAACTCACAAATAACATATTCACAACTAGAAAGAAAATAAAAAAGAAATACAAAAAAAAAACATAAAAACTTGAACAATAAAATTATGACTTAATGTCAACAAATTTTGGTTATCTCCCACGAAAGACTAAGTTTATAGTCTTTAGCTGTACTTGCCCAAAATTTTATTTTAGCTGGGTGGTATCACTACTACTACTCAAATTCTTCTAGATATTACCTTTTTCTTTTTCATTTGGATTAACTTTAGTAGTAGTACTTGGTAAGGTGTTATGAGGCATACTATAATTGGACATTGCAACTGTCCCAATTAATTTTTCTATTTTTTTATAGAAGTTGATTGATTATGTACATAGTTTCCCATATGAATAACTTAGTTCTCCAAAGGAATTTTTCCATCTCTAAACTAATTATTTTGATTAAAGTCTATTAACCTCATTTTTTAATTTGGTCATTATCCTTATATCAACCAATAATTTCTATTCATCAATCATTTCATACTTCAAACCCTAAATAAAACCTTGTGACTTGATTTGGCATAGTACCTTTATCATTGACACTTAACTCATCACCTGACAATCACCCTTGAATATCATTTGAACATATTATTTACTACTTGATAATCACCAAATAATTATCAGTGATATAATTTTTACAAAGATAAAATTCCTCCAATTATTGACCTTTATTGATCAATTTAAAACCCAAATCTCAATCAAACATTAAAATTATCAGTTAACAATCCTAGTGATAATAACATGATCACCTATTCAATCACTCATGATCATCAGTGATTGTTAATGATCTGAGTAATTCAAACACTAAATCCTCCTAAATCATTAGCTAAACCAAAATCTAAATCCATTTTTGGCCACTCTCCTATGTTAATTAGCCTCAATACTAGGCATATGAGTTCTTTGCCTCTATTTAGATTTCAAAACATATGGTTTCTTCATGATTCTTTTCTTGCTTTGGTTCAAAAAAATTGGCATGCTCCCTTACATCCGAATAACTCTATCTTTGGTATGAAGAGACTTTGGTTTAAATTGAAAAGACTTAAGCAAATTATCAATTGGTGGAATCATAATGTTTTTGAAAATAATTTCACCAATATCTTGAATGCTGAAAATAAAGTGAACACTATTGAGCTTAGCTATCAATTATTTCCTTCTGATGAGAATTTTAGTTTGTTGTGGAATGCTAAGGATTGTCTCTTTAAATTACAAGCTCAGGAGGAAGTCTTGGAAATAAGAAGCCATTGTGAAGCACCTTCTTGAAGGTAATAATAACACCAAATATTTTCATTTGTTGGTTAAGAGAAAACATGCAAAAAATTCTATTGATAAAATTAATCGTGATGATTGCTCTGTTACTGAGGATGTTGAGGAAATTGCTAATTTTGCTGTTCAAAATTTTCAAAACCATCTCAATAAGGATTTTACTCCTAGCCTTATTGATAACCCCTCTATTATCCCTAATCTCATCTGTCAGGATGATATGAGTTCCTCTTTAAACCCCCTGCTTTAGAGTAAATTAAAGAGAATGTTCATAACATGAATGATGACTCTATGGTTATGCAGGATGGTTTTACCAATAAGTTTTTCCAAAAAGTTTTGCATATTGTTAATAATGATCTTTATTCTGTTGTTATGGATTTTTTTGCTGGTCACACTTTTCCTAAAATATTTACTTCTACTTTTATTATTCTCATCCCAAAAAGCAACTCTGTTAGTAATTCGAATGACTTAAGACCTATTTGTCTCTACACCTTTTTTAATAAGTTGATCTCTAAAATTCTAATGAGTTGGTTAACTTTTATTCTTCCTAAAATTATCTCTCCTTCTTAAATGGGTTTTTTTAAGGGGGGGGGGGTGGGCGGGGGTTGGGGCTATTACTAATAATATTCTTTTGGCCTAAGAATATTTTCATGACCTGGATGTTTGGGTGAGAGGAGGAAACATTATCTTAAAACTTTATATTTCAAAGGCTTATGACAATATTGATTGGAACTTTCTTTATAATATTTTGCATTTATTTGGTTTTAATTCAGTTTTTATCATTCTTATTAGAAACTGCATTATAGGATCCTTTTTTTTCTATTATTATTAATTGAAAAAGCACTAGTTTTTTTAAATCCTCTCATGGCTTAAGATAGTGATCCTATCTCCCCTGCCCTTTCCATTATTGCTGCTGAGTATTTATCTAGAGGCCTTGCCAACTACTTTGAGAATCACCCTAGCATCTACTTTAGAATCTTAGGTGGTTTTCTTATTTCTCGTTTATGTTTTATTGATGATTTTATTTTTTTATGAATGTTTATTTAAATAAGATTAATAGACTTATGTATTTCTTTCAAAAATTTGAAATTTTTAGTAAGCTCTCTTTGAACAAGCACTAGTGTTGTTTTATTTGCTCGAATAAAGTGCCTAATGACTATATTTTGGCTTTCAAAGTTCTGACTGGTTTTGTGCAAGGTCACTTTCTTATTATTATTATTATTATTTTATAATTACAAAAATGCATTAAAATAATGAACTAATTACAAGCTAAAGAAAAGGCTCATATTCCTTCTTTAACAAACTAGATAAAGAATGAATGTTAGTAAAAAAAAGAACTATCAAAAAAGAAATTATCCTCTAAAGACACTAACACAAAGATCGGCTACCTTATTACAATCTTTATGAACATGGTGGAAGATCACCTTATTAAAATAATTTAAGAGAAATAAATCCTCAAACTACAACTTAATGATGTTGTAGTTATCAACTTCAATTATTACTCCTTTGCTATTTATCATCCAACATTGTATGAATTTTCTTATAGCCAAAATAGCCACCATCTAAAGTTGTGCCACATACTAATTCATTCTTTTTTCCCCAAAAGCAAGTAATAACCTTCCTTTGTGATCTCTAAATATACCTCCAATTCAAGTAAGGTTTGAGTTTAAAAGAGATGCATCTACGTTGATTTTGATCCAACTTTGTTGTGGAGGGTGTCAAATATTTTGCCACTCCCTAAGGAGATTAACACCTTAGCTATCTAGTATTGCATTAGAATGTATCATGGCTGTAGATAACACATTTGCTCCATTAACTGATCTCGGAAGAGTAGACTTACTGTGAACCATTTCATTTCTATATTTCAAAGATAAATATATTGTAGTACAATACATATTGACCGTATTTGAAGAAGAATCTGAAATACTTTTTAGTTCTCTCAAAGTTTCTTCCAATGATTGAAATGTAGGAATGTTAAATCCCTACTCTTGCAACTTTAAAAAGATTTCCATCAAATATTTAGAATGGACTGCAATATGATCAAAATTCTCTACTTCTTGACACCCTTTTGCACATAAATCATTGTTGATTAGTTTCTTGTATTTAAGAAACTAATTTGTAGGAATTGCGAACTTACTCATTCTCCACCAAAATAGATCCACCTACGGATTCAATTTAATTTTTCTTAGCCAATTTGAAGATCCAAAATCTCCTATCATAAAACCACAGTTTAATGATTCTTCAAAAGAAAGAACAGTAATAGTTCTACCTGTATGATGATATATCACTTCCATATCATCAACTTCAGCAGTGTATATGATAGGATTTTGCAAGATTAGTGAAATAAGATCCTTATGAAAGAATCGTTGAAGTTCCTCCACATCCCATCTACCATTCGTTGAAATGCATTGATGGAGCATTACATCTTCCAATCCCACACAATCAGCAAATGTTGGCCAAGAACCCAAACATTTATCTAACACCCATATGTCTTTTAAAACATTAATTTTCCTTCCATTCACCACTTTCCATATTAACAATTATTTTATAAATTTACCGGCATCTACTAGTATTTTCCAAGCCATAGAAACTACTTTCTTGCTATCAACATTGAAAACATTATCACCATACTAAGCAATAATGTTTCTATGGAGTAAAGTATCTAGATTTTGAATAAAATGCCAAGCCAATCTTGATCTAAGAGGGCCAGCTCTAAGAATAGCTGAATGAAAATTCAATCCTCCAGCAGATCTCGGTTTACATAACTCCTCCCAAGATATATAATGCAGTCCTCTTTTTCCATTACTTTTATGCCAAATAAAATCTTTGCAACATTTGTTTACTTCATAAAGAATTTTCTTTGGAACCAAAGAATGTGTTAATAGAAAATCTGGTAGTGATAAAAGAGAAGACATAACAATAGTTATCTTACCAGCCATAGAAAGAATTTTGCTTCCCCAGGAATTTAGTTATTTGCAAAACATAATCCAACAAACAATGAAAATAAGATTTTGTCAATCTTCTCAGAACCATTTTAACACCCAAATAGTGTAGTTTTTTGACCACTTTGAAACCCAAAATATGCATAACTTGATTCTTACTTGAACGGTTGGTAGAATTATTAAATAAGATTTGGAATTTTGATTTGTTCACCTTCAACACCGTTCATGAACAAAATTCAGCAAAAAATTAAGACATCATTGGCATATAAAAGATGTGTAACCTTTTGAGCTCTTGGTAAAATATGAATTCCCAACTCGTATCATCTTTATTCAATTGCATTTGATAATAATTAAGAACACATGATGACTAAATAAGGATATAGTGGGCATCCTTGACGAAACCCATTTTCTGCCTTAATTCAATTAGAAACTTTCCCATTTAACATAAAAGAAAATATGACATCCCTAACAAAATCCATTATTAGCATAGAAATCTGCAAAGGTAATCCAAACAATTTTAAGACTTGATTCAAAGTAGCCCAACCCATAATATCATAAGCTTGCTCCATGTCTAGTTTGACTGCCATCATGCCTTTCTTATTTTTTGAAATTCTAAATTTGCTGAAGACCTCATGAGCAAACAAACAATGGTCCGACATCGATCTCCCCGGAATGATGCTACTTCTTCTTCAGAAATAATTTTTGTGATGCATCTTTCCAATCTATTCATGATCATAGTTTCCACCAACTTATAAGTAGTTTGACACAAACGTATAGGTCTATAGTTAGCTGAAACAATAGGATTTTTCATCTTGATGACTAATACAATCATTGTATCTTTCCACTCACCATGCATCAAACCCAATTTGAAAAAGTTGTGATTTGCTTTCCACATTTTAACTTCCATAATCTTCTAATAAAATTTATAAAATGATGTAGTAAAACCCTAAAAACCGGGAAATTTTTTATTACCTTGTTGAAAGACAACGTTAGTTAACTCCTCCTTACTAAATTCTTCATTCATAGAATAAACTTCTGATTGAGAAATTTTTTGGATTTCAGCAAATGATGGCCAACCCGTCAGCTTGCATTCTCTAGCCTTCCATTTTTTCACAAAAAAAAACTCATGCAAAACTGCCTCAATGTGCTCAAAGTCCTCCAAGATATTATTATTTTCATCTTTGATTTGTCTTATAAGATCATCATTTTTATTTTGCTGAAGCAAAGTTATGGAAAAAATTGGAATTAGTGACACCATCTTCATGCCATCTAGCTTTAGCTCTTTGGTTCCACCAAGAAGATAACCTCCCTAAAGTTTTATTGAGCTCATGTACTTTACTTCTAAGCAATTTCAGCTTCTCCACCATAAGGCCATCTTTTGTAGATTTCTCCAATTGTAGTTCCAACATTTCTTTCTTCAAATTTTCCTTCAGTAAATTCAGATTTCTACATTTATTATTATTCAAAAAGAATACAGAGTTCAATGTTCTTCTAAACTTCTTTTGTAAGACTTCTGCATGACTTCCAAAATATGTTTTCTTCTATTAATTTAAGACAATATTCCATGATGCAGGATATGATTTCCATGTATCTTCAAATCTGATAATATTAGATTGTTTATATTGAGGCTCAAACAAATTGAAGGTAATAGGACTGTGGTCCGATGCCACACTTGGTAGATGTCGAACCTTTGCCATAGGAGCCTTTTGTAATTCTATAGAGTTCAACAAGCATCTATCTAACCTCTCCAAGATTCTTGTGTCACCTTCTTTGTTGTTGCACCAAGTGAATCTTGGTCCAACAAAACTTATATAATGGAAATCAATGTTTATCATAAAAAGTTTCATCTCCTTAGGTCCCTTAGAAAAAAGGAACCTCTTTCCCCCTCTCTTGTCATGTTTAGATAAGATACAATTAAAATCAACTCCAATGATTTAAGGTATATTACACGACAAATACTTTTCAAGCATTTCCCACATATTTCTTCTTACATGAAAATCTTTGTTACCATAAATCATTGCCACAATCCAAGTACTTGATGAAGGGCTATTAAGAATCACAATGACTACTTGAGAAGAATGTTAAACTACCTCAAAGGAAACAACATTCTTATTCCATAAAACCAGAAAACCACTCGAGGTTCCCTCAGTAGGATGATGAAAAAAATCATCACTTCCAATAAGAAAATGAATATCCCTTCTATCAATGATAGATATCTTAGTCTCAGTAAGACCAATAAAAAACCCATCATTATCCTTCAAAATCTCTCTAAGTTATAGAGAGGTCCCTTTTCCTAGCCTCCCTACAATTCCAAAAAATAAAGGAATACATTAATTACTAATAGGGGAAGAGTCCTCACCTATCTTGCCACACTTCACTTCCCCTCTCCTTCTTCTATGAGCATCTTTAACAAGGCCCAATGATTTCAATTATTTTGCCAATTTGTTTTTACATGAATTTTTCATTAAAGGCTCAAAATCTGTTTGATTTCTTTTAAAAAATAATTTTTGAGAAGTACTGGGTTGATTTTCCACTGAACCATATATAACTTCATTAGCATCTTCAGTTCTGTTTATAGCTTCTACTTCAGTAACTTCAATTACTTCTCTTTCTTCATGCTCATCAGCCAAAATGTTATATTTGTTTTTAACACAAATAGCATTAAGAGCTTTGGGTTCTTGCAAAACCAATGTTTTACCAAATTCGTCATTGTCATGTTGCTTTTCAGAGAGATCCTGCACCTTTTTTAAACTTTCAATTTCTATTTGAATCTCCTGCAGTTTTTTATTTTGATTCTAAACAATAGTACTAATTGGTTGATATTCCTATTTTTTTGCACCATTGTTCCTACATTATTCTTGAAATTTTTTAATCTTTTATTCCTAAATTTTAAATGTATTCAGGGGCCATATTCATTTTCCTCTTATAGCTTTGGAATATCTTTAGCAAGATTAATTTCATCCATCTTCATTTCATTTGTTATAACAGCATACTTCTCCTTATTATTCATAGCTTTGACTTCAGGGCAAAGAGACTTATTATGTCCAACTCAACCACAATGGTAGCAAATTGAAGTCATCTTCTCATATTCAACATTTTGAAATGATCTTCCTTGAAGTCCTTCTATCCAAAATCCCTTTGGTAATTTATTTTCAAGATTAATTTGGACACATACTAGTGCAAATTCTCTTTTTCCCCATTTAAAAGAATTTCCATTAAGATACATTAGAACTTCAATCATTGAAGCAATTCTATAGATATTCTCTTCATCCCAACAATTCACCGGTAAGAAAGGAAATCAAATCTAGACTGACAAAGTGAGATCTTTTAATGATTCTACAAAAAATGAGGTAGACCACTTATCCTTGCCAATAATATGATTTCCAAAATACCAAGGTCCACCACTTAAAACGTCCTCCATTGATTCAGAGCTTTTGAAAGAGCATAGTATTCAATCAAGTCCAAGTGTTGTTAAATGAAAATTTCCAAACTTACCCCATTTCCTTCAGAGTTCCACGCTACATCCAAAAAATGTGAATATCATTCCCTAGCACTTTGATCATAAGAGAATTCTTTAGGATTTAAGAATTGGCAAGCTCCAAATGAAAATTTAATTTTACCACAATTCCATCCTCAGTCATTTGAGTTGATTCCATGTTATAATTCAGTTTGATATGTTGTGTCTTCTTCCAAGCAGAAATAAAGCTGTATTTTGGTGTTGGATCTTTATTTCTCTCGACAACTATCTCATTAACATCAACATCATTTTCATATTTAATCAATAAATTCTAGCTAATCTGATTCTGATCATCATCTTCATGAATCTCCATGAACTTGTTAACCTTCAAAATCAAACCTGAAGAAGAAGAAGCATCTTTACCTATACTCTGAAAAGAGTCAGGTTTTGATTTTGGAATGACTGCCATATCTTTTTAAATTTTTATTAAACTTTTTCCTTTGCCTTCTACAATAGTTTCTTGGCACAACGGACGTCTAAATCCTTCTTTGATCACCAAATTTTTCTGAGGTCTTACAGAAATTTAATCGACAAAATAAATTCTCACCTTGTCATTTTTTTTTTGAAAATTTGATTTGACAGACAAACTTGAATTGGAAGCAGAGTGTTGATAGTCACCAGCAAGAAGTTGCCAACAGTTCACCGATTACTTATGTTGCCAACAGTCAGGTATGCCAACAGTCAAAAATTCAAAAACAACAATGATGGGTTTTCTCTCACTAGAAACCAAGACCTTCTCTCACTAAAAAAAATCTAAAATGTCACTTTCTTATTAAGTACCTTGGGGTTCCTCTTTTTAAAGGTAGACGAAAAATGTTTCTTTTTGATGATTTAATTACTTCAATACAGAACAAGCTTTATGTCCTTGGATTCTAATTTTCTTTATTTTGGAGGTAGATTAATTCTCATTATAAGTGTTATTTTCTCTCTTTATATTTATATTTTCCAAACTCTTCAACCTACTCATGCTATTTGCAACATATTTGATAACTTTTTAATAAATATTTTTGGAAAGGGGCTATTAGAAATTCTAAAATTATCTAGTCTTCTTGGGAGAAGAGTTTTGGTGGGTTCAATGAGGGTGCCTTGGGGTATAAGAGTATGTATACTTTGGCCTATGCTTTTTCTTTCAAGTTGTGGTACAACTTTTATCCTAAAGTGAGCCTCTAGGCTATTTATATTTGTTAAGTATTGTGTGGGTAAGTTCCCGACAATTTGGCTTTTTAACAAAGGTGACTCTAAAGTGTGGAAGAGACTTTACAAGGATAAATGGGTTATTGAGCCCCCATATTTCTTGGGGGCTTAGTGGTGGAAAATTTTTATTTTGGAAATATCGTTGGTTGGGTGCTCATTCTATTGATTCCATTATGAAGACCTCTTCCACTGTGGTGGTTAACTTGAACTATTTAATTACTAAAAATTATTGGGATTAAGATAAACCTGCTAATGTTATTCCTGACTCTATTATTCAACAAAAATTGAAACTCCCCATAAACACTGACTCAGATGATTTATTATTATGCAATTTGTCCAAAGATGGGGGTTTTAGATTAAAGGATGTTTGACATGCTTCTAGAACCAAGAATGATGTTACTATGATTTTTTGTATGATTTGGAATAAAAGTATTCCTTCCACTATGACTATTTTCATCTAGAAAATTTTGCATAAGTTCATTCCTATTGATGATAAATTAATTAAAAGAGGCTTTAGTTTGTCATCCAAGTGCCAACATTGTTATTATATGGAGAATATGCTTCATGTTTTTCTCTCAGGTCCTTTAGATGATAAAACTTGGTCTTACTTTGATTATATTTTCAAATTAAATTACTTTAATGCTATGTTTAACTATTAGATTATCAAGTATTAAGTCCATATCAGAAATGTTATTCCTTCTCTCATTTTGTGGTATTTATTGTTGGATAGAAATAATTCCATTTTTAATGGTATTGATATGAACCATCATTGGATTATTAAGAATGTGAAAGACAAGGTTCTAGGGCTTTTTTCTATTAATCGACTATCTTTCAAGAATTTTAAGAATTATTGCTTTATGGAATCTAATTTAGGCCTCCAGTTGGAGGATGTTCATCCTTCTTCTGAACCTAGGTTTGTTTACTAGATCAAACTCCTTATAAATATTTCAAGCTGAATATGGATGGTCCTATCATTAGTTCCATCTCAGGGTGTGGTGGGATTATTAGGGACAGTCATGGGAGTATTATTATGGCTTTTGTGGATCCCTTACAGAATTGTGATGTAAACTTTGCTGAGCTCTCGACTATTTTTTAGGGGATTAGATTAAGCATTTATCTTGAAAATTCTAACACTTATATTGAAGTTGATTCTCTTTATAGTATTCATTGTTTAAATATTGTTGATGATACTATGGGCAATTGTGCTCTATTTTATCTCGTGAGGGATATTAAGGATTTGTTGATATTTGTTAACTACTACTCTCATGTGTATAGGGTGGGGAATGCTTGTGTCGAGCAGCTTGCTAATTTGGGATGTGATTTGGATTATTTTTATTTTTATTTTTTTGCTCCTAACTAACCTTCCCCCTGAAAATATCTTTTAAGATTAGATAAAAATGGTCTTCCCTATGTTAGAATTTAATGTGGTTTGGTTGCTTGAGCTTGAAGTTCTTGATTGTTTTTGTTTTCGGGCTACCTCTTGGTTGGTGTGCTGGAGGTTAACCCTATTGTGCTTTTTTTTCCTTTCACTACCTTAGATTTGTTTGGGTGCCAGCATTGCTACTATGTACTGCTTTATGATTGCTAGAATTATTGTTTTCTATAAGCTTTTCCTGGGTGTTTTTAGGGCTTTGCTGGTGAGCATTTCCTGGAGCCTATCTATTTGGGTTACTCTATTGTGTTTTTTCCTTTCACTACCTTAGTTTTTTTAGAGTGGGGTTAGTGTGGTGCAGTATTTATCTTGATGATATGGCTTTCTATCCTAAGTTGGTGGTGAACCGATTATTTGACCCATCTATCCTTTCCTTTGTCTATACCAATGTGGGTTATCGGGTTGATGTTGATTACCTTAGCTTCTTAGTTGATAGTGGTTTGGTGCTTGTTAATACCTTGGGTTACCTTCTTATTATTTATTTTGTGGATAACTACTAGGACTATCAACCTTCTTGCAGCTTGTTTTTATTTGTGTTATTTCTATCTTGGGAATCACCTTTTTTTGTAGAATTTTCTTAGTACAGGTGTTCGTTGTTGTGTCATTTTTGAAGGGAAGCTGGATCTAGATGTTGTTTTTTGGTTTCTTCCTCCTTTTTGGGTGTTGTTTCTTATGCACTATAGATTGTACCTATGTTATATTATATTTTTGCTCATTAGGGAACTTGAGCTCTTAGGATTTTTTGCTTTCTTTTGTATCTCTTATGAGTGTTAGTGAGCTTGAGTACCTTTAAGGATTGTGTATATTTTCCTAAATTAATTTGTAGGCCCTCTATGGGTTTCCCCTAAAAAAAAACCAAATCTAAATCCAAGCTCGAGATTAAACTCATTGTTAATTCAAGACTCCAAAATCTAGTGTCATAACCAAACCCCAAATACCTTGGTCAATAACCTATTTTTGGGGAAATTTTTAATGCCCTTAATCCTAATCAAATGAACTTGGATTCCTAATTTATCACTTGCAAATGGTTAAGCATATCCCTAGGGTCAACCACATCAATTTAAAGGCATTTCAAAATCCCTACGTCCTAAAACTCAAAAGATTTTCATAGGCCGCAAAACATTCAAATATTTATAGGCTATTCCACTAAATAGGGCATATTATAATTTTTTAACTTGGAGGCATCACCAAACTCATTTATCATAATCATCTTCCCTAGCATGATGCATTAAATCGGCATTGAACCTTGGTTAACTACAAACACCTAAAAAACTAGACCTTAGAAACTGAACTTTCCTTACACCTCAATATGGCTCAATAAAACTAAATCATAAAACCTATTCTAATTTGTTTAGAATATCATTTGACGTATATTAAAACAAAACCCAAGCTATGATCAACCTAGGTTGATCATATAAATCCATTCAAACATACTGCTATGTCTCATACAGATGAGCCTTATTATTGCATGAAATCCTTTCTAATTTGTTCAACACATCATTTGGAAAGGGATGAACCCAACATTGCCCATAGAATGACCTATCTATCCAAGTCAACCTAGGTTGACAAAATTCACCTTTAAACATCCATTTTATATATAAAATATTTCCTAATCCTTAAGACCATTTCTAATGAACATAAAACTTTATTTGGAATACAATGAATCTAATCCTAACGTTTAGGTCAACTTGGTTAATCAAGTCAACTAAGGTTGATGAAGCATACATCATTGAAATATTTTGTAAATTCATTGATGAAGGCTTAACCAAACCCAATTAAACGTATAGGTGATTCCATTTGATCTCTAGGAACTAATTCTAGGTGACCATGCCTTGAGCCCACTTAGGTTAGCCACTTGGCTTTACCCAAGTGGTCAAAGGGACCATATATTTAGGCAAATAACAAATATAGAACAAACTAACCCAATAAATTACTTCCATTTCATTCCTCACAGTTCATTGCATTTTCCTTTGTCAACCTAGCCCTTATGTTGACCTGAGTTAACATATTAGGCTAGCCCAATGCCACCCAAAATATCTAAATCAAGTTATATTTCATGCAGACCTGCCCAAGCCCAATTGGAAAATGAATTGAGCTAATAAATATTCTAAAAGCCTTGCCATCATAGCTACCCCAAAAAACATTAATATGATACAATGGGCTGAGTGAAACCACGCAACCTAGTTAAATCTAATCCCAAAGAGCTTCAAGTTCCCTTTTGTGAACACTATGTGACCTCCCTAGCCTTACCCACTGGCCATAGATGGTCTACATTAAGCCTAAATTCTATTTGAGTACATTTTAAAAATTGATAAATAGCACCTATTTTTTGAATAAAGTTTGGTAATCTCATTTAAAAAACATCCCTGACTGTGAAAGCTTCCTTCCTTATGCTTCCCATCCTTTTGTGTGAGGTCCTCCAGTGACTTCATGTTATCATCTCCGTTGATCATTCCACTATGAAATTGAAGCTTTTGTTATTGTACTTTTTGGGTCGAGATTTCTTGATAAGAAAAGTTCTTTAGACTTAATTAATTAAGCCTAAAGTTAGGATGAGGAAATTAGAGCTTATGTTTAGGTAATCTTCACATCTTGATCTTCATCTTAGGTAGTTCTAGATAAGTGTGAAAGAAATGTTCAATCCATATGGATCAGACTATTTTATTGAACATTCTTACTATAAGTATCTATGAAATTTGAATGAATTCTATATAGCCAATCTTTAGGATCTTTCCAAAATATGCTAATCATTAGAAATGTGAATGGGAGGTTGAAGTAGAAATTTGGACCAATGATTTCAAACAACAATCCTAATTTCACCATATTTCCACTCATTCTTTTATTCTATAGCTCTAGCCTTTGAATTAGGATCTTTTGATCTTGATCTGATGACTCACAGGGATGCCACATTATTCTATTAATACAATAATGATTGCCTAAATAATAAAATAGTGTCATGTGGAAATGTTGTTTGACTATGTAATTATGGATTTAAATTTCACAGAAAATCAAAAAAGCTTTAAAAAATTATATCTCCACATATATTTGCCCAAATATGGAGAACTTAGGCTCTATTGATTGAGCTTGAGGAGTAATATCAAACCCCCATAGTTATAGGTCATGATCATTAACATATTAAGCATAATTCTAGAAATATGTTCTATGGTATTTTTTAAATAATTTACAAAATATTAATCACCTTAGGATCAAATTGAGTGGAACAATTCTTGGGTGTGTTTTGCACATAGCACAAAGTTTTTAATTTATTTTGAATTTTTTAAGAGTTCAAAATGATTTTTTCAAACTCATAGGTCATTATTTGACCAATGAGTTTGATATTTCATTTTTTATAATTGAAACCGACTGGAGGGGCCTATGTGTTAGTATTTAAAAAAGTGAGTAGAAGTTCTTAAGGGGACTTCCAGCTCGCTACTGCTCAAAGGAGAAACAAAATAAAGAAAAAGATAACATAAGAGACAAATTTCCCCACTAAGAGCAAATATAAGGAAGCCTAGAAATATTCTAAAATACTCGAAGGTAAAGGAGAAAAGGTAAACATGCAACTCGGCCATTCCCCCAAAAAGGGACCTGAACAAAATTAGAACAAGTCTCCACCTATAAACAAGGCCAACAACGACACTGAATAAAATAACTAAAAGTAATAAAAATGAGAGAAAATAATAAGTGAAACACTAAGAAAATAATATAATATGCAGTTTAATAAAAGGTTGTGGAAATTAACAATAAAACAAAACATAATGATATTAACGAAAGCCCTGCACTTACCAAAATTGAATCTGAACAATAGCATCAAAAGAGATAGAGGAATGTGAAAGATCACACCACCATTACTACATTTAAACTGCATGATATCACTGACACCATCAACGGCAGAATAGAATCCAGGATAAATAAAAAATCCTGACAACATATAATGAGACCACTATGAAGGAAAAATGTTGCACCCCACGAGCAGCCAAAGATAATTTCAAACTAAAAGAATGATAAATATTGTAGCCACTATTGAAGATTATCCCAGATAGGTCATGCCAGATAGCCAATAACAACAACAAAAATTGGTTGCACATGCTAAATAACTCAATAAAAATGATCTGAAAATCATATTTATTAGAGGGGTTCTCAGCAATCAGATAACCATAAAGAAGCTGATAGTCATAAAACCATAAATTAAGTAAGCAGACCAACCAACGAAAGACCAGATCCAACCCACAGACATAATAGGAGCAAATCTGTAGTGTATAAAGACTAGGGAGTTAGGTTTAAAATCTTAACATGTTTATGATGTTATGTCAAAGGGTTAGTTAGCCACTAATTTCACCCAAATCTAATAAGTTTAGCACCTAAAATAAATATCCAAAGCTATAGGTATATTTAGTTTGGTGACTAATTTTTCCACCTGGGGAGGGTTTAATGAGCCCAAATTTAGTGGGTTTGAAGATCATGTACACATGTACCTATGTTTCAAATTTCAATATATTTGGAGGTCATTTAGTAAATTTAATATTCAAGTACAAAATTGACTTATGATCTTTGAAAATTTACTATAAATCCATTTTAAATATTCAAATTAAATATAATATATCAAAATGCTCATAATTAGAAGCTTAATATAGAAAAAAATAAAATCCCCCTAAAGTTCATTCAAAATAAAAATTAGTTTAATAATAAAAAAATAGAAGAATTAATTAAAATAAGGAAAATATTAAATAAATTTTAAACACTTGAAATTATCCCTAGGAGTCATTTTTTATATTTGGGTAAACAATTCAAGAGGTTTTGAGTTGATTTGGCACAAAAATAAGAAAATTATCTAAATTAAATATTTAAATAAATTCCTTAAATCACTAACCTTTAAAAGTTCATAACTAATTCTAAAAGAAATCCAATTCAAGCAAATTCAAAAGTATTGAACTCCTAATTAAGTATATTATTTAAGATTAGAGATGAAAACTCCAAACTTCACTGTAAATTAAAAAAGTCCACATTTCGGTAACACCTAATATATAAAATACATTAAACATGTAAAATCCATAACTAATTATAGAAAAATCTAAAGCCAGCAAATTCAAAGGCATTGGACTCAACTTTGGGTGTCATATTCACAAAAAATATATAAATTCTATAAATAATTTAAATTAAAAAGTCAAGAAATTTACGTCACATTATATGTTTAAAATATTTATTAAAATATAAAATCAATAAATCATTAAAAATTTAGTAAACCAATAACCTAATGAATTAAATAAGTAAAAAAATATATAAAATAATAAGCAACATTCATCAATGACATTCTTAAGCTGGACTATCTCAGGCTACGAGGCTATGTGTCTTAAGGACGCCATAGTCCTCATGCCCATTTTAACAATGCTATGATTGAATTCGATAGAATATAAACATTAAAATTATAAATTTCGTAAGTTTTTAATCAATTAAATAAAAATAATTAAATAGTTAATAATAAAATACTTAGACATTACGACTTATGTTCTCTTGTTCTTGATTCCTTCTAGGAGGGCAAATACATATTGGATTTAGAAGCTTTAAGAACCAAAACACATAATTAAAATAAAGGGCTCTATGCTATCCATATATCCCAATTTTGGAGGACTAGTAGCATTATAAATATGAGCCTTAGGCTTGCTAATAATAGCTTATGACACTTAGATGTTGTTGAGTACTTTATTTTGATAAAATCAAAAATTAATAATTATAAAAAATAAAATATTCTTTAAAATAAATTTTAAAAGTCTAAATCATTAAATACTTAAATTTAAACCATCATTTATAGACCTTAAATAATTTAATCAATTATAGTTAATTTTAAACTAATAAAACCTAGGATCTATCTAAGCTATATAGCCTTGCACATGAAATTACTAGATTGACAAGAGCGGGGGGTGAATTGTGAAAATTTGTTGCAATAATTTAAAATCCTAAGCAAGAGGTCTAATATTTTTATGTTTTTTAACACTTCAACAAGAAAACTTTAACTAATATGAAAGAAATTGATTGAACTCAACATGCAAAACTAAAATTCTTTTTCTCTCACAATTATCACCAAGCAAATATAAGGAAAATAAAGTGCAGGCAAAAACAAAAAGCGATAAGGAAAAAGCACACCGAAAATTTATAGTGGTTTGATCTAACCATGACCTACGTCTACTTCCCGGAGTCCTCCACTTCGGGAATTTCACAACAAAACTATTGCTCTCCTTTTACCCCCTATGCAAGGAGGAGAAGCCCTTACAAGTCTCACTTTCACCAACCCGGCGTGGCGGAGTGCCAAGCGCTCTTCTCACCCTCCTGGCGACGGCAGTGTACCTTCTCATTTTTCTCCCTCCTGGAGAAGGCAGAGTACCTTCGAGGTCATGGATGTAGAAGAGTCTCCCCCTTAGAGAGCCTCCCACAAGTTCTTCTCGGGCCATAGGAGGAGCAAGATGCAGCAAGAATGGAGAAACCGTGTTATCTCCCTCACACTTCTTCTCCCTCACCAAGCTCACCCTCTCCTTCCTCTCTCAAACCCTAAAAACTTCTCAAGAGCTCTCTCTCCTAAGGATTCCATCTCTAATTAAGTTCTCCTCTCTCTATCATACACTCAAAAACATAACAATTTTGACACATAAAACGAGCTCCAAAATCCTTGAAATTTTTTAAAGTAGCCATTATAATCATATAGTATGATTTCACATCATACAGTATTATATGTATAACAATCTTCATCCTTGTACGAAGGCTTATGAATAGTTCAAAATAAATAATACAGTATGATAAAATATCATACTGTATGAAACTCCACTCTTCTATTCATATAGGATGATTGATTAATCCTTGATTTATTCCACTAATCAAGGGTTATATTAAGTAAGTATTTGAAATAAATCGTACAGTTTGAATTACGTCGTACAATATGAACGGTTGATAAAACTTACTTAAACAAATGTGGCAGGAAGGGTTTAGGATTAGTAACACATCGTACAGTATGATATAAATCATACAATGAGATATGTTCATAGAAATATATTTTAAATATATTAGATCGTATAGTACGACATAAAGTCGTACAATATGATCAACAGAAAAAAAATCATCATTTTTTGTTTCTTTTAGAAAACCCTCACCCCCTGTGTGTATGTTATATTGCTCAGACTTACATACAGTTTATAGCTAGACTCAAGCAAAGAAAAAACTAAAATAAATAGAAAATTACATTGTTTCAGACTCACACTCCTATTCTACTCAGTCTTGAGTCTTCCAGTTGTCCTGAGTTACTTGTGATCTTCCTGAAATATTAGTACTCACATATAATAGCACAAATCAAAGGATATTCAATGAATAGATGTTAAGACGACATTATTTGTCATCATCAAAAGCTCAAACTAGGGGTCATGGATCGCAACAATCTCCCCCTTTTAAATGATATCAAATAATGTTTATTATAGGCAAGTTTGAATGGCATTTTTTGTTTTGTTTTTTTTATTTAAACATAAAGAAAAGAAATGTAATATGAAATACAAAAAAGAAATGCATTCTATTGAACCATAAAGAAACATAAACATAAACAAACTATAACAAACTTCTCCCCCTTTTGACAGCACTAAAAAGAGGAGCAAATAACACTAAAAAAACCAACACATATACACTTCAATGGGAAGGATCCTGGTCACTTGGAGGTGGAGGTGGGTGTGGTTGGAAATATTAAAGAATTGTATCAAATCGGTGATCAATCGTGCTGAAGCATTCCCCAAACCACTGCATATCGTCAATGTGTAGTGAGTGTGTGATGATCAGGAACAACCTTAGAGAAAAAAAAATACAATTTATTTTTATTTTTTTATGCATTAATGTCTATGACACCTAGTCTAGTCCTCAAGGTACTAAAGGTGTTGAATGCTAGTTATTTTGTGAATATGTCAGCCAATTGATCTCCTGTAGTGATGTGATGCAATTCTATATATCTCTTAGCAATGTGATCTCTTATGAGATGGAGTATAATGTCTATGAGTTTTATTTGAGAGTGCTGAATTAGGTTCTTAGAGATGTAAATTGCACTTATGTTATCACACATGATTGAGATGGTTCCTACAGGTAGGCCAAGATCAAGAATTTGTTATTTTAATCATAGTACTTATGCAACACAACTTCCTACTGCAATATATTCTGTCTCGGTTGAAGAAAGGGTACTGAGTTTTACTTCCTTCTGGACCAAGAAACTAAAGATTGTCCTATGAATTGGCAGGTACCAGAGATGCCTTTTCTATCTATCCTATATCCTATTAAATTAGAATCCGAGCACCCTAAAAATTTCAAAGTATGTGTTGTGCCTAGGATACCAAATTTCTAAGTTCGGGGTGCCTAGTAGATATCTAAGAATTCTCTTGACCGTAATTAGGTGAGGCTCTTTATGATCAGCTTGAAAATGGGCACAGAGGCACACACTAAACATTATATCCGGTCTACTTCAAAGTTTGTTAGGGATGTTAAGCCCTTGAGAACTAGCCCGAGGCTAACCATGAGGGGGGGGGGGGTGAATTGGTATTTTAAAACTCTTTCCTAGATCAAATCATAATAAGCACAAACAAAAATCACCACAAAAAATAAGTGCGGAAAATTAAAATGCGGAAGCAGTAAAAAGAAATAAAGGGTTTGTAGTGGTTCATTCAACTTGACCTACGTCCACTCCCTAGAGGCGCCCTCCAGGTATTGCTCTAAGTAAGTGTCTCTCCTTTAGCTTCCACAGCAAGGCGGGGAAGCCTTTACACCCAACTCCCTTTCACCAACCCCGGTGCGATAGAGAATTTACTTTTTTTGTTTCCTCCTGAAGAGGGCAGAGAATCGACTCTTTTTGCTTCCTCCTGAAGTAGGCAAAGTGCCAAGACCTTTTGCTGAAGTAGACCTTTCAAGAACCTCCAAAGAACAAAGGATGAAGACCGAAGAAGATGACTTGGAACCTTGCTTTGAGTAACCCTTGTGAACCCTCTAAAAAACTCCCCCTCACAAGTTCCTCTCTCTCTCTCTCTCTCTCTCTCTCTCTCTCTCTCTCTCTCTCTCTCTCTCTCTCTCTCTCTCTCTCTCTCTCTCTCTCTCTCTCCCTCTCCCAAGGCTCTCTTAGGTCAAGAAAACAGCACTTAAGGTCTCTTACTTGAGAAAAATCGGATCCTTTAAATAGAATTTCAAGAACCGACATTATTATCTAGGATGATATAGATATCATCCTAGTCGATCAGTATAAATCGTGGACTATCGTACTGAACATCACCCTGAATGGGGATCTAGATAATTCAAAATTAGCTTGATCATCTAGAAGCAACTAAGGTTTTTGAATTGATTGTCCCGGATAATATTGAGATCATCCCAGACAATATTGAGATCATCCCAGATGATGTGATCGTATCAATCATTCTTAATTGCTTTCCTTAATTGTCTGATCAATTTAGGCATAATTGTATCAAATCATCCATGATGATACACGATTGTCCTGACTAATATCAAAAAATAAAGAATGCCTAAATAGATCATGTCGGTGAATTCTTTCTATTTTGAGCATATCGTCCTGGCTAATACATGTATCATCCAGGCTGATATCCTAATGACAGCTGCCGTGACTAGGAGTCCTGATTTAGAATTTTTGTTTTTAAACCCGATCGTCCAGGATGATATAAATATCGTTCGATATTATATGAGTAAAAATAGAAATTCCAAATCAGTAAGAAAAGAATCACTCAAGTGTGTTTGTGTAGGGTTACTTAGCCTCGGACACTTCCAAGATTACAATTGACTCAAGAAAGGGAGAAGGAAAATTACAGACTGATTCAACCCTAATCTACCCAATCTTTAGCTGGTTCCATTTGTCGTCTGATCTCCTGGCCCTGAAATGTCATTAGAAAAAGACAGTCGTATTGTTTGCTATCATCAAAACCAAATTTGCAACAATTTCCCCCTTTTTGATGATGGCAAACACTCTGGCGATTATTTCAAAAATAGCAGTATAAAAATAGGAAGGCTTTCAAGATTCAGAATAAAAGTTCAAACATACAAACCTACTAAAATCTATTACTCCCCCTTTTGACATCTCAAAAAGGAGGAGGAAACTAAAACAAACTAAAGCAACTAGAACTAAAAAAGAACACAATGCAGAAAAAACAAACTGTTGAAAATATATGCAAAAACTAGAAAAACGAGGGGCCTTGATCATTAGACGGAGGTGGTGGCGGTTGCTGCTGGAAGTAACTGGACATGACAGTGAACTGTGAGCCAAACCAAGCCATATCATGGTCGTGCTGCTGCTGCTGTGGTGCATAGGCATCGAAATGGGCCATGTCCTCATCGTGCTGATGGTGGTGGTGAGCAATGAAAGTGTTGAACCGGGATTCCAACAGATCAAATCTCTCTACTAACTAATCTAGCTCTGAGTGCTGGCGGAGAGGAGAAGGTTCAAGAATAGGAGCGGGAGCCTCCTCCTCCTCGACCCCCTGAGCTTCCTCATCCCCTTGGTGGAGATGAGTACTATGAAGGACTTTGAATGAATTTTTTGAGTAAAGATGTGTAGGATGGTTGGGAGGAGCAAGATATTGAGGATTGTATTTAGTTTGCAGAACATAAGTAATGAGGTGACCTAGAGTGAGATTGGGTTTCCTTTAATGGCATGGATTGCGGATTGATGTAAAATGCTCGATGTACCAAAAAATCTAATCAGTGGCATTAAAATCTCGATGGGACAAAATGTAAAAGGTAGTAAGTGAAAGTAGTGGAGTGATGTGTACTCAGTCTATGGCTTTTGAAATGATGGAAGTGTGAAGGACATATTGGATTGTCTTAGCATCTTTGATTAAAGAGCTAGTATCTCCAACATGAAAGGGTGAGTCAGTGTGGTATAGAAAATCATTTGCAATGGACAAGTTATAGTCAGGATCAGAGACAATTGTATTCAGCTTATCCCTGATTGTGGATAGCTACAAAAGTTCAACATAGTCTTGATATGTGATCTCGACAGGGTGTTAATTCACATAGGAGGTGAGGGCGGTGTATGAATTATTCATGCAGAGGTTTGCAAAAAAATTAAACGAGCAAAAGGGTACGACCAGGGTAAGAATAAAACAGAGTGAGGTATGAAAGAAAAGGTCTAATAGCGGATAGGAAAGGTAGGCAGGATTGATCGTTCTTGAAAGAGTATTGCTGCATTCCTTGTAACGGTGGTAAGCAGCTTGATCTTCCGCTTCCCAAAAATGAGGGTCCATAGTGGCCCTCGAGGAACTTCCCGACGCCTGACGAACACGCTTTCTTCCAGCCATATTAAGAAAATAGTAAGCAAAAGATGAAAGGAAAGATTTGTGAGAAAACTAGTGGCTGGAGGCCTGAATTTAAAGGAATGGTCAGATCATCCAGGATGATCGTGGAATCATCAAAGATGAAATGGTTCAATTATTACGTACATGCCGATTGGTCAAAAAGGCTGTCCAATCATCCAGACCGATCAGATATTGGCCAGGATGATAAGACTCAAGCAATCATCCCGAGGAGTCAAGCTAAATGACCGTTAAAAAAGCAGATCACCCGGGCTTATTAGGTTGATCGTCCAGAATGATGCTCAATAATTGATCGTACCGGCTTGATTTAAAATGTTTTAAAGTATGTGCCACGTGTATCGGCCAGGCTGAACAATGGATCGTTCGGGATGATTGTCCAAATATGAATCATCCCAGTAATTTTAATGACTCAAAATGTGCTGACACGTGTATCATCCAAGATGATCAAGTGTATCGGCCGGGACGATGTCCATAAATGCATCATCCAGTATGAAATAGAAATCGGTTAAGACAATAAAAATGATTGTAGCATATGATGATCATATCGTTCAGGATGATACTAAATCGTCTGGGATGATGAGTTTCAGCAAAGCAGAAAAATGCCAGTAGATGGATTTAGAACAGAGATGGTCCAATCATCCAAGACAATAGAAATATCATCCAGGACGATGTCAAAAAATTTTGGAAATTAGGGAAAGATGGAGATGTTCAGAGAGAGTCCACAAATATAAAAATCACAAATAATAAAACCAATCAAAAAGAAAACAAAATAAAAAAAAAGATAAAAACAAACAAAATAATAATTTTTTAATTTAAATTTTTGCAAAGCAGCATATGATAAATTTCCCAAATAATTAAATTTTAAAGATTTGAAAGATCAATGGGTTAACAATGTCAAAATCTGAAAATGGTAGAATATCCAATTCTGTTAACCCTAGCTCGAACTTCTTTCAAGGCACAATTATCTTTTGAAAACAAAAGGCCTATCTCAGATCAAAATAATTAGGTAAAAAGAAGATCCGTACAAAACTTAGCTACAAAAAAAAATATCTTATAAAATAAAATACCAAAGCAATTTGTCTCAATCATGGAATATGAAATCAAACCTTTGAAAATATCAAGTAATCCATGAATTCTTCTAAAATTTTAAAAGTTTGAAAGAGGGGTAAGCTTGTATTATGTGTGCTCATTTTATGCCTCTTGTCAATTTGAATGGCACTCTTTACGCATCTTTTGATTTTTGATAAATTTTTCAATTTGGTGTCCTTGCGCATCTTTTTATTTTTGGCATCATTGACCTTTTTTTTCTTGTTCTTGCAAGCTAGATCCCTTTTTCAACAACTCTTAAAATATAATTAGTTGTGAGTAGATCTTCCAGATATTAGAGAAGAAAAACTTACTCTCTAATATAATGAAGAATAGACAACAAAGCAGACTCAAATTCATATGTTAAATGCAATGATAAGATTTCAATTAACTTTAAAGATATATAAAAGCTTTGAATATTATATGTAAGGTAGATTATTGTAACAAGATAAAAAAGATCTTAGTTTCAAAAATCTTTTGTTAATATGGGATAAACTTTTGTTTAGAGAAGAAAATTATACCACTAAAAGAGGTTAGAGGGGGAGAAATCATCAACGGTGTTTCTCCCTTTGACCAATTTAGAGTGCTAATCATTGGCTATTAATCTCCAAAGTTTATGAACTAGAAAAATCATCATAAAGAAAAGGAAAGCAAAAACAAAAATAACTAAAAAGAAACAAGCACAAAAGATAGAAAATAGCGATAATCAAAACATGTATTTCAAGAATTTATTAAGTAGCAAGTTTAAGCAATTATGAGCTGCGAGCCTCCGTTTGTCCAAGAGTCATATGCTCTCACGAGGTCTTTGATGAGAGCATTCCTGCAAAAATCAACAACCGTCAGTTTTAGGAACCCAAACGGGTATGGGACCCTTCTTATGAATGGTAGAATGCAATGTATGTGTGCTATGCTGTGAATTATGAAATTTGGGTCTCCATACCCAATGTGTACTATGGTGAACAGTGCAAGTGTGTGAGATGTGTCCTAGCATGACACATGAAAGCAACTAACACCAGGAAAAAGATTTCTTAAATGGTTTGGATTGTAATGCCTCTTCCTAGGTCTTGGCTTTAGATCATGTGTGGGTGACATCCAAGTTTTCTTAAGTGTATCCAATTCATTTTGAATCCTCAAGTTATTACTTTTTAAAGAAGCATTCTTAATCCTCAAATTTTGCTCCATTTCTTTAGACTTCTTAAAATTAGATTCAAGTGAGGTTGTGATGCTTTTAATGAATCATGCTCATCAATCATTTCCAAATGATTTTTATTTAATTCATCAAATTCATCAAGTAAAACCATGTGATTTGAATCAATTGTTGAGTGATCTTTGAGAATAATTTCATGCTCTTTTTGTAAATTCAAAAGCTCCAATTTTAAACTAGGATGAGTTTTCTTAGGTTTTTTGTATGATGCATGAATTTTCTCACAAATTTCAAACATTTGATCATATCTAGGTTTACATACCTCTTCTTCATCACTTTGATCAAAATGACCTTTTTATAAATGTAAAAAATTAGAATTAAGGCATGCATATATTTTCTTGAGTTTCTTATATGCATTATGAATTTTTTTATATGCTTCAAATAGTTTATCATAGGAATGCTCACATACCTCCTCTTAATTAGAATGATCAAGATGGTCATCTGCCATTATGCATATGCTGGCTATCTCATCTTCAACTTCTATTTCAGATGAGTTAGAAGTGCAATCTACCCAAAAAGTCTTTTGTGTATATTTATTTCTCTTCTTATGTTTGGCTTTTTCTTTACCCTTCTCCATGATTGGGTGAGCTATAAGATTTGGACAATCAGTTCTCATGTGCTTTGGCTTCCTACATTCAAAATAGATGACATTATAAGAAGCCTTAGAATTTTTACTAGGTTTTACTTTATTTCATTGCTTATGATGATTTTGCTTTTTTTTTAGAATGCTTTTAAATTTCATTGTCATCAGCATAATGTTATTATCATCTTCAGTAACAAAATTGTCACTATTAGAATCATCAGCATTTAAGGCTACAATTTTCTCTTTTCTTTTCTCACCTTTAACAATTTGTCTTTGACTCACTCCTTGCTCGTATAAATGATTGATCCAAGTAAGTTTTTAATTGAATAAATATTTAAATCCCTAGATTTAATAATAGTAGTTATTTTAGCATCATAGGAACTTGGTAAACAACGCAAAATCTTATTAACTTTTTTAGAAATTGTAAGTTCTCTACCTAATGCATGCAGATAAGAAAAATTTTGAGTGAACCTAGAATACAATTCAGAAATATATTCACTAGGTTTCATGCAAAATAGTTCATAATAATGGAGTAAAATGTTCAACCTACATTATTTAACTTAATTTTTTCCTCATAAGTTTTACATAGTTTATCCCAAATTTCTTTACCAGTTATGCAAGTAGATACACACATATACTCTTTAGATTTTAATACATAGAAAAAGTTGTTTAAATATTTTGCATTTAAATGGGTAAAATATCTATCATCTACGCTTCATTAAGAAAAAGATCATTTTTTATGCCATTTACAAAATGAGAAGGTGCAGAGCATCCTTCCTGAACTAACGTCTGCAATAATTTATAGATTTTAAGAAGGAAGACATCTAGATTTTTTAAAAATCAAAAGGAATATTATTAAATAGTGGTAGTCATGAGAATGAATATCCTTCCACAATATTACAATTTCCAAAGTTAGCCATTGATTATTTTTTAAAAAGTTTTCTAAAAGTTAGTTTTTCAATCCCGCTCTGATATAACTTGAATGTTCAATGAGTTTATGAGACCTCAGAAAAAAAGCTTGAGGCTAACCAAGTAGGGGGAGGGGAGTGAATTAGTGATTTAAAAATTTCCTTAAAAAAAGAAAATCTTATTATATCTTGTTAATATATGAAAATAAATAATTTAATCCCCTAATACGAAAGCCGATTAATTTCATAATAACAAAAAATTAGGGTTTTTCAACCATATAGTAAATTATAGAAAATAAAAGGGTTGAATAATAAAAATAAAACATAAAAGAAATTAAAGTGGTTTGGTCTAAACTAACCTACATCGACTCCCTATAAACCTCCTTTCCAGGTATTATACTAATAACACTGTCTCTCTATTTTCCCCCATAGCAAGGTGGAGAAGCTCTTATAAATTATCCTCCGCCAACCTGATGCGGTAGAGGACCTTGCTCTTTTTTACCCTTCTGGTGATGAAAGAGAACCTTGAATCATAGATGAAAAGAACAAAGAATTATTTTTCTCCCTCCTGGAGAATGCAGAGAACATGGGATGAGTTCTATGGAAAGTCTTCCTAGAGTCACCAAGGATCAAGCCAAATGCTTGAAAAAGATAGGGAAGAATCTTGCTTGGCGTTACCATGTAAATCCCTTACAACTCAATTTCAAAAACAACTCAGTCTCTCTTCTCTCCCAAAGCACTCCGAAAATCCCTCTATATGCTCCATTTAAAGATACTTAGCAATAAAATTCTTTTTAAAACAAGACTACGTAAATGTTAAAATAGAGAGCCTCTCAAAAAGCCCTAAATTTCAATCTAGAGACTTTGATAATCCGTTACTGTATGATCCAATATTATTTTATATGAATAATTTTTATTACTCATGTTAGTATTGTATTAGGAGAAAGTCCCTATATAATCACATAAAAATTGATTAATTGATCATCTAGAATGATTGAAAACATCATCCAATATGATTAAAATAAAATAGCCTATTTAGAAAGTATGAAATTTATTGCCCTACATAATCAATTTAAGAGATATACGAATATTACAATATGATAGACAATGATATAATTATCCTCCCATGTAGAGGTTGCTTCATACCGTATGAAATTGGGAGTTTGTTGTGTATGTTTAGTTAAAAACTTTGGCATTTTGTATTGGATGATAGACGAAGATGTAAATATCATCCCATGCATCACTTAGATCATATAATATTATTGTCACCAAACATCTTGTATGATTTGATTGAAAAATTAACCATAATTATTCCCCTAATCATAGGAACAATTTAGGTATGATTATAATGTATCATTCAGTATGATGCATATTGTATAGAATGATTAGACATGAATTTTGAATATTAAAATATTACCTAAATTATGATTGGTAACTATTTTATTGAAAAAATTGATTGTTCTATAAGTCATGGATCATACAATATAATGAGTTTAATCAATCTTACTTAGCACAGGAGCCCTAATTAAGGTTTTTGGGTAACTGCTTATCCAATACTATATAAATCATACTGTACCATTAGTTAAAAAAAATTTTAATTCACCAACTCACTCCCTTGAGTGTTTATGTGTAAGGTTACTAAGCTTTAGGATCCACCATAATACATATTTGACTCAAAAAAGGTAAAAAAGTACAAAAAGATTGAAAAATTAAGATTTTATTCCTAGTCTACATAGTCCTGAGCTCATCGAGGTTGCAAGTGAGTTGGGATCCTAAAATGTTAGTGAGTAGGGTAAAACAGATATGCAATATTTACAAATTACATAGTGAAAAATCCAATAATATTTATTATCATCAAAATCATAAGACTTGGGTACCAGATTCGCAACAGAAGATACTTTTTCTTTTAGATATATTAGCATATTTGTGTAAGCAAATGTTATTGGTCGAAGGAGTGTGGAGAAGATAAATTTATCATTCCCAGTGGCTATTTTTTTATTACTTCCCTTGTATCTTTTCTTTCATTGAATAAAATTAAGATGAGTTTGCTTGTTATTTTTTTTATATTTGGCTAATTCTCTAATTTTGAGCAAATGATATAGAAAACATAGTATGTACTAATATAGGCTCTTGTGATTTAATAAATGTATTGATGTTTTAATATCACCTAAACTTTTTTTAGCGCATATAATATCCACATGTGTTTTCAGAATATAATGTGACCTATAGCATCAATGGAGGAATGCTATAAAAATTATGAATATTAAAATGGAATATTGGAATACCTAGACATAACATATTTGAATATTTTAGATTCATTGGATATAGTAGAACTATAAGAAGGACTTAAACGTTCTTTTCACCCTTGAAAGCTTGATAGATATCTAGGGATATATATTCTATGACCCTCATCTAAAATTAAGAGTCTTATTAGGAAAACTTGAAAGTTTGAGGAGGTTGTGAGATCTTAGTGAACTAGTCTGAGGCATACCAACAGTGGAAGTGAATTTGTAATTTAAAAATTACTCAACCAAAATACTGTTGTAATAATAATTTTATTCAAAATATAATTTTAAAAATTATAATTAAAAATACTTAAAAACATGTTAAAGTAATTAAGAATTTAAGATACTTTTTGAAAACATGCAAGGTTCAAGCTTATTCTTTTTGGAAGAAACAACCCATTCTATTTGTAGTTGATTTTTAATATAAAAATTTGTGTAGTAAATTAAACTTGTAGATAATAGAAAAATAAAATCATAGAAAAGTAAATGGAAACAAGAAAAAGCATACCAAAATCTTTTATATGGTTTGACCAACCTTGACCTACATTTACTCCTAGGAGTCCACAATTTTTAGTGTTGTACTAAACTAAGTGTCTCTCCTTTCATCCCCCACAACATGTTGGAGAAGCCCTTACAAAAATCCTCTCCACCAACCCTAGTGAGAGAGAGTGTCGGAAGCTATATAACCCTCTTGGTGAAGGCAATTAGACTTAAATCTTTTTCTCCCACCTAGGGAAGGCAAAGTATCCCATCTCCTCTTTCTTCCTCCTGGAGAAGGAACATAACCAAAAATCCTTTTTCTCCCTCCTGGAGAAGGTATAAAACCTAAAGGACATGATTTAGAAGCCTCTCTCTCAAATACAAACTTCTTGGACTCACCAGGCCATAGAAGGAGCCATAGTCTATATAAGCCTAGAGCAATTGTGTTAGCCCATCACACTACTTCTCCCTCACACTCAACCTCATCATTTTCTTAATCTCTCACCCAAGATCTCTCAAGAATTCTTCTCTCTCATAGTACCTTTGACACAAAACTACTCCACTTTCCTTGCTCAAAGAGATTATTAAAATATTTATTAAGTATTGGTCATAAAAAACCTTAAAAATTTTAAGTTGTCCTATTTCTATTTGTATAATATGATATGAGTTCATAAAGTATGAACAATTCAAAAAATAGTCCCATTAAGTATGATGAAATTAATTGTTCTTAAGATCTGTTCAAATTTTATTAAGCATATCATATAGTATGATTGTGAGGTCATCTTGTATGGTTTATTTAATTTCTCTATATTCAGATAAGATGATCCATGGGATGATTAAAAATCATCTTTGTTAATCATCTAATCTATCTTCATCATATTGTTCGATTAGTTTTTTTTAGTTGGTTCTCCAGTACATTGTAAAATTACAATAATATGATTAGTTCAATAATCATGGTTTTGTTTAGTATGATATTTGGGATTACCAAATTCATCTTTATAAATTGTATGGTACAATCAAGATCATGCAATATGATCTACTATCATTAATTAAATCATGATTTGATTGATTAATTAAGGGGGATAGTTTAAGTAAGGTTTTAAAATATCATATAATATAAAAAGGAATATTATTAAATAGTGGTGGTCATGTGAATGAATATTCTTCCACAATATTACAATTTCCAAAGTTAGCCATTGATTATTTTTTAAAAAAAGTTTTCGAAAAGTTAGTTTTTCAATCCCGCTCTGATATAACTTGAATGTTCAATGAGGTTATGAGACCTCAGAAAAAAAGCTTGAGCCTAACCAAGTGGGAGGAGGGGAGTGAATTAGTGATTTAAAAATTTCCTTTTAAAAAAAGAAAATCTTATTATAACTTATTAATATATGAAAATAAATAATTTCATCCCCTAATACGAAAGCAGATTAATTTCATAATAACAAAAAATTAGAGTTTTTCAACTATATAGTAAATTATAGGAAATAAAGTGTAAAATAATAAAAATAAAACACAAAAGAAATTATAGTGGTTTGGTCTAAACTGACCTACATCCACTCCCTATAACCTCCTCTCCTGGTATTACACTAATAACAGTGTCTCTCTATTTTCCCCCATAGCAAGGTGGAGAAGCTCTTATAAATTATCCTCCACCAATCTGATGCGGCAGAGGACCTTGCTCTTTTTTACCCTTCTATGATGAAAGAGAACCTCGAATCATTTTTATCCCTCTCGAAGATGACAGAGAACAAAGAATTAATTTTCTCCCTCCTAGAGAATGTAGATAACATGGGATGAGTGCTATTGAAAGTCTTCCTAGAGCCACCAAAGGATCAAGCCAAATGCTTAAAAAAGGTAGGGAAGAATCTTTCTTGGAGTAACCTTGTGAATCCCTTACAACTCAATTTCAAAAATAACTCTGCCTCTCTTCTCTCCCAAAGCACTCCGAAAATCCCTCTATATGCTCCATTTAAAGATACTTAGAAATAAAAGTCTTTTTAAAACAAGACTATGTAAAAGTTTAAATAGAGAGTCTCTCAAAAAGCCCTAAATTTCAATCTACAGACTCTGATAGTCTGTTACAGTATGATCCAATATTATTTCATATAAATAGTTTTAATTTCTCATATTAGTATTGTATGAGGAGAAAGTCCCTATATAATCAGTTAAAAATTGATTAATTGATCATCTAGGATGATTGAAAATATCATCCAATATGATTAGAATAAAATAGTCTATTTAGAAAGTATGAAATTTATTGCCCTATATAATCAATTCAAGAGATATACAAATCTTACAATATGATAGACGATGATGTAATTATCCTCCCATGTAGAGGTTGCTTCATATAGTACGAAATTGGGAGTTTGTTGTGTATGATTAGTTTAAAACTTTGGCATTTTGTCTTGGATGATAGATGAAGATATAAATATCATCCCATGCATCACTTAGATCATATAATATGATCGTCACAAAACATCTTGTATGATTTGATTGAACAAATTAACCATAATTATTCCCCTAATCATAGGAACAATTTAGGTATGATTATAATGTCTCATTCAGAATGATGCATATCGTATCGTATGATTAGACATAATTTTTGAATATTAAAATATTACCTAAATTATGATTGGTAACTATTTTATTGAATATATCTAATTGTTTTGTATGTCACTGATCATACAATATAATGAGTTTAATCAATCTTACTTGGCACATGAACCCCAATTAAGGTTTTTTGGGCAACTGCTTATCCAATACTATACAAATCATACTGTACCATTAGTTAAAAAAAATATTTTTTTTTTAACTCACCAGCTCGCTCCCTTGAGTGTTTATGTGTAAGGTTACTAAGCTTTAGGATCCACTATAACACATATTTGACTCAAGAAAGGTAAAAAGTATAAAAAGATTGAAAAATTAAGATTTTATTCCTAGTCTACATAGTCCTGAGCTCATCGAGGTAGCAAGTGAGTTGGGATCCTAAAATGTTAGTGAGTTGGGTAAAATAGATATGCAATATATTCAAATTACATAGTGAAAAATACAATAATATTTGTTATCATCAAAATCATAAGACTTGGGTATCAGATTTGTAACAGAAGATACTTTTCTTTTAGATATATTAGCATATTTGTGTAAGCAAATGTTATTGGTGGAAGGAGTGTGGAGAAGATAATTTGATCATTCCCAGTGGCTATTTTTTTATTACTTCCCTTGTATATTTTCTTTCATTGAATAAAATTAAGATGAGTTTGCTTGTTATTTCCTCTATATTTTGCTAATTCTCTATGTTTGAGCAAATGATATAGAAAAACATAGTATGTACCAATATAGCCTATTGTGATTTAATAAATGTATTGATGTTTTAATATCTCCTAAACTTTTTTTAGTGCATATAATTTTCACGTGTGTTTTCAAAATATAATGTGACCTTTAGCCTCGATGGAGGAATGCTATAACAATTAAGAATATTAAAATGAAATATTGGCATACCTACACATAGCATATTTGAATATTTTAGATTCATTGGAGATAGTAGAACTATAAGAAGAACTTGAACCTTTCTTTTCACCCTTGCAAGCTTGATAAATATCTAGGGATGTATATTCTATTGCCTGCATCTAAAATTAAGAGTCTTATTAGGAAAACTTGAAAGTTTGAGGAGGTTGTGAGATCTTAGTGAACTAGTCTGAGGTATACTAAGAGTGGAAGTGAATTGGTAATTTAAAAATTACTCAATTGAAATACTTATGTAATAATAATTTTTTTCGAAAAATAATTTTAAAACTAATAAATAAAAATACTTAAAAACATGTTAAAGTAATTAAGAATTTAAGATACTTTTTCCACATGCAAGGTTCAAGATTATTCTTTTTGGAAGCAACAACCCATTTTATTTGTAGTTGATTTTAAATTTTAAAATTTGTGTAGTAAATTAAACTTGTAGATAATAGAAAAATAAAATCATAGAAAAGTAAATGGAAAAAAGAAAAAGCATCCCAAAAACTTTTATATGGTTTTGGCCAATCTTGACCTACATTTGCTCCAAGGAGTCCACAATTTTAAGTGTTGTACTAAACTAAGTCTATCCTTTCATCCCCCACAACACGTTGGAGAAGCCCTTAAAAAAATCCCTTCCACCAACCGTTGTGAGAGAGAGTGTCAGAAGCTATATAACCCTCTTGGCGATGGCAATGAGACTTAAATCTTTTTTCTCCCACCTAGGGAAGGAAAAGAATCCCATCTCCTTTTTCTTCCTCCTTGAGAAAGCACAGAATCAAAAATCCTTTTTCTCCCTCCTGGATAAGGTATAAAACCTAGAGGACTTGACTTAGAAGCCTCTCTCCCCAATACAAACTTCTTGGACTCACCAGGCGATAGGAGGAGCCAAAGTCTAAGTAAGCCTAGAGCAATTGTGTTAACCAACCACACTACTTCTCCCTCACACTCAACCTCATCATTTTCTTAATCTCTCACCCAAGAGCTCTCATGAATTCTTCTCTTTCATAGTACCTTCAACACAAAACCACTTTACTCTCCTTGTTCAAAGAGATTATTAAAATATTTATTAAGTTTTGGTCATAAAAAACCTTAAAAATTTTAAGTTGTCCTATCTCTATTTGTATAATACGATATGAGTTCATAAAGTATGAACAATTCAAAAAATAGTCCCATTAAGTATGATGAAAATAATTGTTCTTAGGATATGTTCAAATTTTGTTAAGCATATCATATAGTACGATTGTGAGGTCGTCTTGTATGGTCTATTTAATTTCTCTATATTCAGATAGGATGATCCATGGGATGAATAAAAATCATCTTTGTTAATCATCTAATCTGTCTTCATCATATAGTATGATTAGTTTATTTTTAGTTGGTTCTCCAATACAATGTAAAAATTATATAATATGATTAGTTCAATAATCATGGTTTTTTTTAGTATGATATTTGGGATGATCAAATTTCATCTTTATCAATTGTATGGTACAATCAAGGTCTTACAATATGATCTACTATCATTAATTAAATCTTGATTTGATTGACTAATTAAGGGGGATAGTTTAAGTAAGATTTTAAAATATCATATAATATGATTAATTAAAAAAAAAATCAAATTTCTTACTTAATTTATTTGGCGGCCAAGGTTTATAGATTGAAACAAATTATATAGTATGAAAGGAATCATAAAATATAAATAGTTAAATACAATTAACAATGAAATTAGCTGTTGAAGACCATTTTCAAATAATTGATTATATAGTATGACTTTAAGTTGTACAATATAATGAGTTCAAAAAAAATCATAGATTTTCCTCACCGACCTTGGGTGTGTGCATGCTCACCAACTGCATACATCCTTATGTGGCCAGACTTAAGAAATAGAAAATTATTAAAAAAATTATATTATAACTTTTTAACTTGACACCCTATTCTACCTAAGCTTAAGTCTTCAAAAGTCATGAGTTGTGTATGTTTTTTCTTAAATGTTAGTATGCATAGAAAAAATACAAAATCTAGTATTCACATTAATAAAAAAAAAAAAAAACTCTATCAATAATGTTTCTTATCATTAAAATAACAAGTTAGGGATTCCAGATTGCAACAATATCCTCTTTTGATGATGGCAAATATTTTTTTTATTGAAAGTAAAATTGAAGGTCATTTCATATAAGCTTCCCCTCGTTCTTTTTTATTTTCCTTTTCTTTATATTTTATTATTTTTATTTTTATTTTTTTATTTTAATTTTATTTTTTATAAGCTACCCCTCACAAAGTGATAAATTTTAAAAGAAACAGGGGTTGCACCTTCTTTTTATAACTATAAAATATTTTTATTTTTTAAAATTAATGAAATAAAATAAAAAAATAAAGAAAATAAAAATAGAAACAAAATACTTTCTAACAAATTCAAACATACAAGAAAACATATACTCCCCCTTTTGACATCACCAAAAAGAGGAGAAACACTAAAAGGAAGAAAGAAAATTGGAATACATTGAAAAATAAAAAATGCATCAACCAAGAAAAAATAATAGAAAGAAATCCTTGATCTGGTGGTGGTGGTAGCTTGAAGTAGTTATGAATTGAGGAGAGTTGTTATTGGATTGAGGAGAATTTTTCCTTAAATAAAGCCTGGTCCAGCTCATATTGTTATTATTGTCAGTTTAAGTGAGACCCTAGATAATCGAATATTTGTAACATCTCTTTATATGAATAGAAGTGAGGTGATGGTGCTAGTTCTCGAGCCACTGGTGTTCGTGCTGGTGCTGGTTTAGCTAAAGGAGTAGCTCCTCCTTCTTCATTAAAATCAAGCCCATTATTATCTTGCCCTCGATGAAAAAGAATAAAGATGGAAGAATCCATATAGAATATATGAATATTATTAGGATGTGCAGGTTAGGTGAGGTTATATTATTTCTCTAAGTTATAATCTATAACGTGACCTAAGGGACATTTTATTCCATTTTAGTTGAGGCTAGTTAAATAGGTGTCAAGTTTTGAATATAATCGATGAGCATTTAATATTTGTATAATTTTTTAGTCGACATTATGAAATATATTACTAAAGAAAGCAAAGGAGTGATATTGACACAATTTCTAGCTTTAGGTATGACTAAGGTATGAAGAACATACTAGATAACTCTTGAATTTTTGTTTAAGGAATGAGGTTGGTGCTGATTAAGGGTGAAATTTTGTATCATTGTATTTAAAGTACTCCAATTATAATCACCCATAGAGGCCATGGATTATGGATGGGGTGCTTTAGTAGAGAGTTGGATATATTCCCCAAAATCATTCTGAGTGATTTCTATAGGGTGATGACATATATAAGACGACATGGAGTAGTATTTACATTGATTCTAAGGTTTTTAAGAATTCTTAGAGAAGTTTTGAATTTAAAGGGAATGCTAGAGTGAGTAGAAATTGAAGAGTTGTTGAAGAAATTAGGCTCATCACCTCAAAGTTCAGTGCAACTTGGTTGACCATTCTTGAGGGGGTTCTGCAAGCCTCCTTGTATCAACAATATACTTCTTCTTTTTAAGCAGCTTGAAAATGATTATCTATAAGGCCATGAGAGGAAGAACCTCCTTGGTTCAATCGCATTACTTGCTACCTCCAACCAATTGAAAGTTATAGGTTTGTTGGGGGTATGAGTTTGGAAAGGAATTAGAAGAGTGGTTTTAGCTAAGGAAACTCCCTTCATTTATAGAATTTCAATAAATTACACAGTACGATGTGATATTGTACAGTGCGACCAGAGGAGTTAAATCATTTGGATGACTTTTTAGAAAAGGTTGTTAAATCATACAGTATGAACATCATTGTATTAGTCAATCTTAAGGAAGTACATTCAACTTGAGGAGTCATCAAAATGACTTTTGACTGAATATATCATATAGAATGAACAAGTTATTATGATGTTAAATTATGATTGTACCATCTGAATTGAACTCATCCCAACAAAATGAAACATGTTTATTGTACATTATAAATGGTGGTTCTATAGTATAAATTATAATTATGATAGTACCAACTGAATTGAATTTCTAACAATATATTTTAACACATGTATCATATAGTATGAATAAAGGTTCATATAGTATAAAATGAAATTATTTTTATACCAGCCAAATTGATTTTAAAAGTTTATGAGGGTGGTTAAAACTTAAAAAACTAATTCCGAGGCAAACAAAGAGTGGGGTGAATTGGTTATTTTAAACATTTCTTAATCAAACAAGAATTTTAAATCTCTTGATATAGAAATAGAACTAATTTTATAATAACAAAAAAAAGATATTTTAACCACAGTTCAAATCATAGAAAAATGAAGAAATTAAAATGTGGAAAAAATAAATAGAAAGAACACATCAAAATTTATATTAGTTCGGTCAACCTTACCTACGTCCACTCCTTGGAGACTCCCTCTCCAAGTTTTACACTAAATAGAAGTGACTCTCCTTTTGCTCCCACAGTAGTGCAGAGAAGCATGTACAAACACTTTTTCACTTCCCTAGTGTGATAGAGAGCCATAACTCTTTTACAGGCAGAGAACCATGACTCAATTTTCACCCTCCTTATGATGGTCTGAGAACAACCATTCTATTTTCACTCTTGAAGTAATGGTCAGAGAACCACAATCCTTACTGAAGAACTTCTTCTTTAGAGCCACAGATATTCCAGGCAGATGCTTGAAGGTACTAGGCAAGATTCTTGCTTGGAGCAACCTTATGAATCCCCTCAAAACTTCTCCCTCTCTTCTCCCACCAAGCTCTTTTTCTTGTCTCCCTCAAGCTCCCTCTCAAGAAGAATAAGTATCTAAAGATATATAATAAGAGCATTAGAGATTCTTAAATTGAGGGCTTAAAAAAATGCTAATTTCTAAGCCACTCTTCTATCCATACAGTACGATATACGTATCGTACGGTACAATCAGTTCAACTTAGAGTCATTGAGCATGATCATTCAGATGAATTATTCAACTTTTATAATACATCATACAATACGGTAAATAATCATATGGTACGATATGAAGAAATTCCTTCAATTTGTTTGGAATGATCCTTGGGACGACCAACATTGTTCATGGGTAATTGTCCAACACTATGAACTTTGTATGGTACGATTAGTACAAAATTATGGATTTTCTTTTGTATAATCCAAGGGATAACCAATTTCATACATGAGTAATCATATAGTACAAACTATTTTATATAGTATGATTAATCCCAATTATTATCCTGATATCACGAGATTAATTAAGAAACATTTTAATTTAGATGTACAGTACAGTCTAAATCATATTGTATGATACATACATAATTAGAATCTTCCTTAGCTTTGGTGGCTAGGGTTTGATAGATCACAAGAAAATGTACAATATGAATTAAAAGTGTATAGTATGATACACATATCATACAATATGAAGACAAATCATATAGTACAAATTACAAAAAAGAAAAAAAACTCAATCAAAAACATTTTCCTTTCTCTCCCTATGTGTGTACATGGTTTCTTAGCAATGATATCCACCCAAATACAAGATATGACTTGAGAAAGGTAAAATTTTAAAATAAAATGAAAATAACATATTGAAATCCTAGTCTATCCAGCCTTAAACTGATCAGAATTGTAATTGAACGGTGTAATGAATTCTTGAAACAATAGTTCACACAGAATAAAACACAATATAACATAACCAGTAAAAAGCATTATGAGACACAATACTATTTATTATCATCAATATTTAGTGCTTAGATCAGATATGTAATAATCTCCTCCTTTTTTATGATGGAAAATATTGTTGTTTAGGTATTTTCAGAAAATTGCTTCCTTCTAAATTTCCCCCTTATAAAGGATAAAAATACAAAATAAAGAGAATCAACAAACAAGTCACCCCATTTGATGAAAATTAATTTCAAATAAAAAAGAGTGTAAAAAAGGGAGTGTAAAAAGAAACAACATCAATAATAACAAAAAACAATAAACAATAAAATACTACTTCCATTTTGACATCATAAAATGAGGGAAACAATAGGTAGAAAGAAAAAAAAGAAACATACAAGGAACATAAATAGAAACAGAAACATAACTAAGAAATAAATAGATACAAACAGATTAAGAACTCAAAATATCACACCTTTATTAGCTTGCATGGGCATTTATAAAATGTAATAAACATACTCTACACATAAAAAGGACAAATAAGAGAAGCATTGACAATCTTGCAACTAAAGGATTTAGATTCTAGAGTTTGCACATCCAACTTATCAACTTCACAGGTTAAAATCCTATTTTTAAATTAAAAATTTCTAATTCAAGGATTACAATTAGACAGAGAAACTTAGTCTTTTAAGTCTGCTAGCATAAAATATATCAAATAAAATAATAATATAATAGTTATGAATGAAGAACCAAAATTTTTTAGAATCAAGTATTAAACATATTATGAAACATCAAAATTTTCTAAGACTTAGAAATTTACCAGAAAGTGAAGCTAATTTAGGTCAGGCTCATTTTGTACCTCTTTTAATAGTTTTATATGAACATTGCACATCTTTTATTTTTTATACACTTAATGCATCTTTTACTTTTGGCGTCATTGCATATCTTTTAATTTTGGGCTCATTTTTTGCCTCTTTTGAATTTTTTGCAAATTGCTTCCTTTCTAAATCTCTAAGAATATTAGTTGTTCGATTGTCTTCCAAATAGAAGATAAAAATAACTCACTCTCTTATATAGGGAGGAGTAATCTACAAAGCAAACTTGAGCATTTCTATTATGAATACAAGCATGATATAAAAAAATAATAAATTTCATTCATCAAATTTGCAGAATATATCCATGATATAAAAACTTGTAGAATTGTGAAAAAGATTTTATTTTAACCATATTAATTCTAATTTGATTTAGACTTTTAAGCATTCACAAGAAATTATCAGGCAAAGAAACTAAAACAAGATAAGTAAATTCATGAATTTTGATCCTGTTATTTTAAAACTGTTAGATATTACTTATTTAAACCTTTTAAGTAAGAGTAGAGGTATGTTAACACATTCAAATAAAAGCATAGTTCAAGTCAAGTCAAGTCATACAGTACAATCTAAATCATACAGTATGAGTTTGTTCGTACAGTACTATTTCATTTGTACAGTATGAGTTGTTTCATATAGTATGGTTTCATTCGTACAATATAAGTTACTTTCTATAGTATGATATAAGTCATACACTACTATCAACAAAAAAACATTAATTTGGTTGATTACTAATTTATAAAGCAAAGAGAACTGAAACAAGATCTATGAGTATAAAGAAATTAGAGGGAAATACCATTTAGAAGAAAAAACCATTTTTTTTAAGAAAGAAAAATTACATAAAAGGACTCAAAAGAAAAATTCCATTTTAAAACAACATACATTCATAGACTTAAAAGTAATCAGTATAATCACTATTAAAATAAAAGAAACTAGTATAGTGATGGATCCTGATCAGAAGGTGGAGGTGGAGGTGGTTGGATGAATTGGATAAAATAATCATACTGCTATTGGATTGTGGTGAACTGATGTTGAATATGTCCAAACTACTCCCTGAACAAACCCATATCATTATCATATTTGATCTGCTATTGATCTAAGAGAGCATCCAATCTATCAAATCTCTTAATCAGCTCCTCTTATTGGAAGTGGTGAGGAGATGGTGTAGGTGTAGGATCATTTGAAGGGGTAGCTTCTCCTTCATCATTAAAGAGAGGATCTTTAGGCTCTTGATCCCTATGAAATGGCATTAAAAAAGAGGCATCCGAAAAGAAGATTGGAATGTGATAATGAGGTGTAGTATATTAGATGTTGTATTTTTTATTCAGGATTTATCCTATCACATGTCATAAGATAATATTCTTCTTTCTCCTAGTGTCTAAGAGTAAAATACAAGTGAGATTTAGGATGTAGCAATTAGAATTTGAGCTTCATCTATTTGGGTATTTAACACGATGAAATAGGTAACAATTGACAGTAAGGGACTCATATTTATTTGGACTACAGCTTTAGGTATGACTGAAGTTCTCAGAACATAATAGATAACCCTGCCATTTTGGTTAAGGGTCTGAATCAAAGGTCGGTGAAAATTAAGGACAAAATTTCTTAGTAGAAGGTTCACATCACTCCAGTTAAAATTAGATCTAGAAGATATGGCTAGAGGCCTATTCCCTTTAGTGTTTAGTTGATGGTGGATTTCTATATCATCCTAGGTTATTTCTACATTTTGGCAGCACACTTGGGAGGTATAACTGTAGCATCCTCACTAATCCTAAGTTTTGCAAGAAATTCATAAAGGATTTCAGAATGGAAGGGATGGGACAAAGTTAGCAGAAATTGAAGTCTAGTTGAGTTGAAAAAGTTCATTACAGGGAAGCTATGAGCCTGTTGATTCAGAAGTCTAGAGGGCATGATTTTGGCTTCCTTATACTTTTTATAGGAGGTTTCATAAAAAGTTATTAGGAAATACTTGAAGATAGCCCCCCAGGGTTTGAGGACTACATTTCCTACTGATCAATGCAAATATTGGCATGTGAAAAGGAGGGATCTTAAGATAGGTTGAAAATTTTTGAAAGAATGTCAGCTCTTTAAATAAAAAATGAATATATCATACCGTATAATTTAGCCGACCCTACATAGTAGGATAAAGGTTTGATGTTGTTGTTCTTGTTGTATATCATACAATATAATTGTGAAATCATACAGCACAATCATTTGCAATTATTTTAGCAATACGATTCATCAAAAAGTTGTGTCTAATCATACAATATGATAAGAAAATATACATAATGATTAGAGACTTGGATCTCATCCCAAGGATTCAAGCAATTTGATTGTTGACAAAAAGGTTCATATAGTACAAATGGATATAAATATATATAGTATAATCAGTAATAAATGTTATACCAATTTGAATTCAATTCATCCCAACCAGAGTTGACACATGTATTATACAGTATGAAGAGGTGTTCTTATATAATATTTTTTGATGATTTAAGCAATTTAGATGGTTCATCAAGCTAAGGGCTACGATCTAAGCAGTGTTATGTAGATCATACAGTACGAAACTGGTTTGTATAGTGTGATTAGAAATTTTTTTAATTTTATAATAGATGGTGTAATTCAGTAAGATGGTTTATGTGATGAACATGACACAATCATAAAGAATAATAATAATAAAACCAAAAGAATAAGAACATGAAACAAAAATAAAATCATGTAAAATCACAAGACAAAAACACAGACATTGAAAAGCTCATAAATGGCTAATTTTAAGTGATAGGAAAATAATATCAGGCCCAAAAACAACATGCTCCTACTGGGTCTTTTATGAGAGCCCAAAAATCTAAAGATTATGGAAGAACAATTTTAAGAGCCCAACTGAGTTTGGGAACCATTTTAAATTTGGATAGATCATCAGAATGTATATCACACTGTGTTTATTACAGCTTTGGTCTTCACACCCAATGTATTCTACAATGAATATTGCAGGTGTGTCTAATATGTCCTAACATGCCATATGAAGAACATCTAACATTAGGAAAAGGGTTAACAAACTTATGTTAGTAATCTATTCCTAGGTTTATGAGATGCATGACATGAGTGCTTAGAAACATGTATATTTTGAAAGGACTTTACTTTTTCTAACAATGTTTCATTAGCACTTTCAAGAGTAGAAATTTCAATTTTTAATGAGTGCTAACTAAGATTTAAAATGTTAACAGATGCTTTTAACTCTTTAAATGACTTTTCTAAATCAAGATACAATACTTTCAAAGACTCATGTGTTTTAGATAAAGTCGAATATTTCTTATTCAATTCATCAAACTAATCCAACAAAGTCATATGATCCTTATCAATATTAGAACCATATTTTCTAAGTATTTCATTTTCTTTTTGCACAACTGATCATTCAAATTTTAAGCTAGCGTGCCTCTTTTTCAGTTTTCTATAAGAATCATGAATTTCTTTTGAAACAGCAAGTAATTCATTGTATGAAAATTGACATACCTCATCATGATCAGACTAATCAAGATAGCTATTTGTCATTAAGCACAATTTTTTCACTTCCTCTTCTGCTTCTATTCTAGAAGAATCTAAAGTAGAGTATGCTAATAAAGCTTTCTCAGATTTCTGTTTGTTCTTATGAAACTTAACTTTTTCTTCATCATTCTCCTTGCTTTGGTGGCCTTTATGAGTTGGGCAATCAGTTTTAACAAGCCTTGGTTTTCTACATTCATGATAATCAATATCATTAGAAGCTTTAGAATTTCTATAATTATAACCTTTATTCCATTACTGATGACGCTTATGATTTTTCCTTAGAAAGCTTTTGAACTGTCGAGTCGTTAGTGCAATTTCTTCATCTTCTCCCTCAAAAGAACTGTCTGAATCACTAACCTTAAAGGCCATAATTTTCTCCTTCTTTCTTTTTCCTACATCAGGTTGTCTTGGGTGTACTCCTTGCTTATAGGAATTGAGTGATCAAAGTAAATAATTAATAGAATAAACATTCAAATCCTTGGATTCCATAATCATAGTAATTTTTGCATCTTAGGAAGAAGGTAAACATCATAGAATGTTATTTACTTTTTCAAAATTTGATAATTCCTTACCTAAAGAATGCAGGGATGTGATGATTTATGTAAACTTAGTATACATTTTAGATATGGATTCACTAGGTCTCATGCAAAAGAGTTCATATTCATGTAGCAAAAAAATTGACCTAGATTGTTGAACTTTGCTTGTTCCTTTATAAGTAATACAAAATCTATCCCAAATTTCTTGACTTGTAGTACAGATAGATACACATATGTAATCTTTATATTTCATAACACAAAAGAAATAGTTTAGGCATTTAGCATTCAGTTGGGCTAAATCTTTATCATTAGTTGTATATTTAAAATTAGGGATTTAAATTTTAATATCATTTACTAATTGTGAAGGTATAGAATAACTATCTTGAAGAAGCATCCACATGCAATAATTAATTGATTGTTAAAAAGTGGACATGCAAGTTTTATAAAAATCAAAAGGTATATTTTCAAATAGAGGAGCTTGAGTAATTGAATAACCTTCGACCATGTTGTAATTACCAAAGTTAGCCATGGATCTTAATTTAAAAGTTTTCTAAAACTTGATCTTTTGAACTTTGCACTGATACTACTTAAAACTTTATAAGGGTGGTTAAATCATAAAGAACTAGTCTCGAGGCTAACCAAGAGCGGGAGTGAATTGGTTATTTTAAAAATTTCATAATCAAACAATAATTCTAAACCTCTTAAAGTAGAAATGAAATTAATTTTATAATAATAAAAATTTGTTATTTTGACCATAGATCAAATCATAGAAAAGTGTAGAAATTGTCACTTTAAGTTGATGGACTGCTTCGTTTTCGACAGAATCGTTAAAGGGTATATCGTCACCGATGTGGATTAGATTCCCTAGGTTGCCTTTAAGTTGCTGGGATGAGGAGAAAATATCTATGATTGCTTCAATGATAGGTGTTTCGTTGCTTCTGGATGGTAATTCAATTAAATGGGGGAAGCGAGAATATGCTAGATGCTGTGTCCGAATTGATCTAGAAAAGAAACTCCCTTTAGGAGTTTAGATTGAAGGAATTCACGGTAGATCCTTTCAAAAGGTGGAGTATGAGAAGTTGACATCTCTGTGCTACCACTGTGGTAAAGTGGGTCATAGTAAAGGTAGATGTCCTGAACTCACAACAATTTCAGTTAATAATACCTAGGAGAATGTAGTGAACGAAAATTTGAAGCAGGATACTAACAAGGTTAAAGAAGATGTGATTCAACAAAATAGGGAAGAGTATGGACCGTGGATACATGTCAAATTTAAAAACAATAGATTTAGAAATAACTGGAAAAATAATGGAACTTTGGTGCAATATAAACATGTGTATAAACCTGTTACTAAAATTGAAACAGCTATGGAAATTATACAGGAAGAAAATACAGCTGAGGTGCAAGATGGAAATATCAATTAGATTGAAGACATTGACAAGGAAGTTGATCAGAATTTGAATATTCTGGAAAGTTTTAACAACAAGAATATGTTTCAGGAACTGGAAGAAGATATAGAAGAAGGGGAAGTTGTTGAAGAGGATGCTATTATATGTCCAACAAATAATTTGTCTGAAGGAATTAAAGAAGGAGAAGATTGCCAAGATAATTATAGCTCTATTATTAGGCAAGAGATTACTGATCCCCTGGTTTCCTTGTCCAGCTCTGGGATAAGAAAACTTTCTAAAGAGTTAAGATCTTTAGGACAAGTGGAGGCCGAACAAAGAAAAAGGAAAGTAGATAAATTTTTTTTTAAATGATAGGGGATGTTTCCTCTGTTATTTGCTAAATGGCATCTGTTATTTTTTGGAATTGTAGGGGGGCTAGAAAGAGAGAGGCCTCTCTATATCTTAGGGAAATTGTGAAGGAGAATGAGTGTTTGTTTGTTGGGCTTACTGAAATAAAAATTGCTTGTATAGAAAGAAAAGATATTGATTTCATTATTGGTAGTGAATGGGATTACTATTTTCAGCCATCAGCTAGTTTATCCGGGGGTATTGTGGTGCTCTGGAAAAGAGATTTGGATTCTTTTGAGTTTATTGAAGGTTCATCCCAATGTATTATAGGTAATCTGAATATTAATGCTCTAAGAAGATGGAAGATGGACACTATTTATGGTGGAAAAGATGTGCAGTCACGCAGAATTCTGTGGAATTCACTGGAAAATTATATGAATGATGATACTCTGGCTATCATTGGTGGAGATTTTAACTGCATCCTTTCTAAGGATGATAAAAAGGGTGGGAAGTGGTTTAGCTTCTCTAAGGGACCGCAAGAGAAGAAGAAGTTCCTTACCAACAATGATTTTCATGATCTTGGTTTTGTGGGTTCAAGATTCACTTGATGCAACAATAAAAATGGTAACTCGAGAATTTGGGAAAGATTAGATAGATGCTTTCTAAATTCTAATGCTTTACATTTGATTCTGATGGCCAAGGTGAGACATCTTCCTCGGATTGCTTCAGACCATGCTCCAATTATTCTTGAAATGAAGGAACCACAGAATAAAAAATCTAAGTTCTTTAGATTTGAAGACACATGGTAATCATATCATGCAGTTTGGAATATTGCTGTCAAGGCCTGGAAGAAAGAAGACTATGGATCCAATGCTGAAATTCTACATAGGAAACTGAAGAGAACGTTAAAAGCTTTGCACTATTTGAAAAGGAACAAATGTAAGGAACTGAATCTGTTGAATGAAGAGCTTAAGAAAGAAATTCTACAACTGCAGTTGGAAGATACTATGGGTGAGGGTTTAACAGTCAAAAAACTGAAGCTTTTGAGAAGCAAGGTACATGAATTAAATGTTACTTTGGGAAGATTAGCTACTTGGTGGAATCAAAGAGCAAAAATAAGATGTCATCAAGAAGGAGACAGTAATTCCATGTATTTCCATCAGTTTGCTTCGGCAAAGAAGAATGGTAACAGTATATGGCAAATTAAAAATGAAAAAGATCAATTGGTTGAAGACACAGAGCAAATTGAGGAAGTTTTTTATAACTTATTTTTTAAAAAATGGGCTTCCAGGAAGTGTCAATTATCGGGATGGCCTGCAGTCCCGATAGAATTGCAGATTTCAGTTGATGAGGCGGTTTTTTTAAAAGCTGATTTTACCAAAGAAGAAATGATCAAGGCAGTTTTTAGTCAAGGTAATAATAGATCTCCAGGAATTGATGGAATTACAACTTTCTTTTTCAAAATTTTTTGGAAGATTATGGAAGATGATTTGGGGAAGGCTATTGACAGTTTTTTTAAAACTGGTTGTATGCATATGGATTGGAAGGATACATTAATTGTTGTAATTCCTAAAATCAAAAATCCTTTAGTTCCTTCCAACTTTAGACCGATAAGCTTATGTCAGTCTACTTACAAATTAGTGGCTACAATGATTTTAAATAGAATAAAGAGCTATATCGATAAGTGTATCACTGAAGAACAAGCTGCCTTTATAAATGGTCAATCAATGTCTGATCATTGCCTTATTGCTCAAGAGTTATTCCATAAACTTAGAGTTTCTAAGAATAAAAAAGGTCTTATGGTGGAAAAGATCGACATGGAACAAGCATACGACAATATGAGTTGAGATGCTATAGAACAGATGCTACAATTGGTTGGATTTTCAGTTAATATGATAGTGTGGATCTTGGAATTTGTTAAGAATGCCAGATTCTCATTTCTAATTAATGGGATGCTTTAGAACAGATGCTACAATTGGTTGGATTTTCAGTGAATATGATAGTGTGGATCATGGAATTTGTTAAGAATGCCAGATTCTCATTTCTAATTAATGGGAAAGCTTCCAAATGGATCAATGCTGAAAATGGGTTTCGTCAAGGTTGCCCCCTCTCCCCGTATCTCTTTATCTTATGCTCTCAACTATTCTCTTTAGCTATGGCACAAGAGGGCCAAGAACTGGGAATTCAAGTTTCTTGTAGATCAGAAAAGGTCAGCCACCTATTGTATGTGGATAATATTTTGATTTTTTCTCATGCTACTAAGAAATTGGCTATCAATTTAAGAAACATATTGTTGAAATTCTGTTCATGGACTAGTTTGAAAGTTAACAATGCTAAATCTCAGATTTTTTTTTAGTAAGCATATGAACAAAACTGATATTGTCCAGATTAAGAAGATTATGAATTTCAAAACAATTAAAGAATTTCATTAGTTAGGTGTCCAGCTTTTGCTTAAAAGATCGGTTAAATCAGATTTTCTATTTGTCGATGATAAAGTCCTTCAAAAGCTCAATACCTGGGGTAGCAAATGTCTATCTTTGGCTGGAAAGCTGATTCTTGCAAAGTCATCGTTGTTAACTCTTCCTAATTTTGTATCTACTCACAATATGGTGCCCAAGGGAATTCTACATGAATTTGATAAATGCTGTAGGAATTTTATATGGAATAAGAGGAATGGAAAGATGGGGTTGCACTATGTCTCTTGGAACACTCTTTGCAAAACAAAGAAGTTGGGGGGAAGAAGTCTTCATTCAGCCGTGGACAGAACCGGGCCACTGAAAGCTAGGCTAACCTGGAGGGTTATTCAGAACCAGAATTCTTTGCTAAGCATAATTGTTAAAGCCAAATATGGAGACAATTTGTGGGGAACTAAGTGCAAGATTAACATTTCTGTGGCATGGAAGGTTTTATTTGAAGGTGCTAAATACTTGAAACCTCTTTTGAGGTGGAGAGTGGTTAATGGTTGGAAGATTGATGTACTTAATGATGTTTGGCTTTTAGATAAAAGTCTTGATAAATGGTCAGTGAAAGCAGATTGTCTGGGATTGGAAGGGTTAAAGCTTTGTCATTTTATTGACTCAAATGGAAGATGGATTGTAAATGAGCTGAAGTGTTTTTTTAATGAATATTTAATCTTTGTTATTTTACATATTAACATTGATACTAAACAAATTGAGGATTTTTTGGAGGAAATGTGTTCTTTATCATGTGAATCTATTACTGCCCATGCGAATGAAGCCCAAAACAGCAGAAATCAATGTGAGGAAGTTACTAGTTTTGTGATTTGGCTTAAAAAGCTGAAGGTCACTGCATGAGTGGAACTTTTCTGGTGGAGGTTAAGCAGAGGAGCAATCCAACTAATGAATTTTTGAAATACAGGAAATTGAATAATGATGATCTTTGTGTTCGTGGATGTGGGAATATTGAAAATCTATCACATATTATGGTAACTTGCAAATATCTTCAGGAAGTGCTAAAGAAAATTCAGGAATGGGGTTTCTTTGTGCCTGTTTTTAACTCCCTAGAAGTTTGTTTAAGTGAGCTCAAAAGCCTTTTGAGGAGTGCACCTAATATAGTTACTTTATACTGTAATGTCATTTTCATTAATTGGAAAAACAGAAATGAGATAGCTCACGGGAAAACAGTTAACACTGTCTCTGCAACGGCAACAAATGTGATTTCTACGGCTTTTCTTTCTTCTTGTCCTCTCTTAGCTAGCTGGGGTGTTAATCTCCCTTGGGAGTTTCAAAGTTTTTGGCACCCTCCACCACAGGGATGGATCAAGATCAATGTAGATGCGGCTCTACTACTCTCTTATAATGCTGGAATTGGTGGTTGTTTTAGAGATGATAAAGGCAGACTTTTAGTGGCTTTTGGGAAAAATAGAACTCATTGGGACATTGCAAATCTTTAACTGGAAGCGGTGATGACAGTGAAGAAGTACTTATAACCGTGGATGATGGATTACAAAGGACTTATAATTGAAGGTGACAACATTAATGTGATCAAATTCATTCAAAATTCTATGAATAAGGCAAAGTGGCAAAGCTACAATCGGATGGAAGAAAATCTTCTATTCTTAGCTGACTTCAATAAGGTAATCTTCAACCATACACATAGGAAATGTAATAGAGTAGCCGATATGTGTGCTACTTTAGCTTTAGATAAAAACTTTTGTTTTGATAGTTATTCTTTTGATAATATTCCTTATTCTCTAGGCTCTCTTTTGAAGAAGGAATGTGAAAACTTGACTTAGATTGTATCTTGTTTTTTCCTTCCTTTTAATGCAATTGCTGCTGCATTTCTTCAAAAAAAAAAAAATAAAAAACCTCACCATCATCTTCCTCTCTCACCTAATAGCTCTCAAGAATTCTTATCTCTTATAATACCTTCAACGTCCAACCACTCCTCTCTCCTTATTCAAAGAGATTTTTCAAACATTAGTTAAGTATTGGTCTTTAAAAAACCCTAAAAATTCAAGTTGTCATGTATCTATTTGAATGGTACGATATGAGTTGGCATAGTATGAATAGTTCAGAAATTAAATCCATCCAATATGATGAAAATAATCATTCAGGAAAACTATTCAAATTTTGTAAACATATTGTACAATATGATTGTGAGGTCATCTAGAACTATCTGTTTAATTTCTTTGTACTCGTACATGAAGATCCATGGGAAACTTTAAAATTGTCTTTGCCAATCATCCAATTTATCTTCATCATATAGTATGGTCAGTTAATTTCCAGTTGGTCATCTAGTATGATGTAAACATCATAGAGTATGATTAGTTCAATAATCATGGTTTAATTTGATATGATATTTGGGAAAACAAAAATTTCATCTATGGTAATCATATGGTATGATAAAGATCAAACAATATGATTTGCTATCATTAATTAAACCATAGTTTAATTGACTAAGTAAGGGGGGATAATTTAAGTAAGATTTGTTTTATTAAAAACCCCATAAAGAGGATTACGTGTTAATTTAAAAAAGGTATTACAAGATCATTAAGGGGACCTTCAGCTCGTTAATGCTCCAAAGAGCTACCAAAAAAGAAAAAAAAAAAACAAAAATATCAGAGCTAAAAGTCACCTCTAATAAAATTTACATGATAAACTAATAACACTCTTAGGTGACCAGCAGCTAGCACCAAAGAAAGAGAGATAAGAAATCCATTACGCACAATCTTTCTACAAAATATGATGAGCCATTAAACAAAAACAAGGGGGAAAAACAATTGTAAAACTTAAAGGCTAGAAAACAAAACATTAACTAAAGTAATAAAAAAATACTAGATTATATTGTCATATGGAATATAATAACCATAAAAATAACTACAAGAAATAGATATGCAATGAATTAAGATCTCACAGCACCCCACCAAATCATAGTTATCTTAGAGGAATTAAAGAGAGAGCAAAAAAAAGCATCATGCTACTAACAATTATGATAACCAAGGATATACTTTCTAGGATAACTACCATCCAAAATCAGGTGAGAACATAACCATTGAATCAAAACTTTATTAATACCATCTTTAAAGGATACTCAAAATTAATTCGTTAACCCAAAACCACAAAATAGTTGAAAGAAAGAATTAATAATACTGATATCCATAATATAGGATCTCCACCACACAATATTGTATTGAACATAAATGAGATGAGTATCCAAAGAGGGATTAGTAAAGAGAAGCCACCAAGTAGGACTCTCCCTTTAAATATCAACCAAATAACAACTAGAAGAGAAAACCCAAACCATAAAATCCACAACACAACCATAAACATAAGCACAAATTAAATTCTAGATTACATAAAGGCCAAAACTACTTAATTTAATTCACATAGTGGCCATATGTGTAGTTAAAATATAGTGTGATGTATAACCTTCATGGTAGAATACATAAACAACCAGGAATATTGAGATAACATGTTTGTGTGCCTATATATAGGATGTGAAATGTTTTACGTACATAAGGATATATTATAACTGTAGGCGGTTAACAAATTTCCTTTTCACCCCTATAAGCTCAATAGATATCTTGAGATGCATATGCTCTGAATCACATTTATACTTAAGGAAAAAATTAAAAAAGATATGAAATATACACTCATCAATATAAATGAATTAAATTAAAGATTTTATAAAATATTTTTATTGTTTAATTCTTTCATAGAATCTCAATAATTATCATTTTTTTTTCAAAAGGATAGTTATTATATTTAGAGTAAACAATAGTAATTTGTTGCAAGTAAGTATACTTTCTCGTGAGTTTGACACTCTACTTTATCACTTTATTACTTGAGTTGAAACATATATTTTTGAATATTAAGTAAGGTTTTATTAATTTTATATCAAAGAAAACCGAAGAATATTGTTTAGGGTGATAGAGTCCTAGACTTTTATAGTATTTATAAGTTTACTCAACAATTCCTATCAGGTTTTTTGCATGATCATCATGGATTTATATTTTTTTGTAATCATAACTATATTGTTTAATTAATTATATAATTAGAAATACTTGTATCCTTTATATTAATTACAATATTTGTTTATTACATATTCATGGTAGTATGATTAGTAGAAATAGAAAAGAACCTTTGTTGTTTGACTCTGAAAAATAAATAACCCTATCAAAAATTTGAAAAACTAAAAAGATTATAAAACAGGCTAAAATTATACTAGATCAAGATCTTTCTAGACCTCTTAGGGATTATGATAGCCATTTGATAGACAAAATTTGTTATAGCATTGATAGACCTACATTTAAATCTAATAATCTTTAATTAAAACCTAGAAAACTTAAATGGTTCAAAATTCTAAGTTTGGTAGAATACTTGATGATAATCCCTCAACTTAGCCAGTTTCATAGAAATTTCTATAGCATTTAAGTACAATGGTGTTTGTGATGATACTATTAGACTTATATTTTTCCCATTTTCTCTAAAAGATAAAACTATGTTTTGGTTGAATTCTTTACTCCCGGGCGCTATGACCACCTAGAATTAGTTAGCTCATAAGTTTCTTGCTAAGTATTTACCACCATGAAAGACTAACTAACTTAGAAATGATATCACTTATTTTACCCAGATTAAAGTTGAATTAATTTTTTGTGTGTTGGGAAAGATTTAAGGAAATGCTTCAAAAAACGCCATCACCATGCTTTAGCTGATTCATTGGTTATTCAAACAATTTATAATATATTATTAGGATCTCTTAGAACAATTACAGAAGCTATAGTTTATTTATTTTTTTTGATGAAATGCAAAAGTGCATTAAAATAAAAGAAAGGACAATCTAATACAAACTAGATAAAAGAAGCTAATGGTTCCTTTCTCAACATGAAAAAGGGACCTTATTGAAAAAAAATTTGTTAAATTAAACTTATTATAATTGATAAGAAACCCACTATTTCCTATTTTGAAAATGTTGAGATGTAGGGGATACCAAAGTTTTAAACAACCCGAGGGTTGGTTAGTATCACAGAGTTCCCATCCAGTTAGATAATAAGACTTAGTAATGATCCCATAATCAATTAGAAAAGGTTTAAAATGAAATACTAAAAGAAATAAGAAGAAACAAAAGCTAAAAAGGAAAATACAATTTAACAATGATTTCCAAAAATCACTTAAGAATATCACTGATAGATATTCCATAAGGTTTTTCCAACTTCCAAAGTTGGAATTCAACGATAGTATTATGCCAAACTTTTTGATAATTTGCTCCATCTTCAAGTATTTATCCACTTTGTTGCTATCAAAGGAGAACCATCTTGCATATTAGTGAGATAAAAGAGAAGAAGAACCTCTCATACCATTCTTCACTTTGAGTTCAACCATCTTCTTTCTTGGTAGATCTTTCACCGGTCCTAAGCCTTGAAGTTCTTTGAATAATGTGTGCTTAGAGCCGGGGAATCACTCTTCTTGGCAAAAAAAACTTTTTTCTTTCTTAAGATTAGTTTTTTTTTTAATTCAAACTAATTGCCGAAGGAGGAGAAGAATCTCTTAATCTGTCCATACTATTTTTTATTTTAGAAACTGTAGCTGAATTATTAGTAGGATAAGCACTCATTATAGAATCAGCCGGAAAAGCTGTTAAAGGAGTTACAACTACCAATTCTGTTTTAGAATTTATAGCATCCTTTCCTTCCTCCTGAAAATCTAAAATTTTGAATTCAAAATCTAGTTTGTGAGCTCCCAACATTTCAGCAATATGAGTTGATTTGGTAGAATCTGCTTCATGTGAATCCAAAGGATCAATAAGAATTTTTGAACCAGCACTAACATCTTCTTCAATTTCTTCCAAGGCTGCATTATTGACTTTAACACAAACATCATCTAATTTTGGTTTGGCTGAGACAACTTTAAAATGCTTTTTCTCTGGATTTATCCTTCTTTTGTTTTTTTACTTCACATGCATCCAAGGCCCAAATGGATTATTTTCAGTTTGCAAAGAACTGAAAGGGTCATCTTTAACAAGTAGATTTTGATTATGTGTTGTATTTGGACAATCATAATCAATATGTCTAATCTTTCCACATTTGTAACAAAACGATGATAGATTTTCATATTCAAACTTTTGAAAAAATATACCATTAAGGCCTTCCACCCAAATACCATGGGGTAGTTTAGAATTCAAATTAACCCGAATTCAAGCTCTAGAAAATTCCCTTCTCCCCCATCTAAACATGTTACCATCCAATAATAAAGGAGTTCCAATTCTAGAAACAATTCTAATGATATTGGATTCATCCCAGCAATGTAAAGGTAAATGAGGAAGACAAACCCAAATGAGAGAAGAAATCCCATCCAAGGAATAAGGATAGAAGGTAGGAGACCATTTGTCTAAACCTACAACAAAGCCCCCTACAAACCAAGGACCTCCATTAAGAACTTCCTCCATGGCTTCAAGTGACTGAAATGAACAAAAGAGCCAATCTAGACCAAGCTATGTTATATGAAACCCTCCATATTTCATCCATTGCTTTCTTAATTCAATTGAACACTTAGAAAAAGGTTAGGTTTTTCTAAGAATTTTAACAACCAATGAATTGCTCAAAACTTGAACATTAGCTTTTTTCTTTTCCATGTCAAGTTTGACTACATTTGCATCTCCAATATCATCATGCAATTCATTAAAATTTATTTTAATATGAGGTTTTTTTATCCACACATTCAAAAAGTTCAATCTTGAAGAAGTACTAGGATTTTTTATATTAACATTACCTTTGTAAATAACAATATCCTTCTTCAATATATCAGCAAAACTGGATCCTGATGAAGAAGCCTCCTTATCATTTGCTACAAGGATGATAGCCAACAAAGGTTTTGGCTTATCATTAAAGAATGAAATTACTTCTTTCCCTTTGCCTGAAATCGTCAAAGTCTTGTGCATTGCAATCAAACCTCCTTATTTGATAACTAGAGGGGATTCCAAAATCCGAAAAGGGGAGATGCGTTTGAAGGAGAATCTACCTCTTAGATGACCGGCCACCTTCTTCCATGTCCAACAATGGCACCCAAAATCTTCAAATTCTTCTTCGAAATTGGCACCCAAAATCTTCAAATTCTTCTTCGAAATTCTTCCAAATTTTGTGGAGCTTCTCTCTCTTCCTTCTCGGCCGTTTAACCAATTTTTAGAAGTTATTCCTAATTATGCCTAGAGTGATATAGAAGCTATAGTTGGAGGATCACTAATGTCTAAGATATTTGAGGAAGTATATGAATTAATAGAGGAAATATAAATTAATAATTTCTAGTAGTCTGTTGATATGGTAAATCCTAAGAGAGTAGCATGAATATATGAAATTGATGCTTTCTCAATATTTACTACACAAGTCACAGTTATTTTAATGAAGTTGATCATAATAGGAGTAAATTCAAAATTAGGAACTAAATCATCTATGTAATTGAAAGATCAAATTCTAATTAAAAATAGTAATGTGTAAGGGATAAAAAATATTAATTTGATTGAAAGAAAAAATAATCCCCACTCTAATAAATATAATCCAGATTTGAGGATCCATCCTAATTTCAATTTATTAAATAATATTGTTAGTAACAATCAATGGAATTATAGTCAAAATATTCTAGGAGTAAATTTGAGCAATCCTCAGCAACATGCTCTAATTCTAGGCCTAGATATATTCTTGGATTTAATCAAAGAAATTGATTTGGAAGTAGAAAATAACCATTGTGAGATGTAAATACATTTAGGGACTCATTTGCAAAACCAAGCAACTTCAATTCAAATTTTTGAAACCGAATTAAGTCAGCATGTAAATTCAGTCAATAGTAGACCTCTTGAATCATTGCTTAGATATACTAAATTTAACCCAAAGAAAAAAGAAAATGATCCTAGAGAAAATCATTTTATGAATGGTAGTAATGTACCCTAGCAAAATTGATAAATTTTGGTAATTCAGCCTAATAATTATAAACTTAACATTGTATGGGAGGCAACCAAAATTTAGGTTTCGTGTGTCATGCCAAATTATTTGAATTTGCATGAGATATATTGCATATGTTATTGTTCTTGACATGTTTTACATTTTATTTTATTCTGATAATTGATGTTGTTATCTAAAGTTAGTAAATAAGATATGAGCTTAAACCTAAATGAACATCATTGCACTTAGTACCTCAACACCATTATGCTACTTTCCTAGGTGCCTTAATTTTGAAAATAAGCATTACATCACTAAACATAAAAATTTCTCATTTTGAACCACTATTTACTTGGGTAATTGGCATCGTGGCATGGATTGTTTGAATTCGACAAAGCTTAATATTGAAGTAAAAAGAAAATGTTATTCTACCAAGAGAAAAGAGAATTACACAATCAATACTTCAATTCTAAAATGTTAGTAAGTGTTGCAGTACCACTACACCTCCATTATTGATTCATTAAAAGCACCGTAGTTGTTACTAACACCAATGAGCTTTGTTTACATGTTTCAAACACCACAATAGCGGCCAATTCCAAAACTATGCTATGAATTTAAAAAACCAGTGCTAATGTACAACATGGTCTAGATAGTTGTAGCACCTATCTGTTTGACAAAATTGTCATCTTGTATATAATTAAGTACCACGATGCCATTTCTTGTACCATCATAGTTCTATGGTGAGTTTTAAAATGGGGTTACATTTTTTATTTCATTCGTACCACATCATTTCCATCAATCTATTCTTCTTTTTAATACTTTCGAGATAGACACGCCTTAAAATTTTTGGATAGAAGAGGGCTTCCTCTACCTTTGATAAGAGAATATTCATTTTTGTTGATGTAGAATCAAAGATTGATAATTTAGTTGTAACCAAATAACTAATTTTGAAGAGGGGTTTTTAAAATCCAAACCACCCTATCATGCATATCATTTTGAGTTGAGGTTGGGAAAACTTTTTTAAAGAGCCCTTTGCTACCATTGTAAATATGGTTTGAGAATGTTTTGCTAATAAATAGAATGAAGTAGATAATAAATAATATGTTATGGTAAGTGATTCTTTATAATTATGTGGTAATTAATAAAATTAATAAACTTAGGGATTTTGAATTTGAAGAAGCCACTGCTTTTATTAGACACCTATATATCCTTAAGATATCGTGAATATTATGTGGACTCAATAGCAGAGAAAGTTAGAAAATAAGAGAGAGAAAAATTATAAATTTCCCTTCCACCTACTAGACCCTAGCCTCTAAAGTTTAAAACTATTTTATTCTAGCACATTTATTTCCTAGTAGGAATATTTGTGAAGTTACTCATGATCGTGCCCTATTGAATTATGCTATTCAATTGGGGCATTCTATTTATGTTGGGAAGCTTATTTTTTCCTCTCTAATATACATCATTAAGGGTACCACATTTATTGGGTTAGAGTACCCTTTGCTAGTTCATTCTTCATGTGTTAAAATGGGTGCAAGGTTGGAATAAACTAAAGAACAACTATTACCTATTGTAGCCCTTAAAAAAATAAAAAATTTGGGTTTTCAACAATCTGAGAAAGAGGAGAAAGAAAATACCTTAGTGAACATAAAATATTTGGGAGGCTAGATCGTAGTAGTAGTAAAAGAAGTTCTAGAAATCCTGAAACTTTTGGAGATTAAGTGGTGTTGACATCATTTTTTATATGAGGTCACTTGGACCAATCTTGACCCTAGATCAATTCAACTTCCACACAAATCTAGACTCCAAAATCCTCCTAGAATACAGACCCTAGGATTCCTCAAGAAAAGTCTAGACCTTAGGATCTATTCTAGGTCCTAATATTCTTATAGACTCTAGACCTTAGGATTTAATCCAGACCCTATGATCAAATCCATACTTTCAAACCCAAAATACAAGGCTAAAGGCTCCACCCTAAAAGACTTTTCAAGGATTTTTCAAACACCCAAAACCTAATCAAATGATATCCGATTTAGAGTCTCTCAATTGAAAAGTGATAAGACATGTCTCTAGAGGTAATCTTCCAAATTTGATCCCATTCTGAGGTCTCTAACCTCAGAAATTGAATTAAAATCCAAAGGCTGTAAACCTTCAAATATTTACAGTCTTTCTACAAAGCCTCCAATAACTTTCAGACACTTGATTACCACCTATTGAACATTAAACTACACTTTGATGGACCCACTTTGATCCCCAGTTGACCAGGGGTCAAAATTACCAAAATACCCCTATAAGATTCAAATACCCATTTCAAACCAAATGAACTCCAAATTATTTGGAACCACTTCCAACAATTTTCAAACATCAAACAAAAAATTTTGATCTTGGGCCCACCCCCTGGGTCAACTTGGTTGACCTAGTCAACCTAGTTGACTAATTAAGCTCATTAAGGGCCTAAATAGGCCATTTGACCCAAATGACAATTTTGATCCTTCAAATCTCCTCCACTAGACTTAAAATATCAAATCAGATCCTTTGAGTCCAAACTTAGGCCTTAGTTCAACCTAGTTAACCCAGTCAACCAAGGTTGACTCAAAAGCCCCTTAAGGCTTTAAATGGATAATTTTAACCCATTATATCAAACCCTTTTCGAGCTTCGAATCAAATCCCAACTATGGCCCAATCATGCCTCAAACCTTGGCCAATCAAATTAAATGACTTTGACCAAGTCAACCCTACATTACTTGGTCAAACTCTCACTTATATAATTTCATATGCTCAAACATCAACCTTCAAACATTAGGTCCATCATTTCAGCACCCATGGCATCCCCATATGCCACCTGACTCTTTGTTGGCCAGTTGACTTGTCAAAAAACCCCTTTAAGTGGCTTAAATGACTAAATGACTTGACCCAAGCAAGCCCATTCCCTATCAAATAACTCCAGCCAGCACTCAAATTCACTCCCATAGGCCATATCATAAGTCCACATGGCAAGTGGACTAGTCAAACAGTCAAACCAATCCTTTAAATGGGTCAAACATGATTAAAACAACACTTAACCTTAATCCACTCCTCCCTAATACACCCCAGCTGTTACGACATTCTCTAGAAGCTTTCTAGAGCTCACCCTAGCCCTTAGATCAAGATTTAATGGCTCTCATTATCTCCCATGTGGACTAAAGGACAAAAGGGGCATTCCACCTCATTTGTACCTTTTTCCTTTGATGCCCCTGCTCCTAACCACTCCTGGGACAGATGGCATCCATTTAGGAGCTCATTGAAGTAATCCTAGCCTTCTATTCAATCTGAGGGGATTTAATAGGGAAAAAGGAGGAAATGTGCCCATATTCTAACCCTATCATTCTCTCTTCACTCTTAACCTCTCAAGACAAAGTCTCTATTCTATTGAGCTCCCCAGAGACTCCTCAACGCATCCCCACTCAATTCCCGCCGACCAAAGCCCTTTCCGGCAAGCTTCCCGATGAACCTAGCTCAAATCCATTCGAGGAACTGTAGCACTCGATCTTAATGAGAGAACCTCGAGGGATCTTCTACAAAATGGAGTGTGGATAGTCTATAAATGCAATAATTCCATAAATGGTCCAAACCATTTATTAAATCAAGGTAAATCCTATATCCTAGATCTAGGTATACTAGATTAAATAACTTTCTAATAAGCTTGTTTTAAGTCAAATAAAACATTCCTGAAACTTTTTATTCAATATTTTAATATATTTTTAAAATTTCTTTGAAATCGGTTGATCAGATAGAGCAAATGAGTCCAAAAACTTATTTTGGGGCTCAACTTACGTAACCCTCCAGCTACGTAAGATCTAGATCATTGATCCAACGATTAATGGTCTTGATATAGCCTTTCCACAGCTTCGTCCGATCGTTAATCAGAGCCCACGGTCATTCAATCCATCTGGCGGCATCTCAGCCCTTAATCAAGACCGCGGGATTAAAATCCCATCGTCAGATCTCTCTCCGTGATATCAGAATCGCGAGATGTCATCAAAATGATTGATTTTGAACCACGTGGGATCAACGACGTTGATTCGTGCTTGCACGGATTAGTAAAAATGCGTGAGCAGATCAGCGGCTTATGCGTGTTAGACAGTCGCAACAATCATTGGCGCCGCCACAAATTTTGATTTAGTGAATCCGAGGCCGCGACGTGTGCTGGCACCGTAATTTATTTTAAAATTTAGTTTTAATTGATTTTAAAACCATTTTAAATTACGAAAATCATAAAAAAATAATTAAAAAATTAATTTAAAGAATAAAAAATTATTTTATATAATAAATTTATTATGAAATTAATTATTATATTTTAAAATTAATATTAATTTGAAATATTACTTTTATTTTAGATTATTTTAAATATTATATACAAAATATTTCAAAATTAATAATTATCTAAATATGATTAAATATTTTGAGATATTCAAATATTATATCTTAAATTTTAAAATATTTAAAATTACAAAAATAATATTAAAATATTTATTTTGAATTTAGTATTAACTTAATATATTTTATTTAAATACTTTAATTTAAACTTTAATTAATAATTAATATCATTTAATTTAGAAATATTTAATTAAACATTCTCAAAATTAAAATCTATTTTAACTTATTTTAAATAATTAAATAATAATATTATCATTTTTTTAATACTTTAGTTTGAAATTAAATTAATTCAAGATAGATATATTTTGTACATTAATTATTTGAATGTTAATTAATACTTTATCAAAATTAAATTTAAATAATTTTGAAAATTCAACTATGTTGCAAATCTGTTTTCATGGATTATGATTTTGATGTTAGCAAACACTCTTATTTCTCTACGACTGTCTTGCCTACTAACATTTCAGGACCACAAAATCGGACGCCAATCGGAACCAGCTCAATATTGCATAGACTAGGTTTAAGTCAGTCTGTAATTTCCTTTTTCTCTTTCTTGAGTCAGTTGTAACCATTAAATTGTTCTGATCTCAAGTAACCCTACACACACACTTGAGTGATTTTTCTATCAGATTTAAAAAAAAAAATTTACTCACATCATCCCTGATGATATTTCTATTATCCTGGATGATCGAGTTTAAAATAAAAACCCTAATCAGCCATCTTAGTTTAGGCAGCCGTCATTAGCTGATCAGTCTGGACAATACTTGTATCGGCCAGGACGATAGACTCAAAAAAGAAAGAATCAGCCACCATGATCTATTTAGGCATTTTTTATTTTAGGAAATTTGCCAGGATGATCATGTATTGCCCTGGACACTTGATACAATTATGCCTAAATTAATCTAGAATTTAAGGTAAAAAATTAAGGATGATTGATACGATCAAATCGTCCTAGATGATCGCAAGATCGGCTAGGCCGATCATATCAAAAAACCTTAGTAGCTCCTTGACGATCAACATCAGCCTGCTTAAATTTCGAGCGATGGACTGGACTATCTGAATTGGCCAGCTCAAATTCCAGGCGATACTCTGGAAGTTTTTCCTCTAATTTTAACTAATCGTCTGGGACGATCGTGATATCAGCCCTAATGATCAAGCTATTTTGGAATCATCCAGATCTCGTTTCAGAGCGGTTGTCTGGCCGATAGTCTGTGATTTGAACTAATCGGATAGGATGATTTATTATCATCATGGACGATATGAACAACTTTCTTCTATTCATCCCAAATCATCCCAGCTGATTAGGCTCAAATTGCATTGATCGTATAGGATGATATACCTATCATCCTAGATGATAATGTCAACAAGTTTCAATTAATGAGCTATTTTGAAGCTCTTCAATTTAAGAGCTATTGTTCAATATTTTGAATAATCTTTTGCTGTTGTCTTGACCTGAGAAAGTCTAGAGGAGAGAGAGAGAGGGAGAGAGAGAGAGAGAGGATCTTGTGATGGGGAGCTTGTGAGGGAGATTCATAAGGGTTGCTCCAAGCATTGTTCCACTTCTTCTTCGACTAGAGTCTCTTGTCCTTGGAAGGGTTGGGAGAGGTAAGCTTCAGCGATCGACTGAGGTTCTCTGACTACTTCAGGAGGAAGCAAAAGGAGTTGGGTTCTCTACCTTGCCGGGGGTGGAAAAAAGGAGGTTTTTGTAAGGGCTTCTCTGCCTTGCTGTGGGAGCAAAAGGAGAGCCACTTTAATAGTGTAATAATCGAAGGATGCCTCCAGGGAGTGGATGTAGGTTGAGTTGACTGAACTACTATAAACCTTTGTGTTCTTTTTACTACTTCCGCATTTAATTTTTTCGTACTTGTTTTCTGTGGTGCTTTTGGTTTGAGCTTTGTTGTGCTTTGGTTAAAAGATTTTTTAAAATACTAATTCACCCCCCTCTTGGTTAGCCTTGGGCTAGTTCATAACGGCCTAACATCCCTAACGAACTTTTAAGTGGTATCAGAGTGGGATTCATAAAAACTGAGTTTGAAAACTTTTTGAATTTTGATCCATGGCTAACTTTAGAAATCATAATACAATGTAAGGATATTCTATTACTCAACCACCCTTGTTTGACAATCTACCTTTTAATTTTTGGAAAACTTGCATGTCTACTTTTTTACAATCAACTGATTATCGCATGTGGATGCTTATTAAAGAAGGATATTCTCCTCCTTCTCGTGAACTTAATGGAATTAAAATTGAAGTGCCTTTTACTGAATGGACTTTTGATGAAAGAGATTTAGCTCAACTTAATGCGAAGTGTTTAAATTATTTTTTTTGTTCTTTAAAGTCTAATGATTACATGCGTGTCTCCACTTGCTCTGCTTGTAAAGTGATTTGGGATAGATTGTGCATTACTTATGAATGAACCAATGAAGTTAAACAATCTCCTTTGAATAATCTCTTGCATGATTATGAACTTTTTCATATGAAACCTTCTGAATCAATTTCTGATATATACACAAGGTTTACTCAAATTGTAACTTCTTTGTATGCCTTAGAAAGAGAACTTTCAAATTTTGAAAAAGTGAACAAAATTTTGAGATGCTTGCCTTCCTCTTTTGATGCTAAAATCACTGCAATCACTGAATCTAAAGATTTGAATACATATTCAATTGAAAACTTACTTGGCTCACTCATTGCTTACGAGCAAGGAGTGAATCAAAGAAATTTGGATGCAGGTGAGGAAAGAAAGGAGAAAACTGTGGCATTGAAGGCCAACGACATGAACTCCGACTCTTCCGTGTCTGAAAGTGATGAATTTACTTTAATCACAAGGAAATTCAAAAGCTTTCTAAGGAAGAAACAAAAGTATCATCAAAGTAGAACAAAGGTAAGGGAAACAAAAAATTTAAGAGTTCTAAGGACATGGATTCTTTTGAATGTAGGAAACCTGGATATATGAAATCTGATTGCCCTACACTCAAGTCTCACTCAAGCAAAGAAAAGGGTGAGGAGAAACCCAAGTTTAGGAAGGATAAAAAGAAAATTTAAAAGGCATTTTGGGCGGACTTTGCATCCGATTCATCTGAGACTGAACCTGAAGATGAGACAACAAACCGGTGCTTAATGGCAGACAATCATCTTGATCAAGAAGAGGTTTGTGAACTATCCTATGACCAACTCCTTGAAGTTTCTAAAATAATTCATGCATCATATAGAAAACTTAAGAAAACTCATGCTAGTTTGAAATTGGAGTTTTTGAATTTTCCAAAAGAGAATGGAATTTTGATTAATGATCATTCAATAATTGATTCAAATCATATGGCTCTACTTGATGAATTTGATGATTTAAATAAAAACCATTCTGAATTAATTAAAGAACATGATTCATTGAAAGTTTCACATAAATCACTTGAATCTGATTTTAAGAAATCTAAAGAGATAGAGCATAATTTGAGAATTGGTAATGATGCTTTAAAAGATACTAACTTGAGGATTAAAAATGAATTGGATACACTTAAGAAAAAAATTGGATGACACCCACACTTGATCAAAAGCCAAAAACTTGGAAGAGGAATTACTACCTAAACCATTTAAGAAATCCTTTTTCTGGAGTTAGATGCTTTTCATGTGGCATGCTAGGACACATCTCACACACTTTCACTGTTCACTATAATATACATTGGGTGTGGAGACCGAAATTTCATGATTCATAGCATAACACACATGCATTGCATTCTACTTTTCATAAGAAGGGACCAAAACCTGCTTGGGTTCCAAATATGACATTTGATGATTTTGTAGGTGAGCTCTCACAAAAGGCCTCATGAGAGTATGTGGTTCCTGGACAACAGATGCTCTCGACATATGACTAGTGATGCCAATCAATTCATTTTGCTGGAGACCAGGATAGGAGGCAAGGTTATTTTTGGAGACAACACCACCAGGAAGGTGGTAGACATAGGTATAATTGATAATTCTAAGAACCTTATGATTGAAATTGTTTTGCTTGTAGATGGATTAAAACATAACTTGCTCAGCATCAGTCAGCTTTGTGACAAGGGCTTCATCATATATTTTTTTGTAAATTCATGCATTATAAGTTTAAATAACAACACTGTTTTGTTGGGAAAGCGGATCAACAATGTGTACATACTTGATTTAAATAAAATTAAATGCGTTGCATATTTTTTGATTAAAAATTATTGTTGATGATTCATGGTTGTGGCACAGAAGATTATGTCATGCTAGTGTAAAAACTCTTAGGATAGTGACCCAAAAAGACCTAGTTAGAGGTGTCCCCAAAATGAAATTTTTTAAAGATCACCTTTGTGATGCCTGCCTATTAGGAAAGCAAGTCCACTCCACTTTTCACCCTATTAAGGACATTAGCACCTCTAGACCTTTAGAAGTCCTTCACATGGATTTGTTTGTACCCATTAGCACTGCCAGCTTGGGAGGGAAAGTCTATGGTTTTGTAATTGTTGATGACTACTCGAGGTTCACTTGGACTAGATTTCTTTCACACAAAAATGAGTCTTTTGAAGAGTTTAGAACCTTTTTTACTTGGATTCAGAAAAGGCTAGTTTGTGAGATCTTGACCATCCATAGTGACCATGGGGGAGAGTTTGAAAATGAAATATTTGGAGATTTTTGTGAGGACAAGGGGATTAGCTACAACTTCTCAGCTCCTAGGACCCTTCAGCAGAATGGGGTAACTGAAAGGAAGAACAAGACCTTAGTGGAAGCCGCTGAGCCATGCATTTTGACTATTAACTTCCAAAATATTTTTGGGATGAAGTGGTTAACACAGCTTGTTATGTGTTGAATAGGGTGAATGTTAGAGCCAAACTAGATAAGACACCCTATGAGATCCTTAAGGGTAGGACACCCAATCTTTCTCACCTTCATGTCTTTGGTTGTAAGGTTTTCATTCACAATAATGAGAAGTCTCACTTAGGAAATTTTTATCCAAAATTTGATGAAGGAGTGTTCTTGGGATATTCTAGTATTGGGAAGTCTTTTAAGGGATGTAATTAGAGGACTTTGATGGTGGAAGAGACTACACATGTAGTGTTTGATGAGTCTGATCCTAAAAAACCTGGAGTTGAGGATGATGATGATGTTGGAGAGGTTACCATTGGAGTAAAAAATTTAGAGAAGGGAGTAGAAAACCAAAACACTGAAGGAGTAGGAGATGTTATCCAAGGAGTAGAAAATATAAATCTGGAGGAAAGGGTTGGACCTTCACACACTTTGCCTAGAGATTGGAGATACTCTACAAGTCATCCTAAAGATTTGATCTTAGGAGACCCTTCTATTAGAGTTAGGACTAGACATGGACTTAGGAAGGAGTTGAACCACTATACCTTTTTCTCAATGACTGAACCCACCAACGTAAACCAAGCCCTTTTTGATGAGTTTTGGATTTTAGCCTTGTAGGAGGAGTTGAACCAATTTGTCAGGAATGATGTTTGGGAGCTTGTAGAAAGACCTAAGGAAAAAAATATAGTTGGAACCAAGTGGATCTTTAAGAATAAGGTGAATGATTCTAGAGTGGTGGTTAGGAATAAAACAAGTTTAGTGGCTAAGGGGTATAACCAAATAGAAGGGATAGATTTTGAGGAGACTTTTGCCCCTGTAGCTAGATTGGAAGCCATTAGATTGCTATTAGCCTTTGCATGTTATAAAGGATTTAAGCTTTATCAAATGGATGCTAAGAGTGCCTTTTTAAATGGGAAAATAAAAGAAGATGTGTTCGTAGAACAACCCCCAGGTTTTGAGAGTTTTCAATTTCCAAATCATGTTTTTAAATTAGAAAAGGCCTTATATGATTTAAAGCAGGCACCCAGAGCTTGGTATGAGAGGCTTAGCACATTCTTACTAAAAAGGGAGTTTGTTAAGGGGAGCATAGACACCACCCTTTTTCTTCGAAAAGTTAGAGATGATTTGCTCGTTCAAATTTATGTGGATGACATACTTTTTGGATCTTCTGATAAGAAGCTTTGTGATGATTTTTCTAAAATAATGAGTAGAGAGTTTGAGATTAGTATAATGGGAGAGTTGTCCTACTTTTTAGGGTTTAGCATAAAATAATTAGATTATGGAACCTCTCTAAATCAATCAAAATATATAAAGGATATTTTGAAGAAGTATGAGATTGATAAAGCCAAGGCAATTAATACTCCCATGACTTGTAGTGTTCCGTTGTATATGGACCTAAGTGGTAAGTCTGTTGATTAGAAGAAGTATAGAGGCATGATTGGATCTTTACTTTACTTGACTGCTAGCCGACCTGATATAATGTTTAGCGTTTGTCTTTATGAAAGATTTCAAGCTGACCCTATGGAATCCCACCTGATTGTAATTAAGAGAATTCTTAGATACCTTTTAGGGACCCAAAGCTTAGGATTTTGGTACCCTAGGCACAACACTTCTTTTGAGATTATTAGATTTTCTGATTCTAATTTTGCAGGGTATAAGGTGGATAGAAAAAGCACTTCTGGAACTTGCCAATTCATAGGACAGTCTTTGGTCTCATGGTCTAGTAGAAAGCAAAACTCTGTTGCACTTTCCACTACTGAAGCTGAGTACCTTGCTTTAGGAAGTTGTGTGACCCAAGTCCTTTGGTTAAAATAACAAGTATTGGATTTAGGATTACCTGTAGGCACAATCTCAATTTTCAATGATAAGATTAGTGTCATCTGCATCTCTAAGAATACTATCCAACATTAAAGGACTAAGTACATTGACATTAGATATCACTTCATTAGAGACCATGTGACAAAGGGGGACATTGAGTTACACCATCTGACAACTGAGAATCAACTGGCTGACATCTTTACTAAACCACTGGCCTTCGATACTTTTAGCTCTTTAAGGACCAGATTGGATGTGATTGACATAAATGCATGAACTTGATTTTTATTTGTTTGTCTTTTTATTTTATGTTTTTGTTAGTTTTTTTGTTTGTTGTTTTGTTATGCTTTATTTTTTTTCTTAAATTTTTTTTTAAATCATCGCTGAAATGATATCTTATGCCTTATTCTTGCTTTTAAAAAATTTGTAGTCAATATTTTACATCTCTTAATCCATTAAAGGGTAACAATATATTGTTGATTGTGTCTCTTTCTATAACATATTTTAGTGGCACAATTTTCTTTTCTAATCAATAGTCTATCTCAAATTAATAAATGGAGTATGCAATTAAGATCTTTTCTAACCTTGCTACAATAAATGTATCTTGTATTTATAATGATCAAAGTCTTTTTGTCTCATCAAGAACTCCTCGTTACCCTTGTCATTGCATTTATTCATACGATTATTGATTCTATTTTTTGGATTGTTCTTCTCTGTATTAGAGAGTGAATTTTTCTTCTCCAATATTTAGAAGATATATACTTAACTAATATTATTTAAGAGATTTTGAAAAAGAATGTAGCTTGCAAAAATAAAAAAAAATTAACAAATGATGCCAAAAATAACAGATGCGCAATGACTCCAAATTGAAAAATAAAATACATAAAGTGTATAAAAAATAAGTGTAAAGCGCCATTCAAATTGACAAGAGGCATAAAATGAGCCCAGCAAAACCAAGCTCTCCCTCTTTTCAAAACTTTTAAAACTTAGAAGATTTCATGTATCACTTGATAAAATCAAAGGCTTGATTTCAACTTTTTGTGATTGTAACATAATTACTTTGATACATTATTCTATAAGTTATTTTTTTCGAAACCAAGTGGTGAATGGATCCTTTTTTCATATCCAATTGAATTTTTTGAGTTCGGTCATTGATTTCAAAAGACAATTTTACCCTAAATGAAGTCCGAGCTTAAGGTTTACATGATTGGATATTCTACCATTTTTTGGATCTTTGATGTTGTTAAATCATTAACATACAAATTTTTAAAATCAATCACATGAAAGACTACATCATGTTCATGCCTTGGTTTAAAAAAAAAAATGGTTTGTTTACTTTGTTTTTCAGTTTCTTCCTCCTTTTTGAGATGTCAAAAGGGGGAGTAGTATGTTTGTGTTTTCACTATTTTATTCTGAAAATTTGAACTACTATTTTGGATCAGCGAAGTATTTGCCATCATTAAAAAGGGTAAGATTGTTACAAATCTATTTTCATGGATTATGATTTTGATGTTAGCAAACACTCTTGTTTCCCTACGACTGTCTTGCCTACTAATATTTCAAGACCACAAGATTGGACGGCAATCAGAACTAGCTCAAGATTGGGTAAACTAGGTCTGAGTCAGTCTGTAATTTTCTTTTTCCCTTTTTTGAGTCAATCGTAACCATTGAAGTGTTCTGATGCTAAGTAACCCTACACACACACACTTGAGTAATTTTTCTATCTGATTTAGAATTTTTGTTTCTACTCACATCGTCTCGGATGATATTTCTATCATCCTGGACGATCGAGTTTAAAAAAAACCCTAATCAGCTATCTTTGTTAAGGCAGCCATCATTAGCCAATCAGATTGGATGATACTTGTATCGGCCACGACGATAGACTCAAAATAGAAAGAATCATCCACCATGATCTATTTAGGCACTCTTTATTTTTGGAAATTTCCTTGGATGATTTAATTCAATTATGCCTAAATTAATCTGACATTTAAGGTAAGTAATTAAGGATAATTAATTCGATCACATCATCTTCGACGATTCTAAGATCGGCCGGGCTGATTAGTTCAAAAAACCTTAGTAGCTCCTGGACGATCAACATCGGCCAGCTCAAATTTCGGGCGATGGTCTGGATGATCAGGATCGGCCATCTCAAATTCCGAGAGATGCTCTAGATGATTTTTCAATGATTTGTACTAATCGTCTGGGACGATCGGGAGATCAGCCCGGACAATCAAGCTATTTTGGAATAGTCCAGAACCTTTTTAGAGCGGTTGTCTGGTCGATAGTCTGTGATTTGAACTAATCTGACAGGATGATTTATTATCATCTTGGATGAGATGAACAACTTTCTACTATTCGTCCCATATCGTTTTGGCTAATTAGTCTCAAATTTCACTGATCATACAGGATGATATACCTATTATCCTTCATGATAATGTCGGCAACTTATAATTAATGAACTATTTTGAAGCTCTTAAGAGCTATTACTCAACATTTTGAATAATCTTTTGCTACTGTCTTGACCTGAGAAAGCCTAGAGGAGAGAGAGAGAGGGAGAGAGAGAGAGAGGATCTTATGAGGGAGATTCACAAGGGTTGCTCCAAGCATTGTTCCACTTCTTCTTCCACTAGAGTCTCTTGCCTTGGAATGGTTGGGAGAGGTAAGCTTTAGCAATCGATCGAGGTTCTCTGCCTGCTTAAAGAGGAAGCAAAAGGAGTTAGGTTCTCTGCCTTGCCGGGGGTGGAAAAAGGGAGGTTTTTTTAAGGGCTTATCCTCCTTGCTGTGGGAGCAAAAGCAGAGTCACTTTGGTAGTGCAATACTGGGAGGGCGCGTCTAGGGAATGGATGTAGGTCGAGTTGACTGAACCACTATAAACCCTTGTGTTCTTTTTACTACTTTCGCATTTAATTTTTTTGCACTTATTTTCTGTGCTGATTTTGGTTTGAGCTTTGTTGTGATTTGGTTAAAAGATTTCTTAAAATACCAATTCACCCCCCCCCCCCCCCCTCTTGGTTAGCCTTGGGCTAATTCATAAGGGCCTAACATCCCTAACAAACTTTCAAACTAAAATTATTTTAAATCATTTTCAAAATTTAGAAAAATTTAAGATTTGATTTAACTTTATTTAATAATTATTTTAATTATTAATTTATTTTAAATTAATTTAAATGCCTTAATTAACCTAAAACTTAAAAAATTCAAAACAAATTAATTTTAAATCATAAAAATTCAAGTAATATATCAAACTTTCTTGAAAATTAAGAATTTTAGTTTAAAACTATTTTAAAAGTTTAAAACTTAACTTATTTTAATTAACTTGAATTATTTGAATAACTTAATATTTAATTAATATTTTATTAAATATTATATTTAAAATTTTGAAAATTAAAAATTTATTTTAAAATTTCATTGAAAAATCAGTGGTCTCTCAATCATTTATAAATTCATTTTGATAATATTTTGAACTATTTTAATTTAAAGCATATATTTATATATATAGGTTTATATATACTTATGTATTTTTAAATCTTTTTTAAAAAATATATATATGTATCTAAATTCTAGAGACTTGAGAGATCCCTTTGGAATCTTAAGCATGGGTTTAATGTGTGAATGGAATTTATGGGGAAATGATTAGTGAGTAATTACATGTTAACTATTCAGTAATCATATCATTAGTAGTCTTAATTTTTTTTAGTCTTTGCATGCTTAGGATTGTGCTCCCGCCACTTAGATTTAGGCTCTCCTAGATCTAGGATTTATTTAGTGTGATTACATGCTATGTATATGTTATGTTCAAGGGTTAGTTAAAACATTGATTCAAACCCATTAAACTTAGTGACATCATCAAGGACAAAAATTAAGGACCTTTATTTAGAGAACTTAGAATAATTCAAAAAATTAGGATTTATACGCTCTTGACTTGAAATTTAAACCACTTAAACTTAGTGACAATTTAAGCCTTAGAAAAATGTTTCACTTGTTTTAGAGATAATTAAGATCCTCAATCAATTTTCTTAAGCTTAAACCCTTAATTAGGCCTTAAAACTTCTAAAAAATCTAATAAATCTTATTTAAAACCAAAAAAATATGCATAATACCTCTAACTAACAAGAATTGAACCCTTAATCAATAAAAAATAGAACCAACTTAATTTGACAGCAAATTGAAACTTAATTTAATTTTAAGTGAAATTAAATATTTAACTAAAATAATTAATTAATAATAATAAAAAATTCCAGAAAATTCTCAAACACTTGGGAATCTCTTCTTATATCATTCTTGACCTTTGGTGCTGATTTTAAGGAGTTGGGGTCTCTTTTAAAGTAAATTCATAAAAAGCCTTCTAATTAAGCAATTTCAAAAATTCAATAAATACTAGAAACTTCAAAAATTCATAACTAATTCAATGAAAATCCAAATATATCAAACTCAATTGCATTCAACTCATAATAATGTTTAATATTTATTAAATATGTTAAAATTCTAGAAAAGTATCAAATTTATAAAAGTCAACTTTTGGTCAAACCTAAGTTAAATTTTAGCTAAACTTCAAACCTTTATAACTAAATCTAAAAAATCCAATTTCAACGTACTTATTGTCTAACTGATCACCCCTTAATTAAATGATTACAATAATCCAAAATATTCCAAAATTTCATATTTTATTTCAAACTCCAGAAAATATTTAGTTAATGTTTAAAACACTTAATTAACCTTTTAAAATACAACAACCATCCTAAAGATGAAGTTTATTGGTTGGATTACTCTGGGCTGCAGGGCTACGTGTCCTAAGGAAGCTTTGTGCCTCGAGCCTGGTGGTATAACGTCATGAATGGATTCTAAGGGGTGTTAAACCTTAAAATAGATTAATTATTAATTATTTAACCATTTAAAATCCATAATTTAGCCACATTAATCTAGTTTATTGGCTAGACTGCATTGGGTTACATGGCTACGTGTCCTAAAGAGGCTTTGTTCCTCGAGCCTGGTGGCACAATGCCACAAGCTAATTAATGGAAAAATTAAATTAATCAAAATTTTTAAAAATAATAATCAAATAATTTTGATTAAAATTTATTAAATTTTAAAATTTAATGAACTTAAGTCGCTTAATCATACCGGGTACCACTAGGTAACCCAGGCCTACGAGCCTATTAGCTTAGCCCCAAGAAAGGTGAAATAAACTTCATGGCCTAGGTGAGAAATAAAGGTGGTATCTAAAAAATAATTAAAATCAACCTTAAAATCAATTTCAAATCATTAAAACTTAAACTTTGATTAAAAATTCCCTTAAGCCTTTCAACCAATCAAAACATCAAATAACTTTAACTAATAATCCTATTTAGGATATATCTAAACTACACAGTCTTTTCAACACACTATAATTGATTTACTAGGAGAACAAACTCTAGTTTTAGGGTAGGCTAGTGTTTACTTTTCTACAGCTCTGTGCTGGGTTTTTGAGTTTTCACTGCATGCTATTTACTAGCTTAGAATTGATGTGATTATTTATTTATTTACTCTAATCCGTGTTGTGCGTAAATGAGCATTTTTTATTTCAAATATTAACTGCTTCAGATTAATTATAACTGTTTGGGATGAATATATAAATACGGATTATTAGGATAACCCTGTAGGATCAAGTCTAGAATTTTATCTTTTCAAATGTAATTTGATTATATAATGGTTGTAATATATTCATAGTGATTTGAGTTTGGGATATTAGTATACTACTTAAATTCTAAAGAGGAGAAGACATCCCTAAAGGGGAGAGTCTTCTCCCATTTGGAAGATCAAGTTAGGATACTCTAAAAATATCCAAAGAGGAAAGATAATACCAAATTCAAGGGGGAGTTTTTTTTCATTTGGATATCTGAAACTGATGAATCAAGATGCTCGTGAGAAGACAAAGAAGTGGATAATGAGAAGAATCCCAAATCTCAAAATCACTTGAGTCTTAGGAGTAGAATACGGGTTGTTGTCAGTGGTGCCCGGCCACTTTACTTTTTTGAAATTCTAGGATGTAATAATAAGTGGTACTTGCCACATGGACATTCAATTTGAGCTATTAGTTTAATTGATTTATTTAAATATTGTGCAATAGAATGACCTTAGTTTTGATTTGACCTGGAATTTGATTTGTAGGCTTTTAAGGACTTATTAAAACTTTTCTACTTAAATCAAATTAAAAATTTTAAGCTCACATAAAAACTCTAACGAATTTATGAAGTAAGCCCGGGACCATCGGGAGTTCTCATTTCATAATTGTTGCATTTTTCCTTCCACTTGTTAGGCACCTCCCCGCCTGCAGGTTTTGACAGACCACCTGGCTTATGAGGGTGCAGATCTATCCAAGGGGAATCTGTGCATTCTACTAGGATAAAATATATTTTTAAACCTTTTTTAAAACTTCTTCATTTCAATTTTCAAGCATTTAATCGAGTCAATTAGCATACATTAAATTAATAACAAATTAAATTGAGTCTAAAATTTGAATAGCATTTATTTAGACATCTAACACCCAATATAAGTTAAATGGTCAATTATGATCTGCTCTAGATGTCGGCCCTATTCTCAAAAACCTATCTTAAATAACATCCTTATCACAAAAAATTAAAGGATCAAACTCATATTTTTAAAGTGCCTAGGTGGTTTAGATGGCTCCTCAATCCAGGCCAAGGTAAGTCTAGATTTGCACTGCACTAGCTAGGCTCGGGTCACTTTTTTATACCCACTTTAGACTTAAGTTCTGAGGCAGGCTTGGGCTATAGGACCTCACACTCTGGGAATTGAATCACACACTTCTAATAAAATTGACTTGTAACTTAAATATCATTTTCAATCAAATTCAAGCCCAACACTTAGGATAGGTTGGGGTGTTTCTGAGGTAATTCAAAATCTCAAAACACCTCCTACCCTTCTTCCTTTGACTCTAGAAATAAGTGTTCAAATTTGATCCAATCCCTATTCAAAATTCCAAACTTTACCCTCCTTTGATATCGAGCCTTGAAATCTTAAATGAAATTCATTCCGCTATTTTAATCAAGAGTATTTGTAGGAAACCTCAGTTTCCTATGATATAATTAACTACGAGGGCTTACACTCATAAGAGATTTAGAAACCTAGACCATATTTTCAAAATTAATTTTTAAAATCTTTAATTAATTATCTTTGGGAAGTTAAAATTTAATGATCATTATCGTCGTATCCACATGATTGATAATAGGTTATATACTCTTTCCTTAGAAAGATATATCATTATATTATCATGATTTTGAGTATGAAATTAATGGTCCTTAATCTAAATTATTATAGTTAAATACTTGAGTAAACTTCATTTTGATCCTTTGTGATCATATGTAGTTCATTCCTGAGTTCGACTACGATAATAAAGATAAACTTAAAGTTATAGAATTTGAACCAATTATAGAATAGTATTATCGCCTCCTGAGGTGGTATATTATTCATAATAACGAGTTCTATTTTAAAACTACCTTTTCCTAAATATTTCAAAACTATACTTTTTCAATAAAATAAAAAATGGTGACTCCGCGGGGGATAAATCTCACTCTCCATCTTTAATAGCGATTCAAATTTTATTGCATCAGTAGTTTTGACTACCTTTCCTTCCGTTGGTCCCTCTCCCGTTTCTTCATTGGGTGAGTGTGGCCAACTCAATTAAGACATGTCAAATGAGAGGTGAGTGTAGGAAACTTCTTCCAAGTCGGGCTTTGACATTTTGCCTCCAAGTTAATTGGTAGAGCGAAAGAGTCAAGCCGAATCCTTCTGTATATATTGCAAACTTGCATGTGAATAAATTTCTAGCATGCTAAGTTTCACAATTTACTGAAGACCCTTCAAATTCAAAATCAAAATTTCAATCCTTTAAGTAAAATTCAATCTCTTTCAAATCATAATTGATCCATATATTCTATCACTACATATAGAATTGTAGCTCTTATAATTCAATATGTGTGAAAGAATATAAACACCTTTAAATTCAATTCAAATGATCAATCTTTCCGGCAAAGTCTAGCTTTGACATTTCACTCTCAAGCATTCGTTGGGATGAAAGAGTCGAGTCGACTTTTAAGAATCTTTCCTACAATTTTATAAACCTTTATGTTGAATGCAAATTCAACACATTGAGTTTCAAAATAGGGAGGTTCTGCCAGATTTTCCAAGATTCAATATCTCTTTCAAATCAACTTAAACTGTCATTGCCATGTGTCTTCTATGACATTCTATTGTAGTTAAACGCATGCAATACAAATTCAAAACTCTCCAGTCAATTCTAGGCTTTGACATTTCACTCCCAAATCACTTAGTATGATGAAAGAGTCGAGCCTAGTTTCTCAGGATCTATAGGTTACTTTTGTAAACCTACACATTCGAATAAAAATTAATCTGTTGAGTTTCAAAGTTTAAAGAGGATCTGCTCAATTTCAACTTCAAAGCCAAATTCAATGTTAAGTTTAAATTCAATCTCAAATTTGAATTCAAGTTTGATTTCAAACTCAAATTTGATGATTTCAAACTCAAATTAAACTTCAATTTTGATTTTAAAGTCAAAATATGGGCTTTGACATTTCATCCCAAGTTTATTGGTGAAATGAAAGAGTCAAGCTCGATTTTTAGATTTTTTATATCAATTTTGTGAACCTACATGATTGGGTGAAACTCAATATGTTGAGTCACAAAATTTGAAGAGGATCCACTCAACTTTAACCTCAAAATTCAAATTCAACCTTAAGTCTGAACTCAATCTTAACATTAAACTCAAAATTGGTTTCAACTTTAAATTCAACCTTAAATTTGATTTCATATTCAAATTCAAACATTGACATTTTTTTCAAAGTCAATTTGTGTAGCGAAAGAGTTAAGTTCAACTCATCAATTTTATGAACCACCAAGTTAAGTGTAAACTTAACATGATTGAGTTCTAAAATTTTGAATAAGATCAAACAAACTTAAAATTCAAATGTCATTTAAAATCACTTTCTTAATTCCAGGAAATCAAACACTCAAATGGCTGAGAAACTCGTCTTCTCACTGAATAGAGATATGCCTGTATAAGAAATTCTCAATGGCAATTTATTTTAGTATGACATGGAATTTCAAAACCTCAAAATTTTAGTTAATAGAGAAATAATCTTAGATCTGTCTACTAGCACTCAAAAGGATGTCCCCTTAGTTGAGATTACTTTAGGGTCAGGAGTTGACTCTCTCATCTCTAAGATGGAGGCTGCTATCTCCCCTTTACCCACTGTATCCTCTGCTCAGGAGGATAACAACAAGAAGTCAATAATGATGGAAGAGCTACCATCTCAATCTGAGATTGGGTTAAGTTCTAGCACACCTTTCATTGGCAAGAACCAGAGAAAGAACTACATTCGAAGAGTTAGAAAGAAGGTTGTTAAGGCCAGAATAACTGCTGAGTCAAAAACCTTAGAGCAAGTCAAATTTGAGGTTAATCGAGAATACGTTTCTCCTTCTACGCACCCTCTCCTTGCACAAAGGAGGGATGTTATAGAGACGAGAGTGCAATCTTCAATACACCTACTTGACTACTACATAGAAAGACTCAAGTAAGAAAGAATTGAGCGATCACCAGCAATAGGCCATAGGCCCCCAGTTGAGGGTTACAACCCATCCACTCTACTAGATAATGTTAAGGCGCATTACTACACGTGTCCCACTACATCTCCTATAGAAAAGGAGTAAAAACCACTCGGGGTGCCACTCTCCTAACTACTAGTCAAGTAGTAATTTGAGAGGGGGAATAATCTAAGTTTGTATCAGATAGTGATACCATTAAAATCTAACCTTCAACGGGGTCCTATCATTATAAATCTTTTGATTACAGTAATGTCGTACTTTCTAAGGATGCTGTCGATCCTATAACAGTCTCTATCCTCCAAAGAGATTGTAGGAATTAAATTCCATGTTAACAAGGGTCTTGCCACCAAGATTTCTAACCTTTAAGGAAAACTTATCAATTTCTCAAGTGTACTGATTTTGAATCTTAAAGATAATTGATTCAACTTTTTTAATCGAAATTGACTTCTATCTTAAGTCTTAAGCTAGAGAGAGTTATAGTTGACTCCACCAAATGTTTGAATACCCCTCCCTCCCACTGCTCTCGTGGGTTAATTTAACCTTTGAATCAAAATCTACCTCAAACATAAGTTGACTTCAGAAATGAAAATTTTATCAATCTTCTAGCAATCTTCTATCTTAATAGGAAATTATCGCATGTCTAAAATCTGCTCAAAGATTTTCCTAGTCAAGTTGATACTCCCATCAAATTCTTTGAAGATTATTCTTCATTATATAAGAGAATAATTTTTCTTCTCTAATACTTGAGATATAATCCCAACATTAAAAAAGAGAGTAATCATTTTGAGATTTAAAAGAAAGTGGAGCCTTTTCTTAAATTCAAGGAAAAGAATGCTGGGGTAGTCCTTGAGGAATATGTATAAGTCTTTACATCGAGACATCTTTTCCTTCAAGGCCTTCTTAACAAAATTACACTCTATTCTGGGTCCAATATTAGACCCACTAGAGGAGTATTTTGTAATGCTGAGAATTGTCATTCAAAATCAAACCATGACTGAAGAGAGTGCCCGAATCCAATTTGAAGAGCTCGAGGCCTTAGAGAGCTTTAATTTTAAGGCTCAATAAAACTCAGAATAGTACGAAGCCTGAGTGGTTCAAGCTTGTGATAAGATAGCAGGACTTAGAACCTTCCAAGTAGGAGACTTGGTCTAGGTTCTTTGGGTGCATATTTTAGCCTACCAAGAAATCAGTGGGAGAGTTTGAAATAATACAAGATTGTCCTCTTATCATAGAGACGATCTCTGAGAATATTTTAAACATTAACTGATCAACCTTGAAAGATGCCACCCGATAATTTCAAACATCGGGGCAGCTCTTCAGGAAGTATCATGCCAGATGAGTGTCAAAAATTAAAATCAAATTAAAAAACTCTTCAAATTCAAACAAATTAAAATCAATTAAATCAAATATCCAAATTCAAAATCAAACATCAAATTCAAAAACCTTCAAATTCAAATTTATCAAATCAAGTTTCAAATTCAAACACATTCAAATTTAAAATCAAATCAATTCAAATTCAAAATCATTCAAATCTCAAATTCCAAAAGTCAAACTCGATCCTCTGTGTGGAGCAAGTTTCCTCCACATATGATCATTCTAGACTCGATCCTCTGGGTAGAGCAAGTTTCCTCTACGCACGATCATTCTAGACTCGATCCTCTGTGCATAACAAGTTTCCTCTACATATGATCATTCCAGACCTGATCATCTGTGTAGAGCAAGTTTCCTCTATATATGATCATCCAGACCTGATCCTTTGTGCGGAGCAAGTTTCCCCACATACGATCATTCTAGACCTGATCTATATATGGAGCAAGTTTCCTCTATACGATTATTCCAGACTCAATCCTCTATGTGATGCAAGTTTCCACCACATACGATCTTTTAGACCCGATTCTTTATGTAGAGCAAGTCTCTTCTCCATAAGATCATTCTTTAGTGATGGAGTACACCCTATGAGGCACCATCCTAAATTCAAAATCCAGATTTGATCTTTTTTGGGAAGTAATGATTCCTTCCCATGAAATCTTCTACTCTACTTTTCCTTAAGGTTAGTTGTGAGTCCTAGAGCCTCATTTCCTTAGGATTAGATTCACTAGTGATGGAGCATGCCCTCTATGGCACCATCCTATTTATAAATTCAAATTCGATCTTCTGTGGTTAGGTGTGAGTCCCACTTCTTCCTACCCACAAGATCTTCTAGCTCTCTTTTCCTTAAGGTTAGGTGTGAGTCCATGCGCTTCCTTTCCTTAGGATTAGAATCAATTTCGGGTTAGATAGCTTTTGTCGAATCCTTAGAGATTCAGGAAGACTATCTCTTTGTCTAGTTCTTATAGTTAGAAGCGAGTCCCTGCTCTTTCTAGCTAGGTTAGTCATTGAAAACCCAATACAAATCAAATCCTTTAGGAGTAGGTGTGAGTCCCTGTGCTTCCTATGTCCTAGGATCTCGACTAACTAGTGGTAGATTTAAGCCTGTTGGGCGACACCATAGTTCAGTCACTTTTTTCCCTTAAGGTTAGGTGTGAGTCCCTACGCTTCCTTTCCTTAGGATTTGAATCAAATTTGGGTTAGATAGCTTTTGCCAAATCCTTAGAGATTCGGGAAGACCATCTTCTTATCTAGTTCTCCTAGTTCTATGTGAGTCCCTGTGCTTTCTAACAAGATTAGTCATTGAAAACCAAATACTAATCTGATCCTTTAGGAGTAGGTGTGAGTCCCTACGTTTCATATCTCTTAGGATCTCGACAAACTAGTAGTGGATTTAAGTCTGTATCCCCCCACAATAGTTCAGTCATTTTCTTTTCCATAAGGTTAAGTGTGATTCTCAGAGCTTCCTTTCCTTCGGATTAGATCCACTAGTGATGGAGCACGGCCTCTATGGCACCGTCCTAGTTTCAAATTCAAATTTGATTCTTTAGGAGTAAGTGTGAGTCTTTGTGCTTCCTATCTCCTAGGATCTTGAATAACTAGAAGTGGATTTAAGCCTGTTGGGCCCCACTATAGTTCAATCAATTTCTTTTCCTAAGGTTAGGTGTGAGTCCTAGAGCTTCTTTCCTTAGGATTAGACCTACTAGTCGCAGAGTACGCCCCTCATGACACTACCCTAGTATAAAACCTAATTTCGATCCTCTGTAGTTAGAATTTCTTCCTTCCTATACGATCACTCAATCTTCTTCTCCTTAAGGTTAGGTTTCCTCCTTCCTTTAGAATTAGATCTACTAGTGGTAGAGTACGCCCCTCATGGCACTACCCAGTATCATACTTCAAAATCCATCCTTTGTAGCTTGGATTTCTTCCTTTCTATATGATCATTCTACCCTTTTACTCCTTAAGGTTAGGTTTCTTCCTTCCCTTAGGATTAGATCTATAAGTGGTAGAGTATGCCCCTCGTGGCACAACCCTTGTATCATCAAATTCGATCCTCTATAGTTAGGAGTTTTTCCTTCCTATATGATCATTTCTCTTCCTTAGGGTTTATGTACTCCCTTCCCTTAGGATTGGACCCACTAGTGGTAGAGTACGCCCTTCATGGTACTACCCTAGAATCAAATCCAAACTCAATCCTCTACAGTTTGGTCTTCCCTTCCCTTAGAATCAAATTCAAACTTAATCTTCTAAGTTTAGGCTCCCTTTCCTTTAATAAAAACCTATAATTGATCCTCTATAGTTAGGAATTCTTCCTACCTATACGATCACCCAGTCTTTCTCTTCTTCTAAGGAGAGACTTTTCCTTCCCTTAGGATTTGACTATCTAGTGGTAGAGTACGCCCTCTATGGAACTACCCTAGAAACAAATCAAACCTTGATTCCCGAGGGATGACCTTTTCATTCCTTTGGGATCAAAACTCCAGACTTAACCTTTTAATTCGGTCAATGCCAATATGTCAAATTGAACTTCATTCTATTACACATATTGGGGGTCCATTTGTTGGCCTCATTTTTTGTATGAGGTCACTTGGACCAATCCTGACCCTAGATCAATTCAACTTCAAGATAAATCTAGACTCTAGGATCCTCCTATAATAAAGACCCTAGGATCTACTCTAGATCCTAGGATTCCTCCAAAATTATCTAGACTAAGATCCTTCTAGACTCTAGACCTTGGGATCTAATGTAGACCCTATGATCAAATTCATACTTTCAAACCCAAAATCTAAGGCTAAAGGCTCCACCCTAAAAGCCTTTTCAAGGATTTTTCAAACACTTTAAAACATAGTTAAATGACCTCCGATTTAGAGTCTATCACTTGAAAAGTGATAAGACATTTCTCTAGAGGTAGCTCTCTAAATTTGAGCCCATTCTGAGGTCTCTAACCTCAAAAATTGAATTGAAATCCAAAGGCTATAAAACCTTCAAATATTAACATTCTATGCCATTGTACCTACTACCCGATGGATTTCAACCTTGGAGATTTCTACAAAGCCTCCAATCACTAACAGACACTTGATTACCACCTATTGGACATTAAACTACACTTTGGTGGACCCACTTTGACCCCCAGTTGACCAGGGTCAAAATTACCGAAATACTCCTATGGGATTCAAATACCCATTTCAAACCAAATGAACTCCAAATTGTTTGGAACAACTTCCAACAATTTTCAAACTTCAAAATAAAACTTTTGATCTTGGGCCCACCCCTTGGGTCAACTTGGATGACCCAATCAACCTAGTTGACCAATTAGGCTCACTATGGGCCTAAATATGCAATTTGACCCAAATGACCATTTTGATCCTTCAAATCACCTTCACTAGACTCAAAATATCAAGTTAAATACTTTGAGTCTAAACTTAGGCCTTGGGTCAAACTAGTTGACCCAGTCAACCTAGGTTGACTCAAAAGCCCCTTAAGGCTTTAAAAGGGTTATTTCAACCCATTTAACATATCAAACACTTTTCAAGCTTTGAATCAACTGCCAACTATGGCCCAATCATGCTTCAAACCTTAGCCAATCAAATCAAATGACTTTGACCAAGTCAACCCAACATTACTTGGTCAAACTCCCACTTATATGATTTCATACGCTCAAACATCAACCTTTAAACCTTAGGTCCATTATTCCAGCACCCATGGCATCCCCATATACCACCTCACTCATTGTTGACCAGTTGACTGGTCAATATAGTCAACAAACCCCTTTAAGTCGGTTAAATGTCTAAATGACTTGACCCAAGCTAGCCCATTTGCTATCAAATCACTCCAGCCAACACTCAAATTCTCTCCTATATGCCACATCACCAGTCCACATGGTAAGTGGAGTGGTCAAATAGTCAAACCAATCCTTTAAATGGGTCAAACATGGTCAAAACAACACTTAAGCTTAATCCACTCATCCCTAATACACCTCATCTATTAAGACATTCTCTAGAAGCTTCCTAGAGCTCACCCTAGCCCTTAGATCAAGATCTAATGGCTCTCATTCACTCCCATGTAGACTAAAGGACAAAAGGGGATTTCCATCTCATTTGTACCTTTGTCCTTTGATTCCCTTGCACCCAACAACTCTTGGGATAGATGGCATCCATCTAGGAGCTCATTGAAGTAATCCCAGTCTTCTATTCAATCTGGAGGGGATTTAATAGGGAAAAAGGAGCAAATGTGCCCATATTATAACCCTATCAATCTCTCTCAACTCTAAACCTCTCAAGCCAAAGTCTCTATTCTATTGAGCTCCCCAGAGACTCCTCAACACATCCCCACTCAAATCCCACCAGCCAAAGCCCTTTCCGGCAAGCTTCCGGGAGAACCTGCTCAAATCCATTCGAGGAACTGTAGCACTCAATCTAGACATTAGAACCTCAAGGGATCTTCTACAAAATGGAGCATGGAAAGTCTACAAATGCAACAATTCCATAAACGGTCCAAACCGTCCATTAATTCAAGGTAATCCTATACCCTAAATTTAAGTACACTAGTTTAAATAGCTTTCTAATTAGCTTATTTTAAGTTAAATAAAATATTCCTCAAAATTTCTTTTCAATATTTTAATCTATTTTAAAAATTTCATTGAAATCGATTGATCGGATCGTGCAAACGAGTAAAAAAACTTGTTATGCGGCTCAACTGACGTAACCCTCCAACTAAGTAAGACATAGACCGTTGATCCAACGATCAACGATCCGAATATAGCCTTTCTACAACTTCGTGCGGCGGCATACGAGCCCTTAATCAAGACCGCGGGATTAAAATTCCATCGTCTGATCTCTCTCTATGATATCAGAACTGTGGGATGTCATCCTCATCGTTAATTTTGAACCACGCGGGATCAATGACGCTAATTCGTGCTTGCATGTATTAGTGAAAATGCATGAGCGGATCAGCGGCTGACACATACAAGACAGTCGCCGCCAATCATTAGCGCCGCCACGCATTTTGATTCGGCAAATTCGAGGCTGCCACGTGTGCTGGAGCCGTCGTTTAATTTAAAATTTACTTTTAATTGATTTAAAACCGTTTTAAATTCAGGAAAATCGTAAACAAATATTAAAAATTTATTTTTAAAATTAAGAAATTAATATAAATAATAAAATCATTATAAAATTAATTACTATATTTGAAAATAAATATTAATTTTGAAATTTTATTTTATTTTATATTATTTTAAATATTAAATACAAAATATTTCAAAATTAGTATTTATTTAAATATGATTAAATATTTTGAGATATTCAAATATTATATCTTAAATTTTAAAATATTTTAAAATTACAAAAATAATATTAGAATATTTATTTTGAAATTAGTATTAACTTAATATATTTTATTTAAATACTTTAATTTAAACTTTATTAATAATTAATATCATTTAATTTATAAATATTTAATTAAACGTTCTCAAAATTAAAATCTATTTGAACTTATTTTAAATAATTCAATAATTTTTATTATCATTTTTTTAATACTTTAATTTGAAATTAAATTAATTTTAGATAGATATATTTTATACCTTAAGTATTTGAATATTAATTAATACTTAATTCAAATTTAATTTAAATAATTTTAAAAATTCAACTAAAATTATTTTAAATCATTTTCAAAATTTAGAAATATTTTAGATTTGATTTAACTTGATTTAATAATTATTTTAATTATTAATTTATTTTAAAATTAATTTAAATGCCTTAATTAACCTAAAACTTTAAATATTCAAAGCACATTCAATTTAAATCATAAAATTCAAGTAATATATCATACTTTCTAGAAAATTAAGAATTTTAATTTAAAACTATTTTCAAAGTTTAAAAAAACTTAATTTATTTTGAGTAACTTGAATTATTTGAATTTCCTTAATATTTAATTAATATTTAATTAAATATTTTGAAAATAAAAATTTATTTTCAAATTTCTTTGAAAAATTAGTGGATTTCTCAATCATTTATAAATTCATTTTGATAATATTTTGAACTATTTTAATTTAAAGCATATATTTATATATATAGGTTTATAAATACTTATGTTTTTTAAATATATTTTAAAATATATATGTATCTAAATTCTAGAGACTTGAGAGATCCCTTTGTAATGTTTTGCATGGGTTAATATGTGAATGGAATTTATGGGGAAATTATTATTGAGTAATTATATGTTAACTTTTTACTAATCATATCATTAGTTGTCTTAATTTTTTTTAGTCTTTGCATGCTTAAGATTGTGCACCCACCACTTAGATTTAGGCTCTCCTCGATCTAGGATTTGTTTGGTGTGATTACATGCTATGTATATGTTATGTTCAAGGGTTAGTTAAAACATTGATTTAAACCCATTAAACTTTTTTATTTTTTGAAGAAATGCAGAAATGCATTAATTATAAAAGAAAAGACAACCTATTAATGATTCCTCTTCCAACAAGAAAAAGGGACCTTATTGGAAAAAAAATTGTTAGTTTAAACTTATCATGAATGATATGAAACCCACTATTTTGTATTTTGAAACTATTGAGATGCAGGGGATACCAAAGTAATTAACAACCCTAAGGTTGATTAGTATCCCAGAGTTCCCATCCAGTTAGAGAATATGACTTAGTAAAGATTCCATAATCACTTAAAAAAGTTTAAAATAACAAATAAGATAAAAAACGAAGCTAACAAGGAAAGTATAATTTAATAAAAAAACTCAAAAATCACTTAAGAATTTCATTGAAAGATATTCCATAAGCTTTAAATATTCTCTGAAGTTGGCATTAATGATATCATTAATCCAATATCTTTGATAATAATCTCCATCTTCAAGTATCTTCCCTCTATGTTGTTGTCAATGGGAATACCATCATGCATTTTATTGAGATAAAAGAGAAGAAGAACCTCTCATGTTGTTCTTCACTTTGATTTCAGCCATCCTTCTTCTAGGAAGATCTTTCATCGGCCCTAATGCTTGAAGTTTTTTGAACAAAGAGTGTTTAGAACTTGGGGAATTACTCTTCTTAAAAAGACTATTGTCTTTTTTAAGAGAAGCTTTTTTAAAATTTAAAGAAATATCTAAAGGAGAATAGGTATCTCTTGATAAGCAAAGATCATTTTTAAATTCAGGATCATTAGCTGATTTAATAATTGGATTAGCATTAATGATAGACTCAGCCACCAAATCTGTTAAAGGAGTTGCACTTACCTCCTGAAAATCTGCAATATTGAATTCAAACAAAGGTTTGTTAGCTCCCTGAATTTCCACACCATGAGTTGAATCGGTAACATTAACACCTTCCTTAGTGTCTTCCTTAATTTCAGGAATTCTAAATTCAAAATTTGAAATCAAATTGCTGTTGAGATACAACATATTGCCTACCACATCCACGGGATCTGTCAAACGAATTACTGAATTTGATTTTTGAATTCTCTGTATTGGTTCAACAGATTCAGCAATTACAGGAAGAACGTTGGGAATTTCAGTTTCTCGTCTAACAATCTTATCTTCTTCTTCCTTATTTTCAAAAACCTTCATAGCTGTCAAATGATCTTCAACAACATCTGCACCAGCAATTCCGTCTCCTTCAACATCTTCTAAGGTAGCATTTTTGATATTAACACAAACATCCTTTGATTTATCCATGGTTGAGACAACTTTAAACAACTTTTTATCATGATTAAACCTTTTTTTGTTCTTGAACTTCACATGCATCCAAGGCCCAAAATTATAATTCTCAGATTGCAAAGAATTGGAAGGAAACTCTTTAACAAAAGGATTTAGATTATGTGTTGAATTAGGACACATAGAATCATTATGTCTGATTATTCCACACTCGAAGCAAAAAGCTGATAAATTTTCATACTCAAATTTCTGAAAAAATTTACCATGAACCCCTTCCACTTAAATTCCAGAGGGGAGTTTGGAATTTAAATTAACTCGAATGCAAGCTCTAGCAAATTCCCTTCTCCCCCATCTAAACATGTTACCATCCAATAAAATTGGAGTTCCAATTCTAGAAATAATTCTATTGATATTGGATTCATCCCAACAGTGAAGTGGCAAATGAGGAAGAAGAACCCAAATTGGAGAAGAAATTCCATTCAAAGAATAAGGAGAGAAGGTAGGAGACCAATTGTCTAAGCCTACCACAAAACCCTCTACAAACCAAGGACCTCCATTAAGAACTTCTTTCTTGGCTTCATGAGATTGAAATGAACAAAGGAGCCAATCTAGACCAAGCAATGTAATATGAAATCTTCCAAATTTCGACCATTGCTTTCGATAAAGGATAATTTTTTCTAAGAATTTTAACAACCAAGGAATTGTTCAAGATTTGAACATTAGATAATTCCTTTTCCTTGTCAAGAATGACAACATATTCATCTCCCATATCATCATGTATTTCACTTAATTTTATTTTAATGTGAGGTTTTTTAGTCCACACATTTGGAATATCCAATTTTGGAGAAGTAATTGGAATAACCATGTCCTTCTTCAAAATTTTAGCAAAACTTCCTCCTGAAGAAGATGCTTCCTTATCATTTGCTCGATCAATGATAGGGTCCAAAGGATTAGGCTTATCATTTAAAAACGAAATTATTTCCTTACCTTTGCCTGAAATCGGCAAAGGTTTTTCCCTAGCATTTAAGCCTCCTTCTTTTATGACTAGAGACGATTCCAAAATCCTAAAAGAAGATATTCGTTTGATGGAGAATCTACCTTTTGAATCCAACAAGATTGGACTCGCGGTAGATAGCGAATTTTTGGTGTTCCGGTCATCCTTGGATAACCAACCACCATCTTCCATCTCCAACACAGCCACACGAAATCTTCAAGATCTTCTTCCAAATCCTTCCTCAATTTGTGAAGCTTGTCTCTCTACTTCCACTTGTGGAATCTATATCTAATCCAAAGATATCATTGATTAAAATTAGGATATCATAAAGGACAAAAATTAAGTGACATCATAAAGGTTAAAAATTAAGGACCTTTATTTAGAGGATTTAGAATAATTCCAAAAATTAGGATTTGCACCCTTTTGACTTGAAATTTGAACCACTTAAACTTAGTGACACTATTAGCCTTAGGAAAATGTTTCACTATTTTTAGAGATAATTAAGACCCTTAATCAATTTTCTTAAGCTTAAACCCTTAATTAAGCCTCAAAACTTTCAAAAATCTTAATAAATCTAATTTAAACCCAAATAATATGCCTAATATCTCTAACTGACCAAAATTGAACCCTTAATAAATGAAAAATAGAACTAAATTAATTTGATTCCAAATTGAAATTTAAATTAATTTTAAGTGAAAATAAATATTTAACTAAAATAATTAATTAATAATAATAAGAAATTCCAAAAAATTCCCAAACACTTGGGAATCTCTCATTAGGTCATTCTTGACATTTGGAGCTGATTTCAAGGAGTTGGGATCTTTTTTAAAGCAAAATCATAAAAAGCCCTCTAATTAAATAATTTCAAAAATTCAATAAATACTAGAAACTTCAAAAAGTTATAACTAATTCAATAAAAATCCAAATCAATCAAACTCAATTGCATTCAACTCATAATAATGTTTAATATTTATTTAAAACTTCAAACCTTCATAACTAAATCTAGAAAAATCCAATTTCAGCGAACTTACTGTCTAAATGATTGTATTAAGGTATAGTATTTTAATAAAATATTAGTTTTCAAGAAAACATTTTTAATTAAAAAGTTAATTTTTAACCCTTTAATTAAATGATTAAAATAATCCGAAAAATTACAAAATTCAATATTTGATTCCAAACTCAAGAAAATATTAAGTTAATGTTTAAAACCCTTAACTAACCTTTTAAAACACAACAACCATCCTAAAGATGAAGTTTATTGGCTGGGCTACTCCGGGTATCGGGGTTACGTGTCCTAAGGAGGCTTTGTTCCTCGAGCCTGGTGGCACAACACCATGAATGAATTATATGGGGTGTTAAACCTTAAAATAGAATAATTTAACCATTAAAAACCCCTAATTTAGCCACATTAATTTGGTTTATCAGCTGGACTACTCTTGGCAGCGGGGCTACGTGTCCTAAGGAGGCTTTGATCCTCGAGTCTGGTGGCACAATGCCACGAATTGATTAATGGAAAACTTAAATGAATCAAACTTTAAAAAATAGTAATTAAATAATTTTGATTAAAATTTATTAAGTTTTAAACTTTAATAAACTTAAGCCGCTTAATTATACCTGGTACCACTAGGTAACCCAGGCCTACGAGGCTATTAGCTTAGCCCCAAGGAAGGTGAAATAAACTTCACAGCCTCGGTGAGAAATAAAGGTGGTATCCAACATATTATTAAAATAAACCTTAAAATCAATTTCAAATCGTTAATACTTAAACTTTATTTAAAAATTCCCTTAAGCCTTTCAACCAATCAAAACTTTAAATAACTTTAACTAATAGTCATATTTAGGACATATCCAAACCACACAGTCTTTTACACACACATTAGATGGTTTTCTAGGACAACCAACTTTAATTTCAGGATAGGCCAGTGTTTACGTTTCTGCAACTATGTGCCAGGTTTTCGAGTTTTCATTATTTGTTTTTTATTAGCTTAGAATTGATGTGATTATTTATTTATTTACTGCAATCTGTGTTGTCAGTAAATGAGCATTTTATATTTCAAATAATAACTACTTGAGATTAATTATAACTGCTTGGGATTATATATATAAATGCTGATTAGTAGGATAATCCTGCAGGATCGAGTCTAGAATTTTATCTTTTCAAATGTAATTTGATTATATAATGGTTGTAATATATTCAAAGTGATTTGATTTTGGGATATTAGTATCCTACTTGAATTCCAAATAGGAGAAGACATCCCTAAAGGGGAGAGTCTTATCCCATTTGGAAGATCAAGTTAAGACACTCTATAAATATCCAAAGAGGAAAGATAACACCCCGTTCAAGGGAGAGTTTCTTTTCATTTGGATATCCGGAACTGAAGAATCAAGATGCTTGTGAGAAGGAGAAGAAGTGGATAATGAGAAGAATCCAAAATCTAAAAATTACTTGAGTCTTAGGAGTAGAATCCGGGTTATTGTCAGTGGTTCCCGGCCACTTTAGTTTTATACAATTCTGGGATGTAATAATAAGTGGCACTTACCACGTGGACATCAATTTGAGCTATTAATTTACTTTATTTTTTTAATTGATTGTGCAGTAGAACTACTTACTTTTTTAGTCTTTTTACTCGTATGTCGATTTAGATTTGACCTTGAATTCAATTTGTAGGCTCTTAAGGATTTATTATAACTTTTTTACTTAAATCAATTTAAAAATTTTAAGCTTACATTGAAACTCTAACGAATTTAAGAAGTAAGCCCAGGACCACCGAGAGTTCTCATTTCATAATTGCTGCATTTTTCTTTTCACTTGTTAGGCACCTTCCCGCCTGTGGGTTTCGGCAGACCACCTGGCCTATGAGGGTGCAGATTTGTCCTAGGGGAATCTGTACATTCTACTAGGATAAAATCTATTTTTAAGCCTTTTTAAAACTTCTTCACTTTAAATTTTAATCATTTAATAAAGTCAATTAGCATACATAACATTAGTAACAAATTAAATTGAGTCTAAAATTTTAATCACATTTATTTAGACATCTAATACCCAACATAAGTTAAAGGGTCAATTAGGATCTTCTCTAAATGCCAGCCCTATTCTCAAAACCTATCTTAAATAACATCCTTATCGCTCAACATTAAAAGACCAGACTCATATTTTTAAAGCGCCTAGGTGGTTTAGCTGGCTCCCCAATCCAGACTGGGTAAGTCCAAATTTGTACTGCACTAGCTAGGTTTGGGTCACTTGTTAATACCCACTTAGACTTAAGTTCTGAGGCTGGCTTGGGCTATAAGACCTCACACTCTGGGAATTGAATCCCACACTTCAAATAAAATTGACCATTTTAACTTAAATAACTTATTCAATCAAATTCAAGCCCAACACTTAGGATAGGCTGGGGTGTTTCTGAAGTAATTCAAAATCTCAAAACACCTCCTACCCTTCTTCCTTTGATTCCAAAAATAAGGGTTCAAATTTGATCCAATCCCTACTCAAATTCTAAACTTTACCCTCCTTTGATATCGAGCCTTGAAATCTTAAATAAATTTCATACCTGCTCTTTTAATCGAGAGTATTCATAGGAAACTCTGGTTTCCTATGATGTAATTAACTATGAAGGCTTGCGCTCGTAGGAGATTAAGAAACCCAGACCAGATTTTTAAAATTAATTTTTAAATTCTTTAATTAATTATCTTTGGCAAACCCCTCTGATTGCTCTTTGCCTACAGGAAAGGACTACTTGATAATTCGATAGATGAAGGGTAGGCAGGTTCCTTAGCGTAAAGTATACTTGCGACTCCATAAGCCCTCCATCATACACTTTGATTAGTTCAATGCCATCACAGATCATCCTATATGTTAATAATCAACGAGTATGATTAGTTGAAATAAAACATTATGTCATACAAGAGTAGCTAAAGTGTATTTTAAACCTTCCTATTAATACCACTTATAAAGATATTATTTTGAGTGATTTTTCCAAAGATTGGGGTTTTCATCTTAAAAATGCTTGGCACTCATTTAGAATTAAAGGTAACTTGGACAATATTTTTGCTAACATCTGGCATAAGAGCATCCCTTTTACAATTTATGTGTTTGTGTGGAGAGTTCTTTATAGATTTATGCCTACGGAGAACATTCTCATTAAAAATGATTTTAGTTTAGCTTCTAAATGCCAATGTTGTCTTCACATGAAAAATATGCATCATGTGTTTGTTTCTGTCCCCGTGCCTATTAGAACTTGGGTTTTGTTTTGATGATTTGTTTAAGTTAAATTGTTTTAATGCTCATCTTCCCCTTTACTTATTACTTAAGTATTGGTTTACTGATACTAAAGGTCACATTCGTAATACTATGCCTTCTCTTATTCTTTGGTTTCTTTGGTTGGAGAGGAATAACTCCATGTTCAATGGAGTTAGGATGAACTTCTCAATGTTATTCAAAGGGTAAAGGACAAGATCTTTGCTCTTGTGGCTGTCAATTTGCTTACAGTTAAGAGTTTTAAAAACTATTTTCATATTAGCTCTTCTTTAGGGATTTGTTGGAAGAAGGCCCCTTCTGCTCTTAATGTTTTTATTGGATTAAGCCCCCTCCTAATTTCTTTAAACTTAATGTTGATGGTATTTATTCGGCATTTTGTGTTGGATGTGGTGGTCTGATTCAGGATAGTAATGGCCATCTTATTGTTGCTTCTGCAGACCATTTTATAATAATACTGATTATGCTCTTAGTATGGCTATTATTTATGGTATCCAACTCTACATCCCTCTGAACTTAATTAATTTGGTTATTGAAGTGAATTTTGGTTTTAACATCATCACTTTTCAGGATTTGGAGGATGTGTGCTATAGCCCGAATATCTTCTATATTATTAGGGAAATTAAAAGGTTGCTTTTATTTGTGAATAAATCTTTTTGTCATGTTTGTAAGGTTGGTAATTCCTGTGCTTCTTGGCTTGCTAATTATGGTTATAATCTTGTATGACTTACTGATTTTATTCAATCTACTATACCTGCTCCTCTTAAAGGTTTGCTCTATCTTGATGTGTGTGGGATCCCCTATGTTAACACTTAACTATGTGTCTTAGCTTTTGCTGTTAAGGTTGACTTGTTCTCTGGCCTTTACTATTTGTTGGAAGTTACTGTATTTCTGGCTCATCCCTACTTATAAATGTAGTTTCTATTTATTGTGTGATATTGGGAAGTTTTGCTGGTTGTCCTTGTGTTGGGATTCTTTTATGTTGTTGGTTTAGTCTCTGGCAGTCCCGGGGTTTAGTTTTTGGTGTTTGGAATTTTACTGGTTGTCCTTGTGTTGCATTTGTTCTTGTAAATTTAGATTGAGCAATGATTTTCTTGGTGTTGTTGCTAAGGGTTTGTCTCATTGTTGCTCTTCTACCTAGTGGGGTTATGGGGATAATAGTGGGATGAAAGCTGGGGTGTTTTTCATTGCTAGGCTCCTTATGTATTATTGTAGGCTTTATTTTGCTACCCCCAGGTTCCCGGGTTTGCTTTTCCTGGACCGTTTTCATTGGATTGTTGGGAGGAGTTATTTGTTCCAGTAATATTTTTTGGGTTTGCTTGATCTGGACCCTTTTCATTGGATTATTGGAAGGAGATGTTTGTGCCAGCAATATTTTGCTGGTACTTGTGTTGTTTGCCTTCTTGCTTATATTTTACTGTGGGGGTCTGCATTTAATTTCAAATTTTGGTTTGTCATTAACCTGTGCTTTCATAGTGAGACTCTGAGCATGTGCTGGTCGAATGCTTTTGATAGGGATTTTGCTTATCCCTCTTGTAGGATTGAGTGGCTTGTGGACATTCCTTATGAGGCTAGTATTAATGAAAGTTTGCTGAGCTCTTGTGATCTAAATTCTGAGATTAGCCTCACTTGGATCCATTTTGTCTATTGTTTCCTTATTTGATAAGCTTTTTGCTAATAATCTGTTTTGGTATAGCTTTCTTTTTTATTGTCTCTCTTTTTTGTAGATGGAGCTATTAGGAATGACGTTAAGTCTTTTGGCAGAAAGATTGGGCTTTCTTGTTATCTTTTGATCTTTGTTTTTTGGATGCTTGTCTATAGCATCATTAGAATGTTACTAGGGTACCTTATAATTTTTTGTTGCGGAGACAATTGGCTCGTAAGTTTTTTTTCTTTTTATTTTATAGATCGTTTGAGCAGTAGTGAGCCGATGGTTTCCATAAGGACTCTGTAACCTACTTTTTATATTAACGTGTAGGCCCTTCTGAGGGTTTTAACAAAAAAAAAGTAGGAGAAAAAAAACATCTAATTATATTAATAATAATTAAAAAAAATTATTTGGCTTCTAGATGTCAACACCATGCACTTGACTTGTTGAGGCAAGTGAAAAGGACTTATATGAACCTGATGCATGTATTACCCTAGGCAGATTTAATTTAAGTAATGATATGCCTTATTTAAATCAATTTGAATTTAATTGGGTTTGCCCAATTAGATATACCAAATGAGCGCAAGGGCTGGGAAAGCTTGTGTACACCCTTGGCAACTTAAGGGCCTACTTGAAAGGTTTATTGCAAAAATGGACCTAAGTCTTATGATTTTGATGATAACTAATATTATTGGATTTTCCACCATTGTTATTTGAACTGTTACATATTTGTTTTTCCCTAAACACTAACATTATAGGATCATAGCTCACTTACAACCTTGATTAGCTCATGATTCGATAGACTAGGAATAAAGGATATATTTTTAAATCTTTTTATACTTTTAACCTTTTATGAGTTAAATATGTATTATGGTTGGTCCTAAATCTAAGTAAACTTGCACACACACACACACACACACACTCAAAGGAGTGAGTTGGTGAGTTAGAAAAAATTCTATCTTTTGAACTAATCATACAATATGATTTTATTGCATTGGATGATCAATTAACCAGAAAACCTTAATTAGGGCTCATGTGCTAAGTAAGATTGATTAAAATCATCATACTATATGATCCCTATCATACCAGTTGATTAATTATAATAAGCAAAATTAGCCTCAAAACACAATTTAGGCAATATTTTAATATTCAAAATTTGTGTCTAATCATTTTGTACGATATACATCATACTGTATGATTCATGATAATCATGCATAAATTGATCTTTTGATTAGGGGAACAATTATGGTTAATTTATTCAATCAAATCATATAGGATGATTGGTGACTATCATGCTGTACAATCCGTACAATTCATGGGATGATAAATACTTCATAGCATATCACCCAAGATAAAATAACAGTCTTTGATCTAATCATACAGGAAAAACTCCAAATTTCATACTATATGAATTAATCTTTGTATGGGATAATAAATACATCATCTCCTATCATTTTCGACAATCAGAACATCTCTTGAACTAATTGTACTGGATAAAACACTTCATATTGTGTAAATAAGATATTTTGTTTTAATCACACTAAAAGATGATCATTTCATCTTTTTGAACTAATCATAAAAGGTTTGTCTCCATGTATAATACTAATAGTTGTACTTTAAACTAATCATACATGATCCGAGTCGACTGATTGAAATTAAGGGCTTTTAAGGCTATATATATATATATATATATATATATAGAGAGAGAGAGAGAGAGAGAGAGAGAGAGAGAGAGAGAGAGGAAACCCATAGAGGGGCCTACACATTAATATAAGGAAAAATTACAGAGTCCTTAAAGGAACCTCGCGCCCTCTACACTCAAAAGAGATACAAAAAAGAAGTAAAAACAAAAAAATACCTACGAGCACTTGGTCCCAACTACACAATAGTACAATAAATCCTAGATACATTCTAAGGTGCACAAGAGGGAGCACCCAAAAAAAGGGAAGAAAAATAAAATAAGTTTGAACGATCTGCTTCCTAACAAAATTTGTACTAGTCTTGATACTTGCAAAAACTAATACCTACAAAACCAATTGAAAACATAAAAACAAGGAGGCAAAATAACATAACTTAAAGAGCTTATAGACACAAGAGAGGATCTGAAAGAAGAAGTTAAACCACCTCCACTGAATAGTAGTAAATGACCAACCTGAGAGGTGATATGTCAAAAACCAATAGGCAAGGCAAAGAAAAACCAACCCAGCAAGAAAATGACAACTGCATATACCACAAGACATAAGTAACCAGCTAACATCATCATAAACCAAATAACTCCAATTATCATGCACTAATAAAAATATCTTATAGAAAGGATGGAGCCAAACTCAAACAAGAGATAGAAGAAGGATCCAACAACATATGAAGTAATAAACCACAAACAGCATAAAGAGAACATAGGCACCACTGAGATAGGGAAATACACTGTGTAGACATATTCAACCAGATATGAATAAAATTCAAGAAGCAAACCTGAATATTAAAATAGAAGCAACTATCAGTAACACCCTAGCATGCCAAACCAACCATAAACAGCTAGTACCCCAGGTCAAGCAAAGCCACTCTGAGAACCTGCACCAGATGAATCACAACTATCCAAGACACCAGGTAATGCAAATTCATGAAATAAGCCACACAATAATAATACACAAAAATAAAGAAAAGGCCCCAAAGCAGGACCAAATAAAGGTTGAAGCAGCCAAAATTAGATAGAACCCAAAAAATAAGAAATAGAAGCCTATAAACCACAAGGCCACAAACCAGTAAAGGGGAGCCCTACAGCCAGAAACCGAGCACAACAACACCAAGAAAGAAACATGATAGAACAACAAGAAGGCCCCAGAGAAAAGAGGAGGTCCACAGCCACCAGAACAGCAGGGAAACACCAAAATTAACATTTAACATAAGTTAACCCAATTTGATCCAATCTAACCAGACCTTGAATCCGGACCGGTAACTGAGAAAGAGAGAACTCAGTCATACTATTATAGTTACAACCCAAATTAGCGAAAGCCTGAGCACAAGCATTTCCCTCATCAATAATGGTCAAATAAGAGCAGTTTAGGGAGACTAAAATCACCCTAATATTTCTCCAAATGTAGAACAGGGAAGAAGAACAAGTGCTATCCTCCTTATCAAGAAGAAAATTTAAATTAAAATAAGGGCTAAACTCCAAAGCAATATTATTTAGATAAAGACTAGCACAAAGATTTAAACCATGAAGCACAGCATTAAAAAGGGCACAATTCCTATCACCACCGTTAACTTGCCCAACAAAACCCAAAAAAAAAATGCCTTTATGGTCTCTAATGAGGCCAACACCACAAAAAATGTTTCCCACATAAACACTAGCCACATTCAACTTAAAAGAGTAAGGAGGAGGCTTACACCAATTAATACACCTAGATGACATTTGGGAATTAGCCACATCCAAGTTAATTCTAAAAGCATTAAGAGTAAAAAGAAAGTTCTTAAAATTCTTAAATGAAAGTAAATTGGCAGAAAAACAAGCAGTCACCTTATCCTTAACTTTATGAATGATTCTCTGATGATTCATAACAACCCCATTGAAACGAGAACCATTTCTCTCCAACCAAAGTAACCAAATAATCAGAGCATGTATCACATTCCGAACATGACCTTTAGAACTCACAAACTAACCATCAAGCATGTTGTGAAAAGAAATATTAGGATTATAACAGTTAAGGTGAAATAAGTCCTCAAAAAAATACAAACCTTAATAGCAATAGGCCTAGAAATGAAGACGTGATGCATATTGTCGACATGGAAAAATAATTGGCATCTAGAGGGAAGGATAAATCCTATTTTCGTTAACATCTCATGAGTATGAATGAACTTCTAAAGGATTCTCCAAATAAAAATAGAGATCGTAGAGGGAATGCTTTTGTGCCAAATCATTTTAAAAAGATTAGAAGGTTCTTTTTTACTTTTAAAAGAGTGCCAAGCATCCTTAATTCTAAATAAACCATCTTTAGTAAAAGTGAAAAGCAAAATATCCTTAGAGTTGAAATTAAGGGGAATCTTTAAAACAAGCTGAATAATAAAATCATGAAGAAAAAAAGAAAGCTTATCTGAATCCCACCCATTAGAAGAAAAGAAAGAGTTCACCTTCACGTTATAAATGGAAATATTGTTTAATAAAGAATCCATCGACTTGCCATTAATTCAATGATCTTGCCAAAATAAAATATTGCCATCCCAAAACCCCAAACTAAAGGAGGCTCAACTTTCCATTTAACCAAAAAACGCTGGTGCCAAACCTTAGAGTGGCCTTTAGAGAAACAGCACCTAGAAGGATGAATCCACTCACAATACTTGGCCATCATAAAATTGGCCTAAAGACTCACATTAGATCTAAAATTATACAATAGTTTAATGGAAAATGCAAAAGCCTTATCAAACATAGTCTTACACCCAATAGCCCCTTCTTATAAAGTACCACAACAATTAGTCCAAGACGTCCGATGAATCTTAGAATTATTCCCAGTACCATTCCAAAAACAATTATTAAAAATTCTATCAATTCTACTGCACACCATCGTAGTCGGAAAAAGGGTTTGAAAACTATAAACCGAAATATAAGAGAGAACACTTTTAGTAAGAAAAGACATCAATCAAAGATTAAAAAATTTGAATCCCATGAAGAAAATCTTTTTTGGATCACAAAAATTAAATCATAGAAAAGAAAGGACTTCTTCCGACCCTTAAAGAGAGAAATACCCAAATATTTTAAAGGCAAAGCACCTTGAGTAAAACTAGTAAGGTTCTTAATATCCATAACCCTAGCAGAAGAAACATTTTTAGCTATAATAAAATAGCACTTATGCTTATTAAAAGCTATACCACTAACAGAATCAAACTGATAAAAAACCTCAAAATTTTATCGATCCTATTCTTCGAAGCATTTGAAAAAATAATAAAATCATTAGCAAAGTATAAATGAGAAATTTTAATTCCAACTAAAGTTCTAAAATAAAGATTAGGACATTTGTGAAAATAATCCCCAAGGCCCCTAGAAAGGTAATCCACAGCAATAATAAAGATCGCAGGAGAAATGGGATCCCCTTGCCTCGGGCCATGGGAGGCTTTAAAGAAACCATGACTCTTACCATTCACAATAATAGAGAAAAAAGAACTTTCAATACAAGATTTGATAAGAGAAATGAACTTATCATCAAAACCAAATAAGTTCAAGATTTTATAAATAAAACACCATTTAATATTATCATAGGCCTTAGCAATATCCAATTTTGTAATCATATTACCACCTCTAACATTGACATCCAAGTCATGATAAAATTCTTGGGCCAGTAAGATATTGTCAATAGAGGCACGACCTTTCACAAATCCCATTTGAAAAGGAGAAATAAGCTTAGGAAATAAAAAAGTAAGCCGGTTCATCAAGATTTTAGAAAGCAATTTATTAAAAATTGTGCTCAAACTAACGGGTCTAAAATTGTTCCAAGAATTAATAGCATTATTCTTGGGAATCAGGACAATAGAAGTAGAAGAAAAAACTTTGAAATAAGAGAACCATTAAAGAAATCAATTAAACTGAGATAATATAATTAGCAATAATATGCCAAGATTTCTAAAAAAACTTAGTAGTTAAATCTTCCGGACCAGCCATAGAATCCGCATTCATGTCAAAAAAGGTCTCTTTAATTTCATTAAGAAGAGGACACTTAGATAAACTAAAATTATCATCTTGAGAGACTAAGTTAGGAATAAAAGATAGACTAGTAATAGTAATAGCATTAAAGGACTTGTGTTGACCTCATTTTTTTATATGAGGTCACTAAGGCCCTTCCAAACTCCAGATTAATTTTAGATCCTAGGACCCACTCTAGAGCTTTAAGATCCTTTCCTAGAGCTAGACCTTAGGGCCTACTCTAGAGCTTAGGATTCTCTTATCTCTCAAATTCTAGAGCCCCTCTAGATCCTAGATCTTAGAACCCCTCTAGATCATAGGACCAATCTAGACTCAAATCAATCCCTACCCTTGATTGATTCAAATCTTAAACTTTATTCAATTCAAATCTAAATTAATTCAAGTTTCAAACATACCCAAACTTTGATCTAATCAATTTGACAATCCAAACTTCAACTTAGACTTTGATCCCACTTTTAATCTAGCTTTGACCCTATCCATTCATTAACAATCACCACATGATTTTTAATGATTTGGATACTCCAACATTAATCATTCAAACTTAAAATCCATTCCAAATCCAGAAATCCAGACTCAAATCCAAAGTCTTAAGGCCCTGTCCTAGAAACCTTTTTCAAGGATTGTTTTTTAAACATTTCAAAATCCAGTCAAATGACCTCTGATTTAGGGTCTATCACTTACAAAGTGATAAAACATGTCTCTAGATGTTACCCTCCAATTTTGAAACCATTCTGAGGTCCCTAACCCCAGAATCTAAATTGAGATCCAAAGACTGTAAAACCTTCAAATATTTACAGCCTATGCCATTGGACCTAACACCTTGGCAATTCTGACCCTAGAACCTTCACCAAAGCCTCTAATCAATTCTAGACCATTAATCCCGATATGATGATCAATAAACTACATTTTTCTGGACTCATTTTAGCCCCTAGTGACCATGAGCCCAAGAATGACCAGAATACCCCTATGGGAGGGCTTAAATAGGGATTTCAAACCAAACGACCTCCAAATTATAAACAAACTCCTCCAGCAACTTTTAAATATCAAACCAAACTTGTTCGACCCATTTCCAGAACTTGGGTCAATCTGGTTGACCAAGTCAATACAGTTGACCTAAAAGGCCCCCTTTAGGGTCTAAATAGGTGTTTTGACCCAAATGACTTCTCTAGGCCATGAAACCACTTCCATTGGTCTTGAAATGTCATTTCAAATCTGTTAAGCCCAAACCCAAACCCTGGGTCAACCTGGTTGACCAAGTCAACCCAGGTTGGCCCAAAAGGCCCTTAAAGGTTCAAATAGGGATTTTGACTGAGTTGACCTTCTCAGATATGGGGACCACCTCCGGTGGTCTCCAAATATTATTTCAAATTTGTCCAGCCCAGACTCACCCATTGGGTTAACCTGGTTGACCCAATCAACATGGTTTGACCCAATGAACCCTTGAGATTTCAAATGAACTGTTTCAATCCATTTAACTATGTCAACATCTTCAAACCCTTGAAATCATTCTATTCAATGCCTTGGACATTTCTAAACCTATTTTGAGTTCAACCCAACTTGGGTTGACCAAGTCAACCCTCAATTCTAGGTCAAAGCTTAATGGCATTTGCTCCCATTCCCTCTAAGCTCTCACTTTGACTTTTAACCCTTGATTAAATCATTCCAAATGATCCTTTACCCCCTCAAATGCCACATCATCAATTTTCACCTGATTGACTGGTCAAACCATGTCAACAAAGCCTTAAATCCCTCTTTGAAATGGTCAAACCCTCCCTTTTGATTTCAAACTTCTCTCCTTTAGACTTGGGAGCTCTCCCATTGACTGCTCCTACTCCCCCATGCCACCTCAGCCTCCCTTGACCCGTTGACCGGTCAAAACAAGTCAACCTCAAGCCTAAGCCTTTTCAAAAGAGCATTATCACATGCTAAGCCCCTTTTCCTCCATTAGGGCTGCCTTAGGCCGACCCATTTATGGTCTAAAGCTAACTTGGAGCTCTCCTAACCATGCTCAGGGCCTGGTTTAGCCTTAAACGACATTGGTCCCCCCCACTTGTCCCAAGTCCACCCAATGGAGGAAAGGCTTATCCAGCCTTCGAGGCAGCCTTCTAGCTGTTCCAGGGACATGTGGCATCATCTGGAGAGCTCATGAATTGATCCCAGCCATCCAATCCAGCCCAGGGCCATTTGAATAGGGGAAAAGGTGACTTTTGAGGAAAATTGGATCAAGGAACTTTCTCTCACTAACTCCAGCCTCCCAGAGCGAGTCCTTTGTTTGTTTTAGCTCCTCAGGGCCTCCTCTACCTTTCCACCACAAAATCCAAGTGGTTGCACGTCACCGGTGGTGAGTTCTCCGGCGAGTCCAACACCTAGTCCATCCCAGGCTTGCAGCAGTCGATCCAGGCGTGTTCGAGCTCGATTTTGTGCTAGGGATCTTCACTTGGACAGTCTACAAGCTCATCCATTCAGAGATTTTGAAGATCTGACGGTATAATCTCTTAAAACCTTAGACCTAGCTCACACTAGAGGGAGTTAATTAACTTTATGTACAGAGTGATTTAGCTAAAATTAATCTTTACCCATAATTTCTGTTCATATCATCTTCTTGGGTTTAAAATTTCAAGTGGTTTCATCCACCCGATCGAAATAACGAACCAAATAATGGATTCTAGGGCGTTATCCGTAGTTTGCTACGGATGTATGTTTTATGGACCGTTGATCACATGATCAACGGTCCTGATCTAGCCGCTCCGCATCTTGGTTCGCCCGTGTATTCATTTAGCATTCTATCAATTGTCTAACGAGATCAGGGCTGTCCGTTCGGAATAGCGGGATCAAACCTCCGCTGTTTGATCTTCCTCCGCTGAGATCAAACGATGGAATGCGATCTCAGCCGTTAGATCGAACCCGCGGCTAATCCAACGGTTGCCACCCGCCGCTGACGTGGTAAAGTGAAACCGCATGAAGCAGTCCGTGGCTGACGCGTGTCCCCGCCGTCACGTTGTTTCGATCCCTCAAATCCGAGCGCGCCATCTGTTCTGCCGCGCCGCCATTTGATTAAAAACATCATTTTAAATTCTTTTTTTATCAACAAAACTTCAAAAAATGTTATTAAATAAAATATAAAGCCAAAAAATAACTATAATAAATCAAACTGTTCAAAATTTTGTCTAGTTTATTTTAAAAATAAAATTAAACTATTTTGGTTATTATTTTATTAGAAATTTAAGAAATACAGAAAACCATATTTTATTTTTAATTAAATATAAATAGGATAATTTTATCTTAAATTTGGCATGAATACTTTTAAGTATGTGACTGATTTCCAGAAATTTTTATGTATTTATTAGAGCTATATTTTGATAATTATTAAGTGTGCAAAATAAATATATTTATGGATATATATACATATGTATTTAATTTAAAATATACATTTATATATGTATATATATAAATATATATATATATATATATTTGTGTATATTTCAAAAAATATATATATATTTACTTTAAAATATATATATTTATATGTATATATATTTACATTGTTATATATTTAAAAAAAAAAATCTACTTTAAAATTATAGGCATTTAAACCCCTAAGGGTATGAGAGATCCCCTTTGGGATTTTAAACATGAGTTGAGTACATGAATGGAAATAATGGGAATGATTAGTGGATAAACATTTCTTGAGCATTCACTAATCTTAGCTTTAGTTTGTTATGCTAATTAATCCTTGCATGTCTAGGAAACACACACCACATAGTCTAAGGCTCTCCTAGATTTAGGTGTTGAATGTGTTTATGTGTTCATGCATGCCTTGTGTATTGAGTATGAGGGTTAGTTCAAACATTGATTCAAGCCCATTAAATTAGTGACACAATTAAGGACTCATGTGTAGAAAACTTAGAAAAATTCCAATAATTAGGATTCACTTCCCCTTGAGTTGGAACTTTGAACATTTGAACTTAGTGACATATACAACTCTTAGAAACATTTCCACTGGTTTTGGAAATGAATAAGGCCCTTAATCAAATTCACCAATTTTAAACCTTTAATTAAGCCCTAAGACTTCAAAAAATGTAATAAATCTATTTTAACTTCAAAATATACTTATAACCACTCTAACTGACCAGAATTAAGTTCTTAACTAATGAAAATTAAAAGCCCCTTAATCTGACATTAATTATGTAATTAATTTAATTTTAACTAAAAACCCATATTTAATTAATATAATTAATTAATAATAATTAAAAATCTCAAGAAACTTCCCAAACACTTGGGAATTCCTCCTTAGGTCATTCCGGACCTTTGGAGGTGTTTTTAAGAAAATGGGAACTTATTTGAAGCAAAACCATAAGAGGGGCATTTAATTAAGCAATTTCCAAAATTCATTAAAAAGCTCAAAACTTCAATAATTCATAACTAAATCAAATAAAATCCAAATTGACCAAACTAACTTGCATTTAACTCATTATAATGCCTAATATTTATTTAAAATATTAAAATTCCATAAAACTCTTAAAATCAAAAAAGTCAACATTTTGGTCAACTCTAGGTTAGAACCGGGTCAAAAATTCTAAAAATCATAACTTTTGATAGAAAACTCCAAATTGAATGTGACACTTGTATAACAACTCATAATAAGGTCTAGTATTTGTTAAAAATCTGAAACCCTTAAGATTAATCCTAATTTTAAAAATCAAATTTTGACCCCTTAGTTAACATATCCAGATAACCTCCAAAACTTATTAACTCCCCTAAATTCTAGAATTTTCTTAATAGGCTAATAAAATTCTCAACTAACCCATTAAAATCAGCAACCAACTCCTTTTAATATCAATCCACTCCTTTAAATTCCAACCAATTTAAATAACTTAATCAAACCCGATTGCTACTAGGTAACCCAGGCCTACGAGGCTATTAGCTTAGCCCCAAGGAAGGTGAAATAAACTTCACGGCCTCGGTGTGAAACAAAGGTAGTAATCAATTAATTTTTAAAATATGTTTAATTAAAATTTTTAATCTACTAATACTTAAATTTTAATATAAATCCCCTTTTAAGCCTTAACAAATTCAGAACTTTTCTAGATAACTCTAACTAATCACCCACTTTAGGATCCACCCCAGCCACACAACCTTTTACACACACTTTAGATGATGTGATAGGACAACCAACTCTAAATCTAGGTTAGGCCGGTGTTTGCTTTACTACTGTGTGCCTGATTTTTCGTGGTTTTCACTGCATGTTGTGGATGAAATTGCTTTGCTATGTCTGCTTACATTTTCTGCACTATGTGGATGGATTGATGTGTTTGGCGATTAGATTACCCTTAGGTTAGGTACGATCTAGATGTTCACACAATTTTCTACAGGTGGCCACGCTCATGCAGGGCAATAAAAGGGGGCTAAATCAATAAAAAAAATATTAATTGCTATAAATGCTTGTACAGGTGCTTCATCTGCTAAAGCCCCCAAACAAAAAGAGCGTGGCCAATGTATTTTACTTTCTTTTCTGCACATATATAACTTCTTGGGAATAACTGCATCTTATTTATTAACTGCTTAGGATAACCCTGCAGGTGAGTCTAGATTTTATTTTCAAATAAATGTAATTTGTGTAATTATTAAGTATTGTGAAAGTCAGCTTTGAGTTGGGATATATAGGTCCAAAGCTCGGACTCCAAAGAGAAAAGGATGCCCCTAAGGGGAGTAGACCTTTTCTACTTTGAGATCCAAATTTGGGCCACACTCCTCCTTACCCAAAGAGGAAAGAGTGGCCTTCCCCTTAAAGGAAGTGCCATCTTATCCATTTGGGTAGTCCAGTACGAAGAATCAAAGGAGCTTGATGCAAAAGGAGCCCAAAGAAGAACAAGACTGAAGATTTGAAGATTGAGAATATCCCACTCAAAACTACTTGCATCATTACTAGGTTTAGAATCCGTGTTGTTGTCAATGGTGCCCGGCCACTTTACTCTCTGCAAAATTCTGGTTTGTAATAAACAAGGTAACTTTGCCTATGGACATTTATTGATTAATTAATTTATATTTGATGTGTTGAATTGATTGCCTTTAGGAGTGCTTGGTTTTCTTTGTTTTTTGGCGATTGTGTGCCACTTTTGTTTTTGCCTGTATACGTGAGGCTCGTGAGGGTGTGAAAGTTTTATACTCATAACTTTAAAAGTCTAAAATTTTAGTGAGTCTAAACAACATAGAAAGATAACGAATCTAGGGAATTAGTCGGGGATCGACCCTGGGGTCGCATGCATATTTCTGCATTATTCTTTCCTTACTTTAGACCCTTCCCTGCCTGTGGGTTGAGTCCGGATAGTCTGACCTATGAGGATGAGGTGCCGGACCTGGGGAAGTCCAGTCTTCTAAAAAATTATTTTCTAAGCCTGTTTTTAAAATTTCAAGCATATTTGATTTGAGGTTGTTAACTAGCATGCATTGCATTAGAAACGAATTAAAAGAGTCAAATTTTAATTTCATCAGTTTTAGCATTTTAGCACCCAACATAAGTCAAAGGGGCCAATTAGGAAAATTTAGAAGTCGGCCCAACTCTCCAAACCTTTAAATAAAACGTCCCTACCACTCTTTCACAAAAGACCAGACTCATTTCTTTTAAATCGATTAGGTGGTTAGCTGGCTTCCCAATCCAGGCCGGGGTAAGTCCAGATCTTGCACTGCATTAGTTAGGATCGGACGACTGTGGTCCAGTGTCCAAAATAGATTTAGGATCCGGGGCAGATCTTTGATTATAAGACCCCAAACTTCAGGACTCTAATCCCAAATTTCTAATAAAATGCTCAACTCTAATTAAAAATCATTTCAATCCAAAACATAAAGCCCAACACTTAGATTAAGTTGGGACACTTCCGGATGGTTCTGGAATCTCAAAGTGTCCCATACCTCTCCTCCTTTAACTCCGTTAATAACTGCTCAATTTTGATCCATTCTCTGTTGAATTTCCAAAATTCATCTTTTTGATATCACTCCTAGAAGATCTAACAAAATTCTGCCACCATTTTAATCGGGAGTTTTCGTAGGAGATTCTATCTACCTACGATGTAATTAACTATGAGGGCTTGCGCTCGTAGGAGATTTAGAACCACACACGCACCTGATTTTAAAAATTGATTTTTCAAAACTCAGTTGGATTTCTTTGGGAAAACTTAAAATATTAGTGATCATTATTATCATATTCAAAGAATTATCATCGAATAATATTTTCTCCCTTCGGGGAGATACATCTTTCTTTGATAAGGCTTTGAATGTGAACATAACAATCACACTTCTTGAATATTGTAGCTGGATATTCAATTGAACCTCATTTTGACCCTTCGGGGCCATATGAAGTTCTCTTTAGCATCCGGTCATAATATTCAAGATGAATTTCATAATTCTAAATCTGAACGCTGTTATGAAATTTTATTTTCATCTTTCGAGGTGATATATTCTTTCTAACAGGATGATTCAATTTTAGAATTAGAATTTAACTTTAACTCCCAAAGAAAACTAATATTTTCAAAACATGTTTTCAAAATTCCAACAACTTGTTAAGGTAATTTTAAAAGAAATTAACAGCATGATTAGCAATCTCATCATTATTCTTAGTACCAAAACCAACCTCCCGAATAATTTTATGAATGCAGTTAATAACACGTTTCTTATTAACCAAAGCTTGAAAATATTTAGTGTTATTATCACCTTCCACCAAATTTTGACCGTAGCCTCCTTCTTTCAGAAGGTCTCTTCCTGAACTTGAAGCTTACAAAGATCCCCTTTAGCCTCATTCAAAAGAACAAGATTGGGCTCAGAGGGGCCCAACTGACAAAGATCTTCGAAAGAGTTAACCCTGTCTTCAACAAGTAAAATATTGGAAAAAGATTCTTAAAAATGTTATGATTGCACAAGTTCAAAACTAGCTTTAAACTTTTCATCTTAAGCCAGAGTCTAGTCATGCTAAAAATAGAATCATCTAGAAAAAGAGGAGCATGCTAATTATTTTGAACAACATCATGAAAAGATTCATGTTGCAACCACATGTTCTAAAATCTAAGTTGAGAAGGTAAACCCATAATATTATACTTAATTTTGATAAAAAGAGGGTAGTGGTCAGAGAGGGTATGGCTAAGGTGTTCCACCTTAGTCAAATTAAAAGGGTTAAGCCAAGTATTATTAAAAAGAACTCTATCCAACCGTTGCCACAAATGCCCACGATGCCAAGTAAATTATTACCAAAAAACCAATATCAATAAGATTGCAAGCCATAATCATATCATTAAATTCCTCCATCAATTGATATATAGGAAGAGAACCCCCTATGCGCTCAGACGAGTTTGTAATAGTATTGAAATCACCCCCAACCAACCAAGGAAGGTTGCAAGCACTACGAAAGTTCATAATTTGATCCCATAAAATCCTTCTAGTATAATGAGAAGAAGCAGCATAAACAAAGGATACATAGCATTAGAAATTAGAACTTTCAATGTTTCAATGTAAAACTTGAGTAAAGTCTACAATGATATCAATTCTAATAAAATCTTTCTAGAAATTTAGTTGGCAACATTCGACATAGCATGTTTAAAACCCAAGTATTTAGCAGTTCCCAATAATTTATCCACAAAAATAAGAGGTTTAAGCAAAACAACAATAGAAACATTATGAATATGACACAAGTTTTTAACTCTAAATTTTGAAGTAGGGCATCCAATGCCCCAAACATTCAAAATGATGGCGTTAAACAGGAAAAAGTAGATTAATGTGAAGTATGTGAATGGGTATTCCTAAGAGACTATAAAAAGACATGTTTAGGTTTTCTACCTCTCTTACCATGACCCTTAGAGAAGCTCAAATCATTATCTTTTCTAGCATAACATTTATACATAATATCCACTTTTGTGTCAGTAAAAGCATCACAATCATAATGATTAGTTAAGAGCAACTCACTATTATTTAAATTAATCGAATGCCCCATAGGAAGCCTCTCACCTTCCATATAGAAAACACCATCTTCCATAGTAGAAATGTTCCTCTCAATTCCTTCACCACATTCCTTAGCATCTTTAGATTGGACAATAGTAAGGTTCCCTTGAAGGGATAAATCTTCCTTCTACAATAAAGGATCACTCCTAACAATATTAAGATCAGTAAACTGGTCATTTATAACCATAGAATGAATAGAGTTAGGACAAGAAATATTTAAATCATAAACAAATATTTGAAGTAAAATATGATGAGACTCAGAATGAGTAATAAAGAAGATGGGTCAGATATTGTCTTAGCATGTATATGTAAAATTTGCTCCTCCCCATCAGACATAGTAGATATCAATGAAGGATCCAAAGTTTGAGAACTAATAAGTTCCCTTCCACTAGAGGATGGGTCAACCTGGACAACTTGAATAGGATCAGGTTGTGACAATTGCTAACAACATTTCCCCCAGTAAGAATACCATTACCTTCAACCTCAATATTACTCAAAGGATCATTAACTGATACATTAAAATTTTAACCTTGCACTTTAGTAGCCTAACCACTTCTTTCTCCTCCCTAAGATGAGAGTGTAATTTAAAGCATTCATTCAAGCCTTGGCCATGCATTTTGTAGTGAGAACAAAAAATTGGAAAGTTTTCAAATTCAACTTTTTGGAGATAACCATTCCATTCAGAACCTAACCAAATGTTTGAAGGATGCTTTTTTGAAATATCTAGTTCAACCAAAACACAAGCCATAGATGGCCTAGAGACCAAAGCATTAGCCTGATCTGTTTGATGAGGCCTGCCAAGAATAGAAGCAAGATAAAAAAGCACTTAAGAACTAAAAAAAATGGAGCCTCAAGTTAGGAAAAGAGACCAAAATAGGAGCAATAGGTGATTCCTCACGAACGACAAAGTCATGTGTCATTTTTAGGAGCCTCATTTGGCAAGCCTGATTGTAATAAGATCTCCTCAAAAAAATTTGGCAATAATCCAAGTTGTTACTCAATTGAATTGTGATAAGCCAAGGGTTAAGTAATCCATTATGAAAAGAACCAGTCAGATTTAAATTCATGAAGAATTTGCGAATAACATCAAAATTGGGGCACCTAAGAACAAACTTACCCACCAGAGTCAAAGCAAAAGGGAAAGCCATCTGAGACACCATAGTATCATTAAACATTAATGCTGGACATCCCTTAAAAGATGAATGAGAAAAATGCATGGGACGTGAGGAACCAGAGGACCCAGCAAGCACATCTTTGAAAGATTGAGATTAAACATTTAGAACAGAAGTCAATGGAGGGTAAGATGACGACGAGGTCATCATCCCCCTAAACCATGAAAGTCGATGATCGAGATAAACCAAGAAAATCAAAAATCACTAGGAAAAAAATCCAACTCCTCACGAGAAGAGCCCAAGCAAAAGAAAAGCCACAGGGCCAAAACAGACAGACAAAGCAAAACAAAACCATACGTTGAACCAAAAAAATAAGGAGAGGAATTCAAACTCAATAGAGATCAAAGCAAAAAATAGAGAAAAAAAAAAGATGAGGACAAACTCCCAAATGAAAGTAGGAAAAAACCCTGAAAGCACCGACAAAGAAGCTCCCCAGCGCTCACATGAAGATAGCCCTAGAACCGCCTCAGAAATGCCCCAAAATCTTAAGGCTCTTTATTTAAGCTTTCAAAAAGTCTTGTTTCAAAAGAGACTTTTACTATGAAAGTGTTTTGAATTGGAGAAAAGAGGTGCTTAGGAGAGCTTTGGAGAGAGAAGAGAGGGAAAAAAAGTATTTTTTGTTCTCTATCATCTTTAGGAGGGAGAAAAAGGATTTTAGGTTCTCTGCCTTCACTAGAAGGGTAAAAAAGAGTAAGGTCTTTTATCGCACTAGGTTTATAGAATAGATTTTATGAGGGCTTCTTTGCCATGCTGTGGGGAAAAAAGGAGAGATACTACTTTTAGTGTAATACTTGGAATAGAGGGTTCTTAGGATTGGATGTAAGTTAGTTTGGACCAAACTATTTTAAAATTTGGTATGTTTCTTCTTATTATTTTTGCACTTATATTCTTCTATGATTTACTATGGTTGATAAACATTGAATTTTTGTTATTTTGAAATTAATATGCTTCAACATCAAGTTCTAAAAATATTTTCTTTTAGTTAATTTTTTTAAAATAGCGAATTCACCCCCTCCCTCCCTCTTAGTTAGCCTGGGGATGGTTCTTTGAGGTCTCAAAATCTCTTAAACTTTTAAGTGGTATCAGAGTGGGGTACAAAAATTATGTTCTTGAAAATTTGTTTGAAAAATAATTTGTGGATAACTTTAGAAATAATAATACTATGAAAGGATATTCAATCAAATGACCACCATTCATTTGATTTTTAGAAATTTGCATGTCTACTTTCTTATAATCTATAGATTATCTCTTGTGGATGTTAGTTTAGGAAGGATACTATGCACCTTCTCATTTTGTAAATAGCATTAAAACTGAACTGTCTTTTGTTTTATTGAAGCAAAGATGATAGAGATTTAGCCTAATTAAATGCAAAATGTTTAAACTTCTTTTTTCTTTTCCTTAAAATATGAATATTACATGTGTGTATCTACTTGCACAACTGGTAAACAAATTTGGGATAAATTGTGCATAGCATATGAAGGAAAAAATGATGTGAAATAATCGATGTTAAACATTCTACTACATGATTATGAACTATTTCCCATGAAACCTAGTGAGTCTTTTTCTTAAATATATACAAGGTTTGCCCAAATTGTGACTTCCCTGCATGCATTAGGTAGAGAACTTACCTATTCTAAAAATGTTGATAAAATTTTGTGTTTTCTAACTTGTTCCTATAATGCTAACATCACTATGATTATTGAATCTAAGGATTTGAATGATAAGGTCTTATGTCTTGAAATCAAAAAAGTTGATGTGGCTGTGAAGGTGAGCAGTAAACAAGAAAATGTGGTTAGCATTCCCGCATATGAGAAACTTTAAGAACCAGAGTATGGCCCGTGGATCCATGTTAGATTCAAAAATAGAATGAATAAATATAACAGAGCTAATAGAGAAGGAAGGAATACAAGAATGGAGAAGACATTGAACAGTAAGGTGGTGGTTGCTGATCACTAGGAGAAGATGGAAGCAATTCTTGTTACTGCACAGGATGTTTATCAGAAGGAAGTGGGTTTTGTTGTGGTTAACAATATTAAGGAAAAAGAGGTTAATTTTGTAGTAAAAAATAAGTTCCAGATTCTTATGCAGGAGGCCGAAGAAGGAGAAATTGTAGATCAGCACGTTGAAGAAAAATCTGAGGATTCAAGATCAATAGTAGGAAATGTGAGTGATCAAAAGCCTGCTGGGGTACTTAACATCAATTCGGTTAAGTTTAAGTTGGCTAAGGAACTAAGATCCTTGGGTCTGGTTGAGCTAGAGCATAGGAAGAAGAGAAGAGATGGGAAGGGCAATTCCACTGGCTGGGATGGTTCCCCTATTGTTGATTAATGATGAATTTGCTATTTTGGAACTGCAGGGAAGCCAGAAAGAGAGAGGGTTCACTGTATTTGAAGGAAGTTGTTAGGGAACATGAGGTGGTTTTTATTGGGATTATGGAGACTAAGCTTTGCAATATTGATAGAAGAGATGTGGACTATTTTATTGGGAGAGATTTGAATTTTTTTTAACAACCTGCAGTGGGCTTGTCTGGTGGTATTATAATTATGTGGAATAAGAAAAATGTTTCTTTTGCTGTTCAAGAAAGTTCCTCTCAAGCTGTTATTGGAGTACTCTCTACTCCTTTGATGGGAGATTGGAAGGTGGCAACAGTGTATGGGAGTAGATGTTGTGTGGAGAGGAGGGATCTTTGGAGTTTACTTGAGAAGAACATGGATGGGTTGGGTCCTTCTTCAGTGGGGGGAGACTTTAATTGTATTCTTAAGAAGGAAGAGAAGAAGGGTGGGAAGAGATTCATATTCTCTAGGGGGTATAGAGATATGAAAAGTTTTATGACTAATTCTGTTTTTTATGATGCAGGTTTTATTGGACCAAGTTTCACTTGGTGTAATAATAAAGATGGTTCCTCAAGGATTTAGGAGAGGCTTGATAGATGCTTGGTGAATTCAGCCTCTTTGCAATTGGTTTCTGCTGGTAGAGCAAGACATCCAGCTCGTGTGGCATCGGATCATTGTCCGATTGTTTATAAAATGGAAGTTTTGCATTCAACAAAGGAGAAACATTTTAGATTTGAGGACACCTAGAGATCCTATCCAGCTCCAAGAGGTATTGTTTACAATTCTTGGGTGAAGAAGGATTTTGGAAATGAGGAGGATATATTTCATAGAAAGATTAGAAAGAATTTGAAGGCCCTACTCTTTTGGAATAGCAATAAATGTAAAGATCTTTGCAAGCTTAGAGATGAGTTGAAGAAGGACATTCTTGAGTTACAAGCCAAGGAGATGACTAATGTTGGTTTATCGGTTGATGACTTGTGTCTTGTTAGGCACAAGGTTCATGAATTAAACATTACTTTGAAGAGACTTGCAACATGGTGGAATCAAAGAGCTAAAACTAGGTGGTTTGAGGAAGGAGATATGAATTCTGCATTTTTTCATAGCTATGCATCTGCTACGAGGAGTGCTAACTTGATTAAGCACATTAAGAATGGGGACAATTGGTTAGTTGATGAGGAAGAACAAATTGAGCAGATTTTTCTGCAGTTTTTTTGAAGAAAAGTGGAAGCATAGGAATTGCCTTTTATCAGGTTGGCTGGAGATTGAAGATTCACAGAGACTTAGTGAACTGGATTAGAAGATGCTAAATATTAAATTTCTATCGGAAGAGTGCAGGGTGGCTGTATTCCAGAAGGGTAATAACAAGTCTCCAGGGTCTGATGGTGTCACTTCTTCCTTCTTCAAGAGCTATTGGAGCATTGTTGGAGAAACAACTTGGTTGGCTATCAAGAAGTTTTTTAGCTATGGTATTATGCATAAAAACTAGAAAGTCACATTGATTGTGTTAATTCCGAAGGTGAATAATCCGATTGTCCCTTCAAACTTTCATCCTATTAGCCTTTTGTCAAACTACATACAAGATTGTTGCCTCTATGCTTGTGAATAGACTTAAGAACCTTATGCATAAATTGATTTCTGAGGAGCAGCTAGCTTTCACTCCAGGGAGATCGATGTCTGAGCATTGCATTCATGCTCAAGAGATCAATCATAAGTTTAAAACCTCTAGAAACAAGAAAGGATTAATGGCAGTTAAGCTTGACATGGAGCAGGCCTATGATAGCATGAAGTGGAGTACATTGCAACAAATTCTTGGATGTTATGGATTTCCTTTGGCCTTTTCTGGTTTGGTCATGGAGTGTGTGTTGAATGTGAGGTTTTCCATTATCCGGAATGGGAACAAGCTCAGACGGATTGAAGCCTGTAGTGTATTTCGTCAAGGCTGTCCATTGTCACCGTACTTGTTCATTATGTGTGCTCAACTCCTTTCTAATGCTTTGGTGCAAAGGGTTCATAGTTTGGGCATTAAGGCGGCTTCTAAGGGACCGAGAATTACTCATTTACTCTATGCAGATGACGTTCTTATCTTCTCTCAAGCAAAATGTATACTAGCTAGACATATGATGAAAATCATTGAGGAATTTTGCAAGTGGACGGGTTTGAAGGTGATTGCTAACAAGTCTCAAATTGTATTTGGTAAAGCCATTGAAAGAGCTAGGAAGAAGAGGCTTACCAGAATTCTCGATTTCAAGGCTGTAAATGAATGGAAGTATTTGGGTATCCAAATGTCTCTTAAAAGACTAAAAGTGGTTTATTTTCAAGACCATTTGGCTCAGGTTTTTGAGAGATTAAATGTTTAGGGAAAGAAAAATTTAACTTTGGGAGGGAGAATTGTGCTCTTGAAATCCTCTTTACTAACATTACCAAATTTTGTCATTATGCATTCGGTGGTTCCTAGAAAAGTGCTGCAGGAGATTGAGAAGTTATGCAGGAATTTTATTTGGCACAAATCTAATGGGGAAAGAGGATTACACTATGTTGCTTGGGAAGAATTGTGTAAGCCAAGAAGTGTTGGTGGTCATGGATTACACTCTTGTATCATTAAGAGTGGCACATTGAAAGATAGACTTGCTTTAAATTACATTCAAAATCCCGATTCTCTGCTACATCGTTCTCTTAATGCCAAATATTCTGATAATATTTTGGATGGTACATATAAGCACAACTCTTCTAATGCTTGTAAGATTATGGTTGAAGGAGGAAAGTATCTTAAGGATATTGTTAAATGGAGAGTGGGTAATGGCAAGGATATTGATATTCTTGGCGACATCTGGATTCTTGATAGATGCTTCAATTCTTGGCCTACTTTTACTAATTGTGTTGATTTAGAAGGTAAGAAAGTGCAGCAGCTGTTAACTAATGATGGAAGGTTGATGTGAAATTGAGATTGTTTTTTCATGAGGATTTGGCTTGGCTAATCAAGCAAGTTAATGTAGACATCGACGGTGGAAGGGATATGCTGGAACCATGTAAGAAGCTATCGGGTTGTTCTGTTTCAGTTTTGGCTTTTGAAGCTGCTAAGTAAGTTTGAGATCCCCTCAAATTCTTTCCTTAAATTCAGAAGATTGGCTACTAGTGATTCTTGTGTTAGAGGCTGCTGTGAGGCTGCAAATTATGAGCATATTGTTGTTCGGTGCAAATTTCTTAAATAGATTATTTCCAAAATTAGAGAGTGCGGTTTTGCTGCAAACATTTTTCAAACTCTTGATGAATGCTTAATGGAACTTAGAAGGCAGTCTAACAGAAATCCTGGAATGGTTAGATTGTATTGCACCACAATTTTTTGGAATTGGAAGAACTGTAATCTTGTCAAGCATGGGAAATCTACAATGTTTGCTTCTATGGCTTATATAAATGTTATTTCTTTTGTTACTTCAAATCTTCATCCTTTTCTAGATATCTAGGGTGCTAACCTCTCTTGGGAGTATTTGAATCCTTGGCACCCTCCACCGCTAGATTGGATGAAGGTTAATGTTGACTCCTCACTGCTTTCTAATTACCGGGCTGGTATTGGTGGCATCTTCAGAGATTGAAAAGGAAGAGTGCTCCTTGCTTTTGGAAGAAATTATTTGCATTGGGACATTTCTCAATTGGAGATGGAATCTATTCTTGCTCTTCAGGATTTCATTCAAGGATGGATGCTTGAGAGTGTTGGTATCATCATTGAAAGTGACAACATCAATGTGATTAACTACATTCAACAATCTATGAAGAAGACTGATTGGCACTTGTAGGAGAGCTTGAATAATAAGTTTTTCTTTCTTAAAGATTTTAATAAGATTGTTTTTCACCATGTTAGTAGGAATTGTAACAAAGTAGCTGATTTTTGTGCTACTTTGGCATTAGATGGCAATTTTTTGTTTGATAGTTCTTCTTTTGGTAGTATACTGTCCACCTTGATGGATTTAATCAAGAATGATGGATACCCTTTTATCAATTGTAAGTAGTTTCTTTTGATTCATTTTCAAAGCAGATTTGCAAATTTCAAAAAAAAAAAAAAAAAAAGGTAAAAGAGCTTTCTCATGATAAATTTTTTAATTTTCTTAAAAAATCCATAATGCATATAGAAAGCTCAAGAAAATGTATATAAGGCTTAATTATGATTTTTCACATTTGCAAAAAGAGCATAATTATCCTAGGAAAGATCACTTTACTTTGGATTATTATCATATAATCCTACTTGATGAATTTGATAATTAAATAAGAAGTATCTTGATTTAAGTGTTGAGCAAGATTTCTTCAAAGCATTTCATATTTATTTAAAAAATTCATTTAAAGATTTAAATTCATGTTTAGATGAAGTTGATGATAGGGATGTAATAAAAATTGATATTTCAACTCTTGAAGTTACAATGCAAGAGAAAATACTACTTTTAAGGAAATAAGCCATCAGTAGCACTAGTAGAATTTCACAAATCTATGCCATAACATGCATCATTTTAACTTAGGACGAGGCACTATAAACCAAATAGATTAGTAAATCCATTCCAAGATGTTAGGTGCTTTTCTTTTGGCATGCTAGGACACATCTCTCACACTTTCACTTTCCATTATAAAACACATTTAGTGTAGTGGCTTAAATTATAAAAATCACAACCTAGCATGCAAGCATTTCATCCTTAATCCATAAGGTGGAACCCAAACCTATATCTAATCATTGATGATTTTGATGGACTACTATGACAAATGATATATTGAGAGTATATGGTACTTGGATAATAGATGTTCATGGCATGCGAATATAGATGTTAAGTAATTCATCACGCTATAGGCAAGGCTGAGGGCAAGGTAACACTTACCACTAGAAAGGTGGTTGGATCAGGTATAATTGGTAACTCAAACAAATTTTATGATTGAAAATATTTTATTGGTAGATCACTTAAAACATAATTTGCTCCGTATTAGCAAACTCTGTAGTAATGGCCTCAGCATAAAATTTTTTCTACCAACTTCATGATTAGCATATATGGATATACTATTTTGCAAGGAAAATGAATTAGCAATATTTACATGCTTGATTTAAATTGCATTGAATATGCTACTTCACTTTGTCTAAAATTGTTTTTAATGAATCGTAGTTATGGCATAGAAGACTGTGTCATGCAAGCATGAAAAATCTTAGAAAAATTACCCAAAAAGACAACTGAGAGGCATACCCAAATTAGAATTCACTAAGGACCACATGTGTAATGCCTGTTAGTTAGGAAAATGAGTCAAATTCTCCTTCTACTTAATTAAGGACATTAACACTAACATGCCATTAGAAGTCCTACACATGGATCTCTTTGAACGCATTAGAACTACAAGCCTAAGAGAGAATGTCTTTGGGTATGTAATTTTTGATGATTACTCAAGGTTTACATGGGTTAAATTCTTATCTCATAAAAGTTATTCATTTGAGGAATTTAGGACAATCTCCACTTGGATTTAGAGAAATTTATATTGTAAAATTCTTCCATTCATAGTGATAATGGTGGAGAGTTTGAGAATGAGAAGTTTGAATAATAAGCAAGGGATAAATCATAACTTTTTAGCTCTTAGAACCCCTCAGAACGATGGGGTAGCTAAAAGAAAGAACAAGAACTTGGTAAAAGCCACTAAAGCCATGTTAATTTAATACTCACTTCCAAAATAATTCTAAGCAGAAGCGATAAATATAGTCTATCATATTCTGAATAAGGTTAATATTAGATCCAGGCTAAATAGGACACTATATGAAATTCTTTCTGGTAGGACACAAAACCTCTCTCACCATTATATCTTTGGATGTAAAGTGTTCATTCTCAATAATACCATATCTCTATTAGGAAAGTTTGACCCCAAATCTGATGAAGGAGTTTTCCTATGATACTCAAATGTTGAAAATCTTTTAGAGTTTTCAATAAATGGACACATATGGTAGAGGAGACCACTCGTATAGTATTTGATGAATCTAATAATTTTGGAGGGTTTAGGTTAGATGAAGAAGAAGTGGTTGAAGTTGATTATGGAGTAAAATATGTAAATCTAGAAGAAAGTGTAGAATCTAAGAATTTACTACCTAGAAAATGGAGAGATTATTCAAGTCATCCTAAACATTTTATCTTAGGAGACCCATATGAAGGAGTTAGAAATAGGAATGAACTTTAAAAATTAGTGAATCACTCTTCCTTTATCTTAATGGTTGAACCTAGTGTTGCATATCTGATTTTTAAAAATAGAAATTTGATGATTGCAAACACTTCTGTTTTACTACAACTGCCTTTCCAACTAAAATTTTAGGTCCACAGGATCAAGACTATAATTTGAACAAGCTCAAGATTGGGTAGACTAGGTCTGAGTAAGTTTGTAATATATTTTTTCCCTTTCTTGGATCAATTATAATCTTTGTGATGCCAGAAGCTTAGTAACCATGCACACACACACTTGAGTGAATTTTTTCTATCTAACTTAGAGTTTTTTTATTTTGTTAACATCGTTTGGGATGATCCCAAAATTATCCTGGATGATTGGTTAAAAATAAAAACCCTAATTAGGGCATCCTAGTTAGGACAGCCGTCATTAAGCAGATCATCCTGGATAATATTTATATCGACCAGGATGATATACTCAACTTAGAAAGAATTAGCCACCAGATCTATTTAGGAAGTTTTATTTTTTAATTATCGTGCAGTACATTATTGATGTCCTGGATGATGGGGTTTAATATGCCTAAATTGATCTGGTGATTAAGGAAAATAATTAAGGTTGATTTAATTGATCATATCATCCAGGATGATCGTAGGATCGGCCAGGATGATTAGTTCAAAAACCTTGATTTCTCCTAAATGACCAAAATTGTACATTATTTGTTCAGAGTGAGTGATGTTTAGGATGATATTCCCTAATTAGTACTAATCGTACATGATGATATATTATCGTTCTAGACGATTGGAACAAAAAATCTTCTAAACATCTCAAGTCGTCCATGCTGATTGAGCTTAATTTGTACTTAATATACAAGACGTTAGAAATATCTGGATGATAAAGTTGGTTCTTAAAAATCTAAATAAAAGACTCATGTTTTCTCAAGCTCAAGGATCCTTTGTTATTGTCTTGACTTGAGAGAGCCTAGAGGAGAGGGAGAGAGAGGGAGAGAGAGGGAGGAACTTATGAGGGGGAGCTTGTGAGGGGTTTTGCAAGGGTTGCTCCAAGCAAGGTTCCAAGGCATCTTCTCCGATTATCATTCCTCATTCCTTGAGGTTTAAGGGAGGTCTTCTTCAGTAATTGATCAAGGTTCACTGCCTGCTTCAGGAGGAACCAAAAGGAGTTGGGTTCTCTACCCGCTTCAGAAGGAAGCAAAAGAGGTTGGTTCTCTATCGCACCAGGGTTGGTGGTAAAGAGTTTTTGTAAGGGCTTCTCCACCTAGATATGGGGCTAAAGGAGAGACACTAAGTTAGTGCAATACTCGGTGGGTGACTCCAAGGAGTGTACGTAAGTCAAGGTTTTATCAAACCACTATAAATCCGGTGTGTTCTTTCTTTATTTTAACTTACTCATTTAATTTTTGCACTCATTATTTTTTGTGGTCGATTATGTTTTGGTTTAAGTTCATGATTTGATCGAAAAGTTTTTTAAAATACCAATTCACCCCCCTCTTGGTTAGCCTCAGAACTAGTTCATAAGGGTTTAACATCCCTAACAAACTTTTAAGTGGTATTAGAGTGGGATTCATAAAATTAAGTTTGAAAACTTTTTGAATTTTGATTTATGGATAATTTTGGAAATCATAATACTATGGAATGATATTCTATTACCCAATCACCTTTGTTTGATAATATTCCATTTGATTTTTAGAAAACTTTCATGTCAACATTTATATAATCTATCAATTATTGCATGTGGATGCTTATTAAAGAAGGCTATTCTCCTCCCTCACGTGAAATTAATGGAATTAAAACTGAACTTCCTTTTACTGAATGGACTTTTGATGAAAGAGAATTAGAACAACTTAATGCAAAATGCTTGAACTATTTTTTTTTGTGTTTTGAAATCTGAAGATTATATGCGTGTTTCAACTTGTACAACAGGTAAAGAAATTTGGGATAATTATGTGTAACTTATGATGGAACAAATGAAGTTAAGCAATCACGATTGAACATTTTATTGCATGATTTTGAACTTTTTTGTATGAAATCTTTTGAATCAATTTCTGATATGTATACAAGATTTACTCAAATCATTACTTCCTTGCATGCTTTAGGAAGAGAACTCACCAATTATGAAAAAGTGAACAAAATTTTAAGATGCTTGCCTTCTTCTTTTGATGTCAAAATTATTGTAATTACTGAATCTAAATATTTAAATACTTATTCGATTGATAACTTACTTGGTTCACTCATTGCTTACAAGCAAGGGGTAAACCAAAGAATCTTGATGTAGGTGAGAAGAAGATTCAAAAATTGTGGCACTAAAAGCTAACAACACGAACACTGATTCTTCCAAATCTGAGAACGATGATGTTGCCGTCATCACTAGGCAATTCAAAAGATTTTTAAGGAAGAATAAAAAAGAAAATCAGAAGTGGAAAAGAGGTAAGAATAGAAAAAATTATAAAAGTTCTTCTGATGTTGTTTTCTTTGAATGCAGGAAGCCTGTACATGTTAAAGCTGATTGTCCTACTCTTAAGGAGCAAACAAACAAGGAGAAGGATGAGTAGAAACCTAAATACAGGAAGGATAAGAAGTGATCCCAAAAAGCTTTTTGGGTGAATTCTACATCTGACTCCTCTGAGACTGAAGTAGAGGAGGAAACCACAAACTTATATTTAATGGCTATTAATCAACATGAATAATCTGATCAAGAATAAGTATATGAACCAACTTATAATGAATTATTGGAAATTTGTCAGTACATGCTTGCATCATATAGGAAACACAAAAAATCTCATGCTAGTCTAAAATTGGAATTTTTAAATTTGCAAAAAGAGCATGAAATCCTTTTAAGAGATCATTCCCAAATTGATACCAATCACATGCCTTTACTTGACGAATTTGATGTATTAAATAAAAAGAAAATTGAATTATTCGATACACATGATTCCTTAAAATTATCTCATGCTAATTTAGAAAAAGAATGCAAAAGATTAGAAAATCTAAAAATGCTTGAAAACAACAAACCATCAGTGCATGCATTTCATAACTTTAAAAGGAAGCACAACTACGCGAATATATTAAGAAATCCTTTTCTTTGTGTTAGATGTTTTTCATGTGGCATGCTAGGACACATCTCACACACTTGTACCATTCACCGTAGTACACATTGAGTGTGGAGATCCAAATTATATGTTTCACAGCATAACACACATGCATTGTATTCTTCTTTTCATAAGAAGGGACCCAAACATGTTTGAGTTTCTAAATCTGACATTTGATTTTTTGTAGGCTTGCTCTCACAAAAAGCCTCATGAGAGCATGTGGTACTTGGACAACGGATGCTCATGACACATGACTGGAGATTATAATCAATTTATTTTTCTAGAGGCTAGGACTGAAGGCATGGTCACTCTTAGAGACAACACAACTAGGAAAGTGGTGGGCATAGGTATAATTAGAAACTCTAAGAATCTTTTGATTGAAAATGTTTTGCTTGTAGATGGACTGAAACACAACTTTCCTAGCATCAGTTAGCTATGCGATAAAGGCTTCATCATAAAATTCTTGGCAAACACTTGCATCACAAGCTTAAATAATAACACTATTTTGCAGAGAAAGTGGATCAATAATGTTTACATGCTTTATTTAAATAATATTGAAAGTACTGCTTCATTTTGCTTAAAAACATCTACTGATGATTCTTGGTTGTGGCACAAGTGATTATGTCATGCCAGTATGAAAATCCGTAAAAAAAAACCCTACTAGAATTCTAATTAAGGAAAATAAAATTTATCAGATACTGCCACTCTTTGCCTCTACCCAATTTGATTATACATCTATTATGGATATCATCTGAAGATTTGGTTTGGACTTAGTTACATGTTTAGGATTGTATTTGCATAATGGCCGTTAAATTCTTCTAAGAAACAAATATTTTGTGTTCAATTTTTACTGTTCTGGCAGATTTCTATTTTATATTATTCTTTGGACATTTTAATATTATTTTTAATGATTTTTGAAACCTAGTTAGGGTGATAAGTGGATCTCCCTTATATGTACTTATTATAATTTAATTTATTTTTAATTACCATATTTTATAAAATCTATATATTTTTAAATTATTTTATGTGCATCAGATAATTCAATATGTTTCTTATTTCATGCATCAAACTCATCAAATAGAGACATATGATCTTTATGTAAATCAGAATGTTCTTTAACTAAATTAGCATACTCAGTTTGTAAAATACTAAATTCAACATTAATATTATCATGCATTTTCCTTAACTTTCTATATGAATCATGGAATTTTTTTCAAAAATAACCAATAATTCTTCACATGAAAGTTGACATACCTCATCTTTATCCGATTGATCAAGATTATCGTCACCCATAATACACAAATTCATTACCTCCTCCTCTATTTCTTCTTACTGAGATAGAGTCATCCCAAAATGTCTTCAATGTCTTCAACTTCCTTTTCTTATATTTTGGCTTCTCCTCACCATTCTCCTTAGTTTGATGGATCTTTACATCGGGCAATCAGCTCGGAGGTGACCTAATTTTCTGCACACAAAACAAATTATGCTAGATGAAACTTTAGTCTTTGAGCTTTTACCTTTATTCTGATTGTTTTGATGATGTATTTGTTTTATTTTTAGAAATTTCTTGAATTATCGGGTCATCAAGGCTTTATCATCATCTTCCTCCAATGTAGAACTTTCACTTTTTGAGTTCTTTTCTTTTAGAGACATCGTACACTCCTTCTCTCATGCATCATTTTGTCTTTGACTCACTCCTTGCTTATAAGCAATGAGTGATACAAGTAAATTTTTAATTGAATAAATGTTTAAATCTTTGGACTCAGTAATTACAGTGATTTTAGCATCATAAGAATTCGGTAAGCATCTCAAAACTTTATTAACTTTTTTCATAATTAGAAATCTCTCTACCTAGTGCATACAAGGATGTCACTATCCTGGTGAACCTAGTGTACATATTAGATATAGTTTTGCTAGGTTTCATGCATAAGAGTTTGTAATCATGCAATAAAATATTTAATATAGACTATTTAACCTCACTAGTTCCTTCGTACGTGATACATAGTATGTACCACATCTCCTTACCAATATCAAAGGTGGACACTCTCATGTAGTCTTCTAATTTTAATGCACAAAAAAAAAAATAATTCAAGCATTTTGCATTTAATTGAGTCAGATCACTATCCTCATTGCTCCTTTAACTAAATGCTATTTGAGTTTTAATTCCATTCAAAGGTTTAAAAGGTGCAGTGTAACCTTCTTGTACAATTATCCACATGCGGTAGTTTATAGATTATAAAATTATAGACATTTAAATTTTCCAAAAGTCAAATAGAATGTTATCAAACAAGGCTGGACGAGTTAAAGAATAACCCTCCACAGTATCATGGTTACCAAATTGTGCCTTGATTGATTTTTTTCAAGGTTTTCTAAAACAATATTTTTGAAACCCCACTCTGATACCAATTAAATGTACATCATACGCCTAGAGGGGGGGGGGGGAGGGGGGTGAATTGGTATTTTTTGAAGTAAAGAATAAAGCCTAAATAGTTATATTTTTTTTATAATGTTCCAAAATAACTTAACTAATTGAAAGTAGAAGCTAGTGATTAAAACACGATTGCGACAACAGTGTTGAAATTTTAAATCATACCATAAAGTTCAAAAATTAGATTCTCACTAAGCAATTATAGCAATTATAAGATGCAAAAAAAGGGTAAATGAAAAAAGTACACTAGAAGATTTATAGTGGTTTGATCACTTAACCTACATTCACTCCCTAGAGTCCACTCTGGGAGTTGCACTACTCAAAAGTAATTCTTCTTCTGCTTTAATAGTAAGGCAGGGAAGCCTTTACACAAACTCACTTCACCTTCCCTAGTGTAGCAGTGTGCCACCCTCCTGGTGATGATAGTGGACCTTCTCATTTTTCTCTCTCTTGGTAAAGGCAGAGGACCTTTGAGGATATTGACCTTGAAGGCTCTCCCCTAGAGAGCTCCCATAAGATTTACCCAGGCCATAGGTTAAGCAAGTGTGCATCAGGCTTGGAGATACTGTGTAATCCCCTCACACTCCTTCTCCCTCACAAACTTACCTTTTCCTTCCTCTTAAAAGTCCTAAATCCCTTCAATAAGCTCACTCTCAAGAGTTCCCTTTGTCACAATCATCTCTCACTTTTCAAAAGATAAAAGCATTACCTAAATATCAGGCTTTAAGAAACCCTAAAATTTTCAATTTAGCCATTTTTATTTATACAATACAATCATATATCATATAGAACGATAAGTTCAAGATAGCTTTTGTCCTAGAATGGAGTATGAATTGGCAATAATTCTCAAATACATCATGTAGTATGATACAAATATCATCCAATATGATGTGGTAAACTTCTTATATTTATTAGGATGAATGATGGGATAACAAAAGTTCATCTCTGTTCATCATGTGGTACAATCCAACTTATACAATATAATGTGGTAAAATAATTAAGTCGTCCAATATGATGAATGCATCGTATAGTATGATTAGTTCAAAAATTAAGGTTTTGTCTGGTACAAAATTTGGGAAAACCAAAAACAGCCTCGATTCATCATACGGTATGAACCAAGTCATATAGTACAATCACTAATCATTAATTAAGCCTTGCTTTGATTGACTAATCACTTGGATTAACTTTAGCAAGTATCTAAATATTCATACAGTATGATTGGATCATACTGTGTGATCATTTTAAAATTCAAATATTAAATACTTACTAAAAATAATTTGACAGCTAGAGTTTTTGATTGAAGATGAATCGTACAGTACGATGGTGATCATGCAATATGATTAGTTCATAGAAGATAGCTGTTAAGCCACAGTTTTTCATACAGTACAATTTAAAATCATACAGTATGATCTACAAAAAAAAAAATTCCCTTAAAAACTCTCCCTATATGTGTTCGCGTGGTTAGTTAGTTTGCATACACATTTTATATCCATACTCAAGGAATAAAGAATTAAAAAAAAATACAAATATACAAACTCCTTCATACCTTATTCAACCTAATCTCGAGTCTTCTATTGTCTTGAGCAGTATGTGGTCTCTTTGAAATGTTAGTACTCACAAACAAGAGTAGCATTCAAATTATTTAGTGAAGAATAAAACAATTCAATCAACATTATTTTTCATCATCAAAATCTTAGACTAGGGGTCATGGACTACAATAAATACTGCATAAGATAACACAAACAAAAGAAACTCTAAATAAAGAATCACAATGAAAAAGAACCCAAAAATTTGGAAAAATTAATTGGATATAGTATAATGAAGCCCAGATTGATCCAAATTAGCCAAAGCCTTAAGTTTGCCAGGTAAAGAAGCCCCATAAAATTCAGTGAAACCCACTAAATTACACCCAAGATTAACATGATAATCAAAAGTAGAATTACCTTTTCCCAAAATAGTGGAAATTGAGAAAGAATTAAGAGAAATCTAACGCTTAATTTCCTTGATCATGTATAAATTAGATGGACTGGAATTCACAATACCCTCAACATAATGAATAAGAAGAATAACTTCAACTTCAATCCAAACTTTTGTAATCCCCAAAGAAATCCATACTAAAGAGCTTGAAGCTCAGCCATAATAGTATTGGTAAAAGAGGTTGGACCAGTAAAAGAAATAATCACAGGGCCTCTAGAATCATGAATAAGACCCCCACAATAGACATTAGAGTTGTTGTAAGTGCCATCGATATTAAGTTTAAAATAGCCATGAATAGTTTTAAGCAATCAAACAATTCTTTATTTAATTATAGGGGAAAAAATTGCAACAAAATGTCAAAATATGTAGTATGATAAAAACCATGGAAAATTTCACCTCAATCAAATTAGCTACAAACAATTTAACAAATTTACCTATGGCTTTAGAGATAATATTCAAAGCATTCATAATAATATCCTTATGCTTAGACTCATTCTTACATTTCGACAGAAACCAACATATAATGATAGGTAAAACATTATGAATATGACCATGGGTAGGACAAATTGAGCTTGAAAAATTTTAGTGATAGGACTATAATCAGTGTAGAAAAGAGTATTAAACGTCTTATCAAAATATTCCAACTTTTAGGAGAAGTGGGACCTTGAAAAAAAACATGATTGAGGGGTTACAATGTGATAACCACACTGGCATTTAGAAACTATGTGGAAGACTGTTTTCTTAAAATAGAATCAAAAGGTTTATAATAATTCAAAATTATCTAAATTAAAATAAAAAAAAAGGCTAAAGTAGCATTTTTTCAAATAGCCAAATAAATAAAAGATGTTAAATGAAGTTGCCTACTTACAATTTTTTTAAGTTATAAACATCAGGCAATCCTCCATATCTAATAGATGGAGAATTTTGAGAATAAGATTAATAATAGTATCGGGCAAAGTTTCTCTAAGTAACTCTACAATATAAATCCCATCTTTAATAAAATGATTAACTTTACAAGTACAAGTGGAATGAGTGCTTAACAAATTATCAATAGGGAAATTGGCTAACCATTTATCTTGCCAAAAAACGATGTTATAAACACCATTACACCTTTGTAAAAATTGCTCAATTTCTCACTTAATACTACAGAGCCTTTTCCAATTATAAGAATTTCCTTTTTTTATATGATAGTTAAGCAGATGTTTACAAGTACAATACTTAAAGATCATTAAATTAGCCCAAAGACTCTTCTTAGATCTTAAAGCAAACCAAATATTGTAGAAAATATCATGAGCCATGTCAACCAAAGTCTTAAAACCTAACTCATCATAAAAAAGCCCTAGAACCTTAATTCCAAGAGGCCCATAAAATAGCCAACTTTCCATCTATAGCACCTCCCCCCAAAATATATATATATATATATTGAATAACCTTACCATTCTACTTTAAATAGTTAAAGAATGGTGGAAAGTATGAAATAAATAAATAGAAATAGAGCAATGGACACTCTAAATTAAATCTAATTTATCACAAAATGAGAGGAAGTTAAAAGCCCAAGTAAAAAGCTTATTTTAAATAACGAAAAAAATGCCACAAAAAATAGGACCTTTTATAACCTCTAAAAACAGGAGTCCCCACTGGCTCTTCGAAATGGATTGACAAATTTGAAAAGAATGCAGATCATTTTGATCAAACAATTAGTAAAGATAATAAAGTCATTAGCAAAGCTCAAATGAGAGATAGAAAAAGAAGCTTAAAGTAAGAAATAACTAATTTGGATGAATCTTACATAATAATAAACAAGCTATAACATAAATTATCCCCTTGCCTAAGCCCATGAGCAGATTTAAAATAGACATGACAGTTACCATTGGCAATAACACATAAATAATAGTTTTCAATAATATTCTTGATGTGTCTAATAAAATCCATGTAAAAACTATATAAATTTAACATTGTATAAAGAAATTCACAATTCGGATTATCATAAGATTTAGTAATATCAATTTTAAAGATAATATTCAGCCCCCCCCCCCCCCCCCCCAGATTTTAAACTCAAGGTAATGAACTAACTCTTAATAAAGCAGAACATTATAAAAAATAAAATGACCATTGACAAAACCAGATTGCTCAAGTGAAATTATTATAGGAAAAAATAAAGCTAACCTTTCTATAAGAAATTTTGCATTAAAATTCTTGGAAAATGAATAAAAAATAAAAGGATGATAATCATTCCAAAAGTTAAAGGCATCATGTTTAGGTAATAAAGCAATGGTTACCCATAAAGAAAACCACCACAACATTTACTAAATCACATTTAGTAATGGACCATGACTTCTGAAAAAACTTTGTTGTAAACCCAATAAGGCCTACCACAATGTCTTCATTCATACTTCTAATGGTGATCCAAATTTACTCTTCAGAAGATACCTTACTTAGTAAGAATTAGATTATCATCCTTAGAAATAAGGGTAGGAATAAAGGAAAAATTCAAATTCAAATTAGGTCAAAAATCATTATTAGAATCTTTTTTAAAATAATTAACACCATAATCCTAGATCAACCTAGGTAAATCAATGGATGAGCCATTAGGAGTAATGATTTTATGGATTTAACTAGCAACTTTTTTGTGATTAGCAATACTATAAAAGAATTTTGTATTTTTGTCAACCTCTACAAAAAATTTGGAAGAAGCCTTTTGTCTCAAAAAAAGTTTTTTCTTTTTCTTCAAGTTTAAACAAGTTCACCTTAGCTTCATTCAATAATGAGAGGTTATCAAAAAGGGAATCATTCATATACTTTTTATCAATAATAGCCACCATATTCTCAGCCTGCAAAATGTTAGAGAAAATGTTCTAAAAAACATATTTATAGTATTAGTTCAGTTTTTTATTAAATCTCTTGAGCTTCCACCATAATCTACTCATACCCCCAATATTATCGTAATGAAATAAAGGAGCATTCTATTTTCTATATATTCAAAGAAGTGGAGAATTATATGATAAAGTTCTAGTCATTTGCTCAATGTAAGACATAGGAAAAGAGGAAATCAAAGAATCATTAAATAAAATACTGTCTAATCTTTGCCACGTGGTATCCTTAATCCAATTAAAAGCACTTCTATATAAATCAATATCGTGTAGATTGCAATTTAAAACCATATCATTGAAATCTTTCATGTCATGAAAGTTATGAGATTTAACCCTAAGCCTTTTAACATCATTAGACAAAATATTGAAATCGCCACCAATCATCCAAGGAACATTTTTTCTAGAAGAAAAATTAGAAAGTTGTCTCCAAATAATTTTTTTTTCAAGTCTAGAACAAGATGCATAAACAAAAGATACATAACAAGAAAACTAAGAAAAATTAATACTAGTATGAACTATTTGAGGAAAATCAATAATAATATCTAAACACAACAAACGCTTTCAAAAAACCCAAATCATTTTGTAATAATTACCAAAAGCCAAGTTGAAGTTAAGTTTGATACAAACAAAATCCAATTTATAAGGATAAATTAACAGCTCATTTAATACAAGCACATTAATATTATGAACCCTACATAAAGTTTTAACCTTGTCCCAATTCAGGGTAACACCCACACCCCTAATGTTTTAGATCAAAGCTTTAACCATTAAAAGAGATTGAAACATTTAAAGCCCCTGTAATACTAGGGGTATAACCAACATTATTCTTATTATTCTTTTTGCCAACTTTCATAAAGCCATCCTTATAGTCCTCGATATTCTCTTTAGAAAAAGGAGATGACATAGATACATTGTTCATACCTTCTCAATTAGCCATAGGAGAATCATTAGCTTGAGGTAGATCTCCCCTTCCTGAGTAGTATCATCACACTTAACAAAATCCATATTAGTAGACCCATTCTTCTCATATTGATCATGAACACCATCCTTAAAAAATTCTACTACATCCCCACCCCCCTATTCATAGCTTCATCAGAATGAGGCTCATGAGGAATGATAGAACTACCTTTGTTATCCTTAGCATTCAAATGTTTCACACCCAATAATGGCTAAACCAAATCAATCAAAGAAGGACATTCCACAGACTCCATAATTTCATCAAGTTTGTCGAACTCATTTTATGAAAATTTGTTTTCTCTAATTCCCAATACGTTTTACAATAAAGTATAGTTTTCATGCTATCATCGATGACTTGACGTTCATCCATATCCCCATTTTTAGAAATGAAATGACTAAGGACACTAACTCTCTTATCAATTCATTTCACATTCATTAATTCAACCATATTTTCAATTTCTTAGTGATCTTTTTAAGATGCAAATGAATAACAAATCATTCATTAATTGAATGACCATGGACTTTGCAATGATTGCAAAATTTGGCATGTTTTCATTTTCTACTTTATGTAAATAACTAGATTTTTCAGAGCATGGCCAAATATGTTTAGGGTGTTTCTTAGTAATATCCATTTTAACAAGTATCCTATCTATGGAGGGCCTTAGCCGAGAGGCTTTAGCTTGATTAGATTGTAAAGTCCTACCAATAATAAAAATCCAATACATGTAAAACATGGGGATTAAAGAAATGTAATCATAAATTTTGGAAAGAAGGAAAAATTGGAATAATGGGAGATTCTTTCTTAATATCAAAAAAAGGGGTACATTTTAATAATGTCATTTGACATATTGTTAATGTAATATGTTCTCCTAGCAAAAATGTGGCTGTAATCCAAATTATTCAAGAGTTGGATCACAACATGTCTAGCATCCAACAACCCGATAGGAAAAGCACCCCAAAGATCCAAATTGTTGAAGAATAAATTGATAGAGTCCATATTAGGTCTATAGATAAAAAAATTTCCAACTAAAGTAAATTGATAAGGAGTAACTAATTTGAAAATATACTCGTAAGACATAAAAATAGTTAAAAATCCTTTAACATAAGATTTAGTGAAACAAAAAATTGGAACTTTTAAAGGAGAAGCACCACCAACAACATCACGAAAAGAATGCAAGTAAGGGAGTTATCGCTATCATTAATACAAAAATAACCTTTATTCAAAACCACCAAACCCATTAGAGAATACTACATGAATTAGGGGTAAAAGAAGATGGAGCAGCCACCATCTAACAAAGTGTTATAAACCTTAGGTCAAAAGGCTTAAGGATAGAAAACCAAATAAATCAACCAAACAAAACAGCTAAAAAAATTAAGGATGGGATGTTTTTTGCATAGCCAGTAATAGAAGAAACCATAATCAAAGGAGAAAAGGAAGCCAGAAGATTGAAAGAGGCAATATGGGAAGGCCCCAACTGGGATCAATAATTGCTAATCAAATAAAAAAAAAATGATAAGGCTAATAACCATTAAAATGAAAGTTAAAGGCACACAAAAATAGGAAATTCCACCAGCAGCCCAGCCAAAAACCAATTTTAAAAAACCCAATGATTATGTCATAGAGACAAATAGTGTAAAAGTGATCCAAGCCATCCAACTACAACAAAATCAATCTTAGAATATAGAGATTGCTATCGAGGTTAGGTGATGCCAGCTCATGGAGGTAGCAAATGAGCTGCATTCATGAATTCTACCGAAATGCTACTCAAATTTACTCTGATGCCAACCCACTACTAGTAGAAACTAGTAGTAGGAAGGAGTGGAGTAAATTTAGAAGAAATGATTGAGTGAAGCCATAAGAATATAACATAAACACAACCATAAGTTAATTGATCTATCTTTCCACCCACCAAAAACCCAACAAAAAAAAAACCAAAATAATGATAAGTTAAATTCCAACACCAATAATCCCAGTAGCAAATAACTAACAACCACCTAAAAAGTAATAAGAGGATAGATGTTCAATAAATGATCAAAAATTTAGATGTTTCATAGCTGTAATCATCACCAGAAACAACCCAGATTACCAAGAAAAACACAAAAGAAAACATATAGAATGGAAAAGGGAAATCCAACAAAGTAAATGGAAAAATCAAACCAAGTACAAAATTTGATAACACCAAAAATTAAAATTGCACATAAGGAAGAGTAAATTTAAACAAGTTAATAAGACATTTTGAAAGAGCATGAAGGTGAGGATGAGGTAGATCCATAATATAATACAAAATACAATAACAATTGGTGAGCTAATCAGCACAAGTATTACCTTCCCTAAGAATATGTGTAATGTTAATGTTGAAGAAAATAATAAGTTGCTTTATTTCACTAATCATACAAAAAAGATCAGGCCTGCACATATTATCATAAAATATTTTAAAAAAAAGATGAAATTGTTGGCATCAACCTCTACCAAAATGTTAGAGATATTAAGAGAGAGATAGAAGCTAGGGCCATGTAGAATAGAAGATATCTCATAAAAAACACTTTGACTATGGGCCAGCATAAGCCATAATAGTATTGCCAGATAAATCCTTAATAATTCCACCACAACCATAAATAGAAAGTTTAATCTAACCATCAGTATTAAGCTTATACATATTTATACGAGGCTTAACCCTATGAATAAATCTAGGTTCATCAAGAACATGCAGGTCCAGCAGGATAATTCCAAAGTACCGAGCCACGAAGGAAACATCTTTAAAATTCTTAGCACCCAAAAAATTAAGAATGAATGACTTTTGAACTTTGTCTTTAATCTTGGTAATGATATGCAAGTGCTTCATTATAATATTATTAAAAAAGGAGCCATTTGTAGTCAACCATAAAACCCAAATAATAAGAGAAGGTATGAGATTTTTAATGTGACCACTAGAATTGATTAACCACATATTGAGCATGTGAGGAATCAAACTATTACGCTGAAAATTATTAGTTCTAAATATGTAATCAAAGTAGAGCCCAACATTAGCAGTAATTAGACCAGAGATAAAAACATGTTGCATATTCTCAACTTGACTACAACATTATCATCTAAGGGTAAAATAGAATGTTTAGCAATTAAATTATCATCTGTAGAAATAAACTTGTGCATAATTCTCTAAATGAAAATATCATGAGAACTAAGAATACTTTTATGCCATATCAAAGAGTAAATCAAAGTAACAAGTTTTATAATTCTAAGGGAATTCCAAGCTTTTTTAAATCTAAAGAACCAATGTTAAATAAATTAAATGATAAACATATGTCAACATCAACATTAAAAGGATGCTAAGAATGTGACTGATCACATACTCAAGAATAACTACAAAAATTTTGAAATAATCCCATTTGTTGTCAACAATAAAATTGCTCGCCTTGACAAAAGAATTAGATATGAACCAAGAATCTTTCCAAAAAACAAAAATGTTAGCACGACCAAAACTCCACTGAATTTGTTTCTAAGCTTAACATTAAAAGTTACATAATCTCCTCCATACCTTCGAATCACCTTTATTATAGAAAAACATGGTTGAATTTTTACCAAAGCTATATTTAACACCAAATTGAAAAAAAAAAAAGCTTAATAGAGAAAGCATGAGCAATATCTAACATATTTTTGCAACACAAACCCCCTTCATTCAAAACACCACCACATTTATTCCACAAAGTCCAAAGAAATTTGGAGTTAGTACTACCAAAAATAATTATTTAACATTCTTTCCAAATGATTACATACTGTAATAGTGGGCTCCATGGTTTAAAATATGTAAATGGGTAAGGAACAAAGAACACCTCTAAGAAGGTTCCACTTGCCCCAAACAAAAGTAAATTAAAATCTCAAGAATTCAACCTTCTTTGAATAGAAAGATAAGACTTCTGTATGCCCTTAATGAGAGGAACACCCAAGTACTTAATCAACCAAACATTGTACATGAAACAAATTTTACTATTATTTATGACCAAATATCATTAATCCTATTATGTGGAATATTTTTGGAAGTAATAAAGCAAATTTTACTATTATTTATCAATAAACCATAAATATTCTCAAAATTATGGATAAATCTCATGAGATCATTAATTATATTCAAAGAATCATTACAAAAAATGATGACATTGTTAGTAAAAATTAATTGAGATAAGGGAAAACCACCCATAGTCCTATAGAAAAGCCTTGGTTGATTATCATACAAAGTAATAATACATGTAGAAAGGTATTCAACAATAATAATGAACAAAGAAAGAGAAATTAGGTCACCTTGCCTTAACCCTTGGGAAGTCTTGAAAAAACCATAACCCCTTCCATTAACCATCACAGAGAAAAACACCCTTTAATGAAATTTTTAATGAGATTGAAAAAGGTTGTTCTAAAACCAAAATAATGTAAGATATCATAGAGAAAGCTCCAATTAGGGCTGTCATATGCTTTGCAATATCATGCTTGAAGATAACATTCCCCCCTCTCACTTTAATATCAAGATCATTAACCTACTCTTAAGTAAAAAAATAATATTAGAAACAACTCTCAACATAACAAAACCAATTGTAGAAGGAGAAAAAATATTTGGAATAAAAGGGGGATAAATGGTTAACAAAGATTTTAGATATGAGATTGCTAAAAAGCTACAAACATAGATCAACCTAAAATCATCCCTGTTATTAATGACATTCTTCTTAGGTATGAGAAAAATAGAAGTTGAAGAGAAAAACTTTTGGATACTTTTACAATTAAAAGAACCAAAAACATATCATGAACATCAGTACCAATAATGTCCCAAGCATTTTAAAAAAAATTAGAAGTAAACCCATTCAGGCTGGAAATAAAATTAACATTCGTAGAATTAATAATATCTAAAATCTCATTCAAAGTTGGAGGTTTAGTCAAAATATTATTATCATCATGATGAGTAAGTGAAGGTATAAAATGAGGAGAGTTAAGGGGATTGGGGATAATGTTTTTATTAAGAAGATTTTTAAAATGGATAACAACAATATTTGCAATACCCTCAGCATCCTCAACAAAGACCCATCAGACAAAGAGATCTTATGAATTATGTTTTTAGAATGATTTTTCTTTTTACTAAAGTGTGGAAATACTTAGTTTATTGTCCCCTTCCATAGGTTGCTTGAAAGCCATATTTATTTTTAGCATCTTGTAACAGATTATAATTATCATCAGAAGGCACGAGTTAACATTTATGCTCAAGCTAATTAACTTTTTCCTCTACAGTCAAGATATTGGTAAAGGAATTTTTTAAGATATTCTTATTCCACTAATTGATTTTAAATTTAAACACGAGTCTGATCTTGCCATGAATGGAATTATTAGGATGTTGAGGAGCTTGCAAATTATCATGTGCCATATTTAAAAGTTAATTATCAAGAAGTCAAATATTTTGAAATCTAAAATTAGGGTGGGGGGGGGGGGGGGGGGGGGGGGATTTTGATAAAGCTTGGTAGAGATGAGAAGGGGGGAATGATCAGAAAAAGTTCAACTTAGTTGTTCCATAATAACACCATAAAAAAAGTCAATCCACATATTATAAAATAAAACTGTATCTAAACGTTTCCCAAAATTGCCATGATTTTAAGTAAATTCTTATCCAAAAAAACCAATATAAATTAAATGACAAACCAAAATCATGTTATTGAATTCCTTCATGGATTGATAAACAAGATTAGCACACCAAAACTTTTAGATTATTTTTTTTATTTTTTTTTTATTTTTTTATTTTTAATATTTTTTCTTTTATTTTTTAATTTTCTAATTATTTTTTTTCTTTTCAGTGAAAACCCTATGAGGACCCTACGCATTAAAAGGAACAAAATTTCAAAGACCTACGGGGACCTTCAGCTTACTAATGCTCATAAGAGCTACAAAAAAAAAATCAAAAGAAAACCTAAGAGCCAAATTTCCCAACTAACAAAAAAAAAAAAAACAATAATGTTCTAGGTTGGCTATAAGCTAAAATCCAAAAAATGGAAGATGAAATGATAGCCAATCAACCCACTCTTCCCAAAAAGGTCCACCTTCAAACCAAAATGAAATCCAATTTGATTGAAAGGAAAGCCTACATAATTTTGTGAAAACAAAAGCAATTCTTAAACCTAAAGTCAAACTGGGATTGTAATTAGGATTCCTGGTAAACTAGCCGCCTACAAAGATAAAGGTCATAACAAGCAACAAAATGCCATAATTATAGTTGAGGGAAAAATAGTCTTTAAGTAAGCTGCTAATTAACACCTCATAAAAGTGTTAAAGCTGCTAAGGGAGGTACAAAAAAGTTAAAAATTATATAGGTATAACCCAGCCGAACCTCAATTCGATGAAACACTTGAGAGAAAAATAACACCAATAATATTTGGTCAATAAAACAGATTACAAGAAGTACACTGTAAAAAGTATTACAACAACCTAATAGAGGTGCATAACCAAAATAAGATACATCGCCAACATAGGAAGACACCCAGCTAAGAACTCCTAGGTACATAAAAATGACAGGCTTGAAGGCTTAGATTTAGAGAGGGATTATTATTAAAAAGAGCCAAAAGATGCTTAATCTCCTTAAGAAGATAGAATAACTTTATACTACAATTTCTTAGTATATTTCTAATAAGGTTCTAGTGAGAGAACTCTGTCAATTTATAGTAAGAGAAAAATCTTTTTCAAATTTCTTCTTCATGATTTTTTCACTTTCACTATTCATGATGGTGACAGATAACTGGCATCTATCAAATAACCAACAACCTCTTGCCAGTTGAATGTTAGTAAGTCATCCACCTTGATCCACCAAATCAATTATAAAGGGTAATGCTGAAGATCATAAATATAGAAGAGTAAACAAAGGAGATGTTCAATGAGACTTAAGGAATATTCAAAATCCTTTAATCATTAGAGAAGGTAATCGTTCAAATGTTCACTAAGTTTCTGTAGTTGATGGAAAGTGAAAGAAATTAGAAGGAATTCCTAACACGTCTGATGTACCTAAAATAGAAAATGATATTAATTCAATTACATTTAGAGTTTTTGATCATGAAGCCTCTACTTCATCAGATCTGGTTCTGAAGTCAGCAAATATGTTAAAAATAATAAATTATCATTGAATCGTAATTTGTCTTTTAACTTTTCAAAACCTAAAGTTACAAATTCATCAAATCCTATTATATTGAATGAAAAAGTTGTAGATCAGTTGAATGAATAAATGAGTAATCAGAAAGAAGCTTTTATTAATGCCTAGAAGATACCTCAGCATATCCATATCATTATGATATGAATTCAACTAAGATGTTGGCTAACGGGGTGGAAATCAAATTAAACTCTGATTTAGAGTTAACAAATTCCCAAATTCTAAAATATTCATTAGTTCTGAAAGTTTTAGGAAAGAACATCTCATTTTCTGTATGCAGCATGAAGCTCAGGAGGCAATGGAGAAAATTTGGTAATTTCCATTTAACAACTTTTTGTTTGGACTGGATTCTATGTTCCTTTAAGACGGCTGATGCTATGGAAAAAGTTTTCAGCAGTGGCCCTTGTTATGTTGGGGGTCATATTATAGGTATTGATAAATAGTCTCCACTTTTCTAAACTTTATCTCTTAAAGGTTTAGCTGCACCTATTTGGATATGTTTTCCTCTTTTACTGTTATATTGCTAGGATGAAGTTAATATTGCCAAAATTGCTTCAAAGATTGGAACACCCATGTATTTAGATGGCAACTCATTTAAAAGGGGGGAGAAGAAATTTGCTTGTGCATGTGTTTGGATCAATTTGGAATCCAAATTCCCTTTGAGAATTTGGGTAGATGGATTGGGTGGAAGATTTTTCCAAAAAAATATGAAAATATAACTTCATTTTGCTTCCCTTGTGCTAAAATTAGGCATTTGAAATCTGAATGCCCCATTCTTCAATTTCAAAATGATAAAGCTAAAGGAAATTTTAATGGACGTGTTGCTGTTTAAGATGAAGCAATATTACATCATTAAAATGATGAATATGGACCATGGATTCGTGACAAATTCAGAAATAAAACAACTAAAAATTGGAGAGGGGAAAATGGTGATTTTTTTTTTGAAAAATGCTAAGTAGCAATAAATATAAAAGAGAGCACCAAATAGCCTAGATACAAGCTAATGTGGGACCAACCATCTTTCGCTTTCTTCCTTTATAATATTGACAAAGGAAGAAGGGAGTTCATTGGTAAGAAATAAATCCCACTCAAAATTCAAAGATAAAGCAAGGTTAGCACAATAATATGCTAACTTATTACAATTTCACCTAACACAATTAAAGATAACATTATTAAAATTACTCAAGAATAAAAGATCATCAGCTTCCATGTTCTCACCACCATTCTTCAGTATACCATACAATTGTTGAAGAAATTGTAGAACATTCTTATTATCTCCTTCCACAATGATTCCTTTAACATCTTGTCTCCAATTTATACAATAATTCTTCAGTGATTTGAATGCTAATAATTCCATATTTGCAATATCCCAATGTATTGCCTTCCTTCCAAAAGCAAATATAAATCTACCTTTATCATCTCTTACTACTCCACCAACTCTAGCCATATAATTATCTCTAAGAGCTGCATCAATGTTAATTTTGAACCACTCATGTGGAGGAGGATGCCAATAATCTAAAAGCAGTCCTTCAGACTGATAAGCATCCCAGTGATCTGAGTGATAAATTCCTTGTTTTGATGAGTTAAAGAAGTTTAAAACTGAAACAACTATCATACTAATACTGTTTCCAGTTTTACCATGTTTCACTTTGCACCTATTATTCCAAACTGTCCATAACAGTATAGCATATAACCTTGTTGTCAATATGTTGTGCTCGGTTAAATAACTGATATGAATAATAAAATTATTCCAATTGTAGAATTTTGGAACTAAGAATCCCCATTCATTTAATACTTTAGAAACTTTTACCAGTGTTAAACATGAAGTAGTAACATGTTACCTATTTTCAACCATGCCACAGCCCATAGGACACAGATTAATACTTGAGATCTTTCTTCTAAATAGAAACTCTTCAGTAGGTACCGCATCCCTGCAAAGCCTCCATAAAAAAAGCTCCACCCGAGCATTAACTTTGACCTTATGAATCCATGTATAAAAATCTTCCGACAAATTGAATTTCAATTTGTCTTCTGTAAGCATTACTGATAATGATTTACCCGTGAGCTGCATTTTTAACTCCATTTTATCATGAGTGTCATTGCTGCTTATCTTCAAATTTGTAATAAGCTTTATCAGTTCTTCCCCAAAGAAAAATTCTAATTTACTTAAATCCCAGCTTCCAGAAAAATGGTGATTGGAAGAAGGAAGTTTATTCAAAGTATTTGAATGAGCAGAATGATACAAATGTTGTCACAAGAAATTATAATGCAGCTCTACCTGCTAGCAATACTCATGCTGATAAGGAATTTAATATAGAAATTCTAGCAGTTAGTAATGAACAATAGGAAAATGTGACAGAAATATCACAGTCGGATGTTTATGTGGCTAACAAGTTTGAAGTGTTGGCTAAAGAAATTAACAATGCAAATTCTGTTATCCTTGATGTTATCCCATAAATTGCGATTGATACTACAAATAAGGAGGAAACTCTTCAATAAGTTGTTTCTATTGTTTCTCCTGAATACATAAGTGGTAATATTAATTCTGGTTTGGATTTTGGTCTAACCACTATTTTTGAAGTAGATGATATTGATATAGGGACTATTAAATTTGATATTAAAGATCAAGGTAGTGCTGAAAAAGAGTTGCTGAATTCTGTGAAACAAAAATCCAAATTATAGCTGAACTTTTTTGGACCTATTGAATTTGTCTCTAGGAAGAAAAAAAGAGAAGGTAAGGTGAAGAAGAAAGGGGGGGGGGGGGGGGACTCTTCCCCTTCATGTAATTAATGTCTTCATTTGTATTTTAGAATTGTAGAGGAGTGAAAAAGAAGGAAGCCTGTATTTACCTTAGGGAGATTGTGAATGAGAATGCTATTTTTTTATTGGGTTATTTGAGACTAAGTTAGTTAAAATTGACAGGGATGATGTCAATAGGATTATTGGGAGTGATTGGGATTTTTTTGACACCCAGCTGAGGGTATTGCTGGGTGTATTATTTCATTTTGTAATAGAAATTTAATGTCTTTCAATGTGGTGGAGCATTCTTCTCAATTGGTGTTTTGGTTTCTTAATACTTCTAGCAGAGGGTGTTGGAATGTGGCTACTATGTATGGTAATAAGGAGTATCAAGTTAGAAGGGAGCTATGGGAAAGTTTTGGGAGGAATTTGTGGATAGTGTTTGACTATAGTGGGAGGGGATTTCAATTGTCTTCTTTCTAAGGAAGATAAAAGAGGTGGTAAAAGCTTTTGTATGTCTGAAGTTTTTTATGTCTAACCATGATCTTCATGATTTAGGTGCTTTTGGACTAATGTTTACTTGGTGTAACAACGAATAAGGAGCTGCTAGGATCTAGGAAGGACTTGACATATGTTTGTTGAATTCATTGGCTATTTAGATGGCTCTTTTGGCAATTATTAGACACCTTGCAAGGGTGGCATCTGACCATTGCCCATTATTTTTAAATTTGATTAAGTAGCTCAGTTTCATTCAAATATTTTTAGATTTAAAGATACATGGAAGTCTTATCTAGTAATATGGAGTTATCACTAAAGCTTGGGAAAAGAAAGATTTCAGTGATTCAGCTGATGTTCTCAATAGGAAAATTCAGACAACTATGAAGTATTTATACTATTGAAGTAAGAACAAATACAAAAATCTATGTTCGCTTTAGGAATAATTGAGAGAATATATTCTTAAATTACAATTGGAAGAAGACTTGGAAAGAGGCCTAAGTTCAGATAAGTTGATTATACTTCATGCTAAAGTCAATGAACTCAATGTTACTTTATGTAGATTATCTATGGTGGAATCAGAGTGCAAAGGCTAGTTGGAACTAAGAGGGTAACACTAATTAAAAATTTTTTCATGACTATGCTTCGGCTAGAAAGAATGGGAAATTTAGTAGACAATTAAAGGATGAAGACAATAATATGGCGGAAGATATGGAGCAGATTGAATTAAATTTTTTGAGAATAAATGGCATTCCACGGACTGTGTGAGGACGAATTGGCCCTCGGTTAATAAAGACTAGAAGATTTATGATGAAGATATGGATTTGCTAAATGCTGAACTCACTGAGGAGGAGCTTACTAATGTGGTTTTTTTAGCAAGGTTCAAATAAATCTCCTAGTTTGGATGGCAGTACCGCTTCTTTTTTTAGATTTTATTGGAAAATAATGAAATGTGCAACTTGGAAAGCAATTGATGATTTCTTCAAGATTGGTCGAATGCATGGAGGTTGGAAGGATACTATGATTTCTTATTCTAAATTTAAAAAATATGGTATTACCATCTAACTTTCATCCTGTTAGTCTTTGTCAAACTATCTACAAGGTTGCTTCAACTATGATTGTGAAAAGATTGAAGTTTTGTATCTCTAAAATCAATTTTGAAGAACAAGTTGCTTTTATTTTGGGAAGGTCTACATAAGATCATTGTTTGTTAGCCTATGAAATTTTCAATAAATTTAGAATTTCTAAAAAGAAGAAAGGTTTAATGGAGGTAAAGCTGGAAATGGAATAAGCTTTTAATTGTATGGGTTGGGAGACTTTGGAGCAAGTCGTAAAGTGGTTCGGTTTTCCAACCAAGATTTCCAATCTTATCATGGAATGTGTGGTTAATGTGAGGTTTTCTATCCTATTAAATGGAAGGAGTACTAGATGGATTGAAGCAAAAAAGTGGCTTTCGAAAAGGTTGTCCTATGTCAACGTATCTTTTCATCGTGTGTTTTCAGATTTTATCAAATGCATTCAACCAAAGAGGACAAGAGTTGGGAAACCATATTTCTCCAAGAGCTCCTAAAATCACTCATCTTATATATGTAGATGATGTGTTATTATTTGGGATAGCATCCTCCCGTTTGGTTCAAGTTATGAAGAATTTAATTATGGAGTACTGTGGATGGATTGGGCCAAATATTAACAAAGCAAAGTCTCAAATTTTTTTTTGGAAAGCAATTAGATCTTCCTTGAAAAGAAAAGTTGGAAAATAATTTGGTTTCAAGGTGGTCAATGAGATACAATACTTAGAAATTAAGATTATATTAAGAGGAATGGTGAAGGATGACTTTCAATCCATTATTGATTGTGCATTAGATAGACTTAATGCTTGGGGAGCTAGATTTTTATCGTTGGCTGGAAGGATGGTGCTCATAAGGTCTTCTTTTTTATCTTTGCCAATTTTCTTATCAACTCACTCTTTAGTTCCAAAAAGTGTTTTATATGAATTGGATAGGCTTTGTTGAGACTTCATACGGCACAAAAACAATGGTAGATGGGGTCTCCATTATGTGGCTTGGGAAGAATTATGTAAACCAAAAAATATGGTTGGGATGGGTTTACATTAAGCTGTTCACAAGATTGGTCCTCTAAGAGCTAGATTGGCTTGGAGGTTTTCTCAAAATCCTTCATATTTGTTGCATAAAAACATTTTTGTTTAGTATGGTACAAATATATGGAATGGAGTGTTTAAAAGAAGTCATTCAGCTGCTTGGTATATTCTTTTAGATGGGCATTTTACCTAAAACCAATAGTTAAATGCAAGTTATGAATGGAGAAAGTATCAATGTTATGAATGATTTTTTGTTTATGGACAGGTGTTTTAATAAATGGCCAATGTTAGATGATTGTGTTGGATTAAATAGGGTTATGCTTCAGGAATTCTTAGTCTTTGATGGAGAATGGAATATGGCTGAAATGCTTCTATTTTTTAATCAAGATATTGTAAATATAATTCTTCAATAATGTATTATTCTTGAGGGACAAAATGATCAATTAGAAGTTCTGTTTCAGCTCTCTGGTAGAAAAATATCTGCTTTGGCATATAGTGAAAGCATCAAATATAACATTAAGGATTATGATTCTGGTTTTTTTAATTGGTTAAGGAAATTAAGACTAAAGCCAATAGTTGATATGTTTTGGTGGAGGATGATAAGGTATGCTTTACCAACTAATGAATTCTTAAAATATAGAAGACTTTGGCATAGTAATCTTTATGCTGGAGGTTGTCAAGAGGTTGAAGATTGTTCACATATTGTTGTCAATTGCAAATATCTTTTTGATATTTTTTGCAAATTGAGACAATGGGGATTTCACATTCCAATTTTACAATATTTGGCAAATTGCTTAACTCAGCTTAGAAGTCTTTCCAAATATCAATCGAACACTGTAAATATTTATTATAAAGCTATTTTTTACTCCTAGAAATGCTAGAATGATAACAAGTATGGTAATTTTATTGCTCCTACTTCGATGGTTGCTACGAATGTATTATCTACACCCATGTCTAGATATCTGATGCTAGTCGACTGGGGTGCTTCTCTCCTTATGGAGTTTGGTGTTTGTTGGCACCCTCCACCTCAAGATTGGATAATGATAAATGTGGATAACGCTTTGTTGGATTTAAATATTGCAAGTATTAGGGGCATTATTAGAGATCATAAAGGAAGATTTCTTCTTGCTTTTGGAAAAAAGAAAATGCCTTGGGACATAAATCAGCTAGAGATGGAGGCTATTTTTATTTTGAAAGAATTCTTACAAGATTGGATGTTTGAAAGTAAAGGTGTAACAATTGAAGGTGAGAACTACAATGTGGCCAATTTCCTTCAAAATTCTATAATGAAATTAACAAACAAAGCTTATATTTTGGTTTCGGAGAAGTTAGCTTTTCTAGGGAGAGAGGATTCTTAGTCTAGTCCTCGAGGTTCTCTACCTTCTCCTTGTGGGAGAAAAAGGAGTCGAGGTTGAGCCTTCTCTAGGAGGGAGAAAAAGGTGTCGAGGTTCTCTGCCTTCTCAAGGAGGGAGAAAAAGAGTCAATGTTTGCTTCCTATGAAAGAATCCTCAGTACTCTACCTTACTGGGTTGGTGGAAGAGAGTTTATAAATGCTCCTCCACCTTATTGAGGGAACAAAAGAAGAGTCACTTCGTGTTGGTGCAATACACAGGTGGAGAACTCCAAGGAGTGGATGTAGGTTAAGGTTGACTGAACCACTATAAAAATTTATAGTGTGCTTTTTTATTTTACGTATTTTACTTTTTGTATTTAATTTTTGTTATAACTACTTAGTGAAAATCTGAGATGTCTTATTATGCAATTTAAATTTTTATCATCATTATTTTCAAATCATAGTTAATTTGTTAGCTTTTGCATTATGAAATTAAATTTCTTATTTTAAAAGCTTACAAAATCTACAAAAAGTTGGCACTCCTATTTAGGATTATTTTTTAAAATACCAATTCACCCTCCCCTCTTAGCTCATCTCGAACTTTCAAGTGGTATAAGAGCGGGTCTAAAAAATAATGTTTTAGAAAACCTTGAGAAAAATGATCAATGGCACATTTTTATAATCATAACACTGCGGAGGGTTTTTTAGAAACTCGTCTACCTTTATTTTAAAACATTCCATTTGATTTTTGGAAAATTTACTTGTCTAAATTTCTATAATCCATTAACTTTAGAATTTGTCATATGATTCAAACTGGTTACTCACTTCCATCGTAATTTATTATTGGTGTCAAAATTGACATTTCCTTTAATGATTGGGCCAATGAATGAGGATTGGGAACTCACATAATTAAATTTTTAGTATCAAATTATTTCTTTTGTGATTTAAAATTTGAAGTATATATGTGAGTTTCTACATGAACTACCAGGAAAGAGATTTGGGATAGGTTGTGTGTCACCTACGAGGGAACCAATGAAGTTAAAAAGTCTAGGCTAAACATTTTTCTGAATGAATATAAACTTGTTTGCATGAAACTTAGCAATATTATGTCAGAAATGTACACTAGGTTAACCCAGATAGTAACATCCTTACATGCATTTGCTAAAGAACTATCAAATTTTAAAAAAGGTAATAAAATTTTACATTATTTACCTAGATCTTATGTTGCAAAAATAACTATAATTACTAAATCAAAAGATTTAAATGTTCACTTTATTAATAATTTTCTTGGATCACTCATTGCGTACGAGCAAGAAGTGAGTCAAAGGCAAAATGATGCAGGAGAAATGAAGAAGGAGAGAACTGTAGCACTAGAAGTAAATTATTCTGATAATGATTGTTATTTTATAGATAAGGATGATGAAATAGCCTTGATGATGCACCAGTTCAAGAGCTTTTATAAAAGAAAATTAAGGCATCATTAAAATAACTTGAGAAAAGGTAAAGGCCACAAATCTACTAAAGTTTTGTCTGATATAATTTAATTTGAGTGCAGGAAATAAGGGACTATCCCAACTTGAAGACTCATCTAAACTAGGAGAAGCATGAAGAGAAGCCAAAGTATAAGTGGGGCAAGAAAAAGAAAAAAAAGCTTTATGGCTGACTTTGCTTTATAATCGTTAAGAAAAGAATAAGAAGAAGTGGTAACAAACTTGTGTCTAATGGCTAATGATAATATTAATCAATAAGATGGAGATGAGGTATGTCAACTCTCTAATGATAAATTTTTTAATATTTTTAAAATACTCATGATTCATAAAAGAAGCTTCAGAAAAAAAATGCTAATCTTAATACTGAATTTTCTACTTTATAAAAAGATCATGCTAGTTGAATTACAAAGAACTCTATGTTAAATAGCGATCATATAACTTTATTAGAAGAGTTTGATGAATTAAATAAGAAGCATATAGATCTGTCAAATTCACACAATTCCTTAAAAACATTGCATATTGACCTAAAAAAAGCATTTTAAGATTTAGAATAACTAGCATGTTAATTAGATAGCAGTGAGCAAGCTGAAAAATTTGAAGTGGTAAGTTATAAAAATGTAAATGAATATTTAAGAGAAAAAATTACTGCGCTTGAGAATAATAAACCACCACCTTCAATAGCTCAGTGGCATAACCCCTCAACATAGTATGCAGCACATAAATCTAGGAAGATGCACCATCACTCACATAGGTTAGTAAACTCATTCTCTAGTATTAGGTATTACTCTTATGGCATATTAGGACCCATATCATATACTTGCATTATCCATTGTAGGACACATTTAGTGCGGAGGCCTAAATTATATTCATTTTAGTATATTATGCATACATCTCATTGATTCAAGCATATGGTAGAACCTAAACTCACTTGGGTTCCCAAAGCTATCCTTTAAATGACATTGTAGGGGTGATCTCACAAAAGACCTTGTGAGAGTATGTGATACCTGGACAGTGGTTGCTCAAGCATATGAGTAGTGATATGAAGTTGTTCATCACATTTAAGGCCATGTCAGGTGGAAAAGTTACATTAGGATATAATGCCACTAGGAAATTAATGGGCTCAAGTATAATTAGACACTCTGAAGATATTATTATTGATAATGTTTTGTTAGTTTATGGTTTAAAGGACAACTTATTAAGTATTAGTCAACCATTTGACAAACGATTTTATGTAAAATTTCTTTCTAACAAATGTATGATTAGTTTAATTAAAAAGCTTATGTTAGAAGGAAAATGGATGAATAATATTTATATGTTAGACTTTAACTGCATTGCATATTAAAATTCATCATGCTTAATCCAAGATAAATAAAAAAAAAATTGTTTGAAAGCATTCATTCATATATACTTAAATTGTATGTGGTTATTCATATATCTATTTTTTTTTATTTATTGTTGTTTGTTTGAAAAAAATTGTTTGAGATATTTCCTGATCATCACACACAGTTAACTGAATCTATGTGTATGCATCACATAAATCTAGGAAGATGCACCATCACTCATATAGATTAGTAAACCCATTCTCTGGTATTAGGTGTTACTCTTATGGCATATTAGGACCCATATCATATACTTGCATTGTCCATTGTAGGACACATTTAGTGTGGATGCCTAAATTATATTCATTATAGTATATTATGCATACATCTCATTGATTCAAGCATAAGGTGGAACCCAAACTTACTTGGGTTCCCAAAGCTATCCTTTGAATGATATTATAGGGGTGATCTCGCAAAAGACCTTCTGAGAGTATGTGATACATGGACAGTGGTTGCTCAAGCATATGATTAGTGATATGAAGTTGTTCATCACATTTCAGACCATGTCAGGTGGTAAAGTGACATTAGGATATAACACCACTAGGAAATTAATGGGCTCAAGTATAATAAGACACTTTGAAGACTTTATGCTTGATAATGTTTTGTTAGTTGATGGTTTAAAGGATAACTTATTAAGTATTAGTCAACCATATTACAAAGGATTTTATGTAAAATTTCTTTCTAACAAATGCATGATTAGATTAATTAAAAAGCTTATGTTAGAAGGAAAATGGATGAACAATATTTATATGTTAGACTTTAACTACATTGCATATTAAAATTCATCATGCTTAATCCATGATAAATAAAAAAAATTCATTTGAAAGCATTCATTCATATAAACTTAAATTGTATGTCGTTATTCATATATTTTTTGTTATTTTTGAAATTCTACAACAAAATTTTAAGCAATTTTTCTTCCACAAATTTCATCATGCAATAGTTATGAAAATTAAATGCAAGTAAAAAGTAAATGACGATAAGGAAAAAACACACCAAGAATTTTTATATTGGTTCGGTCAAAATATGACCTACATCCACTCCCCAGAGTCCTCTGCTCCGGGATTTTCACTATCAAAATAGTTATCCTTTTGCCCTCCTCGGCAAGGCGGAGAAGCCTTTACAAACCTCCCTTTCACCAACCCGGTGTGGCGGAGTGCCAAACTCTATTTTTGCCCTCCTGGCGACGGCAGAGAACCTTCTTGTTTTTCTCCCTCCTGGAGAAAGCAGAGAACCTCGAGGTAACGGATGTAGATGAGCGTTTCCCTTGGAGATCCTCCCTCAAATCCTTCTAGGGCCACAGGAGGTGCAAGATGCAGCAAGCTTAGAGCAACCGTGTGATCTCCTTCACACCTCTTCTCCCTCACAACGCTCACCTCCTCCTTCCTCTCTCAATCCTCAAGAATTTCTCTAGAGCTCTCTCCCTTGGAACCCCTCTCTAACCACGTTCACCCCCTCTGTGATTCTTACCGAAAAAAGACAAGATTGATATCTAAAATGGGCTCCAAAAACCTCTGATTTCAAAAGTAGCCGTTACTGTTCGTATAGTACGATGTAACATCGTACAGTACGATATGTATAAACAGACGTCGTCCTGGTACGAAGATGTACGAACAGTTCTAAAACAATTCGTACTGTACGATATAATATCGTACGGTTTGATCCACAAAACACTATTCGTACAGGCCGATGGTCTGGACGATCAGATGTCATCTCTGTTCATCGTAGGGCACGATTACTATCGTACAGTATGATGTTCAAAAATTAATTAGGCCTGGATTACATGCACTAATTACGGGTTAATTTATGTAAGTATTAAAAATAGCTCGTACAGTACGAACGGCGCAAAAATCACTTACTCAAATTAAATTACGGCTAGGGTTTTGGATCTGAACATATCGTACAGTACGAATATATTCGTACAGTATGATCTATTCACACAATCGTCCACAAAGCTCTGATCGTACGGTACGAATTAAAATCGTACAGTACGATATCTAGAGAAGAATTTCTATGACATTTTTCATTTAAAAACAAACTCTCCCCCTGTGTGTGTGCATGGTTGCTCTTACTCTTATGCATTTTGTGGCCAGACTCAATAAAATAAAATAAAATAAATAGAAAAATATAATGTTTGACTCATACTCCTAATCTACCCTTTCTTGAGTCTTCCTTTCGTTCTGAGTCACTTGTGATCTTCCTGAAATATTAGTACTCAAAGAAAATAGCAAATAAAATAGTATTCAATGAAAAGTTGTTCCAAAACACTCATTATTTGGCATCATCAAAATCTCAAACTCAGGGTCATGGGTTGCAACATGTTTGGTACAAAATTTTTTTTTTTCATACTATATAATACCCTTTTCATACTATACGATACACGTGTCAACTTGGATTAGGAAGAATTTAATTCATTTGGTACAGAATTATTGACCATCATACTATATAAATACCCATTCATACTATATAATCTAATAAGTCAAAGGCCATACTAATGACTCCTCGGGATGAGCGAATTTCCTTAAGATCTTATATATCATATGTTATAATTTGACCACCTTTTCCTATAGGTCTTCTAGCCGATTTATCTTCACCTGATTGTACTGTATAATACTTAATTGTACTATATGATATACTTAAATCTACAAATTTAGAGTTTTCTATGATTTCAATCCATATGTTCTCCCTTCCAAACTCTAAACTCATAGCCTTTACACTATATAAATGGATGGTGGAAGCAAGCAAAGTAATCTTACCCTAGGAAGTTCTTCCTCCTATCACTCAGACGGCGCTTGATTTCTAACTACTATTGATGAAGCAACATATCATAAATATGAGGATGCCCAAATCACTCCATCATCATACTAAGTCAGCACATCATGAATTTTTAGGTGATGAGTCTTTTTGACACAACTGCCTTATAATTCCTCCTTAGTCTAGTCTATCCTTTCCACTATGATATTTTTTATGAGTTCTTAGAAAATCTTAGGATTAATGGAAATGCTTCTATAATAAAATTTTATATTTGTTGTCGCAATATAAAAATCATAAAAGGAAACAATGGATAACTCCTCTACCTTAACACCGAGGGAGTTCGACCCCATTCTATTGCTTCTATTTCAGACTATGATTAGAGTAGTACCAATCTAGCCTTTAGGAATTCAAAATAGAATCAACACCAACTCTTAGTCTACTCTTTAAATCATAATGTAAGGGTTATCTAGCATGTCGTTCATACTATAATTATTCCCAAAGCTGGAGATTGTGAGAACAGTACCCCTCTACTTTTCTTAGTGACCTATTTTATCATGTCCAACACTCATATTGATGAATCACAATTGATAATTGATTACATACAAAATTTATCTTCTATAAGACTCCCTTCTACTATAAGAAAGTAAAATGTGGCATTAGGATATGTCATAGCTTATATCTTAAAGAGAAAAATATGAAATCACTTATCATGCACCTCCCGACAATAATCTTATCTTTTATACGGATGCTTTATTCCATATTCTTTTTCGTCGGGGTCAAGACCAAGGCAAATAAGATTTTGATGAGATACGGGGGGATGCTCTTGCAGCTGACCCTACACATGTAATAGCTCCAGTGGCTCTAGAACCAACTCCAGCCCCTCACCAGTACCCGTATGTGGAGCTGATATAGAATTTTGACCATCTTGAGTCCCTCCTAGACCAACAATAAATTCAATATGATGAAGGCATGGGATTTTTTAGGGCACAGTTTAACTCAATTAAAACTCAATTTTCTTTTATTAATAACTACTTCCAATAACATCCACCATCACCACAACCTGATTAGGGACCATCTTACTTTTAATTATGTGTTGTGTTTATGTTTTATACTATTATTCTCATTTTCTACTAGTATTCTCGTCTTTTTGGTGATGTCAAAAAGGGGAGAAAATATTTGGTTATTTAGCTTTTTTATATGTTTCTCTTGTATGTGTTCTTATTTTTATTTAATAAAAATTCTTATTTTGTTTATTTTATATTTTTCTTTTCTATCTTAAAAAAAAAACAAAAAGATTGAGGCAACCCCTATTTAATAACATCTTTTACTTAGTAAGTGAGAGCTTAGGTTTAAAAATCTTTCAAGCTACACTTGAACCAAATTTGTTTCCCATCATAAAAAAAGGGAGATTATTGTAAATCTAGGATCGCTATCCTGTGATTTTGATAAAGACAAACCTTATTGATTGAATTGCCCATTCTTAAGAAATATGTTAGATATTTTTTATGTCTTGTGCACTAATGATTGTAGGTACAATACTCAAGATGACTAAATACTCAAGATTGGGTAGGTTAGTAGGTCATTTCAAAAGAGTTTATATTTTTATTTTCTTTAATCTTCTAATTTGTTGAGTCACGATACATTAGAGTGTATGCAATTAGGTGAACATGCTCACACACAGAGAGGGAGAGAACTATTTTTAAAAATTAAATTTTTCTAAACTAATCATACTGTACCATTTAAACTTGAAAGTTTGTATAGGTTGTTAGACCTAACGCAATTGTCCCAATGCTAACAAATAAGGGGGTGTGAATTGGTAATTTGAAAAACTTCTTAGAAATTTAGTAGAAAACCATATTATACTTTTTGCACAACTAAAATGTTTATTAAAATAAAAAACTTTTCACCCACAAAAACTAAAATATGAAAAAAATAAAAATAGAAAAATTTAAAGTGGTTTGATGTAACTAGATTTATATCCACTCCCTGAAGACTCCCTCTTCAGGTATTGCACTATTACCAATAAGACTCTTCTTTTGCTCCCATAGTTAGATGGAGAAACTTTTACAAATCACCTCTCTTCCACCAATCCCTAGTGTGGCAAAGTACCATTATCCTTTTATACTCTCCAAGTGTTAACAAAAAACTATCATCCTTTCACACTCTCCAAGTGTAGGTAGTGAACTGTCATTCTTTCACACCCTCCTAGTGTCAGCAGAGAACCATCATCCTTTCACACCTTCCTGCTATCTGCAAAGAACCAGATCTTCTCTGAAGATATTTTCTCAAGAAACTGCAAAGAAGTAAGGAAGAAATTTCATAATACTTACAAAGAGATCTTCACCTTTGGGAAACCATGTGAACCCTTCACAATTTCCACTTGCAAGATCTCTCTCTACACTCTCAAACACTCTCCCAAAGCACTCTAAAAGAAAACACAAAGAATGATTCATCCACAGTCAATTTTTAGTGCTATATACGAAAGGCACCAAAAACCATCCAAAAAATTAAAATTTTTAATTTAATCGTCCGTGATCGTATAGTTTGATTGACAATCATACATAGTAATAGTTCAAAATTTCCTCATATAATCAAGTACAAACCAATTTTGTGCTTTGATTGACCTGTGTACCAACTAAAATCATACAGTATGATTAATTTAAAATTAAACAGATTCATCCGGTATGATTCAGTATGAAATAATTTCATATAATGAATAACATACTATATGAAATGTATATCGTACAGTACAATCTATTTTAATCAAACCATGTTTCATTTGATATAAAAATAGACTCAACCATTTCGTACTCTGGAAGTCGTATGTATGATCCTATGATCATTTAATACGAATAGTTCAAAAATTTTTGTTCATATAAATTAAAAGATATGCAACCATTTCATACTCTAGACGACATCTATACAAATATAAGATCGTATAGTACAAACAATTCAAAAAAAAAAAAAAGGAGTTCGGTGGGACAAACTTGTATGTATCTATTTTGTAATATTGAAGGCATACGTACAAAGCTAACTTTGTACCGTACAAACAAGACTTAGAAAATTTTCCTGGCATGGCTCAGTTAACTACTTTATGGAGGAATGCTAAATCCAAATCATCCAGTACAATCCAAAATCTTACAGTATGATTAGTTTTAAAGATTTACAAATTTTTACGCTCCCCCAGTATGTGTGTGCACGGTTACCCAATTATAATCACACTTTCTCAGACTGAAGAAAAGTATAAAAATATAGACTTAAAAAAAATAGTAAACCTTAATCTAATCTAACTTGAAGTTTTTAGCAGTCTGGAGTATGATTTCCCAGAAATGTTAGTACGCACAAGAAAATTAAAGTAATATTTCCAATATATATTAAGATAAATAGTTGTCAATATAATAATATTTTTGAATCATTAAAAATACACATGATATGAAAATATATTTATGAAAACTAAGTTGTAACAATTTCCCCCTTTTTTATAATGGCAAAATAATTTTTGTTTGAGTTAGCATTTAAAATGATTTTACTCCTTAGCTCCCCCAAAAGAATGACCAACTAAATAACAAGGGATTCTATGAAGATAAAAAACTACAAAACTAAAAACTATAAAGAAACTAAATAAAAAATAACTTGAACAAAAATACAAACACGAACAAACGAACATTTAAACATTCAATACATACACACTTGCACAAAAAATACACACACACAGACACACACACACACACACAATATTCACAGTACACACAACACACATAACATACATCAATTGTTAAATAATATTCTGACTCCCCCTTTTGACAAAAATAAAAAGGGAAGTACATCTTAAAATGAAAGGTTTCTACATATAAGCCAAAAAGAGTTGAAGGAGAAAAGGATTTAAAACCAATTGCAAATATGATATTAATTTTGTAATACTAAAAAAGAAAATTTTCAAAATTTTAAACTAAAATAAGAAAATTTAACCAGGTTCATTGTTCATTCTAGAAAAATTAAATAAAATTGATTATTGCAAAAATGATTAAATGATGATTAATTAACTTCAAATTTAATAATGTATATGATTGTTAATTAGATAGATCTGAATTAGAGTTTGAATGATAAAGGAAAGAACATAATAAAATTTTTCAATTGGTGACATTACGCAAGTTTTCAAATATTTGTAGCACACTTTGTAAATCTTTTCTATTTGAGCTAATTTTGTGCATCTTTCACATTGTGAACCATTACACATCTTTTCTATTTTTGCATATATTGTCCATTTCCTTTTTTTTTTTGCTTTTCAGTCTTTTCAATATAGATAATCTAAATTCAAATTTCACTAATAACAAAAATAAACATATTAAAAATGAAATAAAAAAAATAATACATGAATCTTGCAACAATTATAACTTAGATAGGTAAATATAAAAGAACATAAAATTGATCTTCTTATATAAATCTTGTTAATAATTTTAATTTAAAATTTCAAAAGATTAATTTTTGTAAGGAAATTAATTTGTATAGAAATGTAATTTATAACCTATTTTAACATTCAATTTCAAAAGATTTTTCTCGTTAAAAATATAAACATTTCAAGAAATACAATTTAATACAAGTGAACAAAATATTTCAACATTCCATTAATATCAAGATCACATACAAACGTATTTTCAAAACATATCATCTCAGCATAACATCTCATATCACTTCATTAAGACAACATCATCATAATGCATGAAAATACTAAACTTAAGAAGATACATCACAACAGTAAATATAAAGACTCATAATCAACAACAGGATAGAAGTACATCTAAAAATCTGATGGGACCTGATCTAGAGGAGGTGGTGGATTGAACATTGAAAAATAACTACAAGTTATAGATATATTCATGTTCACCGAGTCAAACTGTCCTTGGATCAACCTCATATCTTCATCATAACAAGCATCCTACTGGTTAAGGTGTTTCTCAATTTGATCAAAGCATCGATCAGAATGAGTTTCTAATCAATCATAGTACTGGACCATTTCCTGGTAGTAGTTGGCCAGGTCTAGGTGCTGGTGCTGGTGCTGGAGAAGGAGCTCGCCCTTCTTCCTTAGAATCATCACTTTATGAACTCTGATCTCGCCCAAAAAGTACCTAGAAAGAGGCATCAATGAAGTAGATAAAAAGTTCTATGGGAGAATCAGGATGGTTCAGATTGTACTTTTTTTCTAGGATATAGGCAACTAAATGTCCTAAAGACATATTTTTCTTTATCTTATGATATGTAAGTCTAATTTCAAAAAGATTATAAATGTTGTCTATGATAAGTTGGGCTTCATCAAAAGGTTTTTCAATCAAAATTAGATTGGTGACTGTGGATAAAAGTGGAGTCAAATTTATATGATCACCAACTTTAGGGATAATAAAATTTCTCAAAACATGCTGGATGACTTGAGTATTTTGATGTAGAGTATAAACCCTAGACAAATGAAACACTTGGGACACACCTCTAAGAGTTTTATTAATTTCAGTCTAAACAAAATCTTCCTTAGAAGTCAAAGTGTAGGCTCAAATTCCTTGGGTTCTCAAATGAGGAAAGTTTTCTAAATCCTCGTTGGAAATTTCTACTTGTTGTTTCTGAACATAAGAAGTAATCCTAGAATGATCCTCTTTAACTCTCTTGTTGGCCAAGAAGTATTGGAAAGTTTCTTTGTGGTAGGCATAAATGAGAGTAAGAATGATAGAAAGTTGAGTCGAAAACAAAGGCATGATAGAAAAGTGAAGATCACCATGAATGAGAAGTTTATAAGGAGTGATTTTGGTAGTATAATACCTAAAGTAGGCATCCTCATTTGCCATAGATAGGAAGTTATCATGCCCACCACTTCTAGAAGAACCCTTAGAAAGATAGGGTTGCTTGCTAGAACTTTCCATTCCAAAAAAGAGGCTCTAGAGGGTTTTGAAATGAATATGAAAATGAATGAAAATGATTTCAAAGACCCTTCTATTTAAAGGAAAATGACCTATCAAACCATACAAAACATGAATCGTATGTATATTTTAAAATTGTTGGGGACAAAAATATTTTTGTTTGTACAAATGGAAATAACAAAAATTGAAATGGCTTTCATAAATTCCATTTCTAAGGTGTGCTTTCATACAAGCTTTTTGACCAGACGATCATACAAATGAATAGGTATTTATCCAGGATGATTAGAATATTAAAGATCATTTTAAAGATGGTTAGGTTCCTTCCTCATAGAAACTGATAATTGGATCATACAGACAAATTACAATTTTGTACATACGATCAACAATTAATAAATAACTAAAATTTGTATACCATCCCCACGCGTACATACAAAATTGTACAAGTCATACAATATGATGATATCACTATATAGTATAAAACTTATAAAAAACTAAGTTCCGTGTGCTCAACTTTGAAACCTATCATGCATATGCTACATAATTTGTACGAGAAGAAAAAATTTCATACAGTATGAACAGAACACTTAGAAAACAAGGCATGATAATAAGAAAATATTCTTAAAACCAATCATTTTTTAATAAGTCACATGCTTCATAATAAAAAAAAAACAAAATTTAAAAGTACACAACTAAATACATAAAAACAAATAAAACTAACAAACATAAACAAACTAAACAAACACATATATACAACACATCAAGTTTGTAGAATTTTTAATTTAAGCATTAAGATTAATCACACCTAAACTCATTCTTAAGGTGCTAAAAGTATCAAATGCCAGTGGTTTTGTGAAAATATTGGTAAGTTAATTGTCTATAATAATGTGATTTAATCAATCTCTCCCTTAGCTACATGATATATAATGAAGTAATGCCAAAGGTTTATATGATCAATTCTAGAATGTTGAATATGATTCTTTTAAATACATATACAACTAGTATTATCACCAAAAATTAGAATTGTGCCAACTGAAAATCCTAAATCAATCAACTGTTATTTCAACCAAAGAACTTTTTCCACATAACTACCTAAGGCAATGCATTCTACTTCAATAGTAGATAGGGCTATTGAATTCTGTTTCTTACTAGACCAACAAACTAAATAGTTTCCTATAAATTGATAAGTTCCAAATGTACTTTTTTTATCAACACTACAACCAATAAAATTTGAATCAAAATATCCAACAATTTTAAATGAAAAGCAGTGCTTAGGGTACCGAATCCCTAAGTTTTGAGTTCCCAAAAGATATCTCATAATTCATTTTATTACTATCAAATGTGATTCTTTTGGATCAGATTAAAATCTAGCATATAAATAAATAATAAATATTATATTTGGTCTACTAGTAGTTAAGTAAAGCAATAATTTAATTATACCTCTATTTTTTTTATCAATAGATTTTCCTTAAGATCCTTATCTAATTAAAATGAGGAACTCAATTGTGTAGTCACTGGTTTAGCATTATCCAATTCATATTTCTTGAGGATGATCTTAATATACGTCAATTATCTAAGAAATGTTCCTTCCTCATTTTGCTTTATTTTAAAAGTAAGAAAATAACTCAAATCTCTCATCAAACTCATCACAAATTCACACTTCATTATTTTTTAAAAATCATCACAAAGATTTTTGTTTATAGATTCAAATAAGATCTCATCAATATATATTTAAATAATGAGTATATCATCTCCTATCTTCTTTAAAAAGTGTGTGATGTCCATACTTTCTTTCACAAAAGATCTCTTTAATAGGAAAGTGGTTAACCTCTCAAACAAAACCCTAGGTGCATGTTTTAGTCCATGCAATACCTTTTTTAATTTAAATACATGATTAGGGAATTTAGAATTTTCAAAATCCGGAGGTTGCTTAACATAAACATCCTATTATATCACCCCATTCAAAAAGGCACTCTTGACATTTATTTGATATAATTTAAAACCTTTAAAATAGGCAAAGGCTAATAAAACCCTAATTGCTTCAAGTCTTTCTATAGGGGAAAAAGTATCTTCAAAATAAATCCCTTATATTTGATTATATCCCTTAGTCTCCAATCTTACCTTATTTTTGATAACAACTCCTAAATCATTTATTTTATTTTTGCATACTCAATTAATTCTAACAACACTTTTATCCTTTGGCCTTTCTATCAATTCCCAAAAATTATTTCTTACAAATTGATTTAACTCTTCTTCCATGGAAAAAATCTAAAATTTATCCAAAAGGAAAAGGCTAATATACTTCTTGAACCAAAGTAATAATATTACTTTCAATTTTTGGAAAATTTGCATGTCCACTTTTTTACAATAAATTAATTATCACATGTAGATGTTAGTTCAAGAAGTATATTCTGCACCTTTTCATTTAGTAGATGGCATTAAAATTGAAATACTTTTTTTAATGGAGTACGAAAGATAGAGATTTAGCTCAATTGAATGCTAAATGTTTGAACTATTTTTTTGTGCTTCAATATATGAAGATTACATGCGTGTTTCTACTTGTTCAAGTGGAAAAGAGATTTGTGATAAACTCTGCATATCATACAAATGAACAAAGGAAATGAAACAATCTAGGTTTAATATTCATTTTCATGATTATGAATTATTTTGCATGAAACCTAGTGAATATATTTATGAAATATATATTATTTTTACTTAGATTATTACTTCCCTATATGCATTGGAAGAGAACTTACAATTTTTGAAAAAGCTAATAAATTTTTTGTTTATTTATCTTTTTTCTATGATGCAAAAATCATTGCCATTACTGAATCTAAAGATCTGAATATTTATTCCATTGAAAACTTACTCGGGTCATTCATTTCCTATGAGCAATGAGGGAGTCAAAGGTAGCTTGATGTATGTAAAAAAAGAAAAAAGAAAAATTATAGCCTTAAAGGCTAATGATTCATATAGTAGCTCTTCTGGATAAGGTAATGGAGATATTTCACTGGTGACTAAAAAATTCAAGTGTTTTTTTTTATAAAAAAGCAAAAATGTCATCAGCAATAGAATAAAGGTAAGAATAAAAAAAATTCTAAAATTTCTTTTAATGTTATATAATGTAAATTCAGGAAGTCTAAGCACTTGAAGCCTGATTGTCCAACTCTTAAAGCTCACTCAAGCAAGGAAAATGGTGAAGAAAAACCTAAATTCAAGAATGGTAAGCAAAGGACTCAAAAATAATTCTAGGCACACTCATTATCAGACACTTCTAAAATTGAAGCAGAAGAGGAGGTAACCAACCCATGTTTAAAGGTAGATGATTATCTTGATCATTCTAATTAAGAGTTATGTGAGCTTACTTATGATCAATTATTTGATGTCTTTAAAAAATTCAAATTGTATATACTTACCTAGAAAAAGTATGAATGCCTAAGGAAAGATCATTCCACTCTCGATAACAATCATATGGCTTTGTTAGATGAATTTAATATTTTAAACAAGAAGCATTTTGAATTAACTTATGAGCATGATTCCTTAAAAATATAACATATTGAATTGGAAAAGGTATATAAGAGATTAAAAACTCTTGTATATGAATTAGATAATAGGAGGAATGCATTGAAATTAGAAAATTTAATTCTTGGAAGTGCAAATAAGTTTTTACAAGATGAATTAACTACTTTTATGGGAAAATAAAAAACCAGAAGAGTTTAAAAAACTATCATCAAGGCATGCATCACTGAAACCTAAGAAGAGACACCATAACCTAAATAGATTAGTAAATCCTTTTCCTAGTGCTAGATGATTTTCTTATGACATACAAAAATATATCAATCACACTTGCACCATTCACCATAGAATATACATTTGGTGTGGAGACTAAAATTTCAAAATTCATAGCATATCATGGATGCATTTTATTCTTCTTTCCATAAGATGGGACCCAAACCTCTTTCAATTCCCAAATATAACAACTGATGATTTTATAGGTGTGCTCTCATAAAAGGCCTCATGAAATCATATGGTAGCTAGACAAAAAATGTTCAAGGCATGTAATTGGAGATGCAAATCAATTAATTTTACTAGAGACTAGGACAAGAGGTAAGGGGACACTTGGAGATAACATCACTAGGAGGGTGGTGGGATCAAGTATAATTGGTAGCTCAAAAAATTTATCATTAAAAATGTTTTACTAGTAGATACTTAAAATATAACCTGCTTAGAATAAGCCAGCTTTGTGAAAAAGGATTTAGCATTAATTTTTTGTCTACCAGCAACATGATTAGCTTAGATGGAAACACCATGTTATAAGGAATTAGAATTAATAATGTTTACATACTTGATTTAAACTATGTTAAATCTACTATTTCTTTTGACCTAAAAACTATTACTGGTGAATCCCTATTATAGAATATGAAATTGTGTCATGCAAGAATGAAAAACCATAGAAAAATTATCCAAAATGACTTAGTGAGAGGAATTCCAAAATAAGAGTTCACTAAGGATCACCTGGGTGATACCTGTCAATTAGGAAAATAACTCAAATCCTCCTTCCACTAAATTAAAAACATTAATACTATCAAACTCTTAGAAGTCCTACACATGGATCTTTTTGGACCTATTTGCACTACAAGCCAAGGAGGGAAAGCCTTTGGGTATGTGATTATTGATGATTATTTGAGATTTACTTGGGTTAGATTCCTATCTCATGAAACTGAATCATTCAAGGAGTTTAGATCATTCTTGACTTGGATTTAGAGGAAGCTAGGTTATTAAATTCTGACAATTCATAATAATCAAGATGGATAATTTGAGAATGAGAAATTTGAATTTTACTATAAGGAGTGAGAGATACATCACAATTTTTCAGCTCCTAGAATCCCTTAATAGAATAGGGTTACTGAAAGAAAGAATAAGAACCTAGTAGAAACCGCTAGAGCCATGTTAGATAAATACTCACTTCCTAAACATATTTGGGTAGAAGCAGTGAATACAACTTGTTATTTTTTTAATAGGGTAATTATTAAATCAAAGCTTAATAAGATACCCTATGAAATTCTCAACGGCAGGACACTCAACCTCTCTCACCTTTATGTCTTTGGATGTAAAGTGTTCATTCTAAATAAAGGGAAATCTCTACTAGGAAAGTTTAATCCAAAATCTGATGGAGTGTTCCTAGGTTAGTTAAATATTGATAAATGCTATAGAGTTTTCAAAGAAAGACACTGATAGTAGAGGAGACCACTCATATTGTATTTGATAAATTTTATAATTCTGGAGGGTCTAGGGTAGAAGAGTAAGAGGTTATAGAAATTACCTAAGGATTCTAATCTACAAATATGAAGGAAAGGGTAGAACCTGAAAACACACGGCCTAAATAATTGAGATATTCTTCAAGTCATCCTAAGGAACTAATCTTAGAAGACCCATATAAACGTGTTAAAATTAGGCATGGTCTTAAAAAAGAAGTAAATCCTCTGCCTTCATTTTAATGATTGAACCCACCAACATAAATTAAGTCCTATCTAATGAATCCTAGATCCTAGACATACAAGAAGAGTTAAATCAATTTGTGGGGAAGGATGTTTAGGAACTTGTTAAACGGCATAAGGACAAAAGTGTGGTTGTAATTAAATAGGTTTTCAAAAACAAAATGAATGATTCTAGTATAGTGATCAGAAATAAAGAAAAATTAGTGGAAAAGGGTTACAATCAGATAGAAGGAATTGATTTTAAAGAGACCTTGCCTATATAGCTCGGTTGGATGCCATTTTGGGTGCTTCAAGCCTTTACTTATTTTAAGGGGTTCAAACTGTACCAAATGGATGTCAAAAGTTCCTTTTTGATTGGGGTGATAAAAGAAGATGAGTATGGTTAACAACCCCAAGGCTTTAAAAATTCATAAATTCCTAATCATATGTTTAAATTAAAAAAAAAGTATTATATGGACTAAAACAAGCATCCAGGGTAAGGAATGAAAGGCTAAGCACATTCCTACTAAAAATAATCATTATTAAGGGGACATAAACACCCTATTTTTAATAAATGTAGGAGATGAACTACTAATTGTCCAAATTTCTATTAATGATATTTTTTTTGGATCCTCTAATAAAAACCTTTGTGATAAATTTTTGAAAATAATGAGTAAGGAGTATAAGATGAATATGATGGGAGAGTTGACCTACTTTTAAGGATTTAGAATAAAGTAGAAGGATGATGGAATTTTACTTAGTCAATCAAAATATAATAAAGACATCCTTAAGAAATTTTAAATGGATAAAGCTAGGCCAATCAACACTTTTATGAGGTCCACTATTCAGTTAGATAAAGATTCAAATGGAAATTTTATTGATTAAGAAAATATAGAGGAATAACTGGATCACTTCTTTACTTGATTGCTAGCATACCTGAAATTATTTTTAGTGTTTATCTCTGTGCTAGATTTCAGGCTGATCAAAAAGTGTCCCACTTAACAACTATTAAGAGAATTCTTAGATATATCTTAGGAACTCAAGAATTAAGAATCTGGTATCCTATACATAATACCTCCTTTAAAATAATAGGATATTCTAATTCAAATTTTGCAAGATGTTGAGTTGAAAAGAAAAGTACTTATGTAATATATCAATTCATAGGATAATCCATAGTCTCCTGGTCTAGTAAAAAATCAAACTAAGTTTCCTTGTCCAGTACTGATGCTGTGTACATAGACTTAGGAAGTTGTGTGGCCTATTAGGTCCTTTGGTTAATGGAAGAAATTCTAGATTTAGGACTACTTATTGGCACAATTCCAATCCTATACAATAACACTAGTGTCATATGTATTTCAAAGAATCCAATCCAACACTCAAATACCAAGCATATAGATATAAGGCACCATTTCATTAAGGACTATATTACTAAAAGAGACATAGAGCTACACTATATAGCCACTAAAAATCAACTTATTGATATCTTTATAAAACCAATGGCTTCTGAAGCTTTCAGCACCTTATGAACCTGATTAGGTATGATTGATATTCATGCTTGAAATTGACACTTTCTATTTCTATTCTTTTTATTTTTATTATGCCTATTTCTGTTTACATGTTTTAGGCTTTTATTATCATTGTATTTTTTATGATTTCTTTTTCTAATTTGGTCCTTTGGATTTATTTATTTTTTTAATTATTATGTTTTATGATTATGTCCTGGTCATCTCACAAACCACTTCTCTAAACCTCACTGGTTTTTCATGTAAATAAAAAATTTTCATCCTCTATCATATTGTATGAACCACTTTCATACTATATGATATGCACAACACTGCTTTAATCACAACCCTTGACTTAATGGACAAATCAAATTGAATCTATGATTAATAATCATACTATACAAACACCTATTCATCTGGATAATCTAGGTGTCAATTCAGATTGGGATGAATTCATTTCGATTTGTATGCCATTTATTATTGATTGCACTGTTTGAATATGTGTTTGTACTATATGAACCTTTTGGTCAAACATCATATTGACTAACTCCTTCAAATGATCTCCCTATCTCTAATCATCACATTTGATGTTAGATCATATTATACGATCAAGCAACCTTTTTGACTGACCATTTTGGCCAAATTTATTGGTCATGATCATCCCCTATGATCTCATAATCATTTTGTACAATCAATGCGATTTCTATTTAAACAATCCTAATTCATTCAAATTCTTTACACGATCTTTCTAATCCTCCCACTGATAATCATATTCTATATAATGGCTGGTAATGGAAAGCATAGTTGCAAAATCCAAGGTGCTTCCTCCTATCCCAACCCTACCGATGATCACTTTTTGATAGCTTCTAAAGAAGCAGCCTACCAAAAATATAAAGAAGCCAAGATTACACCTTCCAGGCTTCTTAATTTATAAGATTAAACTAAAATTAATTCCTTAGGGTAATTCTTAGAAAATTTCCATTCTTTAGGCAAAGGGTTTTATTTTTCCACATTTTCATCCAAAGTTTTCTTTTCTTTTTTTTGGGAGTTATTTTTAATATGATCCTCTTCCAACCTTTGCTCTTTCAAAATGCTAGATTCATCAAAAATAACATGTGTGGTCTCCTCAACTACCAAAGTCCTCTTGTTAAAAACAATATAAGTTTTTCTAATATTAGAGTATCAAAGAAAAATTCCTTCATCAAATTTTGATCAAATTTTTCTAAAGGAGTTTTTCCATTATTATGAATGAATAACTTACATCCCAAAACATGCAAATGTGATAAATTTGGTATTCTTCTATTAAGAAGTTTGTGGGGTGTCTTATTAAAAATGGATATAATGTTCACCCTATTCAGAACTCAACAAAATATCTAACTGCTTTAACCAAAAAATATTTGTGAAGTGGATATTCTACTAACATGACTCTAGCGGGTTCTATTAATATTTTATTTTATTTTTTTTTAACTACCCTATTCTACTGAGGGGTCCTAGGTGCTAAAAAATTGTGATCAGTTCCTCTCTCTTTACAAAAATTTTCAATTTTTTTTTTTATTTTTAAATTCACTTCCATGATCACTTTGATTTGATAAAATCTTGCATCCTATTTTTCACTATTTATATATATTCAAAAACTTCTAAATTCATTAAAGGATTCAATCTTATGAGATAAAAATTTAACCCAAGTAAATCTAAAAAATATCAACAATTACAAATCCAAATACTTTACCTCCTAGACTTATAGAGCTAATCGGTCCAAAAAGATCCATATGAATAATTTCCAATGGTTTGCTAGTTCTAAGATCCTTAATGGAATGAATGGAGGACTTCACTTATTTTTTTAGTTGATATACATCATACAAGTGAGCCTTAGTAAAGTCTAGTTTTGATATTCCTCTAACAAGTTCTTTTTGGGTAATTTTCTTAAGATTTTTCATGCTAGTGTGACAAAGTCTCCTATGCCATAATCATGATTAATCAAAAATTTTTTTTTAGATAAAAAGCATTAGGAGATTTAATGCAATTCAAATCAAGCATGTATACATTATTTATAATTCCATTCAAAACATTAATTCCATTTTGGCTTATTATGTAGCTAGTGGGAAATAATTTCACACTTTAACCCTTATCATACAACTGATTAATACTCAAAATATTATGCTTTAAGCCTTCTACAAGTAAAACTTTCTTAATGAAAATATTGTTCAAGTTTCCAATTATACTTGTGCCAAGCAGTTTCCTAGTGTTATTGTATCAATTGTAATCTTAACTCTATTCATGGCTTCCAACAATATGAATTATATAGTGTCTCCAGTCATATGCTTTAAAAATCTACTATTCAAGTTCCAAATGCTCTCATAAGGTCTTGTATGAGAGTGTTTCTTCAATATAATCAAATGTTAGTCTTGGGAATCCAAATAAATTTGGGTTCTCCTCTTGATAAAATTAATCTAGATACATTTTTGAGATACTTTTGTGTATGCATCTTTAGTCTCCACACTATATATGATTTATTATGAATAATGCAAGTGTGAGATATATGGTTAATCGTTCCACAAGAAAAACATTTAACTCCAGGAAAAAGATTTTCAATCTATGTGAGTAAAACTATCTTTTTTCCTAGGTTTTTAAATTTTTGGTTTCTTATCAAGATTGAAAAATTGTTAAGGTGTGGGTGAAATCTTGTTTTTCTCAAGTGCTTTTAATTGAACTTTAAAAAATGAGTTTGCACTTTCTAACACAACATTTTTTAACTTTTAAATAATGCTCTCTACAATCACATTCATCCGTAAATGTTTTAAAATCTTTTTCAAGTTTAGTACGTGATGATTTAAATAGTTTATACTATTGGTTTAATTTATCAAACTCATTTAATAGTTTTATGTGGATGCTATCAATCAGTGTGTGGTCTTTCCTAAAGATTTCATGTTCTTTTTGTAATTCTAGAAAATCTAAATTCAACCTAGCATGTATCTTTTTGAGTTTTCGATATGAAGCTTTTAAGAAACATCAATTATCTCTTTATAAGTAAAGTCACAAACCTCTTCTTGATCTTACTGATCAAGCTTGTCGGCCATCAAAGACAAGTTGATGACTTTCTATACTTATATTTCTAAGGAATCTGAAGCTGAGTATGTGCAAAATGCTCCCTGTAATCTACTCTCCCCCTTCCTCACATTTATTTTCTATTCCTCCTTTTCCTTCCACTGTTTGGCTTTTAGATTCGGGCAATTAGATTTGATATATATAGGCTTCTTATATTTATAGCAAATAACATCATTAGAAGCCTTAATATTTTTGTGGAACTTACCTTTATTCCACTACTAACATCTCCTTAGCTTCCTTTTAGAAAACTCCTGAATTGCCTTATCATCAAAACAATTCCATCTTCATCCTTAGGCTAAGACTGGTCACTCTCAGAGTTATCCACTTTTAATACTATGTTCTTCTCCTTTTGCTTCTCACTTGTATCAATCTGTCTTTGAGTCACTCAATGCTTTTACGTAATTAGTGATTTAAGAAGATTCTCAATAGAATAAATATTTAAATCTTTTGATTCAGTTATAGAAATAATCTTTACATCATAAACAGTAGGTAAATAATGAAGTATCTTATTCACTTTCTTAGCATTTATTAGTTCCCTACCTAAAACATGTAATGAAGTGACTATTTGAGTGAAATTTGTATATATGTAAGTGATTGATTCATTTGGTTTCATGCAAAATAGTTCATAATTATGTAACAAAATATTCAATCTAGATTGTTTCACTTCGTTAGTCCCTTCATATGTGCTATAAAGTTTATCTCAAATTTCTTTTCCACTTTTATAGGTAGAAACACTCATATACTCTTCAGATTTGAGTGCACGAAAAAAAATTCAAACATTTACATTTAACTAAGCTAAGTCTTTTTCTTTTACATTCTAGTCAATAAATAGTGTTTCAGTTCTAATGCCATATGCAAGTCTAATTGGCTTAGTGTATCCTTATTATACTAAATTCACATGCAATAGTCAAGCAATTAAAGAATAGTAGACATATGTGTTTTCCAATAACCGAAAGGGATGTTATCAAATAATTAGGGTATAGTGATCAAATACCCTATAGGTGTGTTAGGGTTTTCAAAAGTAGCCATGATTATTTTCAAAACTTTGTTTAAACCATAATTTTTAAAAGTAGGCTCTGATACCACTTTAAAGTTTTTATTAGTTGTTAGACTTAACATAATTGTCTGAATGCTAACCAAGAGGGGGTGAATTGGTAATTTAAAAAAAAAATACCATTTAGAAATTTTGTAAGAAACCATTTTATACTTTTTGCATAATTATAATTTTTATCATAATAACTAGCTTTTCAACATCAAAAATTAAATGTGTATAAATACAAAAATGTGAAAAAATAAAAATACAAAAATTTGTAATAGTTTGGTCTAACTAGACTTGCATCCACTCCTTGAAGGCTCCCTGTTCAGGTATTACACTATTATTAAAGTAACTCTTCTTTTGCTCCCAAGTCAAAGCAAAGAGGCCTTTCGAAATCACCTCTCTTCCACCAATCCTCGGTGTGGCAGAGTACCATCATCCTATCATACTCTCTAAGTGTCAGTGAAGAAATATCATCTATTCACACTCTCCAAGTGTCTGCAGAAAATAGTCATCCTTTCATACCCCCTAGTGTTGATAGAAAATTGTCATCCTTTCACACCCTCCTAGTGTCAGCAGATTACTAGATCTTTTCTAAATAACTTCTCTCAAGCTACTCCAAAGAAGTAATGAAGAAATTTGACAAGACTTACAAATAGATCCTCTCCTTTGGGCAACCTTATGAACCCTTCAAAATTTCCACAAGCAAGATCTCTCTCCACAGTCTCAATCACTCTCCCAAAGCACTATCACACTTGCTCTCAAAGAAAACACAAAGAAGAATTCATTCACAGTCAAATTTTAGGATGATATATTTAAAAGGCATGAAAAACCATCAAGAAAATTGAATGTTTCAATTTGACCATCCATGATCGTACAATACAATCGACGATCATATGTATGAATAGTTCAAAATTTTCTTGTATATGATCAAGTACAATCTAATTTTTTACTATGATTGACCATTTTATAAACTAATATAGTACAATACGATCAATTCAATATTAAACAAATTTGTCTGGTATGATTCAATATGAAATGATTTCGTACACTGAATAATATACTAAATGAAATCCATATTGTACATTACAATTTGTTTTAATAAAACCACATTTCATTTGGTATGAAAATGAACTCAACCATTTGTTTTAATAAAACCACATTTCATTTCATACTCTGGAAATTGTCTATACTATCCTGTGATTGTACATTACGAACAGTTCAAACAATTTGCTTGTTTGTATGGACATAAAATACACAACCATTTCATACTCTAGACATCATCTGTATGAACCAAAGATCTTATAGTATGAACAATTTAGAAAAAAATAGAAGTTTATCAAGACGAACTTGTAAATATTTATTTTGTACTCTAGAATGCATACATACAAATTTAACATCATATAATACGAAAAAAACTTAGAAAATTTTCTTAGCAAGGTTCGATTAACTGCTTTTTGGAGGAATGCTCAAGCCAAATTGTCCAGTATGATCCAAAATTATACTGTATTATTAGTTTTAAAGATTTACAAATTTTTGCACTCCCCAAGTGTGAGTGTGCAAGGATACCCAATTACAATCACTCTCTCTTAGACTCAAGAAAAGTATAAAAAGTACATACTTAAGAAAATAATAAACCCTAATCTAATTTGACTTCAAGTCTTTTGTAGTATGAAGTATGTATTCCCTAAAATCTTAGTACATACATATAAACAAAAGCAATATCTCTAATATATGTTAGGAGAAATAGTAGTCAATATGATAATATTTTGGAATCATCAGAAACACATGATATGAAAACATAGTTATGAAAATTAAGTTGCAATAAAACATGTAATATGCGATTAGTTGATTTAAAACATTGGCTCAACTGCTAATTAAAAATATATGTTCTATAAACTAATCATACTGTATGATATATATCATATTATATGATTCATTTCATAATTAGAACCCTAGCCACCATATTAATTTAAGTGAGATTTTGAAATTACTTTTTGAACTAAACATACTACATGATGTTAATTATATTATACAAAAATTTTAAATCTTGCTAAAATTATCCCTCATATTTAGTCAATCAAATTAAAGTTTATTAATGATAGTTGATTGTGATGTATGATCTCGATCGTACCAGACAACTGATAGAGACAAAATCTAATCATCTTGGAGATCATACCAAACAAAATCATGATTTTTGAGCTAATTATACTGAAGGATGATGATCATACTAAACAGCTAGTAGAGAAAAAATTGGCCATCCAAAAAATTGTACCAGATGAAGCAAAATATTTTTAACTAATCATACCGTATGATAATCATATAATACTAGATGATTTGCCTAAAAATAATTAATTATATTATACAATAAAAATAGTATGCAGTGAGTGAAAGAGTTTAATTTCAATCATTCCAAGAATCATCCTATACAAATAGTGGAAATAAAATAGATTGTACTAGATGATCTCGGGATCATACTATATGATGTGTTCATAAAATTTGAATAATTTATTTGAACAATTGTTTACATCATACTGGATGAGACTTTTTTTAACTAATTATATTATACAAACTAAGATTATACTATATGCATAGTGATAGCCAACTTAAATTTTTAGGGTTTCTTGAAGCCTATTATGAAATCCATGCTTTAATCTTTTTTCTAAAGATGCTAATAGAGGTATGTGACTGAAGGAAGAAGGTGAGCTTGAGCGTGAGGGAGAAGTAGTGTGAGGGGATCACATGATAGCTCCAACCTAGCTTCACACTTACTCCTCCTTTGCACTTGTTGAGTGAGCTCTCTAAGGAGAGAAGCTTCTTAGTCCAGTCCTCATGGTTTTATGTCTTCTTAAGGATGGAGAAAAAGGAGTTGTTATTCTCTTCCTTCTCTAGAAGGGAGAAAAAGGAGTTGAGGTTCTATGTCTTCTCTAGGAGGGTGAAAAAGGAGTCAATATTCTCTACTTGTGAAAGGAGCTTCGGTCCTCTACTACACCGAGTTGGTGGAAGGCAGTTTAGATGAGATTCTCTGCCTTACTGAGTGAGCAAAAGGAGAGTCACTTAGTGTTAGTGCAATACTCAGAGTGGAGGACTCCGAAGAGTGGACATAGGTCATGATTGACTGAACCACTACAAAAATTCTAGTGTGCTTTTTCATTTTCCACATTTTACTTTTTACATTTAATTTTCATTATAATTGCTTGTTGAATGTCTGCGATAAATGTTCTGTTGTGCAATTTAGAATTTGATTGTCATTTTTTTTTTCAAATTGTAGTTAATATGTTAGCTTTCACATTATGAAATAAAATTGCTTATTTCAAAAGTTTGGAAAATCTACAAAAAGTTAATATTCCTGGTTAGAATTATTTTTTTTCAAGTACCAATTCAACCCCCCTCTTGGAATATCTCAAACTTTCAAAGCTATAGCAATATCTAATTTCAAAATAATGTTTCCCCCTCTTACCTTAAGATCAAGGTCATGCAGTAGCTCTAAAACTAGTACAATATTGTAAAAAATAGCTCTCCTATTGATAAAGCAATTTTTTATTAGGAGAAATTATTTTAGAATGTAAGGGATATAATTGATTCATTAAAACTTTTTATAGCTAACTAAAGAAGGAGCAAAGAATAATAGGATGAAGATCATCCCAATTATTAATAATAATCTTCTTAGGAATAAGTACAAAGTAGGTATTATAAAAAAACTAGGATTAATGTTGCCATCAAAAAAATAAAAGACGATACCATATAAATTGCCACTTATAATATTTGAAGCCTTAAAAAAATTCTAGTAAAATAGTAAAGCCCAGCCATAGAGTCAAAATTTATAGTATTAATAATCTCCTTAACTTCCTCTAAGTTAGGAAGTTTGGTAAGAGATATGTTATCATCCCCATTGATGTTGTTAGGAGTGAGATTAGAATGGTAAATAGAAGTTGGATCAAAATTTTTATTGAATTTTTTTATAAATGCTCCATTACTCAATTACTAATTTATATTGCATCCTCGGATTTAAAACCATCAAGAAGAGATATTTTATGAATGAAATTTTTAGCTTCATTCTTCTAGACCACGACATGAAAATACATATTATTGTTACCCCCTTCAATGAGATGCTTTAAGACAGCTTTTTGTTTACAAAAGACATCCTCTTGAGCTTGTAACTTCAAAATAGATTTTTTAGCATCTTGAAGATATTTTAAATTGTAATCAGAAGGATAAAGTTGAAAATTTTTCTCAATAGAATTAACTTTATCCTTAGCAGCTAAAATTTCATGAAAAATAAAAATATTCTTATTCCACCAATTGATTGTATATTTTAATCTTTTAAGTTTGAACTATTGAAATTACCTACCTCATGACCTATTTTTGAGTTTTTAATGGTAAGAAACAAATGATTGGATGTTTTAATTTGTTTGCTTAGTATTTAGAGTGTAATGATTTGATGATGTTCATGATAATTACTTATTTGGATTTATATTTCACCACTCAATTTTAATCAAAATTTTAGGTGAAAGAACTCAAGATGGACCAAGATGGAAAGCTTAAAAATTGTTTTATTATCGTAGGAGAATGTAAGTTGTCCATTAATATTTACTTGCAAGCTTTTAATTGCTTATAATCTAAATATCAATTAAAATGATTTATATATTAATCTTAATATAAAAATCTATAAGATTCCTTTATTAAATAAATTTTATATACATCATTGATTACATAATTATCATCAAATATTGAAAGATATATAATTAGGGAAAATAAATGTAATAAGCTTATGTGGTAACATTTTTACTATATATTTATTTTAAATTGACTTATTTCACATCAATTTATTAATTTATAATTAATTTTCTCTAAATTACATCAAATTATTATATTAATATTTAATATATCTTTAAATATTTAAAAAATGTGCATAAGTTTTTATTTTACTAAATATGATAATATTTTGACGTAGATCTAGTCTAATGTTTATTTTATTAGATTCTTTGGATTATATTAATATAATTCGATAGGTTATATGATCTATTTGGATCTCATTTGAATTTATAATAAATTTCTCAACATTATCCAATTTTAATATAATTTTCTTGGTAGCCATTTTATTTTTGATGTATATGAGAGTTTTTTACTTTTCCATGTGACTAGCCCTTTTATAGCCATTTGAAACTTATATTGATTTTCCATGTGACTAGCCCTTTTATAGACATTTGAAACTTATATTTATTTTATGGCTAATTAACACTGTTGAAATCTTTTAAAACCACTGGTCAACACCGACAGTTTGTCAATGGTGTCCGTTGATAAACCGGCGACATGCCGGCGGTCATACCACACAAAATGCGGACGATGTTAATCGTTGGTAAACTGGTGGTAACAAAACTGACGGTTACCAGTGCTTAGATCACTGAAAGATAACCGGAGGTATTAACCACTAGAAAACTATCGGGGAAACAAACCGCCGGTAACACACCGGCGAAAAAGGTTTTCGGAGCCATTTTTTCTGGTGGTTTTTGAACCGCCGAGAAGCCGCCGGTGCTTTACCAAACCACAAGAAAACAAGTAGTAACCACCGGAAATGAGTGAATTTTCTATAAGTAAATATAACATTATCAGTTGATTAAATTATTTTAGATTAATAGTTTTATAGAAATTTGACTTTACTTACCCTTTTCCTGTAAATACGTCGCTACGTCTTTCCTTTCATGTGACGGATGCAAAAAAAAAAAACTCCAACAATTCTCCATCCTTCTTTTCTTACATGCTAAACCTTAAGTGGAGAAACTTTGATATTCATTCCAAGAGCTCTTTTGAATTGCTAGATCGATTTCTTGGTTGGAAAGCTTCAATGCACTAAATAATGTAACATCTCTTATATATATTGAGTTTGCTTTCCTTCACTAAATCTTTACTTTCTATATATTATTTTTTGAAAATATTTATTATTTGGTAAAAAATTAGTTGAGAATGTTATATTAAATTTTCTATGTTACATCTTTTAAATCCATAAAGTTAGTAAATAAGGAATTTTTATTTTCATTTACATGGCATAGATTTGCATTTCAAATCTAAGTTATTTTTAAAATTGTTGTATGATTTGAAGAGTTATAGTATAAATAAGAAAGAAAAATAATTTTATTTAAAATATTATTCATATTTTTATCTAAAATTGAAAATTATCTTAATATGAGCAAATTTAATATTCCATTAGTAAGTTGCTAGAAGATTAAAATTAATTTATAGGACCACTTCAAATATTTTGGACATTTTATTGCAAGATAATATGAGCTTGTTTTATTTATTTCAAATTGTATTTTTCATTTTTTTTATGTAAGTTATTTTTCTTAGTGATGTTTAAAATGTAATTAGATTGGGTTGTACTTGCCCATATAGAAGAGTACTTTTGTTGTAAATAACTTTTTTGGTTTAAAGAAGGAAAACCTAGGATTAGTAAATTTTAGCATGAGAGTTGGCTAGCATGGGCGTAGGCAGGATTGGAATCCAGGTTGAACCATGTAAACATATTGTGCCTCTTATTTTCATTTCTTGCATATATTTTTCTTTTTCTTTTTCATAAGAAATAAGTGATTTCTTATTCTTTTTAAAATAGCTTTAAAATCATTTTAATTCCCCTTTTAAATAAAAATATTAAAAAATTCAAATTCACCCCTTTCTTGGGGTGCCATAGTCATCCAAAAATTGGTATTAGAGCCTTGGCTCTTTTTTTTGGCTTAAAATCCTAGAGTAGATCCACTTATAAACTATGGCACAAGGTTTTTCTAAGGGGTCACTTTTCCAAGGATAATCCACTCATTATCCACCATTGTTAGATAATATTCCTTTTAGTTTTTGGAAAAATAGAACTAGTACATTCTTAAGAGGGCAATACTCTCATATGTGGCACATACTTACATAACAATATCATACACCCACTAAAGAAATTAATGGAATTAGAATCCAAAAACCTTTTGATGAGTAGACTACAATAGAGAGGGAATTAGATGAGTTAAATGCTAGGGCATGAAATACTTTGCATTGTGCACTTCTTCCAAATGATTACATGAAAATCTTCATGTTAAATTCAACAAAAATATTTTGGGATAAATTAATTATAACATAGGAAGGTACTAATAAGGATAGAGATGCTCACATAAATATACTTGTTCATGAATTTGAATTATTTTGTATGTCTCCTTCTGAATCTATTTATGATTTATATGTAAGATTTATAAAAATAATTAATACATTACATTCACTTGGAAGAATATATAAGAATCAAGACTTTGTTTATAAAATTCTTAGAAGCCATTCCAAAGAATGGGATTATAAATATCTGCAATTAATGAGGCTAAAGATTTATCTACTTATCCGCTTGTTCAACTTTTGGGTTCTTTGATAGCACATAAATAAATTATAACTAAAGGGATAAATTGGATAGCTCTTCTAATAAATCGAAAGAGATAGGTTAGACTATTGCCTTAATGGTTGATGATAATAATGAACCTAGTTCATCAAGCTCTAATGGAGATAGTGATGAGTTGGCCACACTTTCAAGAAGCTTTGAAGCTTACTAAGGAAGAAAAATAAAAGGCATAAGAAATCTAAAAATTATAAATTTCAAACTAACAAATCTCCTTTAAGAGAAGGGATAATTTGTTATCATTGCAACAAGCCTAGATATATAAGAGGAGATTGTCCAGATCTTATTGATTCAAAGAAGAAAGAGATGGATGTAGAGAGAAATAGTGATTGAAAGTTTGTGAAGGTTGTTAAACCTTTATGACCTAGCTCGAGGCTAACCAAGAGAGGGGTGAATTGGTTATTTTAAAAAATTTCATATGGGAAACTTTTATTTTTTTAAATTCTTTTTGAATATTTTAAAACAAACAATTTTATCCCATAATGTAGAAGCAAAACTTCTTTCACAACAACTAAAATTAGAGATTTCAAATATATAACAAATCATAATAAATATGAAAATCAAATATGGAAAGGTAATTAGAAAGAATACATCAGAAATATAGTGGTTTGGTTAACTTGACCTACATATACTTCTTGAAAAACTCTTTTCCAAGTATTACAATAAAAGTAGTATCTCTCCTTTTGCCCCCAAAATAGGACAGAGAATAACTTCTAAAATCTTTCCTTTGACTCGGTGATGCAGAGTACCTTGAATCCTTTTTCTCCCTCTCAGAGTATTCAAAGAGCCTAAGAATATCTTTTCACCCTCTTGATGAAGGCAGAGAACTCAGAATCATTTTTCACCCTCCTGGTGAAGGTAGAGAACCTGAGAATCCTTCTTCACCCTCCTTATAAAGGCAGAGAACCTAAATCTAATACTAATGAATGTCTCCCTAGAGTCACCAAGGAACTAAGGAAGAAGCTTGAAGAAGTGGGTGGAAACCTTACTTGGAGCAACCTTTGTGAATCCCTCATAACTACCCCTCATAAGGATCTCTCCCTTTATTCTCTCCCAATGCTCTCTCTCTCTCCCTCTCTCTTCCTTCTCTAAGCTCTCTCTTAGATCAACTCAAAAACAAAAGATCTCTCAAAAGATAATATAAGAGATTAAATAGAAAGACTGCAAATGAAGCCCTAATTTTTAATTTGCCATCAAAGATCGTCTAGTATAACCCTTATATCATCTTGTATAATTAGTTAAAAATAAACCATTTAGTACGTATGATCAATATTTCTCTGTTTGATCAGTTTAAGTATTTTTACATATTATTTGGGAAGATTAGTTTAAGATACATATTGATTGTCTAGTACGATATGGGATGATGGACGGCGACTTACATTTCATTGCACATATCCCTCAGGATGTTTAGTATGATAAGAAAAAAATTATCATTTTTGTATTGGATATTGGGGATCATCCCATGAAATATCAAAGATCATCCAGTATGATTGTCATAAATTATCCTGTATATTCTGATCAAGCAATCTATCCATAATTAGTCACCTAATCAAAGGGTCAATTTAGGCATGATGTCATACATTATCTAGTATGATGTATATCATCCTATATAATTATAATAAAACTTGAAGATTTAAAATATTGCCTAAATTTTGATTAGCAGCCTTTTTATGTCTATAATTGATTTCCTTGTACATTCTGAATCATCCAGTATGATTAGTTAAACAATCTTACTAATAAAGGGTGCCCTAATAAGGGTTTTCTATACAAATGATTGTCCTGTACTATTTACATCATATTGTATGATTTGTTCAAAAATCCATTTTTCTCTTAACTCACTAACTCACCCCTTTAGTGTGTGTGTACAAGGTTACTTAGCTTGGGGTCCACCAAATACATGACATGACTTAAAAATTATAAAAGGTATTTGAAATTAAAATTATAGACATAGTCAACCCTAGTCTACCCAATCTTGAGATGGTTTACATTGCAAGTGAACTTGTGGACCTAAAAGGTTAGTGAGTGTGGCAAATATAATATATATGCAATAATAGTAGTATTATGGAAACAAGATTGTTTTTTATTATCAAAATCATAATACTTGCGCTTATATTTGTAATTATCTCTCCCTTTTTTATGATGACAAACAATTTTTTTTTTTAAATTTTTTCAAAGCCCTAAAATTCTCTGGAACTCTCCCATAGAAGATAAAATTTAGAATGTAAGGGGTGTTTCTTTTCATATTTTTATTTTTTTAAATTTCATACATAAGTAAACACATAAAACAAGTAAGTAAAAAGTAAACTAATTTTACTTAAAAAATAAGAAGCAAAAAAGAACATTAAGCAAACAAGACAACACACTACTCCCCTTTTAACATAATAAAAAGGGGGAAAAAGAAAATTACTAAACATAATAAAATAAGTACATTATAAAGAAAAGACAACAACAGAGTCAAAAATAGATTAGAACCCATAAGGATCTTGATTAGGTGGAGGAGGTGGTGATGGCTGAAAGTTGTGCTGAAGAGAGGCAAATTGATCACAAAATTAGGCTACATCCTAGTGATGTTGCTACTTCCGTATTATATAGGCATAAAAATGAGCTAAGTCTTGATCATGCTTCTACTGTTGCTCGGATATGTATGAGTTAAACCGAGCCTCCCACTAATCAAACTGCTAGACCAACTAATCAATCTAAGATTGCTGGTAGATATGGATAGGTGTAGGAATAGGTTCTTCAACTTCTTCTAAAGACTCCTCGTCGTAGATTATGGCGATGAGTACTGTGAAGGGTGTGGAATGAGCTACTAGAATATAATATAAGGTGGTGACCAGGTGGAGCTAGAAATTGAAGATTATATTTTGATTTAAGGACAAAGGCAATGAGATATCCTCGGGCCAAGTTTGGCCTTGTTTTGTGGTTAGGATCTCTAATGCAGGATAAATGTTCAACATAATGAATGATAAAATTAGATGTATCGAAGCCTAGATTATTGATGATGCAGTGAGTGGTAAGTAAAAGTACAGGTGTAATATAAATATTATCCCCAACTTTAGGAATAATGGAATTGTGAAGGATATGTTGGATGTTTTGGGCACCCTTAACTAAGGTGTTGACCTAGGCTACATGGTAGTTCACATTCATTTCTCTAAGAATATTGTTAGTAGGAGCCTAGTTAAAATCATGATTTAAAGCTAAGATGTGGTAGGAGTTGTTGGTAAATAGATCAAGCAACTGAAAGTTCAAAACATTTTTATTAATGATTTTTGAGGGGGTAATGCCAATATTCCTATAGCGGTTATATGTTACTTCATAAGCTTCCTCAATGAAATGAAGATTTATAGTCCACCTAGATAAGCTACCAACAAGTACTCTGAATTATTTACCACTAACCAATGCAAGAGTAAGAGTTCTCAACTAAGAGAGAAAGAGAGGTGGAATGTGTTAAGTGAAGAAAAAACCATGATTTGAGGTTATTTAAATTGAATCATCCTGATCCTACCAGTTGATTATGAGATCGTATAGGATAATGTGGTGTAATCATTTCAGCCAGATGATTGGTCAAAAATGGTAGTCCAATAATCTAGTACGATAAGACATTGTTCAGGATAATTATACACATGATGATCATCCCAAGGAGTTAGCCTGTACAATCATTAACTAACTAGATTATAAAAGACGAACACGTGGATCATCCTAGATAATTTGTTATAATGGATCAGCCTGACTACAATCAAATTTTCCAACAACTCCTACCACGTGGATTGTTTAGTATGAAGTAAGAATCATATGGGATAATCACCAATAATAAATTTTTATATCAGCCGTTGGATATGCTATAATCAAAGAGGTGTATTTTCATTAAAATTGTATAGTACGACGTGAATCATCCTGGATGATCAGAACAAAAATTGAAGAATTTAAGGAATGGAATGTGATGATAAGGAAGTGTTCAAAAAAAAAAAATCAAGCAAAAAAATAAAAATATAAATTGAAAAGTATGATAAAAATAAAAATAACATAAAAAACCAAGTTTGTTTCTTTTTGAATCAATCAAATCCAATAAATGTTAAATTTTCCTTATTATTATATTTAAAAACCCATAAGAAATGAATTGACAATATTGAAATCCATAAATATTAGAAAATCAATCTAGTTAACACTAGCTCGAACTCATTATAGGTCAAAGTCTTTTTGAAACAAAAAAATAAATCAGAAAAAAATAGTCAGGAAAAGTGATATTTTAAAACTTCATTTTAGAAAAATATCTCACATAAAAATATTACAAAATAATGAATTAGGAATCATGATTTTCAAATTCAAGTGTAAGAGATATCAATTAGCGCAAGAAGTCTTCTCAGATTTTAAAGATTTAAAGGAAAGGCAAACTAACTCTTAGTGGGCTCATTTTGTGCATCTTTATTAGCTTTTGGTACACATTATGCATCTTTTAATTTTTGATATACTTTGTACATCTTGCAATTATTTTGTGGTTATTCATTTTTTTGGGCTCATTTTGTAGCTCTTTCATTTTTGCATGCTTGCTTCCTTTCTAAATCTTTAAAAAATTTCTCAATTTTGAGATTATCTTTTAAAAATGAGAGAGGTTAAACTCACTCTCTTACATCAGAAAGAGTAAACTACAAAATAGATTCCTATCCGTGTGATAAATATAGACAACCTGATTAAGAAAACCTGAAAGAGATTCATAGACTTGGAACATTATTCATATGAGATAGATTACTATAGGAAGAGAAAATAGTTTTCAATTTCAAATTCTAATTTTTAATTTGAAATGGGTTTTGATTTAGAAAGTAAATATACCACTATTGGAGTTTGAGCAATAAAAATAATCAACATGTTTCTTCATTTAACTATTTTAGAGGAGTCAATCACTGCTTACCTATTTCTAAACAAAAATAAGGCAAAAATCTCATCTTAAAAAAAACTAAAATTAACATTAGAAATGATCAGTGATTTGATTCTTAAATTACTAAAGGAAATAAATAGAAAATTAAAAGCATAAAATAAGAACACATAATCAATAAAACCAAAAAATAATAATGAAAAGTTAGTAATGAAAAGGTCAAAAATAGAAAGCAACATTTTCAAGCATGAATGTCTATCACTCCTAATCAAGTTCTTAAGGTGCTAAAGGTTTTAAGGGTCAGTGGTTTTGTAAAGATATCAACAAGTTGTATTTTAATGGCCATATGGTGTAGCTCTATGTCACCTTTGGTAATATTGTCCCTAATGAAATGCTTCATTATGTCCATGTGTTTAATCCCAGAGTATTGGATTATATTCTTTGAAAAATAGATGACACTATTGTTTTCACACAAGATTTGAATAGTGCTTAAAATTAATCCTAAATCCAATATATATTGCTTTAGCCAAAGGAGCTGGGCCACATAACTTCCTAAAGTTATATATTCAGTTTTAGTAGTAAACAGTGTAACTGAGTTTTGTTTTCTACTAGACCAATAGACTAAAGACTATCATATGAATTTACATGTTCCAGAAGTGCTTTTCCAATTAACTCTACATCATGCAAAATCTAAATCATAGTGTCCTATGATTTCAAAGGAAGTGCTATGCCTAAGATATCGAAATCCTATGTTTTGAGTTCCTTGAAGATATCTAAGGACTCTCTATGTAGCAGTAAAGTGGGACACTTTTGGATCAGCATAAAATCTAATATAGAGATAAATACAAAATATAATATTAGGTCAGCTAGCAGTGAAGTCAAAAAGTGATCCAATTATTCCTCTTTATATCTTTTTATCAATATATTTTTCATTTGAATCCTTATATAACTTAATAGTGGAACTCATGGTAGTGTTTATTGGCTTCACTTTATCCTTTCAAATATCTAATAAAAGTCTTTAATGAATTTTAATTGACTAAGGAAAATTCCATCACCTTTCTTCTTTATACTAAACCAAAGAAAATTTGTTCATTCTTCTTATAATGGATGCCCAGCATTGTTGCTTGAGGATTCCATGATTTCTATACTAGCTTCTCCTTTTATGCTTACACTTATTGGTAAGTTCATGCTTAAGTGGTTGTATTTGAATGTTATTCATAAGTTCTTTCCAAACCAAAAATTGTCTGGTTCGTTTTAAGTGGGTTTGTTTGATTCCAGGCATTTTGCAATTCAACTGACAAACAATTTAGATTATAGTCGTATTTTCTCTCGAAAGTACTATTACATTCAAGGTTGTCAAATGAGATTGCTTAAATGGTCACCTAATTTCGATGTTCATGAAGAATCTCCTCCTAATGTCCACTTACATTTTTTCAATTCCTAAATCTTATTTGTCTTGGCTTCTATCTTTGGTAGACCATTGCAAACTGATCAAACTACATCATACATTTTATGGCTATCTGTTGCTCGTGTGCTAGTTGAACAAGATATATCAAAGAGGCATCCCAATGAGGTTTGGATTGGTTCGGAACTTAATGGCTATTTTCAAAAAGTTGAATTCAAAAATCTCCCAATTTTATGTTCTCATTGAAAGATGCATGGGCATGGATTAAATGTTTTTTACAAGTTACACCCACACCACTAAAAAGGAAAGGATCCTATTAAACATGTGCATAATACTAATTTCACTTTGGTTGAATTATATACTGTTACTCTTTTTTCGAAAGAAAAAATGGGGATTGTCCCTCAAGTTCAAGATCCTATTGAGGTGGAACAGAGTCCTATTAATAAATCCTTAATTTTGGAATTTGTTGAGATGGAACCGAATCCTATTATTATTGAGGAGTTGGATAAAGGAGATGAAGTTAATCTTAACTCTATCGCATCTTTACTAATGATTTCTCATAATGTGAATGATCAAAGTACTGATACTATTATAAATAATGTTCCCATTTCTTTTGAGCCACTTATAGAGGCTAGATTGGTTCATAATAATGTTATGGGTGAGAAAATTGATCAAATAGATGTTATTTTTCAGGATATTATCCAAATCGATGTGATGAAGAAGTAAGGTGCAAATGTTGTGAACAATGAAAACTATGTGGAAGGTGATGTTTTCTATGAGGAAGGAGATTTACCTCTTTCTAAGGGGCAGTTAGGTATGGATAATTAAAGTAAGCTTATTTTGAATGATCATTATCATAGTGATGATTTTACTGACGCTTAGTATATGGACATGTTGGCTAAATGCTTTGTTAGATATAATAATGATACTAGTTATACTAAGGGGTGTGGTAGGAGAGGTAGGAAAAAAAGAATTTTATTATTCAATCTCCTAAAAATACCCGATCGCATACTTCATATTAACAATTTATTTCTTATGTTTAGTGTTATTATTTAGAATGTTATGGGTATTGGGTACTCTTCTTCTAAGTTAAGAGTTAAAAATTTATACTATATTAATAATGTTTCTCTTCTTGTCTTGATTGAACCTCTTATCTCTTCTAATAAGTTACTTAGTACTGCTAAATTTCTAGGTTTTAAGCATGCTTTGTAGTATGTGGCCATATAATTTGGGTTTTTTGGAAATATTTTGTTCGTGTTGACATTATTAGTAATTTTACGCAAGTTATTTATTATAATATTTAATGTTATAATTTGTAATGTTGCACTTCTTTTGTTTATGCTACTTCCTCTCGTTATACTTTTATCGGATTAAATTACTCAATTTCATAGTATTTGTAACCTTCCCTTGCTTGTGGGAGGTGATTTTAATACTATAACTAACCCTTCTGAGAGCATAGGGCTTCTCTCCCTATCTATCATTCTATGGAGGATTTTAATAGTTTGATTATGGATACTTTATTGATATTGGTTTCTTTAGTGATAAATCTACTTGGAATAGTGGTCATTTATGGCAAAGGTTAGACTGGGTTTTATTTAATGACTATGGGCTGAGTTCTTTTGAGTCTAATGATGTTAAGCATCTTAGCAGGACCCTCTCTGATCATTCCCCTCTTCTTATTAATATTAAGTATAGAGCATGGAATGTTCCTTCTAAATTTAGATTTCAAAACATGTGGTTGCTTTATAATTCTTTTGTGGATTTGGTTAAAGATAATTTGTATGCTTCTTTGTTTCCGGATAATTCTATTTGTAGCATGAGAAAATTTTGGTTTAAGATTAAAAGACTTAAACTTGTTTTAAGATGGTGGAACCACATTATTTTTAAGAACCTTTTTTCCAACATTTTAATTATGGAACATAAGGTGAATTCCTATGAGACTCAGTGTCAATTAGTTCCTTCTGAAGCTAATTTTTATTTATTGAGAGAGGCCAAAGATAGCCTTTATAAATTACAAGCTCATGAGAAAATTTTTCTGGAAGCAAAAAGCTGCTTTTAAACATCTGGTTGAGGGTGATAATAATACCAAATATTTTCATGCCCTGGTTAAGAGTAAATGTGCTATTAATTGTATTCATAAAATTAATAAGGTTGATGGCTCTAGGACTGAGGATGGTGTGGAAATTACTAATTTAGTTGTTTAATAATTTTAGAATCATCTTAAGAAATCTTTTACCCCGTCTATTAATAATTATCCTACTATCATTCGTAGTATTTTTTCTCATGATGTTAATGTTTTCTTGTCTAAACCTCCTTCTGTTGAGGAAGCTAAAGATACTATTTTGGTTTGAATTATGGTTTTTTTTTTCTGGTCCGGATGGCTTCATGAGGAAGTTTTTTCAGAAAACTATTGGTAATGATATTTTCTTTGTTGTTATTAATTTTTTAATGGTAATTCTATTCCTAAGTATTTTACTTAGAACACTATCATTCTTTTTCCTAAGAATATCTCTGTCCCTTCCTAAGAATATCTCTGTCCCTTCCTAACACTATATTCTTATTCCTAAGAATATCTCTGTCCCTTCTTGGAATGATTTTAGACCGATTAGTCTGTGTACCTTTTTTTATAAACTACTTTATAAAATTTTGATGAATCCCATATAATTTTTTTTGCCTAAACTTATTGCTCCTTACCAAATGGGTTTTGTTAAAGGGCGTGCTATTCTTGATAATATCCTTTTAGCTCAAGAATTTTGTCTAGACTTAGATGTTAAGGTTAGAGGTTATATGATCCTGAAACTTGATATTGCCAATGCTTATTATAATATTTATTGGAATCTCTTTTATGATATTATAAAGTTGTTTAGTTTTGATTCTAATTTTATCAACCTCATTAAGCTTTGCATTGAAAGTCATATTTTTCCAACATTGTTAATTGTAAGGCCAATGGTTTTTTTAAAGCTTCTCATGGGCTGAGACAGGAGGATCCTTTTTCTTTGGTACTCTTCATTATTGTGGCTGAGTATTTTTCTAGAGGCATTACAGATCTTTTTGAGAAGTATCCTAGCCTTTTGTTTAGAACTTTAGGTGGTTTTCATATATCTCACTTATATTTTGTTGATGATTTTATTATTTTTATGAATGCTTGAAGAGTAAGATTCATATTATTTTGAGGTTCTTTCATAATTTGAATTGGTGAGAGGGATACCTCTTAATAAACATAAGTGTTGCTTTATTTATGCTAAGAAAGTATCTTTTGAAGGTGTTATGGAAATAAAGAATTTAACTAGTTTCAGTCCTGGTTGTTTGCCCTTAAAGTACCTTGGTGTACGTCATTATAAGGGTATAATGAAATCTTCTCTTTTTGATGGTTTAATTATTGTTTTGTAGAACAAACTTTTGTATTGGGATTCAAAATTTTTAACTTTGGAGGTTGGTTAACTCTTATCAAGAGTGTTCTTGGTTCCATACTAGTTTATAGTTTTGAAACTTCCACTCAAGCTGTTTGTAACAAGGTTGATTGAATTTTTAATAAATTTTTTTGGATCAGGGCTAGTGGCAAATCAAAAATCCACTAGTCCTCTTGGGATAAATGTTGTGGTACTGTGGGTGAAGGGGCTCTGAGTTGTAATTCATTGAATGATTCGACCTAATCATTTTCGTTTAAGTTATGCTATAATTTTAGTGCCAAGTCTAGCCTTTGGGCTAATTTTTTGGTTGCCAAATATTATGTGGGGAAGCACCCCACCATGGGTAGATTTTGCAAAGTTAACTCTAAAATTTGGTAGCGGTTGTGTAAAGTTAAATGGATGGTTGAACTGTTTATCTTTTGGGGCCTTGGTAACCGTAATACTTTCTTTTGGCAGGATTGTTGGTTGGGGGGTCAATACATTGACTCTATTACTAATACTTCTCCCAATGCTACTGTGAAGATTATTTTTTTCTTTTTTTCATAATATTTTGGATGTTGAGAAACTTTCTAATGTTCTTCCCAAGAACCCTTTGAACATTAATTCTTTGGATGTGCAATTATGTGCTTAAACTAAAATGATAACTTTAGATTAAAGGATGCTTGGCATTCCTTTAGAGATAAAAAAGAGGCATCTAAGATTTTTAATATGATATGGCATAAAAGTATTCCTTCTACTATTTCTTTGTTTAACTAGAGAATTTTACATAAATTTATACCTACGGATAATAGATTTGATTAAAAGAAGTTTTATCCAAACTTCTAAATGCCAATGTTGTTATCATGGATAATATTCATCTTGTTTTTGTTTATGGTCCCTTTGTTGTCAAAGCCTGGACTTATTTTCATGAAATTTTCCAATTAAATTATTTTAATGCTACAGTTTCTATCAATGCTTTACTTAATTATTGGTTTGTTAATTCCAAAGATCATATTAAAAATGATATTCCTTCCCTTATCCTGTGGTATTTATGGCTGTAAAGGAATAACTCGCATTTCAATGGTGTCTTTATGAACCAACATAGAATTATTCAGAATGTTCAAGATAAGATTCTGGCTCTCTACTCTGCTAACTTACTTTATGTTAAGAATTTCAAAAACTACTTCCCTTTTACATTTCACCTTCGGATTAAATTGGATGTGGATATTGTTCATAAAGATCCTAGGAGAATTATTTGGATGAAGCCTCCAGTCAATTTCATTAGATTAAATGTGGATGCTGTTGGCTTCAATTCTATTGTGGGCTCTGAGGTGTCATTCGTGACTCTCAGTGTAACAACATTTTGTGTTCTGTTGATTTTCTTTATAATTGTGATGTCAATTATGCTACCACCTATGTAATTCTTTATGGAATAAGACTCTTGATTACAATAATATTGTGGTTGAGGTTGGTTCTACTTACTATTATATGTTGTGTAACTACAGGGATGACACTGTTTTTTACTCTACTTTATATAACATGATAAGGGACACTAAGAACTTGTCAAGCCTTTTAAATTATTCTATTTCACCCATTCAAGTGGAGGCCAATGCAGGTGCTCGTTCCTTTGCAAGATGAGGATGTGATTTGGATTTTATGGTGGATTTCTTGGTTTAACCTTCCTCTTCATGTGAAAGATCTGTTAACAATGGATAAAATTGGATTAGCTTATGCCATTTTTTAATATTGCTGTAGTTGTTGGTTTTTTGGTAGTTGCCTGGTTGTGCTTCCGATAGCCTTCTGTGTTTATTGCCTGGTCTGTTGGTCTTCCATTCTCAATTAACTGGGTTTGTGCCTTCTTCTTGGCAATTTTTTGGGACTATTTTGTCCTACCTATTTTGCGTTGAGTCTGGTTTTATTTTCTTTCATTGTTGTGTTCTTGGTGTGTATTTTTGGCTCTTTGTGGCCTGCTGCTTGTTAGTTTCCTATTTCTTTGATTACTTTGTTATGGAGTTTATCTCCTGGATGTTTGTTGTTGTGGCCTATCAACTCATTTTAGTTTGGATGGCTATTTTATCAAGGTTTATCTAGGGTTTTATTGTGTTCTTCTGAGATGGTTGGTTGCTGCTAGCTAGTTTCTTTAGAGCCAGGGGATTAGTGATATGATTCTTATCACTTTTTACATGTATCAAATTTGGTGGATCATGGGGTGGTACCTGGTTGGTTTGGGTTACTTACTTGTTGGCCATTATTGCTATTATTTATGGTGGTTCTATCCTAATCTTTACTATTACTCTTGTTATTTCTATTTTTCTATTTATTATCTATTTTTATAGAATGTGCTTAGTGCAGATAATCATGGTGATGAATCATTGATGAGGATGTTGGAGTTGATTGTTGTTTTTTATAGCTTTAGATTTTTTGGATGCTTTTTCTTGTGCACCGTAGAATGTATCTAGGATTCTTTATAATTTTGCTTAGTGGGGAACTCAAGCTCGTAGGTTTTTTTTTGCTTTTAATTTTATTGCTCTTCTGAGTATTAGTGCGCTTGAGTTCCTTTTAAGCACAATGCAATCATTTTTTAATTAATTTGTAGGCCCCATCGTGGGTTTCCCAAAAAAAAAAAAATCTACCATTAAGATTACGATAGTTGCCTCCACTTATTCTTCAGTTTAGAAGAGTTTGATGCTGAGTTTGCCTAGAAAACTTTTGGCGTCGTTTACTTATCCTTCATGAATTTAGATTTTTCACCACCCTTCTGATTACTTGGGTGAGCTTTAAGAGTTGGGCAATCATACTTCAGGTTCCCTGGCTTCCTACATTTAAAGCATATAACAATAGAAGAAATTTTAGAATTTTTAACATTCTTACTTTTATTGCATTGTTGATGATGTTTTTGCTTTTTCTTTAAATAGCTCTTAAATTGCCTACTAATCAGTGCAATATCATCATCATCTTGTCCAGAAGTGTAACTATCATAATCATTAGCTTTTAAGGCTACAATTTTATATTTTCTCTTTTCACCTACTTTAAGATGCCTTTGACTCACTCCTTGCTCATAGGCAATGAGTGACCCATGTAAGTTATGAATAGAAAAAAATATTTAGATATTTAAATTCAGTAAAGGTAGTGATTTTTGCATCATAGGATGAAGGTAAAAAATTAAGAATCATGAAGAAGAATATTTAACCTAGATTATTTCACTTCCTTTGTTCCTTTATATGTTGTGCAAAATTTATCCACAATCTTTTTTACTTGTAGTGAACGTGGAAACACACATGCAATCTTCATATTTTAAAGCACATAAAAAATAGTTCAAATATTTAGCTCGATTAGGCTAAATCTCTATCATCAGTACTCCATTCAGAAAAGTATTTCAGTTTTAATTCTATTTACTAAACGTGAAGGTGTAGAATTCCTTCATGAACCAACTACTATATGCAATTATCAATTGATTTTAAAAAGGCGGACATGTAAAATTTCCAAAAATTAAAAGGAATATTATCAAATAAAGCTAACCGAGTGATTGAATATTTTTTCGTAGTATTACGATTATTAAAGTTAGCCATAGATCTTTTTTCAAAAGTTTTCTGAAACTTAACTTATGAATCCCGGTCTCATACCACATGAATGTTGTTGAGAGTTATTAGACCTTTATGAACTAGCTCGAGGATAAATAAGGGGGGGGGGGTGAATTTGTTTGAATAGTTGCTATTTGAATGATTTATATTTGTGCAACTTATGTAGTTTTGATGATTCCAAACATTATTGTTCAAATGAATAGTTATCTCCTAACAATTTCAGAAGACTTGCACTTTCTCTTGTGTGTACTAACATTTCAGGAAAATCAGACTCCAGACTACAAAAACTTCAAATCAAATTCAACATGAGAAATTTGGTTTATTTGAAGTTTGTCTTTTCTTTGAATTAATTTTGAAAGGGAGTGACTGTAATTGAGTGAATAAAATCTCACACACACAAACTAAGGAGATCTTGAAATTCTATACTGATCGTACAGGATGATATATATCGTACTGGACGATCTGTCAGTTATCTCCTATAGAGCATTTGGAACGAATAGGAACTTGCTTCGAAAAATTTTTCTAAGTCCTATTCGTCCAGGACGAATTTTTATATCGTCCCCGGCGATGGGCGCTCTGGAAAATTTTCGTCCAGACGAAAATAAATATCGTACCAGACGAACAGCTCTCTGAAAAATTTTTGTCCAGACGAAACCAAATTATCGTCCCCGGCGATGGGCGCTCTGGAAAATTTTCGTCCAGACGAAATAAATAATCGTCCAGGATGATCGGCTCTCTGGAAAATTTTCGTCCAGACGAACATATTTTCGTCCAAACGATAAACCGACTTAGGACAGTTTTCAGCAGTTTCTAGAACCGACCTTGTAATAACCGTTCGTACTGGACGAACCTAGTTCGTATAGGACGATCAGCTGTACGAAGTCATTTCGTACACATATACAAATTGGGTCGTTTCAGATCGTTTAAGTAAAATCGTCCAGGACGATCCAGGATCGTACGGGACGATCCACTGTGTACAGAATTGAAAGTTTGCAGTTTTTGGGCGGTTTTTCATGTCTTTTGTATAAATACTTCAAATTATACTGCCACCCAATCTTTTTGTCATTTGATCTTCGTGCCTATTGAGAGAATAGCTAAGGGGAGAGTGGAAGAGAGCATTCAAAGGAGGATTCCTACCATTGGAGCGAGAAGGCTTCACTTGGATTGCAAAGGTAAGAATCTCTACTTGTGAAATTGGATTTCTTCACTCTTTTTTTTTCTTCCTTCTAGATTCTTGTGAGAAGATCATTCAAGAAGGTCTGGTTCACTGCCGACACTTGGAGAGTGTGAACAGACGTGGGTTCTCTGCCTACACTAGGAGAGTGTAAAAGGAAGGAGGTTCTCTGCCTACACTTGGAAAGTGTGAACAGCCGTAGGGTTCTCTGCCCACACTAGGAGAGTGTAAAAGGACGACGGTTCTCTGCCCACACTAGGAGAGTGTGAAAGGACGACGGTTCTCTGCCAGCACTGTGGATTGTGTAAAAGGACGACGGTTCTCTGCTGCACCGGGGAGTGGTGAAAAGAGGGTTTTGTACAGGCTTCTCCGCCTTGCTGTGGGTGCTAAAGGAGAGTCACTTTGTGGTATTAGTGCAATACTCAGAGGGTGCCTCTGAGGAGTGGATGTAGGTCTGGTTATAGACCGAACCACTATAAATCTGGTGTCATTTACTTTACTGCTTTTACGTTTCCGCATTTTAAATTTCTGTTTTAACAACTCTGTGGTTGAAAAACATTTTTCTACAAACTTTAAAAGAAAATTTTATTTCGGTTCAACTTTAATTTTAAGAGGGTTTAAAATTTTTAAAACTACCAATTCACCCCCCTCTTGGTAGCCGTGGGACATTTACTTAGGCTTAACAACCTAATTACTAGACTCAACAAGTGGTATCAGAGCATAGTTTCAAAATCATAAGTTTGAACTACTTTTTGATTAACGTAGATGGCTACATTTGGAAACCGAAACACACCTGAGGGTTACTCTATAACTAGACCTCCACTGTTTGACAATATTCCTTTTGATTTTTGGAAAACACGCATGTCTACTTTCTTACAGTCACTTGATTATCGCATGTGGATGTTAGTCCAGGAAGGTTACACAAAACCAACTAGATTAGTTGATGGAAATAGGGTAGATACACCCTATGCAGATTGGACTATAGAAGAACGTGACTTAGCACAATTAAATGCAAAATGTTTAAATAGTTTCTTTTGTGCTTTAAAATCTGAAGACTACATGCGAGTTTCTACTTGTAAAAGCGGAAAAGACATATGGGATAGACTTTGTATTACTTATGAAGGGACAAATGAGGTTAAGCAATCAAGACTCAATATCTTGTTACATGACTACAAATTATTTCGCATGAAACCTAATGAATCAATATCTGACATGTACACAAGATTCACTCAAATTGTCACCTCTTTGCATGCACTTGGTAGGGAATTAACTAATGCTGAAATGGTTAATAAGATTCTTCGTTGTTTACCTACTGCATACGATGCTAAAATTACTGCAATTACAGAGTCAAAAGATCTGAACATTTATTCTATTGACAATCTTCTTGGTTCACTCATTGCTTACGAGCAAGGAGTAAGTCAAAGAAAGATTGATGCAGGTGAACCAAGAAAGGACAAGAATATTGCACTAAATGTGGAAGAGTCAGAAAGTGAACACTCACAACCTGAGGATGAAGATGATATAGCACTGATGACTAGACAATTCAAAAGCTTTTTAAAGAGGAAGCAGAAGAGACGCCAGCAATGGAATAGAGGTAAGTATAACAGAAATGGCAAGGTTTCTAATGAAGTGATTTGTTATGAATGCAGGAAACCAGGTCATATAAAGACTGATTGTCCAAAACTCAAAGCCTCTCCTAGCAAGGAGAAAGTAGAGGAGAAACCAATGGTAAAGAAGGGCAAGAAGAAGTTTCAAAAGGCTTTTTGGGCGGACTCAGCTTCAGACTCATCTGAGACTGAAAAAGAAGAAGAAGTCACCAACCTTTGCTTGATGGCAGATAAAGCTGAACAATCAGATCAAGAAGAGGTATGTGATTTAACTTATAATGAATTGTTTGAAGTTTCTGAACACATGCATGATGCATATAGGAAAACTAAAAAGATGCATGCTAGTTTAGTTTTAGAATTGGAAGAGCTTAATAAGGAACACGAAATCCTTAGGAAAGATCATGCTTTAATTGATAGCAACCACATGAAACTACTTGATGAATATGATGACTTGAATAAAAATTTTGAGAATTTAAAATCATCCTATGCTGAACTTGAAAAAGAATTTGAGAAATTTAAGAATGAATCTGAGCACAAGACATATAGAGTCAATTATACAAATCGAATCTTGGAAGAAATGAATTCATTTTATAAACTTACTATAAGTGCTCTCGAGGATAATAGGAACCCCCCTAAACATGAAGATTTTACAAATCCTAAGTATTATCCTAAATTTATGAAATCCCTTAGAAGACAATCATATGAGAGAAAACATAGGAATATTTTTCCTAATGTTAAATGTAACAATTGTGGATTTTTGGGACATATATCTCACACCTGCACTTTAAAGATGAAACCTAATTTGGTGTGGAGAAATAAGATGCATAAACCTAGACATATCACACATGCATCTGATTATAAATTTCATAAAGGTGAACCCAAACTAGTTTGGGTTCCCAGGTCTAACATTTGAGAATTTTGCAGGTTTACTCTCACACAAGACCTCGTGAGAGTATATGGTACCTGGACAGCGGATGTTCTAAGCACATGACTGGAGATACTGCTCAATTCATAACGCTGGAAGCCAGGAGTGGAGGCAAGGTTACACTTGGAGATAATACCACAAAGAAAGTGGTTGGATCAGGTATGATTGGAAATTTGAAAAACTTTTTCATAGATAATGTTTTATTAGTTGAAGGCTTGAAACATAATTTGCTTAGCATAAGTCAGCTATGTGATAAGGGCTATAATGTAAAATTTTTACCTACTAGCTGCATAATTAGCCTAAATGGAAAAAAATTTTTTAAATGGAAAAAGGGTGAACAATGTTTACATGCTAGATTTAAATTGTATTCAATCTCCTACTGCTTTTTGTTTGAAAACTGTTTCTGATGAATCGTGGCTTTGGCATAGGAGACTTTGTCATTCTAGTATGAAAAATCTTAGAAAAATTACCCAAAAGAATTTGGTGAGAGGAATACCTAAACTAGACTTTACTAAGGACCATCTGTGTGATGCATGTCAATTAGGAAAACAAGTGAGGTCCTCATTTAAGTCCATTAAAGATCTTAGGACAAGTAAACCTTTAGAAATTCTACACATGGATCTTTTTGGACCAGTAAGCACTGTTAGTCTAGGAGGAAAGGTATATGGATTTGTTATAGTAGATGATTTTTCAAGATTCACCTGGGTTAAATTTCTTTTTCATAAGAGTGAATCATTTGAGGAATTCAGAAATTTTTCAACTTGGATACAAAGAAAACTAGGATGTGAAATAATTTCTATACAAAGTGATCATGGAGGAGAATTTGAAAATGAAAGATTTGAAGATTTCTGTAAAGAAAATGGGATTGATCACAATTTTTCTGCAACTAGAACTCCTCAACAAAATGGAGTAGTTGAAAGAAAGAACAGAACATTAATAGAAGCCGCCCGAGCAATGTTAGCAGAATACTCTCTTCCTAGATATTTTTGGGCTGAGGCGGTTAGCACTGCATGCTATGTTCTGAATAGGGTGAATGTGAGATCTAATTTGAATAAAACACCCTATGAGTTGCTAAAAGAAAGAACACCAAATTTGTCTCATTTGCATGTATTTGGTTGCAAGGTGTTCATACATAATAATGGAAAATCTGCCTTAGGAAAATTTGATCCAAAATCAGATGAAGGAATTTTTGTTGGATATTCAAGTGTTGGAAAATCTTATAGAGTATTCAACAAAAGAACTTTAGTTATTGAAGAAACCACACATGTTGTTTTTGATGAAAATGGAAACATGGAAGAGCCAAAAGTTGTTGAAGAAGAAATTGAAGAAAACTCCCAAAAGATAGATAGATTAAATTTGGAAGAAAATGTGGAAGAAAATTTAGAAAGAGAAGACCCTTTGCCTAGAGATTTGAGATTTTCTAAAAACCACCCAAAGGAATTAATCATAGGTGAACCAAGTGAGGGTGTTAGAACTAGGCGTGGATTAAACAAGGAAGTCAATCATTCAGCCTTTATTTCAACTGTTGAACCCACTAACATTGATCAAGCACTTTCAGATGAATTTTGGATATTGGCCATGCAAGAAGAGTTGAATCAATTTGTAAGAAATAAAGTTTGGGAACTAACTACAAGGCCAAAAGATCAAAGTGTTGTTAGGAACCAAGTGGGTGTTCAAGAATAAAATGAATGACTCAGGAGTAGTCATTAGAAATAAGGCTAGATTAGTAGCTAAGGGGTATAACCAAATTGAAGGAATTGATTTTGAGGAAACTTTTGCCCCTGTAGCTAGACTTGAAGCAATTAGGGTTTTACTAGCCTTTGCCTGTTTTAAAGGTTTTAAATTGTTTCAAATGGATGTCAAAAGTGCCTTTTTAAATGGAGTAATTGAAGAAGATGTTTTTGTAGAACAACCTCCAGGTTTTGAAAACTCTAAATTTCCAAATCATGTTTTCAAATTAAAAAAGGCATTATATGGATTGAAACAGGCACCTAGGGCTTGGTATGAGAGGTTAAGCACCTTCCTACTTGAAAGATCTTTTGAAAAAGGAAGTGTGGATACAACTCTCTTTTTAAGGAAAATTGGAAAGGATATACTTATTGTTCAAATTTATGTGGATGACATCATCTTTGGATCTTCAAATAAACATCTTTGTGATGATTTTTCTAAAACAATGAGTAGTGAATTTGAAATGAGTCTAATGGGAGATTTAAATTACTTTCTAGGATTTAGCATTAAGCAACTTGAGGAAGGTACTTTTCTTAGTCAAACCAAATATATTAAGGACATCCTCAAAAAATATGAAATGGACAATGCTAAACCTGTTAGTACACCAATGAGTTCTTCAGTTCAGTTAGATAAAGACCTTAAGGGAAAATCTGTTGATCAAAAGAAATTTAGAGGGATAATTGGATCTTTACTTTACTTGACTGCTAGCCGACCAGATATTATGTTTAGTGTTTGCTTATGTGCTAGATTTCAATCAGATCCAAAAGAATCACATTTGACAGCAGTGAAAAGGATTTTAAGATATCTACTAGGAACTCAAAACTTAGGAATTTGGTATCCTAAGTTTAGCTCTTCATTTGAAATTATTGGTTACTCAGATTCTGACTTTGCAGGCTGTAGAGTGGATAGGAAAAGCACTTCTGGAACATGTCAATTCATTGGAAATTCATTAGTTTCATGGTCTAGTAGAAAACAAAATTCAGTGGCACTATCTACTGCAGAAGCAGAATACATTGCATTAGGAAGTTGTGTGGCACAAGTACTTTGGTTAAAACAACAGTTGATTGACTTAGGATTAACTATAGGCACTATTCCAATTTATTGTGACAATACTAGTGCTATTTGCATTTCCAAAAATCCTATTCAACATTCTAGAACCAAACACATTGATATAAGGCATCATTTCATAAGGGATCATGTATCCAAAGGAGAAATTGAACTCATACATGTTTCAACTGAAAATCAACTTGCAGACATTTTTACAAAACCTTTAGCCTTTGATACCTTCAGTACTTTAAGAACAAGGCTTGGTGTTATTGATTTGAATGCTTAACCAAAATGTCTTTGCAACATTGATACTTGTTGTGTTTTGTTTTTGTGATTTTGTGAATTTTGTGTTTTTGTATGAATTGTTTTTGGATTTATGATTTTTGTCTTATGTTTTCTGTGTTTTTGATTGTTTTAGTTGTTTTTGTTAAATTAAAAAATTTAAAATCAAAAATTTTTTTTTTGAGGAAATCGTCTAGGACGAAATTTTTTTCGTACGGGACGATGTTTTAAGAAACAGTTTGCACGAATTTAAACCGTTTTGAGAGCAGTTTTTTATTGGATCGTCTGTACGATCTGTGATCGTCCAGTACGAATTTTTTCTTTTTCTCAAACGTCGGGACGATTGAATGCAGCGGTTGAGTGGATAAGACAGTTTTTAATACGAATTTCGTCTGTACGAAATTTTTTTTCGTATGTACGAACATGTGTCGATTCATTGTAGGGGACGGTTTTCAAGAGTCATTAAAACGAAACGCTTTCTGATCGTCTGTACGAAATATTTTTGTATGTACGATCGGTCAAGTCAAAAAGCCTGTACGAAGGGACGCATCGTAAGTTGTGTTGAATACGAAAAGCCGTTACATTTTGGACGAATTGGATCGTCTGTACGAAATTACTTCGTCCAGACGAACGATAATTTTTCGTCCAGGACGAATATTTTTGTCCAGGACGAACATATCATTTTTCTTTAAATATGAGGGCTTTCAAACTTGACAATCACACTTTCAAACATCTTTTTCAATCCCTTTCTACATCAAATCAACTATGGCCTCCTCTAGCAAAAGACAAAAAGTTTTGGTGAAGAAACCCAACAGGAATGCTCCAGACAACTTCCTTTCCAAAGCAAATGAGGAATCTTTTCCTCGTTTTGCTTCTGCAAAAATCACTCCGTCTCGCATTCTTATCCAAACGGAGTTGAAATTTTGGGTATTACACCTCTTCGCCTCAACCCAATTTCATTTCATTCTTTCTCTTGTCCACCTCTACAATAAGCAAACCTACCATTACTTCCTAGCCAACATGAGTTTCAATCCTGACCACTCTATCATTAGTTCTTTTGTTTTTAAGAAAAAAGTTGAGATCACCAAGCACGATCTTGGTGCATTTTTAAACCTAAGAACTGAAGGATATAGAGCCCACACCCTAATGTCAGAAAACGTCTTCCATTGGTATGAAATCAATAGGGTAATTAGAGAAAATTGAATTGACAATCATGTTGCTAGAGTGGCCGGTATGACCCAAGATGCCCGAATCATCCAGCATATCCTTAGATCCTCAATTATTCCTAAAGCTGGTGATAGAATAAACATAACTCCTCTCCTCTCTTGTCTAACTTTTTTAATCATGAAAAGACAACCTATTGATGAAGCCCAACTCATCCTAGATCATATCTATGGGCTTTCAGAAATAGGACATCCTGATCAGAAGAGGAAGAAGAATATTTCTTTAGGGCACTTGATTACTTATGTTTTGGAGAAGAAGTACAATATAGTCCATCCTGATGAGGAATATGAAGAGCCAGTTTATTACAACGATGCATCTTTCAGACTGCTCTTCAGGGAGGAAAAAGAAAAAGAAAAAGCACATGGCAGTGCTTCAGAAGAAGAAGAAGAAGGAGTGCAAGCTTCTGCTTCTCAATCAGATTACCAGAATCTGATTGAGAGATTTGATAGACTAGAGACTCACATTGATCAAAGGTTTGATCAATTTGATGCTCACCTTACGCAGCAGCAACATGACATTGGTAATATTAGAGATGAAGTTCATGAAATAAATACCAATGTAATGTTGATGGCCTCCTACTTCAACCTCTTTGGCGGGATTCCTCCTCCTCCTCCTCCAGAACAGTAGAAGTTTTTTATGTGTGTCTGTTGTATTTTTTGTTTTGTTGTTGTTTTTTTTTTTTTTTTCAAATATGTGTTATTGTGATTGTTGTTATGTTTTTTGTTTAAGTTCAATGTTTTTATGTAATTTTCTTTTTAATCAATGAAAGTTTGTTTGTCTTAGATTTGTTTTGAAATGTGGCTAATCTTTATGAATTTCATTAATATTGTTTTTAATCTACATTGTGCTTAAATTCGATTGTAATGTGAGATTATCTATATTAAGAAAATCTAGACTTTCTAAATTTATAATTTGTCTATAACTTGTTGTATTTAGAATTTTTAAATTCATGTCTATTCATTTAGACTACATAAAATTTAATATTGTTATTGCAATTTTGATGTTATCTTATTTTGTATTTCTATGCTCAAATGATATTTATGCATCTAGAAATATTTGAAATGTTAGATTATAGATTTTGGAAAGAATTGGTCAAATTACTCTTGAAAATTGTACAAATGTACAAAAATCAAAAGGGATTCGCAAAAATTTGCAAAGTGAAAAAGAGGCACAAAATAAGCCCAACCAAAGACAAATGCACAAAAATGTGCTCCAAAACTTTGAAAAGATGTGCAAAGCACCACATGAGGTAATTCTCTTCTTTCCAAATTCGTTTAATCTCTTAATTCAAGTTGATCTAATGTTCATTTATATTCTATTGAACTTTGAAATATAGAATTTTTTTTACATCTCACTTGTAATGATTTTCAATAATCAAAATGTCTAAATTGAATCATGTCTTTGATAAATTCTTCTTACTTACAATGTTATATCATTTCATAAATTTTATGAATTTCTATGATTGACCTAATATCTTTAGTTTAAAATTGCATACCCTATGTCAAATCACAATTTAGATTAAAATTTTAACAATGAATTTCATATTATTATTTACATTTCTTGCGTATTTTCTTCACTTTTTGTTGCTGTCAAAAAGGGGGAGAAATTATTATGTTTGTGTTTGTGTTTTTGTTTTGTGATTTGTGTTTTCTGTTAAAAACACAAATATTGTTTTTGTTTTTGTTATTTGTGTTTTCTGTGTTAAAATTTTTGAAAAACAAAAATATTGTTCTTTAATGCCTCCTTATTTTAATGTACTCATAAATTCAGGGGGAGTTTAGGAGATAAGAGATTTTGTTTTAACTTGAAACCATACTAATAATAATTGTTTTGCCATCATCAAAAAGGGGGAGATTGTTTGAATAGTTGCTATTTGAATGATTTATATTTGTGCAACTTATGTAGTTTTGATGATTCCAAACATTATTGTTCAAATGAATAGTTATCTCCTGACAATTTCAGAAGATTTGCACTTTCTCTTGTGTGTACTAACATTTCAGGAAAATCAGACTCCAGACTACAAAAACTTCAAATCAAATTCAACATGAGAAATTTTGTTTATTTGAAGTTTGTCTTTTCTTTGAATTAATTTTGAAAGGGAGTGACTGTAATTGAGTGAATAAAATCTCACACACACAAACTAAGGAGATCTTGAAATTCTATACTGATCGTACAGGATGATATATATCGTACTGGACGATCTGTCAGTTATCTCCTATAGAGCATTTGGAACGAATAGGAACTTGCTTCGAAAAATTTTTCTAAGTCCTATTCGTCCAGGACGAATTTTTATATCATCCCCGGCGATGGGCGCTCTGGAAAATTTTCGTCCAGACGAAAATAAATATCGTACCGGACGAACAGCTCTCTGAAAAATTTTCGTCCAGACGAAACCAAATTATCGTCCCAGGCGATGGGCGCTCTGGAAAATTTTCGTCCAGACGAAATAAATAATCGTCCAGGACGATCGGCTCTCTGGAAAATTTTCGTCCAGACGAACATATTTTCGTCCAAACGATAAACCGACTTAGAACAGTTTTCAGCAGTTTCTAGAACCAACCTTGTAATAACCGTTCGTACTGGACGAACCTAGTTCGTACTGGACGAACCTAGTTCGTACAGGACGATCAGCTGTACGAAGTCATTTCGTACACATATACAAATTGGGTCGTTTCAGATCGTTTAAGTAAAATCGTCCAGGACGATCCAGGATCGTACGGGACGATCCACTGCGTACAGAATTGGAAATTTGCAGTTTTTGGGCGGTTTTTCATGTCTTTTGTATAAATAGTCCAAATTAGACTGCCACCCAATCTTTTTTTCATTTGATCTTCCTGCCTATTGAGAGAATAGCCAAGGAGAGAGTGGAAGAGAGCTTTCAAAGGAGGATTCCTACCATTGGAGCGAGAAGGCTTCACTTGGATTGCTAAGGTAAGAGTCTCTACTTGTGAAATTGGATTTCTTCACTCTTTTCTTTCTTCCTTCTAGATTCTTGTGAGAAGATCATTCAAGAAGGTCCGGTTCACTGCCGACACTTGGAGAGTGTGAACAGACGTGGGTTCTCTGCCTACACTAGGAGAGTGTAAAAGGAAGGAGGTTCTCTGCCTACACTTGGAAAGTGTGAACAGCCGTAGGGTTCTCTGCCCACACTAGGAGAGTGTAAAAGGACGACGGTTCTCTGCCCACACTAGGAGAGTGTGAAAGGACGACGGTTCTCTGCCAGCACTGTGGATTGTGTAAAAGGACGACGGTTCTCTGCCGCACCGGGGAGTGGTGAAAAGAGGGTTTTGTATAGGCTTCTCCGCCTTGCTGTGGGTGCTAAAGGAGAGTCACTTTGTGGTATTAGTGCAATACTCAGAGGGTGCCTCTGAGGAGTGGATGTAGGTCTGGTTATAGACCGAACCACTATAAATCTGGTGTCATTTACTTTACTGCTTTTACGTTTCCGCATTTTAAATTTCTGTTTTAACAACTCTGTGGTTGAAAAACATTTTTCTACAAACTTTAAAAGAAAATTTTATTTCGGTTCAACTTTAATTTTAAGAGGGTTTAAAATTTTTAAAACTACCAATTCACCCCCCTCTTGGTAGCCGTGGGACATTTACTTAGGCTTAACAACCTAATTACTAGACTCAACAGAATTAGCTATCTTAAAAAAATTAAGGAAAAAGGAAAATCTTTTCTAAATCTATTTGAATATTTAAATAAATAATTTTATTTCACAATGCGAAAGCAAAACTACTTTTATAATAACTAAAATAAGAGATTTTAAATATATAATAAATCATAAAAAAATGTAAAAATCATATATAAATAAGTAAATATAAAGAGCACTCCAAAATTATAGTGGTTCTATTAACTTGACCTATATCCACTCACTGGAAACCTCCTTTTTAGGTATTGCACTAAAAGTAGTGTCTCTCCTTCTCCCCCTACAGTAAGGTATATAAGTCCATACAAAATCTTTCCACCAACCGAATGAGGCAACGTACCTTAAATCCTTTTACTACCTCCAAGTGTAGGCACAGAACCTAGGAATCCTTTTTCATCATCCTGGTGAAATAAGAGAACCTTTGAATCCTTTGTCATCCTTCTGGTGAAGGCAGAGAACCTAGATATGTGCTGATGAAAGTCTCCCTAAAGCCACCAAGGAACTTAGAAAGAATCTTGAATACGTTGGTGGAAATCATGCTTGGAGCAACCTTTGTGAATCCATCATAACTCTACCTCATAAGGATCTCTCCCTTTCATCTCTCCCAATGCACTCTCACTCTCTATCTCTCTTCCTTCAATAAGCTCTTCTCTCTCTCTCAGATCAACTCAGTAACAAAAGATCTCTCAAAAGATAATATAAGAGATTAAATAGAGTGCCTAAAAAAGAAACCCTAATTTTCAAATCCCTATTAAAGATCTTCTTTTTTATGGGTGCCAAAAAAAAAACAAGCACTTCAAATAACATACATAATAGACATCATACTACTCTTTTATAATATGGACTCAATAATATTGGGTTCCAAAAGTTAACATCTAATTTTCTTTTGTAGGAATGCTTTTAAAGTAAAATCAATAAAGGCATGTGGTACTTGGACAAAGGATTTTTATGACATAAGACAGGCGATAAAGCAAAATTATCTACAATAGAACTATGTGATGGATGAAATGTAATATATGGAGATAATGAAAATGAAATGATTATTGAAAATGGATCCGTATGTAGGACTTTATTACTTAAGAAAAAGTCTTATTTGATTCTAGTTTAAAACATAACTTAATATCAATTAGTCAATTATGTGATAAAGGTTTAATTTTTTTTTTATGCTTCACATTGCGTTAATATAAATAATGAAACTATTTTACTAAAAGGAAATAGGAATAAAATTATTTGTTTAATTTACTTAGATAATATAAATTATGTTAGTTTGAATTTACTTTGCATAAAATCTACAAATGATGATTATTGGTTATGGCATAGAATGCTATGTAATGCCAATATCCACATTTTAAAAAAAAATCTAAACTTGATTTTGTGGTTGTTTTACAAAAACTTAATTTTTATTTTGATTATATATGCGATACATGCATCATGGTAAACATATGAAAGGTTCATTCAAGAGTAAAAATAAAGTTTCTATAAGTAGACCTTTAGAATTATTATACATGGACTTATTTGGGCTAATTAACACAACTAGTTTAGAGGGTAAAAAGTATGGATTTTTTTATTGTTGATGATTATTCAAGATACACAAGGATATTGTTCTTAGAAAAAAAAAGTGCATTTGATGATTTGAGAAAATTTGCTAAGTATATTTAAAGAGAGTAAGGTTATTTGATTCATATAATTCAAACAAATCCTGGTGAAGAATTTGAAAATAAATCAGTTGAAAATTATTGTGATGAAAATGGAATTAGACATAAAATTTCAGCTCCTAGGACTCCTCAACAAGATGGTGTTGTTGAAAGATAGAATCATATTTTGGTAGAATTATCAAGATCCATGTTAAATGAATATAAACTTCCAAAGTATTTTTGGACAAGCAATAAATACTGCATGTTATGTTGAAAATAGAGTTTACTTAAGACATTCTTAAAAAGATCCCTTATGAAATATTTTCTGTAAAGTAACCTAAGATTAGTCATTTACATGATTTTTGATATAAGTGTTTTATTTACAATAATGACAAGGATCCTTTAGGTAAGTTTGATAATAAGTTTGATGATAGTATATTCTTATGATATTTAATTTTTGGAAAATCTTTTAGAGATTTTAATAAGATAAATTAATTGTTAAAGAATCCATTCATGTAATTTTTTATGAAAATCCTATTGATTCAAGAATAGAGATATATTAGAAATCACCCAAAAGAATTAATAATTAGAGATCCCTCTCAAGGTATTAAGATTAGAAGAAATCTTCAGGATTAGGTAGAACATTATGCAGTTTTATTAAAAATTAAACCTAAAAATATAGATGATGCTTTACAAGATATTTTTTGGGTAAATGCTATGGAATAGGACTTAACCAATTTATAAGAACTGTTGTTTGGGAGTTATTCATAAGACCTCATGATCAAAATATAATTGGAACTAATTGGGTTTATAAAAATAAGATAGATGACTCAAGAAGTATTATTAGAAATAAAGCTATATTAGCTATACAAGGGTACATATAAATAGAAGGAATAGACTTTGAAGAATCCTTTGCACCCATAGCAATACTTGAAGACATTAGATTACTCATTGCCTTTGCTTATTTTAAGGACTTTAAACGTTTTTCAAATGGATGAAAGAAGTGTATATTTAATGGGTATATTGATTAGGATGTATTTTTAAAACAACCAACAGGTTTTGAAAGCATTAATTTTCCTAATAAAGTATATAAATTAAAGAAAGAATTATATTATTTAAAATAAGTATGATAGGTTAATTAACCTTTAAATCAAAAATAATTTTAGAAAAGGTACAGTAGATGCAACTCTTTTAATCAAAAATACTAGACATTATTTAATTATTTTATAGATTTTTATTGATGAAATATTATTTGGAAGTACAAATGAAAGTTTATTTCAATATAATTTGAAATGAATTTTATTGGAGAACTCACCTTTTTCTTAGGACTTCAAGTAAAACAACTAAAGTCTGGTAAATTCATATGTCAAACTAAGTACATAAATGAATTATTAAAAAAGTTTGATGTAAAGAGATTCAAATTCAGTAAAACTCCTATAAGCCCATCAACTAAACTCTATTTAGATGAATCAAGAAAACCAACAGATCAAAAGCTTTATAGAAGTATGATATGTTCACTTTTATATCTTATTGCTAATCAGCCTGATATTTTATTTGTTGAATGTTTATGTGCATGATTTCAAGCTAATCCTAAGGATTCACACTTAACATCAGTTAAGAGAATATTTTGCTATTTTATTGGAACTCCTAAGTTAAGCTTATAGTATCACAAAAATTTATTATCATGTAATTTAGTTGTATATTCTGATGTAGACTATGCTTGTTGTAGGGTTGATAAAAAGTACATTCAAAACCTATCAATTTTTAGGATCATCACTTATTTATTGATCTTCTAAAGAAAATTATGTAGCTTTATCAATTACCGAAGTAGAGTATATAGCTGCCGGAAGTTGTGTTGCTTAAGTTTTATGGCTAAAACAACATTTAGAAGATTTTGGAATTAAGCTTTAAAATATTCCCAATAAATGTGATAAAATAAGTGCTATAATTTTTGAAAATAAAATCTATATAATAATCAGAAACTAAACACATAGTGATTAGACATCATTATATTAGAGATCACGTTAATAAAGGTGACGTGGATATAGAATTTGTAAACACAAAACCTTTAGGTGAAGAGAGATTTTACATGTTAAAATGTTTTCTTGGGATGTTAGATCCTAACATTTAAATTTATTATATATTTTTTGTCATTCTTTTTAATTTTATCAAAGGGAGAGAAGAATTATATATGTTGGTCATAGTTATTTTTATGTGTATGTATTTAGGGGGAGAATTATATTTTTAAACAAATTAGTATTCAAAAATATTTCTCAATTATTATTTATATTTTTAATGCTTAAAAGTTATGATAAAAGGTCAATTTACACCTTTGTTCTAATTATACACAATGTATATTTGTCATCATCAAAAAGAGGTAGATTGTTGAAATTATCTACCTCCTGACCAATTATAAAGTTTCTGATTATAACAAATATATGCTTGGATGTTCTAATTTTTGTGCTAAGTATTTCAGGTGTAATGATTTGATGATGTGCATGATAATTACTTATTTGGATTAACATTTTATAACTCAAGTTTAATCAAATTTTGAGGTGATAGAACACAAGATGGACCAAGATGAAAGCTTGAAGATTTTTATATTATTGTAGGAGTATGTTAGTGGTCAGTTAATAGATAATTGCATAGTTTGTTTTGCTCACAATTTAAATATCTATTAAAATAATTTATATATTAATCTTGATATAAAAATCTATAAGATTCCTTTATTAAAGAAATTTTATAAGCTTCATTGATAACATATTATTATCAAATATTGAAATATATATAATTAGGGAAATTAAAGGTAATAAGCTTATGTGGTAATATATTTATTATGTATTTATTTTAAATTTACTTATTTCACATGAATTTAGTGATGCATTATTAATTTTATCTAAATTACATTATATTATTATATGAATATTCAAAATATCTTAAATATTTAAAAAAATGTGCATAAGTTTTTATTTTGCTAAATATAATATAATTATGATGGAAGCTTGGTTTATTTTTTTTCTTTCGTTAGATTTTTTGGATTATGTAGATAGAAATCTAAAGGTTATATTGTCCATTTAGATCTTATTTGAATTTATATTTAAATTTCTAAATATTATCTGATTTCAATATAACTTGCTAGGTAGCATTTTTTTCCATATTTTGGATGTAAATGAGACTTTTTAACTTTCCCATGTGACTAGCTATTTTGTAGTCATTTGAAAATTATATTATTTTAATATAAATGAATTGTTGATCAAATATAATATTATTAGTAGATAAATCTGTATTAAATTAATTATTTATTCAAATTTGGCTTTACATATCCTTTCCTTTTAGATACCCCTCTTACTCTTCATGTGAGGGCTGCACAAAAAAGAAAACTCTAGCAATTCTTTGATTCTTCTTTACATGCTAAATCTTGAGTGTTAAAACTTTGATGTTTATTCCAAGAGCTCTTTTCATTTGCGAGATCGAATTCTTGGTTGAAAAGCTTCAACGTACTAAATCGTGTAACATCTCATAGAGTTTTTGAGTTTGCTTTTATTCACAAAATCTTTACTAACTATTCTTTTAGTTTTCACTATATGTTTTTTCTAGAAAATATTTATTATTTGGTGAAATACTAGTTGAGAGTGTTAAATTAAGCTTTCTATAGTACATCTTTGAAATCCATAAAATTAGTAAAATAAGTATTTTTATTTTCTTTTACATGGCGTAGATTAACATTTCAAATCTAATTTATTTGTAAAAGTATAATATGATTTGAAAAATTATAATTTAAATTAATAAAAATAGTAATTTTATTTAAAATATATTATTCAAAATTTTATCTAAATATAAATTTATCTTAAAGTGAGCAAATTTAATATTCCATTTATAAGTATTGAGGTGATTAAAATTAATTTGTAAGATCACCTAAACTATTTTGATTATTTTATTGCAAGATAGTTTGAGCTTGTCTTATTTATATTAAATTCTATTTTTTATTTTCTTGATCTAAACCATTTGGTTTAGTGAAGTTTAAATTATAATTAGATTGTGTTGTATTCCCCCATGTAGGTGAGTACTTAGGTTGTTAAGAACATTTTTTTTATTTAAAGATGTGGGGTTTGTGAGGAAAACATGTGATTAGTGAATTCTAGCCCGATAGTTGGCTAGAATAGATGTAGCTTGAATTGGATTATGGGCCAAAACACGTAAAAATATTATCTTATTTTCATTTTTTGTATATATTTTTCCTTATCTTTTTCATAAAAATTGTGTGATTTTCTATTATTTTCACTTTTTGCATCTATTTTTCTTTTAATCAAATATCTAAATCAAGGAATAAATTAGAGAAAGAAAAAATAATTTTTTCAATAACTCATTTCATGAAATATATCTAATAGAAGATTAATGCAAAAATTGGTGAATCAAGGATCACAATTTTTAAAGTCAAGTATCGAAAATATCATTAGATAAATGGGTTTTCTTAAGATTTAAGAAGTACAACAAAGGTAAGCTTACCTTTTATGGGCTCATTTTGTGTCTCTTGTTAGTTTCTTGGTGCACTTTACGCATCTTTTAATTTTTGATACACTTTGTGTATCTTCTAAATTTGGCGTCATTACACATCTTTTAATTTTTGATATAATTTATGTATGTTTGTAAATTTGGCATAATTGTCTTTTTTCTTTTAAAAAAATATGTTTCTTTTTTGTATTTTTTTAAAAAACTAAAGCAAACTCATTCTATTGACAAAAATGAACTACTTGATTAAGAAAATTATGAAGTGGATTCAACAACTTGCAAAAGATCCCTATGCGATAGACAAAATATAAGGAGATGAAATTTTTTTTTTCAAAATTCAATTTATAATAGAATGAAGATTTTGAATCAAAATAAAATAACCACTTTAAGAAAAGAGTTAATTTAGACAAAATTATAAGTTTTCTTTCTTCGACTATTTTTAGAGAAGTAAACTAGAACTTACATAAGAATTCAAGAAAAATAGGAGGTGAATTTTTTATTTTTTTAAAAGAATATCAAAAGAATATCGTTCAAATTTTTTGATTCACAAATAGTAATAACTTTAGCATCAAACTTATCAAGTAGACAAGTTAGAATTTTCTTGACTTTTTAAAGTTTAAAAAATCTTTAACCAAAGCATGTAATGATGTCATAATTTGAATAAACCTAGAATACATGTCTTAGATCATCTCCTAAGGTTTCATGTAAAATAGTTCTTAAGTATACATTAAAATATTCAACCTAGATTGCTTGATTTCATTAGTGCTTTCATATATAGTTTGTAATTTATCCTAAATTTTTTTTCCAATAGTGTATGTGGAAACTAACATTCAATCTTTAGAATTTAAAGCAAAAAAAAAAAAAGTTTAAAGATTTAGCATTCAATTGAGCATTGATTTGTTCAACCCTATTCTAATAATTAAAAGGTACATCAATTTTAATTCCATGTATAACATGTGTTGGTACAGAATAATCAGTTGGATATATTTGTCATATTTGGTAATCAATTGAGTTTAAGAAAGTAGACATGCGAATTTTTCAAAAATCAAAAGTAATATTTTTAAATAAAATTGATCTGGTGATTGAATAACCTTCAACAATAATATGATTACAAAAATTAACTATTGATCAAAATTCAAAAAAAATTCAAACTTAATTTTATGAATCTCATTTTGATACCACTTGAAAGTTTATCAGGGATGTTAAGCCCATATGAACTTGTCCTGAGGCTAACCAAGAGGGGGGTGAATTAGATATTTAAAACTTCTTTAACTAAAAAAATATATATTTTTATATCTTGTAGAAACAAATTAAATCAAAAATAAAAAGAATAATCAGAGATTTCACCTAAGTAGTTAATCGTAATAAAAATAAAGTGAGAAAATAATATAGGAACTAACACACTAGATTTATAGTGGTTCGGTCCAACCTGACCTACGTCCACTTCTCGGTGGCACCCTCCGAGTATTACACTAAATCTTTGGTGACTCTCCTTTAGCCGCTATAGCTAGGCGAAGAAACCCTTATAAAATCACTTCCACCTTCCCCAGTGCGGTAGACTAGCTGGGTCCTTCGACAGCAAAGAGATCTTATTCTTCCCAAAACTTCCCTCGAGATGAACCTTAAATTCGTTGGTACTAAGGTGCAAGCTTGTCGGACCAACTATGTGAAACCCCCTCCACACTCCCTTAAAACACCCTCTAAGGATCTTCTCCCTCTCTCAAACTCCACCCTTTCAAGTTCTCTGTTTAAATTTTCTCCAAAAAAATTAAGCTTCAATGGCTACCAAAGACACTTATCAAGTGCCTTGGCAAAGCTTAAATAGAGGGCTTTCAAAAACCCTAAAAAATAATCTTAGTGACAAATATCATCCAGGACAATCATAGGATCATGTCGTATGATGTACTTAAAAAGAGGGCATCAAAAAACACTAAAAACTCAATTTTGGTGGCAAATATCATCTTGGACGATCACAGGATCATCCCATACGATGTGCTTAAAAAGAGGGATTCAGAAAACCCTAAAAACTCAATTCTCATGCTAAATATCATCCTGGATAATCACAGGTTTGTCCCATACTATATGCAGAATTTAACCTGATAGTCCCAAATGATATTAGGATCATCCAGGACAATATTATGGATTGTCCTAGATAATTAGAAGAAAAATTATAGTATTTCATATTTGGATGGAATAGGAAAATCAAGTATGTCAGCAAACATCCTCTTGTATGATATACAGATCAATCAGGATGATCTAATTAAATAATTTAATCATATTTAATCTTCTAATCACATGATTAATTTAGGCATGATTTGTATTGGTCATTGAGGACTATTAAGATTGTCCAGGATGATTAGAATAATATTTTAATATTAAATCCTTGCCTAAATTATCATTGGCGCCTAATTTCCAAGATCATAATGAATTGTCCTAGACAATCGAAATCGTCCAGTACGATTAGCAATGAGCTGATCATCCTTGATGATATAAATCATCCAGTACGATTAGTTCAAAACTTGAACTTCTAGTTTTGACTCAATTTCACTCCCCCTGAGTGTATGTGTGGATGGCCGCCAAGAAAGCATACACCCTTATAGGACTAGACTCAAGAAATAAAAAATGTATCAATTAGTATTATAAAAATTGTTACAGTATAAACTATTCTACCCAATCTTGAGCCTTGAATCTTTATTGGATGGTGCATTATATTCCTAAAAAGTTAGTACACATATAAAAAAAAATTTATTATAAATATAAGTTTGTAACAAGATGTGAGACATAATATTTATAATCATTAAAAATATAAACTCATTAACTCAAGTTATAACACTTACCTGAGAGATCCAAGAGGAGAGGGAGAGCTCGGGAGAGAGAGGATCTTGTGAGGCAGAGTTTTTTGAGATTTTTATAAAGGTTGCTCCAAGTAAAGATCCGAGTCATCTTCTACAGTCCTTATCCCTGGTTACTTGGAGGTTCTAGATGTTGAGAGAGTTGCTACTTAGCTTTTGTGTGTTTTATGTTATTACAACTTATTATTTTGATAATTCCAAATATTATTGTATTGATTATTAATTTCTCCTAACATATTTTGGAAGAAGTGGTTTTGGCTCTTGTGTGTACTAATATTTCAAGGAAATCATACTCCAGATTATTGAAGACTTCAAATAAAGATCCGATTATAATATTTTGTAACTTGGAGTCTATATTTTATTCATTTTGAGTCAGAGAGAGTGTGATAGTAATTGAGTAACTTAGCACACATACACTGGGGGAGATCTTTAAAAGTCAAAAATTTTAAAATAATGATCGTACAAGATGAACTATGTTCATACAGGACGATCAGCTTAGTTATACTCTCCAAAGTGCAATGGAAAGAACAGAACAGGCAAAATTTTTTTCTAAGTCCTAATCGTCCAGATGATTTTACCCTGTTCATCCCAGAATGATGTTCTATGTACTCATGCTTTAAACTAATCATCAAGATGATTTTACCATGTTCGTCTCAAGATGATGTTCTCTGGACTCATGCTTTGAACTAATCGTCCATACTATTTTACCTTGTTCATCCTAGGATGATGTTCTCTGGACTCATGCTTTGAACTAATCATCCAGAAGATTTTACCTTGTTTGTCCCAGGACGATGTTCTCTGGACTCATTCTTTGAACTCATCGTTCAGACAATCTTGTACATTCATCCCAGGATGATTTCCTCTATTTCTTAAAACATATGGACCGTCCTGTAGTTTCATTCCAATGAAACTTGGAAATAACTTTTTGTACCAGATGAACTATGTTTGCAAAGGGGCGATGATTGGGTAGGAAGGCATTCATACTAATACATATTAAGTTTGTACGCAATAGTTTTTACACTATTTGTACGTATGAAATTCGATCATATGAGACAATCGAGTACATACATATTTGAAAAATTATTGTTTTTGGATGATTTTTTGTGTCTTTCTTTAAAAAGGTCCGCTAAAACTGTCTTGTAATCTTTTTGTCTACTGGTCTTCATGTAAACTGAAGGGAGATTAAAGGAGAGAGTGTGAGAGAGTGTTTGAAGGAGGATTATTAATACTAGAGCGTGAAGGGTTCACTTGGTACTCAAAGCTAAGGATCTTCGTTTGTGAATAATGATTACTTCACTCTTTTTTCTTGTCCTTCCAGATTTCTCGTGAAAAGATCTTTTCAAGAAGATCCGGTTTATTGAGTCTAGTAATTAGGTTGTTAAGCCTAAGTTAATGTCCTAAAGGCTACCAAGAGGAGGGTGAATTGGTAGTTTAAAAATTTTAAGCCCTCTTTTAAAATTATGTTGAACCGAAATAAAAATTGTTTCTTTTAAGTTTTGTAGAAAATGTTTATTAACCACAGAGTTTTTAAGACTTAAAAAAAAATAAAAAGCGGAAACGTAAAAACTGTAAAGTAAATGACACCAGATTTATAGTGGTTCGGTCTATAACCAGACCTACATCCACTCCCCGGAGGCACCCTCCGAGTATTGCACTAATACCACAAAGTGACTCTCCTTTTGCACCCATAGCAAGGCGGAGAAGCCTTTATAAACACACTCTTTTCACCACTACCCGGTGCGACAGAGAACCATCGCCCTTTTACACAATCCCCAGTGTTGGCAGAGAACCGTCTGTCCTTTCACACTCTCCTAATGTGGGCAGAGAACCCTTCCGTCCTTTCACACTCTCCTAGTGTGGGCAGAGAACCCTACAGCTGTTCACACTCTCCAAGTGTAGGAAGCGATCCTTTAGGCTATTCACACTCTCCAAGTGTGGGCAGCGAACCAGATCTCCTTGACAGATCTTCTCATAAGAAATCTAGAAGGAAGAAAGAAAAGAGTGAAGAAATCCCAATTCACAAGTAGAGATTCTTACCTTTGAACTTCAAGTGAAGCCTTCACGCTCTAGTGGTAGGAATCCTCCTTTGAATGCACTCTCACACTCTCTCCTTTTCTATTCTCTCAAGATGCATGAAGATCAAATGACAAAAAGATTTGGTAGCAGTCTAATTTGGACTATTTATTCAAAAGACAAGAAAAACCGTCCAAAAACTGCAAGTTTTCAATTCTGTACGTAGTGGATCGTCCCGTACGATCGTGGATCATCATGGACAATTTTACTTAAACACTTTGAAATGACCCTATTTGTATATGTGTACGAAATGTCTTCGTACACACTGATCGTCCCGTACGAACTAAGTTCGTCCGGTACGAACAGTTATTACTAGGTGGGTCTAGAAAACTGCTGAAAACCGTTCTAAGTCGGTTAATCGTCTGGACAAAAATTGGTTCGTCTGGACAAAATTTTTACATAGAGCAGATCGTTTTCTGACGATAAGTAATTTCGTCTGGACGAAAATTTTGTAGAGACCAGATCGTCCTGGATGATAATTAATTTTGTCTGGACGAAAATTTTACAGAGAGCAACTCATTTTCTGACTATAATTAATTTCGTCTGGACGAAAATTTTATAGAGACCAGATCGTCCTGGATGATAATTAAATTCATCCCGGACGAATAGGACTTAGAAAATTTTTCAAGCCAGTTCCTATTCGTTCTATGTGCTCAATAGGAAATAACTGTCTGATCGTCCCGTACGATCAGCATAACTTAAATATGATCTCCTTATGTGTGTGTATATGTTTTTATTCACTCAATTACAATCACTCCCTTTCAAATTTAATTCAAAGAAAAATACAAGCTTCAAATTCACAAAGTATCTCATGTTGAATTTGATTTGAAGTTTTCGTAGTCTGGAGTCTGATTTTCGTGAAATGTTAGTACACACAAGAGCAAAGACAAATCTTCTAAAATTGTTAGGAGATAACTACACATTTGAATAATAATGTTTGGAATCATCAAAACTATATAAGTTGCAAAAATATAAAGAATGCAAATAGCAACTATTTTAACACGGTTCTCTGCCGACACTTGGAGAAGTGTGAAAGGATGAAGGGTTCTCTGCCTACACTTGGAGAAGTGTGAAAGAACGAAGGTTCTATGTCTATAATTAGAGAGTGTGAACATCAAAAGGTTCTCTACCTACACTTGGAGAGTGTAAATAGTGGGAGGTACTCTACCTATACTTGGATGGTTTAAAAGGAAGATAGTTCTCTGCCTACACTTGAAGAGTGTGAATAGCGGGAGGTACTCTTCCTACACTTAGAGGGTGTAAAAAGATGACGGTTCTCTACTACACCGGGTAGTGGTAGAAGAGAGTTTTGAAAAATTGATGAAAAATTGCTTCTCTGCCTTACTGTGGGGGCAAAAGGAAAGACACTAAGTGGTAATAGTGTAATACCTAAGGTGGGAGACTTCAGGGAGTCGATGTAGGTCGTGTTTGACCAAACCACTATAAATCTTATGTCTTTTATTTTTCACTATTTTTTACTTTACTGGTTCTATTTATTTGTGGTTGAAAAATCATTTTCAAAATCTCACTATAAGTTTTTAACGGTTTAAAAAAAAGAGGAATTTTTTAAATTACCAATTCACCCCCCCCCCCCCTCTTGGTTAGCCGCTGGGACATAAGCTTATGTCTAACAACCTAATCCATACTTAACAAGTTTCAATAAGTGTTATCAGAGCTTAGTTTCAAAATCATAAGTTTAGACTACTTTTTGATTAATGATCATAACTACATATGGAAATCGAAACACATATGAAGGTTACTATATAACTAGACTTCCATTATTCAACAATATTTCTTTTGATTTTTGAAAAACATGTATTTCTATATTTTTACAGTCACTTAATTATCGTATGTGGATCTTAGTTCAGGAAGGGTATATAAAATCAACTAGATTAGTTGACAGAGATAAAGTTGAAACACCCTTTACGGACTGGACAGTAGAAGAACGTAACTTAGCATAACTTAATGCTAAATGCTTGAATAGTTTCTTTTATACTCCTAAATCTAAAGATTACATGCAGGTTTCCACTTATAAGAGTGGAAAGGACATGAGATAGACTTTGCATAACTTTTGAGAGGACTAACGAAGTTAAAAAATCTAGACATAATATCTTATTGCATGACTATGAACTATTTCACATGAAACCCAATGAATCCATTTCAGACATGTATACAATATTCATAAAAATAATTACCTTTTTAAATGCATTAGGTAGGGAACTAACGAATACTGAAATATTTAATAAAACATTTCATTGTTTACCTATACTTATGATGCTAAGATAACTGCGATTATAGAGTCTAAAGATTTAAACATTTACTTTATTAACAATCTTCTTGGATCACTAATTACTTACGAACAAGGGGTGAGTCAAAGAAAGATTAATGCAGGTGAACCGCGAAGGGAGAAGAACATAGCATTGAAAGTGGATGAGTCAGAGAGTGATCTCTCATAACTTGAGGATGAAGATAACATCGCACAAATGACTAGACAGTTCGGAAGCTTTCTGAAGAAAAAGCAAAAGAGACGTCAGCAATGGAATCAAGTTAAATTTAATAGAAATGTCAAGGTTTCAAATGATATTATTTACTATAAGTGCAGGAAACCTAGACATATTAAGTCAGACTGCAAAAAACATAAAGTCACTCCTAGTAAGGAGAAGGTAGAGGAGAAACCAATTGTGAAGAAGGGCAAGAAAGAAGAAATTCCAAAGAGCTTTCTGGGCAGACTCGGCTTCAGACTCGTCGGAGATTGAAAAAGAAAAGGAAGTCACCAATCTGTGCTTAATGGCCAAAAATCTTGATCTATCAGATCAAGAAGAGGTATGTGACTTGACTTACAATGAACTTTTAGAAGTCTTAGAATGCATATATGTTGCATATAGAAACTTAAAGAAAATATATGCTAGTATGAACTTAAAATTTCAGGAACTTCAAATAGAACAAGATATCCTTAGGAAAGATCATGCTTTAATTGATAACAACCACATGAAATTACTTGATGAGTTTGACAATTTGAATAAGAATCATGAAAATTTAAAATCAACCTATATAGAACTTCAAAAAGAAATAAAAAATAATAAGGATGAATTTGAGAGCAAAATGTATCGAATAAATTATACAAATCAAATCTTGGAGGATATGATTTTTTTTATAAATTAAAGATAAAAGCTCTCGAGGATAATATGATACCACCAAGACTTGAAGATTTCATAAATCCTATTTTTTATCCTAAATTTATGCAATTCATAAATAGACAAAGAAACAATAGAAAATTAAGAAACCCATTTCCAGGAGTCAAATGTCATAATTATAGATTGTTTGGATATATAGCTCACACCTATACATTGAAGAAGAAAATACATTTGGTGTGGAGATCTATGATGTATAAACCTAGACATATCATACATGCATCTGTTTATAATTTGCAAAAAGGTGAACCCAAACTTGTTTGGGTTCCTAGGTCAAATGTTTGATATTTTTGCAGGATCACTCTCACACAAGGCATCATGAGTGTGGCAAATTTTTTTTCATGAAAAATGTTTTGATGATTAGTAAACACTCTTGTTTCTCTATGACTACCTTTTTGTACTGACATTTCAGGGCCACAAGATCAGACGGTAATCGAAACTAGCTCAAGATTGGGTAGACTAGGTCTTAGTCAGTATCTATTTTCCTTTTTCTCTTTCCTGAGTCAATTGTAACCATTGAAGTATTCTGATGCTAAGTAACCCTACACACACACATGAGTGATTTTTTCTATCTGACTTAGAATTTCTATTTTTACTCACATCGTCCATGATGATATTATTGTCGTCTTGGACGTTAGGGTTCAAAACATAAACCCAAAATCATTCATCTTAGTTAAGGCAGCCATCATTAGCCGATAGGCTTGGAAAATACATGTATCGGCCAGGACAATAGGATTAAAATAAAAAGAATCAACCACCATGTTCTATTTAGGCATTCTTTATTTTTGGTAATCGACCAGGCTGATATTATATCATCTTGGATGATTTGAAATAATTATGCCTAAATTAATCTAGGAGTTAAGGAAAGCAATTAAGGATAATTGATATGATCACATCATCCTGGATGATATCAAGATTGGCAAGGATGATCAGTTCAAAAACTTTAGTTGCTCCTAGACGATCAATATCAGACAGCTCACATTCCGGGCGATGGTATGGCCGATTAGGATCGGCTAGCTTAAATTTCGGGCGATACTCTGAATGATTTTCCTTTGATTTGAATTAATCATCCGAGACGATCGTGAGATCGGCCAGGACGATCAAGCTATTTTGGAATCATCCACAACTCTTTCCAGAGCGATTGTCTGGATGATAATATGTGATTTGAACTAATCGTACATGACAATTTATAATCATCCGGGATGATAAGAACCCTTTTCTTCTATTCGTCCCAGATCATCCTTGCTGATTAGGCTCAGATTGCACTGATTGTATAGGTCGATATTAATATTATTTTGGATGATAATGTCAGCAACTTGTAATTAATGAGCTATTTTGAAACTCTTCTATTTAACGGCTATTGTTTAACATTTTGAACAATCTTTTGCTGTTGTCTTGACCTGAGAAAGCCTAGAGGAGAGAGAGAGAGAGAGAAGATCTTGTGAGGGGGAGCTTGTGAGGGTGATTCACAAGGGTTGCTCCTAGCGTTGTTCCACTTCTTACACTATAGTCTCTTGTCCTTGGAAGGGTTGGGAGAGGTAAGCTTCAACGATTGATCGAGGTTCTCTGCCTGCTTCTGGAGGAACCAAAAGGAGTTGGGTTCTCTACCTTGCCAGGGTGGCAAAAAGGAGGTTTTTGTAAGGGGTTCTCCGCCTTGCTGTGGAGCAAAAGGAGAGTCACTTTGGTAGTGTAATACTTGGAGGGTGCCTCCGGGGAATGGATGTAGGTCGAGTTGACCGAACCACTATAAACCCTTAAGTTCTTTTCCTTGCTTCCGTACTTAATTTTTCTGCACTTATTTTTCTATGGTAATTTTGGTTTGAACATTGTTTGTCTTTAGTTTAAAGATTTTTTAAAAATATCAATTAACCCCCCCCCCCCTCTTGGTTAGCCTTGGGCCAGTTCATAAGGGACTAAAATCAATAACGAATTTTCAAATGGTATCAGAGATGGATTCAAAAAAACTGAGTTTATAAACTTTTTGAATTTTGATCTATGGCTAACTTTTGAAATTGTAACACAATTGAAGGATATTCTATTACTCGACCACCTTTGTTTGACAATCTACCTTTTGATTTTTGTAAAACTCGCATGTCTACTTTTTACAATCAACTGATTATCGCATGTGGATGCTTATTAAAGAAGGATATTCTCCACCTTCTCGTGAACTTAATAGAATTAAAATTGAAGTATCTTTTACTGAATGGACTATTGATGAAAGAGATTTAGCTCAACTCAATGCGAAGTGTTTGAATTATTTTTTTTGTGCTTTAAAATCTGAAGACTACATGCATGTTTCTACTTGCTCTACTGGAAAAGAGATTTGGGATAGGTTGTGCATTACTTATGATGGAACTAATGAAGTTAAGCAATCTCGTTTGAATATTCTCTTGCATGATTACGAACTTTTTTATATGAAACCTTCTAATTTTGTTTATGATATGTATACAAGGTTTACTCAAATTGTAACTTCTTTGCATGCCTTAGGAAGAAAAAATTTAAATTATGAAAAAGTGAACAAAATTTTGAGATGCTTGCCTTCCTCTTTTGATGCTAAAATCATCGCCATTACTGAATCTAGATATTTGAATACTTATTTGATTGATAACTTACTTGGCTCACTCATTGCTTACGAGCATGGAGTAAATTAAAGAAATTTGGATACAGGTGAGAAAAGAAAGGAAAAAATTGTGGCATTGAAGACCAATGACATGAACTCCGACTCTTCCGGGTCTAAAAGCAATGAATTTGCCTTAATCACAAGGCAATTCAAAAGCTTTCTAAGGAAGAAAAAAAGTATCATCAAAAGTGGAACAAAGGTAAGGGAAAGAAAATTTTTAAGAGTTTTAATGTTATGGTTTATTTTGAATGCAGGAAACCTGGACATGTGAAAGCTGATTGCCCTTCACTCAAGTCTCACTCAAGTAAAGAAAAGGGTGAGGAGAAACCTAAGTCTAGAAACGACAAAAAGAAATTTTAAAAGGCATTCAGGGTGGACTCTACATCCGATTCATGTGAGACTGAACCTCAAGATGAGATTACAAACTTGTGCTTAATGGCAGACAATCATCTTGATCAAGAAGAGGTATGTGAACTATCCTACGACTAACTTCTTCAAGTTTCTAAAACAATTCATGCATCATATAGAAAGCTTAAGAAAACTCATGCTGCTTTAAAATAGGAGCTTTTGAAATTTCAAAAAGAGCATAAAATTTTGATTAAAGATCATTCAACAATTGATTCAAATCATATGGCTCTATTTGATGAATTTGATGATTTAAATAAAAAGCATTCTGAATTAGTTGAAGAGCATGATTCATTAAAAGTTTCACACACCTCACTTGAATCTGATATTAAGAAATCTAAAGAGATAGAGCATAATTTGAGAATTTAATAGTTTTGAGAGTTCTCAATTTCCAAATCATGTTTTTAAATTAAAAAAAGCCTTATATGGTTTAAAGCAGGCACGCAGAGCTTGGTATGAGAGGCTTAGCACATTCTTACTAGAAAGTTAGTTTGTTAAGGGGAGCGTAGACACCATCCTTTTTCTTAGAAAAGTTGGAGATGATTTGCTCATTGTTCAGATTTATGTGGATGACATACCTTTTTGGATCTTCTGATAAGAAACTCTGTGATGAATTCTCTAAAATAATGAGTAAAGAGTTTGAGATGAGTATGATGGGAGAGTTGTCCTATTTTTTGGGGTTTAGCATAAAACAATTAGATGATGAAACCTTTCTAAATCAATCAAAATATATAAAGGACATTTTAAAGAAGTATGAGATGGATAAAGCCAAACCAATTAATACTCCTATGATTTTTAGTGTTCCTTTGGATAAGGACCCAAGTGGTAAGTCTGTTGATTAGAAGAAATATAGAGGCATGATTGGATCTTTATTTTACTTGACTGCTAGCCGACTTGATATAATGTATAGTGTTTTCTTTGTGCTAGATTTCAAGCTGACCCTAAGAAATCCCACTTAACTACAGTTAAGAGATGTTTTATATACCTTTTGGGGACCCAAGGGTAAGGAATTTGGTACCCTAGGCACAACACTTCTTTTGAGATTATTTGATTTTCTGACTCTGATTTTATAGGATGTAAGGTAGATAGAAAAAGCACTTCTAGAACTTTTCAATTCATAGGACAATCTTTAGTCTCATGGTCTAGTAGAAAGCAAAACTCTGTTGCACCTTCCACTGCTGAAGCTGAGTACATTGCCTTAAGAAGTTGTGTGACCCAAGTCGTTTGGTTGAACAACAAGTATTGGATTCAGGATTACCTGTAGGCACCATCTCAATTTTCTGTGACAACACTAGTGCCATCCACATCTCTAAGAATCCTATCCAACATTCAAGGACTAAGCACATTGACATTAGACATCACTTTATTAGAGACCATGTGATAAAGGGGGACATTGAGTTACACCATGTGACAATTGAGAATCAAATGGCTGACATCTCTACTAAACCACTGGCCTTCGACACTTTCATCTCTTTAAGGACCAGATTGGGTGTGATCGACATAAATGCATGAACTTGATTTTTATTTGCTTTTTTTTCTTTCTTCTTCTTTTCTTGTCTTTTTTTTTTCTTCTTCATTTCTTCATTTATTACTTTAAGTTTTTTTGTTGTTGTTTTGTTTTTATATTTTTAAATCATTGCTGAAATGATATCGTATGCCTTGTTCTTGCTTTTAAAAATTTGTAGTCAATGTTTTACATCTCTTAATCCATTAAAGGGTAAAAATATACCGTTGATTGTGTCTCTTTCTCTAATATATTTTAGTGGCACAGTTTTCTTTTCTAATCAATATTCTATCTCAAATTAACAAATGGAGTATGCAATTAAGATCTTTTGTCACATCAAGAATTTCTCGTTACTCTTGTCATTGTATTTATTTCATACGATTATTGATTATGTTTCGTGGATTGTTCATCTCTATATTAGAGAGTGAGTTTTTATTCTCTAATATATAGAAGATATAATCACAAGTAAAATTATTTAAGAGTTTTTGAAAGAGAATGTAGCTTTCAAAATTAAAAAAAAAGTGGCCAATGATGCCAAAATCAAATGATGCACAATGACGCCAAATTGAAAATAAATATATACACAAATTGTATCAAAAAGAAGCGCAAAGCGCCATTCAAATTGACAAGAGGCATAAAATGAGCACACCAAAAGCAAGATCTCCTCTCCTCTCAAAAACTTTTATAACTTGGAAGAATTCATATATCTCATGATAAAATCAAAGGCTTGATTTTGACTTTTTACAATTGTGACATAATTAATTTGATACATTATTCTAGAAGATATTTTTTTTCTGAAATCAAGTGGTAAACAGATCCTTTTTCATATCCAATTAAATTTTTTTAGTTAGGTCGTTGATTTCAAAAGACTATTTTACCCTGAAAGAAGTCCGAGCTTAGGGTTAACATGATTGGATATTCTACCATTTTTTTTATTTTTGATATTGTTAAAACATTATCTTACAAATCTTTAAAATCAATCACATGGAAGACTACATCATGTTCATGCCTTGTTCAAACAAAAAAAAGGGGTGGGGGGTGGGGGGGTTTGATTACTTTATTTCTTTGTTTCCTCCTCCTTTTTGAGATATAAAAAAGGGGAGTATGATGTTTGAGTTTTTTCACTATGTTATGAATTCTAAATTTTGGAAGCTTTCTATTTTGCACTATTGTTTTGAAATTAATCGTTGGAGTGTTTTGCCATCATCAAAAAGGGGGAGATTATTACAAATCTGTTTTATGAAATATGTTTTGATTCTTAACAAACACTCTTATTTCTCTACGACTACCTTTTTCTACTGACATTTCAGTGCCACAAGATCAGACGGCAATCAGAACCAGCTCAAGATTGAGTAGACTAGGTCTAAGTCAGTCTGTATTTTTCTTTTTCCCTTTCTTGAGTCAATTGTAACCATTGAAGTGTTCTGATGCTAAGTAACCCTACACACACACACACACACTTGAATGATTTTTTCTATCTAACTTAGAATTTCTAATTTTGCTCACATCATCCCGGACGATATTATTATCATCCTGGATGATAGGGTTCAAAACATAAACCCTAAATAAGTCATGTTAGTTAAGGCAGGCATCATTAGCCAATCGGCCTGGATGATTGATGTATCGGCAAGGATGATAGGCTTAAAATAGAAAGAATCAGCCGCTATGATCTATTTAGGCATTCTTTATTTTTGGCAATCGGCCAGGCCGATATTATATCATCCTGGATGATTTGATACAATTATGCCTAAATTAATCTAGGAGTTAAGGAAAGAAATTAAGGATGATTGATACGATCACATCATCCTGGACGATCTCAAGATCAGCCTGGACGATCAGTTCAAAAACCTTTGTTGCTCCTGGATGATCAATATCATACAGCTCACATTTCGGGCGAAGGCCTGATCAATCAAGATTGGCCAGCTCAAATTATGGGCGATGCTCTGGATGATTTCATCTGATTTAAACTAATCATCTGAGATGATCGTGAGATCGGCCAAGACGATCAAGCTAATTTGGAATCATCCAGAACTATTTTCAGAGCGATTGTCTGGATGATTATCTATGATTTGAACTAATTATACAGGATGATTTATAATCATCCGGGATGATAAGAACACTTTTCTTCTATTCGTCCCAGATTATCCCAGCTGATTAGGCTCAAATTTCACTGATCGTATAGGATGATATTAATATCATACTGGACGATAATATCGACAACTTGTAATTAATGAGCTATTTTGAAGCTCTTCTATTTAAGGGCTATTATTCAATATTTTGAACAATCTTTTGCTGCTGTCTTGACCTGAGAAAGCCTAGAGGGGAGAGAGAGAGAGGATCTTGTGAGGGGGAGCTCGTGTGGGAGATTCACAAGGGTTGCTCCAAGCATTGTTCCACTTCTTCATCTATTAGAGTCTCTTATCCTTGGAAGGATTGGGAGAGGTAAGCTTCAACGATTGATTGAGGTTCTCTGCCTTCTTCAGGATGAAGAAAAAGGAGTTGGGTTCTTTGCATTATCGGGGTGGCAAAAAGGAGGTTTTTGTAAGGGCTTCTCCACCTTGCTGTGGGAGCAAAAGGAGAGTCACTTTGGTAGTGCAATACTCGGAGGGCGCTTCCGGGGAGTGGACGTAGGTCGAGTTGACCGAACTACTATAAACCTTTGTGTTCTTTTTCTTGCTTTCGCACTTAACTTTTCCACACTTATTTTTCTATGGTGATTTTAGTTTGAGCATTGTTGTTCTTTGGTTTAAAGATTTTTTAAAAATACCAATTCACCCCCCCCCCTGTTCATAAGGGACTAACATCCCTAACGAATTTTTAGTGAGAGCATATGGTACCTGGATAGCAGTTGCTCAAAGCATAAAATTGGAGATACTACACAATTCATATCGCTGAAAGCCAGGAGTGGAGGCAAGGAGACACTTAAAGATAACACCATAAGGAAGGTGGTAGGGTTAGGTATGATTGAAAATCTTAAAAACTTTTTTATAGAAAATATTTTATTGGTAGAAGGCTTAAAGCATAATCTTATAAGTATTAGTCAGGTATGTGATAAAGGTTATTTTGTAAAAACATTTCCTACAAGATGCATATTAAGCCTGAATGGTAATGATATTTTGAATGGTATATGGGTAAACAATGTGTATATGCTAGACTTGAATTGCATTAAAACTACTACTGCTTTTTGTTTAAAAACTATTTATGATGATTCATGGCTTTGACATAGGAGACTTTATCACTCTAGAATGAAAAACCTTAGGCGGATTACCCAAAAGAACTTAGTGAGAGGTATACCAAAACTAGACTTTACTAAGGATCACCTTTGCGATGCATATCAATTAGGAAAATAGGTGAAGTCCTCATTTCATTCCAAATCTTAGAACTAGTAAACCATTAGAGATTTTACATATGGATCTTTTTGGACCAGTTGGAACTGTAAGTCTAGGAGGAAAGATATACGGATTTGTTATTGTGTATGATTTCTCTAGATTCACATGGGTTAGATTTCTATATCATAAGAGTGAATCATTTGAGAAATTTTGAAACTTTTTGACTTGGATTCAAAGAAAACTAGGATGTGAGATTATCTCTATTCAAAGTGGTCATACAGGAGAATTTGAGAATGAAATATTTGAGGATTTTTATAAGAAGAAAGGAATTGATCATAATTTTTCTGCACCTAGAACCACTTAGCGGAATGGGGTAGTCAAAAGGAAAAATAGAACATTAATAGAAGTCGCCCGAACCATGTTGGCAGAATATTCACTTCCTAAATTTTTTTGGGCTGAGGTAGTTAGCACAGCATGTTATGTTCTGAATAGGGTGAATGTTAGATCAAACTTACATCCTATAAGTTATTAAAGGGAAGAATACCTAATTTGTCATATTTGCATGTTTTTGGATGTAAGGTGTTCATACATAATAATAAAAAATTTGCCTTAGGAAAATTTGATCCAAAATCAGATGAAGGAATTTTTTTAGGATACTCAAGTGTTGAAAAATTTTATAGAGTATTCAATAAAAGAACTTTGGTAATTGAGGAGATCACACATATGAATCTAGAATTTTGGAAGAGGTAATTATTGAATAGGATGAGGTAGAGATTAACTCCCAAAAGATTGAGAAAATAAATTTGAAAGAAAATTTGAAAATAGAAAACCCGGTGCCTAGAGATTTGAGATTTTCTAAAAACCACCCAAAAGAATTAATTATAGGTGAACCTAGTGAGGGTGTTAGGACTAGGCATAGACTGAATAAAGAAGTCAATCATTCAGCTTTTATATAATGATAAAACCCACAAATATTGATCAGGGAACTTTTGGATGAATTTTGGATATTGGCTATATAAGAAGAATTAAATCAATTTGTTTGAAATGAAGTTTGGGAATTAAATGCAAGGCCAAAGAATCAAAGTGTAGTTGGAACTAAATGAGTATTCAAGAACAAAATGAATGAATCATGAGTAGTTATTAGAAATAAGGCTAGATTTGTGGCTAAGGGGTATAATCATATTGAAGGGATTAATTTTAAGGAGACTTTTTCCCTTATAGCTAGACTTGAACCAATTAGGGTTTTGTTAGTCTTTTCCTATTTTAGAGGATTTAAATTATATCAAAGTTAAAAGTGTCTTTTTAAATAGGGTAATTCAAGATGATATTTTTATTGAACAACCACCAGACTTTGAAAATTCTAAACATCCAAATCATATTTTTAAATTAAAAAAGGCATTATATGGATTGAAACAGACACTTTAATGAGAGATTTCAGTTACTTTTTAGGTTTTAGAATTAAGAAAATTGAGGAGGGTATATTTGTTAATCAGTCAAAGTATGTTAAGGACTTACTAAAAAAATATGAAATGGATAATGCTAAACCTGTTAGTTCACCTATGAGTTCCTCAATTCAGTTGGATAAGGACCCTTAGGGAAAATTTGTTGATCAAAAGAAATTTAGAGGGATAATTGATTCTTTGCTTTACTTAATAGCTAGCTGACGTGATATCATGTTTAGTATTTGTTTATGTGTTAGATTTCAATCAGATCCAAAAGAATCACATTTGATAGCAGTGAAAAGGATTTTAAGGTATCTGTTGGGAACTAAAAACTTATGAATTTGGTATCCTAAGTTTAGCACTTCATTTGAAATGATTGTATATTCAGATTTAGACTTTGCAAGTTGTATGGTTGATAGAAAGAGCACTTCTGGAATATGTCAATTTATTATAAATTCCTTAGTCTCTTGGTCTAGTAGAAAACAAAATTCAGTAGCCCTATCTACTACTAAAGCTGAATACATTACATTAGGAAGTTCTGTAGCACAAGTACTTTGATTAAAATAATAGTTGATTAATTTAAGTTTAACATAGATACTATACCCATTTATTGTGATAACACAAGTGCTATTTGCATTTTTAAAAATCCTATTTAACATTAAAGAGCCAAACATATAGACATCATGTATACTTTTTTAAGGGATCATATATCTAAAGGCGAAATTGAACTCATTCATGTTACAACAGAAAATCAACTTGCAAACATTTTTACAAAACCATTAGCCTTTTATACGTTTAGTAAATAAGGCTTGGTGTGATTCATTTGAATGCTTAAATACAAGTCTCTGCAACATTGATATATGTTTTATAAGTGTGCTTTTAATTTTATGTTTTTTCGTATGTGTTCTATTTTTTTTGTTCGTATGGTTTTTAATTTTATTGTTTTGATTGTTGGTATGAAAAATTTTTGTATAATTTTTTTTTTTGACATAAAAAATTCCTATTTTTGAGCATGGTATTAAAAATTTGGAGTAACAATCATCTGTATGAAATTAATTTAGTACAGGACAAATTGTGTAGCGTATTAACGGTTGCTTTGAACGGTTTGCATGTAGTTTTTTAGTTTTTTATACAGTTCATCTATACGATTGTGATGATCATTTAGATGATATGTATTCAATTGTATTTACGCATGTAGATGGTTATACGAATAAGATTAGTTTATTTATTTCTGATCGTACGTACGAACATTCAGTTCATACATACAAATATGTGGCACTTCAATGTTGGGGATGTTTCAAATTGTCATAAAAATGATCATAAATAACTGATCGTCACGGACGAACACCTGTTCATCTGTACGATCATATGGTCAAAAGTCTGTATCAAAGAACACCTCGTAACTTGCATGTTTACGAAAAGTCATTTCTTTTTTGGACCCATTCATTCATCCATATTAAATAAGTTTTGTACGTACGAAGCCAATATCGTATGTGACAAAATTGTTTTTGTTCGTATGAAAATTCATTTTCTCTATAAATTGAATGGTTTTGAACTCAAATTTCATCACTTCAAAAATCTTTTCAATGTTCTAAATCTCCTTAATCTTCTCCATGGCTAGTTCAAGCAAAAGAGACAGGCAAAAGTACTTGCTAAGGGGCCCCACTCTAGAAACTCAGGAGAGAACTTTCTTTCCAAAGAAAATGAGGAGTCTTATCATAGGTTCTCATCTACCAAAATCACCCCCTATAGAGTCCTTCTCTAAGAACAACTCACTTTCAAGGTAATAGACCTTTTTGCTTCTACCTAGTTTGGTCTTATTCTAACTCTGATCCACCTTTACAACAAGGAGACTTTCCACTACTTCCTTGCAAATATGTCTTTTAATTCTGACCAAACTGTAATTAGGTCATATGTTTTTAAGAAGAAAGTAGATATTACAAATGAAGATTTAGGGATATTTTTGAACTTAAGGACTCAAGGGATTAGAGCCCACACTTTGACCTCTTTCACCAACTTTAACTGGACAACAATCAATCAAGTCATTAGAGGATCTAGAAGAGTAGGTCATTTCCCTGTGGTAGCCACTCTTAATCGCAATGCCCGTATCATCCAGCATGTTCTTCACACTTCCATTATTCCTAAAGCTGGTGATCGAGTAAATATCACACCTCTTCTTTCTACAGTGACTTATCTGATTATGACTAGCCAACGAATAGATGAAGCCCAATTGATTATTGACTACATGTATGAACTTTCTATGATTGGCCATGTTTCCCATAAGAGAAAGAAGAACATAGCATTAGGACATCTTGTGACTTACATTTTGGAAAAAAGTATGAACTAGTTCATCCTGTTCAAAATCTAGAGGAGCCTGTCTACTATAATGATGGATCATTCTGAGCCATCTTTAAAAAAGATGATCAATTTCTTAGTAGTGACTCAGAGGAGGAAACAAATTGATTACAAGTGCTATATTTTGAATTGCAATACAAATTGAATTCATTAGAAAATCTAATTTTTCAAAAATTTAAAGTTATGATTATAACTTGATCTAGTTAAGAATGTTAATCTCATGTCTCTTGTTAAACTATCATAATTTTTATATTATTATTTCAATTATGATGTTTTCTTATTTTTTAGTTTTCTTATCAATATAAATATTATTGTACTTAGAGAAATTTGATATTTTAGATTATTGATTTTGAAAAGATCAAGAATACACTTAAAAATATACAAATGTACAATAAAAAATCAAAAGAATGTGTAATAGTTCACAATTTAAAAAAGAGGCATAAAATAAGCCACAAGTAAAAAAATGCACAAAATGTGCCACAAATATTGAAAAGATGCTCAAAGCACCCTAAGTATAAATTCTTTTCTTAATCTTTCAATCTTTAAATTCAAATTAATCTTCTTTTTAGTTTTATTTAGTATTGAAATTTGAAATATTCAAATTTTACATTCGTCTACTTTGCAATGATTTTGTTTATCTCATTGTCTAAATTGATTTATGTTTTTGATATTTTTTTTTGTCTATGTTATATCTCTACTTAAATCATATGAATCTTTCTATTTCTCTAATGATATTTAATTTTATTTGTAAATGTAACTCAACCTCTTTCAGGATCAATTATCAAAGGCTCTTCATTTAACCTCTTACATTTTTGTATTTATTCTTTTTCTTCTTCTCTTTTTGCTGTTGTAAAAAAGTGGGAGAAATATTATTTTTCCATAAAAAAGAGGGAGATTGTTGAGAGAGTTGCTACTTAGCTTTTGCATGTTTTATATTCTCGCAACTTGTTATTTTGATGATTCCCAATATTATTATATTGATTATTAATTTCTCCTAACACATTTTGCAAGAAGTGCTTTTGGCTCTTGTGTGTACTAACATTTAAAGAAAATTATACTCCAAATTGTTGAAGACTTTAAATCAATATCTGATTATAATGTTTAGTAACTTGGAGTATGAATTTTGTTCATTTTAAGTCAGAGAGAGTGCGATTGTAATTGAGTAACTTAGCATACACACACTGGGGGAGATATTTAAAAATTAAAAATTTTAAAATATTGATCGTACATGATGAACTATGTTCGTACAGGACGATCAGGTCAGTTATACTCTCCAAAGAGCAATGGAATAAATTAAAGGGGTAAATTTTTTTTTCTAAGTCCTAATCGTGCAGAAGTTTTTACCCTTTTCATCCCAGGATATTGTTCTCTGTACTCATACTTTGAACTAATCATTTAGATGATTTTACCATGTTCATCCCATGATGATTTTCTTTGGACTCATACTTTGAACTAATCGTCCAGACAATTTTACCCTGTTCATCCTACGATGATGTTCTCTAGACTCATGCTTTGAACTAATCGTCCAGACAATTTTACCCTATTTTTCCTAGGAAGATATTCTCTGGACTAATACTTTGAACTAATCATTAAGATGATCTTGTACATTCATCCCACGATGATTTCCTCTATTCCTTAAAATATATGGATCGTCCTAGAGTTTAATTTAAATGAAGTTTAGAAATAACTATTCGTATCGGATGAACTATATTCATACGGGATGATGATCGGGTACGAAGGCATTCATAACAATGCACATTGAGTTCATACGCAATAGTTTTTACACTATTCGTAAATATGAAATTCGATCGTACGGGATGATCGATTACATACAGATTTGACACTTTATAATTTTTGGACGATTTTTCATGTCTTTCTTATAAAAGGTCCACTTAAAACTTTCTTGTAATCTTTTTGTCTACTGGTCTTCGTGCAAAATGAAAGGAGATTGAAGGAGAGAGTGTGAGAGAGTATTTCAAGGAGGATTCTTACTACTGGACCATGAAGGGTTCACTTGGTACTCAAAGGTAAAGTTCTTCATTTGTGAATTATGAATAATTCACTCTTTTCTCTTGTCCAACCGTATTTCCCGTGAAAATATCTTTTCAAGAAGATCTAGTTATCTGCCGACACTTGGAGAAGTGTGAAAGGATGAAGAGTTCTGTACCTACACATGGAGAAGTGTGAAAGGATGAAGGTTCTCTGCCTACACTTGGAGAGTGTGAACAGCGAAAGGTTCTCTACCTACATTTGGAGAGTGTGAAAAGTGGGAGGTACTCTGCCTACTCTTGGAGGGTGTAAAAGGATGATGGTTCTCTACCTATACTTAGAGAGTGTGAACAGCTAGAGGTACTCTACCTACACTTGGTGGGTGTAAAAGGATGATAGTTCTCTGCCAAACCGGGTAGTGGTAGAAGAGAGTTTTTATGAAGGCTTCTCCGCCTTGCTGTGGGGGCAAAAAGAGAGACACTAAGTGGTAAAAGTGCAATACTTGAAGTGGGAGACTTCAGGGAGTGGATGTATATCATGTTTGACCGAACCACTATAAATCTTGTGTCTTTTATTTTTTGCAATTTTATACTTTACTGGTTCTGTTGATCTGTTGTTGAAATATTATTTTCAAATTTTCACTATAAGTTTTTATCGGTTTAAAAAATAAGAGGAATTTTTGAAATTACTAATTCACCCCCCATCTTGGTTAGTCGTTTAGATATAATCTTAGGTCTAATAACCTAATTCATACTTAATAGGTTTCAACACTAGAGAGGTCTACTTCAGGCATTAGTCAAGGTTCTCTAGCTACTTCAGGAGGAAGTGAAAGGAGTTAGGTTCTATGCCAACTTTAGGAAGAAGAAAAAGGCGTGGGTTCTTTACCTTACTGGTCAGTGTTAAGCAAATTTTTACAAGTTTCTCCACCTTGTTGTGGGAGAAAATGGAGAGTCATTGAGTTTAGTGCAATACTCAGAGGAGAGGCTCCGGGGAGTGGACGTAGGTCGAGTAGACCAAATCATTATAAAATCTGATATATTCTTTCTTATTACATTTTCCATATTTAATTTCCACACTTTATTTTCTGATGAATGATTATTTGGTTTGTGGTTTTAAAATATTTATAAGATTGTGATTTTTATTTAAGAATTTTTAAAACACCAATTCACCCCCCTCTTGGTTAGCCTCAGGCTAGTTCATAAGGGCTTAATATCCCTAATGAACTTTTAAGTGATATTATAGCGGCATTCATAAAATCTAGTTTTTGAAAACTTTTAAATTTTGATCCATGGATAACTTTAGTAATTGTAATACTATAGAATGATATTCTATTACCCGACTACCATTATTTGATAGTATGCCATTTAGTTTCTGGAAAACTTACATGTACACATTTTAATAATTAATTGACTATCGCATGTGGATGCTTGTTAAAAACGTTTATTCACCACCATTACGTGAAATTAATGGTATAAAAACTAAACTTCGTTTTACTGAATGGACTCTTAATGATAGAGATTTAGCCCAACTTAATACAAAATGCTTAAACTATTTTTTTTTTGTGCTTTGAAATCTAAAAATTACTTATGTGTCTCAACTTGTACCACTGGTAAAACAATATGGGATAAATTATGTATCACTTATAAAGGTATAACTAAACTTAAGCAATCTAGGTTGAAAATCTTACTGCATGTCTATGATGCTTTTCTCATTAAATCTAGTGAATTGAGATATGAAATGTATGCTAGGTTTACTCAAATTATCACTTCACTACATGCCCTAGGAATAGAGTTAACTAACTATAAAAAAGTTACAAAATTTTGAGTTGCTTGCCTTCTTCTTTTGATGCTAAGATTACTGCAATAATTGAATCTAAGGATTTGAATATTTATTCTATTAATAACTTAGTTGGATCACTCATTGCTTATGAGCAAGGAGTGAACCAAAGACAACTTGATGCAGGTGAGAAAAAGAAGGAAAAAACTATGGCGATGAAGTCTAACAATACGTATATTGACTCATCCAAGTCTAAAAGTGATTATGCTGCCTTAATCACTAGGAAATTTAAAAGCTTTCTAAGGAATAAGCAAAAGCTCCATTAAAAGTGGAATAAAGGTAAGGGTAGCAAGAATTCTAAAGTTATACTGATATGATTTGTTTTGAATGCATGAAGCAAGTACATGTTAAAGTTAATTGTCCTACACTTAAAGCTCACCCATGTAAGGAGAAGGGCATGGAGGAATCCAAGTTCATAAAGGTTAATAAAAGTTCATAATAGCAGTCACATGTCATTACTTGATGAATTTGATGCATTAAATAAGAAGAACATTAAATTATTTTATGCACATGAAACCTTAAAGCCATTGTATATTGAGTTAGAAAAAGAGTTTAAGAAATTAGAGATAGATAATAATAAACATCGCTTAAAATTTGAAGTGGTTGATTATGAAAATGAAAATATAACATGAAAAGTAAAACTCATAGCATTAGAAAATGATAAACCATCTATGCATGCATAACATAATTTTAATAAAAGGCATCACAACCCGAGTAAAATAGTAAACCCTTTTTTTGGTGTTAGATGTTTTTTGTATGGCATTCTAGGACACATCTCCCACACTTGCACAGTTCAATGTAGTACATTTTAGGTGTGGAGACCCAAACTATATAATTCACAACATAACATACATGTATTGCATTCTTATTTTTATAAGAATGGACCCAAACTTATTTAGGTTCGTAAATCTATCATTTGATGATTTTATAAGAGTGCTCTTACAAAAAACCTCATGAGAGCATGTGTTACCTAGACAGTGCATGCTCTTGACACATGATTGGAGATACCAATCAATTCATTTTGCTATAGGCCAGGGATGGAGGAAAGGTCACCCTTGGAGACAACATTACCAAGAAAGTGGTCGGCACATATATAATTGAAAACTCTAAGAACCTTTGATTGAAAATATTTTATTTGTAGATCGCATAAAACTTAATTTGCTCAATATCAGTTAGATTTATGATAAGGGCTTTATTATAAAAATTTTGGCAAATATATATATATATCATTAGCTTGAATGACAATACTGTTTTGTAGGAAATGAGGATTAATAATGTTTACATTCTTGATTTAAATAAAATTACATGTGCTACTTTATTTTGCTTAAAATATATTGGTTATTCATCTTGGTTGTGGCACAGAAGGTTATGTCATGCTAACATGAAAACCCTTAAGAGAGTAACCCAAAAGGACCTAGTTAGAGGTGTCCCTAAGCTTAAGTTCACTAAAGACCACCTATGTGATGCCTATCAACTAAGGAAGCAAATCCAATCCTCTTTCCATTAAATTAAGGATATTAGCACCTCTAGACCTTTAAAATTCATTTACATAGATTTGTTTGGACCCATTATCATTTCCAGCTTACGGGGAAAAGTCTATGGATTTTTTATTGTCAATGACTACTCGAGGTTCACGTGAATAAAATTTTTGTCACATAAGAGTGAGTCATTTGATAAGTTTAGATCCTTCTCTGCTTGGATTTAGAAAAAGCCAGGTAGTGAGATCTTAAACATCCATAGTGACCATGGTGGAGAGTTTGAAAATGAGAGATTATATACTTTTATGAAGATAAAGGGATTAGCCATAATTTCTCAGCTCCTAGGACCCTTTAGCAAAATAGGGTAGCTGAAAGGAAGAATATGACCTTAGTTGAAGCTACTAGAGCCATGCTTATTGAGTATTCTCTTCCAAAATATTTTTGGGATGAAGCGATAAAAATAGTTTATTATGTGTTGAATAGGGTGAATGTTAGATCCAAATTGAATAAGACACCCTATGAGTTCATTAAGAGTAGGACACCAAACCTTTCCCAGCTCTATTTTTTAGACTGTAAGGATTTTAATCTTAATAATGTTAAGTCACCCTTAGGAAAATTTGGCCCAAAATCTGATGAGTGGGTGTTCTTAGAATATTCATGTGTGGGGAAATCCTTTAGGGTGTTTAACTAGAGGGCATTGGTGGTGGAGGAGATTACTCATATAGTATTTGATGAATCTGATCCTAAGAAGTCTAGAGTTTATAAAGAAGAAGAAGTTGGAGAGATTACTTAAATAGTTAAAAATTTAGAGAAAAGGGTAGAGCCTCAAAACACTGAAGGAGTAGGTGAGCCAAGGAGTAGAAAATAAAAATCTGGAGGAAATAGTAGAACATAGACACACTTTTCCTAGAGATTAGAGATATTCTTGAGTCATCCTACATAACTGATCTTAGCAAACCCTTCTGAAGGTCTTAGAACTAGGCATGGACTTAGAAAAGAAGTGAACCACTCTAACATTATCTCAATGACTGAACCCACCAAGTTTAATTAAGCCCTTTCTAATGAATTCTGGATCTTAACTATGCAAGAAGAACTTAACACATTTATGAGGAATGATGTTTGGGAGTTGGTAGAAAGACCTAAGAATTAAAGTATGGTAGGAACTAAATGAGTCTTTAAGATTAAAATGAATAATTCTAGTGTGGTGGTTTGGAATAAGGCAAGATTGGTAGCTAAGGGGTACAACCAAATAGAAGGGATAAATTTTAAGAAGACCTTTTCCCCGGTAGCTAGATAAGAAGCCATTAGAGTACTACTAGCATTTTCTTATTATAATGGATTTAAGTTTGTTCAAATGAATGTAAATAGTGCCTTTTTAAATGGGGTTATAAAAGACGATGTGTTTATAGAGCAACCCCCAAGTTTTAAGAGTTCTCAATTTCCAAATCATATTTACAAATTAAAATAGGCGTTATATAGATTAAAATATGCACCTAGAGCTTTGTATGAGAGGCTTAGCACATTCCTACTAGAGAGAGAGTTTGTTAAAGAAAGCATAGATACCACCCAATTTATGAGAAAATTTGGAGATGAGTTACTCATTATTCAGATCTATCTTAATGATATACTTTTTGGATATTCTATGAAAAAGTTATATGATGTTTTTTCAAAAATAATTACTAAGAAATTTTAGATGAGTATGATGGGAGAGTTATTCTACTTTTTAGGATTTAGCATAAGATAATTGGATGAGTGAAACCTTTCTAAATCATATAAAATACATCAAGGATATCTTAAAGAAATATGAAATGGATAAAGTCAAGCTAATAAATACTGCCATGGCTCCAATGTTTAGTTGGATAAGGACCTAGATAGAAAATATGTTGATCAAAAGAAGTACAAAAATATGATTATATCATTGCTTTACCTGACTACTAGCTGACCTAATATAGTATTTAGTATTTATCTTTATGCTAGATTTCAAGATGATCCTAAAGAATCCCATCTAACTATAGTTAAAAGAATCCTTAGATATCTCTTAGGGACCCAAAACTTAGGAATATGGTATCCTAGGTACAACACTTCTTTTGAGATTATTGAATATTCTGATTCTAATTTTGTATTGTTTAGGATGGGTAGAAAGAGCACTTCTGGGACTTGCCAATTCATAGTATAGTTTTTAATCTCCTGCTCTTGTAGAAAATAAATCTCTGTTATACTTTCCACTGCTGAAGTTGAGTACATTGCCATAGAAAGTTGTGTTGCCAAGTCATTTAGTTGAAGCAATAAATTGAAGATTTAGGATTGTTTGAATAGTTGCTATTTGAATGATTTATATTTGTGCAACTTATGTAGTTTTGATGATTCCAAACATTATTGTTCAGATTTATAGTTATCTCCTAACAATTTTAGAAGATTTGCACTTGCTCTTGTGTGTACTAACATTTCAGGAAAATCAGACTACAGACTACGAAAACTTCAAATCAAATTCAACATATGATATTTTGTTTATTTGAAGTTTGTCTTTTTTTTGAATTAATTTTGAAAGGGAGTGATTGTAATTGAGTGAATAAAATCTCACACACATAAATTAGGAGATCGTGAAATTCAATACTGATCGTACAGGACGATATTTATCGTACTGGACGATCTGTCAGTTATCTCCTATAGAGCACTTGGAACGAATTGAAACTTGCTTGGAAAAATTTTTCTAAGTCCTATTCGTCCAGGACGAATTTTATTTTCGTCCCGGACGATGGGTTCTCTGTAAAATTTTCGTCCAGACGAATTTTACCATCGTACGAGGCGACCAGTCCTCTGGAAAATTTTCGTCCAGACGAAAATAATTATCGTACCGGACGATCAGCTCTCTGGAAAATTTTCGTCCAGACGAAAGCAAATTATCGTCCGCGGCGATGGGTGCTCTGGAAAATTTTGTCCAGACGAAATAAATAATCGTCCAGGACAATCGGCTCTCTGGAAAAATTTCGTCCAGACGAACATATTTTCGTCCAAACGATAAACCGACTTAGAACAGTTTTCAGCAGTTTCCAGAACCGACCTTGTAATAACCGTTCGTACTGGACGAACCTAGTTCGTACAGGACGATCAGCTGTACGAAGTCATTTCGTACACATATACAAATTGGGTCGTTTCAGATCGTTTAAGTAAAATCGTCCAGGACGATTCAGGATTGTACGGGACGATCCACTGCGTACAGAATTGGATATTTGCAGTTTTTGGGCGGTTTTTCATGTCTTTTGTATAAATAGTCCAAATTAGACTGCCACCCAATCTTTTTGTCATTTGATCTTCGTGCCTATTGAGAGAATAGCCAAGGAGAGAGTGGAAGAGAGCTTTCAAAGGAGGATTCCTACCATTGGAGCGAGAAGGCTTCACTTGGATTGCTAAGGTAAGAATCTCTACTTGTGAAATTGGATTTCTTCACTCTTTTCTTTCTTCCTTCTAGATTCTTGTGAGAAGATCATTCAAGAAGGTCCGGTTCTCTGCCGACACTTGGAGAGTGTGAACAGACGTCGGTTCTCTGCCTACACTAGGAGAGTGTAGAAGGAAGAAGGTTCTCTGCCTACACTTGGAGAGTGTGAACAGCCGTAGGGTTCTCTGCCCACACTAGGAGAGTGTGAAAGGACGACGGTTCTCTGCCAGCACTGTGGATTGTGTAAAAGGACGACGGTTCTCTGCCGCACCGGGTAGTGGTGAAAAGAGGGTTTTGTACAGGCTTCTCCGCCTTGCTGTGGGTGCTAAAGGAGAGTCACTTTGTGGTATTAGTGCAATACTCAGAGGGTGCCTCTGAGGAGTGGATGTAGGTCTGGTTATAGACCGAACCACTATAAATCTGGTGTCTTTTACTTTATTGCTTTTACGTTTCCGCACTTTTAATTTCAGTTTTAACAACTCTGTGGTTGAAAAACATTTTTCTACTAACTTTAAAAGAAAATTTTATTTCGGTTCAACTTTATTATTAAGAGGGTTTAAAATTTTTAAAACTACCAATTCACCCCCCTCTTGGTAGCCGTGGGACATTTACTTAGGCTTAACAACCTAATTACTGGACTCAACAAGTGGTATCAGAGCATTGTTTCAAAATCATAAGTTTGAACTACTTTTTGATTAACGTAGATGGCTACATTTGGAAACCGAAACACACCTGAGGGTTACTCTATCACTAGACCTCCACTGTTTGACAATATTCCTTTTGATTTTTGGAAAACACGCATGTCTACTTTCTTACAGTCACTTGATTATCGCATGTGGATGTTAGTCCAGGAAGGTTACACAAAACCAACTAGATTAGTTGATGGAATTAGGGTAGATACACCCTATGCAGATTGGACTATAGAAGAACGTGACTTAGCACAATTAAATGTGAAATGTTTAAATAGTTTCTTTTGTGCTTTAAAATCTGAAGACTACATGCGAGTTTCCACTTGTAAAAGCGGAAAAGACATATGGGATAGACTTTGTATTACTTATGAAGGGACAAATGAGGTTAAGCAATCAAGACTCTATATCTTGTTACATGACTACGAATTATTTCGCATGAAACCTAATGAATCTATATCTGACATGTACACAAGATTCACTCAAATTGTCACCTCTTTGCATGCACTTAGTAGGGAATTAACTAATGCTGAAATGGTTAATAAGATTCTTCGTTGTTTACCTACTCCATACGATGCTAAAATTACTGCAATTACAGAGTCAAAAGATCTAAACATTTATTCTATTGACAATCTTCTTGGTTCACTCATTGCTTACGAGCAAGGAGTAAGTCAAAGAAAGATTGATGCAGGTGAACCAAGAAAGGACAAGAATATTGCACTAAATGTGGAAGAGTCAGAAAGTGAACACTCACAACCTGAGGATGAAGATGATATAGCACTAATGACTAGACAATTCAAAAGCTTTTTAAAGAGGAAGCAGAAGAGACGCCAGCAATGGAATAGAGGTAAGTATAACAGAAATGGCAAGGTTTCTAATGAAGTGATTTGTTATGAATGCAGGAAACCAGGTCATATAAAGACTGATTGTCCAAAACGCAAAGCCACTCCTAGCAAGGAGAAGGTAGAGGAGAAACCAATGGTAAAGAAGGGCAAGAAGAAGTTTCAAAAGGCTTTTTGGGCGGACTCAGCTTCAGACTCATCTGAGACTGAAAAAGAAGAAGAAGTCACCAACCTTTGATTGATGGCAGATAAAGCTGAACAATCAGATCAAGAAGAGGTATGTGATTTAACTTATAATGAATTGTTTGAAGTTTCTGAACACATGCATGATGCATATAGGAAAACGAAAAAGATGCATGCTAGTTTAGTTTTAGAATTGGAAGAGCTTAATAAGGAACACGAAATCCTTAGGAAAGATCATGCTTTAATTGATAGCAACCACATGAAACTACTTGATGAATATGATGACTTGAATAAAAATTTTGAGAATTTAAAATCATCCTATGCTGAACTTGAAAAAGAATTTGAGAAATTTAAGGATGAATCTGAGCACAAGACATATAGAGTCAATTATACAAATCGAATCTTGGAGGAAATGAATTCATTTTACAAACTTACTATAAGAGCTCTCGAGGATAATAGGAACCCCCCTAAACTTGAAGATTTTACAAATCCTAAGTATTATCCTAAATTCATGAAATCCCTTAGAAGACAATCATATGAAAGAAAACATAGGAATATTTTTCCTAATGTTAAATGTAACAATTGTGGATTTTTGGGACATATATCTCACACCTGCACTTTAAAGATGAAACCTAATTTGGTGTGGAGAACTAAGATGCATAAACCTAGACATATCACACATGCATCTGATTATAAATTTCATAAAGGTGAACCCAAACTAGTTTGGGTTCCCAGGTCTAACATTTGAGAATTTTGCAGGTATACTCTCACACAAGACCTCGTGAGAGTATATGGTACCTGGACAGCGGATGTTCTAAGCACATGACTGGAGATACTGCTCAATTCATAACGCTGGAAGCCAGGAGTGGAGGCAAGGTTACACTTGGAGATAATACCACAAAAAAAGTGGTTGGATCAGGTATGATTGGAAATTTAAAAAAACTTTTTCATAGATAATATTTTATTAGTTGAAGGCTTAAAACATAATTTGCTTAGCATAAGTCAGCTATGTGATAAGGGCTATAATGTAAAATTTTTACCTACTAGCTGCATAATTAGCCTAAATGGGAAAATTGTTTTAAATGAAAAAAGGGTGAACAATGTCTACATGCTAGATTTAAATTGTATTCAATCTCCTACTGCTTTTTGTTTGAAAACTGTTTCTGATGAATCATGGCTTTGGCATAGGAGACTTTGTCATTCTAGTATGAAAAATCTTAGAAAAATTACCCAAAAGAATTTGGTGAGAGGAATACCTAAACTAGACTTTACTAAGGACCATCTGTGTGATGCATGTCAATTAGGAAAACAAGTGATGTCCTCTTTTAAGTCCATTAAAGATCTTAGGACCAGTAAACCTTTAGAAATTCTACACATGGATCTTTTTGGACCAGTAAGCACTGTTAGTCTAGGAGGAAAGGTATATGGATTTGTTATAGTAGATTATTTTTCAAGATTCACCTGGGTTAAATTTCTTTTTCATAAGAGTGAATCATTTGAGGAATTCAAAAATTTTTCAACTTGTATACAAAGAAAACTAGGATGTGAAATAATTTCTATACAAAGTGATCATGGAGGAGAATTTGAAAATGAAAAATTTGAAGATTTCTGTAAAGAAAAGGGGATTGATCACAATTTTTCTGCACCTAGAACTCCTCAACAAAATGGAGTAGTTGAAAGAAAGAACAGAACATTAATCGAAGCCGCCCGAGCAATATTAGCAGAATACTCACTTCCTAGATATTTTTGGGCTGAGGCGGTTAACACTGCATGCTATGTTCTGAATAGGGTGAATGTGAGATCAAATTTGAATAAAACACCCTATGAGTTGCTAAAAGGAAGAACACCAAATTTGTCTCATTTGCATGTATTTGGTTGCAAGGTGTTCATACATAATAATGGAAAATCTGCCTTAGGAAAATTTGATCCAAAATCAGATGAAGGAATTTTTGTTGGATATTCAAGTGTTGGAAAATCTTATAGAGTATTCAACAAAAGAACTTTAGTCATTGAAGAAACCACACATGTTGTTTTTGATGAAAATGGAAACATGGAAGAGCCAAAAGTTGTTGAAGAAGAAATTGAAGAAAACTCCCAAAAGATTGATAGATTAAATTTGGAAGAAAATGTGGAAGAAAATTTAGAAAGAGAAGACCCTTTGCCTAGAGATTTGAGATTTTCTAAAAACCACCCAAAGGAATTAATCATAGGTGAACCAAGTGAGGGTGTTAGAACTAGGCGTGGATTAAACAAGGAAGTCAATCATTCAGCCTTTATTTCAACTGTTGAACCCACTAACATTGATCAAGCACTTTCAGATGAATTTTGGATATTGGCCATGCAAGAAGAGTTGAATCAATTTGTAAGAAATAAAGTTTGGGAACTAACTACAAGGCCAAAAGATCAAAGTGTTGTTGGAACCAAGTGGGTGTTCAAAAATAAAATGAATGACTCAGGAGTAGTCATTAGAAATAAGGCTAGATTAGTAGCTAAGGGGTATAATCAAATTGAAGGAATTGATTTTGAGGAAACTTTTGCCCCTGTAGCTAGACTTGAAGCAATTAGGGTTTTACTAGCCTTTGTCTGTTTTAAAGGTTTTAAATTGTTTCAAATGGATGTTAAAAGTGCATTTTTAAATGGAGTAATTGAAGAAGATGTTTTTGTAGAACAACCTCCAGGTTTTGAAAACTCTAAATTTCCAAATCATGTTTTCAAATTAAAAAAGGCATTATATGGATTGAAACAGGCACCTAGGGCTTGGTATGAGAGGTTAAGCACCTTCCTACTTGAAAGATCTTTTAAAAAAGGAAGTGTGGATACAACTCTTTTTTTAAGGAAAATTGGAAAGGATATACTTATTGTTCAAATTTATGTGGATGACATCATCTTTGGATCTTCAAACAAACATCTTTGTGATGATTTTTCTAAAACAATGAGTAGTGAATTCGAAATGAGTCTAATGGGAGATTTAAATTACTTTCTAGGATTTAGCATTAAGCAACTTGAGGAAGGTACTTTTCTTAGTCAAACCAAATATATTAAGGACATCCTCAAAAAATATGAAATGGATAATGCTAAACCTGTTAGTACACCAATGAGTTCTTCAGTTCAGTTGGATAAAGACCTTAAGGGAAAATCTGTTGATCAAAAAAAATTTAGAGGGATAATTCGATCTTTACTTTACTTGACTGCTAGCCGACCAGATAATATGTTTAGTGTTTGCCTATGTGCTAGATTTCAATCAGATCCAAAAGAATCACATTTGACAGCAGTGAAAAGGATTTTAAGATATCTACTAGGAACTCAAAACTTAGGAATTTGGTATCCTAAGTTTAGCTCTTCATTTGAAATTATTGGTTACTCAGATTCTGACTTTGCAGGCTGTAGAGTGGATAGAAAAAGCACTTCTGGAACATGTCAATTCATTGGAAATTCATTAGTTTCATGGTCTAGTAGAAAACAAAATTCAGTGGCACTATCTACTGCAGAAGCAGAATACATTGCATTAGGAAGTTGTGTGGCACAAGTACTTTGGTTAAAACAACAGTTGATTGACTTAGGATTAACTATAGGCACTATTCCAATTTATTGTGACAATACTAGTGCTCTTTGCATTTCCAAAAATCCTATTCAACATTCTAGAACCAAACACATTGATATAAGGCATCATTTCATAAGGGATCATGTGTCCAAAGGAGAAATTGAACTCATACATGTTTCAACTGAAAATCAACTTGCAGACATTTTTACAAAACCTTTAGCCTTTGATACCTTCAGTACTTTAAGAACAAGGCTTGGTGTTATTGACTTGAATGCTTAAATAAAATGTCTTTGCAACATTGATACTTGTTGTGTTTTGTTTTTGTAATTTTGTGAATTTTGTGTGTCTTTAATGAATTGTTTTTGGTTTTATGATTTTGTTTTATGTTTTCTGTGTTTTTGATTGTTTTTGTTGATTTTGTTAATTTAAAAAAAAAAAAATTTCAAAATTAAAATTTATTTTTGGAGGAAATCGTCCAGGACGAAATATTTTCGTACGGGACGATGTGTAAAGAAACAGTTTGCGCGAAATTAAACCGTTTTGAGAGCAGTTTTTTATTGGATCGTCTGTACGATCTGTGATCGTCCATTACGAATTTTTTCTTTTTCTCAAACGTCGGGACGATTGAATGCAGCGGTTGAGTGGATAAGACAGTTTTTAATACGAACTTCGTCTGTACGAAATTTTTTTTCGTCTGTACGAACATGTGTCGGTTCATTGTAGGGGACGGTTTTCAAGAGTCATTAAAACGAAACACTTTTCGATCGTCTGTACGAAATTTTTTCGTATGTACGATCGGTCAAGTCAAAAAGCCTGTACGAAGGGACGCATCGTAAGTTGTGTTGAATACGAAAAGCCGTTACATTTTGGACGAATTAGATCGTCTGTACGAAATTACTTCGTCCAGACGAACGATAATTTTTCGTCCAGGACGAATATTTTCGTCCAGGACGAACGTATCGTTTTTCTTTAAATATGAAGGCTTTAAAACTTGACAATCACACTTTCAAACATCTTTTTCAATCCCTTTCTACATCAAATCAACTATGGCCTCCTCTAGCAAAAGGCAAAAAGTTTTGGTGAAGAAACCTAACAGGAATGCCCCAGACAACTTTCTTTCCAAGGCAAATGAGGAATCTTTTCCTCGTTTTGCATCTGCAAAAATCACTCTGTCTCGCATTCTTATCCAAACAGAGTTGAAATTTCGGGTATTACACCTCTTCGCCTCAACCCAATTTCAGTTCATTCTTTCTCTTGTCCACTTCTACAATAAGCAAACCTACCATTACTTCCTAGCCAACATGAGTTTCAATTCTGACCACTCTATCATTAGTTCTTTTGTTTTTAAGAAAAAAATTGAGATCACCAAGCACGACCTTGGTGCATTTTTAAACTTAAGGATTGAAGGATATAGAACCCACACCCTAATGTCAGAAAACATCTTCAAATGGTTTGAAATCGATAGGGTAATTAGAGAAAATGCTATTGACAATCATGTTGCTAGAGTGGCCGGTATGACCCAAGATGCCCGAATCATCCAGCATATCCTTAGATCCTCAATTATTCCTAAAGCTGGTGATAGGATTAACATTACTCCTCTCCTTTCTTGTCTAACTTTTTTAATCATGAAAAGACATCCTATTGATGAAGCCCAACTCATCCTAGATCATATCTATGGGCTTTCAGAAATAGGACATCCTGATCAGAAGAGGAAGAAGAACATTTCTTTAGGGCACTTGATTACTTATATTTTGGAGAAGAAGTACAATATAGTGCATCCTGATGATGAATATGAAGAGCCAGTTTACTATAACGATGCATCTTTCAGATTGCTCTTCAAGGAGGAGAAAGAGAAAGCACATGCTAGTGCTTCAGAAGAAGAAGAAGAAGAAGGAGTGCAAGGTTCTGCTTCTCAATCAGATTACCAGAATCTGATTGAGAGATTTGATAGACTAGAGACTCACATTGATCAAAGGTTTGATCAATTTGATGCTCACCTTACGCAGCAGCAACATGACATTGGTAATATTAGAGATGAAGTTCATGAAATAAATACCAATGTAATATTGATGGCCTCCTACTTCAACCTCTTTGGCGGCATTCCTCCTCCTCCTCCTCCAGAACAGTAGAAGTTTTTTTTTGTTTTTTGTGTGTCTGTTGTATTTTTTTGTTTTGTTGTTGTTTTTTTTTTTCTTTTCTTTTCTTATATGTGTTATTGTGATTGTTGTTATGTTTTTGTTTAAGTTCAATTTTTTTTATGTAATCTTTTTTTTTAATCAATGAAAGTTTGTTTGTTTTAGATTTGTTTTGAAATGTGGCTAATCTTTATGAATTTCATTAATATTGTTTTTAATCAACATTGTGCTTAAATTTGATTGTAATGTGAGATTAGCTATATTAGAAAATCTAGACATTCTAAATTTATAATTTGTTTATAACTTGTTGTAATTAGAATTTTTAAATTCATGTCTATTCATTTAGACTACATAAAAGTTAATATTGTTATTGCAATTTTGATGTTTTCTTATTTTGTATTTCTATGCTCAAATGATATTTATGCACCTAGAAATATTTGAAATCTTAGATTATAGATTTTGGAAAGAATTGGTCAAATTACTCTTGAACATTGTACAAATGTACAAAAATCAAAAGGGATTCGCAAAAATTTGCAAAGTGAAAAAGAGGCACAAAATAAGCCCAACCAAAGACAAATGCACAAAAATGTGCTCCAAAACTTTGAAAAGATGTGCAAAGCACCACATGAGGTAATTCTCTTCTTTCCAAATTCGTTTAATCTCTTAATTCAAGTTGATCTAATGTTCATTTATATGCTATTGAACTTTGAAATATAGAATTTTTTTTACATCTCACTTGTAATGATTTTCAATAATCAAAATGTCTAAATTGAATCATGTCTTTGATAAATTCTTCTTACTTACAATGTTATATCATTTCATAAATTTTATGAATTTCTATGATTGACCTAATATCTTTAGTTTAAAATTGCATACCCTATGTCAAATCACAATTTAGATTAAATTTTAACAATGAATTTTATATAATTATTTACATTTCTTGTCTTTTTCTTCTTCACTTTTTGTTGCTGTCAAAAAGGGGGAGAAATTATTATGTTTGTGTTTGTATGTTTGTGGCTTGTGTTTTCTTTTTTAATTGTTCTGTTTTTTTTTGTGTTAAAATTTTTGAAAAATAAAAATATTGTTCTTTAATGCCTCCTTATTTTAATGTACTCATAAATTCAGGGGGAGTTTAGGAGATAAGAGAAATGTTTTAACTTGAAACCTTACAAATAATAATTGTTTTGCCATCATCAAAAAGGGGGAGATTGTTTGAATAGTTGCTATTTGAATGATTTATATTTGTGCAACTTATGTAGTTTTGATGATTCCAAACATTATTGTTCAGATGTATAGTTATCTCCTAACAATTTTAGAAGATTTGCACTTGCTCTTGTGTGTACTAACATTTCAGGAAAATCAGACTCCAGACTACGAAAACTTCAAATCAAATTCAACATATGATATTTTGTTTATTTGAAGTTTGTCTTTTCTTTGAATTAATTTTGAAAGGGAGTGATTGTAATTAAGTGAATAAAATCTCACACACACAAATTAGGAGATCGTGAAATTCAATACAGATCGTACAGGACGATATTTATCGTACTGGACGATCTGTCAGTTATCTCCTATAGAGCACTTGGAACGAATTGAAACTTGCTTGGAAAAAATTTTCTAAGTCCTATTCGTCCAGGACGAATTTTATTTTCATCCCGGACGATGGGTTCTCTGTAAAATTTTCGTCCAGACGAATTTTACCATCGTACGAGGCGACCAGTCCTCTGGAAAAATTTTTGTCCAGACGAAAATAATTATTGTACCGGACGATCAGCTCTCTGGAAAATTTTCGTCCAGACGAAAGCAAATTATCGTCCGCGGCGATGGGTGCTCTGGAAAATTTTCGTCCAGACGAAATAAATAATCGTCCAGGATGATCGGCTCTCTGGAAAAATTTCGTCCAGACGAACATATTTTCGTCCAAACGATAAACCGACTTAGAACAGTTTTCAGCAGTTTCCAGAACCGACCTTGTAATAACCGTTCGTACTGGACGAACCTAGTTCGTACAGGACGATCAGCTGTACGAAGTCATTTCGTACACATATACAAATTGGGTCGTTTCAGATCGTTTAAGTAAAATCGTCCAGGACGATCCAGGATCGTACGGGACGATCCACTGCGTACAGAATTGGATATTTGCAGTTTTTGGGCGGTTTTTCATGTCTTTTGTATAAATAGTCCAAATTAGACTGCCACCCAATCTTTTTGTCATTTGATCTTCGTGCCTATTGAGAGAATAGCCAAGGAGAGAGTGGAAGAGAGCTTTCAAAGGAGGATTCCTACCATTGGAGCGAGAAGGCTTCACTTGGATTGCTAAGGTAAGAATCTCTACTTGTGAAATTGGATTTCTTCACTCTTTTCTTTCTTCCTTCTAGATTCTTGTGAGAAGATCATTCAAGAAGGTCCGGTTCTCTGCCGACACATGGAGAGTGTGAACAGACGTCGGTTCTCTGCCTACACTAGGAGAGTGTAAAAGGAAGAAGGTTCTCTGCCTACACTTGGAGAGTGTGAACAGCCGTAGGGTTCTCTGCCCACACTAGGAGAGTGTGAAAGGATGACGGTTCTCTGCCAGCACTGTGGATTGTGTAAAAGGACGACGGTTCTCTGCCGCACCGGGTAGTGGTGAAAAGAGGGTTTTGTACAGGCTTCTCCACCTTGCTGTGGGTGCTAAAGGAGAGTCACTTTGTGGTATTAGTGCAATACTCAGAGGGTGCCTCTGAGGAGTGGATGTAGGTCTGGTTATAGACCGAACCACTATAAATCTGGTGTCTTTTACTTTATTGCTTTTACGTTTCCGCACTTTTAATTTCAGTTTTAACAACTCTGTGGTTGAAAAACATTTTTCTACTAACTTTAAAAGAAAATTTTATTTCGGTTCAACTTTATTATTAAGAGGGTTTAAAACTTTTAAAACTACCAATTCACCCCCCTCTTGGTAGCTGTGGGACATTTACTTAGGCTTAACAACCTAATTACTGGACTCAACAAGGATTACCTATAGGCACAATTTCAGTCCTTTATGACAACACTAGTGCCATCTACATCTCCAAGAATCCTATCCAATATTTAAGGACCAAACAAATTTATATAAGGCATCACTTTATTAGAGACCATGTTACCAAATGAGACATTTAGTTACACCATGTAGAAACTGAGAATCAACTGGCTGACATCTTTACTAAACCACTGGACTTTAACACATTTAGCATCTTAAGGACCAAATTAGGTGTGATTGACATAAATGTAAGAAATTGATTTTTATTGAATTGTAAATTTTATGTTTTTTGATATATTGTTTATTGTTGTTTTCTTTTCTTTCTTTTATTTCTGACAATTCTTTTGCCCTTAATTTTAATTATTGATTTTTATTATTTTTTGTGTTTTCAATTCTGTTATTTTAGTTTTCTTATTTTTTCTTTTTCCTTTTTCTTTTGGTCATTGCTGAAATGATATTTTATGTATTGTTTTTATTTTTGAAAATTTATAGTCAATATTTGACATCCCTAAATTAGTTAAAGGGAGAAATATCAATGATTGTTTCCCTTCCTCTAACTTTTTTTTATAGTGTAATTTTCTTTTCTAAATAAAAGTCTATCTCAAATTAACAACTGGACTTTGTGATTGAGATCTTTTCAATCTTATTACAGTAATCTATTTATATAAATAATGTTCAAAGTCATTAAATCACTTTCAAGATTTCATAATCTTGTCGTTACATTTATCATATGAATTTGATTCTACTTTGTGGTTTTATCTTTCTTATATTTGAGGGTGAGTTTTTTTTTTCTAATATCTGGAAGATATTCTCACAACTGAGAGTATTTAAAAGTTTTGAAAGAGATTTAGCTTGTAAAAATAACAAGAGGTATAAAATGAGCCCAAAAAGTAGAAAAACTAAACAAATATGCAATGATTGCCAAGAAAAATTAAAAGATACATAAAGTGTATTAAAAATCAAAAGATGTGTAAAGTGCACCAACCAATTGACAAGAGACAAAATGAGCCCACAAGAAAGTAAGCTTCATTCTCTTTCAAACCTTTAAATCTTAAAAGAATTCATGGATGAACTTTTTGAAAAAGATGGTCAACTTGTACACTACGATGCGTATCGTACATTACGATCGAAAGGATTTTGATCATCCTGTGGGTCGTCGGTATGAACTTGGATGAAAAGTTTCATACAGTACAAAAAGGTGTTCGTACAATACAAAAATGTCTTTATATCGTACCAACCACCTTTAAGTCATGCATATCCGTTTCGCTGATGTGGATTATATAGTACAAAGAGGAGATATCTTACAGTACAATGAGCAATAATATCATACCAAACTAATTAAATTCATCCCAATCTATTGCTGACGTAGATCATAAATTATGAAGAGGAGATATCGTTCGTATGATATACAATAATGTCGTACTAAATGAATTGAATAAAATGCCACCTATATCGTACAGCACGATGGGTATCATATAGTACAATTAATAAAGATGGAATTTTAGTCTAGGTTACAATTCGTGTAGTTTTTATAAATCATACAGTATTACAGTGGATCGTACAGTACGACAGTGGATCGTACAATACGATAGTGGATCATACAGTATGATAAAGAAAATATAAATTATCAAGTTTTGTGTAGTGAGTGTGTGATGATCAGGAATAGCCTTAGAAGAATTTTTTTTTTTGGATTATGCATCAATTTTGATGACACCTAGTCTTGTTCTCAAAGTGCTAAAGGTGTCGTAGGCTTGTGGTTTCAAGAAGATGTTTGCCAATTAATCTACTATAGCTATGTGATGTAATTCTATATCTCCTTTAGCAACATGATCTCTTATGAAATGGTGTTTAATATCAATGTGTTTTGTTTAAGAGTGTTGAATTAGATTTTTAGAAATACAGAATGCACTTGTGTTGTCGCACATGATTGAGATGGTTCCTATAAGTAATCCAAGATCAAGAAGTTATTGTTTCAATCAGAGTGCTTAAGCAACACAACTTCCTACTCTAATATATTCTGCCTCGGCCATGGAAAGGGCTACAAATTTTACTTCCTACAGGACCAATAAACTAAAGATTGTCCTATGAATTGGCAGATACCATAAGTGCTTTTTTTATCTACCTTACATCATGCAAAATCAGAATCTGAGTACCCTAAGATTTCAAAAGAAGTGTTGTGCCTAGGATACCAAATTTCTAAGTTCGGGGTGCCAAAAAAGTAATTAAGCTCTCCCATCATCATGCTCATTTCAAACTCATTACTCATTATTTTTGAAAATTCATCACATAAATTTTTATGTGAAGATCCAAATAGAATGTTATCCACATAAATTTGAATAATGAGAATTTTATTTTTAACCTTTTATAAAAGAAGTATAGTTTCCACACTACCCTTTACTTACTCTATCCAGTAAGAATGAGCTATGTTTTTCATATCAAGCTCTAGGTGCTTGCTTTATCCCATAAAGTGCCTTTTTTAATTTGAATACATGGTTTGGAAATTGTGAACTTTCAATCCAGGGGATTGCTCAACATAAATATCCTCCTTGATTACCCCGTTTAAAAAAGTACTCTTTAAGTCCATTGATATAGTTTGAAACTTTTGAAGCAAGCAAAAGCTAAGAGCACCCTTATGGCTTCTAGTGTAGCTACCAGGTTAAAGGTTTCTTCAAAGTCTATTCCCTCAATTTGGTTGTACCCTTTTTCTACTAATCTAGCCTTATTTCTTATTATGGTTCTTGAGTCATTCACCTTATTTTTGAAGCACATTTGTTTCCAACTACACTATGTTCTTTATGTCTCTTGACTAACTCCCAAACCTCATTCCTGGTGAATTAATTCAGTTATTCTTGCATTTCTAGGATCCATAATTCATCTTCTAAAGCTTGATTTATACTCAAGGGTTCTTTCATAGAGATGAATGCTGAATGACTAACCTCCTTCCTATGTCCATACCTAGTTCTCACACCTTCTAATGGGTCTCCTAAAATTAAATCTTTAGCATGACTAGAAGAATATCACCATTCTCTAGGAAAATCTTCTTGAAGTTCTACCCTTTCTCCTATGGTCATAGTTTTTACTCCCTGAATTGCCTTTATTTCATCTTCTTTAATTTTAGATTCAAAGGGCTTATCTCATGCATCTAATACTACATGGGTGGACTCATCTACTACTAGGGTTCTCTTATTAAAGATTTAATAGGCCTTACCTACATATGAATAACCTAAGAAGACACCCTCATCAGACTTGGAATAAAATTTTCCTAAGGAAAGTTTGTCGTTGATTAAGATAAAGCACTTACAACCAAAAACATATAAGTGTGAAAGATTTGGTGTCCAACCCTTATGGAGTTTATAAGGAGTTTTATTCAGTTTTGATTTAATGTTCACCCTATTTAAGACATAACACGCCTTGCTTACTGCTTCTGCCCAAAAATATCTAGGAAGGGTGTACTAAGCTAACATTACCCTAACAGCTTCTACCATGATTCTATTCTTCCTTTCTACTATTCCATTTTGCTGAGCAGTTCTAGGGGCTGAGAAATTTTGCTCTATTCCTATCTCTTCACAAAATGATTCAAATCTTTTAGTTCGAAACTCCCCACAATGATTACCATAGATTATTGAGATATCACATCCTAATTTTTGTTGAATCCAAGTGGAGAATTTCTAAAATTCCTCAAATAACTCATTCTTATGTGCTAGAAATCATACCCAAGTGAATCTAGTATAGTCTTCTACAATCACAAATTCATAATTTTTCCCACTTACGCTATATGTGCTAACGGGTCCAAATAAGTCCATGTGAAGGATTTCTAACGGCCTAGAGGTGATCACATATTTGATTGAATGAAAGGATGATTTTATTTGTTTTTGTTGTTAACAGGGATCACATAGATGGTCCTTAGTGAAGCCTAACTTAGGTACGCCTCTAACTAGGTTTTTCTAAGTGATGTTTCTAAGTGTTTTCATACTTGCATGGCATAGTATCCTATGCATAGCTACGAGTCATCTACTATTGTATTTAAGAAAAATGAATTTGAACTGTCAACACAATTAAGATATAATATTTAAACAATGTTCTTTTATTTTTCTTCTAAAACAAATTTGTTATTTAAACTAATCATGCATTTGTTAGAAAGAAATTTTAGGTCAAAAGCTTTATCACATAATTAACTAATGCTTAGTAAGTTATGCATCAAACCATCAATTAATAAAACATTCTCAATTAAAAAATTCTTAGCATTTCGAACAATACCTCAGCCCAACACTTTCCTGGTGGTGTTGTCTCCCAATGTTACTTTGCCTCTATTTTTGGTCTCTAGTATAATGAAATTCTTCATATCTCCTATCGTATGTCATGAGCATCGACAGTCCATGTTCCACATACTCTCACTAGGTCTTTTGTGAGAGCATCCCTACAATTTCATTCCAAGGGTTAGATTTGGGAACCCAAGTGAGTTTGGGTTCCTCCTTATACTTGCATGAATGAGATGTATGCATGCTATGATATGATTGATGCAGTTTAGGTCTCTATACTAGGTGTTTCTTATAGAGAATTGTGCATGTACGGGCTATGTGACCTAGCATGCCATAAGAGAAGCACCTAATACCGAGAAATGGGTTCACTAATCTATGTGACTGGTGATGCCTCTTCCTAAAGTTGCGTGAAGCAAGCAGTGTTGGGGGTTTGCTAGATTGGACAAATATGGGTAATGTCTTTTCTTTTTCTAGTTCTATGATTTTTCTTTAATTGTGTTATTTTGATATGTCAAACCGTCAACTTCCCATTTTAACAGATATTCATTGTGATCTAACTCCAAAGCAAGTTTTTCTAGTTTGTCAAACTCCATTTCTAATTCAATATGCATTATTTTTAAGGATTCATGAGCTTCTGTTAATTCAATTTGCTTTTTATTTAAAGCATCATACTCATTAAGCAAAGACATGTGATCTCTATCTAAATCAGAATTTTCTTTAACTAAGTTAGCATGCTCAGTTGGTAAAGTACTAAAATCAATATTAAGACTAGCATGCATATTTTTTCAATTTTCTATATGAGTCATGGATTTTCTTTGAAATAAGTAGTAGATCTTTATATGAAATTTGACATACCTCATCTTGATCCGATTGATCAAGATTATCATTAGCTATTAGACACAAATTTGTTACCTACTCCTCTACTTCTTCTTCTAACGATTCTGAGGTAGAGTTGGCCCAAAATACCTTTTGTGTCTTTATCTTCCCCTTCTTATATTTAGCTTTCTCCTCGACTTTTTTCTTAGCTTGTTGAATCTATAAGTTGGGGCAATTAGTTCAGAGGTGACCTGCTTTACTGTGAAAGTTTGTTAATGATGTTAGGCCCTATAGAACTTGCCCAAAGCTAATTTAAAAGAGAAGTGAATCGGTAGCAATGAAATCTAGATTCACCACAATAAAAAACAAAGTACGGAAATTAAAATGCGGAAGCAATAATAAGAAAAGAACACACCAGATTTATAGTGGTTCGGTCAAACCTTGACCTACGTCCACTCCTTGGAGGCACCCCCCAAGTATTGCACTAACACAAGTGTCTCTCCTTTAGCCCCCACAGCTAGGCGGAGAAGCCCTTACAAAATCACTTCCACCTTCCCCGGTGCGGCGGAGTTGCCGGGTCCTTTGACACCAAAGAGACTTCTTCTTTGGTGAACTTACCTCGAGACAAGCCTTGAATCCGATTGTACTAAGGTGCGAGTTCGCCGGAGCAACCTTGTGGAACCCCCTCCACACTCCCTTGAGTCCCCCCTCACAGGATCTTCTCCCTCTCTCAAACTCCACCCTTTCCTCTCTCCCTTTCAAGCTCTCTCTTCAAGCTTCCCCCACAAGAACAAAGCTACAATGGCTGCCAAAGACACTTACAAAGTGTCATGCCAAAGCTTAAATATAAGCTCTCAAAATGAGCTCATTAATGCAAGTTGCCGACATTATCGTCCAGGACGATAGGCATATCGTCCTGGCCGATCAGTACAAATTAAGCTCATTAGCCCGGGACGATTTGAGACGATCAGAGGAAAATTGGTTACATCGTCCAGGCCAATCTAACGATCTTCCCGGCCGATTGGTTTAAAACTGATTTCAATCGTCCTGATCATAGCCCTGAATACAAGCTATCCGATGTAGATCGTCCAGGCCATCGTCTTGGCCGATCATTCGATCGTCCCAGACGATGTGATCGTATCAATCAACCATTAATGCTTTCCAAAGATACCAGATCAATTTAGGCATGATTGAGTTAGATCGTCATGGACGATAATAATATCGTCCTGGACGATTTCCTAAAATAAAGAATTCCTAAACTGATTATGGCAGCTGATTCTTTCTGAATTGAGATTATCGTCCAGGCCAATCTGTTGACGGCTGCCTTAATGAGGATGCCCTAATCAGGGTTTCTCATTTTGGACAGATCGTCCAGGCCGATATTAATATCGTCCCGGACGATGTTACCAAAAACAAAAATCATATAGGGAGCAAGAGAATTTCTACCAAGTTATAGCCACACCAAATACAACAGACTCAAGAAAGGAAAAAGATTACAAACTGACATAGACCTAGTCTACCCAATCTTGAGCTGGTTCCAAATTGCAGTCTGATCGTGTGGACCTGAAACATTAGCACAAAAGGCAATTGCAGAGAAATAAGGAATGTTTGCTATCATCAAAATCATAAACCATTGATCCGCAACAATCTCCCCCTTTTTGATGATGGCAAATAATTCAATTTGAATTTTCAAAAGAAAGTAATTTTCTTGTAATCTCCCCCTCACTAGAATAACATTTTTAAAAATAGGGGAGATAAAAATATTTTTGTTGTTTTAAAATTTTTGAAAAGAAAAAAGATACAATATTCTCCCCCTTTGACATTATCAAAAAGAGAGGAGGCACAAACAAAAAACAAAACGAAACAAAAAAACATTCCCTGATTAAGTGAAAAAACAAATATTCTTAAAATGAGAAAGTTACCTCTGGGTTTTAATCAAAAAACTTAGTAGAATTAGATTGACAACACATAGACCAGTAAAGGTTAGAACATCAAGAATTGATAATCCAAACTCAAGTTCTTTAAAAAGGCTCAAAAACTTTTTAATTCAATATCTAAATCAAGGAATAAATTAGAGAAAGAAACAGAAATTTTTCAAAACTCCTTTTATAAAATATATCTAATAGAAGATTAATGCACGATTTGTTGAATCATGAATCAAGATTTTCAAACTCAAGCATCAAAAAATCAAGTGTTTTCTTAAGCTTTAAGAAGTATAAGAATGGTAAGCATTAGAATTTAGTGGGCTCATTTTATGCCTCTTGACAATTGGTTGGCGCACTGCGCATCTTTTGATACACTTTGTGTATTCTATATTTTTCAATTTTGGCGCTTTGCGCATCTTTAATTTTTTGCATCATTGACCAATTTTTTGATTATACTACCATTCTGAAATCTTAAATACCAAAAGTAAACCCATATTATTGATAAAGCAAATTTCTTGATTAAAAAAATTTTGAATTAGATTCAACAACTTGCAAAAGATTCCTATGCGATAAATAAAATATAGGGAGATAAAAAATTTAGTTTCAAAAACCAATTTAAAAGATGAAAAAGATTTTAAATCAAAAGTAGAAAATCTCTTTTAGGAAACAGAGATTGAAAGTCAAAAACATGAGTTTTCTTCCTTTGATTATTTTTAGAGAAGTCAATCACAACTTACTAAAGATTTCAAGAAAATTTAGAAAGTAAAATTTTCATTTCTAAAAAAGTGGATGTGTGTGTTGATCAGAAAAAAATTATGAAACAAAACAAGTAAAATTAAAAAATCTAATAAATAATAAAAATAATAAAATAAAAATAAAATAAAATAAAAAAAATAACAAAGAAAAACTCAAATAAGGCTTTTATTCATTATCTCTTTCTTAGTCTGATGCTTCAGAAACCAGATCCGCCCATGAGATTTTTTGCTTTTCATTATTTCCCCAGTTTAAATTTAACTTCGCCTTACCCTTTTCTTTTGCAGGGAGAATTCTTAAATTAGGGCCCTCATTTTTCATATGTGCAGGTTTCCTACATCGAAAGCAAACAATGTTAGAGGAAATATGGACATCCTTACCACTTTTACCTTTCTTCCACTTTTGCTTATGCATTGGTGAGCTTTGTGATTTTCTTGACAATTCATTGCTATCGTCACAAACTAAGCTTCCTCTTTCCGTATCTTCAGCTTTTAGAATGATCGTTTCACCTGCATCCAAAATTCTTTGACCCAACCCTTCCTCGTAGGCAATGAGTGAGCCAATCAAATTATCAATAGAATAATCATTCAAATCTTTTGATTCACAAATAGCAAAACATTTAGCATCAAATTTTTCAAGTAAACAACGAAGAATTTTGTTAACTTTTTCAAAATTTGAAAAATCTTTTTCTAAGGCATGCAATGATGTAGTAATTTGAATAAACCTTGTATACATGTCTAAAATTGTTTCATAAGGTTTCATAGAAAATATTTCAAAATCATGCATTAAAATATTCAACTTTGATTGCTTGATTTCATTAGTGCCTTCGTATATGGTGTGCAATTTATCCCAAACTTCCTTACCAGTAGTGCACGTGGAAATTAACAAAAAATCATCAGAATTTAAAGCACAGAAAAAACAATTTAAAGACTTTGCATTTAATTGAGCATCCATTCGTTCATCCCTATTCCATTGATTAAAAGGAATATCAGTTTTAATTCCATTAACAATACGTGATGGTGATGAATAACTAGTTAAAATCATATGCCACATACGAAAATCAATCGATTGCAAAAAAGTAGACATGCGAATTTTTTAAAAATCAAATGTAATATTTTCAAACAATGGTGGTTTAGTGATTGAATATCCTTCCGTAAAAATACGATTAGAAATATTAGCCATGGATCGAAATTCAAAAGTTTTTAAAAACTTATTTTATGAAAACCGCTCTGATACCACTTCAAAGTTCGTTAAGGATGTTAGGCCCTATAGAACTGGCCCAAAGCTAATTTAAAAGAGAAGTGAATCGGTAGCAATGAAATCTAGATTCACCACAATGAAAATAAAGTACAGAAATTAAAATGCGGAAGAAATAATAAGAAAAGAACACACCAGATTTATAGTGGTTCGGTCAAACCTTGACCTACGTCCACTCCTTGGAGGCACCCCCCAAGTATTGCACTAACACAAGTGTCTCTCCTTTAGCCCCCACAGCTAGGCGGAGAAGCCCTTACAAAATCACTTCCACCTTCCCCGGTGCGGCGGAGTCGCCGGGTCTTTTGACACCACAGAGACTTCTTCTTTGGTGAACTTACCTCCAGACAAGCCTTGAATCCGATGGTACTAAGGTGCGAGTTCGTCGGAGCAACCGTGTGGAACCCCCTCGACACTCCCTTGAGTCCCCCCTTACAGGATCTTCTCCCTCTCTCAAACTCCACCCTTTCCTCTCTCCCATTCAAGCTCTCTCTTCAAGCTTCCCCCACAAGAACGAAGCTATAATGGCTGCCAAAGACACTTACAAAGTGTCATGCCAAAGCTTAAATAAAAGCTCTCAAAACAAGCTCATTAATGAAAGTTGCCGACATTATCATCCAGGACGATAGGCATATCGTCCTGGCCGATCAGTACAAATTAAGCTCATTAGCCCGGGACGATTTGAGACGATAAGAGGAAAATTGGTTACATCGTCCAGGCCGATCTCACGATCTTCCCGACCGATTAGTTTAAAACTGATTTCAATCGTCCTGATCATAGCCCTGAATACAAGCTATCCGATGTAGATCATTCAGGCCATCGTCCTGGCTGATCATTCGATTGTCTCGGACGATGTGATCGTATCAATCAACCATTAATGCTTTTCAAAGATACCAGATCAATTTAGACATGATTGAGTTAGATCATCCTGGACGATAATAATATCGTCCTGGCCGATTTCCTAAAATAAAGAATTTTTAAACTGATTATGGCGGCTGATTCTTTCTGAATTGAGATTATCATCCTGACCGATACAAATATCATCCAGGCCGATCTGTTGACGACTCTCTTAATGAGGATGCCCTAATCCAGGTTTCTGATTTTGGACAGATCATCCAGGCTGATATTAATATCGTCCCGGACGATGTTACCAAAAACAAAAATCATATAGGGAGCAAGAGAATTTCTACCAAGTTATAGCCACACCAAATACAACAGACTCAAGAAAGGAAAAAGATTACAAACAGACACAGACCTAGTCTACCCAATCTTGAGCTGGTTCCAAATTATAGTCTGATCGTGTAGACCTGAAACATTAGCACAAAAGGCAATTGCAGAGAAATAAGGAATGTTTGTTATCATCAAAATCATAAACCATTGATCCGCAACATCCTGCACTCAAAATGAATTGTATCAGATGAAACTTTAGTAGTTCTCGAGCTTTTACCTTTATTCTAGTTATTCTGATGACATCTTTATTTTCTTTCAAAAAGTTCTTGAACTGTCGGGTCATCAAGGCTATGTCATCTTCTTCAACCACTGAAGAACTTTCACTTTCTAAGTTGTTTACTTTCAATGCCACTGTCCGCTCCTTCTTTTCACCTACATCACTTTGCCTTTGACTCACTCCTTGCTCGTATGCAATGAGTGACCCAAGCAAATTATTAATAGAATAAACATTTAGATCTTTAGAATCTGAGATGACAGTAATTTTAGCATCATAGAAAGCAAGTAATCATCTAAGTATCTTATTAACTTTTTTAGAATTTGAAATTTCTCTACCTAATGCATGGAAGGATGTCATGATTTGGGTTAACCTAGTGTACATGTCAGATGTTATTTTGCTAGATTTCATACAAAAAAGTCTAGATTATTTAACTTCACTAGTTCCTTCATACGTGATGAACAATCTATCCCAAATCTTCTTTTCAGTAGCACAGGTTGAAACCCCCCGTGTAGTCCTTAGATTTTAAAGCATAAAAGAAACAGTTTAAGCACTTCGTATTTAGCTACGCCAAATCCCTATCCTAATTGCTCCATTCATTAAGGGTACTTAAGTTTTTACTCCATCCATAAGTTCAAATGGTGGAACATAACCATCATTAACCAACATCCACATACGATAGTCTATAGATTGTAAAAAAGTAGACATTCTAATTTTTCATAAATCAAACGGGATATTGTCAAAAAGAGGTGGACGGGTTATTGAATAACCCTCCACGGTATTATGATTACCCAAATGAGACATGATCGACTTTCAAGGTTTTCTAAAATGTTATTTTTGAAACCCCGCTCTGATACCAATTGAAATTACGAGATGTGCCAAGAGGGGGGATAAATTGGAAAAATTGTTGCAATAAAAAATCATAAATAAGAGATCTAATTTTTTTTTAATTTAAATAGGAAAATTTAATTAATATGGAAGCGAGTTCTTGAAACATAATTTGCAACAACGAATTTCACAATGATTTTCACCAGGCAATTATAGTGAAAAAAATAAAAAGCAGTAAAGCAATGATCACACTAGAGATTTTATAGTGGTTCGTTCACTTGACCTACGTCCACTCCCAACAGTCCTCCACTCCAGTAATTTCACTATTAAATAATAGTTCTCCTTTGAAAGTTCATTAGGGATGTTAGGCCCTATGAACTAATCCCGAGGCTAAACAAGAGGAGGGGTGAATTGGGATTTTTTAAAATTTCTTAAAAACCAAGAACAAATATCACAAACCAAAGTCACCACGGAAAAACAAGTGTGAAAAATAAAAGTATGGAAGAAGTAAAAAAGAACACAAGGATTTATAGAGATTCGGTCAACTTGACCTACGTCCACTCCCAGGAGGTGCCCTCCGAGTATTGCACTACCAACATGACTCTCCTTTAGCCCCCACAGCTAGGCGGAGAAGCCCTTAAAAAACACCTCCATTTTTCCACCCCCGGCAAGACAGAGAACCCAACTCTTTTTTCTTCCTCCTTAAGCAGGCTGAGAACCTTGATTGATCACTGAAGCTTACCTCTCCCAACCCTTCCAAGGATAAGAGACTCTTGGGAAGAAGAAGTGGAATAATGCTTGGAGCAACCCTTGTGAACTCCCTAATAAGCTCCCCCTCACAAGATCCTCTCTCTCTCTCTCTCTCTCCCTCTCTCTCTCTCTCCTTTAGATTTTCTCAGGTCAAGATAGCAACCAAAAGATCTTCAAAAACATTGAACAAGAACTCTTAAATAAAAGAGCTTCAAAGGCGCTCAATAATTGCAAGTTGCCGACTTTATCGTCCAGGATGATAATAATATCGTCCTGTACGATCAGTTCAAAACACAAACGATCAGCCAGAACATCGCCCTGAAGATGATCTAGATGATTGAAAATTGGCTTGATCATCTAGCCCGATCTCATGATCATCCCAAATAATTAGTTCAAATTAGAGGAAAATCATCCAGAGCATCGCTTGAATTCGAGCCGTCCGATCCGGATCGGCCAGCAGCAACTAAGGGTTTTTGAATATATCGTCCTAGCTGATCCCATGATAGTCCAGGATGATGTGATTGTATCAATCATCCTTAATTGCTTCCTTAATTTCTGGATCAATTTAGGCATAATTGTGCCATATCATCCAGGTCGATCTCACGATCGTCCTGGCCGATTTCCAAAAATACAGAATACCTAAATTGATCATGGTAGCTATTTCTTTATGTATTGAGCATATCATCATGGACGATACAAGTATTGTCGAGGACGATAAGTTAATTACGGTTACCTTAACTAAGAAATCCTAATTAGAACTTCTATTTTGAACTTAATCGTCCAAGATGGTAATTAGATCGTCCGGGCGGGATGATGTGAGTAAAAATAAAAATTCTAAATCTCTCAAGTGTGTGTGTGTAGGGTTACTAAACATCACTCACCTCAAACATTTATAATTGATTGAAGAAAGGGAAAAAGGAAAATTACAGACTGACTCATTCCTAATCTACCCAGTCTTGAACTAATTCTAATTTCTGTCCGATCTTTTAGTCCTGAAAGGTCAGTAGAAAAAAGACAGTTCTATTATTTGCTATCATCAAAACCGTAATTAATGAAACCAAATCTGCAAAAATCTCCCCCTTTTTGATGATTGCAAACACTCAGATGATTATTTCAAAAACAGCAGTGTAAAATAAATATTTAGAATAAAAGTTCAAACATACAACCCTACTAACATGCAACCCTACTACTCCCCCTTCTGACATCTCAAAAAGGAGGAAAGCAAGAAACAAGGTAATTTTTTTTAACTAAGGCATGAACAAGATGAAAAAATCCAAGTGATTGATTTTAAAAATATGTGAGCTAATGAATCAACATCAAAAAAAAAAATCCACAAAACAGTATAATATCCGATCATGGTTACCCTTAGCTCAGACTTTCTTTTAGGGTAGAATTATCTTTGGAAATCAATGACCTAACTCAAAAAATAAACTGGGTATGAGAAAAAAAGGATCCAATTATCACTTGGTTTCAGAAAAAAATATCTTATAGAATAATGTACCAAAGTAAATTTGTCACAATCGTAAAATAATCGAAATCAAGCCTTTGATACATGAAATCTTCTAAGTTTTAAAAGATTTGAAAGGATAGGAGAGCTTACTTTTTGGTGGGCTCATTTTATTTCTCTTGTCAATTGAATGGCGCTTTGTGCATCTTTTGATTTTTGATATACTTTGTGTATTTTTTAATTTGGCGTCATTTTGCATCTTTTGTTGGCATCATTGGCCAATTTTTTTTTTTGCAAGCTCCATTCTCTTTCAAAAGATTTTAAAAACAACCATAGTTGTGAGTATATCTTCTAGATATTAGAGAATAGGATCTCTCTCTCTCTAACATAGGGAAGAATAATCCATAAAACATAATCAATAACCAATGACAAGGGTAACGAGGAATCTTGTTGCGATAAAAAGATTTTGATCATTATAAATACAAGATATATTTGTTGTAGCAAGGTTAGAAAGGATCTTAATTTCATACTCCATTTATTAATTTGAAATAGATTTTTGATTAGAAAAGAAAACCATGCCACCAAAATAGTTTAGAGAAAGGGACACAATCAATGGTATATTTTTACCATTTAATAGATTAAGAGATATAAAATATTGACTACAAATTTTTAAAAGCAAGGACAAGGCATACGATATCATTTCAACAATGATTATAAATTTTTTTCAATGAAAGTAAAATAATCCAAACAAAAACTAACAGTAAAGCAAAAAGAAGAAAATAAAATAAAGAGCAAAAAGGAAAAGCAAATAAAAGAAATGAAAAAACTACAAAAGCAAAAGAAAGAAAGTAAAAGATTAAGTTCATGCATTTATGTGAATCACACCCAATTTGGTCCTTAAAGAGCTGAAGGTATTGAAGCCCAAAGGTTTTGTAAAGATGTCAGCCAGTTGATTTTCAGTTGTCACATGTTATAACGCAATGTCTCCCTTAGTCCTTAGTCACAAAGTTGACTAATGCTGAGCAGGTTGTGCTTTAATCCATCTACAAGCAAAACATTTTCAATCATAAGGTTCTTAGAATTACAAATTATACCTAATCATACCACCTTTCTGGTGGTGTTATCTCCAAGAGTAACATTGTCTCCAGTCCTAGATTCTAGCAAAATAAATTGATTGGAATCACCAGTCATATGTCGAGAGCATATGTTGTCTAGGTACCATATACTCTCACGATGCCTTTTATGAGAGCCCACCTACAAAATTATCAAATGTCAGATATAGAAACCCAAACAGGTTTGAGTCCCTTCTTATGAAAAGTAGAATGCAATGCATGTGTGGTATGCTGTAAATCATGCACCTTTGGTCTCCACACCCAATGTGTATTATGGCGAACAGTGCAAGTGTGTAAGATGTGTCCTAGAATGCCACATGAAAAGCATCTAACACCTGGAAAAGGATTCTTTAAATGGCTTGAGTTATAATACCTCTTCCTAATTTTTGGCTTTTTATCAAGTGTTGGTGTCATCCTAGTTTTCTTAAATGTATCCAATTCATTTTGAATCCTCAAGTTAGTACTTTTTAAGGCATGATTATCAATCCGCAATTTTTTCTCCATCTCTTTAGAATTCTTAAAATTAGATTCAAGTGAGGTGTGTGTGGCTTTTAGTGACTCATGCTCTTCAATTAATTCATAAAACTTTTTTTTAACTCATCAAATTCATCAAGTAGAGTCATGTGATTTGAATCAATCATAGAATGATCTTTGAGAATAACTTCATGCTCTTTTTGTAAATTCAAAAATTCCAATTTCAAGCTAGCATGTGTTTTCATAAGTTTCATATATGATGCTTGAATTTTCTCAGAAACTTCAAGAAATTGATCATAGGAAAGTTCACATACCTCTTCTTGATCAAGCTTATCATTTTCCATTAAGCACAAGTTTGTTGTCTCATCTTCTGATTCCGTCTCCGATGAATCTAATGCAGAATCCGCTCAAAATGCCTTTTGAAGTCTCGTTTTGTCTTTTCTAAACTTGGATTTCTCCTCACTCTTTTTCTTGCTTGTGTGTGTCTTAAGTGTAGGGCAATCAGCTTTCATGTGTTTGGGCTTCCTGTATTCATAACAAACCACATCAGTCGATCCTTTAGGATATTTATTATCCTTACCTTTTCTCTAAATTTGATGATGCTTGTGTTTCTTCCTTATAAAGTTTATGAATTGCCTTGTGATTAAGGGAAAGTCATCGCTTTCAAACCCGGAAGAGTTAGAGTCTGATTTGTGCACCTTCAGTGCCACTGTTTTCTCTTTCTTTTTTTGACCTGCATCAAGATTTCTTTGATTCACCCCTTGCTCGTAAACAATGAGTGAGCTAAATAAGTTATCAATCGAATAGGTGTTTAAATCCTTAGATTCAGTTATAGATGTGATTTTAGCATCAAAAGAGGAAGGCAAGCATCTTAAGATTTTGTTCACTTTTTCATAGTTTGAAAGTTCTCTTCCTAAGGCATACAAAGAAGTTACAGTTTGAGTAAACCGTGTATACATATCAGAAATTATTTTAGAAGATTTCTTGCAAAAAAGTTTATAGTCATGCAAGAGAATATTTAAACGAGATTATTTCACTTCATTGGTTCCTTCATAAGTAATGCAAAACCTATCACAAATCTCTTTTCTAGTAAAGCAAGTAGAAACACACATGTAATCCTCAGACTTTAAAGCATAGAAAAAATAGTTTAAACACTTTGCATTCAATTGAGCTAAATCTCTTTCATTAGAAGTCCATTTAGAAAAAGCAAATTCAGTTTTAATTTCATTAATTATATGAGAAGGTGGAGAATATCCTTCTTTGATAAGCATCCACATGCGATAATCTGTTGATTGCAGAAAAGTAGACATGCGGGTTTTCCAAAAATCAAAAGGAAGATTATCAAACAAAGGAGGTCGTGTAATAGAATATCCTTCAATTATATTACGATTCCAAAAGTTAGTCATGGATCAAAATTCAAAAAGTTTTCAAACTCAATTTTTATAAATCCCGCTCTGATACCACTTGAAAGTTCGTTAGGGATGTTAGCCCCTATGAACTAGTCTCGAGGCTAACCAAGAGGGGGGTGAATTGGTATTTTTAAAAATTCTTAAAAACCAAGAACAAATATCACAAACCAAAGTCACAACGGAAAAATATGTGCGGAAAATAAAAGTGCGGAAGTAGTAAAAAGAATACAAGAGTTTATAGTGGTTAGGTCAACTTGACCTACATCCACTCCCCGGAGGTGCCCTTCGAGTATTGCACTATCAACGTGACTCTCCTTTAGCCCCCACAGCTAGGCGGAGATGCCCTAACAGAACACCTCCTTTTTGCCACCCCCAGTAAGGCAGAGAAGCCAACTCCTTTTGCTTCCTCCTGAAGCAGGTAGAGAACCTTGATCGATCGCTGAAGCTTACCTCTCCCAACCCTTCCAAGGAGAAGAGACTCTAGGGAAGAAGAAGTAGAATATTGCTTGGAGCAACCCTTGTGAACTCCCTCATAAGCTCCCCCTCACTAGATGCTCTCTCTCTCTCTCCCTCTCTCTCTCCTTTAAGTTTTCTTAGGTCAAGACAGTAGCCAAAAGATCTTAAAAAATGTTCAACAAGAGCTCTTAAATAGAAGAGATTCAAAGGAGCTCAATAATTGCAAGTTGCCGACTTTATCTTCCAGGATGATAATAATATCGTCCTGTACGATCAGTTCAAAATACAGACCATCGGCCAGAACATCGCCCTGAAGATGATCTAAATGATTTAAAATTGGCTTGATCGTCCAGGCCGATCTCACAATCATCCCAGACGATTAGTTCAAATCAGAGGAAAATTCTCTAGAGTATCGCCATGAATTCGAGCAGTCTGATCCTGATCTACTAGAAGCAACTAAGGGTTTTTGAATATATCATCCTGGCCGATCACCTGGCCAATCCTGCGATCGTCCAGGATGATGTGATCGTATCAATCATCCTTAATTACTTCCTTAATTGTAGATCAATTTAGGCATAATTGTGTCGTATCGTCTAGGCCGATCTCACGATCGTCCTGGCTGATTTCTAAAAATATAGAATACCTAATTTGATCATTGCAGCTATTTCTTTTTGTATTGAGCATATCATCCTGGCATACACAAGTATCGTGCAGGACGATAAGTTAATTACGGCTGCCTTAACTAAGAAATCCAGATTAGAACTTCTATTTTGAACTCGATCGTCCAGGATGATAATAAAATCACCCAGGACGATGTGAGAAAAAATAGAAATTCTAAATCTCTCAAGTGTGTGTGTAGGGTTACTTAACAACAGTCACTTCAAACATTTACAATTGACTCAAGAAAGTGAAAAAGGAAAATTACAGGCTGAATCATTCCTAATCTACCCAATCTTGAGTTGATTCCAATTTTCGTCCGATCTTTGAGTCCTAAAAAGTCAGTAGAGAAAAGGCAGTTGTATTATTTGCTATCATCAAAACCACAATTCATGAAACCAAATCTGCAACGTCCTTTTCCCCCTCGGCAAGGCGGAGAAGCCCTTATAAACATCACTTTCACCAACCCGACGTGGCAGAGTGTAAGCGCTTTCTCACCCTCCTGAAGACAGCATCATACCTTCTCATTTTTCTCCCTTCTAGAGAAGGCAGAGTACCTTAGAGGACACTAATGTAGAAGAGTCTCCCCCTTAGAGAGCCTCCCATAAGATCTTTTAGAGACACAGTAGGAGCAAAGTGCAACAAGCTTGGACTAACCATGTGATCTCCCTCACACTATTCCCTCATAAAGCCCACTTTCTCCTTCTTCTACCAACCCTAAAATCATCTCAAGAGATCTCTCCCATGGAATCCCTCTCTAATCTCGTTCCTCTCTCACAGTTACATACCAAAAAATAGAAGTTTTGATACTTAAAATGGCCTCCAAAAAAACCAAAAACTTCAAATTAGTTGTTACTATCGTATAGTATGATCCAATATCGTACAGTACGATTAGTAAAAAATGACCGTCGTCCTAGTACGAAGGTTTACGAATAGGCCAAATATTCTAAATACAATCATACAGTACGATATAAATTCATATATTATGATATATAAAATTCTTCTCCTCGCACAGGACGATTATCGTGACGAATAAAAATTATCTTTTTACATTGTAGGGTATGACCTACTTCATACAGTATGATTGGACAAAATCAAGGGATCGACTAGTACAAAGTTTAAGGTGATTAAAAATAGCCTCAGTTGATCATATAGTATGAACGCATGATATAATACGATAACCAATCAGAAATTAATCCTTAATTTATCCACTAATCTCGGGGTCAATTTAATTAAGTATTCAAAATATATCATACAGTATGAATAGGTTCGTACAATAGGAAGCGTTATTAAACTTACTTAAATTAATCTGGCAGCTAGTGTTTTTGATTAGTAACACCTCTTACAATATGATATTAATCATACAATATGACTTATGCATAGATGGCCATTTCAGCCAGACCAGATCGTATAGTACCATATAAACTCGTACAGTACGATCAACAGAGAAAAAAATCTACATTTTTAAAACCCTCTACCCCTATATGTGCGCATGGTTGCTCAGTTTTAAATGCAATATGTGGCTAGACTCAAGAAATAAAAATAAAAATAAATAAAAAATTATAATGTTATAAACTCACACTCCTACTCTACCCAATTTTGATTCTTCTTATTGTCCTGAGTAACTTGTAATCTCCCTGAAATACTTGTACTCATAAAAAAGAGTAGAAATCAAAAGTATTTAATGAATAGTAATTTATACGACATTATTTATCATCATTAAAATCTCAGACTTGAGGTCAGAGATTGCAACAATCTCCCCCTTTTTGATGATTTCAAATAATATTAGTTATAAGTAAACTTACATGACATTTTTTTTAATTAATTAAAACATCAAATAATAGACAGGAAAAGAAAAATGCATTTCATTGAACTTAAACATAGTAAACATAAGCAAAAAAATATAAGCAAGATAATACTTACTACAATAGACATCTCCCCCTTTTGACATCACCATAAAGAGGAGTGAAAAGTAATACTAAGAAAGGCAGTACAAAATAGATACACTTCAGAAAGGATGATCCTAATCACTTGGAGGTGGATGTGGTGGGTGCTGGAAGTAGTGATGGAGGGATATGAATTATTGATCAATGAGAAAAAATATTTTCCAAACCACCACATGTCATCCTTGTATTGTTGATGTTGTTTTTGTATGTGAGTGTAAAGACAACTATGGTGTTGGTCAAATTGTTCGACCAAATCATGGTGAGGGTAGGCTGTTGCAAGTGCTCAAGGTGGTGCATGTTATCTTGGTCAAATAGGAGCTTTTGCTAGGGTAGCTTCTCCTTCTTCTTCATCAAAGTCATGTTCATCAGGTGCTTGCCCCCGATGAAATAGAATACGAAAAGAGACATCCGTATAAAAGATTGGTAGATTATTAGGCTCACCAAGATAGATTAATTGGTAATTATTTTGAAGGATGTAACATATAAGGTGGCCAAGGGCTAGATTCTATTTTCTACGGGTGGTAGGGAAGCAAATGAAGGTCATATTTTGGATATAATCAATAATTAAATCCGTCTCATCAAATCTTGTGTTCAACATTATAAGGTAGGTAATGACTAATAAGATTGGGGTCATGCGGATTCGGTCGCCAGCTTTAGGTATAATTGAAGTACGAAGGACGTGCTGAATAATTTGGGCATTTCAGGTTAAGGATTGAATAAGAGGCTCATGTTGATAGAAAGCTACATTTTAAGGACTAGATTTGCAGCACTCCAGTCAAATTCATTTGAGAGGAAGTAATGAGCTCTAGAGCCTTTAGTAGATAGCACAATTTATTGGGCGAGGTCAGCCTTAGTGATTTTTATGTGTTGGCGGCAGACAAAAGAGTGGAAGGTCATATTATCAATAGTGAAGGTTAGGTTGGCTAGGAATTCAAATAAGAGTTCTGAATTATAAATGAAGGCCATGGTTAGGAGAAATTAGAGAGTGGTTGATGCGAAGAGGTTCATTACCTCAAAAGTGAGTGCATCTTGATTGAACATTCAGGACGGGGTAATTTTGTAGGCCTTGTATTTGTGATAAGCATCTTCATTTTCGGGAGTCAAGAAATGATTATTGTGATGACAAGAGGAAGTTGAGCTTCCAATAACGAGATGACCGCGCTTGCTAGAGCTTGACATTTTATGAAAGTAGGTTATACTAAGTGAGGAGAAGGAAGAATGAGTGAAACTATCTTTTGGTTTTGCCAATTTATAGAATTTTGTAGATATTGTACAGTACGATCTGGGATCATATAGTATGATGTGGCAATAATGATGCTAGATGAATAGTTCAAAAAAGGTGGTCAACTCAAACAGTATGATGCATATCATATAGTATAATCAGAAGGATTTTGATTATCCTAAGGCTCGTCAGTACGATCTTTGATGAAAAGTTTTGTTCAGTACGAATAGGTGTTCGTACAGTATAAAAATGTCATTATATCATACCAACCACCTTTAATTTGTCCTCATCCATTTCGATGATGTGGATCGTATAGTACGAAGAGAAGATATCTTATAGTACGATGAGTAATAATATCATACCAAACTGATTAAATTCATCCCAATCCGTTGATGACATGGATCATATAGTATGAAGAGGAGATATTATACCGTATCATATATAATAATGTCGTACCAAACGAATTGAATGAACTACTACCTGTATCATACAGTACGATGAATATTGTACATTATGATCAACACAGATGAAATTTAAGTCTGGGTTGTGATTTGTGTAGTTTTGATATATTGTACAGTATGATAGTGGATCGTACAGTACGATAAAGAAAATATAAATTATCGAGTTTTGTGTTGTGTGTGTGTGATGATTAGGAATAACCTTAGAAGAATTTTTTTTGTTGTTTTTTTTTTTTTTTTAATTTTGCATTAATGTCTATGTCACCCAGCCATGTTCTCAAAGTGCTAAAGGTGTCGTAGGCTAGTGGTTTCATAAAGATGTCGTAGGCTAGTGGTTTCATAAAGATGTCTTCCAATTAAACTTCTGTAGCTATGCGATGTAATCCTATATCTCATTTAGCAACATGTTCTCTTATGAAATGGTGTCTAATTCAATTGTGTTTTGTTCGAGAGTGTTGAATTAGATTTCTAGAAATGCAGATTGCACTTGTGTTGTCGCATATGATTGAGATGGTTCCCATAGGTAATCCAAGATCTAGAAGTTATTGTTTTAACCATAGTACTTGTACAACATAACTTCCTACTATAATATATTTTATATCGGCCGTGGAAACGGCTACAAAATTTACTTCCTACTGGACCAATAAACTAAAGATTGTCCTATGAATTTGAGGGTACCAGAGGTGCTTTTTTTATCTACTATACATCCTGCAAAATTAGAATCTGAGTACCCTAAGATTTCAAAAGAAGTATTGTGCTTAGGATACCAAATTCCAGTATTTGGGGTGCCAAATAGATATCTAAGCATTCTCTTGACCACAGTTAAGTGAGACTTTTTTGGATCAGCTTGAAAATGGGAATAGAGGCACACACTAAACATTATGTCCGCTCCACTACTAGCTAGGTAGAGGAGAGATCTGATCATTCCTCTATATTTTTTATGGTATATTATTTAGTTGAATGTAGAGCTCATTGAAGTGTTTATGGGCTTATTTTTTTTTTTATAATATCCTTTATGTATTTCATTTGGCTAAGAAATGTTTCATTATCCATTTATTTTACACTAAAACTAAAAAGTAATTAAGCTCTGTCATCATGCTCATTTCAAACTCATTACTCAATATTTTTGAAATTCATCACATAATTTTTATCTGAAGTTCCAAATAGAATGGTCAGTTTTATAGAAATAGATTTTTCAACCACAAGTTGTAAACGTTAAAATAAAAATAGTGGAAAAATAAAGAACACCAAATTTATAGTGGTTTGGTCAAAACCAGACCAACATCCACTCCCCGGAGGCACCCTCCGAGTATTACACTAATAACACTAGTGACTATCCTTTAGCACCCACAAAAAGGCGGAGAAGTCTTTACAAAAACTCTTTCCACCACTACTCGGTGCGACAGAGAACCGACATCCTTTTACACTATCCCCTAGTGTTGGCAAAGAACCTTTCTTCCTTTCACATTCTTCTAGTGTGGGCAGAGAACCCTTCGGTTGTTCACACTCTCCTAGTGTGGGCATAGAACCCTTTGGCTTTTTACACTTCCCAAGTATCGGCAGAGAACCAGATCTCCTTGACAGATCTTCTCACAAGAAATTTTTAAGGAAGAAAGAAAAGAGTGAAGTAATTCCAAATCAAAAGTATAGACTCTTACCTTTAACAACCAAGTGAAGCCTTCTTGCTCCAGTAGTAAGTATTTTATTTCAAATGCTTTCTCACAATCTCTCCTTGACTCTTGTTTCAATAGGCACGAAGATCAATGGGTAAAAAGATATGGTGGCAGTCTAAATTGGACTATATATAGAAGAGACAAGAAAAACCGTCCAAAAACTACAAATATTCAAATCAACACGCAGTAGATCATCCCATACGATCGTGGATCATCCTTGACAAATTTAATTAAGAGCTTATGAACGAACCCAATGTATATTGATACGAATTGACTTCATACATGATCATCATCCCGTACGAACTAGGTTCATCCTGTACGAACAGTTATTCCATAGTTTGGTTCCCAAAAAGGGCAGAACGATATCAAAATTTGAAGTGTTGATTTACTTCGTCCTGGGACGACGTATCTTCGTTCTGGATGATTTTTGGACATTGTATTTCATCCAGAGATGAATAGTGAATTTCATCTCGATGATTAGTGTAAACTCAAAGTCCAGAGGAGCTCGTCCAGGGATGAACTTGGACTTCGTCTGGATGAACAAACCAAATTGGAAATTCAGAGGATTTCATCTAGAGACGAATCATGCATTTCGTCTGGCGAACAGACCAAATGTGAAGTCCAGCAGAGATGAATCATGCATTTCGTCTGGATGAATATTGAAAAGTGAGAATCCAGAGGAGTTCGTCTCGAGAAGAATATGGAATTTCGTCCAGATGATCAGGACTTAGAAAAAAATTTCTCACTTCCTATTCATTCCATTGCTCTACCGAGGGGATAACTGATTTGATCGTCCCGTACAAACTATGTTCATCCCGTATGATCAATATAAATTTCTTGTTCCCCAAGTATGTGTGTGAATATTTACACAATTACAATCACTCCCTCTCAAACTCAATAAAAAGATTAGTTCAAACTTCAATTTATAAACTATCTCATGCTAAATATGAATTAAAGTCTACGTTAATCTGGAGTTCGATTTTCCTAAAATGTTAGTTCACACAAGAGCAAAACATAAATCTTCCAAACTGTGTTAGGAGAAAATAAAAATTAAAAAAATAATATTTGGAATCATCAAAACTATACAAGTTGCAAGAATGTAAAACATGCAAATAATAACTCTCTTAAAAATCTTCCCCTTTTTCATGATGGCAAAACAATTTTTTTTATAGGATTTCAAATTCTAAGAATTTCCAAAACTCCCCCTAAATTGAAGAATACATGAAAATAAGGAGGCATTGAATCAAAATTTTTTATTTTCAAAAAAATTTATACAAAAACAAAACAAAAACACACATACAATAACATTCAAACTAACAAAACAAATAATTTCTTCCCCTTTTTGACAATAGCAAAAAGTGAAGAAGAAAAACTGTGAAATGTAAGCAGAGATATGAAAAGCAATTGATAATTTAATCTTGAAAATTATTGAAATAAGTTATGCAAATAAATTTAAAACAATAGGCAAATCATAAAAATTCATAGAATTTAAGAAGATAAATAACTTAGATAATAAAAAGAATTTATCAAAAGCATGGTTCAATTTAGACACTAATATAGAGAAAATCATTGCAAGAAGGATGAATAAAAAATTGTATATTTCAAATTTCAACATGAAATATAAATGAACATAAGATCAATTTGAATTTAGAGATTAAAAGAGTCTGGAAAGAAATAACTACCACTTGTGGAACTTTGCGCATCTTTTTAAATTTTGTGACACCTTTATGTGCATCTTTTCACTTTGGGCTTTTTTTGTGTCTCTTTTTCACATTGCAAATCTTTGCGCATAACTTTTGATTTTTGTACATTTTTACAATTTTCAGGAGTAATCGTATTCTTTCCAAAAATAATTATCTAAAATTTTAAATCTTTCTAAGTGCATAAATATTATTTGATAAGTGAAATACAAAATAAGAAAAATATTACACTTGTAAAAATAATATTAACAATAATGTAGTCTAAATAAGAGACATGGATTGATAATCTTAATAACATCAAGTAATAAGCAAAACTTAAATTTAGAAAAAGTAGATTTTCTAATGAATTTAATTTTAACTTACAATTCAAGATATAGCAATATTAAGATTAGAAATCTAATGATTTTTATAATGCTACCACACATTTCAATAATATTAAAGACAGAAACACAATATCATATATTGATATCATTGTGATGAAATTACAATCTAACTCAAGATATCAATATAAAAACAAAATATCTAAAGAAAAGAAAATACAACAAACTTTCTTAAGAGGACAACTAACATATAAACTATAGAAAACACACAAAATAAATGCAACAGTCACTCAGACGGACCCTGATATGGAGGAGGAGGAGGAGGTGCAGTATCAAAGAAGTTGAAATAACTACTGATCATAAGAATATTGGAATTTATGTCATTTATTTGATCGCGTATAAATCCCATGTCTTGATTGTATTGTATATCCTTTTGCTGCAAATGAGCTTCAATTTGATCAAACCTTTGATCAAAATAAGTCTCTAAACTTTCAAATCTTTGAACCAAATCCTGATAATTTGGTTCACAAGCAGGTGTAGGCTCAGCTTCTGCTTCTGATTTACTAATAATAATATGAGGTTTTCGTGGTTCCTCCTTATTGAAGATTTCTCTAAAGGATGCATCATTGTAGTAGAATGGTTCTTCAAATTCTTGGTCTGGATGAATCAAATCGTACTTCTTTTCTAGAATGTAGGCTACTAGATGTCCTAAGGCAATGTACTTCTTTCTTTTATGTGCGACATGACCAATTTCAGAGAGTCCATAAATGTAGTCAATTAAGAGTTGGGCCTCATCTATACGTTGTTTGGTCATAATAAAGTAGGTAACAATAGAGAGAAGAGGAGTAATATTATGGAAGTTCTAAGAACGTGCTGGATGATACGAGCATCGCGAACTAGAGTTGCTACCTTAGGCAGAAGTTCCTTAAAATTAACTTCTCTAATCACTCAATTTACTTCAGTCCAATCAAAATTAGAAGTTGTTAAGGTTTGTGGTCTTATTTCTTCAGTCCTTAAGTTCAAAAAGATACCTAGGTCAGCCTTAGTAATTTCAACTCTCCTTTTAAAAACAAAGGAACTGATGACAGAATGGTCAAGATTAAAAGACATGTTTGTTAAAAAGTAATGAAAGATTTCTTTGTTGTAGAAGTGTACTAAAGCGAGGATTAACCCAAATTGAGTAGAGGCAAACAAGTGCATTACCTTAAAAGTAAACTGTTCCTGAAGAAGTACTCTAGATGGGGTGATTTTTTGCGGAGACAAATCTAGTAAAAGATTCTTCATTGGCTTTAGATAGAAAATTTTCAAGCAAATTTCTAGGTGGACCCTTAGCCAGACTCTTTTGATGCTTGCTAGAACTTTCCATTGATAGATCTAAGGAAAGAAAGGTTTGAAAGTGATGTGAGAGTGTGTGTGTTTAGTTAAAATCCCCGTCAGTTTATTGAAAAATGATACATTCGTACCAGATGAAACAAGTTCGTCCCATACAAAATTTTCAATTCATCATGTACAAAAAAATTTCGTTTGGATGATCCAAAGGGTAAAAATGAAACGGCTTTTCATAATCAACATAACTTACGAAGTGTCCTTTCATACCAAGTTTTGACCAGTTATCATACAGACGAACACGTGTTTGTCATGGGACGAATAGAACTTATATCGTTTTAATGGCACTTGAAATCATCCCCTATATCGAACCGACATATGTTCGTCCAGATGAACCACAGGTTCATACGTACAAAGTTCGTACTAAAAGCTATCTTATCCATTCAACTGCTTTATTCATTTGTCTCGTCATTTGAAAAACATTTTGTCCCGGACAATCGTTACGATCGTACAGCTGAAGTGACAATAAAACACTGAAAACTGCACTTAAACTGTCAAAATTTGATAGTTTGTCACATTACATACATCGTCCCGTACGATAAAATTTTGTCCCGGACGTTTGTCACTCAAATAATTTTCAATTTTTTTGCAATCAATAAAATCTAAAAATCAAAACACACTAAAAATACAAAACAATGAAAAAACACAAACTCTAAAAGAAAAAATCACACATATAAAATCAAAAACTCATAATGAATACAAAAACATTTAACTAGAAAATGAACATCAATGTTGCAAAAATATTTTTATTTAAACATTCAAATCAATCACACCAAGCCTTATTCTTAATGTACTGAAATTATCAAAGGCTAAAGATTTTCGAAAAAATGTCAGCAAGTTGATTTTCAGTAGAAACATGATTGAGTTCAATTTCTCTTTTGGATACATGATCCCTTATGAAATGATGTCTTATGTTTATATATTTGGTTCTTGAATATTGAATAGGATTTTTAGAAATACAAATAGCACTTGTGCTATCATAAAAAATTGGAATAGTGCCTATAGTCAATCCTAAATCAATCATCTGTTATTTCAACCAAAGTACTTGTGCCATATAACTTCCTAATGCAATGTATTCAGCTTCTGCAGTAGATAGGGCTACTGAATTTTATTTTCTACTGGACCAAGAGACTAAAGAATTTCCAATGAATTGACATGTTCCAGAAGTGCTTTTCCTATCCACCCTACAGCCTGCAAAGTCAAAATCTGAATAACCATATATTTCAAATGAAGAGCTAAAATTAGGATACCAAATTCCTAAGTTTTGAGTTCCTAACAGATATATTAAAATCCTTTTCACTACTGTCAAATATGATTCTTTTGGATCTGATTGAAATCTAGCACACAAACAGACACTGAACATGATATCTGGGCGACTAGCTGCCAAGTAAAGCAAAGATCCAATTATCCCTCTAAATTTCTTTTGATCAAAAGATTTTCCCTTAGTGTCCTTATCCAACTGAACTGAGGAACTCATTGGTGTACTAACAGGTTTAACATTGTCCATTTCATACTTTTTGAGGATGTCCTTAACATACTTTGACTGACTAAGAAATGTACCTTCCTCAATTTGCTTAATGCTAAATCCTAGAAAGTAACTCATATCTCCTATTAGACTCATCTCAAATTCATTACTCATTATTTTAAAAAAATCATTACAAATATTTTTATTTGAAGATCCAAAAATAATATCATTCACATAAATTTGAATAATGAGTATATCCTTTCCACGTTTCTTTAAAAAGTGAGTTGTATCCACACTTCCTTTTCAAAAGGTCTTTCAAGTAGGAAAGTGCTCAACCTCTCATACCAAGCCCTAGGTGCCTATTTCAATCCATATAATGCATTTTTTAACTTGAAAACATGATTTGAGTATTTAAAATTTTCAAAGCCTGGAGGTTATTCTACAAAAATATCCTCTTGAATTACCCCATTTAAAAAGGCACTTTTGACATCCATTTGATACAATTTAAATCCTCTAAAACACGCAAATGCTAGCAAAACCCTAATTGCTTCAAGTCTAACTACAAGGGAAAAAGTCTCCTAAAAATCAATCACTTCAATTTGATTATACACCTTAGCTACTAATCTAGCCTTATTTCTAATGACTACTCTAGAGTCATTCAAATTTTTTTTTTGAATATCCACTTAGTTAAAACTACACTTTGATCCTTTAGCCTTGTAGTTAATTCTCAAACATTATTTCTTACAAATTAATTCAACTCTTCTTGCATGGCCAAAATCCAAAATTCATCAGAAAGTTCTTGATCAATATTATTGGGTTCTATAGTTGAAATGAAGACTGAATGATTGACTTCTTTGTTTAATCCACGCCTAGTCCTTACACCCTCACTTGGTTCACCTATAATCAATTTCCTTGGGTGGTTTTTAGAAAATCTCAAATCTCTAGGCATAGGGTTTTCTATCTCCAAATTTTCTTTCAAATTTTCTTCCAAATTTTCTTCCAAATTCATTTTATCAATCTTCTTGGAGTTTATCTCAATTTCATCTTCTTCAACATTTATCTCTTCTATATTTCCAGATTAATCAAATACAACATGTGTGGTCTCCTTAAATATCAAAGTTCTTCTATTGAATACTCTATAAGATTTTCCAACACTTGAGTATCCAACAAAAATTTCTTCATCTGGTTTTGGATCAAATTTTCCTAAGGCAGATTTTCTATTGTTATGAATGAACACCTTGCAACCAAAAACATGCAAATAAGACAAATTAGGTGTTCTTTCTTTTAGCAACTCATAGGGTGTTTTATTTAGTTTAGATCTCACATTCACCCATTTCAAAACATAACATGCAGTGCTAATCGCCTCAGCCCAAAAATATTTAGGAAGTGAGTATTCTGCCAACATTGCTTGGGCGACTTTTATTAATGTTCTATTTTTTCTTTCGATTACCCCATTCTGCTGAGGGGTTCTAGGTGTAGAAAAGTTGTGATCAATTCCTTTCTCCTTACAAAATTTCTCAAATTTCTCTTTCTCAAATTCTCCTCCATGATCACTTTGTCTAGAAATAATTTCACATCCTAGTTTTCTTTGAATCCAAGTCAAAAAATTTCTAAATTTCTCAAATGATTCACTCTTATGAAATAGAAATCTAACCCATGTGAATCTTGAGTAATTATCCATAATAACAAATCTGTTTATCTTCCCTCCTAGACTCACAATTTCAACTGGTCCAAAAAGATCCATATGCAAAATCTCCAATGGTTTACTAATTCTAAGATCCTTATTGGACTGAAAATAAGACTTCACCTACTTTCCTAATTGACATGCATCACAAAGGTGGTCCTTAGTAAAGTCTAGTTTAGGTATGCCTATCACTAAGTTCCTTTGGGTAATCCTCCTAAAGTTTTTCATACTAGAATGACAAAGTCTCCTATGCCAAAGCTATGACTCATCAGATACAGATTTCAAACAAAAAGAAGTAGGAGTTTGAATGCAATTCAAATCTAGTATATAAACATTATTTACCCTTTTTCCATTCAAAACATCTTTACCATTTTGGCTTAATATGCAGCTAGTAAGAAAAAAATTTACACAATAACACTTATCACATAGCTGGCTTATACTAAACAAATTATGCTTTAAGCCTTCAACTAATAACACATTATCTATAAAAAAGTTCTTAAGATTTCCATTCATACCTAATCCTAGCACCTTCTTTATGGTATTATCTCCAAGTGTAACCTTTCCTCCATTCATGGGTTCTAGCATTTTGAATTGAGCAGTATCTCTAGTCATATGCTTTGAACATCCGTTGTCCAGGTACCATATGCTCTCACGAGGTCTTGTGTGAGAGCGACCCTACAAAAATATCAAATGTTAGGCCTGGGAACCCAAAAAAGTTTGGGTTCACTTTTGGCAATTTATAATCAGATGCATATATGATATGTCTAAGTTTATGCATCTTGGGTCTCCACACCAAATTAGTTTTCATCTTCAAAGTACAGGTGTGTGCTACATGTCCTAACAATCCATTATTATTACATTTGACTTTTGAAAAAGGATTCCTAAGTCTTCTACCATTTATTTATCTATTCAGGGATTGCATAAATTTAGGATACAAAATAGGATTAGTAAAATCTTCAAGTCTAAGTGATATCCTATTATCCTCGAGAGCTTTTATTTTCAATTTATAAAAATAATTCATATCTTCCAAGACATGATTCATATAATTAATTTTATATAATTTTCTCTCTGATTCATCCTTAAAGTTCTTAAATTCTTTCTAAAGTTCTGCATAGGATGATTTTAAATTCTCATGATTTTTATTTAAGTCATCAAACTCATCATGTAAATTCATGTGGTTGTTGTCAATTAAGGCATGATCTTTCCTAAGGATATCTTGTTCCTTTTTAAGTTCTTCAAATTCTAACTTTTGACTAGCATGCATTTTCATCATCTTCTTATATGCTTCATGAAATATGTTCAGAAACTTCAAATAGTTCATAATAAGTTAAGTCACATACCTCTTCTTGATTTGACTGATCAAGACTGTCGGCCATTAAGCACAGATTAGTGACTTCCTCTTCCTTTTTCAGTCTCTAAGGAATCTGAAGCTGAGTCCACCCAGAAAGCTCTTTCAAACTTCTTCCTGTCCTTCTTTATAGTTGGTTTCTCCTCTACCTTCTCCTTACTAGGAGTGCCTTTGAGTTTTGGGCAATCAGTCTTGGTATGACCAGGTTTCCTGCACTCATATCAAATCACATCATTTGAAGCCTTAGCATTTTTATTGAATTTACCTCTATTCCATTGCTGGCGTCTCTTCTGCTTCCTCTTTAGAAAGCTTCTGAATTGTCTAGTCATCAATGCTATCTCATCCTCATCCTCAGGTTGTGAGTGTTCACTCTCACACTCTTTCACTTTTAATGCAATGTTCTTTTCCCTTTATGGTTCACCTATATCAATCTTTCTTTGGCTAACTCCTTGCTCATTAGCAATTAGCGAACCAAGAAGATTGACAATAGAATAAATGTTTAGATCCTTAGACTCTATAATTGCAGTAATTTTAGTATCATAAGCAGTAAGCAAACAATAAAGAATCTTATTAACAATTTCAGTTGTTAGTTCCCTACCTAATGTATGCAAAGAAGTGACTTTTTGTGTGAATCTTGTGTATATATAAGAAAAGGATTCATTAGGTTTCATGCAAAACAATTCATAATCATGTAATAAGATATTAAGTCTAGATTATTTAACCTCATTAGTCCCCTCATACATTATACAAAGTCTATCCCATATGTCCCTTCCACTTTTGTAAGTGGAATCCTACATGTAGTCGTTCGATTTTAAAGCACAAAAGAAACTATTTAGGTATTTGGCATTTAGTTATGCAAAGTCATGTTCTTCTACTATCTAGACTGCAAAATGTGTTTCAACTCTAACTCCTTCAACTAGTCTAGTTGGTTTTGTACACCCTTCCTGAACTAAGATCCACATACGATAATTATTTGAAAATAAAAATGTAGAAATGCGTGTTTTCCAAAAATCAAAATATATATTGTCAAATAGTGGAGGTCTAGTTATAGAGTAACCCTAAGGTGTTTTTCGGTTTCCAAATGTAGCCATCTACGTTAATCAAAAAGTAGTCTAAACTTATGATTTTGAAATAAAGCTCTGATACCACTTGCTGAAACTCGTTCACTAAGAATTAGGTTGTTAAACCTAAGCTTATGTCCCACGGCTAACTAAGAGCCGGGGGGGGGGGGGGGGGGGTGAATTGGTAATTAAAAATAAAAATTTACCCTCTTAAAATTTGGAAATGAAAACTAACTTTAGTGAGTTTTATAGAAATAGATTTTTCAACCACAAGTTGTAAACGTTAAAATAAAAACAGCAAAAAAATAAAGAACACCAAATTTATAGGGTTCGGTCAAAACCAAACCTACATCCACTCCCTAGAGGCACCCTCCAAGTATTGCACTAATACCACTAGTGACTCCCCTTTAGCACCGACAAAAAGGAGGAGAAGCGTTTACAAAAACTCTTTCCACCACTACCCGGTGCGGTAGAGAACCGACATCCTTTTACATTATCCCCTAGTGTTGGCAGAGAACCGTCCTTCCTTTCACACTCACCTAGTGTGAGCAGAGATCCCTTCGACTGTTCACACTCTCTTAGTGTGGGCAGAGAACCCTTCGGCTGTTCACACTCTCCTAGTGTGGGTAGAGAATCCTTCGGCTATTCACACTCTCCAAGTGTCGGCAGATAACCGGATCTTCTTGACAGATCTTCTCATAAGAAATCTAGAAGGAAGAAAGAAAAGAGTAAAGTAATTCCAAATTAAAAGTATAGACTCTTACCTTTAACCACCTAGTGAAGCCTTCTCGCTCCAGTAGAAAGAATATTCTTTTGAATGCTCTGTCACACTCTCTCCTTTACTCTTCTTTCAATAGGCATGAAGATCAATGGGAAAAAAGATATGGTGGCAGTCTAAAAAGGACTATATATAGAAGAGACAAGAAAAATTGTCCAAAAACTACAAATATTCAAGTCAATAGGCAGTGGATCGTCCCGTACGTACGATCGTAGATTGTTCTGGATGAATTTACTTAAAAGCTTATGAAAAAACCCAATGTATATTGATATGAATTGACTTCGTACCCGATCATCGTCTCGTACGAACTAGGTTCATCCGATACGAATGGTTATTCCATAGCTCAGTTCCCAAAAAGTGTAGAATAACGTCAAAATTTGAAGTGTTGATTCACTTCATCCTGCGACAACGTATCTTCATTTAAGATGATTTTTGGATAGAGGATTTCATCCAGAGATGAATAGTGAATTTCATCTCGACGATTAGTGTAAACTCAAAGTCCAGAGGAGTTCGTCCAGGGATCAACTTGGACTTCGTCTGGAAAAACAGACCAAATTGGAAATCTAGAGGATCTCGTCAAGAGATGAAATATGCATTTCGTCTAGATAAATAGACCAAATTGGAAATCCAGAGGATTTTGTCCAGAGATAAATGCAGAGGATTTTGTCCAGAGATAAATCAAGCATTTTGTCTGGATGAACAGCGTAAAGTGAGAATCCAGAGGAGTTCGTCCTGGGATGAATATGGAATTTTGTCCGGACGATCTGGACTTAGAAAAAATTCTCTCACTTCCTATTCGATCCATTGCTCTACCGAGGGGATAATTGAATTGATCCTCTCGTACGAACTATGTTCTTCCTGTACGATCAATATAAATTTCTTGTTCCCTAAGTGTGTGTGTGATTATTTACACAATTACAATCTCTCCCTCTCAAGCTCAATACAAAGATAAGTACTAACTTCAATTTACAAACTATCTCATGCTGAATATGAATTGAAGTCTACATTAATCTGGAGTTCGGTTTTTTTGAATTGTTAGTTCACACATGAGAAACAAACAAATCTTGCAAACTGTGTTAGGAGAAAACAAAAATTAAAACAATAATATTTGGAATCATCAAAATTATACAAGTTGTAAGAATGTAAAACATGCAAATAACAACTCTCTTAACATTACTAGCCAACCTTATGCTTAATATGGAAACATTCCCCATGACCTCATATTTATGACAATAGCCCATAGAAGTCATTAAGTAAGATTTAGCGGAGCATATGAATCATTCTACTGGTGGACCTCATCCATAATTTATGATCTTTATAACTGATTTTGATAGGAGTTCTATAAACCTTAATATCTTAAATGTGCCCATAAATCAACATCTACCCTTAGTCTACACCATTAATTAGGAGTTGGTGTCAACATCAGTCCAATTACTTCCATAGTCTCCTTTTTATAATTTTCAATACCCAGTTAATGAACCAAAAATGATTATTGATTATATCCATAATTTGACTCCTATTTGACATCCCAATACTAGATGAAAGAAAAATGTCACTTTAGGACATGCCATAGGCAATGTCTTAGACAAGTAATACCAAACCAAGTAACCTACTCCTCCTATTATCTTCCATTTTTCTATACGGATGCACCTTCCTTATTGTTTTTCATCGGGGGCATGAGCATGACAAGTTGGATTTCTTTGAAGAAGGGGAAGCTTCTCCTGTAGGTGGACCTGAACTGCCACCAATACCACCACCTTTAGCTGCTTGCCCTGCCTACCCTCATGATGAGATAATACAGTGACTCGAGCAAAGGGAAACCAAACAAGACTATCATATTAAATAAGAACAACTACAACAAATGGAAGCTATGGGATGGTTTAGAAAAAGTTTTTCCAAATTAAAGATCATTTCACCTCCATCCATAAATACTTTCAACAACCTTTAACACCACCACCTAATGAGGATCCATCTTATTTTTAGTGTTTATTTATTTTATTTTTCTATTTTAATTTCTTACAATATTCACTTTTCTTATTGTTCCTCCTCTTTTCATTTATTGAGTCTGACCACAATAGAGTGTATGTAACAGAGTGATCATGCACACACACATAAGGGGAGTGAGAGAAATTTAGAGTTAAAAGGTTTTTTATACTGATAATATTGTATGACTTATAATCCTACTATAGGATTTGCTATATATATGTAATAATCTTGATGGTCAATTGAAAATTTACTTTTTAAGAACTAATCATACTATATGATCTTGATAATTACTTTAGGAAAATATCTTATTATCAGTAGATTTTTTTATAATTTTTTTTAATTTTCTATTGCATTTCTAAATTTTTTAGTAAATTTTTGGTGAAAATATTTTAAACAGTAAATTGAGCATTGAAAAAAATTTAATAAAAAAATGCTCGAATTATTTCATTAGAAATGTTTTTCAGTAGCTGTCCATTAGAAAAACTCTGTCAAAATAACAAAGAAAGAATTTTAAAAATAAAATCTGCACAAGCATGCTTGCTTGCATAAACCTGGCCCTGCCTAGCGCCCACATATACTTTCTTGCAAAGCCCGACCCGCCCACATTGGCCCACCCATGCTGCCAATGACTGCCGTGGGATTCGAAGAGAAGACCTGGTTTTTTGTAAACCCTCCACTACTTTATTATGGATGAAAAACTATAAAAAGACTTACTCTTTTAAAATATAAATAACATAATATGACAATAATAATTTAAAAGAAATTTAAATAAAAAATTAAAATTAATAAATAATTAAATTAAGTTATTATATTAATAATTAATTAATCTAAATTATTAAATTTATAATAAATAAATTATTAATGTAAAACCTTTTTATATTATTTCAAAATATATTAAAATAAAATATTAAAATTAGTAATTAATTAAAATTTACAATTTGAATTAATAATTAAAATAAATTATTACATTAATTATTAATTATAATAATTTATAAAATTAATAATCAAAGAAAATAAATTATTATATTTAAAATTAATTAATGGAGAATTTACATGCATACCCCTTTTTACCATCTTATTTACATATCTAACACCCAAAATTTTAATATATATATATATATATATATATATATTGAAAAATGCAATTCTGCAACTTGCATTGAAGCAAAATGAAACTAATTACAAGAAAAAGATGCCTCACATTCCTTCTTTAATAAGCTAGACAATTTAGAAGGAATGTTGGCAAAAGAGAAGCTATCAAAGTAAAAAATCATTATTTAAAGCTAAAGTAGCACAACCATCCGCTACTTTATTACAATCTCTATGTATATGATTAAAGAAAACCTTATTAAAATCATTGAGAAATAGAAGATCTTTCTCATACCACGTGATTGAATGGTATTTGAACTTATTCAAAGAATTTTGAATGAAGTTGATGATATTAATGTTGTCACCCTCAATGATAACTCCTTTAGCCTCAAGCATCAAAGGTTGTATGATTTCCTTAAGAGTTAGGACAGCATCTAATTCAAGTTGAGAAATATTCCAATGAGTTTTCTTTTTACCGAAAGCCAACAAAAGCCTTCCTTTGTGATCTCTAAAAACACCTCCAATTCTGGCTTGGTTTGTCTTCAATAAAGATGCATCAACATTTATTTTGATCCTATCTAACCGTGGGGGGTGCCAAGAATAAGAAAACTCCCTTAGGAGATTAGCACCCCAGTTATCTAGATTAGGAAATAAATTTTTCTTTGCCAAAAACAGCACATTAGCTGCTACAAATGAGCTGGAAGGAATGGAATTACCATGTACTAGGTGATTTCTATTTTTCAATGATAGAAAAACAGCTGTAAGATAGATTTTCACCATATTTGGAAACCGAGAGGAATGTCTTCTTAGTTCTTCAAGGCAATTTTAAAGAGATTTGAACAAGGGGAAAAAGAAACCCCATTCTCTTAATCTGAGAATAATCTCTTTTAAAAATTTACAATGAACTATTATATGCTCATAGTTCTCAATCATATGACATTCTCTTGGACATTGATCATTTTGGTAAAAATTTCTATATTTGAGAAATTCAAAAGTTGGAATAGCAAATTTGCTCAATCTCCACCAGAAGAGTTCCACTCTTGGGTTCAGTTTTATTCCTCTAATACAATCAGTAAAATCACAATCTTGCTCCTTGGATTGATACTTTAATGCTTCTTCATACACCATAGCAGTTATAGTCTTACCATTATGAGTATAAATGGTTTCCATATAATCTTCTTCAGCTTCAAAATGGATTTTGACTTGTAGAATCAGATTAATGAGATCATCATTGAAGAAATTCTGCAGCAGAATTTTGTTCCAAGATCCATCATGCATGATAAACATATCCAGATTAACATTGTTTAATTCTACACAGGCAGCAAATGTTTGCCAAGAGTTTAAGCATTTATCTAAGAGCCAAATGTCATTCAAAACATTAATTTTCTTTCCAATAACAGCAATCCATTTAATAATGGGTCTGAGATACTTTCCACCATTAAGAAGAATTTTCCAAGTTGATGAGCCATCTTTCTTCCCTTCAAAAATATTATCACCATATTTAGTAATAATATTCCTATGTAGAAGATTGCGAGGATGTTGAATAAATCTCCAAGCAAGTCTTGATCTAAGAGGTCCTATCCGTTGGACAGCTGAATGTAAATCCAAGCCACCTTCAGATTTTGGTTTACATAAAACATCCCATGCAACATAATATAGTCCCTTTTTGCCCAATCCTTTATGCCATATGAATTCTTTACAAAATTGATCAACTTGATGCATGATTTTCTTTGGAATCAAATAATGAGTTGATAAAAAGCTTGGCAAGGTTCTTCTTAGAGTCATTTTAACACCATGGTAAGTCATTTCTTTCACCTCAATGAAACCCAGCTTCTTCTTTATGTGTTTCTTCATTGGAAGCTTTACAATTTTCCCAAATAAAATCTGAGATTTGGAAGCATTAATTCTCCGTCCAGAGCAAGTGCAGAAATCTGAAACAATATTTTTTAATTCTTGAGCTGCTGTTGAAGAAGCCTTGGAAAAGATTAATACATCATCTGCAAACAAGAGATGTGTAATTCTCTGATTTTTGGGTGTTATACTAACTCCCAATTGATGACCTCTTTGGTTTATAGCGTGGGAAAGAAGTTGAAAACACATTATGAACAAGTAAGGAGATAATGGGCAACCTTGCCGAAGCCCACTTGCAGCATTGATCCAACTAGATAATTTCCCATTTAAGATGATGGAGAACCTGACATTCATAACACATTCCATGATAATCTTGCAAAAGAAGATAGGGAATCCATAAGTTTGTAAAACTTGAAGCAAAGTTGGCCAACCCATGCTATCAAATGCTTGTTCAATATCTAATTTTATTGCCATCAAACCTTTTTTGTCCTTTAAGGTATTGAAATTGTAGAAGATTTCTTGAGCATGTAAGCAATGTTCGGACATGGATCTCCCAGAGATGAAAGCAATCTGCTCTTTCGAAATCAGCTTGGAGATACAAAGCTTAATTATGTTAACTAACATTGTTGTAACCAACTTGTAAGTGGTTTGACACAAGCTGATTGGTCTAAAATTTGAAGGCACCGTCGGATGCTTGCCTTTTGGGATTAATACTATTAAAGTATCCTTCCAATCATCTTTTATATTTCCATATTTGAAGAAACATTATACAACTTTCCATGTTGAATCTTTAACTATACTCTAAAAGTACTGAAAAAAAGATGGCGTAACTCGATCCAAACCTGGAGATTTGTTTATGCCTTGCTAAAAAATAGCAGTTTTAAGTTCCTCCTCAGTGAAATCAGAGCTTAGGAGTTTAATATCCATGGAATTGAGCTTTTTGTCATCAGGGAATTTTGGCCATCCTTCTAAGATATAGTCTCTAGAATGCCATTTTCTTTCAAAAAATTTCTGGAAAACAACTGAAATCTGTTCAAGATCTTCCACCATGATATTCTCATCATTCTTGATTTGTCTAATAAGGTTCCCATTCCTTTTTGATGAAGCAAATTTATGAAAGAAATTTGAGTTTACATCTCCATTCTCATTCCATTTAACCTTGGCTCTTTGATTCCACCATGTAGCAAGTCTTCCCAATGTTATGTTTAAATCATTCATCTTAGATCTCAGTAATCTTAGCTTCTCATCTAACAGCCCACCATGAGAGCCTTCTTCCAATTGAAGATCAGCTATCTCCTATTTTAAATTTTCTTTAAGAGAGTTTAGGCATTTGCATATGTTCTTGCTCCAAAAATAAAGAGACCTTAAAGATCGATTAAGCTTCCTTTGCAAAACATTCATTTCATTTCCATAACCATTCTTCCTCCAAGAATTAGAAACAATGATTTTAGCTGCTGTATATGATTTCCAAGTTTCTTCAAATCTGATAAAATGAGTCTTGATTTGAGATTCCAACAATTTTAAAGTAATAGGGCAATGATCGGAAGCAATCCTTGCTAGCTGCTTAACATAAGCCAATGGTACTTTTTAAAGAGCAGCGGCATTGAGAAGACATCTATCAAGTCTTTCCCATATTCTCAAATTTCCATCCTTGTAGTTGCACCAAGAGTACTTAGGACCAATAGTTCCTACATCATGAAAATTATTATTAGTCATAAACATTTTCATCTCTTGAGGACCTTTTGAGAAAAGGAACCTCTTGCCTCCTCTCTTACCATCCTTAGATAATAAGCAATTAAAGTCTCCTCCAATAATTATAGGAACGTCTTTTCTTTGTTGCTTTTTCAGTCATCACCCAAAGACTTCTCCTCATCCGATAATCCTTGTTTGCATATACTGTCCCCACCATCCAAAAGCCGAACAAAGGGGATTTGAGCAGTCCAATGACAGTTTGAGATGAATGATCCAACACTTCAAAAGAGGCTTTATTTCTATTCCATAGAGTAATGATTCCACCTGAATTTCCTTCAGAAGGATGATGGAAAAAGTCCCACTCCTTCCCAATAACTCTATCAACATCAAGTCTATCACAACTTATGATTTTGGTCTCTACAAGACCTATAAAACAACCTTCATTATCTTTTACTATCTCCTTGAGATAGAGAGAGGCCTCCTTCTTCTTGGCCCCCCTATAGTTCCAAAAAATAATGGAAGCCATTAATGCAAAGGAGGGGAGGCATCCCCACCTTTCTTTTTATTTTTATTTGTTCCTCTTCTGTTTTTACTGAGAGTATCCACAAGACCCAATTCCCTTACCTCTTTTGATAATTTAACTTTTCCTGATGTTGTTTTGAGAGCAAACTCAACTGTATTAGCATCATTAGTTATCACCAAATTTTACATGATAGAATCTCCAGGAGAAGTGCAAGCTTCAATGTTTAGTGGCATACTTTCTGTCTGAACTTGCTCAGCTATAACATCATTCTCCAAATTATCTTCCATGCTTGTTTCATCAAATGTTTCTTCAAGGACACTGAAGTTGTTCTTCAAACAAAAATCAGATTTGACAATATAGTTGCCTTTGGCATCAGTTACAAGATTTGGAACAGCAACATTGTTCTGAGGTTCAATGATCTTTCCTTCTTCTATGGTGGAAGCAATCTGCATTGGAGGCTTCTTCTAATTTACAGGCTTCCAGATTTCTGTTTTTTTTTTTATTTTTGATTTCAGGTATCTATTTTGAAACAATTGCAGTTTTACCAAAAGCTTTATTCTTCCGGAAATTGACCTGTATCAAAGGTCCTAACTCATCATGCTCGTTAGAACCACCTTTTGTATAACACATCCCTTCAATACTAGCATTTTTGATAGGTGCAATAGTTTTTGTAGGAATGGTAAGAGGGCATGTGCTCTTGAGATGACCAATTTTGCCACAGTGATGGAAAAGAGATGAGATCTTCTCATATTCCACCTTTTGGAATGATCTACCATGTATTCCTTCAATCCAAACTTCTTTTGCTAATTTTTTATCTAAATCAATATGTATACAAAATCTTGCATACTCCCTCTTACCCCATTTAAATGAGTTACCATCCAGATATAGAGGGACTCCAATCATGGAAGCAATTCTACATATATTTTGTTCATCCCAACAGTGTAAAGGCAAACACGGCATGCGAATCCAAACAGGTGTTGTAAGACCTTTAAGGGATTCAGGATTAAATGTTGGGGACCATTTATCCAAACCAATAATGTTTCCTCCAATAAACCAAGGACCTCCTTCCATGATTTCTTCCACAGCTTCAGGTTTTTGTAAAAGAGTGCTATATATGTAATATTTTTAGGTCTTAAATATGTAATATTTTTAGGTCTTAAATATGTAAATAGAGTAGTACATGGGGGTATGTACGTAAATCTCTTTTAATTAAAATAAGCCATAAAATTATTAATTATGGATATATTTTTTCAAAAATGTTAAATCAGCTAGAAAAGTCATTGAAAAATCTTCTTGGAATAAATCCACAAGAAATCAGTCATAAAAATGCCATAAAACCTGCTTCCAAGTTAGTCAAAAATATTTCATAATAATCCATCATAAATCCAATGGAAAATCTACTAGAAAATATTTCGCCAGAAAGCCATTGAAAAAATCTCTGGTAATGAGCAATTTTTGTGTAGTGAATATTATATGATTCATTATGATCTAAAAACCTCATTTCCAAATAGGTTAAGTAAGAAATTTAAAATTTGTGGGTGGTGGCTAGAAGTAGTTGTGAATTATGGTCACTAAAGCCATCACTTATAATAGCTCTCTATGTTCTTGCAATTTTGAGGTGATTCTAGGGTTCTTGCTCGGTCAACATTTTTCTTCATCATAGATTATTATTTTTGGCTAGTTTTGCAAAGTTCTTTTGTACATTCTCTTTTCCAATTTTGTTTCATGGATTTATTTTGATTCCTTTAGCTTTTTCTGTGGTTTTGGGCAATGACAACGTCATCATCATTGAACCCTTGCCTCATTACAAATGCAGAAGGTAAGTCTCACTTTTTTAAAGAGGTTCTTGTGGGTGGTTCTTCATCCTCTTACTCTATGATTTATTTTATTCATGTTTCTTTCAAAGGTTTACCAGCTTTAATGCTTGACAATAAAGTAGTTTCTAATATTTCCACTTCTTTCACCTTTACGCTTGTGGGAAAATTTTTTTTATGTTTCCCTAATATGGATATCATCTACAATATTTTTATGAACCTCAAACTTTTAGGAACTTTTTCTATTTAATTGATAGACTAATTCCATGTTGCTAGGAAACTTTCAAGCACCTTAGATTATAGTGATAATTTTTTAAGAAGAGCATATTATATTCAACATTCCCACATGTGTTTTCTTAAATGGACTCCTAATTTTGATGTTAGAGAGGAAACACCTATAACCACTATTTGGATTTTATTTCAAAATTTGAGGTTTCATTTTTTTAATTCCCAAATTAATTTTACATTAGCTTCAATCTTTGGCAGACATTTAAAAAGTGATCAAAGGTTATTGTGAAATGGATATTTTTTCAATTCTTTGGTTATGGTTGAAATGGATATTTTTTCAATTAACATCCAAAGGAATATGGATTGGTTCTGAGCTCAAAGGTTACCAATAAAATGTCAAATTTAAAAATTTTCATATATTTTGTGGTTATTGTGAAATTAATGATCATGATATTTCTAAATGCTTTAAATTACATCCTCATTTATGTAAGCATAAGAAAACATCTAAAGATCTGTGAGTTGTTGATTGTTCTTCTTCTTCATCTTTTGGGTGATGTGGCTGTTAAAAGTTTTCAAGTTGTTATATATACTCCATTTGTTTTGGCTTTTAATTTTACTAATTATAATGTGGATATGTGCTTGGATTTTCATCCAATTATTTTTTGGTTATATTTGTGCTCTGCCTATTTTTCCTATTAACATTGTTTGCAGGAATGTTTTTAGTGTTGATGTTCAAAGTGGAGACAATTGAGTATGGATCGTGGAGCTTCTTGATATTTTTTTTCCTCCTCCTTTTTGGGTGCTCTTTCTTGAGCATCATATAATTTACCTAGGTGTTCTTGTAATTATGAGTTGAAGTGAACTCGAGTTCTTAGAAATTTTTAATTTCTTTTTATAGCTCTTTTGAGCATTAACGAGCTTGAGGTCCCTTTAAGGACTGTGTAATCCTTTTTTTTAATTTACACGCAGACCCCTCTAAGGGTTTTCCCTACATATAATATCAATGAGATATTCCCCCTAACATCCATATGGGTGGAGGTATTGGTGATCTTGAACCTGTGGCCTCTTCGGTGGTTAATGTGGGAGATAAAAGTATTATTGAGGTGGTTAATCCCTTAAGTCTATCCCTCAAGGTTGGAGGAATTATTGATCCTCCTTTAGGTATTGTTGGCATTAATTGTCTAGTCTCTAACATTAGTGCTAAAGCGGATGAGTAGTTGATTGATTCCAATGTAGATGAATAAATGGATGTTATGGTCACTGAACATAATAATATGCTTACTCTTTTGCAATTACCTTATTCTACCAACAATAACTTATTTGAAAGTGGTTTTGATTTAAAAATCAAAGAGTCTAATCATAAGGTGAATTTTGTATCTATTTCTCATGCACAAGAAATTGGAGAAAAAAATTTGGAAGAAGGAGAACTTGTACAAGGGGATATTACATAGGGTACTATTAATTTTGGTTCTAATGCAAAAAAGGGTTGTAAGGATTCTCAAACTCTACCTAAAAATTTTGTTCTATGAATGCACATGAAAATCCAGTAGAGAACAATAAGGAATTAGTGGGGAGGAGAGTGAATTTCATTTAGTTCAATCTTGAAAGATCATGAAATACATAAATATTGTGCTTAAATCCCTAGAGCAACCCGATCATAATCTTGTCTTTTAAATCCTCATGATTAAGTCTATTACTTAGAATGTTAGGGATATTGTTTGCCCATCTATGAGGGTTAGAGTGACGAACTTATGTCGTATTCAAAATGTTTCCATTCTTATTTTGATTGATACTTTATTTCTAATGTTAAACTGGATAGCACATCTAAGTTTTGGGTTTTAATCATCTTATGGCTAATATTTCTAATACGATTTGGGTTCTTTGGAAGGAACCTTTTTTTAACTTTATTTGCTCCCTAGTTGAAAGACATTGGGTGTCTAATGCTATTTATTAATCTATATAGGACTTTAATATGAAAATTTTGGATTGCAACCTCATTTATATTGGTTATACTAGCAGCAATTTTACTTTATGTTAATCTTTGACAAAGGTTGGATTGTGTTTTATTTAATGATAATTAGATTAATAATTTCACTTCTACACATGTTGATCATTTTATTACAACTCTTTCTGATCATTCCCATATGCTTATTACGATTGGGCATAGAAATGTCATCTCCACCTTTAACTTCAATTTTCAAAACATGTGACTTCTTGATCACTCTTTCATTTATATGGTGTAAGAGAATTTGCAAGCTGCTCTTCACCTCAACAACTCTATTTTTGTTATGAACAGATTGAGGCCAAAGTTGAAAACACTTAAGCAAAAAAAATTAATTGGTGGAATTAGAATGTGTTTAAAAATGTTATTACAAATATTGTTTTTGTTGAAGAAAAAATTACCTATTTGGACTAGATTTTGCAAAACCAACATTTTTAATGCACTTAAACATGATGAAGTGATATGTGTAATCTACATAACTAGGAAGAAACTTATTGAAAGCACAAAATGGCTTCTAAGCATCTTGTTGATGTGGATAATAACACTAAGTATTTTCAATTCATAGTTAAAATGAATAGATCTAAAAATTAGATTAATAAAATTGCTCGTGTTGATGGTTCATTTTTTGAAGATATTAGAGAGATTGCCAACTTTGGTTTGGAATTTTTTAAAAATTTGTTTAATAATAATTTTATTTCCATTCCCATTGATAGACTTGGTATAATTCTACATATCATTAACCAGGATGACAATTTGGCTATTATTGTTCCCCCTACTTCAGAGGAAATTAAGAACATTGTGTTTGATTTGAATTCTAATTCTTTTGGTGGTCTTGATGGTTATAAGACAAAATTCTTCCAAAAAGCTTGGGACATGGTGAGCTTTCACTTTTTAATGTTATTTTAGATTTATTTTCTAGCAACTCTATGCGTAAGTTTTTTTCTTCCTCCTCTAATGAAAATATTCATAAAAATAAAGGGGCTTCTTATTTAAAAGATTTTAGAACAATTAGTCTTTGTACTTTTTTAGTAAGGTGATTTCTAAAATTTTTATGAACCATCTTGCTTGTTTTCTTTCAAGAATCATTTCTCCTAATCAAATGGGTTTGTTAATGAAAGATATATTTTGGAAAATATCTTATTAGCTCTTGAAATTTTGTATGGCTTGGATGCTAGGGTGCCTAGAGGCAACATTATTTTTAAATTGGATATTGCCAAAGGTTTGAGAATATTAGGTGGGATTTTTTTTACCACATCTTGCATTTTTTTTAACCTTATTAAATAGTCTATTGGAAATTCTTTTTTATTTACTATTACTAATGGTAAAATTCAAGGTTATTTAAGTCCTCTCATGGGTTGAAACAAGGTGATCATATCTCCCCTGCCCTGTTTATTATTTCCATGGAGTAATTTTCTTAAGGCATTATTAGTCTTTATGATTTTCTTAATAAATTTTTATAGAACTATGGGTAGCTTTCCTATTTCTTATTTATGTTTTGCAAATGATGTTATTATTTTTTAAAATGCCTTAAATAATAGGATTAATACACTCATGAGGCTTTTAAATATATTTGATAAGTGTTGTGGTTTTTTTTGTCAATAAAAATAAGACCTAATTTATTTTTTCAAATAAGGTTTCTCATAATCTCATTATCCCTATTAAAAATAATATCGATTTTGCTCAAAGATCTTTACAATTTGAGTATTTAGGGGTACCTCTCTATAAGGGTAGAAAGAAAACTTTTCTTTTTGATGGCCTTATTATTTATGTGCAAAAGAGGCTTTTCTCTTGGGATTCTAATTTCCTTAGTTTTGTTGGAAGATTAACTCTTGTCAAAGTGTCTTATTTTGTTTACATGCTTATATACCTTTTAGACTTTGCAATCTATATTTCATTTTTATAATAGAATTGAGAAATTAATCAATAAGTTCTTCTGGCATGGCTCTAATGAGAACTCCAAAGTTATTTGGTCCTCTTGGACCAATTGTTGTGGGGTTCTTAATGAAGGGAGTATTGGGGTGAAAAAACATGTTTGATTTTTTCTTATGCACTTTACTTTAAATTATGGTTTAATTTTTGCTCTAGACTTTCTCTTTGGTCTAATTTTAAGATAGATAAGTATTATGTTGGTAAGCACCCTTCTATGTATTGTTATAAGAATGGAAATTCCTGAGTGTGGAAAAGGCTTTGTAATATCAAGTGGAGTGATGACCTTATGTTAAATGGGGGCTTAATATAATGAATATTATCTTTTGGCAAGATTAGTGACTTGGAGGTAAGTCGATTTATTCCATTATCAATTCGTTCTCCACCGTCACTATTAAAGGGGACTCTAACATAAGCTGCCCATAAACATTAATTCTGATGATTTGTTATTATGTGCTTTTCCCACAATAGTATGATTAGCTTAATGGATGCTTCGAATGAGTTTTTGGAAAAAAATTGTGTTAAAACAATTTTCTCTATCATTGGGCATAAAAGTATCCCTAAGACCATTTCTATTTTTATTTGGAGAATCATGCACAAATATATCCCTACTAACTAGAATTTGTGGGAAAATGGCTTTATTATTACTTCTAAGTGTCAATGATAATTTCATGTAGAATTTAGTATGTTTGATATTGAATTTTATCTTATTTTAATAATATTTAGAATTTAAAACTTTTTAACACTGACATATCAATCAATACTTTGCTAAATTATTGGTTTATTAATTATAAAGGGCATATCAGGAATGTAATTCATCATTTATTGTGTAGTACTTGTGGATTACTAGAAATAATTCTACGTTTAATGATATTTGCATGGATTTCTCTCATATTATTCAGAAAATTAAGGATAAAGGTGTTTAAACTTTTTGTGGTTAATCTTGTGACCTCCAAAAATTTTAGTAATTAATCTTTCATTAACAATAAATTTGGTATAGTTCTATAGACTACCAGTTTTTTGGAGGATCCAAAATTAGTATTGGATCAAACATCCTTTGAATATATTTAAGCTTAATGTGTATAGTTCGATTAAAAATGATGCTTTTTGGTATAGTTGTATTAGTAGAGATGATAATCGTAATATGATCATGACATTTGCTGGTCCTTTTGATAAGTGCTCTGTGGTGATGAGTGAGCTCTATGGTATTCTTAACAGAATGAAATTATGTATTTTGCTTTGGATTACTAATTTTTTTATTGAGGTGGATGCCACTCCTTGCCTTATGAATATGATAAATAGAGTTTGCAATCCTGACCTTTTTTATCTTATTAGAGAAATAAAATAGCTTTTAATATGTGTTAAATTTTTTATTTCTTTTATTCACAGTGAAGAAAATGCTTTCACTAACTTATTAGTTTACCTTAGTTATAAGTTTGATAGCCTTACTGATTTCACTAATACAAACTTACACATTTTATTGAAATGGATGATTAGGTTGGATAAATTGGGCTTATTGCATGTCCTAATTAAGTCTCTCTTTGGTTTTTGCTTTTCTTCTACTTTGCATGAGCTGGGTTGCTATCTTAATTGGTTTGGTTATTATTTTATATTTTGGTTGGGATTGTTGGGTGGATTTGGGTCTTGGTTATTACTTTTAATATGCACACTTTGGTTTTTTGAGTGTTGCCCATTATTTGTTTTAGTTTTTACTTCATTCCTAAATTTCTGTAGTGATGGACTTGAGCTGTGATCAAAATATTTAGTTTCCTGATGTTATCTCTATTTATTGCTATTCTACTCCCAGGGGCAGTAGTGTGTTCTTGCAGTATTTCTGGGCTATGTCTGCTAGCCTTCTTGGGAGGTCTAATGGGGGTTTGAATGTTGGTTACAATTATGGTTTTGTTGTGTTTTTGGGATTGTCTTATGTTTGAAACTTTTGGTATATGAAGTATTCCATAATGTTTTCTGTTCTCATCCCTACGGTTTATCTCTTATTTTGTGAGCCCTTGTGTTATTTTTTTTTTAAGAAAATGCATAAAATTGCATTAAAGAAGAAAAGTAGAAAGAAAAAAAGGCAACTAGCCAAGTACAATAGATTCCTCCTTTAAGATATTCCAAAATAAAGGAGGAACCTTATCCATAGTAGTTTCATCCCACATAAAAGAGGAAATAATCCCATAGTTAGCACAAAGATCCGCTAACTTATTGGCTCCTCTATAATTGCGATTAAAAATAACATTGTTAAACCCAAAAAATAAGTCATCATACCTTTGATCTCCATTAGCTTAAACCTTATGCAAATACTCTATCATATTATTATTGTCTCCTTCTATGATGATACCCATGAATTTGAACATCCAATCCTTCATCATCTCCTTAATAGTCATGGTAGACAAGAGTTCCAAAGCTGAAATATCCCAATGCAAAACCGTCTTCCCAAATGCAAGCAAAAGTCTTCCCTTATGGTCCTGAAAAACACCTCCTAAACCAGCTTTGTATGAAGAAAGAAGAGATGCATCCACATTCACCTTCAACCAATCGGGTGGAGGAGGATACCAATGAGTATTGAACAATCCATAAGACTGATTAGTACCCCATATACTCGAGATTTTATCAAATCCATCCATAGAAAAAGAAGCAAAGCTCAAAGCATTAGAAGCAATAATCAAGGAGCTATCTTCACCTTCATTATGAACCAACTTGTTTCTTGACTTCCATGTAAAATAAACCACACTACAATAATGAAAGCAGAATTATTTGACATCCAGTTACAGTATTTTATTAAGAATTCCATATTTGGGATACAAAAACCCCATTTGCTATGTTGGTTTAAAACTTCTTTCAGTTTAGTACATCTCACCGAAATATGATCTTCATTTTCAGATTCATTACAACCTCTAGGACAATTCCCATTACTTAAAAGCCTTCTATATTCCAGAAAATGAGCAGTTGGAAGAGCTTTGTTGAAGATTCTCCACCACAAAATTCAACTCTCGGATTCAGGTTTCCTTTATGAATCCAATTCCAGAACTGCAGCACACCTTTGTTCTTCAACGTAGATTCAAAAACCATTGCAGATAATAATTTCCCTGTATTAAAATACAGTAATTCCATCTTATCTTCATCCATATTATGATGAATTTGAATTTTAGAGATCAGATTAAATAGCTCCTTCCCTACATATTTCATCCATTCTTCTTCCTTCCAAGTCCCGTTGGAAATAAAATTAGAAACCTTCAGATTGCTGCTGTCATGTGGAATGATAAAGGTAGGCCATTTACAAATACTTTTATCAAAAATCCAGGTATCTTTGAATACATCAATTCCCTCTCCATTTGTAATACTCCATCTTATCAAAGGTTTTAGAGCTTTTCCACCATCCTTGATAATTTTCCATGCTGAAGAACCCGTAATTCTTGAATTATCAGACCACAAATTCCCATACTTGGAGTACAACAATTTATGAATTAAGGACTCTTTGTTATCAACATATTTCCATGCTAATTTAGCTCTCAAAGCTCCCACTTTAGAAGAACAAGAGTAAAGAGATCTACCTCCCCATTTTCTAGGAAGACACATAGTATCCCAATTGACAAAGTGAATACCAAGACTCCCATTTGCTTTATTCCATATGAAGTTTCTACAAATCTTGTCTATTTCATCAAGAATACTCTTTGGAACCAAAGAGTTGGTGCATTTGAATGTAACAAAAACAAGAAGATTGGATTTGTCAAGTAAAATCTTACCAGGTAAGGAAATCATTTTGGCTCCCCAAACATTAGTCATCTTGATAGCCTTTTCAATGATGAAATGGAAGTCCTCTCTTTTTAATCTTCTCAAAGTTAGTTTGATCCCAAGATAGAACATTTCCTTTACAACTTTGAACCCCATAAGCTGTGATATCCGTTTCTTTCTAGTTCTATTAACAGAATTTCCAAATATCATGGAAGACTTAGAAGTGTTGATCCTTTGGCCTGACCAATCACAAAAATTCTTCAAGATCATTTTGATTTCTTTGATAATCTTCAAATTTGTCTCAGAAAAGATAAAAACATCACCAGCATAGAGTAAGTGTGAGATTCTAGGCCAATTCATATTCAACCGGACACCAATAGAATTCTCTTTAAGTTTGAAGGCATTTGATAACAATTGAGAGCAAAGGATAAAAAGGAATGGAGACAAGGGACAACCTTGTCTAAAACCACTTTCCCCATTTATCCAATCAGAGTAATTTCCATTTATTAGAATAGAGAATTTTGAATCTCTAACACATTCCATTATCAGATTAATAAAACCAATTGGGAAGCCGAAGTACACCATAGCCTTTTCCAGTGCTTGCCAACCCATAGAGTCATAGGCTTGTTCCATGTCTATTTTGAAAGCAACCAGCCCTTTCTTAGATTTTGAACTTTTGAACTTGTGCATAATTTCTTGAGCCACCAAAATATGATCGGATAAGGATCACCCTTTCACAAATGCAGCTTGCTCATTCGAAATGAGCTTAGGAATGCAAGAAGACAATCTATTCATTAACTTTTTAGCAACTAACTTGTAGACCGAATTACACAAGCTAATTGGTCTAAAGTTATTGCGAGACAAGGGGTTGTTAGACTTTGAGATGAGAACAATAATAGTTTCCTTCCATTTAGGATCCATATAAGCCAAATTAAAGAAGAAGTTGATAGCATTCCATAAATCAAATTTAATAATCTCCCAATAAGCTTTAAAGAATGAAAAGGTAATACCATCATTACCTGGGAAAATGTTGCAGCCACTACATTTAATAATCTCCAAATAAGCCCTTATGTTATTTAGTGACAAGGTTTTTTGGCCTTCCAGGGTGGTCATTTGGTGGCTTTGATTTCTATTAAGGGCTACAGTTTCTATCTTTTGTTATGGTGAAGGTAATGCAGGGAATTCTCCTACTATTGGTTTCTAGATTATTTGACTCTTTTCCTTGTACTACTTTTATATTACTTAAGCAGTTTTCATTTTGAGGTGTTTGAGAGCTTCTGGGTGTAGGATTGAGTAGCATTGGGGTTATCAAATTGATGACTACTACGGTTGTTTCTTCCTGAGCAATTCTAGGCTATCTTCTTCTCTAGTGTCCTACTATGGATTTGTTAATGTATTTACGGGTTGGATGAGTTCTTTCATTCAATTATATAGATCCTTAACTAGTGGGGGTGTGTGGATCAGCTACTTTTTGGTCGCCTAGTTTCTTAAGGCCCATCCATTAACTTTATAGATTGGCTAAATATTACCGCTACCTCTACTCTTCATACCAGTATTTTATTATTATTGCGGGTTTTTTTGTATAACTTTTCTTACAACTATCTTGGTTTTATCATTAATGTATGGGATTTGAGTTTGAATGGTCATCTGTTATGTTCTGTTTCGTGTGTCATTACTATTTTGTTTTGGAGAGGCTAGTTTTTTTAGCTGTCTATTACTTTTATGTTAATTACATCTTGCTAAAAAAGTTGGTTGCCCATTATCCAGGATTTAGGGGTTTCTCTACTTGGGTGGCTTGTCTTTGGTTATCGTGGTGTTATTCTTTATAATTTTACTATTTTCATGTACCTTAATCCTATTTACTTTGAATGAATCCCTTTAAGTTATACTTGGAATGGTAATGGATATAATAATGTTTTCTTAATGTGCAATTTTGCTTACTTACCCCTAACCTATTATACATTTTCTTTTTTTTTGCTTTGCATATTTTTTATTTCTATTAATTTTTGTAGGTGTATTCATAAGTAAGATATCTTAGTGCCATGGTTTTCTGTGAAAGGATATTGATGAAAGTTCATTAGTTATTCCTTTCTATTTTTTTGGTTATGGCCTCTTAACACCCTAAGATCATTCCAAGTTTTTTGTGTAATTCTGCTTAGTAGGGTCTTTAAGCTCATAGGTTTTATTTTAACTTTTTTAAAGATCATTTGATCAGTAGTAAGCTTGAGGCCCCTTTAAGGACCTTATAACTTATTTTTAATAAATGTGTACACCCCTCTAGGGGTTTCCAAAATAAATTCAAATTTTAATTTTTGAACTAATCATACTATACAATCTAATTTGTACTATATGAAAATTTAAAATCTTACTTAAATCATGATTTAATTAATGATAGAAGATTATATTGTACAATCATGATTGCACCATATGATTAACATAGATGAAATTTGGTTGTCCCAAAGATCATACCAATTGTAACAATGATTTTTTTAACTAATTATACAATAAAATATTCATATCGTACTAAATGACTGACTTGAGATCAACTAACCATACTTTATAATGATAGCAGTATGGGACAATTGATTGAGACAATTTCCAATCATCCTAGAAATCATTCTATATGAATAAAGACAAAGCAAATAGATTGCACTTGATGATCTTTGGATCATAATGTATGATGTGTTTGAAAAATTGAATAGTTCGTCTGAACAACTACTTATATTATACTGAATGAGCCTAATTTTTTAACTGATCATATAGTATGAATTCTAATCGTTCTATTTTAATATTGATAGTCAACTTGAATTTTTAGGGTTTCTTGAAACCTGATACTTAAGCAATATTTTATTATCTATTAAAACAAAAAAGAGAATTGTGTGACTATTGATGGAACTCTAAGAAAGAAGCTTTTGAGGGAGATCTAGGGTTTGAGTGGAAGTAGAATGTGAGGTAGAGTATGAGGGAGAACGAGTGTGAGGGGATCACATAGTTTATCATAGCTAGCTATATTGTTTCTCTTCATTGGCCTTGGTCAGTTCATAAAGGCTCTCGTTGAGGTACTCAACCTTCTACAGGATGAAGAAAAAGGATTCAAAGTTCTTTGCATGTGCATGGATTCCAATTCTCTCACATCACTAGGAGGAATAATAAGGATATGGGGTTCTCTATCTTCTCCATGAGGAAAAAAATGATTCAAGGTTTGCTGTCATCATCGGGGGAGGTACTATAGCTTTCGGCACTCTACCACATCAAGTTTGGTAAAAGTGAGTCTGTAAAAGCTTCCCTGCCTTGTTGTGGGAGAAAAAGGAGAGTAAGTTTTTTCTAGTGCAACTATCGGAGCTCCGGTGAGTGGATTTAGGCAAATGTTGATCAAACCACTATAAAATTTTTGGAGTGCTTTTTCATTTTTCACATTTAATTTTTCACACCTAATTTTTATAATAATTTTTGGTGAAAAATTGAAATTAATGTTCTTTTGTGTTAAATAGAATTTCATCATCATTATTGAAATTGTTGTTAAATTATTAGCTTCTCATCGGTTGATCAAATTATTTATTTCAATGTTTTGAAAAAATTACAAAAAACAATAGTATTCCTACTTAGTATTTTTTAAATTTATCAATCCCCCCCCACCCCCTTCTCTTGGTGCTCCTAAGGCTAGTTCTAAGGGGTTATCATTTGCTAATTTAACAACCTTTTTAAACTTTCACATTCTAGGATTATCATTTGCTAATTTCACAACCATGGTGTGCCTCGAGCTAGTTACTAGGATTATCATATGCTAATTTAACAACATTCTTAAACTTTAACTTTTTAGGGTGGCTAGGAGTCGTCACCAAAAAAATTAGGAAGGGAAAATGATAATCCTTTAGCACACTCTCCTTGCAATATATATATATATATATATATATATATATATATTAAACAAAAAATCCTGCACCCAAAATAAACTGCAAAACAAATTGATAACCCATAGAAGAGTAAAGATGAATATCATAAACATTAATAATAGTTGGTAGTAAATAATTAAATGCAAAATTTAAAAACAAAACTTTAGATCAAATGAAGCCAATAGTTATCAAAACCATATGCATTTGAACTAGAATGAGGCTCCCTAGAAAAAAGGCAAGAAGAATTGTAGCAGAGCATAGCATATTAAAGGCACCCGAAATTATAGAAAAAGATCAAAGTGGGTTCGGTGCCCATATCTATAGAGAGAAAAACTAAAAGAAAACCATGATTTCTACCCACTGCAACCAATCAAATTTACCTTTTTTGATATAGACACATAGGCTTACTTAAATATTCCAAGCCATCAAATAATCACACCTCACACTGTATTCCCTAACCAATAACTTAAGATGGAACCTATAAACTTTCCATAAATAAAGATAAGATCCATAAGCCTAAAATAATAAAAATAGAAATAGTAAAGGAACTACCAAAACATAATAGAAGCAACCCCAAAAACCCCCCCGAACTGGACAACAGTTGGTCAAAATAAAATAGTATCCTAAGACACAAATAAGTCATACAAATCATAAGAATCCAAGTGAACTGGCATCAATGGTGTAAGCCACACATTTAATACAGCAAGATCACCAACCCATAAAAGCCTAAAAGAAAAGAACCAATAAGAACTTAAATTTGTGAGAAAAATACCCAAAATTCACCAATATGGCCCACCAAATGATAGCCTAGTAAGGGAAGAGAAGGAGAAATCATTAATATCATAATTAGACTCATTAACAGATAAAACTTCTTCAAAAAAAATAAAGAACAACACCCATAAGGACTAAAAGCATCATAAGCAATCCCTATAATCTAAAAATTGAAGCTTAAATTAGCCTAGAAATTGTAGCTCCAACTCCTAATACTAACTTAAAACCAAATAAGAGAACCTGAATAACTGAGTGGGGATGTGTCAATAAAGTGTAGGATTATAGTATATATAATGCCATGATGAAATAAACTCAATTTCCACTCAATTGCAATCCAATACCCACCCATCCATCTCAAAGATACCTTACATATAATGAATGGATTGGAGTTGATTCTGATGTGATAGAGATATAATTCATAAGCAAAACATAACAAGAATTTCTAACCCACCGTTCTAGAGGGTATAGAAAATAATAATTAAATACCAACACTCTTCATCCAATAAGATACTAAAATTATTTTCTATTGAAAAAGAGCAAGGGCATTAAGAAATACTCTCAGTAAAACCACCAAACTCGAAGCTCCACCAAAGAAAGTAGACCCTCAATAGCATAATCCACATAAAACCATCGTGGAACAATCCAAAATATTCCATGCTTAGAATTGATTTGTAACACGTAAGAATAAAATAATAAATTTATAAATTACAATCATAGCTTAAATCATCCCAAAAACCACAACTAAAGTTGAGGAATAGATAGTAAAAATGCAAGACAAGAACCAATAAGGCAAACAAGATTGGGGATAAGAAAACCAACCAAAAACTACACCACACCTAACAGGAAAATTCAAACCCCATTGTTAAGATAGTTGCTATTTGCATGTTTTACATTTTTGCAACTTGTATAGTTTTGATGATTCCAAATATTATTGTTCAAATGTGTAGTTATCTCCTAACAATTTTAGAAGATTTGTATTTGCTCTTGTGTGTACTAACATTTCAGGCGAATCAAACTCTCAAACACGAAGTCTTCAAATCAAATTCAGTAAGAAATACTTTTAGTTTTTGAAGCTTAAAATTATCATTTGAATTGAGAGGGAGTGATTGTAATTGAGTGAATAAAAACATACATACACATACATAAGGAGATCATATAAAAGTTATACTAATCATACGGGATGATATCAGTTCATACGGGACGACCAAACAGTTATCTCCTATTAAGATCACATGGAACGAATAGGAACTGGCTAGAAAAATTTTCTAAGTCCTATTCATCCGGTACGAAATTTAATATTGTCCGGGATAATTTTCTCTCTGTAAGAATTTCGTATAGACAAAAATAATTATCGTCAGGGACGATTTGGTCTTTGTAAGAATTTCGTCCAGACAAAATTAATTATCGTCAGGGACGATTTGTTCTCCGTAAGATTTTCGTTCTGACGAACATATTTTCGTCCAGACGATATAACCGACTTAGGACAGTTATTCTATATTCATTTTGCAGTTTTTGGAATCAACCTTGTTATAACTGTTCGTACCGGATGAGCTTGGTTCGTACGGGACGATAGGCTTGTACGAAAACATTTCATACACATATACAAACAGGTTCATTTCAAGGCTTTTAAGTAATATCGTCCAGGACGATCCACAATCGTACGGGACGATCCACTACGTACAGAATTGAAAACTTGCAGTTTTAGGTCATTTTTCTTGTCTTTTGTATATATAGTCCAAATTAGACTGCCACCCAATCTTTTTGCCATTTTATCTTTGTGCATATTGAGAGAAAAGTCAAGGAGAGAGTGTAAGAGAGTATTCAAAGGAGGATTCCTACCACTGGAGCGTGAAGGCTTCACTTGGTGTTTAAAGGTAAGAATCTCTACTTGTGAATTTGGATTACTTCATCCTTTTCTTTCTTCCTTCTAGATTTCTTGTGAGAAGATCTGTCAAGGAGATCCGGTTCGCTGCCGACACTTGGAGAGTGTGAACAGCCGAAGGGTTTGCTGCCGACACTTGGAGAGTGTAAACAGCCGAAGGGTTCTCTGCCCACACTAGGAGAGTGTGAAAGGACGAAGGGTTCTCTGCCCACACTAGAAGAGTGTGAAAGGACGAAGGGTTCTCTTCCCACATTAGAAGAGTGTGAAAGGACGGACAGTTCTCTGCCAACACTGTGGATTGTGTAAAAGGACGACGGTTCTCTGCCGCACCGGGTAGTGGTGAAAAGAGTGCTTGTAAAGGCTTCTCCGCCTTGCTGTCGGTGCAAAAGGAGAGACACTATTAGTATTAGTGCAATACTCAGAGGGTGCCTCTGGGGAGTGGATGTAGGTCTGGTTTAGACTTAACCGCTATAAATCTTGTGTCATTTACTTTATTACTTTTTATTTTTCGCATTTTTCTTTTGTTTAAAAAACTCTGTGGTTGAAAAATTTTTTCTATAAAAAATTTAATAAAATTTTTTATTTCGGTTCAACATAACTTCAAAGAGGGTTAAGTTTTTAAAAATACCAATTCACTCCCCCTCTTGGTAGCTTTGGGACAATAACTTAGGTCTAACAACCTATTCACTAGACTCAACACCCATCAGTATAGTTATTATTAAATCCACCTTTCCCCCTCTCATTCAGAGATAGAAAGAATGAGCAGCAAGTATACTTAAAATCATAATCATAGCGATTACTATCTCTGCAGACAGAACACTACAAAAACCAACACAAAGAAATAAAGAAAATTAGAAATTATTATCAATGCAACAAAAATTTTGTATAGAACTAAAAAAGCATGAAGGTCAAACCTAGTATCCATCAAAGAACAAACATTCAAAGATCCCATAAGGAACAAATCATCTGCCCCCATTCAAGAAGGAAGCTTAAACTCTGACATAGGTTAAACAAATTTAATCCAATCTAATTAGGCTTTCCAAGGTGTTAGGAAACTTAAAAAAAGTGAAATTAGTAAAAAAATTATAAAAAATCTCTAGAATACAACCATGATTGGCTAACCAATCATTGCACGCTTTTTCTTCTATGAAAACGAGTTGAAGGCAATTACAGAAAAAACAAAAACTGTTGAATTTCCCTAATAAGGTAGAACAAATCTGAATTATAAATTATGTCATGAGAGTCATTCAAACAATAAAGGCTATAAATATCTTAAACCTCGATTAAAATATTAATAATGCAAAGAGAAAGACATAATTTAATCCAATGTAAAATAACAGAAAGCTCAGCATAAATAATAGAACACTTTTATAAGGGATAAATATACACCATGATGGTGTTCCCATGAGCATTTCTAATCATTCCACCACAACATAATTAAAATCTTTAACCCAACTGTCAACATTAATTTTAAAAGATTTATAAGGGGATTTAGACCAATAAAGCAACTTATTCTTGTCATAAAAATGTTTTCCATGAAGGGTGATTCTAAAATCTTGAGCCATAAAGGAGTAGCCTCTAAAGTTAAGTGGACAAAAGGTTAGCATAGTAAAGTTTCAAAACATTATCTTTACTATTTCTAATAATATGATGATGTTACATGAAAATATCATTTAAAAGAGAGTTTTTTTTGGCAAGCCATATATACTTTAAAAAAAGGGATTGAATCAAATTCCTAATATAACCTCTAGAATAAATAAACAAATGATTAAGCTTGGAATTGGTGCTAATATTAACACTAAAAAGATTCAGTCTAAATAAATCATCATAATGAGTCTAAATTTTGACAACAATAGGTGTAGAAATAAACACCTGGTGCATATTCTCCACATAATAGCAACACTGATTTTTGGATGGTAAAATGAAGCCTCTTTTTAATAAGTTCTTATCAGTAGTAATATATCTTTGCTTAATTCTCCATATAAAATTAGCATTCGAAGAGGGAATACTTTTATGCTAAATCATGGAAAAAACATTGGTGACAGAATTCTTACCTCTCAATGCATTCCAAGCATCCTTTAACCTGAACTTTCCATTATTAGAAAAGTTACAAAATAAGTGATCATCAAACTCAATATTTATCATAAGTTGTGAAATATGATTAATAACATACTCCAGAAGAACTTCAACAAGTTTATTATAATCCCAACTATTCACAGTAATAAAAAAATTTACCTTAATAGCTTTAGTAAAGAAAGTATTAAGAAGTGAATCAATGATTGAGCATCTAACCATTAATCTTGCCAAAAGAAAATATTAGCACAACTAAGACCTCATTTAAAATGAGGCTTAGCTTCCCAATTAATATTACAGTCTCTTCTAAACTCTAGAATCACCCTCTTTGTAAATGCACATAGTAGGATGCCTACTAACAATACTTGGATTCTAACCAATTGATTTTAGAATTGTTGTTGATACCTTTTTAAGAAAACTTATTAAATAATTTTTTAAGAAATAAATTGGTAAGGACCATCCTAATAATGATTAATATCCTACCACAACTTAAATGATTTAGTTCATAAGACTTAAGCCTTTTTTTGCACATAAGTAATAAGATCATAAAAAAATAAAGGATTTCTTTCAGCCTTTATAAAAAGGAACTTCAAGATTCTTAATAAGTAAGGAACCTTGCAAAAAGGAAGTAATACATTTGATAGAACTAAAATTTTCCAGGGGACTTTGTTAGAGGTAATAAAGAATTTCTTCCTATTCTTAAGGAAAAGACCACTCAAAATCTAAAAATTATGTAAAACTCTCACAAGAAAATCAACCATGTTTAAGGAACCATAAGTAAAAATAATAGCATCATCTTCAAATCATAGGTGAGAGATTGGAAAACCACCTATAGTTCTATAAGTAAGATTTGGGTGATTTTGATAAGGAATAACAAGGCCACTAGATAAAAATAAAGAAGCAATAATAAAAGGGCATATCACCTTATCTTAAACTATGAGACATTTTAAAGAAAATTGTGCTTTTACCATTAATAAAAATAATTAGAAAATCCTTCAATAAAATTTTTAATAATATTAATAAACATTGAATTAAAAATAAAAAAGTGTTAAATGTTGTAGATAAAATTCTAGCTCATGTTATCATAGGCTTTGGCAATATCTAATTTTAAAATAATGTTTCTCCCTCTCTCCTTCATATCAAGGTCATTTAAGAGCTCTTGAGAAAGTAAATTGTTATAAAAAATAGCTTTCACCTTGGAAAAACTAGTTTTGTAAGGAGAATGAATTTTGGGAAGCTAAAGAGAAAAAGGATTCATAAGAATTTTAAAAATCAACTTGCAAAAGAAAGAGCAAAGACTAATATGCAAAAAATCATCTTAATTATTAATGGAAAATTTCTTAGGAATAACCACAATATGAGTGGTAGAAAAAAAAAAAGAGAAAGATGTTGATAGCAAAGAATTCTAGAAGTAAAGCCTTCTGGCCCTACCACATAGACGGAATTCATTACATGAACAATCTCCTTAATATCTTACAAGGTAGGAAGTTTGGTAAGGGACATGTTATAATTCTTATTTAATAATAATTGGATGATGAATATGAATAGGATAAAAGTTGTTATTGAATAAAATTTTAAAATGCTCTACTGCAAAATTAGCAATTCCCCCACATCCTCAATTCATGAACCATCAAGAAGAGAAATTTTATGAATAAAATTCTTAAATCTACCCTTTTTTACCATGGCATGAAATTACTTAATGTTGTTGTTCCCTTTAATGAGGTTCTTGGAGGCTGCTTTTGCTTCTAAGAAAATGTCTTCCTGAGCTTGAAGATTGAACAATATTTTTTTTGCATCTTAAAGGAGCCTAAAATTCTCATGGGAAGGGTCAAGTTAATAATTGTGCTCATTAGAATTTATTTTTCCTCAATAGCCAAAATTTTAGTGAATTTTTTCAAAAACATTCTTATTCCATCAATTAATTTTATACTTTAATCTTTCAAGCTTGAATCACAATCTATTCATGTCCAAAATAGAGTAAATTCAATAATAGCTTGATTAGCTAATTCAAAATTGTTCAAAACTAAATCAAATTTAATAAGGTTTTTATTAGTACTCGAAGGAAGTTGCAAAGAGGTTAAAGTGTTATTATGTTTATAGTAAATAACAGCCATTTGCTCATCTAAATTGTTGACTATATTAGAAACTTGCCATTAATTAAATAGAATAGAGAGATAAGAGTCTTTTTAAAACATATTGAAACCTGGAGATTTCAATGCTTTAATTTTTTTGTCAGGAATTCCATTTATCTTTCCATTTGATCAAGATCCATAAAGCCGACAGCTTCGTGTTAACATTCACAAAAGATTATAGTTCCTGTGTTGGTCCCATTAGAAAAGGATCATTATTATTTGCCACATTAAATTCGTGCATAAGATAAATGGATGAAAAATAAAGCATTATGTAATATTATGCCCATGCATTCTATAATGATTGCAAAAAAAATTGACTTTTTGTAGATACCCACATTTGTGAAGACTAAGCCATATTTCCTTAGGATGTTTTTTAGAAACATCCATTTAAATAAAAATATGAGTTACTAATACATGATATATGGAGGCCATAGCCTAATCCCTTTATAAGGGTCTACCTTAAATTGAAGCTAAAGCAAACAAAATTTGGGAGTTAAACATATGCGGCCTTAAGTTCAAAAATGAAACCCACACATGGGCAGTAGGCAGTTCATAATTAAATGTAATAGGCATAATTATGAATTTTTTAAGTTCAAGCTTATTTAATTTTATAAGTCAAAGGATTTGCATAGTCGACATGCACTTTTACATGTGGCACTATTTGATTGGACATTTAAAAAACATTTAGATCTCCTAGATAACATGGAATTTATATTAAATCAATTAAATTAAATTAATGTTATTCATCTAAATACAATATGAATCAATGAATCTAATTTTTTCTGCAAGCTCTCAGATCCAGATTCAGCCATAAAGGAGATTTGTCTTGATTCATATAAAAAACACAATGCCCTAGCTCAAATTCAAGCTAGAGAAAGATCTAACCCTACTTTTGTAATTCATGGATTAGATTGCTATGGATTGGAAGTTAGCTTCACACTCAAATAAACTAATGAATTCTATTATTGAGATAAGAAACTACCTTTACACAAAGTTTAATTAAGGGGCTTCTTGTTCCTTCACATTTGACTAGACCTGCGAAAAAAATTTTCTTCAAACTATAATAATTGAAGTTATCAAGATTTTTTTTTTGGGGTAGGGGACCAACAATGGTACCTACGCGTTAATTAATAAAAATAATATAAAGTCCTTAAAGGCCTCACTAAGGCTCAAAAGAGCAACAAAAAAAAGCAGAAAATTCTAAGAGCCTGAGTACCCTACTAAATAAAAGTACAAAATAACTCAGGTACAATCTACGGTGCACAGGAACGAGCACAAAAAAAAATGATCGAAAGAGTAGCATTATGAACAACCTTCCCAACCAAAGCTCCAATATTAAGACAACCTGCACTAAAAAAGTCTGGAAAAAAGAGATGAGAAGCAATATTGAAAATGTACAAAGGACAAAAAATACAATAACTTGACTGATTATCCATAAAACACAAAGGGTAACCATAAGAAAAGGTATTATGCCACCAACCAGCACAATTGTAGAGATTAGCTAACTTAACCATAGAGAGATAAAAAAGCACCAACCATCTCCCAGAATAATAGACCTGAATAGTAACTACAAAACTGCAAGAGTCATGATTCACCAAGAAATGGAAATAGGAAACCATAAAGCTAGGAATATAGAACATGCACCAATGCATAGCAACCTTAAGGTAGATAGAAAAATAACTCTTAGGTAAGGAAAAAGAAATAAAAAAACTCAATCATGGAGAAATGATGTAAGTAAAGTAAAATGCAAAATGAGTCACTTCAATGCTTCATGTAAAATCAGTTCCAAACCAACCAATAGCTAGTGGAAAAATTAGTCCAAAACCAAGTAGCACAACAAAATGAAAGGCCTCCCAAGCTCAAACAACTAAAACTGGAAATGCCATTAAAACCAAAACCCAGGTGCCACTCCAGTCTACACTCAAACCCAAAAAAGTTCAAGAAAGCCCTAAACAAAGTAAGGAAGTAGACCAGAAAGAAAATTGCCAAAAACACTCCCAAAAGATATAATAGCCACCATTTATTCATCCACATTTCCAAAACCATTACCTAAAAATATATTAGTGCTATTAATCACTCCCTTCAAAGTAAAAGGATCCTTGGCATTGGTAGAAAAAGGTTTTGTATAAATAGTGGAAGGGTCTTTTTGCTCCTTGATAATGTTCTGCATGTTGGCCTTAGTTTCCTCAACAATTCCCTCGACAAGAATCGCATTATCCTGACTTGATGAGGGAACTAAAGTAGTTTTGTCTTTCAATTATTTGGAGGATTCCTATTGCTTACGAAGTTGGAGATGTAACATGTAAAATTCATTTAAACCATGACCGTGCATTTTATAATGAGAATAGAAAATTGGCAAGTTTTTTAAAACAACTTTTAGGAAATACCCATTTAACTCCCACCCAAGATAATTTCATCAGGATGCTTCTTAGAATTATTTAGATCGACCAAAATATGAGTAACTGACGGACATAAGATTAAAGCAGTAGCCCGTTCTATCTGCAAATGCCTACCAAAATTGAAGCTAGGCTAAACAAAATTTGGGAGTTAAAGAAATGAAGTCTTAGATTTGGAAAGGAAATCCACATAGAAGTTAAGGGGACTCCTCTTAAACTTCAAAATTAAGAGGTCATTTGAGTAATTGCATCTGGATAGTTTTAATGTAGTACGCCCTTCTAGAGAAAATGCAACTATAATCAAGATCACTAAAACATTGAATTGAAATGTTCCACTAATGCAACAAACATATATGAAATGACCCAAAAAGTTTCGGATTCAAGAAAAAATTTGTATGACATCCATATCAGGCCAACATAAGATAAACTTTTGGATTAAAGCTAAAGTAAAGGAGGCGGCCAACCAAAAAATTACATAATTGTCAAACATCAAGGTAGGACAAACTTAAAAGGAGGTTTGAACAAAAATTAATCTAGAGTTAGAAGAAGATCAACCAGCCAAAACACCTTTAAAAGAACATGTCTTTCTAGTAGCATCTGAAGCAGACAAAGGGTTGGATGACAACGACGTCATTGTTGCCCAAAACCAATAAAAATGATAGGAAAAGAGAAATAGAACACAAAAACAATGAAGAATAAGAAAAAGGAAACTATAATCTAAGAGAAATGAGCAAGAAAACACCCCATGAGGGGGAAAAATGGGGAGTCACAGGAGGATTTGATTGATAGCCAGAGAGTTGCTAAAGAGCACGAAAGACAAAATAACTATGTGTTGAATAGGTTTATATTATATGGATCTTGGCCAAATGGGTGGTCACTAAGCTTGATTGAATACACTTTGGGAGTGGACTAGAAGAAAAAAAAAGTTCAATAATGCACTTAAGATCACATAGGGAGAGTTTTAGAATAAAAAAATGAACCCCCCCCCCCCCCCCCCCCCCCCCCCCCCCCCCCCCCCCCCCCCCCAATATAAAACTTTGGGATATTTATAAATGATTGTTTATTTTCTTCATTTCAAATTCTAGCAAACTGATGTGATGCCAAGCTAAAAATTCTTTTTTTATTATTGTGTAAGTTAGCTCACTAATGTAATTTGAGCACATATGGGAAGTTGAGCCTGCTATCAAACTTGAGCCATTGAAATATAAGGCATTTTATTTATTTTTGTGCACCTTATATCACCGCATTGCTTATGATGATAGGGAGAGGTGTCTAGTTTATTTTAAACCAAAATATATGAGGTGAGTTTGGATGATCGCTTCATAATTTAAGAATGGCTCAATAAATAATTATTTAGGACACATATGTTAGCTAATTTGGCTAACTTAGGTCCATTCAAGTGCTAGGCCTAATATAGTTGATGCATGGAATACCTAAGTACCTAATACATGTATTTAATTGATTTAGTTTTATAAAATTGGAGTTCTGGCTTAAGGGAACACACTAGGTCAGCCAAATATTTTGCCCGAGTGGACCCAACGATTATGCTAGCTATGGTTGATCCTTGAGAGCTCTACAGACAATCCCAAAGTGCTTAAAGGCCATAAATGCTTTTAAATCATTAGATTTAAAGAGGATGACCCATACATAAAGTTTAGTCAACCAAGGTTAACTTGGACAACTAGATTGAAGTAGGCTTGGGCATTAGGTACAATATGTCCTATTTGTTATTTAAAATTTGTTGGAAGTGGCTTTGAGTCAATCTATGGTCTCTTCACATTTTTTTTCATATTGAATTGTATTTAATGTGGGTTGGGTCAACCAAGGTTAACCATGGTCCATTGATGGCTTTTTTTTGTTTAGGCATGTATGATTTAATATTTTGAAGGTTTAGGAGGCTTTGTGGATTTTATTGAGTTCATATGAATGGATGAAGCTTTATGTTTACATAGTCCTTTAATGGTCAAGATGACCAATCAAAGTCAACCAATCTTAACCATTAGCCACTTTGGGCCTAAATATGATCAAGGAAGAATGCAAAGTGCCTAAGGAATAAACTTAGGACAATGATTAGAGTTTGCAATATGCATTATGCATATAAAAGAGTCTTTGGGTTTATAGTCCATTTAAAAGTTTGATCCACCTAGGCCAAACATCATCAAACATGGACCCAAGTAAATTTAAATCATTGTAATTATGATTATGAACATGTTTGCATGAGTTTGAAAGGTTTCCAATGTGTTTAAACCAACATTCCATGTGAGTTGCATGAATGGTAAATATTTGAAGGTTTATACTCCATGGAGGAGGCTTTGGGTTTTAGGGCTTGGAATAACATTGAAGTTTCCTAAATGATTAGGGAGACTCTTTAAATATTATATATATATATATATATATATATATATGTTAAGGGGAAACCCATAGAGGGCCTACGCATTAAATCACAAAAAAAATAAAGATCCTTAAAGGGACTTCAAGCTCACTAATGCTCAAAAGATCTACAAAATGTAAGAAAAAAAAATCTAAGAGCTCAAGTTCCCTGCTAATCAGAATAATAGAATACCCTAGGTACATTCTACGGTGCACAAAAGCAAGCACCCAAAAAATAAAGAAGTGCACAAACTCTGCATCGAGATCAAGCTTCCTGTCCAAAAAACCACCAAGATGAATACCTGCACTAAGAAGATTATGTAAAAACATATAATGTCTAAAATAACAATAGCATAAATAAAACCATAACATAACACATTGATAGATCTAACAGTTCTTCACGTAGTAGCCAAGATGATTAACATCGAGCTCATACTTCTCTTTAGCATTGGCATAGAAGGGGATATAAACCTTCACAACCTTGTTAACCACAAAATTAAAATAACTAAACAAGTTTTTAAGTAAAACAAACACCAAAGCTTACTCAGCTTCTGAACAAAATGGTTGGACAAATTCAATAATGCAAGGAAGCACCTATACCACACCAACCAACCATTGTAAGAAGTAAAGAAACCACAACCAATAACAAAATAAGTAGAGCACACAGCATCAACGATAAAAAAGCACCAGAGAAAAACTAGCCCCCAAAAAGCACACAGAGATCCAGACATATGGGCAAAGCCATCATAAAAAACTACCAAACAAGATAGCAAGCAAAGCCCCCAAGAGTAAATAGAACCCACATCTTAATGAAAAAATAAGGCGACTATAACGAGAATGAACCTCCAAAAGATAGCCAAAAAGCATCTCGACAAAGCAACCCGTGCATCCATAAAACATGCATCATAAAATTATAAAGACCAAGATTTATGGACATAACAAAACCAAACCAAGTAGCAGAACGACAACCCAAAAAGAGACTAGGCTTCAGGAAACAACACCAGTACATGAAAAAAACCTAGAACAACACTGCAGTGCCAGACCCCATAACAAAAAAAACTAGGACCAAAGGCTCCAACTGACAACAAGCATTAAAGTCTTATATAGAGAAAACCAATTTTATCTAATCTTAAATGACCTTTCAACAGAGTAGGGAGGTAAATAACAGTAAAATTAGAAAATTAATCAAAGCCAGACCCCTAATATGTAAGCCAGTTAGCACATATATTACCTTCCTTGTGAGCAAGAGAAAAAGAATAGTTCATAAAGATAAGCAAGTTCTTAATATCCCTCAATAGATAAATGAGAGTTGAATAACACGTACAATGTATTCTCAACAAAATTTAAAAATTTAAAATAATAATTGGAATTAACTTCAATATCAATGTTAGTTAAGTCAAGGGAAATGCATAATCTTAAACCATGGAGAATAACCGAGATGATAGCATAGTTAACATCACAATTCTGCAAAGGACCAACAAAAGCCATATTGAAACTACCATGACAATCCATGATAACACCACCACAACCAGAAAAGGACCCAAAGATAGCACTGCCCACATTCAGCTTATAAAACTAATAAGGTGTTGGGTCTAATAAATAAGCCTAGGAACTTTAGAAAGGTTATTGACCTCCAATATAAGACCTAATTTAGAAGTAATAAAAAAATAATTTTTAAAAATCTTGATATAGAGAAACTTAACCGAATAAAGAACCAAAACCTTATCTTTCACATTCTGGATAATTCTATTATGGTTCATACCAAAACCATAGATGAGAGAATTATTTCTATCCAACCATAAATACCATAAAATAAGAGAAGGAATAATATTTTAGATGTGTCCTTTGGACTTAATAAACCAAGCATTAAGCATATCATTAATAGACATTTTAGCATTCAATTATTCAATTTCAAAATATCATCGAATAATTCTAAGTTTTAATATCTAAAGGACTAGAGAGAAAAATATGATGCATATTCTCCACATGATGACACCATTAGAACTTGGAAAGTAAAATAAAGCCACTTTTAATTAAGTTACCAATAATAGGAATAAACCTATGTAAAATTCTCCAGACAAAAATAGCCACCATGGATGGAATACTTTAAAGCCAAAGCATATAAAAAATATTAGTGACCTCATTTTTAGATCTAAAGGCATGCCAAGCATCCTTTAATCTAAAACAACCATCTTTGGATAAACCATGTAAAAGTAAATCATCTGAGGCAGTATTTAGGTGTAGTTTAAGATTTATTAAATAATAGAGTCAGGGATGACATTAGCAAGTATGTCATAAACCCATTAATTATATTTAAAAAATAATTCACCTTAACAGCCATAATGGAGGAGGTGTTAGTTATTAAATTAATAGATTGATCCCCCGACCAATGATCTTGCAAAAAAAAATAATGTCACCACCACCAAACCCCCAAGAGATAATAGGCTCAATAATCCATTTAACTTTGCAAAGTCTCTTCCACACTTTAGAATCACCTATGTTAAAACTACAAGTAGTTAGATGTCTACCCACACAATACTTAGCAAACATAAAATTAGCCTAAAGGCTCAATTTAGCACTAAAGTTGTACCACAACTTGAGGGAAAATGTATAGGCCAAATCATTCATACTCTTACTCCCAAAGGACCCATGTTTTAGAACACCATAACATTTGTCCCAAGAGGACCAAATAATTTTAGAAATGCTATTAGCCCCTTTCCAAAAAAATGTATTGAAAAGCCTATCAATCTTGTTGTAGTCGCTTGACTAGGAAAAAAATTTTAAAAATTATAAATCAGTAAAGAAAAAAGAACACTTTTGATAAGAATTAGTCTACCCCCAAAACTAAAAAAATTAAGAATCCCCGGGCAAAATATTGTTCTTTAGAGAAGAAATAAGATCATCAAAAAGAAATGTTTTCTTTTTACCTTTAAAAAGAGGCACCCCAAAGTACTTAATAGGCAAATGACCTTGAACAAAACCAGTTAATTCTTTAAAAGCCAAAATATGTTCATTAGGCAATTTGTTTGAGGAAATAAAACAACATTTATGTTTATTCAAAGCAAGACCACTAACCATTTCAAATTGATGGAAAAAACCCATAAGTTTATTGATCCTATTAACAGATGCATTCATAAAAATGATAAAGTCAATAGCAAAATATAAATGAGAGATAGGAAAGCCACCCAAAGATCTAAAATACATGCTAGGAGAATTCTCAATGAGGTTAGCAAGGCCTCTAGATAAGTACTCAGCAGCAATAATAAAAAGGGAAGGAGAAATTGGATCACCTTGTCTAAGGCCATGAGAAGATTTAAAAATAACTATTGCTTTTATGAATAATAATGACAGAAAAATAAGATCTCTTAATGTTGTTTTTAATAAGAATGATAAATATTGATTAAACCCAAAAACTTCAAAATATTATAAATAAAGTTCCAATCAATGTTATCATAAGCATGGAAATATCATGTTTTAAAATCATTTTGCCACCTCTCACGCTAACATCCAAATCTTGACCAAAATCTTCGGCCAAAAGAATATTATCTGCAATAGTCCTCCTTTAATAGAACCCATTTTAAAGGGCGATATAACTTTAGGCTAAAAAGAAATTAAACGACTCATAAGAAGTTTAGAAAGAATTTTATTAAAAAAGGTACAAAGACTAATAGGTCTAAAGTCGTTCCACTTAATAATAGAGTTGTTCTTGGGAATAAGCAAAATAGAAAAAAAAGAAAAAACTTAGGAATAGTAATAATAGCAAAAAAAACCAAAATAGAAAAATAAAGATCATTACTAATAATATGCCAGAACTTTTGAAAGAACGTAGTGGTGAAGCCATCTAGCCAAGCCACATAGTCACCATTCATGCCATGAACAAATCTCTCTAACTTCCTCTAAAGAAAGAAGTTTAGAAAGAAACTAATTATTCTCTTGAGAAATATGGTTAGGGATAACGGAACGATTATCAATATGTGCATGACAAAAATCTTTATTGAGATGATTTTGAAAATGATGAACTTTAAGATTAGTAATTTCCAAGCCATCCTCAGTAATAGAACCATCATAACGATTAATCTTATCAATATAATTTTTGGCACGTTTCCTCTTAACCAAAGCATAGAAATACTAGGAATAATTATCACCTTCAACTAGGTATTCCACAACCGCTTTTTATTTCTAAAAATCTTCCTCCTGAGCTTCTAATTTAAAATGACAATCTTTAGCATCCCTCAATAAACTGAAATTATTATCAGAAGGAAATAATTGATAATTAGTTTCAAAACTGTTCACTTTCACTTCAGCTTTCAAAATATTGGAGAAAATATTTTTAAAAACATTAAGATTCCACTAGTTTAAAATTTGTTTAAGCTTTTTCAGCTTAAACCTAAATTTCCTCATGCCATAGAAGGAGTTATCCGGATGGAAAGGGGCATGCCAATTTTCCTAAATCAAATCTAAAATAGAATCGTGAAGCAACCACATGTATTGAAATCTAAATTGAGCATATGAATTATTAAGCCTCGTCATGAAACAAATTAATAAGGGAGAATGATCAGATCGAGTCCTACTAAGATGCTCAATTGTAATAGAATCAAAAGATTTAAGCCAAAAATTATTAAATAGCACCCTATCCAAATGTTTCCATAAATGACATAAATTCCAAGTGAATTTCTTACCATAGAAGCTAATATCAATTAAATTATAGTCCATAATCATATTATTAAAATCTTCCATAGATTGATAGATAGGTGAAGTACCCCTTATATGTTCAGAAGGCTTAGAAATAGTGTTAAAATCCGCTCCAACAAGTTTGGGCAAGTTAAAGATATTATGAAAGTTGATGAGTTTCTCCCATAATAATTTCTTGGTACAATGAGAAGAAGCAGCATAAATAAAAGAGGCATACTAATGTAAATTTAAAACTTTAATATTGCAATGCCAAACATGAGTGAACCAATAACATCTATCTGAACAGGATCCTTCCATAGCACCCAAATATTGTTGGCCACATTTGAAATAACATATTTAATACCCAAAAATCTAGCAGTCCCAAGTAATTTAAAAGAGGAAATAAGAGGTTCAAGTAAAATAAGAATTGAAACATTATAAATGCGACATAAGCTCTTAACTCTTAACTTTGAGGAGGGACACCTAATGCCCTTAACTTTTCAAATAATAGCATTAAACATAAAAAATGGGGGCTAATGACAAGTAAGTGAATGGGTAGTTCTAGGAGATTATAAAATGATGTTCTTATTTTTCCTACCTCTCCTACTATGAAACTAGATGTAATAAGTGTATTATCATTATTAGCAAAACATTTTGCCATAATATCCATATCCTCCATATCAGTAAAGGCATTTCTATGTTAATGATAGTTTAAGGGAAGCTTACTATCATTGATTATATGTACCTTCCTGACTACCAGAGGCAGTTCACCCTCCTCCAAGGTAAAGTCATCTTCTTCTTGAGTTTTACTACACAATCCACAACCAACATTACCCTGTGCAAAAAAGATTGGCCATCCTCCTAGTTAATTCACAATAGATTTAGAATGAATATTATTAGTAAAATTAATGTTTAAAAACACAAAGTTCATATCATGAAAGTTTTTATTGAGAGCACAAGTAGTAATAATAGAATGTGAAACCATATTTTGATTAGTAGTGATAGCCAGCATTTGCTCAACCACATTTTTACAACCAAAATCTAAATAAGAGAAAGAGTTAAGATTTTCTCCTTGAAAAAAACTACGATCATTAACAATGGTGGACTATGATTCAATATGAGCTATAGTAAATTGTGTAGATTCCTAAATATTCTGTTGCACTTTAGGAACATTGCCCTCCATCACATCAGATTAGGACTCATATTATCATGATCAACCGAAAGGACATCATTTCCATGCAATTTCTTGGTGGATTCTTTTTCCTTCTGAAAATGGGTGTGTAAACTCTAACAATCATTTAACCTAGGACCATGCATTTTATAATGAGAGCAAAAAATGGGAAAATTTTCAATATCAACATTTTGGAAATAACCATTCAACTTCGAACAAATCCAAATCTCACTAGTATGTTTCTTAGAGATATTCAACTCAACTAAAACATAGGCCATAGATAGAAGAGAGATAGAAGCCATACCTTGCTCCGTTTGCAAAGGCCAACCAAAAATCGATGCCAAGCCAAATAAGATTTGTGAATTAAAAAAATGATGTATAAGGTTTGGGAAGGAGAAATACATAAGGGAAATAGGGGAATCCTCATGAATAACAAAATTTGGTGTCTATTTGAGTAATATCATATGATAAGCTTAAATATAGTTGGATGTCCTTTAAAAATATGACTATAATCAAGATCATTACTAAGTTCAATTGTAATATATCTCAGATCCAACTAGCCGATATGAAAAGATATTGAATGTTTTATATTAATGAAAAACATATAAATAACATCCAGATTAGGGCGCCTAAAAATAACTTGCCAACCAAAGTAAGAGCAAAAGGAGCAGCTAGCTATGAACCACATAACCATCGAACATCAAAGCTGGACATCCTTTAAAATAAGTTTGAATAAAGTGAATTTTAGTGGAAGAATAAGAAGAACTCGCCAAATTCTCCATAAAATACAAAGACTTTCCATCTGAAAATGAATCAGTCGCAGGATGAGATGACGACGGAGTTGTCATCTCCCAAAGCCAGCAAACAAAATAACCACAAAACAAAGTGAAAAACTAATGAATCAAATGAATGGAAAACAAATCTAAGAGGAAAACTAAGGTAAGCAAGCTAGGAGCAAGAAGAAAGGAGCACGAGAGCTGAAACCCTAGATCGCCTCCAAATGGCTAGAGAGCATGGGTGCTGAAGTCATAATGTATAAAATTTATCAAATATGTAATAATTTTAATTAATATATGAATGATAAAACATAAATTTAAGGGTTTCACCTAAGTTTTTTTATCAAATATCAAATTCAAAGGGCTATAGGGATTGAACTTGAGCTAAATTTTAAATATTGGGTTTTAAACTATAATTTAATTAATGTTTTTTAGGGGAAACCCATGGAGGGACCTATGCGTTACTTAAAAGGAAAAGTACAAGGTCCTTAAAGAGGCCTTCAGCTCTCTATTGCTCAAAAGACCTACAAGAAAAAATAAAAAAACCCTAAGAGCTCAAGATCCCTACTACACAAAAATACAGAAGACCCAAATTACATTCTATGGTGCACAGGTAGAAGCACCCAAAAAGGAAAGTAGCATCCATTATCATTCAGAGTGAACTTCCTATAAAAAAATTAGTAGCGTAATGACCTATACAGAAAAGAGCCTGCAAAAAAGAGCACAAGGCACAAAAAATAGAGTTAAAAGCAAATAAAAGGAAAGGATTTAAAAATGCCACAAATGAATCCTATTACATTCAGTCATATTCTCACAAAGAAATAAAACTATAGTCTTCCCAATATAACTATGGGCCTCAGCGTTAGCAACATAAACTCAATGGATATGCAAAACAAAGCCACAATTGTAGTATGAATGCCTGATAAAATAGCTATAAAATAAAGTCATGTCGATAAAATACTTGGTCCACCACCACAATCTTAGATAAACAAAGCTATCCTAGAAAGCAAGGCACATGTAGAAGCAGAACCTGACCAACCACAAAGAACAATAGCCTAAGAAGGTACCCAACACAGCAAAATAGAGTGTAGTGATTCAAAAAACCATTAACCAAACCAAAAGAAATACAGTTAAGGACAGAGGGGTTTGAGAAAGAAGAGCTCAAGAAAGAATGGATCACATAAACGTCATTAGGTAAATCCTTATTCTGGTCAATCCTGCATAAAGGCCCCAGCCAGCACCACCTCCCACTTTCAAACCAGGTAGAACCATACAAAACCAACCAAAAGAACATCTAGAAAGACCCAAAATAAGCTAACCATAATAATCCATTGAAATCCACACTATGATACAGAAAAAACACAATCAGCCCAACAAAATAGTCCTAGCAGTCATAGCAAAATAAGGCATTCTAGCACAACACACTAAGGTGCCCAAATAAAAATCAACTGAACCTCCAGTAATCCCCATAGGAAAGGAAAACAAAACCAAAGATAACCTAGTTAGAAACTAGAATAGAAACATCCACCCAATAATGTCTCAGCAAAATAATGCCATCCAAGAAGCTCAAGAAATCTATAAACCAAAACACCCACCACCCACAAAGTACTGCACAACTAGACCTTGAAGAAGGAGAGGAACAAAAGGGATACCCATTAAGGAGATATACAATCATCACTCAACCCAAAGAACCCAAAATATACAAGATGAAAACCACCATAAAATAGAGAAAATGAGCAAGGTACCCAACAAGAATAGTAAGAAGAACAAATTCAAACCCTGCATGAAACTTAGCATACCAAAAAACATCCCGCAAAAAAAGGCCACACGCATAAAATAGATAAGAAAAAGAGACCAAATTAACTTCTAACAAAAGGTAAGAAAACTTTATCTAATCTTAAGAGGTCTTTTAAAGGAGTGGGGACATTGATTTCCTTGAAGTCCATGAAACAATTAATCCCATAACCAAAATGCGCCAACCAAATGCACAAGCATTATTAAAATTTCTTGAATATGAGTTAGGTTGTTAGACCTAAGCTTATGTATCAAAGGCTAACCAAAAGGGGTGGTGAATTGGCACTTTTAAAACTTTACCTCTTATTGGAATTTAAAAGTTCAAAATTGTTTTAACAAATTGAGCAAGTTGTTTTAAGAATTTTTAAAAATATTTTTCAACCACACAAAAATAAAATGACTGAAATTAAAGCAGCAAAAATTAAAAAAGACACAAAGATTTATAGTGGTTCGGTCAAACACGACATACATCCACTCTTTAAAGTCTCGCACTTCAGGTATTACACTATTACAACTAGTGTCTCTCCTTTTGCCCCCACAGCAAGGCGGAGAAGCCTTTACAAAACTCTCTTCCACCACTACCCAATATGGCAGAGAACTGTCATCCTTTTACACCCTCCAAGTGTCGACACAGAATCATCGGCTGTTAACACTCTCTCAATGTAGGAAGAGAACCTTCAGCTATTTTCACTCCCTAAGTGTAGGCAGAGAACATTCATCCTTTCACACTCTCCAAGTGTAGGCAAAGAACCTTTGGCTATTCACACTCTCTAAGTGTAGGCAGAGAACCTTCATCCTTTCACAATCTCCAAGTATAGGTTGAGAACTTTTGACTATTCACACTCTCCAAGTCTAAGCAGAGAAACTTCATCCCTTCACACTCTCCAAATGTAGGCAAAGAACCTTCGGATGTTCACACTCCTCAAGTGTCGGCGGAGAACTGGATCCTTTTAAATAATCTTCACACAAGTAATCTAAAAAGATAAGAGAAAGAGTGAAGAAACATAAATCATTCACAAAGATCCTTACCTTGAGTTACTTAATGAACCCTTCATGCTCCAATAGGAAGAAATCTCTCTCAAACACTCTCTCACACTCTATCCTTCAATTGCCCTTTACCTTTCACAAAGACCACTAAAAAAAAAAGATTAAATGACAGTCCTAATTGGAACTTCATAGAAAAGACACGAACAATCATCGTAAAATTGCATTTTTCAAATTTTGACCATCCATGATTATCTCGTACGATCGAATTTTGTATGTACGAACATTTCAAAAACTATTGTGTACGAACTCAATGTGAATGAGTACAAACTTTATTTGTACCCGATCATCATCCTATATGAACGTTGTTCATCCGGTATGAATAGTTATTTTTCTAAGTTTGTTGAAATGGAAAGTCGGGACTAATTATAAGTATATAGAATAGAGCCCTTCATCCTGGTATGATTTAAAAATATTGTCTATATGAATAGTGCATTTGCCAAATCCAAAGCAGTTCATCCTGGGATGAACTAAACATTTCGTCTAGATGAATAGTGTATTTGTTAAATCTAGAGAAGGTTGTCCTAGAATAAACTTAAAATTTCATCTGGATGAATAATGTATTTGCCAAATCTAGAACAGATCATCCTGAGATGAACTAAACATTTCGTTTATACGATCTTTACTTAGAAAATTTTTTTGCCTTCTCTGATCGTTCCATTGCTTATTGGAGAAAAATAACTGACCAGATCATCCCGTACGAAATTATATCATACCTTACTATCATACAAAAAAAGGTGAATTTTAAAAACACTCCCCCGGTATGTTTGTGCTCAATTACTCAATTTCAATCACACTCTCTTAGACTCAATAAATTGAAAAATAGAAATTTCAATTTATAAAATATTCTAAGTTGATCTTGATTTGAAGTCTTCAACAAACTGGAGTATGATTTTCCTAAAATATTAATACACACAAGAGCAAAACAAATTCTTCCAAAATATATTAGGTGAAAATAATAATCAAAACAATAATATTTGGAATCATAAAAAACATACAAGCCGCAAGAATGTCAAACATGCAAAACTAACTAGCAACTATCTCAACAATCTCCCTCTTTTTTATGATAGGAAAATAATTATTATTTGAGTACAATTTAAAATCCTAAATTTCTCCTTAACTAACCCTAAATGATTAAGCATGTGAATGTAAGGAGTTTTCTATTATGTACAGTTAAAAATTTTTAACTTTAAAATATTTTATCACACAAAATAAGAACAAAAATAAAAAAAAAAATCTCATAAAGCACAACTAATTAAATGCAAACTCAAAACAAATCCGAACAAAAACATTAAAATAAACAAAAAAACACATAAAAGTTAAAATAATACTTCTCCCCCTTTTTGATAACAGCAAAAAGAGAAGAAGAAAGGACAACGAAAATGTAAGAAGTCATATGAGAACCTGATTATTATTGATTCAAAAAGAGATGAAGTTATAATTGTAATAATAAGATTAATGTTCATTAATAAAAAATAAAGATTCGTATCATTTAAATTAATATATAACTGAGACAAGATAAATATATCAAGGTCATGAATCAGTCTAGATAATGGGATAAGAAAAATTATTGTAAAAGTAATGAAATGAAAACTAATGTAAGTCAAGTTCCAATACGAATAATAATTGAATATTAGATTGATTTTAAATTGAAGATTAAAAGATAAAGAAAAGAACATTTACTCGTTGCGACATTGCGCATCTTTTAAATATTTATGGCACACTTTGTGAATCATTTTATATGTGGGCTAATTTTGTGCCTTTTTTCAATTTGCAAACCATTGTGCATTCTTTACATTTTTGTACCTTTAAACATTTTTTTTTCAAGTTGTTCTTTCCAAAATCAATAATCAAAAAGCTCAAATTTTTCTAAGTGCAAAGATAATTATATTGAAAAGTGAAATAAAAAATAATAAGTCATCAGGATTGTAATAATAATATTATTATTTTGTATGCCCAATAAGAATTTGAGATTAATATCCTTAACTTGATTGAGTTATAAGCTAACTTAAATTTATGAAAAATTAGATTTTGTAATGAAGTTAATTTTTGTATTGCTTTTCAACTTATACCACTTTTTGGATCACTTAAGTTAGGATAATTATAATGGTTAAAAAACATTTCCAAAAGAGATTAAAATCAACTAAAAAAGATGATATATTTTATTAATATTAAGATAAAAGATAATACATTGAAGCACAAATGATATCAATACCCAAAGATTCATTAACATAAAAATAAAAACTAAACACAATCACAAACACTCAAAACATTATCAAATCAAAACATCAGAACTGGCAAAGAAAATCACAAAAGAAACACATATATCCTTTGGAGGGGTCGTGGTCTGGAGGAGGTGGTTGGTTGAAGAGATTAAAATAGCTATTCATCATAGCTGTTAATGTTGACCGAGTCAAATTGACCTCGTTTCTAGCCCATATATTGTTGATGTTGAAAATTATACTGCTAAAGATGAGTTTGAATTTGATCAAAACATTGATCAAAGTGGCTCTCAAGATGCTCAAAGTGCTGGACCATCTCTTGAAAGTCTTGTCCAATAGCACGTGCAGGTGCAGATCCTCTCCTTTCTTCCTCATAGTCATTACTTTCTAGATGTGCATCTTTAGCAAGGATTGCTCAGAATGATCCATCATTATAGTAGATAGGTTCTTATAGATGTTGAACAGGATGAACTATATCATACTTTTTTTCAATAATGTTGGTCACAAGGTGTCCTAAGGCTATATTCTTCTTTCTCTTATGGGATGCATGACCAATCTCAAAAAGTCCATACATGTAATCATTGATCAGTTGGGCTTCGTCTATTGGTTGACCAATCATAATCAGGTATGTTATAGTGGAAAGAAGAGGAGTAATATTTATTCGATCACCAGGTATATGAAATATGGAAGTTTGAAGAACATGCTAAATGATTCGGGCATTTCGGTTAAGAGTGGACACCTTCGGTAAATGGCATACATCACTAATCCCTATAATAACTTGGTTTATCATACTCCAGTCGTAGTTCGAGGAAGAGGACAGTGTATGGGATCTAATCCCTTGAGTCCTTAAATTTAAGAATATTCACATATCCTTCTTAGTTATTTCTACCGTCTTTTACAAAACATAGGATCTAATCACACTCTGGTCAGTACTGAAAGTCATGTTTGCAAGAGTATAATGGAATGTGTCCTTATTGTATGAATGGATTAGGGTCAGAATAAAAGCAAACACGGTCGAAGTAAAAAAAGTGCATTACTTAGAAATTAATAATGTTCTCTTGGATAAGAACTCTAGAAGGGGTGATTTTAGTGGAAACAAATCTTGGAAAAGATTCTTCGCTTGTTTTGGACAGGAAAATTTCTTCAGGATTTTAAGAGGAAGGTCCCCTAGTTAGTTCCTTAGCCACTCTACTACTTTAGCTAGAGCTTGCCATCTGACAGAATTGGAAAGATGCGGGGTTTCAAAAGGCTTTTGAAGTGTGTAAAATTAGATTTCTAAAGCCTTCTATTTAAAGAAAAAATGTTCTTTCATACGTAGGAAAATGATTCATATTATATGATGCTTGAGTTTGTACGTACAAAATAAAATTTTGTATGTATGAATGAATGCGTCCAAAATCAAACGGCTTCTCATAATCATGCAAGTTACGAGGAATCCTTTCGTACAGACTTTTTGACCAAATGATCGTATACACGAACAGGTGTTTGTCCAAGATGATCAATTATTTAGGATCATTTTTATGATAGTTTAAAATGTCCCCCATTCAGAATGCCACGTGTTCATATGTACGAACACAAGGTTCGTACGTACGATCAGAAATAAAAATTTATTCTATTCATGTAATCATCTACATGCATACATACAAATGAATACATATCGTCTAAACGATCTGGGTATCGTACAGATGAACTATAATAAAAACTAAAAAATTATACGCATACTGTAAAACTCAATGATTGATATGCTATAGGATTCGTCCGGTATAAAATGAATTTTGTACAGAGAAATATCACAATTAGAAAATTTTGTATGATTGCTCAAAAATATGAATTTCAATTTGAAAAATATTTCAAAAACACACAAAAATAAAAAGATAAAGAACCACAAAAGTTAACATGCACATAAGATGACAAAAATAGAAAAACATACAAATAAATCAAAAACACAAAAACAAACTTACAAAAACACATATAAATGTCATATAAACTTTAATTAAGCATTCAAGTCAATCACACCAAGCCTTGTTCTTAATATATTGAAAATATCAAAGGCTAGTGGTTCTATAAAAATATATGCGAGCTAATTTTCAGTTGAAATATGATTTAATTCAATTTCTCCTTTGGATACATGATCCTCTATGAAATGATGTCTGATGTCAATATGTTTGGTTCTTAAATATTGAATAGGATTTTTTTAAATACAAATGGCACTAGTGTTATCACAATAAATAGGAATTGTGCCTATTATTATTCTTAAAACAATTAACTATTATTTTAACCAAAGTACTTATGCCACACAACTTCTTAAGGCAATGTATTCAGCTTCAGCAGTAGATAGGGCAACAAAATTCTATTTTCTGCTGGACCAAGAGACTAAAGAAGTTCTAATAAATTGACATGATTTAAAAGTACTCTTTCTATCAACCCTACAACCTACAAAGTCCAAATTTGAATATCCAATTATTTCAAATGAAGGGTTGAACTTAGGATACCAAATCCCTAAGTTCACAGTTCCCAAGAGATATCTCAAAATCCTTTTCAATAATTTCAAATGTGATTCTTTGGATCTTATTAAAATCTAGCACATAAATAAACACTAAACATAATATCGGCTCGGCTAGCTGTCAAGTAAAGCAAATATCTAATAATTCCTCTAAATTTTTTTTGATCAATAAATTTTTTCTTTGGGTCCTTATGCAGCTGAATTGAGGAACTCATAGGTGTACTAACAGATTTAGCATTATCCATTTCATGCTTTTTGAGGATATCCTTAATATACTTCAACTCACTAAGAAATATACCCTCCTCAATTTGCTTAATACTAAAGCCTAAAAAAGTAACTCAAATCTCCCATTAGTCTCATCTCAAATTCACTACTCATTGTTTTAGAAAAATCATCACAAAAATTTTTATTTGTAGATCCAAAGATGATATCGTCAACATAAATTTCTAAAATGAGCATATCCTCTCTCAATTTTTTTAAAAAGAGAGTTGTGTCCATACTTCCTTTTTCAAAAGATCTCTCAAGTAGAAAGGTGCTCAACTTCTCATACCATGCCCTAGGTGCCTATTTTAATCCGTAAAATGCCTTTTTTAATTTGAAAACATGATTTGGGTATTTTGAGTTTTCAAAGCCTGGAGGTTGTTCAACATAAACATCCTCATGAATTATCCCATTCAAAAGGGCACTTTTAACATCCATTTGATGCAACTTAAATCCTCTAAAATAAGCAAAGGCTAATAAAACCCAAATTGCATCAAGTCTAGCTACAGGCATAAAAGTCTCCTCAAAATCAATCCCTTCAATCTGATTATACCCCTTAGCCACCAATCTCGCCTTATTTCTAATGACTACTCCTAAGTCATTCTTTTTGTTTTTAAATATCCACTTAGTCCCAACTATACTTTGATCCTTTCGGGTTATAATTAATTCCTAAACTTCATTTCTTATAAATTAATTTAATTCTTCTTGCATTGCCAAAATACAAAATTCATCCAAAAGTGCTTGATCAATATTTGTGGGTTCTATCATAGTAATAAAGGTAGAATGACCGACTTCTTTGTTCAGTCTACGTCTACTTATAACACCCTCACTAGGTTCACCTATAATCAATTCCTTTGAGTAGTTTTCAAAAAATCTCAAATCTCTATGCAACGGGTTTTCAATCTCCAAATTTCATCAAAACTTATTTTCTCAATCTTTTGGGAGTCAATTTCTATCTCATCCTCTTCAACAATAAAATCTTCCAAAATCCCAAATTCATCAAATACAACATATGTGGTCTCCTCATCTACCAAAGTTCTTTTATTGAATACCCTATAAGAATTTAGAATACTAGAGTGTCTAAGAAAAATTCCTTCATGAGATTTTGGATCAAATTATCCTAAGGAAGATTTTTCATTGTTTCGTATGAATACCTTGCATCCAAAAGTATGGAAATATGACAAATTAGGTGTTTTCCACTTAAATAACTCATTGGGTATTTTATTTAAATTTGATAAAAAATTCACCCTATTCAGAACATAAGACGCCATGCTAACTGCTTGAGCCCAAAAATATTTAGGAAGTGAATATTCTACCAATATGGCTCGAGCAGCTTCTATTAATATTCTTTTTATCCTTTTGACTACCCCATTCTACTGAGGGGTTCTAGGTGCAAAAAAGTTATGATCAATCCCTTTTTTCTTGCAAAAATCTTAAAATTTCTCATTTTCAAATTCTCCTCCCTGATCACTTATAATTGTTAAAATCTCACATCCTAGTTTCCTTAGAATCCAAGTCAAAAAATTTCTAAACTCTTTAAATGATTTACTCTTATGATTTAAGAATCTAACCCATATGAATCTATAGAAATCATCACAAATTCATATACCTTTCCTCCTAGACTTATAGTTCCAACATATCCAAAAAGATCCATATATAAAATCTACAATACTTTACTGCTTCTAAGATCCTTATTAGACTGAAAAGATGACTTCACCTATTTTCTTAGTTGACAAGAATCATAGAGTTGGTCCTTAGTAAACTCTAGTTTTGTTATACCTCTCACTAAGTTCTTTTGGACAACTCTCCTTAGATATTTCATGCTAGAGTGACAAAGTCTCCTATTCCAAAGCCATAACTCATCAAAAATTATTTTCAAACAAAAAGCAGTAGAAGTTTTGATACAATTTAAATAGCATATAAACATTATTTACCTTCAAACTATGCAAAATATCAATACTATTTAGACTTAATATGCAGCTAGTAGGAAAAAATTAATGCTATATCCATTATCACATAGCTGGCTAATACTTAATAGATTATGCTTTAAGCTTTCAACTAGTAGCACATTTTCAATAAAAAAGTTCTCAAGATTTCCAATCATGAAAGTTCGTTAGGGATGTTAAGCCCTATGAACTTAGTCCAAAGCTAACCAAGAGGGGGGGGGGGTGAATTGGTATTTTAAAAAATTCTTTTCACAAAGAGAGAAAATTGCATAAACCAAATCACACCACAAAAATATATGCAGAATTTAAATGTGCGGAAGCAAGAAAAGAAACACAGAAATTTATAGTGGTTCGGTCGACTCGACCTACGTCCACGCCTTGGAGGCACCCTCCAAGTATTGCACTACAAAAACGTGACTCTCCTTTAGCCCCCACAGCTAGGCGGAGAAGCCCTCACAAGAACCTCCTTTTTACCATCCCGGTAAGGCAGAGAACCTTACTCCTTTTGCTTCCTCCTGAAGCTGGCAGAGAACCAAAACCAAAAGCAAATTCCTTACCTCTACCGACCCTTCCACGGACGAGAAACTCTAGACAAAGACGAAGCAGAGCGATCCTTAAAGCAACCCTTGTGAATCCCCTCACAAGCTCCCCCTCACAAGATCCTCTATCTCTCCTCTCTCTCTTTCTCTCCTCAAGGTCTTCTCAGGTCAAGGCAGCAGCCAAAGGTCTTGAAAAATGTTGAACAAGAGCTCTTAAATAGAAGAGCTTCAAAAATCTGATTAATTGCAAGTTGCTGACAATATCGTCCAGGCCGATATGGACATCGGCCTGGCCGATCAGTACAAATCAATGAAGACTGGCTAGTGCATAGCCCTGGATGCAAAGCTGGACGATTGAAAATTGGCTTGATAGTCCAGGCCGATCTCACGATCGTCCTGGCCGATCAGTTCAAATCAGAGGAAAATCGTCCTGACAATAACCCTGGATACGGGCTGGCCGATATTGATCGTCCTGAAGTAACTTAAGGTTTTTGACTGGATCGTCCTGGCCGATCCTGCGATCGTCCAGGATGATATGATCGTATCAATCATCCTTAATTACTCACTTGATTTCATGAAAAATTATGGCATAATTTGTGAATATCGTCCAGGCCGATCCATGGATCATCCTGGCCGATAATTTAAAAATACAGTATACCATAATTGACTATGGCGGCTACTTCTTTCTATTTTGAGCTTATCATCCTGGCCGATACACGTATTGTCCAGGATGATATGTTAATGTTGGCTGCCTTAATTAATAATCCTTAATTAGACTTTCTATTTTAAGTTGATCGACCAGGCCGATCCAAAAATTGTCCTGGCCGATATGAGTAAAAATAGAAATTCTAAGTCTCTCAAGTGTGTGTGTGAAGGGTTACATAGCATCAGTCTCTTTGACCATTACAAGTAGACTCAAGAGGTGAAAATCAAACGTACAAACTGACTCAACCCTAAACCTACGCATTCCTGAACTTGGCTCCTTATTGATCGTCTGATCTTTGATTCCTGAAAAGTTAGAAGCAACAAGCAGTCTAAGAGAAACAGTGTTTGTCAATCATCAAAACATAAGCCATGAAAAATAGATTTGCAACAATCTCCCCCTTTTTGATGATAACAAACACAAGTAGGAAAAAATTAAACAAAAACACAGGTTCATTAGAAAATCAAAGTTACAATAGTTTTTTCCTACACACCATGTCCTACTCCCCATTTTGTCATCACAAAAAGAGGGTCCAGAAACACCAGAAAAACATCACAAAAGACTCACAAGCAAACTACAAAAAAAAAAAAAAATAAGAAACGCAAAGCACAGACTAAAAGAATGAGGGATCCTGATCATCAGATGGAGGTTGTGGAGGTGGTTGCTGAAAGTAATCAGCAAGAGTTGATGCGAAGGTTTGAAAAAAATTCTCGAAGAAATTCGGAATTGAAAGGGAAGGCAAGAGACAAAATGAAACAAAGGGATGTGTGAGCAAAAAGATCAATTACCGGGTAAGAGATGTGGACATGATTGATGATTCTGGAGACAGTAATTCCACACTCTTTGTAGCGATGATAGGTGGCTTCATCTTCTGTTTCCCGGAAATGAGGGTCAATCCTTGCCCTCGAGGAACTCCCAGAAGTCTATCGGGCGCGTTTCCCACCAGCCATTTAGAGCACTAAGCAAAGAACACAATAGGAGAAAGGGTTGGAAGTGAAAAACCATGGCTGGAACGGCCTGAATTTAAAGAAACGGCCATATCGTCCTGGCCGATCGCAAAATTATCCAGGCCTATATGGTTCAATAATTACGTACAAGACGATTGGTCAAAAAGGCGATCCAATCGTCTGGGCCGATCAGATATTAGTCAGGCCGATTAGACACAGGCTATCGGTCCGAGGAGTCATTCCGGACGACCGTTGAAAAAGCAGATCATCCGGGCCGATTAGGTGTATCGTCCAGGATGATGCACAATAATTGATCATATCGGCCGAAGTTAAAACGTTTTAAATGCTTTCCACGTGTATCGTCTAGGACGAACAGTGGATCGGCCCAACCGATTGTCCAAAAATGGATTGTCCGGGGCCAAATTTAAAGATCAAAATGTGCTGACACGTGGATCGTCCAGGACAATCCAGTGTATCGGCCAGGACGATGCACATAAAATGCATCGGCCAGAAAAATATACTATCGGACAGGACTATCACCATGAGTTCGATCAAATCGTCCAGGACGATAAAGTATCGTCCAGGATAAATAATTGCAGTAAGCACAGAAAAAGGTCAGCATATGGATTTTGAACAGAAGTTGTCATATCGGCCAGGACGATAGAAATATCGGCCAGGACGATGTGACTTGAATTTGAAATCAAGAAAAGAATGGTGATGATCAAGACCCTCAAAAATAAAATAAAAGAAAAAACAGTCAAAGACATAGAAAAATAAAAACAACACAATGAAAACCAAACACCGAACATTTTTGGTTTTTAATTTTTCTATTTTTTTTTATGGAGGCATCATATCAGAATTCTTTTCAAAAATTAAACTTTTAAAGTTCCAAGAGATCAAGAGGTTTAAAAAATCCCAATCAGAAGAAGGTAGAAAAACTAATTCTGTTAACCCTAGATCGGACATCCTTCAGGGTACAAAATTCTCTTGGAAAAATAGAGGCCTAACTCGGAATAAAAAAATAGGATAAGAAGATCTATTCAAGACTTGTTTACAACTAAAATATCTCATAAATAATAAACCAAAATAATTTTTCTCAATCATGGAAATTGAAATCAAGTCTTTGAAAGTATCACATAATCAATGAGTTTTCTAAGTTTTAAGAGTTTTACCAAAGAGAGGATAGCTGCATTTAGTGGGCTCATTTTATGCCTCTTGTCACTTTGATTGGTTCTTTGAGCATCTTTTGATTTTTGATACACATTTGTGTATATAGCTTTCTTTTCAATTTGGCTTCATTGGCCTCTTTCCTTTTTAACTCTTGCAAGCTAAAAACTCTTTAATATACCCTTAAAGAAAAAGACTTAGTTGTGAGTATATCCTCCAAATATTAGAGAATAGGAGCTCTCTCTCTAACATAGGGAAGAACAATCCACAACACAAAATCAAAATCACGTGATAAATGCAATGGCAAGATTTCAAAAGCTTGAATGATATCTAAGGATTTTGGCTATTATGCATAAGATAATTTAATGTAGCAAGATAAGAAAAAGAACTTAGATGAAAAGTCATTGGTTAAACTAAGTTTAGACTTTTGTTTTAGAGAAGAAAATCATGCCACTAAACAAAGTCAGAAGAAGGGAAAACATCAATAATTTACTCCCTTTAACCAATTTAGAAAAGCTAAACCCTATCTCCAAAACTCCAATATTTAAAAGCTTGAAAAGTTTCATCATATGGAAGGCCAAAAATAAAGAACAAAGTGAAAAACAACACACATAAAAAAATAATAATGCAAACTAAAAACAACACAAAGTGAGCATAAAAACTAGCAAAAAAATAAAATAAAAGACATATAAAACCTAAAGATTTCAAGCGAGTGATAAAGCAGTGGATTTAAGCAATTTTGAGCTGCGAGCCTCCTTATGTCAAGTTATCTTATGCTCCCACGAGGTCTTTAGTGAGAGCACACTTGCAAAACTCAACAACAGTCAGATTTAGGAACCCAAACAGGTTTGGGCTCCTTCTTAGGAAACGTAGAATGCAATGCAGATGTGGTATGCTTTTGAATCATGCATCTTAGGTCTCCACACCCAATGTGTACTATGGTGAACTGTGCAAGTGTGTGAGATGTGTCCTAGCATGCCACAAGAAAAATATTAAACTCCAGGAAAAGGTTTTCTTAAATTGTTTGGGTAAAAATGCCTCTTCCTAGGTTCTGGCTTTTGATTAGAAGTTGGTGCCATCCTAGCTTTCTTACATGTTTCTAAATCATTTTGAATCCTCAAGTTAGTTCTTTTTAATGCATCATTCTCAATCCTCAAATTTTTCTCAATCTCTTTAGATTTCTTAAGATCATCCTTAAGTGAGGTGTGTGAAGCTTTTAATGCATTACTTTCATCAACTAATTCCAAATGCTTCTTGTTTAATTCATCAAATTCATCAAGAAGAGCCATGTGATTTGAATCAATCGTTGCATGATCTTTGAGAAAAACTTCATGCTCTTTTTGTAGATTTGAATGTTCTAGTTTTAGGCTAGCATGAGTTTTCTTAAGTTTTTTGTATGATGTATGGATTTTTTCACAAATTTCAAACAATTCATCATAGGCTGGTTTACATACCTCTTCCTCATCACTTTGATTTTCTCCCATGAAACACAAGTTTGTAGTCTCTTCCTCTGGTTCAGTCTCAGAGGAATCAGTACCAGATTCTGCCCAGAAACCTCTTTGGATTTTCTTCTTCTCCTTCCTAGACTTAGCTTTATCCTCACCTTTTTTCTTTTCTTTGCTTGAATGATCTTGAAGTGTAGGACAATCGGCTCTCACATGTCCAGGTTTCCTGCATTCAAAACAAACAATATCAGAAGATCCTTTAATATGTTTATGTCCTTACCTATTCTCCAACTTTGATGATGCTTTTGTTTCTTCCTTAGAAAGCTTTTGAATTGCCTTATGATGAAGGCAATTTCATCGCTTTCAGACCTGGAAGATTTAGAATCCAATTTGTGTGCCTTCAGTGCAATTGTTTTCTCCTTTTTCTTTTCACCTGCATCAACAATTCTTTGATTCACCCCTTGCTTGAAAGCAATGAGTGAGCCAAGTATGTTATCAATAGAATAGGTATTCAAATCCTTAGATTCAGTGATTGCAGTGATTTTTGCATCATAAGACGAAGGCAAGCATCTCAAAATCTTGTTAACTTTTTCATAGTTCGAAAGTTCTTTTCCTAGTGCATGCAATGAAGTAGCAATCTGAGTAAACATAGTGTACATGTCAGAAATCGATTCATGAGGTTTCATACGAAAAAGTTCGTAGTCATGCAAGAGAATGTTTAACCGGGATTGTTTAACTTCATTAGTACCCTCATAAGTGATGCACAATTTATCCCAAATTTCTTTAGCAGTTTTGCAAGTTGAAACACGCATGTAATCTTCAGATTTCAAAGCACAGAAAAAATAGTTCAAATATTTCGCATTTAATTGAGCTAAATCTCGTTCATCAAAAGTCCATTCAGTAAAAGCAACTTCAGTTTTAAAACCATTAATTTCATGAGAAGGTGGAGAATAACCTTCTTGAATAAGCATCCACATGCGATAATCAGTAGATTGTAAAAAAGTTGACATGCGAGTTTTCCAAAAATCAAAAGGTAGGTTATCGAACAGAGGAGGTCGGGTAATAGAATACCCTTCCGTAGTATTACGATTCCCAAAGTTAGACATGGATCAAATTCAAAAAGGTTTCAAACTTTAATTTTCGAATCAGGCTCTGATACCACTTGAAAGTTCGTTAGGGATGTTAAGCCCTATAAACTTATTCCCAAGCTAACCAAGAGGGGGGGGGGGGGGTGAATTGGTATTTTAAAAAATTCTTTTCACAAAGAGAGAAAATTGCATAAACCAAATCACACCACAAAAATAAATGCAGAATTTAAAAGTGCGGAAGCAAGAAAAGAAACACATAAATTTATAGTGGTTCGGTCGACTCGACCTACGTCCACTCCTTGGAGGCACCCTCCAAGTATTGCACTACAAAAACGTGACTCTCCTTTAGCCCCCACAGCTAGGCGGAGAAGCCCTCACAAGAACCTCCTTTTTGCCACCCCGGCAAGGTAGAGAACCTTCCTCCTTTTGCTTCCTCCTAAAGCTGGCAGAGAACCAAAACCAAAAGCAAACTCCTTACCTCTACCGACCCTTCCACGGACGAGAAACTCTAGACGAAGACGAAGCAAAGTGATCCTTGAAGCAACCCTTGTGAATCCCCTCACAAGCTCCCCCTCACAAGATCCTCTCTCTCTCCTCTCTCTCTTTCTCTCCTCAAGGTCTTCTCAGGTCAAGGCAGCAGCCAAAGGTCTTGAAAAACGTTGAACAAGAGCTCTTAAATAGAAGAGCTTCAAAAGAGCTCATTAATTGTAAGTTGCCGACAATATCGTCCAGGCCGATATGGACATCGGCCTGGCTGATCAGTACAAATCAATGAAGATCGGCCAGTGCATAGCCCTGGATGCAATGCTGGACGATTGAAAATTGGCTTGATCGTCCAGGCCAATCTCACGATCGTCCTGGCCGATCAGTTCAAATCAGAGGAAAATTGTCCCGACAATAGCCCTGGATACGGGCTGGCCGATATTGATCGTCCTGAAGTAACTTAAGGTTTTTGACTGGATCGTCCTGGCCGATCCTGCGATCGTACAGGATGATATGATCGTATCAATCATACTTAATTACTCCCTTGATTTCCTGAATAATTATGCCATAATTTGTGAATATCGTCCAGGCCGATCTACGGATCGTCCTGGCCGATAATTTAAAAATACAGTAAACCATAATTGACTATGGAGGCTACTTCTTTCTGTTTTGAGCTTATCGTCCTGGCCGATACACGTATCGTCCAGGACGATCTGTTAATGTCGGCTGCCTTAATTAAGAATCCTTAATTAGACTTTCTGTTTTAAGCTGATTGTCCAGGCCGATCCAAAAATTGTCCTGGCGGATATGAGTAAAAACAGAAATTCTAAGTCTCTCAAGTGTGTGTGTGAAGGGTTACATAACATCAGTTTCTTTGACCATTACAAGTAGACTCAAGAGATGAAAATCAAATGTACAGACTGACTCAACCCTAAACCTACACATTCTTGAACTTGGCTCCTTCTTGATCGTCCGATCTTTGATTCCTGAAAAGTTAGAAGCAACAAGAAGTCCAAGAGAAACAGTGTTTGTCAATCATCAAAACATAAGCCATGAAAAATAGATTTGCAACAAATCATACCTGATCCAACCACCATCCTTATGGTATTATATCCAAGTGTAACCCTGCCACCACTTCTGGCTTTCAACGATATAAATTACTTAGTATCTATAGTCATATACCTTGAGCAACCATTGCCAAGGTACAATATGCTCTCATGAGGCCTTGTATAAGAGCATGCATCTTCTTGATCTTATTGATCAAGATTATCAGCCACCAAGCATAGATTAGTGACTCCTCTTCCTTTTTAGTCTCTAATGAGTCTGAAGCTAAGTCCGCCCAGAAAGCTCTTTGGAATTTCTTCTTTCCCTTCTTCATAGTTGGTTTCTCCTCTACCTTCTCCTTGCTAGGAGTAGCTTTGAGTTTTAGGCATTCTAACTTCACATGTCAAGGTTTCTTGCACTCATAGCAAATCACATCATTAGAAACCTTAACATTCCTATTAAACTTACCTCTATTCCATTATTGGCGTCTCTTCTGCTTCCTCTTCAGAAAGCTCCTAATTTTCTTAGTCATTAAGGCAATGTAGTCCTCATCCTCAGGTACAGATAGATCACTCTCTGACTCCTCCACCTTCCATGCAATGTTCTTCTACATTCGTGGCTCTTCTGCATCAATCTTTCGTTGACTCACTCCTTGCTCGTGTTCCAAGAAGATTTTCAATAGAGTAAACATTTAAGTCTTTACACTATAATTATAGTTATCTTAGTTTCATATGTAGTAGGAAAATAACAAAGTATCTTATTAACCATTTTAGTGCTTATTAGTTCTCTACCCAATGCATGTAAAAAGGTGACTATTTGTGTGAATCTTGTGTACATATCAGAAATAGATTCATTGGGTTTCAAGCAAAACAATTCATAGTCATGCAACAAGATATAAAGTCTAGATTGTTTAACTTCGTTAGGCCCCTTATAGGTTATATAAAGTGTATCCCATATATACTTTCCACTTTTATAAGTGGAAACCCACATGTAATCTTCAAATATATGTGCACAAAAGAAATTGTTCAAATATTTTGTGTTAAGTTGTGCTAGTTCTTATTGTTCTACAGTCCAGTCTGTAAATGAAATTTCAACTCTAACTCTCTTAACTAATCTAGCTGGTTTTGTGTACCCTTCTTGAACTAAGATCTACATAAGATATTTTAGTGACTGTAAAAATGTTGGTATGTGTATTTTCTAAAAATCAAAATGAATATTATCAAATAAGGGAGGTCTAATTTTAGAATAACCTTATGGTGTTCCTATTTCTAAATATAGCCATGGTTATTATTTAAAAAGTAGTCTAAACTTATGGTTTGGAAACTAAGCTCTAAAACCACTTATTGAAACTTGTTAAATATGAGTTAGGTTGTTAGACCTAAGCTTATGTCTCTAAGGCTAACCAAGAGAGGGGGGGGGGGGGGGGTAAATGTGTACTTTTAAAAATTAACCTCTTATTAGAATTTAAAAGTTTGAAACCATTTTAACAAACTGGGCAGGTTGTTTTAAGAATTTTCAAAAATAATTTTTCAACCACAAAAAATAAAATGATAGAAATTAAAGCAACAGAAATAAAATGACACAAAGATTTATAATGGTTCGGTCAAACACGACATACATCCACTCCCTAAAGTTTCCCACTTCAGGTATTGCACTATTATAACTAGTGTCTCTCCTTTTTTCCCCCACAGCAAGGCGGAGAAACCTTCACAAAACTCTCTTCCACCACTCCCCAGTGAGACAAAGAACCGTCATCCTTTTATACCCTCCAATTATCGGCAGAGAATCGTCGGTTGTTCACACTTTCCAAATCTAGGCAAAGAACCTTTAGCTATTCACACTCACCAAGTGCAGGAAGAGAATCTTCTTCCTTTCACACTCTTTAAGTATAGTTAGAGAACCTTTGGTTGTTCACACTCTCCAAGTGTAGGCAGAGAAACTTTGTTCTTTCACACCTCCAAGTGTAGGCAGAGATCCTTCGGCTATTCACACTCTCCAAGTGTAGGCAGATAACTTTCATCCTTTCATACTCTCTAAGTGTATGAATAGAACCTTTAGCTATTCACACTCCTCGAGTGTTGGTAGAGAACCTGATCCTTTTTAATAATCTTCACACGAGCAATGTAGAAAGATAAGAGAAAGAGTGAAGAAAAATAAATCATACATAGAGATCCTAAACCTTGAGTAACTTAATGAACCCTTCACACTCAAATAGAAAGAAATCTCTCTTAAACACTCTCTCACACTCTCTCCTTCAATTGCCCTTTAACATTCATGAAAACTAGTCGGCAAAAAGATTAAATGACACTCTTAAGTGGACCTTTTATAAAAAAGATATGAAAAATCATCCAAAAAACTGCATTTTTCAAATTTTGATCGTCCACGATTATCCCGTACAATCAAATTTCATACATACGAACATTTAAAATACTAATGTGTGTGAACTCATTGTGAATGAGTATGAACTCAATTCGTACCCAATCATCATCATGTTTGAATGTGGTTCGACTGGTACGAACTATTATTTTTCAAAGTTTGTTGATACAAAAATTCAAAACAATTTATAAATATACAAAATAGTTCCCTTCATCTTGGTACAATTTAAAAATATCATCTATTCGAATAGTGTATTTGCCAAATCTAGAGCAGATCATCCAGGGACGAATTAAACATTTCGTCTAGACAAACAGTGTATTTGCCAAATCCAGACCATATCATCTTGGAAAAAACTAAACATCTCATCTGGACGAATAGTGTATTTGCCAAATCCAAACCAGATCATCCTGGGATGAACTAAACATTTTGTCTGTATGATATTTACTTAGAAACATTTTTGGCCTTATCTGATCATTCCATTCCTCATTGAGGAAAAATAACTGACCAGATCATCACATACAAAATTGTATCATACCTTACGATCAATTAAAAAAATGTGAATTTTAAAAATTCTCCCCAGTGTGTATGTGCTCAGTTAGTCAATTACAATCACACTATCTCAGACTCAATAAATTGAAAAATGTAGACTTCAATTTACAAAGAACTCTAAGCTGATCTTGAATTAAATTCTTCAACAAATTGGACTATGATTTTCCTGAAATATTAGTACATACAAGAGCAAAATTAATTCCTCCAAAATGTGTTAGAAGAAAATAATAATCAAAATAATAATATTTACAAAGGCAAGAATAATATTACCATGGCAATCTCTAATGATAACATCACACCCCATGTTGTTATATTATTTCTTATTACTTAGGAAAAAATGTGAATTTTAAAAACTCTCCCCTAGTGTGTGTGATATATTATTTCTTATTACTTAGGAATTTAATTATTGAAATAATTTTCTTTATTCCAATTTTTAATTTAGCCTCTTCTTAATAGCTAAGGGTAATCTTTTAGCCCTATATGTAAGGCTATATTTAGTAAAAATAATACATTATATAAAATAACTTAATGGCAGAAAATAATTAAGTAATAACACACTAATTATGACTATTAACTATATTAAATAAACAATATTACTTTTTTAAGCTGTGGATAGACTAACATGAAATTATTTGTTAACCTTACCCTCATAGGCTATGTTCACATGAGTTCATTTGCTAAAAGCTTTGGAAAAATCTACATTGACATCCTCTAAGACGGGAAGAGATAGGAATTCTTTTAGTGGGGAATAAAATAATTATTTTAAATCTTTAAAAATTATGATGTCTCTTATGACTCTTGCACCTCTATTTTTTTTTTCTCTGGCACTCTTCTCTTTTACCTATTTGTGTGATGGTTTTTCGTACAAAATTATAAATCTAAAATCTATATCGCTCTAATTCCATGAATGTTCTAGCACTCAAAAATCAAGAAAAAAAATTTAAGGCACTCTTTACTTACTTTTCATCATACGACTTTTAAAAAAATTGGAAAATTTAAAATGATTTTGTAAAATTGAACTCATAGTTGAATCTAATGTTCCTCTAGTCACCCTATTTGTTATGCTTTCTTTATGCCCTCCTTCCACTTTTTTGGTGTTATATGTTGGGGCATATGGCCTACTCTGACACCACCCGTGTCTTCCCCCTCTCTCAAACCCTTCCAAATATCATCCTCCCTCTTATAGGTCCTCAAACTCCCTCAAATTAAAGCGTCTTCTTTGTTCAAATAATTCAAAAACTATGGACTTTGCTTTTATTCATCCCTTCCCAAGATGAGGTTATATCCTTCTTAGAAAATGAAATTAGTGCTTCATATAAAAAATGGGGTCTCTTGCTTTTTGGGTACTCAATTAGATGAAGGATTTATTATAAAGCCCTTCAATCCACCATTCACAAGGGTTGAGTTCTTAAAGATTCATTCCAACTCCTCTCTCTTAGCAAAGATTTCTTCGTTCTTAGGTTCTCCTCTCTTAAGGAATTTGAGATGGCATGGTTTGGGGAAGCTAGTTTTTTTATAGGTAAGCCCTTTGTTCTAAAAAAATTTAATATTTTTTTGCCCAAAACATAAGGATTTCAACTCTAGCCCAAGTTGGCTTAAGGTTCATGACCGTCCCCAATATTATTGGAATGCTGAAGGTATTTTTAAAATTGTCCCAACCTGGATTCAAAGATTATAATTTTGATGATACCAAAGATTTTTGTATTTCTAATTCTCTATTATTACCTGTGTAATAATGTTTCAGGTGCATAAGGTCAATTACAAATCAAATCAAATCAAGATTGGGTAGATTAGGATTGTGTCAGTCTGTAAATGTAATTCTAGTATTTTTTACCTTTTCTTGAGTCAAATGTAATAATGTGGTTTATGAGGCTAACTAAGCTTGCATACAGATACTCAGGGAGAGAAATTCTTTAAACCTAAAAGTTTTTCTATTTTGATCATGTTGTATAGGACGATCAAATAATCATCTTGGTTGATAAGTTAAAATCAGAAACCCTAATTAGTTCTTCTACATTAAGTCAGTTGCATTAAGCAAATCACCTTGGATGATATTAATATCATCCTAGACGATATGCTTAAATCAGAAAGAATCATCCACCAAACCATTTTAGGTATGTTATTATTTTTAAAAATTATACATGATGATCCCATGTCATCCTGGATGATTCAATTACAATCATTACTAAATTATTCAAGTGATTAAGGAAAGCAATTAAGGTTTGATTTGATCGATCATATCATCCTGAATGATTGCAGGATTATCCTGAATGATCAGTTAGAAAAACCTTAGTCTTCTCCTAGATCACATGGACAATCAGAATGATATGCTGCATGATTAGTTAAAATTTTTCATCATCCAAGTGTATCACATAAATGTTCAGAATAATACTCTAGATGATATTCCTTGTTTTTGAACTAATCATACGGGACAATTTAAGAATCATCCAGGACAATACATTATGTTTTTTAATTATCCAATATATATCTTCTAGATGAGTAGAATGATGTGTTGGATGATATGTATGATTTTGAAATAATTGTTAGGAAAGTTGCTATTTGCATGTTTTAAATTCTTGCAACTTGTATATTTTTGATGATTCCAAATATTATTGTTTTATGTGTTGTTATCTCCTAACAGTTTTTGGAAGATTTATTTTTTCTCTTGTGTGTACTAATATTTCAGGAAAATTGAACTCCAGACTACGTAGACTTCAAATCAAATTCAGCATGAGATACTTTGAGAATTTGAAGCTTGAACTTTTTATTTGAATTAAATTTGAGAGGGGAGTGATTGTAATTGAGTGAATAAATTCACACACACTAAAGGAGATCTTGAAAAAAAATTTGTACTGATCGTACGGGACGAACATTGTTCGTACGGGACGATCAGATTAGTTATCTCCTTGTAAGAGCAATGGAACGGACAGTAACTGAACTGGAAAATTTTTCTAAGGAATGATCATCTAGACGAAATCATTTTTCATCCCAGGACGAGTTTCTCACTGTAAAAATTTTGTCCAGATGAAGTCCAGTTCATCCAGGATGATGGGAACCGACTATGGCAGTTTCTGGCAAAGTTCTGCAGTTTTCAAAATTGACTTTTGATATAACTGTTCGTACCGGATAAAATTTTTTGTCCCGGGACGAACCAATTTCGTCCAGGATGAAATTGGTTCGTACAGATGAACAAATGGTTCGTACGGGACAATTTTTTTACTCAGTTCGTCCGTACTAACTCAATTTCGTACGGGACGATCCAGTGCGCAGAAAAACATGTTTTTAGCAGTTTTTTGAGCGATTTTTCATGTCCTTTCTATATAAGGAGTCCTAGAAACTATTGCAAGTGCCTTTGGAGTTATTTTCTCTTGAGAGGGATCATTGAGAGTTAGAGTTTGAGAGAGTTTGTAAGAGTGAAGAGTGAGAGATCAAGTGAGGGGTTTGTGAGGGATTCACAAGGTTACTTGAAGAAGAAGATCTCTTTGTTTCTTCCCATCTCCTTTGAAGGCTCTCAAGTGAAGTTCAACAACATTGGTCTGGTTCTCTGCCGACACTTCGAGAGTGTAAAAGGATGACAAAGTGTATCTTTGATAGTCATTGTGTCTTCATTCTTTTGGAGAAAACTAGAAGAGAGAACTTGAAAGGGAGAGAGGAAAGGGTGAAGTTTGAGTGGGAGAAGATCCTTGGAGGGGATTTCGAGAGAGTGTGGAGGGGATATTCACATGGTTGCTCCGGCGAACTTGCACCTTAGTACCATTGGATTCAAGGGTCGTCTTGAGGGAAGTTTTGGCGAGATGAAGATCTCTTTGGTGTCAAAGAACCCGGCTACTCCGCCGCACCGGGGAAGGTGAAAGTGATTTTGTACAAGCTTCTCCACCTTATTGTGGGAGCAAAAGGAGAGTCACTTTGTGGAATTAGTGCAGTACTCGGAGGGTGCCTCCGGGGAGTGGACGTAGGTCAAGGTTTGACCGAACCACTATAAATCTGGTGTGTTCTTTCTTATTTTTCTTCCGCATTTAATTTCATTGCAAGTTATTTACTCTGGTTGAAAAGTTTAATTTTAAACTTTAAATTTAACTTGCATTAATAATTAAAAAGGTTTTCTAAAAAACCAAGAGAGAAGTATAATTTTTAAATTACCAATTCACCCCCCCCCCCCCTCTTGGTTAGCCTTGGGATATTTAATTAGGCTTAACATCCTAATTTTTATTGAACGAGTTCCATCAATAATCATACATAAAAGATCAGAATAAACTTGGCTTATAATCTTCCAACCGTCCCTAATCATCCTAGTCGAATGGGATGAAAATACACTAATCATTATGGACAATCTTTGACAGCAAGTTGTAAATTAAGTCAATTTTTAATCCATCTTTATAAGATTTTTTGATTATTCAAGAAAAGATTATTTGTTGATGTCCTAACCTGAGAGATCCAAGAGAAGGAGAGAGAGAGGATTTGTGAGGGGGAGTTTATGAGGGGTTCACAAAGCTTGATCCAAGAAAGGATCCAAGTTATCTTCTCCAATCATCATCCCTAGTTCCTTAAAGGTTCCAAGGAGGTCTTCTTCTATGCTTGCTTCAAGAGGAGGAAAAAGTAGTCTGGGTTCTCAACCTGCTTCAGGAAGAAGAAAATAGAGTCAGGTTCTCTGCCTCATCGGGGTTGATGGAAAGGAGTTTGTATAGTCTTCTATGCCTTGTTGTGGGAGCAAATGAAGAGTCATTGCATTTTAGTGCAATACCCAGATGAGAGGCTATAGGGAGAGGACGTAGGTCAAGTTGATCGAAATAATATAAAATCTGGTGTGTTCTTTCTTATTATATTTTTATACTTTAATTTTTCCACTTTATTTTATTGTGGGTGAGAAAGTATGATTAATATTATAGAGTATCTCAAAAATCATAATCTTTATTTAAGGTTTTTTTAAAACTACCAAATCACACACCCCCTTTCTGCTGGAACAATATTTCCGTCAAAATTTTAATACGCCGGAATTCCAAAAAAAAAAATCAGTGTGTAATGCGGACCTGCCTGCCCGCCCGCCTGCAATGTGAACCGCTCGACCCGCCTGCCGAGTGAACCGACCCGCCCCCGCCTACAGCGTGAACCGACCCGCCTGAACGCCCGACCCGCCTGCTATGTGAACCGACCCGCCTTCCGCGTAAACCGCGGACCTGCCCCCTCTGCCTTCGACGGGATTCGAACCGCACCCTCTTCTCCCACACGCGCTACTGCCAACTAGTCTGAAACTAAAACCTATTATATTTATTACTTTTATATTATTTAAGCTATTACCGATTAATTAAAAAATTAGTTAATTTAATTTAACAAAAAATTTAAAATTAACTAACTTAATCTAACAATATAAGTAATTTTAATTTTTTTTTTAAATTCAGGGTTTAATTTTAAATTTTTTTTTTATAATTCAAGTTTAAATTTATATCATTTCATTTTTTGTTATTATATAATTAAATTATAATTTATTTTATCATAATTGAAGTTATTAATTCAATAATTTAAGTACAATTTTAAAATAAAAAATATTTAATTTTTAATTTCTGTCGGAAATTCGTCTGAACTCCGCCGGAAATTTCTTCGAGAAAAATTTGTCGGAAAACCAATCAAAAATTATGTCGGAAATTCGTTGAAAAAAATCCGTCGGAACTCCGCCGGAAATTTGTGACGAATTTACTTCCGCCGGAAATTCTGTCGGAAATGAGCTATTTTCCTGTAGTGATAGGGATTTAGCACAACATAATGTAAATATTTAAACTATTTTTTCTGTGCACTAAATCTGAATATTTCATGAGTATTTCAACTTGTACAACTAGTAAAGAAATTTGGGATAAATTATGTATCACTTATGAAGGCACAATTGAGGTTGAGTAATCTAGATTAAATATATTTCTTCATAACTATAAACTCTTTCGCATGAAACATAGTGAGTCAATATCTAAAATGTTTACTAAGTTTACACAAATTATTACCTCCATGTATGCCTTAGGAAGAGAGCTCACTAACTATGAGAAAGTTAACTAAATCTTGAGATGTTTACCCTCTTCCTATGATGCTAAGATAATTGTTATCTCTGAATCCAAGAATTTGAATACTTATTCTATTGAGAACTTACTTGGATCACTCATTTCTTACGAGCAAATAGTAATACAAAGTTAACTTGATGCAAGAGAGAAAAAAAAAAGGAGAAAACTGTAGTGCTAAAGGCTAATGATATGGATACTAATTCTTCAAGGTCTGAAAGTGATGATGTTGCGTTAATCACTAGGCAATTACAAAACTTTCAAAGAAAGAAACAATAGAACCATAAAAAATATAACAAATGTAAGAGTAGAAATAATTTTAAAGGTTCTTCTGATATGGTTTTCTTTGAATGCAAGACGTTAGGATATGTTAAATATAATTATCCTACACTTAAGGCTCACCCAAGTAAGGAGAAGGGTGAGTAGAAACCCAAGTTCAGGAAGGACATGAAGTAGATTCAAAAGGCTTTTTGGATGGATTTTTCATCTGACTCCTCTTTGACTAAAACTTAGGAAGAGACAACAAACTTATGTTTGATGGATGATGATCATGTTGGTCAGTTTAACCAAGAATATGTATGTGAACGAACCTATGATCAATTACTTGAAGTTTCTGAGAAAATTTATTCATGATATAGGAAACTTAAAAAAAGTGTGCTAATTAAAATTGGAATTTTTAAACTTGTAAAAAGAACATGAAGTTTTGCTTAAAGATCATTCTACACTTCATAGTAATCACATGTGTTTACTTAATGAATTTGATAAGTTAATTAAAAAGAATTCTGATTTAATCATTGAGCTTGATTCATTGAAATTATCCCACACTAAAATAAAAAAGGATTATAAAATATTTATTAATGAATGTGAGAGAAGGGAGCATTATTTGAAAGTTGATAATGTTATTTTCGAAAGTGCTAACTCATTTTTTAAAGATGAATTAAAAGAACTTTAGGAAAATAGGATTCCACCCACACCTGAATAATTTTTTAATCCAGATCTGTAGCCAAAAATTTTGAAATCTAAGAAGAGGCACTATAACCCAAGTAGTTTAATAAACCCTTTCCTTGTATTAAATGTTTTTCATTAAATGTTTTTCATTTGGAATAGTAGGACATATCTCCCATACTTACTATTTATCATAGTATACAATCGGTGTGAATAACCAATATACATGACTCACAACATAACACATATGCATTATATTCTTCTTTCCATAAGAAGGGACCCAAACTTGTTTGGGTTCCAAAATCTAACGTTTGATGATTTTGTAGGAGTGCTCTCACACAAGGCCTCATGAGAGTATGTGATGCCTGGATAGTGGATTCTCATGATGCATGACTAGAGATGTCAATCAATTTATTTCATTTTTGCACTTTAAGTTTTGCACTTTATTTTATTATGGGTGATCGTATGGTTAATATTATAGAATATATCAAAAATCTTAATGTTTCCTTATGGTTTTTCAAAACTACCAAATCACATGACCCCCCCCCCCCCCCCCCCCCTTTTTTTTAGGTAGCCTTGAGCTAGTTCATAAGGGCTTAACAATCCTAACAAACTTTCAAGTGGTATTAGAATGGGATTCATTAAATCAAATTTTAGACAACTTTTGAATTTTCATCCATGGCTAACTTTGCTAACTTAAATACTGTTGAAGGGTATTCCATTACCCGACCACCATTGGTTGATAATATACTTTTTGATTTCTAGAAAACTCATATGTCCATGTTTATACAATCTATAGATTATCGCATGTGGATGCTTGTTAAAAAAGGTTATTCTACACCATCACGTGAAGTTAGTGACATCAAAATTGAACTTCTATTTACTGAATGGACTCTTGATGATAGGGATTTAGTACAACAAAATGTAAAATATTTAAACCATTTTCTTTGTGCACTAAAATTTGAATATTTCATGTGTGTTTTTACTTTTATAATTGGTAAAGAAATTTGGGATAAATTATGTATCACTTATGAATGCACAATTGAGGTTAAACAATCTATATTGAATATCTTTCTTCATGACTACAAACTCTTTCGCAAGAAACATAGTGAGTCAATATCTAAAATGTATACTAAGTTTAAACAAATTATCACCTTTATGTATGCTTTAGGAAGAGAACTCACTAACTATTAGAAAGTTAACAAAATCTTGAGATGTTTAAACTCTTCCTATGTTGCTAAGATAAATATTATCACTGAATCCAAAAATTTAAATACTTATTCTATTGATAACTTACTTGGATCACTTATTGCTCACGAGCAAGGAGTGAACCAAAGATAACTTGATGCAGTGAGAAAAAAAGGAGAAAATTATAGCACTAAAGGCTAATGATATGGATACTAATTCTTCAAGGTTTAAAGTGATGATGTTTCCTTAATCATAAGGAATTACAAAAATTTCAAAGAAAGAAACAAAAGAACCATAAAAAATGGAACAAAGTTAAGAGTAGCAAGAATTTTAAAGGTTCGTCTGACATGGTTTGCTTTGACAGCAGGAAGTCAAGATATGTTAAAGCTAATTATCCTACACTTAAGGCTCACCCAAGCAAGGAGAAGGGTGAGGAGAAATCCAAGTTTAGGAAGGATAAGAAGTAGATTCAAAAGGATTTTTAGTTGGATTCTTCATATGACTCCTCTGAGACTAAAGCTGAGGAAGGGACAACAATCTTATGTTTGATGGCTGATGATCATCTTGGTCAGTTTGACCAAGAAGAGGTATGCGAACGAACCTATGTTCAATAACTTGAAGTTTCTAAGAATATTTATTCATCTTATAGGAAACTTAAAAAAGTGTGCTAACTAAAATTAAAATTTTTAAACTTGCAAAAAGAACATGAAGTTTTGCTTAAAGATCATTCTACACTTGATACTAATCACATGTCATTACTTAATGAATTTGATAAGTTAATTAAAAAGCATTCTGATTTAATCATTTAGCATGATTCATTAAAAGCATCCCACACTAAACTTAAAATGGATTTTAAAATATTTCTTCAAGAATCTAAGAGAAGGGGGAACTATTTGAAAGTTGATAATGTTATTTTGGAAAGTGCTACCTCATTGTTTAAAGATGAATTAAAAGAACTTGAGGAAAATAGGATTCTACCCAGACCTGAACAATTTTTTAATCCAGATCTATAGCCAAAAGTTTTGAAACCTAGGAAGAGGCATTATAACCAAAGTAGTTTAGTAAACCCTTTCCTGGTATTAGATGTTTTTAATTTGTCATACTAGGTCATATCTCCCATACTTACACTATTTATTATAGTATGCATTGGGGTGGAAAACCAAATTACAGCATAACACATATGCATTATATTCGTCTTTTCATAAGAAGGGACCCAAACTTATTTGGGTTCCAAAATCTTACGTTTGATGATTTTGTAGGAGTGCTGTCACACAAGGCCTCATGAGAATATATGGTACCTGGACAACAGGTTCTCATGATGTATGACTATAGAAGTCAATCAAATTATTTCACTGGAGGCCGAGGCTGGAAATAAGGTCACTCTTGGAGACTACACCACCAAGAAAGTGCCAGGTGCAAGTATAATAAAAAAACTCCAATAACTTTTAGATTGAAAATATTTTACTTGTTGATGGCTTGAAACATAACATACTCAGCATCTGTCAGCTTTACGATAAAGGCTTTAATATAATTTTTTTTCAAACACATATATCATTAGCTTCAATAACAACATTATTTTATATGAAAAAAGGATTAACAACATTACATGCTAGATTTAAATAACATTGAATGCGCTACTTTATTTTACTTAAAAATTGATGCTGATGAATCTTGGTTGTGGCATAGGAGGTTATGTTATGCCAGTATGGAGAGTAACCAAAAAGGACCTAATTAGAGGTGTCCCCAAGCTTAAGTTCACTAAGGATCACCTGTGTGATGCCTGTTAACTAGAGAAACAAGTCCAATCCTCTTTCCATTCCATTAAGTACATTAAGGATATCTTGAAGAACTATAAAATGGATAAACTCAAGCCAATAAACACTCACATGAGCTCTAGTGTTCAGTTAGATACGTATTCAAAAGAAAAATTTGTTGATCAAAAGAAGTATATAGGAATGATTAGATCACTACTTTACTTGACTGATGGCAGACCTGATATAATATTTAGTGTTTATCACTATGTTTGATCTTAAGCTTATCCTAAAGAATCCCACCTGACAACAGTCAAGAGAATCCTTAGATATCTCTTAGGGATTCAAAATTTAAGAATCAGGTTACCTAGACACAACACTTCTTTTGAAATTATTGGGGTTTCTGATTCTCATTTTATAGTGTGTTGGGTGGATTGAAAGAGCACTTTTGAAACTTGCCAATTCATAAGATAGTGTTTAGTCTCCTAATTTGGTAGAAAATAAAATTTGACTGAACTTTTCACTGTTAAAGCTGAGTACATCACCTTAGGAAGTTGTGTGTCTCAAATCTTATAATTGAAGCAACAAATTCTTGATTTAGGATTACTTAAGGGAAAAACTTCAATTCTATGAGATAACACATATGACATCTACATCTCTAAAAATTCTATCCAACATTCAAGGACCAACATAGTGACATAAGGCATAATTTTATTTGGGACCATGTTATCAAAGGAGACATTGAGTTACAGTATGTAATAACTAAAAATCAACTGGCTGACATCTTAACTAAAACACAGGCTTTTGACACCTCAGCATCTTAAGGACCAGATTGGGTGTGATTGATATAAATTCATGAACTTGATGATTACTGAACTCTGAATTTTATGTTTTTTTATTTTTTATTTTGGATCTTTTTTTTTTTTTTGACTTTTTTTTATTATTGATTTTTTTATTTGTTATTACTTTTTGTGTTTTTATTTTTTATAATTTTATTTTTCTTTCAATTTTCTTTTAGTCATTTCTGAAACAATATTTTGTGCCTTATTTTGTTTTTAAAAATTTATTATCAATGATTGACATCCCTAAATCACTTAAAGGGTGAAATATTACTGATTATTTTCCTTTGTTTAACTCTTTTTAGTAGTGTAATTTTCTTTTCTAAACAAAATTCTATTTCAAATTAACAACTAGACTTTGCAATTAAGATCTTTTTAACCTTCTTATAGTAATCTATCTTATATAAATAATATTCAAAGTCATTAAATAAATTTCAAGCTTTCTTATTCTTATTATCACATTTATCATATGAATTTAATTTGGTTCGTTGTTTATTCCTCCATATATTATTAAGTGTGTTTTTCTTCTCTAATATCTGAAAGATGTTCTCACAACTGAGAATATCTAAAAGTTTCAAAAGTGATCTAGCTTGCAAAAATGACAAAAGGTATAAAATGAGCACAAAATGAAAAACAAAACTGAAAAGATGCACAAACTGTATAAAAAATCAAAAGATACAAAAAGTGCGTCAACCAGTTGACAAGAGGCTTAAAGTAAGCCCGCAAGGAAGCAAGCTTCTTTCTCTTTCAAACCTTTAAATTTTAGAAGAATTCATATGTCACTTGATATTTTCAAAGACTTGATTTCAAAATTCTTGATTGTGATTAATTACTTTGATATATTATTCTATAAGATATTTTCTAGAATGAATTTTTAAACATATAACTTTTTTTTATCCGATTGCTTTTTCTAGGTTAGATCTTTATTTTCAAAAGATGATTTGCCTTGTAAGAAGTCTGTGTTAGGGTTTACAGGATTTGTTGTTCTACTATTTTTAGATTTTGATAATGTTAACTCATTTCTTACAAATTTTTAGTTCAATCACTTGGAAAATTTATTATTTTCTTGCATTGATAAAAAAACTTTGTTTGTTTTTGTTATTTTTAGTCCTTTTTAATGTCTTTTCATTATTTTATTTTTACACACATAGATTTGCTAGGGCACCACTTTTAGCACCACGATTAGGGCCGATGATTTGCCTTTTCAATTTTTTATGATGTTGCACTATTGTATGTGGAACGTGTGTTGGTTGACTTGATTACATTGATTTGGTTTGTTCTGATGATTATTATGATGTTTATTTTATTATTGTGCTTTTTTTCTATGATATGATCCATGTGCTAGACTACACATGGGTACGGGGTACTTTTGATACTAACAATTTCTTCTTTTGTGTCCATGCTCATGCAGCACTAATAAATTAGGCAAAATAATTATGCTTTAAAACTAATATGTTTTCGGTAGATGCTTTAGAAATTGCCAAGCCCCCTTTGAAACTAAAAGAGTATGGCCAAGTGTGATTGTCAATGTGTGTTTTATTTCCATATATAAACTACTTGGGATGTTTCTTTATTTCATTTCATAGGATAATCATGTATGAGAGTTTAGATTTTTTTTTTTTAAAGATGTAATTTGTAATATATTTGAGTTGTGAAAGTTTTTAAAAGTAAAGAATTTCAATTACTCGGCGCCTAAAGAGAAAAAGAAAGGCCCTTTATAGGAAATTTCTTATTTATTTTGGTACCCTTATGGAGGACAAACTTTACATAGCCCAAAGGAGAATATTCGAAGGAAAATAATTCAAAGGAAGATGATCTAAAGGAGGATGATCCTTTAGATCGAAATGCAGCAAATTGCATTTAAAGAAAACAGTTACAACCTAAAGCTTCTAAACTAAGGATTCCTTTTTTAATATAGACATAAATAAAGGAGGAACCTTATTCTCAATAACATCATCCCAAATAAAATCACTCATAATGCCATAGTTAGCACACAAATCCGCTAACTTATTGCACTTTCTATCAACCCAATTAAAGATAACATGATTGAATTCATTAACTAAATACATACCTTCCAGCTTAGTTCCTCCACTTATTTTGAGATTTCTCAAAAACTTCATCACATTCACATTGTCTCCTTCAATTATGATACCCTTATACTTTAACATCCAATCTTTGACCATTACTTTTTTTATAGATTTTGAGTTGTACTTATACAACACTTGTTGTGGACTGTGGACTTTTCTTTACTTTGATGATTTATATTGATGTGTTTACCTTTTTTTTTTTTTTTGAAAGAAATGCAGCAAATGCATAAAAAGAAAACGATTATAACCTAAAGCTTCTAAACTAAGGATTCCTCCTTTAATATAGACATAAATAAAGGAGGAACCTTATTCTCAATAACATCATCCCAAATAAAATCACTCATAATGCCATAGTCAGCACACAAATACACTAACTTATTGCATTTTCTATCCACCCAATTAAAGATAACATGATTGAATTCATTAAATAAATACATACCTTCCAGCTTAGTTCCTCCACTTTTTTTGACATTTCTTAAAAACTTCATTACATTCACATTGTCTCCTTCAATTATGATACCTTTATACTTGAACATCCAATCTTTGACCATCTCCTTGACAAATTGAGTGGCTAAATACTCCAAAGAAGATATGTCCCAATGTATGTATGGTTTACCAAAAGCTTGTAGGAACCTTCCTTTATGGTCACGGAACACTCCTCCAATTCCACCTTTGCAAGATGAGAGAAGAGAAGCATGCACATTTACTTTTAACCAATGGGGTGGAGGGGGATGTCAATGAGCATTTAACAACCTAGTAGGTTGGTTAACATCCCATGTACCCAAACTTTTATTAATGACAAGAGTAGAACTTAATGCATGGCTGATTGCATTGCAAGCAATCATCAACGAGCTATCACCTTTCCCTTTATGAATCAAATTATTCCTTGCCTTCCAAGTGAAGATACCACATTGCAATATATATTAATCATAAAGGAAGATTGAGTAGAAAGCCAATTACAATAACCTAACAGAGAATCACATATCGGATTATAAAATCCCCATTTACCAATTTGCTGGATAACTTCCTTTATTTTTTCACATTTGGCCACAATATGCTCAATCTTTTCCAAGTCATTACATCTCCTTGGACAATACTTATCCCTTTGCAGTCTTTTATATTCAAGGAAACTATAGGTTGGAAGAGCATTGTGAAATACTCTCCACCATAAAGTTTCAACCTTCGGATTGAGCTTTCCTTTATTTGCCCAGCACCAAATTAGTTTTGAATCATTCAGGATAACCAAATTTTCACACAGCAGGGCTGAAATGGATTTCCCATTCTTCTAAAACAACAGCTCCATTGAGTCTCACTCCATCCCAGTTTTAATCCCAACTTGAAGGACTAAGTTCACAAGTTCTTCCCCCATAACTTCCCTTAATGTATCCACATTCCAACTTCCACTATTTATTAAGTTAGATAGTAAGCATTTGTTGTTTTCATGAGGAGAAACAAAGGTTGGCCATTTGCAAATTCTTTTATCTAGGATCCATGCGTCATTGAACACATCTATATCTTCTCCATTAGAAACAATCCATCTTATTAAATGCATTAAATCTTTGCCTCCATCCATTATGATTTTCGAAGCAGGTGGCCCCATCCTTCTTGTATTCAAATATTCCAACAGATTTCCATATTTTGGTTGAAAGACTTTATACATCAGAGATTCTCTGTTATTCAAATATCTCCAAGCTATTTTTGCTCTCAAAGGGCCTACCTTGGAAACAGAAAAATGTAATCCTCTTCCTCCCCATTTTAACAGTAAACACAAGGTATTCCAGTTAACATAATGAATTCCTTGCCTTCCATTTGGTTTGTTCCAAATAAATCTTCTACAAATATTGTCTATCTCTTCAAGAACACTTTTAGGCACAAGAGAGTTTATACAATGGCAAAGCCTTATCAACTATAAATTTATAGTCTTCCTTAAGCAGCCTCCTTGTAGATAGCTTAACTCCAAGATAACTTAAATCCTTAGAAGTTTTGAAACCCATGGTACGAGCAATTGACTTTTTCATCTTTGAACTAACTGCTTTACAGAAAACCATAGAAGATTTGTTGATGTTTACTATTAATCATGTCCATTCACAGAATTATTTCATGATGTGCTTAATAAACTTGACAACTTTCAGATATGCTTCCAAGAAAATAATCACATCATCAGCATATAGTAAGTGTGAGATTCTTGGCCCACTAGAATTCAATCGAACTCCAATTGAATCTTCTTTATCCAGGAAGGCATTTGATAAAACCTATGCATAAAGAATGAAACGAAATGGGGACAAGGGGCATCCTTGTCTAAAGCCACTATGACCATTAATCCAATTAGTCATATTACCATTTATAAGAATAGCAAACTTGGAATTCTGGATGCATTCCAAAATTAATTTGGAAAAGAAATCTGAAAACCCAAAGTATTTCAAAGCATTCGTCAAAGAAGGCCACCCCATTGAGTCATATGCTTTCTCCATGTCAATTTTAAAAGAAACCAATCCTTTAGAGGATTTAGAATGCCTTAATTTATCATAATCTCTTGCGCCACAAATACATGCTCGGATAATGATCTTCCCCTCACAAAAGCTGCTTGCTCTACATAAACCAGCTTAGGAATGATATGAGACATTCTATTCATAAGCATTTTTGCCACCACTTTATATATCAAATTACGTAGACTAATAGGTCTATAGTTATTAGAAGCTAAAGGATAGCATATTTTTTGAATAAGCACTATAAGAGTCTCTTTCCAACTAGGCTCCATAATTGTGGATTCAAAAAAAAAAATCATTTATAGCATTGCACATGTCAACCTTGATAATTTTCCAATATGCTTTGAAGAAACAAAAGGTTATGCCATCAATACCTGGAGAGATTTTTTTGCCACTATTCTTGATCACCTCTTCCATCTCCTCCATTAAAAATGATATGCTCAATGTTTCTCTATCTTCATCATCAAGATAGCTCCACAGTTTTGGCCAACCATTGAGCTTATAATTTATGGATCTCTGTTTCTCTTTGAAGTAATCATACATGACATTCTCAATTTGTTGTTTTTCCTCCACTATTTCTCCATTAACATTCTTTATCATTGCAATATAGTTTGAATTTTTCACTAGTCAAAGCAAAACCTTGAAATAATTTTGAATTTTGGTCTCCCTCCACCGTCCACTTCAAGTTGGACCTTTTCCTCCACCACGTATCCAACCGGGCTAATGTAGAGTTTAGTTCCTTTACCTTCACTTTCAACATCCAGCAATCTTCTTTGTACAGCTCTCCTTCATTGGCTTCTCTCAATTGAAGCTCCTCAATTTGTTTTAACAAGTCACTCTTTAATGTGATAAGAGTATGCATCTTTGCTTGCTCCAATAAAATAAATCTTTAAGTGATTTCTTCATTTTGATATTTAGAATATGAGCAAAATTGCCAATGCAATTCCAGAGCCAAGCTTTTTCCACTACTGCAACTGAAGCCATATTTGAAGCCCGAACATCTTCATATCTTATAATCTTCTTTATAGGCAGCTGAACCAAAAGATTTAAAAGAATTGGGCAATGATCTGAGGCCACACAAGCCAAGTGCCTCACCAAGAAATGATTGGAAGTATTTAGTGCAGCCGAATTTAAAAAACACCTATCAAGTCTTTCTAGGATTCGATCCATGCCTTTCTTATTGTTACACCAAGTGAATCTTGGTCCCACGATCCAACTTCATGAAAGTCATTGCAAGCAAGAAAAAACTTTGTTTCCTTGGTTCCCAGGGAAAGTTTAAATCTTTTCCCTCCCCTTTTATCTTCATCAGAGAGAAGACAATTGAAGTCACCTCCTATCACCGTGGGCATATCTTTATATGAATAGAATTCTAATCTTTTCCAAAGAAGCCTCCTTTATAAACAGCCTTATTGCCATATATGGTAGCATTCCTCCACTTACCCTTGTTAGTGATCTCTAAGTATCCAATGATGAATTGATTTGAAGCTTCAACTACTTGGAAATTTGCAAAAGTAGATTTCCACACCACCAATATGCCTCCTGATAATCCTTCTGAAGGAAGATGAAAAAAATCCCACTCATAGCCCACTAACTAATCCACCTCCTTTCTTTCAAAAGAAGAAATTTTAGTCTCCACTAAGCCAAGAAAAAAAACCCCAAACTCCTAAACAACCTCCTTAAACTAATGAGAAGCTCTCCTCTTCCGAGCACCTCTACAATTCCAGAAAGCAATTGCCGAATTCATTGGACAAGGGGGGATGATGACCCCACCTTATCTTTAGATTCACCTTCAAATCTCCTGCTTTTAGTAGCAATATTGATAGGACCTATTCCTTTCAACTGTTTGGAACCTTTCCTTTTAATGTTTGAGGAGCTATCTCTCTTCATGTCAAGAACCTCCTTAGTGTTCTCCATATTAGACCTTTCTTCAACATTATTGTTTACCTTACTGATATCTTCATCCTTCTCAGCTTCCTCAGATAATACAAATTCTTCTTCCTCTACCAATCCATCTAGTATATTAAATTTGTTATCAAAAACAACAATTGAAGGTTTAATATTCAAACTAATCTATTCATGGATTTCCCTGGACTGATTTTCCACAGAGTTCTGGACTTGATTCTTCTCATCATGTATCTCATTACCCGGAGCAGTAGCCTCCACAGTTTGAGTCTTCATTCCTTTCACTGGTTTCTAGACTTTTGCATTAGTATCCTTTTCAGAATTCCTTCTAGTAGCTGGGTTCTTATTTCCAGGATTGAGAATCCTGTTGTCATTGCTGAAAAACCTCTTTTTGCCATTATTAACAAAAAGCCAAGGACCATACCCATCATTTAAACTAATAGGAATTTTAGCATTTTTAAGACTTACATTCACTGCCCTATCCTGCTCCATTTGCTTGGATGATCCAACCATAAATTTTGAGCCAACACCTTACTCTATGTTCTTTTTAAAACAAGCTTTCTTCACATGCCCAATTTTACCACATTAAAAGCAAAAATCTGGAATTTTCTCATATTCAATCTTTTGGAAGAACTTCCCATGACTTCCTTCCACCCATACACCAAGAGGTAATTGTGTGTCCAATTTAATTTGAACACAAACCCTCCCAAACTCCTTCCTTCCCCATTGGAACATGTTTCCATCAATCATGTAAGGCTTTCCAACCATTGAGGCAATTGTACAAACATTTAGTTCATCCCAACATTGAAGTGGGAGATTTGGCATTCTAATCCAAATAGGAGCCGATAAACCTTTTAAGGATGAGGGGGAGAACTTTGGAGAGAAATTGCATCCAATGCATTTTTATCATAGAAAAATTATAAGACCTAATCCAATCCTAGCATAGTTAAATGAAACTTTCCAAATGTAGCCCACTATCTTCTAATCTTGGAACTTACAACCGAAAAAGGGATTTTTCTTCCAAAAACTAATTACAATAGAGTTTTACAATCTCATGGTATTTTCCATTTCAGTTTCTTTCTGAAGTTTAACAGCTGAACCATATTCAGACATGAAATCTCCCAATTCCAGATCTATCACTTTTATGCTCTCCTTTTTGCTCCATGCATTTTGTTGATTATTGGAAATCGGTCTAGCTGGGACATTGTTTGGAGCATCTTTGCACATTCCCAATACACCAGAATCACAATCACCAACTATGACCAAATCAAACAGATTAGATTCCTATTTTCCATCATCTCCTTCAGCCTTTTTCTTCTATGGACTCTACGGCAATATAGTTTCCAGTTGTACCCCCTTTCTTTCTGAACAAATTAGTTCCACAATAGATTTAGTAGCATCTCTATTCACTGTCAAATTGTCTTCTAACATCACTATGGCGTTACTTATAAATGATGGAGATGCTTCCCCTGAATTCATAGCTACTTTGGATTTAGCTGTTTTAAATTTCTCAGCCTCCTTATCTTCATCCATCACATTCTTCCCTTTCCCAACAATTTCAGAAATCTTTTTAGAAGATGTTAGCAATCCTCTTTCATTGATGACTAGAGGCATACCTGACCTAATTTTCGCTTTTGGCCCTTATATAAAGCTTTAAATACCATCTCCAAAAATAGGTGGAGATGTTGAAAAAGACTTGGAAGGAACTTGTGGATTCCCAAATGGAATCCATCGAGCATCCACAATACCGCTGGCCATTGGTGGCCGGTGTCTATCTGTCACCATTATCTTCCTTGGAAATCCCACAAATTTGAATTTGAACAGATACAATTTTTCTCTCAGAGTTTCTCTCTATTATTTTGATTATTTGGAGACTCAATTTAATCAATGTTTTGATAGTATATGTGTTTACTTTATGTGCACAGTAGAAATTGCATGCTTTTTTTATATTTCTTTCTTGTATGTGTGTTGCTTAATTTTGTTAGGCTCTTTAAGGACAAAAATCTTTTTCTACAAATAACAAAAATCTAAAATTTTAAGAAATAAATAACATAGAGATCTATCAACCTAAGGAATAGCTTGAATCATCCAGGGTCACATACATATTAATGAATTCACTTTTTCCTTGCTATAAGATACTTCCCCACCTATGGGTAGAGTCTCGATAATCTGGTGTCAAACTTGGGGAAGACCAGCCATTCTAAAAAAAAAAATTTATAATCCTTTTTAAAATTCATGCATTTCTAATTTGGAGACCTTTTAACTAGCATGCATTGCATTAGAAACTAATATAATTAAAATTTTAATTGTATTAGCTTTAAGAGCATTCAACCTATATAAGTCCAATGCCAATCAAGAAACTCTCTAGATGTTGGGCTTAACTTTAAAAAAACTGAACTACCTACCCATTTTTCATAAATACTGGATAACATGGATTTTATGCACCTAGGTGGTTAGCTGACATTCCTTTTCATGCAAGATATATTTCTAGGATGCATTGGTTAGGACATTGGTGTTAATGTTAAGTGTAGAACACTAAACCCACTCTAAATTTAGAGTTTAAGGTTACTATATTTGATGTCTCGTAGTATGCCTCATCAGTGGGTAAGTCTCCTTGTTTTCAATGGCTATAGATCCTGCCTATCTTGGTCACATGGATAACGCCAACTCTATCCTTCCCCTCTGTATGCTTTAAGTGCATGATTTCTTTTCTACAGTCTCTCTTCACTACCTTACCCCCTATGGATGTTGGTATGAACCGAGCATGTTGACTAAGCCCAATTGAACCGTTTCTTCCCTTTGAGTAGAAACTTCTAGCCTCCGCCCTCTCTGTCAATCCCCTTTAAAAAGTATAATGTCATATATGTAATTGATAGTATTCTCAGGCTTCGGTGTGAGATGTTATTAACCATTAGAGCTTGCGCCCGTGAGAAACAGAATTTTATAAAAAATAAATCATGATCAAGATAATATATCAGATGGGGAAAACCCCATCACACTAATTAGATCATGTATATTATCACCCATTGAGGTACATTAGTGAGTGTCATTTTCCTTAATGGTTGATCATATGTATAATCTATTCTACCTTCCCATTGGCTCACTTGTGAGGAGCTTGAAGGACTGCGATTATCTCATCCCTCAGGAAGGTGTTGTCGTATACCCTCTACTCTCTATCCCTCACACAGCGGATCCCCTCTGGAGGTCCACAACTACTAATCCTTATTAAATGGGATAAATATATTCCATATAGTCTTTCATTTTAATAAAGCATTTTCGTCCTTAAAATGCAATATGATTCATACATCATTGCCCTATAGAAAAGAATCAACCACAAGGGTATGAAAATTGTAATATCTAAGTATTTTATTTATGGTTTTTAATACTTTACTTAGTTTATTAATTACTAAATTATTAAGTTTATAATTTAATATTCAAATTTTATCAATTCATTTGTGGCATTGTCAAAATGGGCACCAGGATGAAGGCTTGTTTAGGATACGTAGCATACTAACCTATGGAAGTCTTGCAAAAAAACTACATTGATAGAGAATAAATTTAATTTTATTAATATTATCCATTTTATATAATTCATTTAATTAAAGGTTTATTATAGTTTTTGTAATTTATTGAATTTTCATAATTATTTAATTATTTAATAAATTAGATTTGACTTATTGTTAACTTTTTTAATTTAACTTTATTTCTTTAAGTTTTATATTTTTCATAAATATTAGATCGAATGATCACTCTAATGCCTTTAAGTTTTTTTAAATTGGATTTTTCTATAATACTTATGATTTTAAAAGTTAAAATGACTTAAATATTTTTTTTTTTTGACCAAATGTTGACTTTTCAATTTACAAAAATTACTTCAATTTTTATATTTTTCATAAAAAATAAACATAAAGGCCAGTCTAAAGCCTTTAAATTTTTTTAATTTAGATTTTTTTAGTAATTAGATATGAGTTTTATAGGTTAAGCTTCTTTAATTAATTTATTTGATTTTTTTAATTAGAGGGGAACTATGATTTTTACAAGTGTCGTGTTTTAGGTTTTATTTATGTTATTTTCTTTATGTTTGTTATCATGTTTGTTTTCTCGTTCAAATTTTTATTAATCATTTCTCTTTTTTTGTGATGTCAAAAGGAGGAGTAAATTGTTGTTGGTTGGTTGTAATTTCAAATTTGTTATGACTAGTACATTATTTTGTTTATTTCCTACTTATGTATTTATGCTCTTCTATTTCTTTTTAATTTATTATTTAAAAAAAAAACTCTGTCCATACTTTTTGAAAACTCAATAAGTAAGGGAGAGGTTAGGGTATAGCATAATTAATTATAAATCATTATAAATTATATTATTCATCATAAAAATAAGAAGATTATTTCAAATCTGGACTCAAGTCTTGTGATTTTAAAGATTATAAATATTTTTTTATTGTTTACTACGTTATTTGTTATTATTATTAATATTATATATTTATTTCTTGTGCACTAATATTTCAGGTCTACTGTAAAACATGCAAAGTGATCAACTCAAGACTATATAGAATAGAGTTAAGTGTCTTAAAAAGTTTGTACTTCTACTTTTTTTTATTTCCACATTTCTTGAGTCAATTCATGTATTTGATAGATATTAGACTACGTGATCGTGCACACACATACATTAAGGCAAATGAGATAGTGAGAAAATCAAAAGTGTAATTTTTTGTACTAATTATACTGTATGATCCATGTCGTACAGTATGATCAGCTATTCAAAAAATCATTATAATGCGTAATTGCATAATTAAAGCTATTTGAACTAATCTTAGTATATAATACAAAGCTTACAAGGAAATTAGTTGAAATTAAGATCTAAGCCGCTAATCATAATTTAGGCAATATTTTAAAATTCAAAATTTATACTAATCATATGGTATGATAGGTATCGTACGAGATGGTATAATTAAATATTGCCTAAATTAATCCTATAATTAGGGGATCAAATTTGAATTAATTAATCCAATCATATCGTATTATATAATTTAATTGATCATACTATATGACCCGATTTTTACATGGGATGATATTTATCAGCCACCAATCATACGGGATGATAATCTAATTTGATTGAACTAATCATACTAGATGATTCAATATATCATATTTGACAATAAGTTTAAATGGTTGAATTGATCGTACAAGACCTTGTACTTCGTATATTACTAATAGGAATATTTTAACTAATTGTGTTTTATAATATGTGATTGTAATTAATGGCTTTTTGTGAAGCCTTACATAAAAGCTCTCTTAACAGACTAGTTATAAGACTTTAGCTATTGGCTTTTCTTGACAGAGAGCATGGAGAAGAGATCTTAGAGAAATTTGGGAGGAAGAAAGGAGAATTTGAGTGTGAGGGAGAAGGAGAGTGAGGGGTTTTCACACAATTTCTCTGAGTAAGATTCTTCATTATTTCTTCTGAGTGTCTTTTTTGGTTTATTTGGGGGATCTATGAAGAAGATCATTAGCTCGTAGACTGTTAAGGTTCTCTGCCTTTACTGGGAGGGTGAAAAAGTAATGTTAGGTTTTCTTCCTTCACTAGAATTATGAAAAGAAGTGTTGGGATCTCTACATTCACCAGTAAGGTAAAAAAGAAGGTCAAGGTTCTCTATCGCATTGGGTTGGTGGAAAGATTGTAACGACTTTTGCGCCTAGCTGTGGGGGAAAAAAGAGAGATACCAAAGTTTTAGTGCATTACTTAGAGAGGAGGACTATATGGACTATATTAAGTCATTATTTGATTAAGGCACTATAAAATTCCTAAGTGTTCTTTCGGATTTTTAATTTTCTACAATTTACTTTTTTGCGCTATTCATCATCATCATAATTAAAACATTTATTTTAAAAATTTGCTTGAGCATTAGGTGATAATTTTGTTTTGTTTTAAGTTAAAAAAAATCCAAAAAATTAAAATATAGTTTTGTGTTTATAGTAAGTTTTTTAGAACAACCATTGCAACGACCCACTTGGTATGCCTAGGGATAGTTACCCAAGGATAAACAAATTTTTGCCTAGTGCATTTCCTCAAAAAAAAAATCCTTTAAAATTCTTAAAGGTCAAAAGATAGGCATTAAACAACTTACCAAGTTTGCTTTTAAAGTTTCTAATAATCTAATCAACATTCATGACAACATTGTTAAAAATAGAATTATTCCTTGCAAGCCAGAAGTGCCAAAAAAAGAGAGAAGGGATAAGATTTGTAATATGACCTCTAGAGTTAGTAAACCAACTTTGAAGCATATCCCTGATGGAAATATTACCATTGAAATAACTAAGTTTGAACATGCCCCCAAAATAAATCGAAATTTTAGAACCAATGGGACAATAAATAAAAATATGGTGCTTATTCTCCACATGATACAAACATTGGCACTTATAGGTCAAAAATAAACCTCTTTTAACTAAAACCTCATCCATAGACATGTAATTTTGCATGATTCTCCAACTAAAGTAGCAATAGTAGTAGGGTTGCTTTTATCGAAAAACATGGTAAAAACTTTATTTGAAGCATGCTTATTTCTAAAGTATTCAAAGCATCCTTAAGTCTAAGCATGCCATAATTCACAATTTTGCATAATAAAATAAGATCAACACACATGTTAATAGGCATTTGTATGATCAGGGAAATAATGGATTTAGGAATAACCTCATCAAATTAAGTATAAACCTAGCAATTATTATCAAAAAAATAATTCAACTTGTTTGCAATAGTAGAAATAGAAATTATACAAGTGATCTAAATAGGTATGACCCAACCACTGATCTTGTTAAAAGAAATAATTAGCTTGACTAATACCCTAATTAATGTACGGCATAGCTTCCCATTTCTTATTACACTACCTCTTCCAAACTCTAAAACCCCCCTCGTTGTAAGTGCAAAGAATAGGGCGATTGCCAATATAGTACGTAGAGGTCATTAATTTAGACCAAAGATTATTTTTAAAGTAAAATAACTAAACAAAAATTTAAAAGAATAAGCATGAGCTAAATTCATCATATTCTTACACACTAAAGCACCTTCCTCCAAAACCCCATAATAATTATTCCAAGAAGTCCTGATAATTTTAGAGTTGCAACTTTTCCTTTAAAAAAATACTTATTGAACAAAATATGAAGTCCATAGCACACAACAATAGTAAATAATGTGGAAAGAATACTTTTAATCAGAACCATTCTTCCACCAAAGCCGAGGAAATTAAATTCCCATGAATTGGGCCTATTTTGCACATTAGCAATCAAATAATCAAAAATAAAGGTTCTCTTATGACCTTTTTAAAGAGGGACACCCAAGTATTTTAAAGGAAAAGCGCCTTGTAAGAAGTCAGAGATAATCTTAATAGCATTAATATGATTAGCAGGTCAACTCTTTGGGGTGATAAAACAACACTCATTTTTATTAAAATTAAAACCACTAAAATTTTAAAAAAATTTCAAGAAGAGGATAAGGATAGTAACCTTATTAATAGATCCATTGAAAAAAATAATAACATCATCAACAAAATATAAATGGTAAATAGGAAATCCACCTAAATTTCTATAGTGAAGGATATGGTAATTTTCAAAAAATTTAGAAAGTAATCTTGGAAGATACTCAACTGAAATAATAAATAGAGAAGGGGAAATTGGATCCCCTTGTCTGATACCATGATAGGACTTAAAAAGCCCTAGCTTTTACCTTTCAAAACAATAGAAAAAAAAACCATCAATGCAAATTTTGATCAATATAATAACTTAAGAGTTAAAACCAAAAAGTTATAATATAGAATACAAGAAATTCTAGTTCATGTTATCATAAGCTCTAGCATTATCTAATTTAAAAATAATTTTACCACCTCTAACTTTGAGATCTAGATCTTGAATAAGCTGTTGGGACAATAAAATATTATTAGAGATAGCTTTACCTTTAACAAATAAAGCTTGGTTAGGGGAAATTATTTTAGAAAGCAGAGGGGATAAATAATCCCTGAATATATTTGAAATAATTTTATTAAAAAAGGAGAAAATACTAATAGGATAAAAATCATCCCTTTTATTCACAATGACCTTTTTGGGAATAAGAAAAATAGAAGTACTAGGAAAAAAAACATAGGAATAGGATTCCCATAAAAAAATCCACTTTTGATTTATTTTATAGCAGCATATAAATAATCAAAAATATTATTTCAAACTCTTTGAAAAACTTTAGTAGTAAAGCCATCACGGCCAGTGACAGAATCAACATTTACAAAAAAGATAATCTTCTTGACTTCCTCCAAAGAAGGAGCCTTTGTAAGGACATATTATAACCCTTATTGAAGTTACCAGGAATAAGCTCATGATGATCAACAACATCATTCTCAAAATTTTTTTAAATAAATTAGTAAAATGGCACACAACAGACTTGGCAATATCCTCCTCATCCTCAATAGAGGTCCTATCCTAATGATCAATTTAATAGATGAAGCTTTTAGCTATATTATTCTTAACCAAATAGTGGAAATACTTGGTATTACTATCCCTTCAATAAGATGTTTAAAAGTAGACTTTTATCTTGAATAAACTTCCTCCTGATCTTGAAGAATAAAAGGAAATTTTTAGCTTCTTGCAAACTCGTAAGATTATCATCGGAAGGAGTAGTTTGGTAAAAAAGCTCACAAGAATTAACTTTATCCTAAACAGCTGGAATATTAGCAAAAATATTTTTAAAAACATTCCAATTGCACCAACTAATTTTATACTTAAGTCATTTAAGTTTAAGCCATAGTCTAGCTATAAAGTTGATACTAAAGAAATCTTCTATTAATCTGAGAGGAGGTAGCATAAACAAAAGAAGCAAGACACTTAAAATGAAGAAACTCAATGTGGTAATGCATAACATGAATAACTTCACCCATAATATCAATAAACATTAGGTTTTTCCAAATTACATAAATCTTATTAGAAGTGTTAGCCACACCATGATAAAAACCCAAAAATGGAGTAGTAGCAAATAACCAAGCATAAAAAATTAAGGGTTCTAAAAAGACTAACAAAGAAAACTTTTGAATTTGGAAAATATTCCTAAGAAAGGGACAACCAATCCCTCTAACATTTTAAATAACATATTTAAACAATGATATATGAGTTTCTAGCAACTTGAGAATGTGTGTTCCCAGGAGATTATATAATAAGCTTTTTCTTTTTCCTATGCTTTTTTCCTTGGACTTTAGTAAACCTATTATCACTATCCTCCACTTCTTGAATATCATGATCATGAATACATTTTTTTGCCCTTAAATCAAGAGTATTAGACTACTCTAAATCATCATTATTAATAGAAAAGTTTAGAGGGACCTGGATCTTTTTACCTGACCAAGCACAATTCATAATTTCACCTTCTTATACTGCATCTTACGTAATAAAAGAAGGAACGTTAGCAATACTATCCAAAAGATGAACTATTTTAGAGCTTTTTCTTTGAAAATCAGCTATTTTCTTATTAAGATTACAATCCATCTAAGAGTGGTCTAAAGCATTATTGTGTTTTAAAAATGACAACAAATTGATCATCAATAGGTTAATCATTAGAAATAATTTTTTGTTGCTTGTTTGAGTTAGGAAGAATGTCAGATTCTTTCATGGCATCTGATGGTAATGTTTTTAAGTGATTCTATAGAATATGATTAGCACTTACATTAAGGTCCTGCAAAGAATTACTATCATGTTATTTAACATCTTTCACTTAATCTTTAGTCTTTGGAATATGGGGATGTAAATTAAAATATTATGGAAGACCATGTCCATGCATTTTGCAATGAGTGCAAAATATAGGAAAATTATCAAATTCAACATTAATTCTACAAATATCCTAACTTTCTATAGCAAAGCAATATTTCCTTAGGTTACTTTTTTGTAATAACAATTTTAGCCAAAACTCAATCAATAAAAGGATGAGAGATTGTTGAGGATTGATAGAACTTATTATGTTCATACCAAAAAAAGACCAAACCCTACAAAATTTGAGAATTAAACAAATGCAGCCTTAAATTGGGAAATAAAAAATGCACTGGCACAATAGATGATTCTTCCTTAATATCAAAATAAGGAGTCCATTTAGCAAATGAATTTGAAAGCTATTAATATAATATAACCTACGAGAGAAATATTGGCTATAGTCCAAGTAGTTCGAAAGTTGAATAGCAATATGGTGCATAACCAAAATACCAAGAGAGAAAGACCCTATAAGTTTTAAATTTGCAAAGAATGCATGTATAGATTCAAGATTAGTCCACCTAAGACCTTCACCCACAAAAGTGAACTTAAAGGATGCATTTAACTTAGTAATAACCTCTTTATCAAACATTAAAGCATGAATATCATTTAAAGAAGTTTTAACCACAGAGTACTTAGGAGAAGAAGATGTAGCACCTATAGAAACAATCTCTTTAATGAATTGTGAGTTTCCAAGTTCAATAACATCCAAAAAACTAGGCAACTTACAAGACGAAGTTTGTTTGCAAGTAGGCTTGTGGTTCATAGATAATGATGATGCCATGGGGAAAAACTAAAAGGATAAAACCAACATAAAAAATCAAAATAAGGTTTATTTGTTGAAGGCCAGGAAGGCCTAAGGCCACAAAGTAGAGTAAAAATAAATAATCAAAGAAGTAAAAAGAACACCATATAAAGCAACACGAGATAGAAGAAAGAGGAACACTAAAATCACCAAGACTATCTCCAGAACATGATGGAGAGATGATTTAATAGCTCCCTTTTTCAGGTTAAAACCTACAATGAGGACAATGCTTTAATTCAAAAAAATAAAGAACTATAAGGTCCTTAAGACAGACTTTCTGCACTATACTACTCGAAAGAGCTACAAAAAAATCCAAAAAAGTAAAATATATGAGTTGATGGTCCCTTCTACGAATAAGTACGAGAAAACACAAGTATATTCAATTGTAATTCGGTATCTATAATTTGTAATTTTTATGATATCAAATATTATTAATTGAATTGTTATCCTTTCTTAGTAAATAATTTTTATATTTATTTTATCTATGAGCACTAACATTGCAGGTAAAATATGCACTGCTCAAGGCTATTGGAAATTCAAGACAGGTTAAAATAAGAATCTCAACTAAATAAAGTCTATACATTTTTTTTTTCTTGATTTTGACCATATAAGAGTGTATGCAATTGGGTGATCATTCACACACACGAGGGGAATTAGAAAAATTTAAACATAAATTTTTGTATACTAATCACATTATATGACTTATAATCATACTGTATGATTAGTTTTAAAAAGAATGGGCTTACTAAGAAATTGAATAATTAGTTTCTATGAACTAATCATATTATACATTATTGATCGTACTATACAATTCACTACAATTTAAAAATCCTAGTTGTTAGATAGATTAAGTAAGATATTCAAAATTTAATTTATTCCTAATGTGAGTTAGTTGTTCAACCAAGCATTCACTTCATGCTTAGGCTGGTGACTCGATAGCATTTTTTAGGGTTTGCACTGAGAGATAATTTTTCTCTTGATCGCATCTAATTTCTTTCATTATTTATTTGATTTTTTTTTATCTATTACTCCATCTTTTACTTTTTATTTTCCTTGGTTTCTTTGCTTTTATTTATTTATTTTTTTTTTAGATGATGATTCTGCCATCATTAAATTCTGGGATCACTTGTAAGCCGTTGGTTTCGAGTAAATCTCCTTGGCTATCTGGTACATCTGATAATAGTAACTCCTATTATTTTAAGGACGTGATTATAGGCTCTTCCTTCACCTCATCTCCTAAGTTTGATGTTTTGCATGCCTCTTTTAAATGTATCCCATATTTAATATTTTATTAAAAATGATAGATTTGTTGGTTTCTCCCTTTGAATTTACATTGGTTGGAAAGTTTGTCTCGCGTTAACCTAACATATATAATATTTTGGCTTTCTTCAATAATCTTAAGCTCTTTGGAACATTTTGGATTGGTTTACTAGATCCACATCATATTGAAATTCAACTGAATAATGATTTAGATTACAATCATATAATTGATCATAAAGTTTACTATATTGATTCTTGTCAAATGCGGTTATTGAAGTGGACATAGTTTTTATATATAAAAGAAGAATATCTGATTGCACACATTTAATACTCACATTTTATTTGCTTTTGCTGCAATCTTTGGTAGGCCTCTCCAAATAGACCAAGCCACAACATCGATTTCTTGATCATCTGTGGCTAGGATTTTAGTTGAAATGGATTTGTCCAAGAAGCCTCCTAAGGAGATATGGCTTTGCCCAAAAATTGGTGGCTACGTTCAAAAAGTTGAATTTGAGAAATTACCAATCTTTTGCAATAATTATAATATACATGGGCATAGTATTTCAGATTATTTTATATTACACCCTTTGAGTGAGAAAAAAGATGTTCGTAAAGATGTAAAAGAATGTGATTTAAATGTTTCTACTTTACCTAGTAAAGATAATGAGATTTTGAAGGAAAATATTTGTAATAGGGATTTAAATAGTGTTAAAGGAAAGGAACATGATCATCAATCTTTTTTTAAGAATGAAAATGAGCATGGAAGCCATCTAAAATTGGTTCTAAGGGGATCTATGGGAAAAGAAGTTACTAATTCATTGGAATAAGGCACTGGTATTAATGTTGAGATTAGTGATATGGAGCAATTGGTCTAATCGTAATAATAATTTAAATTATTCTCAATTACCCTGCTGCACTAATAAAACATTAGTGGATTTTAATCCTACAAATAGTAATCTTTAGGGTGTGAACCAATTAAATATTAAAATCTCATCAATTAAATAAGTTATTGGTGAAGAGGGTGAACTTCATCATATAGAGGGGGAGCTTTTCCAGGATTATATGGAGGAAGGAGATCGTGAGTTGCTACCAAATGTAATTTGAAATATAGACTGATGGTTTGGCGAACCAAAATTTTTTTTTATATTCCTAGTAGGAGAGAAACTGTGAGAATCTAGAGAGAGAAAGTTCTTCTTGGATTTAAATCTGGTTTTCACTGGCTTTTCATGATCGGTATTTTTCAAGGAAGATGGTTGTTCCTGACCAACGACACCAACTTGCTGGCGGTAATCTTCTGTCAGATACAATTCGTAATGTTCCAATCAAATCTTCTTATCCAAAGGTTATCAAGATTTGCAATGATTCTTTTGATCAAGGTTCGGTATGAAATCCTTCTAATATTATAATAAGAGAAGGATACATGCCTCATTTGAGGTCAGAACCAATTATAGAGGGGAAAGGAAAGGGAGTTCTTGAGGTTCAGAATGATGGAGTAGATCTAAAACCAGATTCTTCTAAAAATCTGGTTAATGATTCATCTTCTTCTTCAGGTTTATTGTTGAAAGTCAATAAATTCATAGGAGTACAAGAATCTTATGTTCATAATCAAGTGAATAAAATTCTCTCTATTACATTACAGAAGGACGGTGTTATTACTGGAAATGGCTATGAACATATTGACAGATCTTATCCTAGAGACAATTTTACGTCAGCTTGGCAGAAAACCCAACATATTAAGTTGAGTTAAAGCATGAATTCTACACAAATGTCTGAAGATGGGGTGGCAGTAAAGCTTAATCCAGTAAAGGAGTTATCCAATTCTCAGGTTTTAAAGAAATCTCTAGTAATCAAAGTGATTGGGAAGGATATCCCATTCCCTGTGTATAGTCAAGAACATTGAAGGCAATGGAGTAAGTTCGACATCTTTCATTTAACCACTTTGGGATGCAATTGAATTCTTTCTTCATTTACTAACGATGAATATTTGGAGGAAGTACTAAGTGGGGAACCCTGGTATATTGGGAATCATATTGTTGGAATGGATAGATGTTCCTTTTTTTTCTATGGAATCATTAAAAGGTATTACTTCTCCTGTTTGGATTCGATTTCTTGGCTTACTTTTGAGTTGTTGGGATGAGGAAAATATTCCTAAGATTGCTTCTATGATTGGTATTCTGATGTTACTTGATGGGAACTCTTTCAAATGGGGAAAGAGGGAATATGCACGTTGCTGTGTGCGTATTGATCTGGAAAGGAAACTGCCTAAGGGAGTTTAGATAGAATGAATTCATGGGAGAACATTCCAAAAGGTTGAGTACGAGAAGTTGACTTCTCTTTGTTATCACTGTGGCAAAGAGTAGGACATAGTAAAAAGATATGCCCTGAACTTAATCCTATGATGGTTAAGGAAAAGAATGTTGCTGAAATAAGGGAGCTAATTAAGAAGGTTGGTGTTCCTAATGATGAAGGTTTAAATCAACAAGAAGGCGGTGATTATGGCCCATAGATTCACAATAATTTTAAAAGAAAAAGATACAAGAATGTAAGAAGGAATGCTGGAGCTACTGTCCAAAGTAAACAGGTGTATAAACCTGTTGGAAACTTAAACAAGCTCAGGATGAAGTGAAATTGGCGGATCCAGTTGTTGACCTCATTATTCGAGGTCAAATTCCCTGGTATCAACTCTAGCACCTAGGTGTTCATAGCCTAGTGTAGACATCGCCCATAGGATTTTCCTTAGGTGGACGCCCACTGACGTAGCATTGACTCGAACCTATCACTCAATTCGAATCAAAATCAATTCAATCCAAATCTCATTTAACTCTGAACTAAACTCAAATCAATTGTTTAAAATCAAAATTTGCTACATCAATCAAAGAGAAATCAAATCAAATTAAACTCGAGCTGAGTTCAATTTCAATAGCCTCAATTAGGTCGATTTAACTCGTCGCGAGCTAATATCATTTTTTTTTAAAATTGGAGAATTTAATTTAATATATTCTAAAAATATCTATTAATCTCATATATATATATATATATATATATATATATATATATATATATATATATATATATATATATATATATATATATATATATATATATATATATATATATATATATATGAGAGAAGCATGAAAATTTGTCTTTAAAATATATCCTAATAACCACTTCTCAATTTAAAATTCAAAATCAAAAAATGATTTGGGCAAAAAACTAAAAGACGGTTAGGACTAGTTTGCACAGCCAAAGACCTCCGATCTCCCTCTCCCTCTGGCGCGTGAAGTCCAGCCCTCTCTCCAGTTCGCGAAACGCACGAACTCCCTCTTCCCATTCAGAAAACAACTGCTCTCTCCCTCACTCTGGTTCACGAAGCAAAACCGCCCCTTCTTCTCTTGCATTCGCACATACAGAAGACTCTCGCCTCTTCCTAGTTCGCAAAAAAATCCAAGGCTCCGTCATCCCTCAGTTCGTAAGAAATCCAGGCGGAGCCCTCCCTCTCCATCCCTCTCATGAAACCGAGACCAGGGAAGCCGAAGCCTCCAGTCGCTCCCTCTTGTTATTGTGGACAGAAACTTTAGCCAAAGCCCTCATTTCCTTTACCCGAGCCATCCATCTCATCTACATTCGCAGAGAACAACTCCCGAACTCTCACACCGCCGCTCTCTCTCCAAGTCCCACAAACCCACTGCACGAAGCCCTCTCCCTCTACAATTCGGAAAAACCACCACAGACCAAACTCCTCCTCTCCGTCACCCTCTGTTTCGCACAACCCCAAGCCGCAGCTCGTCGCCTCCTTGTTCATGAGAAGCCGGCCGAACCTGTACACCTCCAGCCTCATCGCCTTTCCATTCGCATGAATCGAGAGTTCCCAGTCCAAATAAACGAGGCCTTTACTTTCTCTGCCCTAGTCGACACCAACAATCTTCTTAATATTGGGTAATTTCTTCTACATCCTCTCAATCTTCTTCTTCTATCATTTAAATTTGATTTAAGTCAAATGGAAAGAGTTGAAGTTTGATCTTTTAATCAAAAATCTGAGACAAAAATCTGTCAACGTTTCTTTCTTTTGATAAGCATTAGCACTAAGAGAAACTATGAAAGTTTGGTTGGAATGTATGTATAATTTATTTTTTTTATCTTGGACGACAAATGATTTCATCTATTTTATTTTTCATGGTTGTACTATTTCTTGCATTGTTATTCTTGAGTGGTTCTAAGTTGTCATTTTTGGAAATAATAGAATAATAAGAAACGAAATGCTAAATTTTTATTAATAGTTTGGTTGGTCCTTACAAAATTTAAGAGAATTTTTGAACTCTTTTTCTTAAGCTTCATTAACGGATAGCTCCCATAATCATTTAAAAAATGCATTATTTGCCTTTATGTTCAACATGTTCTTTAAAATGAGATGTATTTGCATTGAAGAGAAAAGTATGTGAAGAGTATTGTATAAGAAAGGTGTATATCAGAACACTAAGATTACTGGAAATATGTTAGTGTTAATTGATGCTTGAATGTGTGATCTTGATAAGTGAATCTTGTGTGTGTATATGTGTTAAGAATGATTCATTTGTTCTTTGAGAAGATGCATATTGAAAGTGAAAGGTATAGATGGTGAAAATGGAGTGTATGTGTGGAAAGGAATTTTGTAGTAAAGAATGTGGAGTGTGAATGTTGGAAGTGTATGGAGTGTTCATATATGAAAAAGATAAGTGTTGGGTGTGAAAAAAGAATTAAATTGTGTTTTGGAAAGAGTTATGTGATGAAATTGTATGTGTTTTTGAAGGGTGATTTATGGTGAAAGTGTGGATTTTTGAAGAATGATGCTTGGGAAATATGAAAGGTAAAGTATATGATTTTGGGGGAAATGTATATGTGTGTGCTAGAAAAGTATTATGTGAGACAAGTAAAAGTGGAGTGTTTGATTTTGTGATAAGTGTATATTTTCAAAATTAGACTTTTGTAAGTTTGGAAGAATAGAAATTGTGTATTTTGGAAAAGAAAAGTAAAGTGTATATGGTTTGAGAAATAAATTTTAAGATTTAAAAAAAATGAGAAATATATGTCTTGAAAGTGGTAAGTGAATGGGTTTTGGAGAAATAAACAAAATGAAAATCTAAGTTGTTGGAAATAAACTATTTGGGTAAAATTGTTGAAGAGTAAAATATCTTTTTCTTTCTCTCTTTCTCTCTCCCTTTCTTGTGCCTCGGGATAAATGTTAGAAAAGTACAAAATGTGTTTTCAAAAGAAGAAGAGTTCGAAGGCAAGCAACATAACCAGTGTTCAAGCCCGAAGAAAGGTACGTCTTTATTTTTAGTAAATTTCAATTATTTTATTATAATTTATTAAAAGTGCTTTCTAATCCTTGTTTTTCTTTTCTGTTTATTTGCATGAACTGTGAGAAACGGTATCGGTCGAGTGAACAAAAGGACAAGGAGCTAATGACGTCAGTCGCCTCTATCCAGCCGGGTAGAGGTGCTACGGGCGGAACCACCGGGTCGTAGCCCCCGGTGACTGTGAGTATTTCTAAACTTAGAAAACCTTTAGGGGCCCCTTGATATGGTATACGTGAACTATTCCTTTAGGTCCCTGTAGTAACTTCAATTTAATTAGGTTTATTTTTTTACGTTATTTTAGATCCCTAAACCCCTTTTACACTCGCTCAAAGTCCTAAGGGTTAGTAATAACAAATTTTTATCTCATACAATAGTAGTGACACTTAAGGACAAAAATTAAGGACCGGGTCTTAGAAAATCTAGACTTAAGAAGCATGCACACTTTAGGATAGAAACTTATAACATAGAAAATTTAGTGACATCTCACTTTAGAATTAGTAAACATCTTTAAATTAGAATTCAATCAATACAAAAAAAATCTTTAGCCAATAATTGACTTAGGACATTTCAAAACCACATAACCTATTGCACACACTTAGATTTGTTTGCTAGGACAACCGACTCTAGTTTTAGGTTAGGCCGGTGTTTATTTCCTTACTGCACTGTCATGGGCTTTTCCTCGAGTTTTATTGCATGCTGGTTGTAAAATGTTGGTGTGTTTATTTATTTATTTTTACTGCACTTTGTGTTGGTTTGATTGACGATTAGATTACCCATAGGCTAGGAGCGATCTGGAATGTTAATATGATTTTCTGCAGGTGGCCACACTCATGCAGGGCAGAAAAAGGGGGCTAATTAATTAATAATAAATAAATGCTATAGGTGCTTCAGCTGCTTAGCCCCCAAATGAAGAAGAGTGTGGCCAATTGTGGCTTAATAATTTAAATTCAATTGTATATATATATAACTGCGTGGGATGATTTTTGTTATAAATTGCTTAGGATAACCTTGCAGGTGGATTAGATTTTTCTTCCCTTTCTGTGAAATGAAATGTAATGTAAATATAATATATCAAGAGTCAATAAATGTGAAAGTGATTTTTTTTGAAAGTGGGATATTACATCCAATTTGGAATCCAAAGAAAGAAGAATATACCTTAAAGGATTATTCTCTTTTATTTGGAAAGACAAATTAGGATGATTCAATATCCAAATAGAAAAGAAAATACCCCTCTTAGGGATGAGTTTCTTTTCATTTGGATATCCAGAACCCGACGGACCCGAGAAGTTCATAGAAGAAGAAAAGACAGAACAAAAAGATTGAAGAAAGAAGATGAAGAAATGAAGATTTAAGGAACAGTATATCCCATTTCAAAAATCACTTGCATCATTCTTAGGATTAGAATCCGGGTTTGTTGTTAGTGGTGCCCGGCCACTTTACTTTTCTGCAAATTCTGGGTGTAATATGGACATTGGACATTGGACATTATATTTGGATTATTAAAATTGATTATTTACATTGTTTGTGCAGTAGATTTTTTTTAGGACCTTGTATGTCGTGTTTTGTTTTAGCCTGGATTCGAATCGGAGAGATTTTTTTCGTAAGGGTACGCTCAAAATTCTTTTACTTGAAATTCTAATAAAAAATTTTTAGGCTCACATAGTAACTCTAACAATCTAAGAAGTAAGCTCGGGACCACCGAGAGTCAGCATAAGCATATTAATACTTTCTCTTCCTTGTTATGCACCTCCCCGCCTGCGGGTTCTGGCAGACCACTTGACCTATGAGGGTGCAGTTCTGTCAAGGGGAAGTTGTGCAATCTCTAGGAAAAAACTTATTTTCTAAGCCTAATTTTTACACTGCTTCATATTCATTTTATGCATTCGAGTCAATTAGCATACATTGTATTAGATACAAATTAAAAAGAGTCTAAAATATTAATAGCATTTTTAGGCATTTCTCACCATACATAAGTTAAGGGGCCAATTAGGAACTGTCTTGGATGTCAGCCCCCAATTCCTTAAAACTTAAATAAACATCCTTACCCATCTTTCATAAAAGACTGGACACAAGGTTTTAAAGCGCCTAGGTGGTTAGCTGGCTCCCCAATCCAGGCCGGGGTAAGTCCAGATTTGCACTTCATTAGTTAGGTTCGGGTCGTTACTTTGTAGTACCCAAATTAGATTTAGGTTTTGAGACAGATTCTTTTTAGATCTTAAGTCCTCTCCCTCCGGGAATATAATCCTAACTTTCTAATAAAATGTCAATTTAAACATAAAATTTCTCTCTTAAAATGTAAAGCCAAACATAGGATAGACTGAGGTTGCCTCTGAGCTTCTCAGAATCCGGCTCCTCCTATTTTTCCTCCTTTGACTTGCTAATAAATGTTCAACATTGAGCTTTCTCCTTGGAAAATCTTTACTTCTGTTCCTTGTCTTCTACTTTGTAGTCAAAAGGGTATGAAATCACTGCTTTAATCGAGAGTTTTCTTAGGAGCATTCCTCCTAGGATGTAATTAACTATAGGAGCTTGCTCCTATAGGGATTTGAGAACTCCAAACTAAAATAAACCTTGTTTTATTCATATAAAACAAGGGAAGAATCTTTGGAAATGCAGATATCTTTAAAAAACTTCATTTCTAATCTTAAATATGCTCGTAGTATATTATTATTGTCTTTTCAGGCAATATAATTTATTGCTTGTTATATTTAATTTTAGAAATGATGAATTTTATAAAACTCATTCTTGATTTTGGATGTTCTATAAGAATTTTATGTTCGTCTTACAAGATGATATAATATTCTCTTTGTTATATCTAAATAAAAGAATGAATAAATTTTTTAAAAAGCTTATTTCTATTTTAAACACATTCTTAAGAATTTCATGTTTATTTTTCGAAATAATATGCTATTCTTTAAATTGTGTTTGATTATAGAAATATCAATTTTTAAAACTCTATTTTAATATTGAATCCATTATAGAATATTGTGTCAGTTTCTCGAAATTGTACTTTATTCTTAAATGTAGTATTTGATTACAAAATAAGAGAAAATCAAAATCTGCGTGGTGTGACACAAATTTTTCCCACCAAGGTTTTTCTGGTGACTCCGCTGGGGATCAATCCTCTCTCCATCTTTAGCAGTGTTTTATACCCTTTTTCTCGGTAGTATAATTGTGCTTATCATAGGTTGTAACTACCTTTCTTCCTCCGGTTCTTTTATTCATTTCATTCTTGAATAATTTGGCCGGTATCTAAATAAATTTTATAGGTCTTATTTTGGACCCCGTTAGAAAACTAATGGGAAGCTCCTTTATAAGACCTTTTTGTAAAGTAAATCCCCATGCTAATTCGAATGTTGTAGTTATATTTTTTTTTCTAGCTTGATGTTTGAGTTAGAACCAGGTCCAAAATCAATTTGCCCAATCTTTAGTAATATGTACAGTTACTTCTTTTAGTAACTTAATGTATTATTTGGCTTGGGTCCAAAAAATTTTAAGTCTTAAAAAATTTTAAACTTTTGTGTCCTATCCATCATGTTGCAGTTATATATTTTTATAACTCAACACGTAGTAAGACAAATCTCAAGAAAATTTGATCTTTTAAATCAAAGTTTTCTCCTTATCTAAACCAACATATTACAGTTATATATTTTCATAGCTTAATATGTGTGGTAGGATAGGGTCCAAAAGCTCAAACCTTCAAATCAAAACTTTCTGCTTGTCCTAATAACATATTGTAGTTACATGTCCTTTGTAGCTTGATATGTTTGCTAGGACAGGGTCCAGAATCTGATATATGCAAGATTTTCAAGATTAAATTTGATTTACATTGAGAAAAGTTTGAAGGTTCGAATAGTAGTTAAGCTTATAAAAATAATTTTGCTAGAGAAAATAGTAGGTTGATTTCTTTTAAAAAGAAATTTACCTCTATCTTCCTTAAATTGTAATTAAAACTTCATTGTGGTTGACTCCTCTAAACTTTAAAGAATAAGACCAATGGTTATCAATGCTAAAATGAAAAGTGTGTTCCCTCCCTCCCTCCACTTGGGTGGATTAATGCTTTAGATGAAGATATATTTAATCTCATTTCCTTTTGAAACCTCAAAGCATAAAAGTTAAGCTAATTTTGCTAGGTTTCTAGTAATCGTCTGGATTAAATTCAAATATATTTTCAAATCTTTTATTCAACCATGTTATGATTTTTCTAAAATTAGGAATGAATAATTATTGCTTGATATATTGAAATTTTAAAATATTTGGAATTCCCTCACCTTTAAACCTTCTTGTAGGTTAAAGTTTAATATGCCTATAAATCCTATTTCCTAAGAGTACTACATGGATACGACAATTTTTCCTCTGCCATGTGGTTTAACTCTGATAGAATGTGGATCTTAAGGTATGCGATGAAGATAAATAGACAAGTTATATAAAAGCTTTTGTTCATTATATGTAGTTTTCTCTTATGGTAATATTTTTAAATCAAATATTAGCTAAGTTTACTCTTAGCTTTATTACTCCATTTGAGAAAACTCATGAGCAAATCTTGTTAAGATTGATCATCTTAAATTTTTGTTTGGTCAAAAACTTAGGACGATTCAAGGTTCTTTATTATAGTTAATCCATGATATGGTTAATATTCCCTCTATCATGTGATTTTCCATCAAAATAAATTGACATTTCTTGAATTGATACTAAGTTAGTCGACTTCATTACATCTTTAATGGTTTCCTTCTTCAGAAGTGATAAAAAAAATTATTATTATCATATTTGGGTTCACCCATTATGATATCCATAAATAACTTAATTTGAATTAAGATTTATGTCAAAATGAAATTGGAGGAGGTGGAAATTTTATTCATCTTCTTATCGTTATACATCTTATAGGCATCTTGCAAGTTGATGAACTTGTTTCATAATGATCTCATTCAAGTTGTTTATTCATACTATAGGATTGGGTCCAATTTATAAATCCATCTTTCTTGTATAAGAGGGTTAATTTTTTTTTTTTACTCTTATACTTGGAAGATGATTTTACAACTGAAATAATCTTTTCAAGATTTAAATAGAGGAACCCTCCTTAAAAAAAAAAAAAAAAAAAAAAAGGTGAAAAAAAAAGAGAGACACATTTAAATGTGTAGCAAAAAAAAAAAAAAAAGGATGGCTTCCCATTCTAAATCTTGAATATCAAAGGATTCATTCATCCTTTAGTATTTTTTAACACTTGATTTTGAGAATTCAAAATTTTGGTTCATCATCAAGCATTGATGTTCTATTAGATGTAAAATATAAATATCATCTACAAGATTTGGAAATATTAATTTTCTACCTTCAATTTGATTCTCTTTTGATATTATTCTTATTTCAATGAAAACATAAAGAAGGAAACCCCAGTTTTGCTTATAGGGAGCTTTGATATGGGTTAACAAAATCTAAGTCCCGAGACCTCTCTAGTTAGCAAACTTGAGTAGGTTAGTTTAGATTTTCAAATCATTATCTAGAAAAATCGCATAGATGATTAATCTAAATAGAATTATAATGGTGCTGGTTGTGCATTATTGGGTTTCATATATCTAACCCAATTAAGATGCATAAACAAACTATTATCCAAATATCTTCAACTCTCTTTTGAACATCTTCCAATTTGAATGAGATTCTAGATATGATCCTGATGCTAGATAATCTAAAGTGATATTTTTGGATATAAAAATCACTTTCTTTGGATTCAAAATTTTGAAACTAAACTAAAGGACATCCCTTTGTTGGTTTTGAGATAATTGTCTGATGTTCTCATTCATTATGAGTAGATGTCAAGTCAAAATTTAAATCTATTATTAACTGAACTAGGATGTTAGAACATGAGGGGTTCTATCCTTAGTGATGTCGATGATACCTTTGTTTGAATCTTTGTCAAACTTCAAAACAAAATCAAATTACAATTTGACCTAATCCATTATTGACTAATCTTGGATGTTAGAATTGGAGGGATTCTATTCCCGATAGAGTCTATGATGGCTTCGTCAAATAGACATTACATTTAATTCAAGGTATATCTTCACTTTTTCATAAACTAGAATCGGATGTTAGAGTCTAAACAACTCTATCCCCATTAAAGGATCTTTCTATAGCATTGAAATCTAAAATATTTGAAACTACAATTTTCTTTAAAGAAAGTTGTTAAGTTTTGGATATTTTGGTTAAACTCATGTTGGTCATATTCAAACTATTTAATTTAGAGGGAGTCAACCAATCCTTCTTTGAGTTTTTAAATCTTTTCCAATATCATTTTGATTGGGTTAAGATAATTAAAACTTAAGCGATCACTTTTAAATATCATAAGAAAATTATCAAAAAAAAAAAAATTAAGCTTTCACTTTTTGATGAAAATCAAACTTTTCTCAATCATTATGAGAATTTGATATTCCTTAGTGCTTTCACTATAAAGGATGCTCAAATATTCTCCTTGTTCTTCAACAACTCATGCAAAAGTTAAAATTTTTTAAGGAAAATTTTATCATGTTGCATTTATTTCTCCTAGAACATGCAAATGAGGACTCTAAAAAATTCATATGATTTTCTTTGAGTTAATCGAAATAAATTCAATCATAGAATCAATCTTTAAACAAAATCTTGCATTTATCTTTTGGTGGTCGAGATGCTTTGTTAAGTCCTTACTTATCAAAGATGATCAAACTACTCCCATTTCCCTTTTTCACATATGATGATCCAATATAAAAAACAAAATCCCTAGTGGAATATTAGTATGTTATAAGGATCATCTATATTGAAAAAGAGAATAAAGTTTTCAATTCAATGAATTTCAAAATTTTTATTCTTCCAAATATTTTCCATTCTCTTCTAGAAAATGACATATACAAATATTTTAATCTTTAATAGAATATTTACATTTTGTCAATGTCATTTGTGACGAAGGGAAATGATTTAAAACTTTGAAGAAATCAACTATAAATCTAAATTCTAAATTCTGGCTTAAGTCCGCTTTTACGGTAGCCAATTCAGTTTAAATCCGTCTTTAGGTCTAAGTCCGCTTTTACGGCATCCTATTAGCTTTCGGCTTAAGTCCGCTCTTACGGCATCCAATCCAGTTTAAATAAGTCTTTAGGTCTAAGTCCGCTTTTACGGCATCCTATTGGCTTTCTGGCTTAAGTCCGCTTTTACGGCAGCCAATCCAGTTTAAATCAGTCTTTAGGTCTAAGTCCGCTTTTACGGCATCCTATTTGCTTTCTGGCTTAAGTCCGCTCTTACGGCAGCCAATCCAGTTTAAATCAGTCTTTAGGTCTAAGTCCGCTTTTACGGCATCCTATTGGCTTTCTGGCTTAAGTCCGCTCTTACGGCAGCCAATCCAGTTTAAATCAGTCTTTAGGTCTAAGTCCGCTTTTACGGCATCCTATTGGCTTTCTGGCTTAAGTCCGCTCTTACGGCAGCCAATCCAGTTTAAATCAGTCTTTAGGTCTAAGTCCGCTTTTACGGCATCCTATTGGCTTTCTAGCTTAAGTCCGCTCTTACGGCAGCCAATCCAGTTTAAATCCGTCTTTAGGTCTAAGTCCGCTTTTACGGCATCCTATCGACTTCTGGCTTAAGTCCGCTCTTACGGCAGCCAAACCTGATTAAATCCTTCTTTAGGTCTAAGTCCGCTTTTACGGTATCCTATCGACTTTCTGACTTAAGTCCGCTCTTATGGCAGCCAATCCTGATTAAATCCGTCTTTAGGTCTAAGTCCGCTTTTACGACATCCTATCGACTTCTAGCTTAAGTCCGCTCTTACGGCAGCCAAACCTGATTAAATCCGTCTTTAGGTCTAAGTCCGCTTTTACGGCATCCTATCAACTTCTGGCTTAAGTCCGCTCTTACGGCAGCCAAACCTGATTAAATCCGTCTTTAGGTCTAAGTCCGCTTTTACGGCATCCTATCGACTTCTGGCTTAAGTCCGCTCTTACGGCAGCCAATCAACCCTTAAATCCATCTTTAGGTCTAAGCCCGCTCTTAGGGCATCCTATTGATTTCTAGCTTTTATCAAAATCAAAATCAAACTCTCAATTCCTTCCAAATTACATTCAAATCATAACATTCAACTTTTCAATATCTTGACTTTATTAAATGATACTAATTTCATTAGTTATTATTTGATAAAGCATCAATGCCAATATCAACTTCAGAATCAATTCATCAACTCAAATATTTCTAAACTTTTATCCGAATTTTCTATCAAACACAAAATTCCTTCAATTCGTATATTCAGATCTTCAACTTCAATCTTTGGATCTAGTTGATCATTTCGGTCAATGCCAATACGCACGATAAACTTTGGCAAGTTTATCATGCATATTGGGGGTCCATTTGTTGACCTCATTATTCGAGGTCAAATTCCCTGGTATCAACTCTAGCACCTAGGTATTCATAGCCTAGTGTAGATGTCTCCCATAGGATTTCCCTTAGGTGGACGCCCACTGACGTAGCATTGACTCAAACCTATCACTCAATTCGAATCAAAATCAATTCAATCCAAATCTCATTCAACTCTGAACTAAACTCAAATCAACTGTTTAAAATCAAAATTTGCTACATCAATCAAAGAGAAATCAAATCAAATTAAACTCGAGCTGAGTTCAATTTCAATAGCCTCAATTAGGTCGATTTAACTCGTCGCGAGCTAATATCATTTTTTTTTTAATTGGAGAATTTAATTTAATATATTCTAAAAATATCTATTAATCTCATATATAAATATATATATATATATATATATATATATATATATATATATATATATATATATATATATATATATATATATATATGAGAGAAGCATGAAAATTTGTCAAGATTATTTTTAAAATATATCCTAATAACCACTTCTCAATTTAAAATTCAAAATCAAAAAATGATTTGGGCAAAAAACTAAAAGACGGTTAGGACTAGTTTGCACAGCCAAAGACCTCCGATCTCCCTCTCCCTCTGGCGCGTGAAGTCCAGCCCTCTCTCCAGTTCGCGAATCGCATGAACTCCCTCTTCCCATTCAGAAAACAACTGCTCTTTCCCTCACTCTGGTTCACGAAGCAAAACCGCCCCTTCTTCTCTTGCATTCGCACATACAGAAGACTCTCTCCTCTTCCTAGTTCGCAAAAAAATCCAAGGCTCCGCCATCCCTCAGTTCGCAAGAAATCCAGGTGGAGCCCTCCCTCTCCATCCCTCTCATGAAACCGAGACCAGGGAAGCCGAAGCCTCCAGTCGCTCCCTCTTGTTATTGTGGACAGAAACTTTAGCCAAAGCCCTCATTTCCTTTACTAGAGCCGTCCATCTCATCTACATTCGCAGAGAACAACTCCCAAACTCTCACACCGTCTCTCTCTCTCCAAGTCGCACAAACCCACTGCACGAAGCCCTCTCCCTCTACAATTCAGAAAAACCACCACAGACCAAACTCCTCCTCTCCGTCACCCTCTGTTTCGCACAACCCCAAGCCGCAGCTCGTCGCCTTCTTGTTCATGAGAAGCCGGCCGAACCTGTACACCTCCAGCCTCATCGCCTCTCCATTCGCATGAACCGAGAGTTCCCAGCCCAAACAGCCGAGGCCTTTACTTTCTCTGCCCTAGTCGACACCAACAATCTTCTTAATATTGGGTAATTTTATTTACATCCTCTCAATCTTCTGCTTCTATCATTTTAATTTGATTTAAGTCAAATGGAAAGAGTTGAAGTTTGATCTTTTAATCAAAAATCTGAGACAAAAATCTGTCAACGTTTCTTTCTTTTGATAAGCATTAGCACTAAGAGAAACTATGAAAGTTTGGTTGGAATGTATGTATAAAATTTTTTTTTTATCTTGGACGACAAATGATTTCATCTATTTTATTTTTCATGGTTGTACTATTTCTTGCATTGTTATTCTTGTGTGGTTCTAAGTTGTCTTTTTTGGTAATAATAGAATAATAAGAAACGAAATGCTAAATTTTTATTAATAGTTTGGTTGGACCTTACGAAATTTAAGAGAATTTTTGAACTCTTTTGCTTAAGCTTCATTAACGGCTAGCTCTCATAATCATTTAATAAATGCATTATTTGCCTTTATGTTCAACATGTTCTTGAAAATGAGATGTATTTGCATTGAAGAGAAAAGTATGTGAAGAGTATTGTATAAGAAAGGTGTATATCAGAACACTAAGATTACTGGAAATATGTTTGTGTTAATTGATGCTTGAATGTGTGATCTTGATAAGTGAATCTTGTGTGTGTATATGTGTTAGGAATGATTCATTTGTGCTTTGAGAAGATGCATATTGAAAGTGAAAGGTATAGATGGTGAAAATGGAGTGTATGTGTGGAAAGGTATTTTGTAGTAAAGAATGTGGAGTGAGAATGTTGGAAGTGTATGGAGTGTTCATATATGAAAAAGATAAGTGTTTGGGTGTGAAAAAAGAATTAAATTGTGTTTTGAAAAAGAGTTATGTGATGAAATTGTATGTGTTTTTGAAGGGTGATTTATGGTGAAAGTGTGGATTTTTGAAGAATGATGCTTGGGAAATATGAAAGATAAAGTATATGATTTTGGGGGAAATGTATATGTGTGTGCTAGAAAAGTATTGTGTGAGACAAGTAAAAGTGAAGTGTTTGATTTTGTGATAAGTGTATATTTTCAAAATTAGACTTGTGTAAGTTTGGAAGAATAGAAATTGTGTATTTTGGAAAAGAAAAGTAAAGTGTATATGGTTTGAGAAATAAATTTTAAGATTTAAAAAAAATGAGAAATATATGTCTTGAAAGTGGTAAGTGAATGAGTTTTGGAGAAATAAACAAAATGAAAATCTAAGTTGTTGGAAATAAACTATTTGGGTAAAATTGTTGAAGAGTAAAATATCTTTTTCTTTCTCTCTTTCTCTCTCCCTTTCTTGTGCCTCGGGATAAATGTTAGAAAAGTACAAAATGTGTTTTCAAAAGAAGAAGAGTTTTAAGGCAAGAAACATAACCAGTGTTCAAGCCCGAAGAAAGGTACGTCTTTATTTTTAGTAAATTTTAATTATTTTATTATAATTTATTAAAAGTGCTTTCTAATCCTTGTTTTTCTTTTCTGTTTATTTGCATGAACTGTGAGAAACGGTATCGATCGAGGGAACAAAAAGACAAGGAGCTAATGACGTCAGTCGCCTCTATCCAGCCGGGTAGAGGTGCTACGGGCGGAACCAACGGGTCGTAGCCCCCGATGACTGTGAGTATTTCTAAACTTAGAAAACCTTTAGGGGCCCCTTGATGTGGTATGCGTGAACCATTCCTTTAGGTCCCTGTAGTAACTTCAATTTAATTAGGTTTATTTTTTTGCTTTATTTTAGATCCCTAAACCCCTTTTATACTCGCTCAAAGTCCTAAGGGTTAGTAATAACAATTTTTTATCTCATACAACAGTAGTGACACTTAAGGACAAAAATTAAGGACCGGGTCTTAGAAAATCTAGACTTAAGAAGCATGCACACTTTTGGATAGAAACTTATAACATAGAAAATTTAGTGACATCTCACTTTAGAATTAGTAAACATCTTTAAATTAGAATTCAATCAATAAAAAAAAAACTTTAGCCAATAATTGACTTAGGACATTTCAAAACCACATAACCTATTGCACACACTTATATTTGTTTGCTAGGACAACCGACTCTAGTTTTAGGTTAGGCCGGTGTTTATTTCTTTACTGCACTGTGACGGGCTTTTCCTCGAGTTTTATTGCATGCTGGTTATAAAATGTTGGTGTGTTTGTTTATTTATTTTTACTACACTTTGTGTTGGTTTGATTGACGATTAGATTACCCATAGGCTAGGAGCGATCTGGATTGTTAATATGATTTTCTGCAGGTGGCCACACTCATGCAGGGTAGAAAAAGGGGGCTAATTAATTAATAATAAATAAATGCTACAGGTGCTTCAGCTGCTTTGCCCCCAAATGAAGAAGAGTGTGGCCAAGTGTGGCTTAATAATTTAAATTCAATTGCATATATATATAACTGCGTGGGATGATTTTTGTTATAAATTGCTTAGGATAACCTTGCAGGTGGACTAGATTTTTCTTCCCTTTCTGTGAAATGAAATGTAATGTAAATATAATATATCAAGAGTCAATAAATGTGAAAGTGATTTTTTTTGAAAGTGGAATATTACATCCAATTTGGAATCCAAAGAAAGGAGAATATACTTTAAAGGATTATTCTCGTTTATTTGGAAAGCCAAATTAGGATGATTCAATATCCAAATAGAAAAGAAAATATCCCTCTTAGGGATGAGTTTCTTTTCATTTGGATATCCAGAACCCGACGGACCCGAGAAGTTCGTAGAAGAAGAAAAGACAGAACAAGTAGATTGAAGAAAGAAGATGAAAAAATGAAGATTTAAGGAACAGTATATCCCATTTCAAAAATCACTTGCATCATTCTTAGGATTAGAATCCGGGTTTGTTGTCAGTGGTGCCCGGCCACTTTACTTTTCTGCAAATTCTGGGTGTAATATGGACATTGGACATTGGACATTATATTTGGATTATTAAAATTGATTGTTTAAATTATTTGTGCAATAGATTTTTTTTAGGACCTTGCATGTCGTGTTTTGTTTTAGCCTGGATTCGAATCGGAGAGATTTTTTTCGTATGGGTACGCTCAAAATTCTTTTACTTGAAATTCTAATAAAATTTTTTTAGGCTCACATAATAACTCTAACGATCTAAGAAGTAAGCTCGGGACCGCTGAGAGTCAGCATAAGCATATTAATACTTTCTCTTCCTTGTTAGGCACCTCCCCGCCTGCGGGTTCTGGCAGATCACGTGACCTATGAGGGTGCAGTTCTGTCAAGGGGAAGTTGTGCAATCTCTAGGAAAAAACTTATTTTCTAAGCCTAATTTTTAAATTGCTTCATATTCATTTTATGCATTCGAGTCAATTAGCATGCACTGCATTAGATACAAATTAAAAAGAGTCTAAAATATTAATAGAATTTTTAGGCATTTCTCACCATACATAAGTTAAGGGGCCAATTATGAACTGTCTTAGATGTCGGCCCCCAATTCCTTAAAACTTAAATAAACATCCTTACCCATCTTTCATAAGAGACTGGACACATTGTTTTAAAGCGCCTAGGTGGTTAGCTGGCTCCCCAATCCAGGCTGGGGTAAGTCCAGATTTGCACTTCATTAGTTAGGTTCGGGTTGCTACTTTATAGTACCCAAATTAGATTTAGGTTCTGAGGCAGATTCTTTTTAGATCTTAAGTCCTCGCCCTCCGGGAATATAATCCCAACTTTCTAATAAAATGTCAATTTAAACATAAAATTTCTCTCTTAAAATGTAAAGCCCAACATAGGATAGACTGAGGTTGCCTCTGAGCTTCTCAGAATCCGGCTCCTCTTATTTTTCCTCCTTTGACTCGCTAATAAATGTTCAACATTGAGCTTTCTCCTTGGAAAATCTTTACTTCTGTTCCTTGTCTTCTACTTTGTAGTCAAAAGGGTATGAAATCACTACTTTAATCGAGAGTTTTCTTAGGAGCATTCCTTCTGGGATGTAATTAACTATAGGAGCTTGCTCCTATAGAGATTTGAGAACTCCAGACTAAAATAAATCTTGATTTATTCATATAAAACAAGGGAAGAATCTTTTGGAATGCAGATATCTTTAAAAAACTTCATTTTTAATCTTAAATATGCTCGTAGTATGTTATTATTGTCTTTTCAGGCAATATAATTTATTGCTTGTTATATTTAATTTTAGAAATGATGAATTTTATAAAACTCATTCTTGATTTTGGATGTTCTATAAGAATTTTATGTTCGTCTTACAAGATGATATAATATTCTCTTTGTTATATCTAAATAAAAGAATGAATAAATTTTTTAAAAAGCTTATTTCTATTTTAAACACATTCTTAAGAATTTCATGTTTATTTTTCGAAATAATATGTTATTCTTTAAATTGTGTTTGATTATAGAAATATCAATTTTCAAAACTCTATTTTGATATTGAATCCATTATAAAATATTGTGTCAGTTTCTCGAAATTGTACTTTATTCTTAAATGTAGTATTCGATTACAAAATAAGATAAAATCAAAATCTGTGTGGTGTGACACAAATTTTTCCCACCACCAGTTAGTTCAGAAAGATTATTTAAAAATTCATCAAGGCCAGAGGAGGAAGTTGTTATTAAAGAGGTCCTGATTCATAAGGTTCCAACAGATTTTTTAGTAAGAATAAATTCCAAATTCTGGAAAAGGATATTGAGGAAGGGGAAGTAGTTGAAATGGCTGTTACTGATGGTCAAAATGAGTCTATATTTGAGGACTTATCTGGAGCTGCTCTTGACCTAGATATGGTTAAGTCTGATGTATTACGGGATACTGGTGATCAAATGATATCTTTGACAAACTCAGGCAAATTCAAACTATCCAAGGAATTAAGATATTTGGAACCTGTGGAAGTAGCTCAAAGTAAGAGGAAAGGTGAGAATAAGAATAGTAAAATGATGAGGTATAATTCCCCTATTGTTTTTTAATGGTGTCATTCATTTTTTGGGATTATAGGGGGGCTCAAAAGAGGGAGGCCTCCTTATATCTTAGGGAGATTGTTAAAGATAAGAAAGGTTTCTTTGTTGGTCTTACTGAGACAAAGTTATCTTGCTTAGATAGGCATGATATCAATTTGTTTATTGGAAATGAGTGGGATTATTTTCATCATCCGACTGTTGGCACTTCAGGCGGGATTTTGGTTTTGTGGAAGAAAGATGTGGCTTCCTTTGAAGTCATGGTACATTCTTTACAATTGATTATGAGAACTCTTCACATCAATGATTTGGGCACTTGGAATGTGGCTACTATATACGGAGGTAAGGATGTGCAATCCCATAGAAATCTATGGCAGACTCTTGAAAATTGCATGCTTGGTGATTTACCTGCTATTATAAGAGGGGATTTCAATTGCATCCTTTCTAAGGATGATAAGAAGGGTGGGAAGAGGTTCCATTTTTCTAGTGGACCTAAGGATATGAAGATGTTTCTAACAAATAATGAATTTCATGATATTGGATTTATTGGTCCAAGTATTACTTGGTGTAATAATAATGACGGTGCTTCTAGAATTTGGGAAAGGTTGGATAGATGTGTTCTAAATTTTGCAGCTCTTCAAAAAATCCCTATGGGTAAGTTCGTCACTTGCCAAGGGTAGCATTAGACCATAGTTCGATTTTAATCAATGTGGTGGAATCCCAAAATGAGGAAACTAATTTTTTTAGATTTGAAGACACTTGGAAGACTTATCCAGAAACTTGGAACATTGCTTTGAAGGCTTGGAAAAAATCAGACTTCGGTAGTAATGCTGAAATTCTGTAAAAAAAACTGAGAAGAACTTTGAAAGCATTATATGTTAGGAATAAAAATAAATGAAATGAATAGAATTCCCTACATAATGAACTGTAGAGAGATATGTAACAGATGAAAATCAAAGATTCTAGTGGAGAAGGGCTCACGGTGGAGGAGCTGAAGCTATTGAGAAATAAGGTACATGAGTTTAATGTTACCTTGGGAAGATTATCCATGTGGTGGAATCAAAGAGCTAAAATCAGATGGCATTAGGAAAGTGATATTAATTCAAGATTTTTTCATCAATTTGCATATGCTAAGAAGAATGGAAATCTGATTAGGCAAATCAAAGATGAACATGGTATTCTTGTAGATGATCTTGAGCAAATTAAAGCAATTTTCCACAAAAATTTCCGGAACAAGTGGTATGCTAGGAAATGTATATTGACGGGATGGCCTCTAATTCCCGATAATTTGAAACTTTCAGAAGAAGATGCCCATATGTTTATTGCTGATTTCACTTGAGAAGAGTTAATCAATTTTATTTTCATCAAGGTAACAAGAAATCCCCTGGTTAGACGGTATTACTACTTCATTCTTCAAATTTTATTGGAAAATTATGGAGGAGGCTACTTGGAATGCTATTGATAGTTTTCCTAAAACTGGTTGTATGCATGATGATTGGAAGGATACTTTGATTTTTTTAAATCCTAAAATAAAAAATCCAATTGCTCCGTCTAACTTTAGGCCTATAAGTTTGTGTCAAACTACCTATAAGCTTATGGCTACTATAATTTTGAATAGATTGAAAAGGTGTATTTCAAAATGAGTCGCTGAAGAACAAGTTGCTTTTCTCCCTAGAAGATCAATGTCGAATCATTGCCTACTAGCAAAAGAGGATTTTCATAAGTTTAGATTTTCAAAAAAAATAAAATGTTTGATGGTGATTAAGCTTGATATTGAACAAGCTTATGATAATATGAGTTGGGAGACATTAGATCAAGTCTTAAAGATGTTTGGCTTTCCTTTAAAGATCTCTATGCTTATTATGGAATGCGTTAGGAATGCGAGATTCTCTTTTCTTATGAATGGTAAAGCTTCCATCTGGATGAAAGCTCATAATGGTTTTCATCAAGGATGTCCTTTATCGCCTTATCTTTTTATTATTTGCTCTCAACTTTTTTTCTTTAGCCATGACACAAAGGGGTTTAGATTTGGGAATTCAAATCTCTCCAAGAGCTCAAAAGATTTATCATCTTCTATATGCCGATGATGTTCTAGTTTTCTTTCAAGATTCACAAAAGCTTGCTTTTAATCTGAAAAGCATAGTTTTGAACTTCTGTTCCTGGACAAGACTCAGAGTTAACAACTCTAAGTCTAAAATTTTATTTAGTAAAAGAATGAATATTGCTAATATTCGGCGGGTAAAGAGTATTCTAAAGTTTAAAACAATCAAGGAGCTACAATATTTAGGAGTTAAATTGATGCTGAGAAGACCAGTTAAATCTGATTTTCATTATCTCTTGGACAAAATTTTACTGAAACTGAATAATACGTGGGGAGTAAATGTCTCTCTTTGGCTGGTAAGATCACCCTTGCTAAATCATCTATTTTGACTCTTCCAAATTTCATTTCTACTCATAATTTGGTTCCAAGGAAGGTGCTTCATGAAATTGATAAATGATGTAGAAATTTTATTTGGCATAAAAGTAATGGCAATAAAGGTATGCATTATGTTGCCTGGAAAATGCTTTGTAAACCAAAAGTTGAGGGAGGTTTGGACTTTCATTTGGCTGTTAGTAGAGTCGCTCCTCTTAAAGCGAGGTTGTCTTGGAGGATGATACAAAATATAGACTCTTTACTTCATCGAGTTCTTTCAGCTAAATATGGAGATAATTTGATGAATGCAAATTGTAGGAAAGGTTCTTCAATTGCTTGGAAAATACTAAGTGAGGGTGCTAAATACTTAAAGCCTTTATTAAGGTGGAGAGTGGTTAATGGGTAGAATATTAATGTTCTTAATGAAATTTGGTTGTTAGACAAATGTCTGAATTAATGGCTAATTACTGCGGATTGCTTGGGTTTGGAAGGACTAAAGCTTAGTTACTTCATCAGTCCGAATGGAAAATGGAAAGTTGAAGATTTATGCTGCTTCTTCCATGAGAATTTAATCACATTTATTTTACAAATCCCAATTGATGGGGAGGCTACTGAAGATTATTTGGATTTGATTTGCCCTATATCATGAAATATTATCACTGCCCGTGCGTATGAAGCATACAACAATCATGATAATATAGTAGAAGATATGGGGTTTCTGAAAGTGGCTAAAAAAATTGTAAATTACATCTCGGGTTGAGCTGTTTTGGTGGAGGATTAATAAATTTTCCATTCCAACTAATGAATTTTTGAAGTATAGGAAGCTTACCAATTCCGACTTATGTGCTAGAGGCTGTCAAGAGGTATAAAATCTAGAACATATTGTTGTTAGTTGTAATCATTTGTTGGATGTTATACGTAAGATTCAAGAGCGGGGTTTCTATATCCCAACTTTTAAATCGTTGGAGGAATGTTTAAAAGAATTGAGAACTCTCACTGTGTTTGCTCCTACCATTGTCTATCAATATTGTACAACGGTATACTTGTGCTGGAAGAACATAAATGAAGTTGCTCATGGTAAAGACACACGTCCTATCTCTGTTACTGCAGCAAATGTTCAGTCTAAAACTTTTAAAAACTCTAATCCATTCATAGATAGCTTGAGTGCTAAGGGAGTTTCAAAATACTTGGCACCTTCCACCACTAGGATGGATTAAGATTACTATTAATGTGTCTCTCTTACCCTCAAATAGAGCTTGAATTGGAGGTATCTTTCGATATTACAAAGGAAGATTATTACTTGCACTAGTGTTGACATCATTTTTGTATGAGGTCACTAAGACCCTTCCAAACTCCAGATTAATTTTAGATCCTAGGATCCACTCTAGACCTTAGGATTCTTTCCTAGAGCCAGACCTTAGAGCCTACTCTAGAGCCTAGGATTCCCTTAAATCCTATATCTTAGAACTCCTCTAGATCTTAGGACCACTCCAACTTCAAATCAATCTCCACCCTTGATCAACCTCAACCTCAAATCAATTCCTACACTTGATCAACTCCAACTTTAATTTGATTCCTACCTTTGATCAATTTGAATCTCAAACTCCATCCAATTCAAATCCAAATTAATTCAAATTTCAAACATAACCAAACCTTGATCCAATCAATTTGACAATCCAAATTTCAATCTAGACTTTGATCCAAACTTCAATCTAGCTTTGACCCTGTCCATTTATTAACAATCACCACATGATTGTAAATGGTTTGGATACTTCAATATTAATCATTCAAACTTCAAATCAAATCCAAACCCAGAATTCAGACTCAAATCCAAACTCTAGAGGCCCTGTCCTAAACACCCTTTTCAGAGATTTTTCAAACATTTCAAAACCCAGTCAAATGATCTCTGATTCAGGGTCTATCACTTGCAAAGTGATAAGACATGTCTCTAGAGGTTACCCTCCAATTTTGAGCTCATTCTGAGGTCTCTAACCCTAGAATCTGAATTAAAATTCAAAGGCTGTAAAACCTTCAAATATTTACAGCCTATGCCACTGAACCTAACCCCTTTGAGATCTTGACCTTGGAACCTTTATCCAAGCCTCCAATCACTTCCAGACCTTTGATTTTAACCCATTGAGCAGTAAACTGCATTTTCCAGACCCATTTTTTACCATAGTTGACCAATAGGTCAAAATTGACCAAAATACCCCTATGGGGCTTAAATAGGGATTCCAAACCAAATGAGCTCCAAATTGGATGCAACCACCTTTGACAAATTTCAAATGTCATTTCAAATCTTTTGAACTTATTTCCAACCCTTGGGTCAACCTGGTTGACCAAGTCAACTGGTTTGACCCAAGAGGCCCTTTAAGGGTCCAAACATGTATTTTGACCCAAATGACCTCTCTAAGTCATCCAACCACTTCCTTTAAACCTGAAATATCATTTCAAACTTGTTGAGCCCAAACCCAGACCCTGGGTTAACCTGGTTGACCAAGTCAACCCAGGTTGACCAAACAGGCCCTTGGGGGCTCAAATAGGGATTTTGGTCAATTTGACCTCCCCAGACCTAGGAACCACCCTCAATGGTCTTCAAATATCTTTTCAAATTTGTCCAGCCCAGATTCACCAATTGGGTCAACCTGGTTGACCCAGTCAACTTAGGTTGACCCATTAGCTCTTAGAGGGTTTAAATGGGTTAAATCGACTCATCTGAGCTCTTCAACCCCTATTACCTATTTAAATCAATTCTTGGATAAGGCTCAAGTGTCACTTGACATTTGGTTAACTTGACTCAACTTGAGTTGACCAAGTCAACCCTCAATCCTTAGTGACATTGGCTCCCATTTTCCCTACCCTTGACTTTTGACTTTTGACTCTTAATCAAACTATCCTAAATGACCTTTTACCTCTCTAAATGCCACATCACTAACTTTGACCTAGTTGACTGGTCAAACCAAGTCAACAAAGCCCTAAATCCCTCCTTGAATTGGTCAAACCATCTATTTAACTTCAAGGAGTGTGAGATTAGGCTTGGAAGCTCTCCCATTGGCTGCTCCTACTTCCCTTCATGCCACATCACCAGCCTTGACCTGTTGACTGGTCAACCTGGTCAAACTCAAGCCTAAACCCCTTCTAGAAGGCTTTATCACATGCTAAGCTCCTTTCCCTTGATTTAAGCTGCCCAAGGTCGACCCATTAGTGCCCTAAAGCTCTCTAATAGGCCCCTTAACCGAGCTCTGCCCCTGGTTTAGCCATAAATGGCAATCCCTCTCCTCCACTCATCCCAAGTCCACCCAATGGGAATGAGGCATGTCCAGCCTTTGGGGCAGCCTTCCAGCTTTCCCAGGGACAGGTGGCATCATCTGGAGAGCCCAGGAGTCAATCCCAGCCGTCCAAATTCACCCAGGCCGCTTGAATAGGGAAAAAAGTTGATTTTGAGAGCATTGGATCAAAGCACTTTCTCTCACTCATTCTAGCCTCCCAGATCAAGCTCTCTGTTTTTTTGGATCTCCAAAGCCCTCTCTACCTCCCCACTACAAAACCCAAGTGGTTGCACGTTACCGGCGGTGAGTTTTCCGGCGAGCCCACCACCTAGACCGTCCCAAGCCTATAGCAGTCGATCCAGACGTGTTCGAGCTCGGGTTTGTGCTGGGGATCTTCACTTGGACAGTCTACAAGCTCATTCATCCAGAAATTTCAAAGATCTAACGGTATAACTCCTTAAAACCTTAGATCTAGTTCACATTAGTTAGATTTAAATAGCTTCATGTTTTTAGGGCTTTGGCTAAAACCAATCTTTCCCCATTATTTCTATTCATTCCTAATCTCTAAGTTTAAAATTTCAAGTGATTTGGTCCATCCGATCGGGAGAACGAACCAAAAAACGGATTCTAGGGCGTCATTCGCAGTTCGCTGCAGATGTACGTTTTCTAGGCCGTTGATCACGCGATCAACGGTCTAGATCTTGCCGTTCCGCGTCTTGGTTCGACCGTGTATTCGGTTTAGCATTCGATCGATCGACCGGCGAGATCAGGGCCGTCCATTCGGAACAGCGGGATCAAACCTCCGCCGTTTGATCTTCTTCTGGTGAGATTGACCGCGGGATCCGATCTCAGCCGTTAGATCGAACCCGCGGTTAATCCAACGGCTGCCATGAGCCGCTGACGTGGTTAAGTGGAAACCACGTGAAGCGGCCTGCGGCCGACGCGTGTCCCCGCCGTCACGCGGTTTCGATCCCGCGAATCCGCGCGTGCCGCGTGTCTGACCGCCGCCGTTTAATTAAGGGAAATGTATTTTTAAATTGTTTTAATTACTGAAACTTCAAATAATCATAGTAAATCAAATACAAGGTCAAAAAATGAGTATAATATATCATTTTCTTCAGAATTCTGTCTAGTTTATTTTAAAAATAAAATCAAACCTTTTTATCTATTATTTTAATGGTAATTTAAGAAATACAGAAAAGGATACTCTATTTTTAATTATTTATTTATAAATTATTTTTATTTGAAATTTGGCATGCATGTCTTTGAGTGCATGGCTGATCTCCAGAAAAATTTTCAATATTATTTGAGTGGATTTTGATAGTATTTAGAATTATTGGAGCATATTAATTTTTTTTTTATATTTAATTAAATGTTAAATATTTTGAAAATTATAAGGAAAATCTTTTGTTATTATCAAACTTCCCTGGAGATCAGTGGTCTTTTCAACTCATCAAAATGTATTCTAATAATATTTTTAATTATTTTATAATATATATATATATATACATATATCCATTTATATATATACATTTCAAAACCTATTTTTAGACTATATATATGTAAATCTTTAAGTGTTTAAGAAGTCACTTGAGATCTTAAATGTAGGATGACCATGTTTGAATAGAAATAAAGGGGATGATTAGTGGATAATCATTCCTTGATTATTCGCTAATTTTGTCTTAATTATGTTAATTAGTTAATTGCATGCTTAAGGTGCACACACCACCTAGCCTAGGCTCTCCTAGATCTAAGGACTTGTTTGCTTGCTATTTGTGTATGCATGCCATGTTTACTCAAAGGGTTAGAGGAACTTTGATTTGAACCTATTCAAAACTAGTGACACAATTAAGGACAATAATTAGGAACTTTGAGTAGAAAACTTAGAAAATTTATTGTGCTTAGAATTGATATCCATTTGACTTGGAATTTGAACCATTTAAACTTAGTGACATTCTTAGCCTTAGACAATTTATTTTACTGATTTTTGAAATCATTAAGACCACTAATTAATTTTCTAAGTCTTAAACCCTTAATTAAGCCTTTAAAACTTCTAAAAATTATAATAAATCCAATTTAAATCCAAAAATTACATATAAACCCTCAAACTGACCAGAATCTAGTCCTTAATCCATGATAATTGAAAGCCCCTTGATTTGACAGCAATTTAAACACTAATTTAATTTTAAGTGAAAATCAATATTTAATTAAGATTAATTAATTATTAATAATTAAAAAATCCCAAAATCTCCCAAACACTTGGGGATCCCTCCTTAGGTTATTTCTGACCTTTGGAGGTGTTTTCAAGAGATTGGGAACTTGTTTGAAGCAAAATCACAAGAGAGGCCTTCTAATTAAGTAATTCCCAAAATTCATTAAAATACCCAAACTTCAATAATCCATAACTAATTCTAGAAAAATTCAAATCACCCAAACTCACTTGCATTCAACTCCTAATCAGCTCTAATTTTTATTAAAAATGTTAAATTCCAAAAATCTGCAATATTTCAAAAAGTCAACAAATTGGTCAAACCGTAGTTAAATCTAGTTCAAAACTTCAAACCTTCATAATAAAATGCAGAAAAATCTGATTTCAAGGTACTTACTGTCTAACTGATTGTAGTGAGGTCTAGTATTTTAATAAAATACAAACATTCCAGAAAATACCTTTAATCAAAAATTCAACTTTTGACCCTTTAATTAAATGATTAAAATATTCAAAAATTCATAAAAACTCAAAATCATTCTAAAACTCAAAGAATATTGGTTTAATGTTTAAAACATTCAACAAACCTTTTAAAACATAACAACCACCCTAAAGTTGAAGTTTATTGGCTGGACTACTCCGGGCTGCGGGGCTAAGTGTCCTAAGGAGGCTGGTTCCTCGAGCCTGGTGGCACAACGCCATGAATGAATTCTAAAGGGTGTCAAACCTTAAAATGGATTAATTTTTTTAATTATTTAACATTTTAAAAATCTCTAATTCAATTACATTAATTTGGTTTATCGGCTGGACTACTCCGGGCTGCGGGGCTAAGTGTCCTAAGGAGGCTGGTTCCTCGAGCCTGGTGGCACAACGCCACGAATCAATTAATGGCAAACTTAAATTAATCAAGCTTTTAAAATCAGTAACTAACTCATTTTAATATTAATCCACTCTTTTAATTCTAACCAATTTAAATAACTTAATCAACCCCGATTGCTACTGGGTAACCCAGGCCTACGAGGCTATTAGCTTAGCCCCAAGGAAGGTGAAATAAACTTCACGGCCTCGGTGTGAAACAAAGGTAGTAATCAATTAACTTTTAAAATATGTCTAATTAAAATTCTTAATCCATTAATACTTAAATTTTAATCTAAATTCCCTCTTAAGCCTTAACAAACCCAGACTTTCAGACAACTTCAATTAATAACCTACTTTAGGATCTATCCCAGCCACACGACATTTCTCACACACTTTAGATGATGTGCTAGGGCAACCAACTCTAGATCTAGGTTAGGCCGGTGTTTACTTTACTGCTGTGTGCCGGATTTTTCGTAGTTTTCACTGCATGTTGTGGATGAAATTGTTTTGCTGTGTCTGCTTACTTTTTCTGTACTCTGTGGATGGATTGATGTGTTTGGCGACTAGATTACCATTAGGTTAGGTACGATCTGGATGTTGACACAGTTTTCTGCAGGTGGCCACGCTCATGCAGGGCAATATAAAAAGGGGGCAAATTAAAAAAATGCATAAATATTATAAACTCTTTGCACAGGTGCTTCAGCTGCTAAAGCCCCCAAATCATAAAAAGAGCATGGCCAGTGTGTTTACTTTCTTTTCTGCTCATATACAACTGCTTGGGAATAACTGCTTTTTATATATTAATTGCTTAGGATAACCCTGCAGGTGAGTCTAGATTTTCATTTTGATATCAATGTAATTTGTGTAAGTGTCAAGTGTTATGAAAGTTGATTTTGAGTTGGGATACATAGATCCAAAGCTTGGATTCCAAAGAGGAAAGGATACCCCTTTAGGGAACACTCCTTTTCCATTTGGAAATCCAAATTTGGATCATACCTCTTCCTTACCCAAACAGGAAAGAGTGGCCTTCCCCTTAGAAGGAAGTGCCCTCTTATCCATTTGGGTAATCTGCTACGAAGATTCCAAGAAGATTGAAGAAAAGGAGACCAAAGAAGAATGAGATTGAAGACTTGAAGATTTGAAGATTGAGAGTATCCCACTCAAAATAACTTGCGTCATTACTAGGTTTAGAATCCGGGTTGTTGTCAGTGGTGCCCGGCCACTTTACTTTCTGCAATATTCTGGTTTGTAATAAGCAAGGCAATTCTTCCTATGGACATTTATTAATTAATTTGTATTTGATTTGATGATTTGATTGCCTTTAGGATTACTTGTTTTTACTAGTTTTTTTGGCGATTGCATGCCGCTCTTTGTTTTCGCCTGGATACGTGAGGCTCGTGAGGGTGTGAAAGTTTTCTACTCATAATTTTAAAAGTCTAAAATTTTAGTGAGTCTAAATAACATAGAAAGATAACGAATCTAGGGAATTAGCCGGGGATCGACCCCGGGGTCTCATGCATATTTTTGCATTACTCTTTCCTTGCTTTAGACCCTTCCCCGCCTGCGGGTAGAGTCCGGATAGTCTGACCTATGAGGACGAGGTGTCGGACCTGGGGAAGTCCAGTCTTCTAAAAAATTATTTTATAAGCCTGTTTTTAAAAATTTCAAGCATATTTGATTTGAGGTTGTTAACTAGCATGCATTGCATTAGATACAAATTAAAAGAGTCAAAATTTTAATTTCATAGTCCTTAGCATTTTAGCACCCAACATAAGTCAAAGGGGTCAATTAGGAGAATCTCTAGATGTCGGCCCCAACTCTCCAAAACTTTAATTATAACGTCCCTACCACTCTTTCATAAAAGACCAGACTCATCTCTTTTAAATCGATTAGGTGGTTAGCTGGCTCCCCAATCCAGGCCGGGGTAAGTCCAGATCTTGCACTGCATTAGTTAGGATCGGACGACTGTGGTCCAGTGTCCAAAATAGATTTAGGTTCCGGGGCAGATCTTTGATTATAAGACCCCAAACTTCAGGACTCTAATCCCAAATTTCTAATAAAATGCTCAATTCTAATTAAAGCTTCATTTCAATCCTAAAACATAAAGCCCAACACTTAGATTAAGTTGGGACACTTCCGGATGGTTCTGGAATCTCAAAGTGTCCCCTACCTCTCATCCTTTAACTCCGTTAATAACTGCTCAATTTTGATCCATTCCCTTTTGATTTTCCAATAGTTCTATTCATACTTTGATATCACTCCTAGAAACTCTAAACAAAATTCTGCCATTATTTTAATCGGGAGTTTTTGTAGGAGATTTTATCTCCCTACGATGTAATTAACTACGAGGGCTTGCGCTCGTAGGAGATTTGGAACCCCATACACCTAGTTTTAAAGAAAACTCAATTTCTAAAACTTCATTAGATTTCTTTGGGAAAAGTTAAATAATGATCATCATGGTCGCATTAGAAGAATTATCGTAGAATGGTGTCATTTCCCTTTGGGGAGATACATCCTTCTTCGATAAGGCTTTGGATGCGAATGCGACGATCATGTTTCTTGAATATTGTAATTGGGTATTTAGTTGAACTATACTTTGTCCCCTCGGGGCCATATAAAGTTCTTCTTAGAACCCGATCATAGTATTCAAGATGAGTTTACATAATTCTAAGTCTGAATACTGTTATGAAAGTTTATTTTCGTCCTTCGGGGTGATATACTCTTTCTAACGAGTCGATTCGACCTTAGAATTAGAACTTAACCTTAATCTTAAAATCCCCAAAGAAAACTAATATTTTTCAAAACATATTTTCAAAATTCCACCAACAACTAGGTGAAAGAAGAATTCATTGGGATATAGCTTAACTCGAGATGGATGCGGTGATGTCAATTCAGAAATTCATTCAATCTTGGATGTCTGATAGCAAAGGAGTAATAAATGAAGGTGACAACCTCAATATTATCAAGTTCATTCAAAATTTATTTGAATAAGGTAAAGTGGTAAAGCTACAATCAGATAGAGGAAGATCTTCTATTCTGGCCGATTTCAATAAGGTAATTTTTCACCATACTCATAGAGATTATAACCAAGTAGCTGACTTGTGTGCTACTTTGGCTTAAGATAACAATTTTTGTTTTGATAGTTTCTCTTTTGCTAACATACCTTCTTCACTTAGTTCTTTGTTGAAGAAGGAATGTGAGCCTTTGCTTTAGCTTGTATCTAGATCTTTTTTCTTAATTTGCTATTGCAATTTAAAAAAAAAAATAGTTGCTACAAAATGATAAAGATAATGGTATTTTAAGTAAGAAAGCCTCAACTTTTACTAAAAATGTTGAATGTGGGAATGATTATGATAATGATTCTACTAAGTAGTATGATGTCCATGAGTATACTCATGTAAAAAAAAATAAGATACATAAAGAGGTAATTTTGCATTCACCTAGGTCTACTTGATCTCAAACTTTTAAAAACATATTTTTCCTCTTAAGATTAAGTCCATAATTTGGAATATTCAAGGCATTGATTTCCCTTGTTCTAGAACTAAGGATAAGAATTTATGTTGTATTTATAATGTGGTGCTATTAGTTTTACTTAACCTTTTATTTCTACTACTAAGTTGGATGAAACCTCATGTTATTTAAAATTTAACTGTAGTTTAGACAAGGTTTCTATGAAAATTTGGGTTTTCTTGGAAGATCTTGTTGTTTTTCATTTTTATTGTTGATTTTCTCAAGTCTTACATGGAAATATTCAATTTATATAGTTTAATTATTATGCTTCTTTTATTTATGGTTCTTCTTCTTGTGGTATTAGAAAAGAGTTGTGGAATCAATTTTCTACCTTTTATGAAATTGTTAATATTCTTTGGTTTGTGGGCAGTGATTTTGATATAATTACTAACCCTTCTGAACGTATTTGTGGTTTCAATCTTGTCTATCAAGCTATAGAGGATTTTAATAATATGATTTTGTATTGTAATCTTATTTATATTAGTTCTTTTTTTATTTTACTTAGAATTATGATAATATATGGCAACATTTTGATCAAGTTCTTTTTAATGTTATATGCATTAATTCTAACAATAATACTTTCTTGGAGCATCTTAGAAACACTTTCTTGGACCATTCTCCTATGGTTATTGGTATTACTTTTAGGAAGAAGGGAAAATCCCCCCCCCCCCCCCCCCCCCCCCCCCCCCCCGCCCCCTTTTTAGATTTTAAAATACTTGGCATTTACATAACCCTTTTTTAGCTATGGTTCAGGAAAATTAGGAAGCCCCTTTGCATCTTGATAATTTCCTTAGGGGCATGAATAGACTTTGGTTCTAGCAAGATTATTGCATGATTTTGAGATTAGAAGTGGTCTTACCCTAAGAAAAATAAGTGTTGCTTTATTACTACTAAAAACATACCTACTTCTAGTTTTAATGCTATTAGAGATATCTCTAGTTTTTATCAAAGTTCTTTGCCTTTAAAGTATATTGGTGTTCATATTTCTAAAGGTAAAAAACAATCTTTTCTTTTTGATAATCTCATTACCTCTGTGCATAATAGTCTTAACTCTTGGGAGTTTAACATTTTAAGTTTCTATAGGAGAATGATTTTGATCAAGAGTGTTTTATGTTCTCTTCGTATCTATATTTTGCAAAACAACTAAACCTACTTTGGTGGCTTGGAACAACCATGAAAAAGTTATTTAATAAATTCTTCTTAAAAGGTAACAAAACTAATTTGAAAATTCTCTGGACTACCTGGAGTAACAACTGTGGGGCTCTTAAAGAAGGTGATTTAGCGTGCAAGAATATGGATGACTTAGCTTTTATATTTTCTATCAAATTATGGTTTCATTTTCATGCTAAGTCTAGTCTGTGGGTTGAGTACATGACTGGTAAATACTATGTTGGTAAGCATCCTACCTTGTATACTTATAAATAGGGTGTTTCTGGAGTTTGAAAAAGACTTTTCAACATAAAATGGGAAGCTGAACCTCATATTAAATTGGGTGTTGGTCAATCTATTTTTTTATTTTTTTTGGCATGATCATTGGGTGGGTAAGAGTTTTATTGATCAAATTCTCAATTCTTTCTCTACTGCGGTTATCAAGGTTAATACTTTTATTACTGATAATTTTTGGGATTATTCTAAACTCAAGGATGTAGTTTTTGAATCTTTAATTACTCTCATTAAGTAAATTCCATTAAATATTGAAGTTGATGATATGATATCATGTAACATGTCTAGTAATGGTATCTTGAGAATTAAGGATACTAGGAATGTTTTTAGATTGAAGAATACTATTTCTAAATTTTTTTCTATGTTATGTCATAAAAGTATTCTGACTATCATTGCTACTTGTATATGGAGAGTGTTACATAATTGTGTTCCTACATATGACAATGTAATTAAAATAGGTTTTATTTTACCTTCTAAATGTCAATGTTGCTATCACATGGAAAACATGCATCATGTATTTATCTCTAGTCCTATTTCCTCTAACATTTGAATTTATTTTGATGATATATTCAAGTTTAATCATTTTTGTGGTAACATTACCATCAAAGATATCTTAAATCTTTGGTTTACTACTTTTAGAGGCCATAAAAGGAATCTCATTCCTTCCCACATTTTGTGGTATCTTTTTTTGCTTGGAGTAAATCCGTTTTTCATAATGTTCATGTGGATGACCATCATATTATTGGTAATATTAGAGATAAGATTCTTAATCTTTTTAATGCTCATCTTTTCTGTAACAATGGTATTCTTTTATGGCCATTCATTTTGGGATTCTCCTTAATAATAAGCATGTCAATGATCGATTGAATCTTATTCATTGGCACAATCCATCTTATAATACTTTTAAACTAAATTTTGATGGCTCTGTCAAAGATAATGCTTTTGGTTGTGGTGACATCATTAGAGATTATCAGGGAAATTTTATTATGGCTTATGCTGGTCCTCTTTCAAGATGTTCTATTAATTTTATTGAACTTTCTACTATATTAAATGGTTTAAAATTATTCCTTTCTCTTGGTATTAGAAACATGTAGATTAAGTTTTGTTCTATTCAATGTCTTCAATGTTTGAATGACAATAATGATAAAATTTTTACTCCCGACTGTTTTATCTTGTTTGGGAAATCAAGCAATAATTGATAATGTTGGTTTTTCTAACATATATAGAGAAGGAAATGCTTGCACTAACTGATTAGCTAATTAAGGGTGTAGTATCTTATGGATATATTCTATTCTGAATTATTGGCCAAATTAAATAATCTTATCAGATTAATTAAAATTGGTTTCCCTTATGTTAGAGATTAATACTTAGTTGTGGTTTTCTATCGTGTTGTCGTTTTTTTTTTTTTTTTTTTTTTTTTTTTTTTTTTTTTTGGAGAATGATTTTCTTCTCATGGGGGCTAATGTTTGTCAGTGCACTCTGGTTGAATTTTTTGTTATGTATGTGGTGCTTGGGTTGTGGTTTTGTCTGGCAGTGATTGGACTAATTCTCATTATAGCTATTTTATTAACTGCTGCTCATCTTATGCTTTTCCTTGCCAGATTGGGAGGGGTGGATATCAATTATTATGGCATTTTGTTTGTCTCTATCTTTATGGAATGGTTTTTATTCATCTTACCAAAATAGAGTTTGGTTCCATTGATCTTTGTGTGCATCTTTGGTGTTGTAACTTAAATCATCTCAGCTCAGTTTGGGGCAAGGTGGTAATGTGGGTGATGACTTTTTGTTCTTATTAGGGTGCAACAGCTTTTATCTGAATCCTGATGTGATAATTAGGTTAGATTTTTTCCATTTTGGGTTAGAATTAGATTATATTTTAGTGGAAGTTGGTATTTAGGATTCATAATTTAAGTGATACTACACTCTTTAGTTACAAGTTGTCTACTTACTATCTTCCATATCTTATTATTTGGTTATGCTTTAATTTTATTGGTATTTGCAATTGCAATTTCTATAATCCTCATATTGATATGACTGGGCTATTTGAAAGCTATGGGTGGATTTCAATTATACTTTTTTTTAAAGGAGTTTGCGATTGTCTTAGTATGGGTCATCTCATAATTAAATGTAGGTTGGTTCACTTATCGAATGTGCGTTCTTCAGCTTTGTCTGAGTTTGGGATGGTCTTTTCTCCTAAATATTATGGATATGGAGGGATTTTTATATAGTTTATTACTCCTAACTTTCTCTTTGGCACATTTCTAATTGTAGTAGTTATGGGCTGTTTAACTTGACTAATTTCTTGGCAGGGCTGTTTGATAGCTTTACCTGTTGTTGGTATATCAGTTCCCCCAATCTATAGCCCTTAATTGTATGATTCTTCATTGTGCTTTGGCTGTGGGTTTTTAATAATATCAATCAGAGGTTTGTTTTTTTGACACTATGTCACCTATTTTAATGATAGCATTGGGTTGGATATATATTGCTTATTATGGTAGAACTGTTATAATTTTCCTTCAATTATGAAATACTATAATGTTATATTTGATCCTCTTTATAATTTCAATCATACATATGGTTTGTTGTTGGTTTGTATCATTACTTTTCTTAGGGATTTTTGTATGTGTTCTTTACATTGGTTCAGATCAGTCTGCTGGTTGTGGATGGATTAAATTTCTAGAAGGTTATCTCTGGAGGACTCCATAAAGGAGAATTTTCTTCTCGTTATTTCTGTGATTTTTTTCTTGTAGGTTTTTATAATGTAGGTGTTTTGGCGTTTCATTTTTTTGGATGAGAAGATGGGTGTTAATGAATATATTGTGATCCTCTCTAGCTTTTTGGTTTTGGCTGCTTGCCACTTTAGATTACATCACGGTTATTTTGTACTTGTTATTAGTAGGGACGTTGTGATCTTAAGTTTTATTTTGGATTTTTTTTTTGTAGCTCCTTGGAGAAGTAGAGAGCTTGAGGTCCCTTTAAGGACCTCGTAACTTTTTTTTTTTCAATCAGTATGCCCTCTATTCGTTTCCACTAAAAACATGTATATTCAAAATTTTATTTTTGAACAAATCTTACTATATGATCTGATTCATACTGTAAAAAAATTTAAAATCTTAATTAAATTAACCCCTATATTAGTGGTTTAATTAAAGATAGCATATCATATTTTACGGTTGACAGAGATAAATTTGGGTCATCCCAAAGATCGTACCAAATGAAACCATGATTTTTGAACTAATCATACTATGCAATATATATATCATATTGGATGATCAACTTGAAATTAACTAACCATACTATATGATGATAACAGTATGGGATAATTGACTGAGATGATTTTTTATCATCCCATCAATCTTTCTATATGAATAGAGAGAAAGCAAATAGATTATACTACATGTGCTTTGGATCATACCGTACGATGTTTTTAAACAGTTGAACAGTTCATCTCAACAATTATTTACATTGTATTGGATGGGCCTAGTTTTTGAACTAATCTTATTATATGAATTCTAATCATATTATACAAACAATAATGACCAACTTTAATTTTTAGGATTTCTTAAAGCTAAATACTCAAGGAATGTTTTAATATTTCTTAAAACAAAAAGAGTGAATCATATGACTAATGAAGGAACTATGAGAGAGAAGCTTTTGAGAGAGATTTAGGGTTTCAGAGAAAGGAGAAGGTGAGGTTGAAAGTGTGGGAGGAGTGTGAGGGGATCACACGGTTGTACTAGGCTAGCTATAACCACACTCCACTTGTCTCCATGGAGGTCAAAATTTAAGATTAATGTTTTATTATGTAAATTAGAATTTTATCATCATTATTAAAATTGTTGTTAAATTATTAGCTTCTGGATTAGGAGATTAAATTGTTTATTTCAACATTTTAAATTTTTTTTAAAAAGAATAGCATTCTTACTTAGGAGTTTTTTAAATTACCAATTCACCCCCCTCTTGGTGCGTGTCATGCTAGTTCTATTAGGTTTAATAACCTTCTCTATTTTTTAAGTGGTATCAGAGCGTGTTACAATAGTAACATTTTAAAATACTTTTGAAACTCGATCAAAGCCTCATTTTGGTAATCGTAACACTATTTAGGGTTATTCAATAACTCGCCCAGCTTTATTTGGCAATATACCTTTTGACTTTTGGAAAAATTGTATGTTTACTTTCTTACATTCTATAAATATCACATGTGGATGTTAATCCAAGAAGGAAATTCAAAACCTAAAAAATTTTGTGAATGGGTTTAAAATTGAACTACTATTTTACAAATGTAGTTATGAGGATAGGGATTTAGTCCAACTGAATGCAAAATATTTAAACTATTTCTTTTATGCATTGAAAATTGAAGATTATATGCATGTATCAACTTATACTAATAGAAATTTTAATAGGGATAAACTAAGCATATCCTATAAATGAATTAGTGAAGTAAAATAGTCTATATTAAACATCCTTCTTCATAACTATGAACTATTTCACATAAACTCTAGTGAATCAATTGTTGAAATATATAATAGGTTTATGTAAATAGTGACATCTTTGCATGCATAAGGTAGAGAACTTAAAAATTTTAAATTGTTAATAAAATTCTATGTTGTATACCTAGTTCTTATTAATGTAAACATAAATTCAATTATTGAATCTAAAGACTTGAATGTTTACTCCATTATTAATTTTCCTGGGTCATTCATTGCCTATGTGCAAGGAGTGGGTCAATGGAAAAGCGACGCAGGAGAAAATAAGGAGAGAACTATAGCACTAAAAGTAAATGATTATAATTGTAACAGTTCTACAGCTGAGGAGGATGACAACATTGCTTTAATGATATGGTAGTTCAAGAGCTTTTTAATAGGAAACAGAGGTGTCATGAACAACCTTTGAGAAAAGGTAAAAGTAATAAAAATGTTAAAGTCTCTATTAATGCTTTTTACTTTGAATGCAAGGAACTAAGCCACCCCCAAACTTATTGTCTCAACCTGAAGAATCACCCAATCAAAGAGAAGGGTCAAGAAAAGCCAAATTTTAATAGGGGAATGCAAATGACACAAAACACTTTCTAGGCTGACTTCGCCTTGGAATCTTTAGAATAAAAAGGAGAAGAGGAAACAAACTTGCGTCTTATGTCTAATGATAATCTTGATAAATTAGATTAAGATGAGGTATGCATACATTGCTATAATGAATTGCTCATTACTTCTAAAAATATTCATGATTTGTAAAGAAAGCTGTAATAGATGCATGCTAGTCTCAATATTAAATTGTCTACTTTATAAAAGAGCATGCTAGTTTAATTATAGAGCATTCTAATTTAGATAATGATCACATGACCTTGCTTGACAAATATGATTCCTTAAACAAGAAGCATATCGATTTAACTAATGCACACGAATCCTTAAAAATATTACATATTGAACTAGAGAAAGCATACAAAGGATTAGAAGCATGTGTAATAAAAACAAATTGAAAATTGAAATGTCCATTCTGGAAAGTGCAAAAGAATTCTTAGAAGCAAACATAAATGGACTTGATAGTAGCAAACCACCACCAACCTTAAAACAATTTCATGAGCCCTCAACATAGCATGTATCACATAAACCTTAGAAGAGGAACCATGACTCCCATTGGTTAGTAAATCCATTTCATATTACTAGGTGTTACTCCTATGGAATGTTATGTCACATAACCCGCACCTATAATTTCCATCAATGGACACATCTAGTGTTGAGGATGAAATTTCATAAATTATAGTATATCATATTCGTCACTAGGAAAGTGGACGGTTCAAGTACAATCGACAATGCTAAAGTCTTTATTATTAAAAAAATTTATTAGTTGATGGTTTAAATCATAATTTATAAAGCATTAGTCAATTATGTAGTAAAAGTTTTGATATTAAATTTCTTTCTAAAAAATGCATATTTAGTTTAAATGAAAAACTTATGTTAAAATGAAAATGAATGAATAATGTTTACTTATCAGACTTGAATTGCAATAAAAATTCTAATTCCATTTCTGATTATATCATAGGAGACTATATCATGCGAGCTTGAGAACTCTTAGAAATATTAACCCTGAAAGATCAAGTTAAAGGCATACCTAAGTTATACTTCCCTTAGGACCACCTATGTGATGCGTACAAACTACCGAAATAAGTCAAGTCTTCATTCATTCATTTAAGCACATCAATAACTCTAGGCCATTAGAAATCCTTCATACAAACCTATTTGAACCTATCAATACATACAACCTAGGAGGGAAGACATATGGATTTATAATAATAGATAACTTCTCTAGATTTACTTAGTTTAGATTCCTATCACATAAGAGGGAGTCATTTGATGAATTTAGAATTTTCTCCATTTGGATTCAAATGAAATTATGATGTGAAAATTCAACCATTCATAGAGATTATGGTAGAGAATTTGAAAATGATAGGTTTTAATCTTTCTATCAAGAGATAGGTATAGAATAACTTCTCCCCTCAATACAATGGAATAGCTCAAGGGAAAAATAAAACATTTGTTGAAGCTGCTAGGGCGAAGCAAGTTAAATACACTCTCTCCAGATACTTTTGGGTAGAAGTAGTAAATACTTATTATTATGTTTTGAATAACATGAATGTTAAATCTAAGCTAAATAAGGCATCTTATAACCTCCTTAAGGGAAAGACACCCAATCTTTCCCGCTTACATGTCTTTGGATGTAAATGCTTTACCTTGATTAATGGAAAATAACCCTTAGAAAAATTTGATCCAAAATTTGATAATGGACACTTCTTAGGTTATTCATCTGTAGGGAAGGGCTATACAATCTTCAATAAGAAGGCCTTAATAGTAGAAGAGTCTATCCATGTTATGTTAGATGAATTAGATAGAACCTCTGAGTCTGTACTCAAAAAAGAAGAAGTAAAGGTCATTCAAGGGGTTTAAGCCATTATTATAGGAGATAGAGTAGAACCATAAGAGCTTTTACTTAAAAATTAGAGATACTCTACTAGTCATCCTAATAAATGGATCCTAGGAGACCCATCTGAACGTGTTAGAACTTGGCATGTACTTAGAAAGGTGGTTAGTCATTCTACATTTATCACTAAGGTAGAACCCATCATCATAGATTAAGCCTTATCTATTGAATTTTTTATCCTAACAATATAAGAAGACTTAAATCAATTTGTTAGGAATGATGTTTGGGAGTTTGTTAGTAGGCCTAAAGACCATAGTATAGTAGGAACCAAATGTGTTTTTAAGAATAAAATAAAAGACTTTTGCATGGTAGTAAAGAATAAGGCTAAGTTAGTAGTTAAAGGGTAATATCATAGTAAGGGATTGATTTTGAAGATGTACTTGCCCCTATAGCTTGATACGAAGGCATTACAGTATTGTTAGCCTTTGCTTACTTTAAAGGATTTAGAATATACTAAATGGATGTTAAAATTACTTTCTTTAATGGGGTAATAAAATAGGATGTATATGTTTAGCAACCCCCAAGTTTTGTGAACAAAAAATTCCTAAATCATGTATTCAAACTAAAGAAGGCTATGTATGGGTTGAAGTAAGAACCTAGAGTTTGGTATGAAAGGCTGAGCACATTCCTTCCAATTAGAGCCTTTATTAAAGGCAGAGTAAACACCACCATCTTCCTATAGAAATAAGTAGAAGACCTATACATAGTGTAAATCTATATTGATGATATAGTATTTGGATGTACAAATAAAAATATTTGTGACAAGTACTAAAAAATTTTGACTGATGAGTTTGAGATGAGTATGATGAAAGAGATGAACTATTTTCTTGGATTTACTATAAAGTACAAGGAAGATATAACCTTCATTATCCAATCTAAACATGTCAAGAAAATTCATAAGAAATATGAAATGGACAATACAAAGGCAATAAACACTCCCATGACCTCTACTAAATAGTTAGATAAGGACCCAAATGTAAAGTCTGTAGATCATATAAAATACATAAGAATAATTGGATCACTTCTTTACATGACTTCTACCTGACCAAATATTATATTTAGTGTTTATCTCTGTTTTAAATTTTAGGTTGATTCAAAAGAATCCCACTTGATTGATATAAACAGAATCCATCGATATCATTTAGGAACAAAAAACTTAGGAATTTAGTATCCTAGGCATAACACTTCCTTTGAAATGATAGGTTATTCTGATTCAAAATTTACAGGTTATAGGGTTTATAGGAAAAGCACCTCTAAATATACCAATTAATCGGATAATCTTTAGTCTCATGGCCCAGTAAAAAATAAAACTTTATAGCCATATATACTGCTAAAGAATAATATATAGTTGTAGGGAGTTATGTTGTACAAGTCCTATCACTTAAATAATAAATCTTACAGCTTGAACTACCTGTAGGCACCATTCAAATCATGTGTGATAACACTAATGCCATTTGCATATCAATGAATCTTATCTTATATTTATGGATCAAACACATAGACATTAGGCACCATTTCATTAGAGACTATGTCATAAAAGAGGATATAGAGCTACATCATGTAAGGTTATTGTGTTTTTGTTTAAAAAAACATAAAAAATAAAAAAGGTTATTATTTATGATCACACACACACACACACACACACACACACAATCTTCACAATATAAAAAAAAAAATCTAAATTTTTCCTTATCCCATAATATGATCCATAATTTGTATTGTATGATATATCCACCTATGCTTAAATCACATCCATTAGCCAAATTAAAGGCCCATAAGTGTTCAATCATTGGTGTTCATACAATATAAACCAGCCCTCATAATATATGAAATAAGTATTAGAATTTATTAGGAAAAATTCAAAGTGGCTAGTATGATCATAATTGTCATTCATATTGAACAAACACCTGTTTGTACTGTATGATGAATTTAGTCAAAAGTTATTCAGATGACTCATCGGGATGAACATAAATCCTTAAAATCAACTAATATGTTATCGATCATACTATATAATTTGACCTTCTTTTTCTGACAAGTCATCTAGAAGATTTAATCCCCCTCATTGTAATGTATGATCTTAATTCAGACTATACAATCAACTTCAATTCTATAAATTAGAGGGTTTATAAACTTTCAATCCATTCAAAACTTACCTTCTCTCAATTCCATTATTCATATCCTAGAATCCTCTATTGTCCAATGGAAGTAAATGAGGCAGAATGACCCAGGGGAGATCTTTCTCCTTTCATCACTTTAACAATCGATTTCTATCTATGATAGATTAAGATACTAAAAAATTAAGGAGGCTCAAATCACCCCATCTAGAAGGTTAAGTCATCCTTCTCTCAAGTACGAGGTGATGAACCTCTTTGCCTCTACTACTTCGTAGTTCCTATTCACACTAGCCTTTCCTTTCAATTCTGAACTACCCTACGAATTCCTAGCCAACCTTAGGCTTAATATGGAAACATTCAGCTTGACCTCATATTTATGACAATAACCCATAGAAATCATTAAGGAAAATTTAGTATAGCAAATCAATCTTTCTACAGGTGGACCTCATCTATAATTTGTGATATCTACAACTGATTTTAACAGGTCTATAAACCTGAATATCATAAATGTGTCCATAAATCAACATCTGCTCTTAGTCTACTCCATTAATTAGGAGTTTGTGTCAACATCACTCCAATTACTTCCATAGTCACCATTCTATAATATTAAATACCCCAGTTAATGAAGCAAAAATGATTATTAATTATATCCAAAATTTGGCTCCTATTTGACATCCCAATACTAGATGAAAGAAAAATGTCACATTAGGACCTGCCATAGGCTATGTCTTAGACAAGTAATACCAATCCAATTAACCTACTCCTCCCTATTATCTTCCATTTTTCTATATGGATGTCACCTTCCTTATTATTTTCCATCGGGGGCATAAGCATGACAAGCTAGATTTCTTTAAAGAAGGGGAAGCTAATCTTGCAGGTGGACCTGCACCGCAATCAATACCACCACCTTTGGCTACCTGCCTTGCCTACCCTTATGATGAGATAATCCAGTGAGTCGAGCAAAGGGAAACTAAAGTAGACTATCATATTAAACAAGAACAACAACAGCAAGAGGAAGAAATGGGATGGCTTAAAAAAAGTTTTTCCAAATTAAATATCATTTGACCTCCATCCATAAATACTTTCAACAACCTCCAACACCACCACATAATCAGGATCCATCTTATTTTTATTGTTTATTTATTTTATTTTACTATTTTAATTTCTTGCAATATTGTTCCTCCTCTTTTTATTTATTGAGTCAGACCACAATAGAGTATATGTAACAGGGTGATCATGCACACACACATAAGGGGAGTGAGAGAAATTTAAAGTTAAAAGTTTTTTTATACTAAAAATATTTTATGACTTATAATCCTACTGTAGGATTTGTTATAGATGTAATAAGCATGATGGCCAACTGAAAAATTAGTTTTTATGAATTAATCAAACTATATGATCTTGATAATTACTATAGGAAAATATCGTTTTATCTGTAGATTGTCTTATAAAATGTTTTTAATTTTCTAACACATTTCTAAAATTTCTAGTAGATTTTTGGTGAAAACATTATAAACAGTAAGTCGAGGGTCGAAAAATTTTTTATAAAAAAATGCTCGAATTAGTTCATTAAAAATATTTTTCATTAGTTGTCCAGTAGAAGAACTCCATCAAAATAATAAAGAAAGAATTTTAAAAACTAAAATCCACCCAATCTAGCTTACCTGCATAAGCTTGGCCCTGCCTAGCACCCACGTATACTTTCATGCATAGCCTGACCCGTCCACGTTGGCCTGCCCAACCTGCTCATAACTGCTGTGGGATTCAAAGAAAAGACCTAGTTTTTTTGTAAACACTCAATTACTTTATTATGATGAAAAACTATTAAAAGACTTACTCTTTTTATATATAAATAACATAATATGAAAATAATAATTTAAAATAAATTTAAATAAAACATTAAAATTAATAAATATTTTAATTAAGTTATTATATTAATAATTAATTAAACTAAGATATTAAATTTATAATAAATAAATTATTAATTTAAAACATTTTTATATTATTTCAAAATATATTAAAATAAAATATTAAATTTAGTAATTAATTAAAATATACTATTTTTATTAATAGTTAAAATAAATTATTACAATAACAATTAATTATAATAATTTATAAAATTATAAATTATTAAATTTAAAATTAATTAAAGGGAAATTTACATGCATACCCCTTTTTACCATCTTATTTACATATTTTACACTCAAAATTTTAATATTACATATATATCACACTGTATTATTTTAATATCAAATATACCACTCATATTTCATTCCAACCACTCATATATTTCATTTCTACCACTCATATTCGATACAAAAAATGAACTATGAGTGGTATATATGTAATATTTTTTGGTGTTAAATATGTAAAAAGAGTAGTATATGGTTCTATGTATGTAAATCTCTCTTAAATAAAATAAGCTATAAAATTGTTAATTATGAATATTTTTTTTCAAAAATGTTAAATCAGCTAGAAATTTCATTAAAAAATCTGCTGGAAAAAATCCACAAGAAATCTATCATAAAAAATGCCATAAAACCTGCTTGCAAATTAGTTAGAAATATTTTATCATAATCCATCATAAATCCAATGGAAAATCTACTACAAAATATTTCGTCAGAAAGCCATCGGAAAATTCTCTGGTATTGAGCAATTTTTGTGTAGTGAATATTATATTATTCATTATGATCTAAAAACCTTGCTGCCATATATATTAAGTAAGAAATTTAAAATTTGCAGGTGGTGGCTGGAAGTAGTTATGAATTATGGTCACTATAGCCATCACTCATAATAGCTCTCTATGTTCTTACACTATTTAGGTGATTCTAGGGTTCTTGCTCGGTTGACATTTTTCTTCATCATAGATTATTTTTTTTAGCTCATTTTGCTTGGTTCTTTTGTTCGTTCTCTATTTCCAATTTTGCTTCATGGTTTTATTTTGATTCCTTTTTCTTTCTCTATGGTTTTGGGCAATGAAAATGCCGTCATCATTGAACCCTTGCCTCATTACAAATGTGGAAGGTATATCTCACTTTTTTAAAAAGGTTCTTGTGAGTGGTGCTTCATCCTCTCACTCTAAGATTTATTTTATTCATGTTTCTTTCAAAGGTTTACAAGCTTTAATGCTTAACGATAAAGTAGTTTCTAATACTGCCACTTCTTTCACCTTTATTCTTGGGGGGAAATTTTTCTTTATGTTTGCCTAATGTGAATATCATCTACAATATTTTTATGAACCTCAAACTCTTAGGAACTTTTTCTATTGGATTGATAGACCAATGCCATGTTGCTATGAAACTTTCAAACGATTTAGATTATAGTGATATATTTTTAAGAAGAGCATATTATATTCAACGTTCCCACATATGTTTGCTTAAATTGACTCCTAATTTTGATGTTAGAGAGGAATCGCCTATAGTCCCTTTTTGGATTTTATTTCAAAATTTGAGGTTTCATTTTTTTATTCCCAAATAAATTTTACATTAGCTTCAATCTTTGGTAGACCTTTACAAAGTGATCAAGCTACCACGTCTATATCTAGGCCATAGATTACTTTGGTTATGGTTGAAATGGATATTTTTTCAAGAAACATCCCAAGGAATATTGATTAGTTCTTAGCTCAAAGGTTATAAAAAAAAATTCAAATTTAAAAATTTTCTTATATTTTGTGCTTATTGTTAAATGCATGATCCTGATAATTCTTATTGCTTTAAATTACATCCTCATTTATGTAAGCATAAGGAAACATCTAAAGATCTGTGATTTGGTGATTATTCTTCTTCTTCAACTTTTTGTTGAGGTGGCTGTTAAAAGTTTTTAAGCTGTTATATAGGCTTTATTTGTTTTGGCTTTTAATTTTACTAATGCTAATGTGGATATGTGCTTGGATTTTCGTCCAATTAATTTTTGGTTATATTTGAGCTATGCCTGTCTTGCCTATCAACATTTTTTGTAGGAATGTTTTTAGTGTTGATGTTCAAAGTAGAGACAATTGGGTTTGGATCGTGGAGCTTCTTGATATTTTTTTTATTTTCCTCCTCCTTTTTGGGTGTTCTTTCTTGAGCATCATAGATTTTACCTAGGTGTACTTGTAATTATGTGTTGAAGTGAACTCGAGTTCTTAGAAATTTTTTCTTTCTTTTTGTAGCTCTTTTGAGAATTAGCGAGCTTGAGGTCCCTTTAAGGACTATGTAATCCTTTCTTTAATTAACATGCAGACCCCTTTAAGAGTTTTCCCTATATATAATATCAATGAGATAACCCCCCCTAAGATCCATATGGGTGGAGGGATTGGTGATATTGAACATGTGGCCTAGTCGGTGGTTAATGTGGGAGATAAAAATATTATTGAGGTGGTTAATCCCTCAAGTCTATCCCTCAAGGTTGGAGGAATTGGTTATCCTCGTTCTAGTATTGTTGGCATTAATTATCTAGTCTCTAACATTAGTGGTAATGTGAATGAGTAGTTGATGGATTCCAATATAGAATAAATGGATGTTATGGTTGCTGAACATAATAATATGCTTAATATTTTGCAATTACCTTGTTCTACCAACAATAGCTTAGTTGAAAGTGGTTTTGATTTAAAAATCAAAGAGTCTAATCAAAAGGTTAATTTGGTATCTATTTCTCATGAACATGAAGTTGGAGAAAAAAATTTGGAAGAAGGAGAACTTGTATAAGGTGATACATATGGTACTATTAATTTTGGTTCTAATGCAAAAAATGGTTGTAAGGATTCTCAAACTCTACCAAAATATTTTGTTTCTATAAATGTTCATGAAAATCCAATAGATAAGAATATGGAATTGGTGAGGAGGAGAGTGAATTTCATTCAGTTCAATCTAGAAAGATCATGAAATACATAAATATTGTGCTTAAATCCCCTAGAGCAACCCGATAACAATCTTCTCATTTAAATCCTCATGATTAAGTCTACCACTTGAATGTTAGGGATATTGGTTGCCCTTCTACAAGGGTTAGAGTGAAGAACTTATGTCGTATTTAATTTGTTTCCATTCTTATTTTGATTGATACTTTTATTTCTAATGTTACACTGGATAGTACAGCCAAGTTTTAGGTTTTAATCATCTTATGCCTAATATTTCTAAAATGATTTGGGATCTTTGGAAGGAACCTTTTTTTAACTTTATTTCCTCCCTAGTTGAAATACTTTAGGGGTCAAATGCTATTTATTTTCTATGGAGGACTTTAATAAGATAATTTAGGATTGCAACCTCATTTATATTGGTTATACTGGTAGAAATTTTACTGTAATGGTAATTTTTGGCAAAGGTTGGATTTTTTTCTATTTAATGATAATTAGATTAATAATTTTACTTCTACCCATATTGAACATTTTATTACAACTCTTTCTAATCATTCCCCTATGCTTATTACGTTTGGGCTTAGAAATGTCATATCCACCTTTAACTTAAATTTTCAAAACATGTGACTTCTTGATCACACTTTCATTAATATGGTGTAGGAGAATTTGTAAGCTGCTCTTCACCTCAACAACTTTATTTTTTGTATGAACAGATTGTGGCCTAAGTTGAAAACACTTAAGCAAAAAAAATTAATTGGTGGAAGTAAACTGTGTTTAAAAATGTTATTACAAACATTGTTTTTGTTGAAGAAAAATTTACCTCTTTGGAGTAGATTTTGCAAAACCAACATTTTGAGGCTAATTTTACTACACTTAAACATCCTGAAGTGATATGTGCAATCTACATAACAAGGAAGATGCTTATTGGAAGCACAAAATGGCCTCTAATAATCTTATTCATGGGGATAATAACAGTAAGTAGTTTCATACCATAGTTAAAAGGAATAGATCTAAAAAATAGATTAATAAAATTGCTCGTGTTGATGGTTCATTTTTTGAAGATATTGGAGAGATTGCCAACTTTGGTGTGGAATTTTTTAAAAATTTGTTTAATAATAATTTTATTTCCATTCCCATTGATTGTCTTGGTATAATTCCACATATCATTAACCAGGATGATAATTTGGCTATTACTGTTTCCCCTACTTTAGAGGAAATTAAGAACACTGTGTTTGATTTGAATTCTAATTCTTTTGGTCGTCTTGATGGTTGTAAGACTAATGTTAATTTAGACATGGTGAGCTTTCAATTTTTAGTGTTATTTTAGACTTATTTTCCTGCAACCCTATGCCAATTTTTTTTTCTTCCTCCTCCACTGTGCATATTCATAAAAATAATGGGGCTTCTTATTGAAAAGATTTTACAACAATTAGTCTTTGTACTTTTTTAGTAAGGCGAATTCTAAAATGTTTTTGAACCATCTTGCTTCTTTGCTTTTGAGAATCATTGCTCCGAATCAAATGTGTTTCTTAATGCGAGATATATTTTGGAAAACATCTTTATCTCTTGAAATTTTGCATGGCTTGGATGCTAGGGTGCCTAGAGGCAACATTATTTTTAAATTGGATATTACCAAAGGATTGATAATATTAGGTGGGATTTTTTTACCACATCTTGCATTTTTGTTAACCTTATTAGATTGTCTATTGAAAATTCTTTTTTATTTACTATTACTAATGGTAAAAGTCATGGTTATTTTAAGTTCTCTCATGGGTTGAAACAAGGTGATCATATCTCCCCTGCCCTCTTTATTTTTTCCATGGAGTAGTTTTCTTGAGGCTTTATTAGTCTTTATGATTTTTTTTAAAAAATTTATAGAAATATGGGTTGCTTTCCTATTTCTTATTTGTGTTTTTCTATTTTTGTTATTATATTTTTAAATTCCTTAATTAATAGGGTTAATAGTCTCATGAGGTTTTTAAATATATTTGAGAAGTGTAGTGGTCTTTTTTTTCAATAAAAATAAGAGCTGCTTTATTGTTTCAAATAAGGTTCCTCATAATCGCATTATCCCTATTAAAATAAGATTCCTCATAATCTCATTATCCCTATTAAAAATAATACCAATTTTGTTCAAGGATCTTTACATATTGAATATTTAGGGGTACCTCTCTATAAGGGTCGAAAGAAAACTTTTCTTTTTGATGGCCTTATTATTTCTTTGCAAAAGTGGCTTATCTCTTGGGATTCTAATTTCTTTAGTTTTGTTGGTAGATAGAACCAGATTTGAACTGGTGACACGAGGATTTTCAGTCCTCTGCTCTACCAACTGAGCTATCCCGACCATTTTCCGTGCATCATCCTAGTTTTTAACTTGAAAAAATCAAATTGGACCTAGTCTCTGAATTTCTTAGATCTTCTCAAAGAGAAAAGAAGACTTTTTTTGGCTCCCGCCTCAATTAACTCTTGTCAAAGTGTCTTATTTTTTTTACATGCTTATACCTTTTAGACCTTGCAATCTATGTTTGATGTTTGTAATATAAATGAGAAATTAATCAATAAGTTCTTCTAGCATGGCTCTAATGTGAACTCCAAAGTTATTTGGTCCTCTTGGACCAATTATTTATTAAGAGAGTTGCTATTTGCATGTTTTACATTCTTGCAACTTGTAAAGTTTTGATGATTCCAAATATTATTGTTTTAAAGTTTTGTTTTCTCCTAACACTTTTTAGAAGAACTGTTTTTTCTCTTGTGTTGACTAAAATTTCAGGATAATCAAACTCTAGACTAATGAAGACTTCAAATCAAAATTCAACAAGTGATAATTTGTAAATTGAAGCTTGTACCTTTAATTGAATTGAGTTTGAGAGGGAGTGATTGTAATTAAGTAACTTAGCACACACATACTTGGGGAGATCTTTAAAAAATCATACTAATCATACGGGACGAACCAGGTTCGTATAGGACGATCAAGTTAGTTATCCCCTCGGAAGAGCAATGGAACGAACAGGAAGTAAAAAAATTTTTCTATGTCCTAATCGTCCAGACGAACTCCAATTAATCCCAGGATGAAATGCTCATTGAAAAATTTTTGTTCAGACAAAATTCTATTTTGGCCCAGGACGAAATGCTCTATGTAAAAATTTTGTCTAAACGAACTCCATTTCGTCCTAGGAAGAAATGCTCTCTAAAACTTTTTTCTTCACACGAGCTCCTATTCGGCCCAGGATGAAATGCTTTATGTAAAAATTTTGTACAGACGAACTCCAATTCATCCTAGGATAAAATTCTCTTTGGAAAATTTTCATTCAGATGATGTCCTATTTGGCTCAGGAAGAAATACTCTATGTAAAAATTTCATTCAGATGAACTCCTACTCATCCCAGGATGAAAATGCTCAATCTTTTTCAAATTTTGATAACGTCCTGTAGTTTGTCGAAATCGACCCATGGTATAACTGTTCGTATCGGACGAACTTAGTTTGTACGAGACAATAATCGGGTACGAAGTCAGTTCGTATCAATATACATTCGGTTTGTATGCAACTGATTTAAGTAAATTTGTCCAGAATGATCCACGGTCGTACGGGATGATCCACTTTATACAGACTTAAAAATAAGTAGTTTTTGGATAGTTTTTTGTGTCTTTTCTATATAAAGTCCAATTAGAACTACCTCTTTATCTTTTTGCCTTCTGATCTTCATGCCAATTGAAGGGAGATTCAAGGAGAGAGTGTGAGAGAGTTTTTGATGGAGAATTTTTACTATTGGAGTGTGAAGGATTCACTTGGTACTCAAAGGTAAGATTCTCCACTTGTGGTTTGTGATTACTTCACTCTTTTCTCTCATCCTTCTAGATTTCTTGTGAGAAGATCTGTCAAGGAGAACCAGTTCTCTGCTGACACTTGGAGAGTGTGAATAGATGAAGGTTTCTCTGCCCACACTTGGAGAGTGTGAAAGGACGGACGGTTCCCTGCCAACACTTAGAGAGTGTAAAAGAACGATGATTCTCTACCGCACCGGGTAGTGGTGGAAGAGAGTTTTGTAAAGGCTTCTCCGCCTTGCTATGGGTGCAAAAGGAGAGTCACTAGTGGTATTAGTGCAATACTCAGAGGAAGCCTCCAGGAGTGGATGTAAGTCATGTTTGATAGAACCACTATAAATCTTGTGTCTTTTATTTTCCGGTGCCTTTGTTTTATTGTTTAACTTGTGATTGAAAAATGTTTTCTACAAAATTCATTAAAGTAAATCTTTGGTATAAAATTTTAAAAGATGGTTAATTTTTCATTACCAATTCACCCCCCTCTTGGTTAGCCGCTGAGACATGAGCTTAGGTTTAGCGACCAAATTCATATTTAACAAGTTTTAACAAGTGGCATCAGAGCTTTGTTTCAAAATTATAAGTTTAGACTATTTTTTAATTAACATAGATGACTGCATTTAGAAACTGAAATACACCTGAGGGTTACTCTATAACTAGATCTCCATTATTCGATAATATTCCTTTTGATTTTTGGAAAACATTCATGTCTATATTTTTACAATCACTTGATTATCATATGTGGATCTTAGTTCAGGAAGGGTATATAAAACCATCTAGTCTAGTTGACAGAGTTAGAGTTGAAACACCTTTTGTAGACTAGATAGAAGAAGAAAGTGACTTAGCATAACTAAATGTCAAATACTTAAATAGTTTCTTTTGTGCTCTTAAATCAGAAGATTACATGCGGGTTTTTACTTGCAAGAGTGGAAAGGACATATGGGATAGACTGTGTATAACCTATGAGGGAACTAATGAGGTTAAGCAATCTAGACTTAATATCTTGTTTCATGATTATGAACTATTTTGCATGAAACAAAATGAATCCATTTCTGATATGTACACAAGATTCACACAAATAATTACCTCTTTACATGCATTGGGTAAGGAACTAACTAATGCTGAAATGGTTAATAAAATTATTCTTTGTTTGCCTACTACTTATGATGCTAAAATTACTATAATTACAAAGTCTAAAGATTTAAACATTTACTCTATTGAAAATCTTCTTGGATCGCTAATTGCTTACGAGTAAGGAATTATCCAAAGAAAGATTGATGAAGGTGAACCACAAAGGTAGAAGAACATAGCACTAAAAGTGGAGGAATCTGAGATTGAGCACTCACAACCTGAGAATGAAGAAGACATCGCACTAATGACTAGACAATTCAGAAGTTTTCTAAAGAGGAAGCAGAAGAGACGCCAGTAATGGAATCGAGGTAAATTTAATAGGAATGTCAAGGTTTCAAATGATGTTATTTATTATAAGTGCAGGAAACCTGGACATATTAAGATAGATTGCCTAAAACTCAAAGCCACACCTAATAAGGAGAAGGTAGAGGAGAAACCAGTTGTGAAGAAGGGCAAGAAAAAATTCCAAAGAGCTTTCTGGGCTAACTAAGCTTTGGCCCCGTTAGAGACGGAAAAGGAAGAGGAAGTCACTAATCTGCACTTAATGGCCGATAATCTTGATCAGTCAGATCAAGAAGAGGTATGTGACTTAACTTACGATGAACTTTTTAAAGTTTTTGAAAACTTGCATGATGCATATAGGAAGATGAAGAAAATGCATACTAGTCTGAGCTTAAAATTTGAGGAACTACAAAAGGAACATCAAATCTTTTGGAAAGATCATGCTTTAATTGATAACAACCACATGAAATTACTTGACGCGTTTGATGACTTGAATAAAAATCATGAAAGTTTGAAATCATCCTATGTAGAACTTGAAAAAGAATTTAAAAATTTTAAGGATGAATTTGAGAGAAAAAAATTATATAATAAGTTATACAAATCAAATTTTGGAAGATATGAATTCATTTTACAAATTGACGATAAAAGCTCTCAAGGATAATAGGATACCCCCTAAACTTGAAGATTTTACTAATCCTATTTTGTATCCTAAATTTATGCAATCCCTAAATAAAAAAATTAATAGTAGAAGACTTAGGAATCCTTTTCCAAAAGTCAAATGTAATAATTGTGGATTGATTGGACACATAGCTCGCAAATGTACTTTGAAGAAGAAAACTTATTTGGTGTGGAAACCTAAGATGCATAAATCTAGACATATCAGACATGCATATCTTTATAAATTGCCAAAATGAGAACCCAAACTTTTTTGGGTTCCCAGGTCTAACATTGATAATCTTGCAGGGTCGCTCTCACACAAGACCTTGTGAGAGCATATGGTACTTGGACAGCGGATGTTCAAAGCATATGACTGGAGATACTGCATAATTCATATTACTGGAAGCTAAGAGTGGAGGCAATGTTACACTTGGAGATAACATCACAAGGAAGGTGGTTGGGTCAGGTATAATTGGAAATCTTAATAATTTTTATGTTGAAAATGTGTTATTGGTAGAATACTAAAAGCATAATTTGTTAAGTATAAGCCAGCTATGTGACAAAGGATATTGTGTAAATTTTTTCCTACTAGCTGCAAATTAAGCCTAAATGGAAATCATGCTTTAAATGGTATAAGAGTAAATAATGTGTATATGCTAGATTAGAATTTCATTCAAACTCCTAATGGTTTTTGTTTAAAAACTATTTCTGATGATTCATGGGTTTGGCATAGGAGACTTTGTCACTCTAGCATGAAAAACCCTTGGAGGGTTACCCAAAAGAACCTTGTGAGAGGTATACCAAAACTATACTTTACTAAGGACCACATTTGTGATGCATGTCAATTAGGAAAACAGGTAAAGTCCTCTTTTCAGTCCAATAAGAATCTTAGAACTAGTAAACCATTTGAGATTTTGCATATGGATCTTTTTGAACCAGTTGGAACTGTAAGTCTAGGATGGAAGGTATATAGATTTATGATTGTGGATGATTATTCAAGATTCACTTGGGTTAGATTTCTATTTCATATGACTGAATTATTTGAGGAATTTAGAAACTTTTTGACTTGAATTCAAAGAAAGCTAAGATGTGAAATTATAACTATACAAAGTGATCATGGAGGAGAATTTGAAAATAAAATATTTGAGGATTTTTGTAAGGAGAAAGGAATTAATCATAACTTTTCTACACCTAGAACCCCTAAGTAGAATGGGGTATTCAAAAGATAAAACAAAATATTAATAGATACCGCCCGAGCAATATTGACAGAATACTCACTTCCTAAATATTTTTGGGCTGAGGCAGTTAGCAATTCATGTTATGTTCTGAATATGGTGAATGTGAGATCATAATTAAATAAAATACCCTATGAGTTGCTAAAAGGAAGAACACCTTATTTTTCACATTTGCATTTTTTTGGTTGCAAGGTGTTTATTCATAACAATGGAAAATCTACCTTAGGAAAATTTGATCCAAAATCAGATGAAGTATGTTTGTAGGATACTCAAGTGTTAGAAAATCTTATAGAGTATTCAACAAAAGAACTTTGGTAATTGAGGAGACCACATATGCTGCATTTGATGAATCTAAAATTTTGGAAGAGCCAAATGTTATAGAAGATGAAATTGAGATTATCTCACAAAATATTGATAAAATAAATTTGAAAGAAAATTTGGTGATAGAAAACACTTTGCCTAGAGATTTGAGATTTTTTAAAAACCACCCAAAGGAATTAATAATTGGTGAACTTAGTAAGGGTGTAAGGACTAGGCATATATTAAACAAAGAAATCAATCATTCAGCCTTTATTTCAACCATTAAACCAACAAATATTGATCAAGCACTTTTTGATGAATTTTGGAAACTGGCTATGCAAAAAATAGTTAAATCAATTTATAAGAAATAAAGTTTGGGTATTAACTACAAGGCAAAAAAATCAAAGTATTGTTGGAACTAAGTGGGTATTCAAAAATAAAATGAATAACTCAGGAGTAGTCATTAGAAATATGGCTAGATTAGTTGCTAAAGGATATAATCAGATTGAAGTGATTGATTTTGAGGAGGCTTTTCCACTGTAGCTACATTTGAAGAAATTAGGATTTTGTTAGCCTTTGCCTGTTTTAGAGGATTAAAACTATTCCAAATGGATGTAAAAAGTGCATTTTTAAATGGGATAATTCAAGAGGCTATTTTTGTAGAACAACTGCCAGGTTTTGAAAATTCTAAATACCCAAATCATGTTTTCAAATTGAAAGAGGCATTATATGGATTGAAACAGGCACCTAGGGCTTGGTATAAGAGATTGAGCACCTTCCTACTTGATAGATCATTTGAAAAAGGATGTGTTGATACAACTCTTTTTTTGAATAAATTTGGAAAGGATATACTCATTGTACAAATTTATGTGGATAATATCATCTTTGGATCTTCAAATAAAAATCTTTGTGATGATTTTTCTAAAACAATGAGTAGTGAATTTGAGATGATTCTAATGGGAGATTTAAGTTACTTTCTAGGCTTTAGCATTAAGCAAATTGAGGAGGGTACATTTCTTAGTCAGTCAAAGTATGTTGAGGACATCCTCAAAAAGTATAAAATAGACAATGCTAAACCTGTTAGTACACTTATGATTTGCTTCGTTCAGTTGGATAAGGACCCTAAGGGAAAATCTATTGATCAAAAGAAATTTAGGGGAATAATTGGATCTTTGCTTTACTTGATAGCTAGCCAGCTCCATACCATGTTTAATGTTTGTTTGTGTACTAGATTTCAATCAGATCCAAAAGAATCACATTTGAAAAGAATAAAAATAATTTTAAGATATCTGTTAGGAACTCAGAACTTAAGAATTTGGTATCCTAAGTGTAGCTCTTTATTTAAAATAATTGGTTATTCATATTCTGACTTTGCAGGTTGTATGGTGGATAGAAAGAGTACTTCTGGAACATGTCAGTTTATTAGAAATTCTTTAGTCTCCAGGTCCAGAAAAAAATAAAATTCAATAGCCCTATCTACTTCTGAAGCTGAATACATTATATTAGGAAGTTGTGTGGCACAAGTACTTTTATTTTAAACAACAGTTGATTGATTTAGGATTAACTATAGGCATTATTCTAATTTATTGTGATAACACAAGTGCTATTTGCATTTCTAAAATCTCATTCAATATTTAAGAACCAAACATATAGACATCAGCCATCATTTCATAAGGGATCATGTATCCAATGGTGACATTGAACTCACTCTTATTTCTACATAAAATCAACTTGCAGACATTTTTACAAAACCTTTAGCCTTTGATACTTTTAGTGCATTAAGAAAAAGGCTTGGTGTGATCAATTTGAATGCTTAGTTAAAATGTTTCTGCAACATTGATGTGTGTTTTTAGTTATTGTTTTGTGTGTATTTATGAGTGTGTTATTTTTTGTATTTGTGATTTAATGTATTTTTCTATTATGTTTTTAGTGTGTTTGTATTTTAGTTTTAATTGAGTGCATGTTTTTGAAAAATCGAGTAAAAATCATCCAGGATGAAATTATTTTCATACGGGACGAACTGTGTTGTGTGTTAACTTTCGAACTTGAATCGTATGCATACAATTTTTCAATTTTTAATTTTCACTTCATCTGTACGATAGACATGATCGTCTGGATGAAATTTTCAAACATTTGTATGATTGGTTGACAGTTAAACGGATAAGGTCGCTTATAATATTATTTTCGTACGTACAAAACTTTGGTTCTTCCGGACGAATGCTTGGCGAATCAATATGGGGGACGGTTTCAACTACCATTAAAATGATCTTAAATTTTCTAATCGTCCAGGACGAACACTTGTTCATCTGTACCATCGTTTGGTCAAAAGTCTGTACGAAAGGATGCTTCGTAAGTTATGTGATTATAAAAAGCTGCTTCATTTTGGACTCATTCGTTCGTCCATACAAAATTTTTTCGTACGGGACGAAAATATTTTTGTCTGTGCGAACAATCATATTTCATTAAATTGACCGGCTATGAACTCAACAGACACACTCACACATCCCTTTTAGAACCCTTTCTTCCTTTAGATCATATCCATGGAAAGTTCAAGCAAGAGGACCTTTCATTATTTCCTAGCAAACATGTCCTTCAATTTTGATCATTCTATCATAAGGTCATATGTTTTTAAGAAGAAAGTTGAAATCACCAAGGCTGACCTAAGAATCCTTTTGAACTTAAGGACTGAAGGGATTAGAGCCCATATCTTAACCACAACTTCTGATTTTGACTGGACTGAAATTAATGAAGTGATTAGAGAAATTATATTTAAGGATCATATGCCTATAGTGTCCTTTCTTGTTCGCAATGCTCGTATCATCCAGCATGTTCTTCAAACTTCCATAATTCCTAAAGCTGGTGATAGAGTCAACATTACTCCTCTTCTCTCTATAGTAATCTACTTGATTATGACTAAGCAACTAATAGATGAAGCTCAACTAATCCTTGACTATCTTCAGGGACTTTTTGAAATTGGTCATGTCGCCCATAAAAGAAAGAAGAATATAGCTTTAAGATATCTTGTTGCCTATATTTTGGAGAAGAAATATGAATTGGTTCATCCAGTTCATGATTTTGAAGTACCTCTCTACTAAAATGATGGATCTTTTAGAACAATCTTCAATAAAGATGAACCACATTAAACACATGTTATTAGTGACTCAGAGGAGGAACCAGAACCTGCACCTGCACCAGCACTTGCTAGTCAACCAAATTACCAAGATTTAGTTCTGAGGTTTGATCCTTTAGAGTTTCATTTTGATCAAAGATTTGATCAAATTGAAACTCACTTATAGTAGCAGGATGTTCAATACAATCAAGACATGGGATATATGATGGAATAGATAAATGATATAAGTTCAAATATGCTCATGATAAGCATTTATTTTAATTTCTTTAGTACTGTACCTCCTCCCCCTCCTCCAGATCAAGGTCCATCACAGTGACTCATATACTTGGTTATGGTTTTCTTTAGTTGATGTGATTGTAATGTGGTAGTTTGTGATGTATTTTTCTTTTTGTTATGTGTTTGTTTCATTTGATGTTTTAGTATTTGAGTTTTTATGTAGTATTGATATCATTTCTTAGATTATAATATTCATTATAATGATATCAATATAAGTTATCTTGTTTTAGTTTTAATCTTGTTTTGAAATATGTGTTAGCCTATATGAAAATCCATAAAATATTTTATCCTACAAGTGCTATAACCTAAACTACAACTCAAAATTAAATACATTAGAAATTCTATTTTTTAAAAATTTAAGTTTTGCTTATAACTTGATATAATTAAGATTGTCAATTTCATGTATCTTATTAGACTACATTAATGTTTAATATTATTATTGCAATTGTGATTTTTTCTTTATTTTGTATTTTACTTATCAATAAATATTGATGCACTTAGAAAAATTTAAAATTTTTTATTATTGATTTTGGAAAGATCAAGATTATTCTTTAAAAATGAACAAATGTAAAAAAATCAAAATGAATGCGCAATAGTTTGCAATTTGAAAAAGAGATAGAAAATAAACTCATAAGTAAAAAGATGCACAAAAATGTGCCACAACTATTAAAAATGATGGGCAAAGCACCACATGTGGTAGTTATTTCTTTCCACAATCTTTTAATCTCTTAATTCAAATTGATCTTCTGTACATTTATATTTCGTATTGAAATTTGAAATATACAAATTTTATATTCATCCTTTATGCAATGATTTTCTTTATCTTAGTGTCTAAATTAACTCATGTTTTTGATACATACTTTTTAATATTAATGTTATATCTCTTCTTAAATTATATGAATCATTTTTATTTACCTAATTATTTGATTTTATTTGCAATATTTATTTCAATCACTTACAATGATCAATTATCAAAGAATTATCATATGACTGCTTATATTTATGTTCTTTTTCTTCTTCTCTTTTAGCTGTTCTCAAAAAGGTGGAGAAAATATTGTTCATATCGTATCTATGTGCTTGTTTCGAATCGTGTATCGTAGTATTTTTCTTAATGTTATAATTTGTTTTTCGTATCTTCGTATCATATCATTTTGTATTTAAAAAAAAAGATAAAAGATAAAATTATTGTGTAATGCCTCCTTATTTTTATATGTTCATCAATTCAGGGGAAGTTTAGGAGATTCTTAGAATTTGAAACTTATACAAACAATAATTGTTTTTCCATCATCAAAAAGGGGGAGATAGTTAAGAGAGTTGTTATTTGCATGTTTTACATTATTTCAACTTGGAAAGTTTTGATGATTCGAAATATTATTGTTTTAAAGTTTGTTTTCTCCTAACACTTTTTAGAAGAATTTTTTTTCTCTTGTGTGGATTAAAATTTTAGAATAATCGAACTCCAGACTAATGAAGACTTCAAATCAAAATTTAGCATGAGATAATTTGTAAATTGAAGCTTGTACTTTTCGTTGTATTAAGTTTGAGAGGGAGTGATTGTAATTAAGTAACTTAGCACACACACACTTGGGGAGATCTTTAAAAATTCATACTAATCGTATGGGACGATCAAGTCAGTTATCCCCTCAAAAAAGCAATTGAATGAACAGGAAGTGAGAAAATTTTTCTAAGTCCTGATCGTCCAGACGAATTCTAATTCATCCCAGGATGAAATTCTCTCTGGAAAATTTTTGTTCAGATGAAATCCTATATTCGGCCCAAGACAAAATGTTCTCAGTAAAAATTTTGTCCAAACTAACTCCAATTCATCTCAGGACAAAATGCTCTCTGGAAAATTTTTGTTCAGACGAGCTCCTATTTGGCCCAGGACAAAATGCTCCCTATAATAATTTTGTCTAGAAGAACACCGATTCATCCCAGGATGAAAATGCTCTATCTTTTCAAATTTTGATAACGTCCTGTATTTTGTCGAAATCGACCCATGGTATAACTGTTCGTACCGAACGAACTTTGTTCATACAGGATAATAATCGGGTAAGAAGTTAGTAATACAAATATACATTGGGTTAGTATGCAACTAATTTAAGTAAATTCATCTAGGATGATCCACGATCGTACGAGATGATCCACTATGTACAAACTTGAAAATCAGCAGTTTTTGGACGGTTTTTTGTGTCTTTCCTATATAAAGTCCAATTAGAACTACCTTTTAAGCCTAATGATCTTCGTGCCAATTGACGGGAGAGTCAACGAGAGAGTGTGAGAGAGTGTTTAAAAGGGGATTCTTACTATTGGAGCGTGAAGGATTCACTTGGTACTTAAAGGTAAGAGTCTCCACTTGTGGTTTGTGATTGCTTTACTCTTTTCTCTCATACTTCTAGATTTCTTGTGAGAAGATCTATCAAGGAGATCTAGTTCTCTACCGACACTTGGAGAGTGTGAACAGACAAAGGGTTCTCAGCCCACACTTGGAAAGTGTGAAAGGATGGACGATTCTCTGCCAACACATGGGGAGTGTAAAAGGACAACGATTCTCTGCCTCACCGGGTAGTGGTGGAAGAGAGTTTTATAAAGGCTTCTCCACCTTGCTGTGGGTGCAAACGGAGAGTCACTAGTGGTATTAGTGCAATACTTGGAGGGTGCCTCCTAGGAGTTTATGTAGGACGTGTTTGACCAAACCATTATAAATCTTGTGTCTTTTTATTTTTCGCTGCCTTTTATTTTATTGTTTAACTTGTGGTTGAAAATTGTTTTCTACAAAATTCATTAAAGTAAATTTTTGATATAAAATTTTAAAAGAGGGTAAATTTTTAATTACCAATCCCCCCCCCCCCCCCCCCCTCATGGCTAGCCGCTAGGACGTGAGCTTAGGTTTAACAACCTAATTCATATTGAACAAGTTTCAACATTATTGTGGGGTTCTTAATGAAGGGAGCATTGGGATGTAAAAACATGTATGAATTTTTCTTATGCACTTTACTTTAAATTATGGTTCAATTTTTTCTCTAGACTTTCTCTTTGGTCTAATTTTATGATAGATAAGTATTAAGTTGGTAAGCACCCTTTTATGTATTATTATAAGAATGGAAATTCCAGAGTGTGGAAAAGACTTTGTAATATCAAGTGGAGTGATGAACCTCATGTTAAATGGTAGCTAGGTAGGACGAATATCGTCTTTTGGCAAGATCAGTGACTTTGAGGTAAGTCCATTTATTCCATTATCAACTAGTTCTCCACCGTCACCATTAAAGTGGACTCTAATATAAGCTACCCATAAACATTAATTCTGATGATTTGTTATTATGTGCTTTGTCTCACAATAGTATGTTTAACTTAATGAATGCTTCAAATGAGTTTATGGATAAAAATTGTGTTAAAACAAATTTCTCCATCAATGGGAAAAAAAGTATCCTTAAGACCATTTCTATTTTTATTTGGAGAATCATGCACAAATATATCTCTGCTGACTAGAATTTGAGGAAAATGGATTTATTATTACTTCTAAGTGTCAATGTTACTTTCATGTAGAAAATATGGATCATGTGTTTATTTCTAGTGTGATTGCTATTGAATTTTAACTTATTTTAATGATATTTAGAATTTAAATCTTTTTAATTCTAACATATCAATCAATACTTTTTTATTCTAAATTTATTAATAATAAAGGGCATATCAGGAATATAATTCCTTCTTTGATTGTGTAGTACTTGTGGATAACTAGAAAAAATTCTATGTTTAATGATATTCACATGGATTTCTCTCATATTATTCAGAAAATTAAGGATAAAGGTGTTTAAACTTTCTGTGGCTAATCTTGTGACCTCCAAAAAAGTTGGTTACCCATTATCCAAGTTTTAGTGGTTTCTCTACTAGGGTGGCTTGTCTTATGTTATCTTGGTGTTATTCTATATAATTTACTATCTAACTATACCTTTATCCTATTTATTTTAAATGAATCCTTTTAAGTTATACTTGGAATGGTAATGGATATAACAAGGTTTTCTTAATGTGCAAGTTTGCTTACTTACCCCTAACCTATTATACTTTTTTTTTTTTTTGCTTTGCGTATTTTTTATTTTTGTTAATTTTTATAGGTGTATTCGAAAGTCAGATATCTTAGTGCCATGGTTTTCTGTGAAAGGATATTTATCAAAGTTCATTAGTTATTCCTTTCTATTTTTTTTGGTTCTGGCCTCTTGCCACCCTAGATCATACCTAGGTTTTTGTGTAATTCTGCTTAGTAGGGTTTGGTGGGAAAAAATTATGTCACCACGCAGATTTTGATTTCTCCTATTTTGTAATCGAATATTGTATTAAGAATAAAGTACAATCTCAAGAGACTGACACAATATTCTATAATGGATTCAATATCAAAATAGGGTTTTGAAAATTGATATTTCTATGATTAAACACTATTCAAAAAATAACATACTATTTCAAAAGATAAACATGAAATTCTTAAGCATGTGTTTAAAAATAGAAATAAACATTTTGAAAAATTTATTCATTCTTTTATTTAGATATAGTAAAGAGAATATTATATCATCTTGAAAGACGAACATAACATTCTTCAAAACATCCAAAAATAAGAATGAGTTTTATAAAATTCATCAATTCTAAAGTTGAATATATTAAGCAGGAAATTATATTATCTGAAAAGGTAAAAATAACATCCTACAAACATATTTAAGATTAGAAATGAAGTTTTTTAAAGATATTTGCATTCCCAAAGATTCTTCCCTTGTTTTATATGAATAAAATAAGGTTTATTTTAGTCTGGGGTTCTCAAATCCCTATAAGAGCAAGTTCATATAGTTAATTACATCCTAGGAGGGATACTCCTAAGAAAACTCTCAATTAAAGCAATGATTTCATACCCTTTTGACTACAAAGTAGAAGACAAGGAACAAAAGTAAGGATTTTCCAAGGATAAAGCTCAATGTTGAACATTTATTAGCGAGTCAAAGGAGGAAAAGTTGGAGGAGCAGGATTCTGAGAAGCTCTGAGGCAACATCAGTCTATCCTATGTTGGGTTTTACATTTTAAGAGAGAAATTTTATGTTTAAGTTGACATTTTATTATAAATTTGAGATTATATTCCCGGAGGGCGATGACTTAAGATCTAAAAAGAATCCACCTCAGAACCTAAATCTAATTTGGGTACTATAAAATAGTGACCCGAACCTAACTAATGAAGTGCAAATCTGAACTTACCCCGGCCTGGATTGGGGAGCCAGCTAACCACCTAAGCGCTTTAAAACTATGTTTCCAGTCTCTTATGAAAGATAGGTAGGGATATTGCTTAAGTTCTAAGGAATTGAGGGCCGACATCTAAGACAGATCCTAGTTGTCCCCTCAACTTATGTAGGGTGAGAAATGTCTAGAAATACAATTAATATTTTAGACTCTTTTTAATTTGTATATAATGCAATGCGTGCTAATTGACTCGAATGCATAAAATAAATATGAAGCAGTTTTAAAATTAGGCTTAAAAAATAGATTTTTTTTTAGAGATTGCACAACTTCCCCTTGACAGAACTGCACCCTCATAGGTCAAATGGTCTGCCAGAACCCGCAGGCGGGGAGGTGCCTAACAAGGAAGAGAAAGTAATAACATGCTTATGCTGACTCTCGGCGGTCCCGAGCTTACTTCTTAGGTCGTTAGAGTTACTATGTGAGCCTAAAACTTTAATTAGAATTACAAGTAGAAAAATTTTATACATACCCTTACGAAAAAAATATCTCCGATTCGAATCCAGGCTAAAACAAAACACGACATGCAAGGGCCCTAAAAAAAAGCTACTGCACAAACAATGTAAACAAACAAATTAAATAATCCAAAATTATAATATCCAATGTCCAATGTCCATATTACACCCAGAATTTACAGAAAAGTAGAGTGGCCAGGCACCACTGACAACAAACCCGGATTCTAATCCTAAGAATGACGCAAGTGATTTTTGAACTTGGATATACTGCTCCTAGAATCTTTATTTCTTCGTCTTCTTTCTTCAATCTTCTCGTTATGTCTTTTCTTCTTCTACGAGCCTCCCGGGTCCGCCGAGTTCTGGATATCCAAATGAAAAGAAACTCATCCCTAAGAGGGGTATTTTCTTTTCTATTTGGATACTAAAATCATCCTAATTTGGCTTTCCAAATAAAAGAGAATAATCCTTTAAAGTATATTCTCTTTTCTTCGGATTCCAATTTGAATGTGATATCCCATTTTCAAAATCACTTTCACAATTTTGATTCTTGATATATTATATTTACATAACATTTCATTTCACAGAAAGAGAAGAAAAATCTAGTCCACCTGCAGGGTTATCCTAAGTAATTTATAATAAAAATCATCCCACGCAGTTATATATATATATATATATATATATATATATATATATATATATATATATATATATATGCAATTAAATTTAAATTATTAAGCCACATTTGGCCACACTCTTCTTCATTTGGGGGCTAAGCAACTGAAACACCTGTAGCATTTATTTATTATTAATTAATTAGCCCCCTTTTCTTCTGTCCTGCATGAGTGTGGCCACCTGCAGAAAATTTTGTTAACAACCAGATCGCTCCTAACCTATGGGTAATCTAATCGTCAATCAAATCACATCACATAGTGCAATAAAAGTAAGTAAACAAACACACTAACAATTTTACAACCAGCAAGCAATAAAACTCGAGAAAAAGTCCGTCTTATATATACATTTCACTTTTCAAGTTATACATGATTCACCATTCAAAACATATATGTGTCACTTTTCCAAAGAACCGTACAATTTACCTTTCCAAAAATACACTTATCAAACTCTTTGCCTTTCAAAATCCCCCATTTAGCCTTTCATCATTCTCATACAATACCTTTCAAATCATTTTAATACAATGCCTTTCAATATACATACACACATATCCCACAAAATCATACAATTCATCTCTAACAATTACACACAAGATATTTTACCTTTAAACTTCCACAAGCATCACCCTTCAAAAACTTACATTTTTCACCTTTCCAAACTCTATACACTTTGTATACTTCCCAACACATATACCCACTACAAGTCATCCAACTCATCCTCCTAAAAGTTTTCGAAAGACACACTATTCAAAATCCATACATTTTTATTTTAAAACTTACGCTTTCCAACAAAAATAATGAGAAAGAACATTGATGCTACTTTGCTTTTTCCAAAGACTTGTGAAAATTCCCAATCTAGAGTTTAAAAATTTACATTTAAACCACTCATTCTCTAAAATTGAAATATGAAATATAAGTAGAAATTTCAACAAACTTATTAATCTCATTTGAGTCTACCGACAATATACCATATTCATCAAGCTAGATTGTAATTTTTCATGATCATGAGTTATTAAAAAAATATATATTAATGCTCTTTCAAAATCTCTATTATAGATAATTCAAACACATTTTTTATGAAGAGATAAACCAAGATTTCAAACAATAGATTATTGCTTTAAAAGATAAGGAGCTTAATCATACATGTAATACCTTCCAACTTTCTTTTTTTTTTATAGTTAAAACAACCATATAAATAACCTTGACTATGAAAGATATATGTGATAAATCATTCCACATTTCTTCTATACATGCTCAAGAATTTTTTTTTCTAAAGAAAAGATAAATTCTTAAACTTAACATAAAAGAAATGAAAAGGGCATCTCCGATCTAATAGCTCAAACATTTGAGAATCATTGAACAATCTAAAGAAGATTGAGTTAATAATAATAATAATAAAAGAGAATCCTTCTCTTTGCAGTAATTGAAAACAAAGAAAAAAAAATTTCTTACATTTTCAATCTAGCAAACTTTCTTCTCTTTCTAAAATTATAGCATTAAAATTTCTCAAATTATATATATATATAATCATCAAGATTGGTAAAATGAAGAGAAAGAAGATGAATATGTAGAAGAAATTACCAAAAATCAGGAAAATTGCTTGTGTCGGCTAAGGCAAATCGGTGGAGCAGGTTGGAGAGGAAGAGGGCTGTGGCTAAGGAGTTTTGATCGGCTGAAGCTGGCGAATCGAGAGACATCGTAGACCGTGAGAGAAAAGCACAGTCGACTCCGGGGTTGCACGAAGCAAAGGGAGACAGGGGCTGCCTGGGGGCTTCTCACGCGAAAGAGAAGAGAACGGGAGCAGGATTTTTGCCTAGGGCTGAGGTTCATGCGAATAGAGAGAAGCGACGGGCTGAAGCTTCATGCAAATTGAGAGGGCGACGGAGAGGAGACTTCGGTTCTTCACTTAGGTTGTGCGAATGCCAGAGAGAGGCCTGAGCTTCGTGCGAAATAAAGAGACGGAGAGGAAGCAGTTCGAAATTGTAAGAGAGTGGGAGCAGTAGTTCATGAGAGGACTTCGGCTCTTTTTGAGAATGAGAGAGTGGGAGAGGAGGTGGGATCGTGAGAATGAAAGCATGACTGCTGGGCAGTTTTCCGAAATTAAGAGAGGGAGTTAGAGAGATCGTGAGGGAGATTGAAAGGATAGGTTTGAATATATATATATATATATATATATATATATATATATATATATATATATATATATATATATATATAGAGAGAGAGAGAGAGAGAGAGAGAGAGAGAGAGAGAGAGAGAGAGAGAGAGAGAGAGAGAGAGTTTCTTAATAAAAGATATCTTTAATTAATCTAAATATTTATTCCAAGTGATTTTTTTTTATTAAATTTGATTAATGAAGAAAATATATCGATTGGATTGAATTGATCTTGATTCGAATTGAGTGATAGGCTCGAGTCGATGCTACGTCAGTGGGCGTCCACCTAAGAGAAATCCTATGAGCGATGTCTACACTAGGCTCACGAAGACCTAGGTGCTAGAGTCGATTCTGGGGAGATTGACCTCAAATAATGAGGTCAACAAATGGACCCCCAATAGGCATGATAAACTTGCCAAAGTTTATCGTGTGTATTGATGTTGACCGAAACGATCAACTAGATCCAGAGTTGAAGTTGAAGATCTGAATATATGAATTGAAAAGATTTTGAATTTTGATAGATAATCAAAATGAAAGTTGACAGAAATTTGAGTTGATTCAGTGATTTTGAAGTTGATGTCGGCATTGATGCTTTATCAAGTAATAACTAAAGATATTAGTATCATTTGATAAAGTGAAGATATGAAAAAGTTAAATGTAGTGATTTGAATGTAGTTTGAAAGGAATGTAAGAGTTGATGTAATTTTGATTTGAAAATGATTTTGGTAAGACTAGAGTCTTCTTTCTAGTCCAAGAGAAAGAAAGCCACCAAGGTGGGCATTTACACCTAACTCAACAATCTAGAGGACATCTTCTAAGAAAAGAGAGCAACCTATGGAATAAATTATATCTAATCTTAGAAGGTTTAAAAATTTAAGTTTTACACTAGGATGGTGCCACGAGGGGCGTTCTCCAACTCTAGCGAATGATCGTGAGGAAAGGATGTCTAAGTGTGCGGACTCACACCTAACCTCAGAGGATCAGATTTAAGGTTTATAATTTACACTAGGATGGTGCCACGAGGGGTGTTCTCCAACTCTAGCGAATGATCATGAGGAAAGGATGCCTAAGTATGGGGACTCACACCTAACCTCAGAGGATCAGATTTAATGTTTATAATTTAAACTAGGATGGTGCCACGAGAGGCGTTATCCAACTCTAGCGAATGATCGTGAGGAAAGGATGCCCAGATGTGGGGACTCACACCTAGCCTTAGAGGATCGGATGATCATATGGAAAGGAAGCCTAAGTGTGGGGACTCACACCTAACCATAGAGGATCGATTTAAGATTTAAGATTTAATGAAGAGAAGATGCCACTAGGGATGCTTATATTTCACTTCGGGACGAAGATTAGGATGCCACTAGGGATTCTTACACCTAACTTCAAGGATGTCAATAGGATGTCGTAAAAGCAGACTTAGACCTAATGACAGATTTAAGATTTACAATTTCATGAAGAGAAGATGCCGTTAGGGATGCTTATACTTCTCCTCGAGATGAAGACTAGGATGCCACTATGGATGCTTATTCCTAACTTCAAAGATGTCAATAGGATGCCGTAGGAGGACTTATACTTAAAGACAGATTTAAAATTTACAATTTAATGAAGAGAAGATGCCGCTAGGGATGCTTATACTTCTCCTCGAGACGAAGATTAGGATGCAACTAGGGATGCTTACTCCTAACTTCAAAGATGTCAATAGGATGCCATAGGAGGACTTATATCTAATGACGAATTGAAGATTTACAATTTAATGAAGAGAAGATGCCGCTAGGGATGCTTATACTTCTCCTCGGGACGAAGATTAGGATGCCACTAGGGATGCTTATACCTAACTCCAAAGATGTCAATAGGATGCCATAGGAGGACTTATACCTAAAGACGGATTTAAGATTTAGAATTTAATGAAGAGAAGATGCCGCTAGGGATTGTTATACTTCTCCTCAGAACGAAAATTAGGATGCCACTAGGGATGCTTACTCCTAACTTCAAAGATATCAATAGGATGCTGTAGGAGGACTCATACCTAAAGACATATTTAAGATTTAAAATTTAATGAAGAGAAGATGCGGCTAGGGATGCTTATACTTCTCCTCGGGATGAAGATTAGGATGCCACTAGGGATGCTTACTCCTAACTTCAAAGATGTCAATAGGATGCCATAGGAGGACTTATACCTAAAGACGGATTTAAATTGTTTTGGGTGCCGTAAGAGCGGACTTAAGCCAAAAGTCGATAGGATGCAGTAAAAGCGGACTTAGACCTAAAGATGAATTTAATCAAGTTGGCTGCCGTAAAAGCGGACTTAAACCAGAAAGTCAGTATGATGCCATAAAAGCGGACTTAGACCTAAAGACGGATTTAAACTGGATTGCTTCCATAAGAGCGGACTTAAGCCAGAAAGTTAGTAGGATGTCATAAAAGTGGACTAAGACCTAAAGATAGATTTAAACTGGATGGCTGCCGTAAGAGCGAACTTAAGCCAGAAAGTCAGTAGGATGCCGTAAAAGCGGACTTAGACCTAAAGATGAATTTAAACTGGATGGCTGTCGTAAGTGCGGACCTAAGCCAAAAAGTCAGTAGGATGCCGTAAAAGCGGACTTAGACCTAAAGACGGATTTAATCAGGATTGGCTGCCGTAAGAGCGGACTTAAGCCAGAAAGTCAATAGGATGTCGTAAAAGCGGACTTAGACCTAAAGACGGATTTAATCAGGATTGGTTGCCGTAAGAGTCGACTTAAGTCAAAAGTCAATAGGATGCCGTAAAAGCGGACTTAGACCTAAAGACGAATTTAATCAGGACTGGCTGCCGTAAGAGCGAACTTAAGCCAGAAAGTCAATAGGATGCCGTAAAAGCGACGTAGACCTAAAGACGGATTTTAGTGTGGTGAATTTTTTAAAGTAAAGTTGATTTATTTAAAGATTTGAATCTTTTCCCTCAACCACAAATGACATTGACAACTTGCAAATGTTTTACTAGAGATCATAAGCTTTTATATATGTCATTTTATAGAAGGGAAAGAAAAATATTTTGAAGATTAAAAGACTTAAAAATCTTTTGAATAAAATTTTGTTTTATCATTCATTATAAATGATCTTTATAACTTACAAATAATCCTCTAGGGATTATGTTTTTATATCGGATCATCATATGTGAGGAAAACAAAAGGGGAGTAGTTTAATCATCTTTGATAAGTAAAGACTTAACAAAGTATCTCGACCACTGAAGAAGAAATGCAAGATTTTTATAAAAGATTGATTATATGATTGAATTTGTTTCGAATAACTCAAAGAAAATCATATGAATTTTCTAGAGTCCTCGTTTGCATGTTCTAAGAGAACTAAATGCAGCATGATAAAATTTTCTAGGAAAATTTTAACTTTTGCATGAGTTGTTGAAGAACAAGTAGAATATTTGAGCATCCTTTATAGTGAAAGTACTAAGGAATATCAAATATTCATAATGATTGAGAAAAGTTTGAATTTCATCAGAGAGTGAAAGCTTTATTTTTTATTATTTAATAATTTTCTTATAATATTTGACTATGATCGCTTAAGTTTTAATCATTTTCACCCAATCAAAAAGACATGAGAAAAGATTCAAAAACTCAACGAAAGATGGGTTGACTCCTCCTAAATTATAATTTGAATATAACTAAAATGAATTTTAATCAAATAGTCAAAACTTAACAACTTTCTTTCAAAGAAAATTGTAGTTTCAAATATTTTGAATTTCAATGCTATAGAAAGATTCTTTAATGGGGATAGAGTTGTTTAGACTCTAACATCCAATTCTAGTTTATGATAAAGATATACCGTGAAATGAATTTCATATCTTTTTTGATGAAATTATCATAGACTTTATCAGGAATAGAATCCCTCCAATTCTAACATCCAAGATTAGTCAATTATGAACTTAGTCAAATTGTAGCTTGATTTTGTTTTGAAGTTTGACAAAGATTTAAACAAAGGTATCATCGACATCACTAAGGATAGAACCCCTCATGTTATAACATCCTAGTTTAGTCAATAATAGATTTTAAATTTGAAAGTTATAGTTATTCAATAGTGAATTAGAACATTAGACAATCATCTCAGAACCAACTAAGGGATGTCCCTTAGTTTAGTTTCAAAAATTTGAATCTAAAGAAAGTAATTTTTATATCCATAAATATCACTATAGATCATCCAGTATCAGGATCCTGTCTAGAATCTCATTCAAATTGAAAGATGTCCAAAAGAGAGTTAAAGATTTTTTATTTTTTTTGGATCATGATTTGTTTATGCATCTCAATTAGGTTATATATATGAAACCCAAATAATGCATAACCAGCACCATTATAATTTCATTTAGATTGATCATCTATGTGATTTTTCTTGAAAATGATTTAAATATATGAACTGACCTACTCAAGTTGCTAACAAGAGAGGTCTCAAGATTTAGATTTTGTTAACCCAGATCAAAGCTCCCTACAAGCAAAACTAGGGTTTCCTTCTTCATCTTTTTCTTCTTTTTGAATTAAGAATTATATTAAAAGAGAATCAAATTTGAAGTAAAAATTCATCATTTCCAAATCTTTTATATGATATATATATTTTACATCTAATAGAACATCAATGCTTGATGTTGAACCAAAATTTTGAATTCTCAAAGTCAAATGTTAAAAATTCTAAAGGATGAATAGGTCCTATGATATTCAAGATTTAGAAAGGGAAGCCAATTTTTTTTTTTTTTGCTACACATTTAATGAATGTGTCTCTTTTTTCTTTTATTTTCCTTCTTCACTTTTTTTTTTTTTAAGAAGGCTTCCTCTACTTAAATCTTGAAATGATTATTTTAGTTGTAAAATCATCTTCCAAGTATAAGAGTAGAAAATTAACACTCTTATATAAAGATTATGGATCTACAAATCGGACCCAATCCTATAGTATGAATAGACAACTTAGCTGAGATAATTATAAAACAAGTTCATCAACTCGCTAGATGCCTATGAGATGTATAACGATAAGAAGATGAATAAGACTTCCACTTCCTCCAATTTCAATTTGACATAAATCTTAATTCAAAAGAAGTTATTTATGGATATTACAATGGGTGAACCTAAATATGATAATAATTAATTTATTTATTTTATTACTGAAGAAGGAAACTGTCAAAGATGTTATGAAATCGACTAACTTAGTATCAATTCAAGATGTGTTAATTAATTTTGAGGGAAAGCCACATGATAAATGGAATGTTAACCATATCATGGGTTAACCTTAATAAAGAAACTTGAATTGTCCTAAGTTTTCGACTCAAATGAAATTTAAGATGATCAATCGTAATAAGAATTTCTCACGAGTTTTCTCAAATGGAGTGATAAAGCCAAGAATAAATTTAGCTAAGATTTAATTTTAAAATATCACTATAAGAGAAAACTTCATATGGTAAACAAAGGTTTTTGTATAATTGATTATGTCATTTATCTTTATCTAATACTTTAAGATCCATTTTCTATCATAGTTAAACCACATGGCAGAGGACAAATCGTCGTATCCATGTAGTACTCTTAAGAAATAGGATTTATAGGCAGCTTAAACTTTAACCTATAATAATGTTTAAAGGTGAGGGAATTTAGAATGATTTTCAAACTTTCAATATATTAACCAATATTTATACATTCCTAAAATTAGAAAAATCACTTGGATTAAAATAAATTTAGATGCAGCTCTTAAAAGGAATCACTTGGCAGGAATGGGTGGTGTGATCCGAGATGATAAGGGAAGGTTCTTGATGGCTTTCGGCAACAAGTCTTTGCATTGGGATATTTCTCATTTAGAGTTAACTGTTGTTCTCGATCTGAAGAATGTGGTCAAAGGTTGGATGATAGAGGCTCAAGGTGTGATCATTGAAGGAGACAACTTGAATATTATCAAAGAGCTTAAAAATGCAATCAAAGAATGGAAGGTTAGTAAAAATATTGATGAGAGTTTGTCTTTCTTACTTGACTTTAAGCAAATTGTTTTTTCGCATTCTTTTAGGAATGGGAACAAATTAGCGGATATTTGTGCTAATTTGGCCCTTGTGAGATCTTTTTTATGGGAAGATCTTCATGATGTTATGATTCCTCCTTCTTTCTTGTATTGCTTGAAGGAGGAATGCGATGCTTTAGGCTTACTTTGACTTGTAGTTCTTTGGTTCCTTTAATGCAATTTCTTTATTTCTTTCAAAAAAAAATAAAATTAGAAAAATCATAATATGGTTGAATAGAAGATTTGAAAATATATTTGAATTTAATTCAGCGATTGCTAGGAACCTAGCAAAATTAGCTAAATTTTTGTGCTATGAGGTTCCAAAAGGAAATAAAATTAAATATATATTCATATAAAGCGTTAGCCTACCCAAGTGGAGGGAGGGAGGGAACACACTTTTCATTTTAACATTTATAACCATTGGTCATATTCTTTAAATGTTTAGAGGAGTCAACCACAATGAAGTTTTAATTATAATTTAAGGAAGATAGAGGTAAATTTCCTTTTAAAAGAAATCAACCTGCTATTTTCTCTAGCAAAATTATTTTTATAAGCTTTACTTGAATTTGAACCTTAAAACTTTTCTCAATGTAAATTGACTTTAATCTTGAAAATCTTGCATATATCAGATTATGGACCCTGTCCTAGAAAACATATCAAGCTACAAAGGACATGTAACTACAATATGTTAGTAGGACAAGCAAAAAGTTTTGATTTGAATGTTTGAGTTTTTAGACCCTATCCTACCACACATATTAAGCTATAAAAATATATAACTATAATATATTAGTTTTGATAAGGAGAAAACTTTGATTTAAAAGCTCAAATTTTCTTAATATTTGTCCAGCCACATATTGAGTTACAAAAATATATAACTTCAACATATTGGCTAGGACACGAAGAAGTTTAAAATTTTGAAGACTTAAAAGTTTTTGGACCCAATCAGAATAATACATTAAGTTACTAAAAGAAGTACCTGTACATATTACTAAAGATTGGGCAAAGAGATTTTGGACCCAGTGCTAAGTCAAACATCAAGCTACAAGAAAAATTTAACTACAACATTCGACTTAGCACTGGAATTTTCTTTACAAAAAGGTCATACAAAGGAGTTCCCATTAATTTTCTAATGGGGTCCAAAATAAAACCTCTAAAATTTTTTAAATACAAGCCAAATTATTCAAGAATGAAATGAATAAAAGAACCGGTGGAAGAAAGGTAGTTATAACCTATGACAAGAACAAGTATACTACCGATTAAAGGGTACAAAACACTGCTAAAGATGGAGAGAGGATTGATCCCCAGCGGAGTTGCCAGAAAAACCTTGGTGGGAAAAAATTATGTCACCATGCAGATTTTGATTTTTCCAATTTTGTAATCAAATACTGCATTAAGAATAAAGTACAATCTCGAGAGACTGACACAATATTCTATAATGGATTCAATATCAAAATAGGGTTTTGAAAATTGATATTTCTATGATTAAACACGATTCAAAGAATAACATATTATTTCAAAAGATAAACATGAAATTCTTAAGCATGTGTTTAGAAATAGAAATAAACTTTTTGAAAAATTTATTCATTCTTTTATTTAGATATAGTAAAGAGAATATTATATCATCTTGAAAGACGAACATAATATTCTTCAAAACATCCAAAAACAAGAAAGAGTTTTATAAAATTCATCATTTCTAAAGTTCGATATATTAAGTAGGAAATTATATTATTTGAAAAGGCAAAAATAACATCCTACAAACATATTTAAGATTAGCAATGAGATTTTTTAAAGATATCTGCATTCCCAAAAATTCTTCCCTTTTTTTATATGAATAAAACAAGGTTTATTTTAGACTTGGGTTCTCAAATCCCTATAAGAGCAAGCTCCTATAGTTAATTACATTCTAGGAGGGATACTCCTAAAAAAACTCTCGATTAAAGCAGTGATTTCATACCCTTTTGAGTACAAAGTAGAAGACAAGGAACAGAAGTAAGAATTTTCCGATGAGAAAGCTCAATGTTGAACATTTATTAGCGAGTCAAAGGAGGAAAAGTTGGAGGAGCCGGATTCTGAGAAGCTCAGAGGCAACATCAGTCTATCCTATGTAGGATTTTACATTTTAAGAGAAAAATTTTATGTTTAAGTTGACATTTTATTAGAAAATTGAGATTATATTCCCGAAGGGAGAGGACTTAAGATTTAAAAAGAATCCGCCTCAGAACCTAAATCTAATTTGGGTACTATAAAATAGTGACCCGAACCTAACTAATGAAGTGCAAATCTGGACTTACCTCGGCCTAGATTGGGGAGCCAGCTAACCGCCTAAGCGCTTTAAAACCATGTTTCCAGTCTCTTATGAAAGATAGGTAGGAAAGTTTCTTAAGTTCTAAGGAATTGAGGGCCAACATCTAAGACAGATCCTAATTGGCCCCTCAACTTATGTAGGGTGAGAAATGTCTAGAAATGTAATTAATATTTTAGACTCTTTTTAATTTGTATCTAATGCAATGCGTGCTAATTGACTCGAATGCATAAAATGATTATGAAGCAATTTTAAAATTAGGCTTAGAAAATAGATTTTTTTTTAGAGATTGCATAACTTTCCCTTGATAGAACTGCACCGTCATAGGTCAAGTGGTCTGCCAGAAACCGCTGGCGGGGAGGTGCCTAACAAGGAAGAGAAAGTAATAATATGCTTATGCTGACTCTCGGCAGTCCCGAGCTTACTTCTTAGATTGTTAGAGTTACTATGTGAGCCTAAAAATTTTATTAGAATTACAAGTAGAAAAATTTTTTATGTACCCTTATGAAAAAAATATCTCCGATTCGAATCCAGGCTAAAACAAAATACGACATGCAAGGGCCCTAAAAAAAAGCTACTGCACAAACAATATAAACAAATAAATTAAATAATCCAAAATTATAATATCCTATGTCCAATGTCCTTATTACACCCAGAATTTACAGAAAAGTAAAGTGGCCGGGCACCACTGACAACAAACCCAGATTCTAATCCTAAGAATGACGCAAGTTATTTTTGAACTGGGATATACTGTTCCTTTAATCTTTATTTCTTCGTCTTCTTTCTTCAGTCTTCTCGTTTGTCTTTTCTTCTTCTACGAGCTTCTCGGGTCCGCCGGGTTCTGGAGATCCAAATGAAAAGAAACTCATCCCTAAGAGAGGTATTTTCTTTTCTATTTGGATACTAAAATCATCCTAATTTGACTTTCCAAATAAAAGAGAATAATCCTTTAAGGTATATTCTCTTTTCTTCGGATTCAAATTTGAATGTGATATCCCATTTTCAAAATCACTTTCACAATTTTGATTCTTGATATATTATATTTACATAACATTTCATTTCACAGAAAAAGAAGAAAAATCTAGTCCACCTGTAGGATTATCCTAAGCAATTTATAATAAAAATCATCCCACGCATATATATATATATATATATATATATATATATATATATATATATATATATATATATGCAATTAAATTTAAATTATTAAGCCACATTTGGCCACACTCATCTTCATTTGGGGGCTAAGAAGCTGAAACACCTGTAGCATTTATTTATTATTAATTAATTAGCCCCCTTTTCATCTGTCATGCATGAGTGTGGCCACCTGCAGAAAATTTTGTTAACAATTAGATCGCTCATAACCTATGGGTAATCTAATCGTCAATCAAATCACATCACATAGTGCAGTAAAAGTAAGTAAACAAACACACCAACAATTTTACAACCAGCATGCAATAAAACTCGAGAAAAAGTCCGTCACAATGCAGTAAGAAAATAAACACCGCCCTAACCTAAAGCTAAAGTCGGTTGTCCTAACAAATAAATCTAAGTGTGTGCAGTAAATTGTGAAGTTTGGATATATCCTATGTAGGTTATTGACTAGAATTTTCTAATTAATTGAATTTTAGTTTAAAGATATTTACTAATCCTAAGGTGAGGTGTCACTAAATTTTCTATGTTATATGTTTCTATCTTATAGTGTGCAGGAATCCTAAGTCTAGATTTTCTAAGACTCGATCCTTAATTATTATCCTTAAGTGTCACTACTGTTGTACAGGGTAAAAATTTTGTTATCACTAACCCTTAGGACATTGCGTGCGTATAAAGGGATTTAAGGATCTAAAATAAAACAAAAAGCAATCCTAATTGAATTGAAGTTTCTACAGGGACCTAAAGGGTAAGGGTTCGCACAAACCACATCAAGGGGCCCCTAAAGGTTTTCTAAGTTTAGAATACTTACAGTCATCGGGGGCTACGACCCGGTGGTTCCGCCCGTAGCACCTCTACCCGGTTGGATAGAGGCGACTGACGTCATTAGCTCCTTATTCTTTTGTTCCCTCGACCGGTACCGTTCCTCACAGTTTATGCCAATAAAGAAAAGAAAACATGGAAAAATAAGGATTAGAAAGTATATCTAATAATTAATAATAAAATAATTGAAATTTATTGAAAATAAAAGACGTACCTTTCTTCGGGCTTGAACACTGGCTTGGTTGAATGTCCTTTTGGAACCTGTTCTCTTTTTAAAAGCATACTATTTATTTTTACAACATTCTCCTCGAGGCACAAGAAGGGAGAAGTAGAAGGAGAGAGAGAGAGAGAGAGAGAGAAGTAGAGAGAGAGAAAGAGAGGTATTGTTTTTTTTTTAAATAAAACTTTAATTTTTCGATGATCACCCAACTAATTCATTCTCCAACACAAACAACTCTTCATCTCCTTTTCCAAAACCCACGCACCTTTCACTTTCAAGACATACACTTTACTTCCACGTAACATTCCCAAGGTCACTCACTTTTACCTATTTTTAAAAAATACACCTTTATTTTAACACAAGTATTTTTTTAAAACATTTCAATTTCCATACAAACATTTCTCAAAACACTTTTCTTTTCAATACAATTCTTATAACATTTCTCCTTTAAACTCACTACACACTCTTTTCCACTTTTGAAAACATACAAACACTTTTCAAATTCGAAACACTTTAATTTTCACCTTTCTAGCACAATACCTTTCCAACATACACTTCTACATTTAAAACATACAATCTCCACTCCTCATTTTTCACAAACCTCAAATTCCATTTTTCAAAACACACATTTTTCACTTTTACCGACATCTTAATCTTTCAAAATCTACACACTTTCCAATGCACACTTTCCACAAATCAAACACTTTACTCTTATTTTTCAACTTATATATACATTTCACTATTCAAGTTATACATGATTCACCATTCAAAATATATATGTGTCACTTTTCCAAAGAACCGTACAATTTACCTTTCCAAAATTACACTTATCAAACTCTTTGCCTTTCAAAATCCCCCATTTAGCCTTTCATCATTCTCATACAATACCTTTCAAATCATTTTCATACAATGCCTTTCAATATACATACACACATTTCCCACAAAATCATACAATTCATCTCTAACAATTACACTCAAGACATTTTACCTTTAAACTTCCACAAGCATCACCATTCAAAAACTTACATTTTCACCTTTCCAAACTCTATACACTTTGTATACTTCCCAACACATATACCCACTACAAGTCATCCACCTCATCCTCCTAAAAGTTTTCGAAACACACACTATTCAAAATCCATACATTTTTAATTTAAAACTTACGCTTTCCAACAAAAATAATGAGAAAGAACAATTGATGCTACTTTGCTTTTTCCATAGACTTGTGAAAATTCCCAATGTACAGTATAAAAATTTACATTTAAGCCACTCATTCTCTAAAATTGAAATATGAAATATAAGTAGAAATTTCAACAAACTTATTAATCTCATTTGAGTCTACCGACAATACACCATATTCATCAAGCTAGATTGTAATTTTTCATGATCATAAGTTATTAAAAAAATTATATATTAATGCTCTTTCAAAATCTCTATTATAGATAATTCAAACACATTTTCTATGAAGAGATAAACCAAGTTTTCAAACAATATATTATTGCTTTAAAAGATAAGGAGCTTAATCATACATGTAATACCTTCCAACTTTCTTTTTTTTTTATAGTTAAAACAACCATATAAATAACCTTGACTATGAAAGATATATGTGATAAATCATTCCACATTTCTTCTATACATGCTCAAGAATTTATTTTTTTTTAAAAGAGGAAATAAATTCTCAAACTTAAAAGAAAAAGAAATGAAAAGGGCATCTCCGATCTAACAACTCAAACATTTGAGAATCATTGAACAATCTAAAGAAGATTGAGTTAAAAAATAATAATAAAAGAGAATCCTTCTCTTTCCAGTAATAGAAAACAAAGAAAAACAAAATTTCTTACATTTTCAATCTAGCAAACTTTCTTCTCTTTCTAAAATTATAGCATTAAAATTTCTCAAATTATATATATATATAATCATCAAGATTGGTAAAATGAAGAGAAAGAAGATGAAGATGTAGAATAAATTACCAAAAATCAGGAAAATTGCTTGTGTCGGCTAAGGCAAATCGGTGGAGCAGGTCAGAGAGGAAGAGGGCTGTGGCTAAGGAGTTTTGATCGGCTGAAGCTGGCGAATCGAGAGATGTCGTAGACCGTGAGAGAAAAGCGCAGTCGACTCCGGGGTTGCACGAAGCAAAGGGAGACAGGGGCGGCCTGGGGGCTTCTCACGCGAAAGAGAAGAGAACGGGAGCAGGATTTTCGCCTAGGGCTGAGGTTCGTGCGAATAGAGAGGAGCGACGGGCTGAAGCTTCATGCAAATTGAGAGGGCGATGGAGAGGAGACTTCGGTTCTTCGCTTAGGTTGTGCGAATGCCAGAGAGAGGCCTGAGCTTCGTGCGAAACAAAGAGACGGAGAGGAAGCAGTTCGAAACTATAAGAGAGTGGGAGCAGTAGTTCGTGAGAGGACTTCGGCTCTTTTTGCGAATGAGAGAGTGGGAGAGGAGGTGGGATCGTGTGAATGAAAGCATGAGTGTGGGCAGTTTTCCGAAATTAAGAGAGGGAGTTAGAGAGATCGTGAGGGAGAGTGAAAGGATAGGCTTGATTTTTTTTTGTTATAACTATTTTAACTCCTTTTTTATGTTTATATATATATATATATATATATATATATATATATATATATATATATATATATATATATATATATATATATATATATATATATATAGTTTCTTAATAAAAGATATCTTTAATTAATCTAAATATTTAATCCAAGTGAATTTTTTTTTATTAAATTTGATTAATGAAGAAAATATATCGATTGGATTGAATTGATCTTGATTCGAATTGAGTGATAGGCTCGAGTCGATGCTACGTCAGTGGGCGTCCACCTAAGAGAAATCCTATGAGCGATGTCTACACTAGGCTTACGAAGACCTAGGTGCTAGAGTCGATTCTAGGGAGATTGACCTCAAATAATGAGGTCAACAGGGTTTTTAAGCTCGTAGGTTTTATTTTGACTTTTTTATAGCTCGTTTGAGTAGTAGTAAGCTTGAGGGTTCTTTAAGGACCTTATAACTTATTTTTGATCAATGTGTAGGCCCCTCTTGGGGTTTCCAAAAATAAATTCAAATTTAAATTTTTGAACTAATCGTACTATACGTACGATCTGATTTGTACTAAATGATAATTTAAAATCTTTCTTAAATCATGATTTAATTAATGATAGAAGATTATATTGTGCAATAATGATCGTACCATATGATTAATAGAGATGAAATTTGGTTGTCCCAAAGATCATACCCAATGAAACAATGAATTTTTTTAACTAATTATATAGTAAAATATTCATATCATACTAGACAACCGACTTGAGATCAGCTAACCATACTTTACAATGATAGCAGTATGGGACAATTGATAGAGACAATTTCCAATCATCCTAGAAATCATTCTATATGAATAAAGACAAAGCAAACAGATTGTACTTAATGATCTTTGGATCATAATGTATGATGTGTTTGAAAAGTTGAATAGTTCATCTGAACAACTACTTTTATTGTACTGAATGAGCCTAGTTTTTTAACTGATCATATAGTATGAATTCTAATGGTATTGTTTTAATATTGACGGTCAACTTGAATTTTTAGGATTTCTTGAAACATGATACTTAAGCAATGTTTAATTATCTCTTAAAACAAAAAAGAGAGGATTGTGTGATTATTGATGGAACTTTAAGAAAGAAGCTTTTGAGGGAGATCTAGAGTTTGAGAGGAAGGAGAATGTGAGGTTGAGTATGAAGGAGAAGGAGTGTGAGGGGATCACATAGTTGATCTTAGCTAGCTATATTGTTGCTCTTAATTGGACTTGGTGAGTTCTTAAAGGCTCTTGTTGAGATAATCAACCTTCTATAGGAGAGAGAAAAAGGATTCAAGGTTCTTTTCCTATGCACAGATTCCAGTTCTCTCCCATCACTAGGAGGAATAATTAGGATATGGGGTTCTATGTCTTCTCCATGAGGAAGAAAAATTATAATATGGAATTATTAGCTTCTCATCAGGTGATCAAATTATTTATTTTAATGTCTTGAAAAAAATTACAAAAAATAATACTATTCCTACTTAGTATTTTCTTAATTTATTAATCCCCCCCCCCCCCCCCCCCCCCTCTCTTGGTGCTCCTCAGGCTAGTTATGTGGGGTTATCATTTCCTAATTTAAAAACATTTTTAAACTTTCACATTCTAGGATTATCATTTGCTAATTTAACAACCTTGGTGCGCCTCGAGCTAGTTACTAGGATTATCATTTGATAATTTAACAACATTCTTAAGCTTTCACATTTTGGGGTGGCCAAGAGCCATCACCAAAAAAATTAGGAATAACAAATGAAAAAAAAAAATTTGTGAACAAAAAATCCTGCACCCAAAATAAACTACAAAACAAATTGATAACCCATAGAAGAGTAAAGATGAATATCATAAGCTTTAATAACTAGATAGTTCTAGTTGGTAGTTAAGAAGTAAATGTAGAATTTAGAAACAAAACTTAAGATCAAATGAAGCCAATAGTTATCAAAACCATATGCTTTTGAACTAGAATGCGGCTCCCTAGAAAAAAGGCAAGAAGAATTGTAGCAGAGCATAGCATATTAAAGGCACCCAAAATTATAGGAGACAAAATCAAAGTGGGTTGTGTGCCCATATCTGCAGAGAGAAAAACTAAAAGAAATCCATGATTTCTACCCGCATGCAACCAATCAAATTTACCCTTTTTTTATATAGACACATAGTCTCACTAAAATATTCCAAGCCATCAAATAATCACAACTCATACTCCATTCCCTAACCAATAACTTTAGATGGAACCTATAAACTTTCCTTAAATAAAGATAAGGCCCACAAGCCTAAAATAAAGAAAATAGAAATAGTAAAAGAACTACCAAAACATGATACGAAGAAACCCCAAAGACCCCCCCCCCCCCCCCCCCCCCCCCCGCCCCCTGAACTGGACAACAGTTGGTCAAAATAAAATAGTATCCTAAGACACCAATAAGTGATACAAATCATGAAAATCCATGTGAATTGGCCCCAATGGTGTAAACTACACTTATAATACAACAAGATCACCAACCCATAAAATTCTAAAAGAAAAGAACCAATAAGAACATAAATTTGTGAGAAAAACACCCAAAATTCACCGATATGGCCCACCCGATGATTGCCCAGAAAGGGAAGAGAAGGAGAAATCATCAATATCATAATAAGACTCATTAACAGATAAAACATCTTCAAACAAATAAAGAATAACACACATAAGGACTAAAAGCATCACAAGCAATCCCTATGATCTAAAAATTGAAGCTTAAATTAGCCTAGAAATCGTAGATCCAACTCCTAATACTAACTTAAAACCAAACAAGAGAACCTGAATAACAGAGCGGGGATGTGCTAATAAAGCTTAGGATTATAGTATATATATAATGCCATGATGAAATAAACTCAATTTCCACACAATTGAAATTCAATACCCACCCATCTATCTCAAAGATACCCCGCATATAATGAATGGATTGGAGTAGATGGTGAAGTGATAGAGACAGAATTCATAAGAAAAATAAAACAAGAATTCCTCACCCATGGCCCTAGAGGTTATAGAAAATAATAATTAAATACCATACACTCTTCATCCAATAAGATACTAAAATTAATTTCCATGGAAAAAGAGCAAGGGCACTAAGAAATACTTACAGTAAAACCACTAAACTTGAAGCTCCACCCAAGAAAGCAGACCCTCAATAGCATAATCTGCATAAAACCATCGTAGAACAATCCAAAAAATTGTAGGCTTAGAATAGATGAGCAACACATATGAATAAAAAAAATAATTATAAATTACAATAATAGCTTAAATCATCCCAAACACCACAACGGAAGATCAGGAATAGATGGTAAAAATGTAAGACAGGAACCATTAAGGCAAATAAGATTAGGGATAAGAAAACCAACCCAAAACTTCACCACACCTAACAGGAAAATGCAACCCCCATCAGTATAGTTATTACTTAATCTACCTTTCCCCCTCTTATTCAGAGATATAAAGAAAGTGCTGCAAGTGTACTTCAAAGCATAATCATAGCGATTACTATCTCTGCAGATAGAACACTACAAAAACCAACACAAAGAAATTAATAAAATTAGAAATTATTATCAATTCAACAAAAATTTTGAATAGAGCTAAAAAAGCATGAATGCCAAACCTAGGATCTATCAAAGAACCAACATTCAAAGATCCCATACGGAACAAAGCATCTGCCCCCATGCAATAAGGAAGCTTAAACTCTGACATAGGTTAAACCAATTTAGTCCAATCTAATTAGGATTTCCGAGGTGTTAGGCAATTTAAAATAAGTGGAATTAGTAAAAAAAAAAAAAAATCTCTAGAATATAACCATGATTGGCTAACCAATCAATGCAAGCATTTTCTTCCTTGAAAATTAGTTGTAGTGCAATTAAAAAAAAAAAAAAAGCTTTTGAATTTTCCTAATAAGGTAAAACAAATATGAATTACAAATTTTATCATGAGAGTCTTTCAAGCAATAAAGGCTATAACTATCATAAACCTCGATTAAATTATTAATAATGCAAAGAGAAAGACAAAATTTAATCCCATGTGAAATAACAGAAAGCTCAGCATAAATAGAAGAAGAGTTTTGTAAGGGATAAGTATACACCATGATGGTGTCCCCTGAGCATCCCTAATAATTCCACCATAATATAGCTAAAATCTTTAACCAAACAATCAGCATTAATTTTAAAAGATTTATAAGGGGATTTAGACCAATAAACCAACTTATGCTTGTCATAAAAATGATTTCCTTGAAGGGAGATTCTAAAATCTTGAGACATAAAGGAGTAACCTCTAAAGATTTTCGTGGACAAAAGGTTAGCATAGTAAAGTTTCAAAACATTATCTTTACTATTTCTAATAATATGATGATGTTACATGCAAATATAATTAAAAAGAAAGTAATTTTGGGCAAGCCGTATGTACCGCAAAATAAGGGATGGAATCAGATTCCTAATATAACCTCTAGAATAAATAAACCAAAGATTAAGCATAGAATTGGTGCCAATATAAACACTAAAATGATTAAAGGTTAATAATTCATCAAAATGAGTCTAAATTTTGACAGCAACAGGCATAGAAATAAACACATGGTGCATATTTTCCACATAATAGCAACACTAATTTTGGATGGTAAAATGAAGCCTCTTTTTAATAAGTCTTATCAGTAGTAACATATCTATGCTTAATTCTCCATATAAATATAGCATTCGAAGTAGGAATACTTTTATGCTAAATCATAGAAAAAACATTTGTGACATAATTCTTACCTCTCAATGCATTTCAAGCATCCTTTAATCTGAACATACCATTATTAGAAAAGTTACATAATAAGTAATCATCAAACTCAATATTTTTCATAAGTTGTGAAATATGATTAATAGCATACTCCAGAAGAACTTCAATAAGTTTGTTATAATCCTAATTATTCACAGTAATAAAAAACTTAACCTTAATAGCTGCAGTAAAGAAAGTATTAAGAAGTGAATCAATAGAGTGAGCATCTAACCATTGATCTTACCAAAACAAAATATTAGCACAACTAAGACCTCATTTAAAATGAGGCTTAACTTCCCAATTAATATTACAGCCTCTTCCAAACTCTAGAATAACCTTATTGTAAATGCACATAGTAGGATGCCTACTAACACAGTACTTGGATAACATGAACATATCCTAAAGGCTAAGTTTAGAGCAAAAATTAAACCACATCTTGATTAAAAATGCATAAGCTAAATTAATCAAGTTTTTAAAACCCCAACCCTTCCTCCAAAACCCTACAATAATTACACCAAGAAGACCAATTTATTTTAGAATTGTTGTTGATACCTTTTCAAGAAAACTTATCTGAAGAAATAAAAAGCATATCTTCGATATAGATCTGAACAATGAGAAAATCATCTCTTACTTTTCTCAGAAAAAGGGTTGTGTCTACGCTCCCCTTAATAAACTCCCTCTATAGTAAGAATGTGCTAAGCCTCTCATACCAAGCTCTGGGTGCCTGCTTTATTCCATATAAGGCCATTTTTAGTTTGAAAACATGATTTGGAAATTGAGAAACTCTCAAAACCTGAGGGTTATTCTATAAACACATTCTCTTTTATTACCCCATTTAAAAAGGCACTCTTAAAATCCATTTGAAAAGCTTAAATCTCTTATAACAGGCAAAGGCTAATAGAACTCTAATGGCTTCCAATCTAGCTATAGGGGCAAAGGTCTCCTCAAAATCTATCCCTTCTATTTGGTTGTGGCCCTTGGCTGCCAATTTTGCCTTATTCCTAACCACCACACCAGAATCATTCACCTTATTCTTAAAGACCCACTTGGCTCCAACTACATTATGTCCCTTTTATCTTTCTACAAGCTCCCATACATCATTCCTAAAAAATTGGTTCAACTTCTCCAGCATGGCTAAGATCCAAAAATCTTCAGAAAGGGCTTGTTTGATGTTGGTGGGTTCAGTCATTAAGATAAAGGTAGAGTGGTTCACTTCCTTCCAAAGTCCATGTCTAGTCCTAGCTCCTTCAGAGGGGTCTCCAAAGATCAGTTCGTTGGGGTGACTCGAAGAGTATCTCCAATCTCTAGGCAAGGTGTGTGTAGGTTCAACCCTTTCATCCAGATCTACATTTTTTACTCCTTAGGTAATCTCACCTACTCCTTCAGTGTTTTGGGGTACTACCCTCTTCTCCAAATTTTCACTTCCAGTGGTATTCTCTCCAACTTCATCTTCCTCCTCAACTCTAGACTATCTAGGATCAGATTCATCAAACACTACATGAGTAGTCTCCTCCACCACCAATGTCCTCTTATTAAATACCCTAAAAGACTTCCCAACACTAGAAAATCTTAAGAACACTCCTTCATCAAATTTTTGGTCAAATTTTCCTAAGTGAGACTTCCCATTATTATGAATGAAAATCTTACAACCAAAGACATAGAGGTGGGAAAGAGTGGGTGTCATACCTTTAAGGATATCATAGGGTGTCTTATCAAGTTTGGATATAACATTTACCTTATTCATCACATAACAAGGTGTGTTAACTGCTTTAGCCCAAAAGTATTTTGGAAGTGAATACTCAGCAAGCATGGCTCTAGTGGCTTCAACTAAGTTTCAGATTTTCCTTTTAGCTACCCCATTCTGCTGAGGGGTCCTAGGAGCTGAGAAGTTGTAACTAATCCCCTTATCTTAACTAAAGTCTCCAAATCTCTCATTTTCAAACTCTCCTTCATGGTCATTATGGATGATCAAGATCTCACAACCTAGATTTTTCTAAATCCAAGTGAAGAAGGCTCTAAACTCATGAAAAGATTCATTTTTATGTGAAAGAAATCTAATCTAAGTAAACCTCGAGTAATCATCGATAATCATAAAACTATAGACTTTCTCTCCTAAGCTTGCAGTGCTAATGAGTCCAAACAAATGAAAGTGAAAAACTTCAAAAGGTCTAAAGGTGCAGTGAAAAGTGGAATGGACTTGCTTTCCTAATTGACAAGCATCACAAAGGTGAACTTTTGAAAACTTAAGCTTGGGGACACCTCTAACTAGGTCTTTCTGGGTCACTTTCCTAAGGGTTTTCATACTAGCATGACATAATCTCCTATGCTACAACTAAGAATCATTAGTTGCAATTTTTAAGAAAAATAAAGCAGCACATTCAATATTATTTAAATAAAGCATATAAATATTATTAATCAGCTTGTCCTACAAAATAGAATTATTATTTAATCTTATGATGCAAGAATTAGCCAAGAATTTTATGATGAAGCCTTTATCACATAGCCGACTGATGTTAAGCAAGTTGTGTTTCAGTTCATCTACAAGCAAAACATTTTCAATAGAAAGGTTCTTGGAGTTTCTAATTATACCTACACCCACAACTTTCCTGATGGTGTTGTCTCAAAGAGTGACCTTGCCCCCAGCCCTGGCCTCCAGCAAAATGAATTGATTAGCAACTTTAGTCATGTGTCGTGAGCATCTGCTGTCTAGGTACCACATGCTCTAATGAGGCTTTTTGTGAGAGCAAACCTGCAAAATCATCAAATGTCAGATTTAGGAACCCTAATATGTTTTGGTTCCATTTTATGAAAAGTAGTATGTAATGCATGTGTATTATGCTGTTAATCATGCAATTTGGGTCTCCACACCAAATATGTACTACGATGAAGGGAGCAAGTGTGTTCAATGTGTCCTAACATGCCACATAAAAAACATCTAACACCGGAAAAAGGATGTACTAATATACTCATGTGGTGATTTTTTTTTTAAAGTTATGAGATGCATGCAATGATTTATTTTCAGAAACTTTGAGATTTGCTAACTCTTTTTCTAACTCAATATGGGATGAATTTAAAGAATCATGTGCATCAGATAATTCATTATGCTTTTTATTTAATGCATCAAACTCATCAAGTAAAGATATGTGATTGCTATCAATTGTAGAATAATCTTTAAGAAAAATTTCATGCTCTTTTTGTAAATTTAAAATTTCCAATTTCAAGCTAGCATGAGTTTTCTTAAGTTTCCTATATAATGTATGAATTTTTTTATAAACTTGAAGTAGTTTCTCATAGGTTAGTTCGCATACCTCTTCTTGGTCACTTTAACCAAGATGATCGTGTAATATTAAGCACAAATTTGTTGTCTCCTCTTCAGCTTCAGTCTCAGAGGAGTCTGATGTATAATCCACCCAGAATCTCTTTTGGAACCTCTTCTTATCCCTTTTAAACTTGGGTTTCTCCTATCCCTTCTCCTTACTTGGGTGAGACTTAAGTGTAGGACAATCAATTTTATCATGTCCTAGCTTCCTGCATTCAAAACAAATTATATCATTAGAACTATTAAAATTTTTATTTCCCTTACCTTTATTCTACTTTTGATTGTTCTTTTTCTTCTTCCTTATAAAGCTTTTAATTGCCTTGTGATGAAGGAAACATCATTGCTTTCAAACCCAGAAGATTCTATGTCGGTGTTGTTGGCCTTCAATGCCACAATTTTCTCCTTCTTTTTCTCACCTGCATCAAGATTTCTTTTATTCACCCCTTTCTCGTAAGCAATGAGTGATCCAAGTAAGTTATCAATCGAATAAGTATTTAAATCTTTGAATTCAATAATTGCAGTTATCTTAGCATCAAAAGAGGAAGGAAAGCATCTTAAAATTTTATTCACTTTTCATAATTGGTGAGTTCTCTTCCTAAGGCATGCAAAGAGGTAATGATTTGAGTAAACCTTGTATACATTTCAAAAATTGATTAAGAAGATTTCATACAAAAATTTTGTAATCATGCAACAAAATATTTAATCTAGATTGCTTAACTTCATTAGTTATTTCATAAGTAATACACAATTTATCCCAAATCTCTTTACCAGTAGTACAAGTTAAAACACAATAATCCATTTAGCACAGAAAAAATAGTTCAAATTTTAAAGCACAGAAAAATCTTTCAAATATTTTGCATTAAGTTGTGCTAAATCCCTATCATCAGTAATCCATTTAGCAAAAGGAAGAGGAGCATTAACGCCATTAAGTTTACTAGTCTGATATGTATAACCATCCTTAATAAGCAACCACATGCGATAGTAAATCGACTGTAAAAATGTAGACATGCGAGTTTTCAAAAATCAAAAGAAATATTATTAAACAAAGGTGGTCGGGTAATAGAATACCCTTCCGTAGTTTTAATATTATCAGAGTTAGCCATGGATCAAAATTCAAAATGTTTTCAAACTTTGTTTTTATAAATCAGGCTCTGATACCACTTGAATTTTTTTGATTAATCGTTAATTATAATGTTATAAAATTTATAATTTAAATAGAATGAGTGGCCCTTTTAAAATATCATGCTCAGAGCAATGGATGGGCACTGGATCCAATAAATTGGTTGGGTTCGAATCTCATGTAGCGCAGGTAGTGTTCCCAGATGTTCAGGAACAGCTGGTTTGTGGATAGGCTTACGATTAGGTAGGTGGGTGTGTGGGGGTTGGGTGAGTGGGTAGGGGCAGGCGTGCAATCGACAGGGCAGAGGAAATTGATTATTAGGCGGGCAGGCAATGGGCATACTAGGGCATAATTTAAACAATTTTATTTAAATTTTTTATAGTAATTTTTTATGGATTTTTCTATCGGCAAGAGTCATAAATGTATCCAAAATTTTTTTTGTTAATTTACCTTCTTATGAGTGTTTTAATGGTGGAACATGTTTCATAAGATATCCAATTTGAACCAAGGTTCATCCATTAGTATTTTGGATTTATCATAATGTTTGATTTTGATCATACATTATTATCTTTAATTATCATTTTATCCTTATTAAAGTCTTTAGTCTATGGTAACCAATTGGGCAATATTCATAAACTTTTATACAGTATGAAATCCTTCATATAGTTTGACAAATTAAAAATTTTAATTTTGAATTTGCCTAATTTTTTTAACATAGATTTTAAGGCCAGGTTTACTAATTATCTTATATGATCCTTAGAACCCTAAGGTGGCGTGCCCTTAATTGTAATTGATTTCTCTTAATGTTGGCCGTTTACTAGCTAGCCAATAACATCATAATGATTTTGAAGAAAAATACCATAAATATATTTGATTACATAATCATAGGCGTTTTATTATAATCAAGTCTTTCATGGTGGTGTACTTGTTATCACTTTTTGTACGTAATTTTAGCATAAATTTTCACTTTCATTTGTAAAAATGATAAAAGAGACATAAATGAGGGATATTAGTGGGTATTAATTTTGAAAAAACAAAGTTTTAAGATGCTTCTAAAGATGGCAATAACTAAGCCCTCGATGTTAAGTAAGATGCTTCCAATATGGTAATTAGCGATATAAAATATTGATGAATATTATGGTTTTTTTTCCATTCATAAGCATTTAACTTTGGTGAAGCTGATGGAAATTATTTTTGTGCGAGATCCCTATAAATTTATGGTTGAGTGTACTTCTGATTAATGTCACTTGAGGCTTTCTTACCTTACCTCTACACCTATGTGAACTAAGATGGTTCATATTCCTTTTAATATAAATTTTAAAAATAGATGATGGCAATTTGAATGGTTCCTGCATAAGCTATTTTACTCATCTTCTCCTTTGCTTGACCAGTATGAAATTCTTTATCATCTGAATTTAAGCCCAATATTTAATTAGTTTGATAAGCCCTCAACAATTCTCCATGTAAGTTCCCTTGAAGCAGAGAAGTGGAGATCTAAGAGTGGAGAAGCAGAGATCATGATTTTGGCGGATCATTGGCGATCGGAGGTGCTATGTTGGCCCGATGTGGCTGACAGAGTTCCCTGGTGTAAAGTTTATTCTATGTCAAGATTTCATTTGGCTAAAGGCCATTTTTGTGGAGCAACTAATCTCAATTTGATTTTGCTGAAGCTTTGGTTGGTAAAGTTTCTCCCTCAGCGGGACTGATGATTACTCTTCATGTGGATTTTCTTTTGAGTTTTTATTTAATTTTCTTTTATCTGAAGATGATGTTTGTGTAGCGACTGATTTGAAGTCAATTTTGGTGGAGTTTTGCCTTACGTTGGTTCTCCGTTGGATTAATTTGAATAATTTTTGTGCTTGCTGTGATTCAAATGTTGTTAGATCTCAGTTATTCTTGATTGATTTTTGTGATACTACTAGTCCGAAGGTGATTTTAAAGGACTATATTCATTGGCTCGATTTTGCCTACAATTATTCTTATAATGAATTTTCTGCTTGGTTAAAATTCATTATGGATTTGTTCTAGTTTATTACTTTTCTTGATTCCAAATTGGATTTGATAGTGTTCTTGGCGTGTGATCTCTTGATGTTCAAGATATTGTTGGTGTATGATTGTTTGGATTGTAGAGGTGGATCTTTCTATTTAGAAGAATCAGTTTCAGGTTTGTTGAAAATTCTTGGAGATAATGCTGCTACTGCTGGTTATGCAGCTATTCGGATGGCTTTGATTTGATCTTCCAAGGAAGATATCTCGGTTAGATGTTCTTGTGAAGGAGTAATTGCAGAGATTGATTTAATGTTGGTTGGATTATATATGATAGATTTTTTCAATCCCCATAGACATATTGGAGTTAGCTTTAGGTGGGAGCTTATCCCATTAAGGCTTAAGAATGTTACTTCTTTGTTCTTTGAAGATCAAGTCCTATTTATTGAAGACTTGAAGAATTTAAATGTTATTGATTTTTCACTTACCACGGTGATGTGTGTTGTAGTGGTTATCATTTCGTATGGATTTGGTAGTGTAGAGGTTGATTCTTGGCCTCTTGATGTGGGTGTTGGTGTTATTGCTTCATCGACTTTGTTTGGTTTGTCTGAGGTGGTTGTTATTTGATGCATTGATGATGGCCTTATGTGGGATCATATCCCAAATAAGGCTATGGATGCTACTACTTCGATCTTTCAAGATCAAGTATTTTTTGTTGAAGACTTGAAGGGAATGAAGATTTTGGAGTTCCTTTCTGTCAATGGGTTTACTATGTTGATGAATTTTTTGGTTGAAGTCTGTAATGATGAGGTGGTTGTTTGGCCTCTTGATTTTCAGTTTATCAATGTTGTGTTTTTGCATTATGATTTTAGAGCAATTGAAGTTGAGATTCTGTCTAGTTGTCATTTTTTATTAGCTTGGGAACTCTGGGATACTAACCAACCTTTTTTGGTTATTTTAAAAGTCTGGTGTCCCCATCACCCCAACTGGTTCAAAGTGAGGATTAGTGGATCTTATTTCCATTATGTATTCTTTTTATTTTGCAAATACACTTCTTCTATGCCTTATTTGCTTTTCTTTAGGAATTCCTTTCCCTCTATTTAGAAATGGAAGTTTATTAGTCTTATTTCTTTTTTAGCTTCTAATAGTTTTTTCTTCTTATTTTAATGCAAGTTGCATCTTTTCAACAAAAAAAAAAAAAAAACAATTCTCCATGTGAGTTGACATATTTTAGAAGATGAAATATTTTATAAAATCTCAAGATGGACCACTTCTCACATAATCATTAATCACCAAGTCAATCATTATCTAAGGAGGCCTCAACAAATTTAATTTTTAATACTCGAAGTTAGGATGATTGTGAAGCATTTCTTATGCAGTGGAGGTATTTTCTTCCTCCATATTAGTAAAAAATTCTCTAACATTATTTTGCATTAGAAAAAAAAATCCTTATATTGGGGCCATTGATGATGAGATTTCTAAAATTGATTTTAGAAGCATGGATTCTCTAGTAACCTCTAATTTTTTATTATAATTTAACCATTATAAAGATTTTATTAAATGCGCTACAATATTTATATTTCGTGGCCAAATTGTTCTTGGTCAACATATAATGGTTGTAACATTATCATACTATTCAATATCAATATAAAAATTTGTGAGTTAGAGCAACTCTATTAAAGTAATTGGATGATATAAGTTGATTTTGTGGCAAACATGTCTTTCCCATAGAACTTGAGTATGTGCATCATACACTATAGGTAATTTTATTTCCCTTAATCATGTTATCTTTCATTAAAATCTAATAACAAAGATCTATAGGAATTCTGAAGGTGTTTTTAAAACTATCGCAAACCTAGATTCAAAGATTATAGTTTTGATGCTAACAAACATTTTTGGTATTTCTATTTCTCTATTATTGCCTACGTAATAATGTTTTAGGTCCACAAGGTCAATTATAAATAAAATCAGCTAAAGATTTGGTAGATTATGACTGAGTCAGTCTGTAAGTGTAATTCTAGTATTTTTAACTTTTCTTGAGTTAAATGTAATAATGTGGTTTCTGAGGCTAAGTAAGCTTGCACAAACATACATAGGGAGAGAAATTCTGTAAACCTAAGAGTTTTTCTATTTTGATCATATTATATAGGACAATAAAAAAATCATCTTGGATGATATGTTAAAATCAGAAACCCTGATTAGTGTTTCTACATTAAGTCAGTTGCATTAAGCAAATCATCTTGGATGATATTAATATAATCCTGGACAATATGCTAAAATCAGAAAGAATCAGCCACCAAACCATCTTAGGTATGTTATTATTTTTAAAAATGTTATAGGACGATCCCATATAGAAATAATTCTTTCTTATTACATTTTTGCACTTTATTTTAATGTGGGTGATCGTATGATTAATATTATGGAATATCTCAAAAATCATACTATTTATTTAAGGTTTTTTAAAACTACCAAATCACACAACCCCCCCCCCCCCCCCCCCCCCCCCCCCCCTTTTTAGGTAGACTCTAGCTACATAAGGGCTTAACAACCCTAACGAACTTGCATGTGGTATTAGAACAAAATTTAAAAAATCAAGTTTTACAGAACTTTTGATTTTGATCCATGGCTAACGTTGGAAATTAAAATCTTGCTGAAGGTTATTCCATTACCCAACCACCATTGGTTGATAATATACCTTTTGATTTCTAGAAAACTCATATATCCATGTTCATACAATCTATAGATTATCACATGTGGATGCTTGTTAAAGAATGTTATTCTGCACCATCACGTGAAGTTAGTGGCATCAAAACTGAACTTCTATTTACTGAATGAGCTCCTGATGATAGAGATTTAGCATAACATAATATAAAATATTTAAACTATTTTTTTGTGCACTAAAATCTGAATATTTCATGCGTGTTTCAACTTGTACAAATGGTAAAGAAATTTGGGATAAATTATGTATCACTTATGAAGGCACAATTGAGGTTAAGCAATCTAGATTTAATATCTTTCTTCATGACTATGAACTCATTTGCTTGAAACATAGTGAGTCAATATCTAAAATGTATACTAAGTTTAAAGAAATTGTCACCTCCCTTCATCCTTTGGGAAGAGAACTCACTAATTAAGAGAAAGTTAACAAAATCTAGAGATGTTTACCCTCTTCTTATGATGCTAAGATAATTGTTATCACTGAATCCAAGAATATGAATACCTATTCTATTGATAACTTACTTGGATCACTCATTGCTTATGAGCGAGGAGTGATCCAAAGATAACTTGATGCAGGTGAGAAAAAAAGGAGAAAACTATAGAGCTAAAGGTTAATGATATGGATACTAATTCTTTGAGGTCTGAAAGTGATGATGTTGCCTTAATCACTAGGAAATTACAAACTTTCAAAGAAAGAAACAAAAGAACCATAAAAAATGGAACAAAGGTAAGAGTAGCAAGAATTTTAAAGGTTCATCTAAGATGGTTTGTTCCTTCAAAGGGATTTCAGCTCCTATTTGGATTAGACTCCCATGTTTACTGCTTTATGGTTGGGATGAAGATAATCTAGCAAGGATTGCATCTCGATTTGGCTCGCCTATGTACTTTGATGGGAATACATTCAGATGGGGAAAGAGATAATTTGCCCGCATATGTGTCAAGATCGATCTAGAGAAGAAACTTCCTAATGGAGTTTGGATTGATGGACTAGCTGGTAGGTTCTTCCAATGAGTGGAATATGAGAAGATTCATTTAATGTGTTATCATTGTGGCTGAGCGGGACATGATGTGAAGGAATGTCCTAAGAATGCTGCTTATGGGATCAAGGGCCAGACGCTGAATAAATCTGAAGCTGTTACAGAGGAATTTAAAAAAGCTGAGGTTGATGCTAAGCCTATGATGAATAAATTAGAATATGGCCCTTGGATACATGTCCACTTTAAAAACAGATGTTTCATTAAAGGTGAGCTAGTGATAAAGCAAAGGATAATAATAATGGGGGCAGGTTTGGAAAAAGGGGAGATGTGAATCAAGAAATTACTACCCAGAAGCAGATTCTAAGTGAAAAGGATAGTGCGGTCATAGTGGAGAAGCTGATCTCGGGTCCAGAAACTACTACAGTGAAAGATAAAACTGCTGAAGACATTCGGTCAGGTATCTCTCTAAGTAACAAATTTTCTGTGTTGATTGAAGATAGTGAAGCAGACCTTACGGGAAAGCCGAAACAATATGATGAATCACATAATAGGATTCTGGAAACTGCTGATGTTATGAGTAATAATATATCTTGTTCTAGTTGGACTATTAAAGTTAAACTTGCTAAAGAGCTGAAATCCTTGGGTTCAATGGATTCAGATTTTAAGAAGAAGAAGATAGATGGAAGGTTGAATTCCATGAGTGGGGTGGGATCCCCTACACTAGCTTAATGTCTTCGTTATTATTTTGGAATTGCAGAGGGGCTAGGAAGAAATAGGCCGCTCTATATTTGAAAAAGGTTGTTAGAGATCAAAACATTTTCTTCATTGGGCTTATGAAGACAAAGATGACAAATATTGATAGGAAGGATGTAGATGGCCTCATTGGTAAGGATTGGGATTATTTCCATTTTCCTGTTGATGGTCTTTTAGGGGGTATCCTAGTGCTATGGAATATAAAGGTTGTGACTTTTGTGGTCATTGAGTCCTCTTCCCAAATGATAGTTGGAGATCTCTCTATCCCCAACTTGGGATTGTGGAAGGTTGCTACAGTGTATGGAAGTAGATGCTGTAAGGAGAGGGAGCTTCTTTGTAGCCAGCTTAGTTCTTGTATGGATAGTTCTACCCCCTCTATTATTGGTAGGGATTTCAATTATGTTTTGAACAAAGAGGAGAAGAGAGGTGGTAAGAGGTTTCTTTTTTCTAAAGGACCTAAAGATATGAAGCACTTTATGAAAAACTTTGATTTCCATAATGTGGGGAGTGTTGGACCAAGATTCACTTGGTGCAATAACAAGGAAGGAGCCTCAAGGGTTTGGCAAAGGCTGGATAGGTGTATTTTGAATTCGGCTGCACTCCAAAAGCTTCCTATTGCCTTCAAGATGGATGATAAGGTGTGTATCAAATCAAAGACAATCAAATTTGAGGACACTTGGAGATCTTATCCAGCAGCCAGAAGTATTTAGTATCATGCTTGGAGGAAAAATGATTTCGGTGATGAAGGTATGGTGCTTCAAAGGAAGATTAGTAAAACTTTGAAAGCCCTTTTTTTTGGAGTAAAAACAAATGTAAAGATTTGAATGTGCTAAAAGAAGAACTTAAAAAGGAGATTTTGGATCTCCAACACAAAGAAGCCGTGGTCATTGATTGGTCAGCTCAAGATCTCCTCTTACTTAGGAGTAAAATTCATGATCACAATGTAACTTTGAAAAGATTGTCCACATGGTGGAATCAAAGAGAAAAAGAAAGATGGCATGAGGATGGAGACACAAATTCAAAAATGTTTCATAGTTTTGCTACGGCAAGGAGGAATGGCAATAGAGTGAATCAAATCAAAGATATGCAAAATAAGATGCAAGCAGAAGATGATGAAATTGAGAAGGTTTTCATTCAACACTTTGAAGCAAAATGGAAATCCATAGATTGTGAATTAGCGGGTTGGCCAGAAATCTGTGAAAACCAGAAACTGACATCTGAAGAGGTTGCGGCTCTTAATTTTGATTTTACGGTGGGTGAGCTACAGCAATAAGTTTTTCAGCAAGGGAATAATATATCTCTAGGTATGGATGGTCTCACCTCTTCGTTTTACAAATGCTATTGGGATATTATTTGAAAAGATCTTTGGAGTGCCATTAATTGCTTTTTAATTTCTGGGCATATGAGAAAAGATTGGAAAGATACCTTAATAGTTTTGACTACTAAGGTGAAGAATCATGTACTTCCATCCAATTATAGTCCTATTAGTCTTTGCCAGACTAACTACAAGATTGCAGCTTCAATACTAGTGAACAGGTTGAAGAAGTGTATTCCCAAATTGATTATTGAAGAACAAATGGCCTTCATCCCATGTAGATAGATTTCAGAACATTATCTTCTACCTCAGGAAATGTTTCACAAGTTCAAGATCTCCAAAAATAGAAAGGGATTGATGGCTTTGAAGTTGGACATGGAGCAAGCATATGATAGCATGGGATGACCAACTCTTGGTCAAATTCTTGTATGGTATGGCTTCCTTTCTATGTATGCTAACCTTATTTTGGAATGTATTGTAGATGTGAGATTTTACATTATTATTAATGGAAAGAATTCCAAGTGGATCAATGCTTGTAGTGGATTTCGGCAAGGGTGTCAACTCTCCCCTTATCTCTACATCATGTGTTCTCAATTGATGTCCAACTCTTTAGAGCAAATGGGTCAAAGTCTTGTCATTCAACTCTCTCCTAGAGGACCAAGGATTACTCACCTTATGTATGTAGATGATGTACTTATCTTCTCTCATCACCTCCAAGGTGTTAACTTAGACTTTGAAGGCTATTGTTGAAGACTTCTGTAAATGGACGAGGCAAAGAATTAATGTCAACAAATCACAGATTATTTTCAGCCAAAGTGTCAGTTACCCCATGAAGAGAAAACTTGCAAAAGTTTTTGGTTTCAAAGTGGTTAAGGAGCTAAACTACCTTGGGATAAAAATCTCTCTTAATAGGTTGAGGGTGGCTGACTTTCAAGATCTTCTTATCAATGCTATGGATAGACTTAATGTTCGGGGTAAGAAATCTCTTTTTATGGGTGGTAAGATCACTCTCATTACAAGTTCTCTTTTAACTATGCCAAACTTCTTAGTTACACACTCTTTGATCCCAAAAAGTGTGTTATATGCCTTGGAAAAAAGTTGTAGAAGTTTTATTTGGCATAAATCTGATGGCAGCCATAGTATACATTATGTTGCTTGGGAGAAGTTATGCAAACCGAGAAGTATGGGTGGGCAAGGCTTGCAGTCTCCTGTAATGAAGGCTGGCTCTTTGAGATCGAAGTTAGCTTGGAATTTCATACAAAAGCCGGATACGTTATTCCACAGATCCATCATAGCTAAATATGGGAAAGATGTTATGAATGACACACATAAGAAAGCTACTTCTAAGGATTGGCAGATCTTATTAGATGGAGGTAGATACCTTAGAGGTGAAAGTTCGTTAAGGATGTTAAGCCCTATGAACTTAGTCCCAAGCTAACCAAGAGGGGGGGGGGGGGGTGAATTGGTATTTTAAAAAATTCTTTTCACAAAGAGAGAAAATTGCATAAACCAAATCACACAACAAAAATAAATGCGGAATTTAAAAGTGCGGAAGCAAGAAAAGAAACACAAAAATTTATAGTGGTTCGGTCGACTCGACCTACGTCCACTCCTTGGAGGCACCCTCCAAGTATTGTACTACAAAATTGTGACTCTCCTTTAGCCCCCACAGCTAGGCGGAGAAGCCCTCACAAGAACCTCCTTTTTGCCACCCCGGCAAGGCAGAGAACCTTCCTCCTTTTTCTTCCTCCTGAAGCTGGCAGAGAACCAAAACCAAAAGCAAACTCCTTACCTCTACCGACCCTTCCACGGACGAGAAACTCTAGACGAAGATGAAGCAAAGCGATCCTTGAAGCAAACCTTATGAATCCCCTCACAAGCTCCCCCTCACAAGATCCTCTCTCTCTTTCTCTCCTCAAGGTCTTCTCAGGTCAAGGCAGCAGCCAAAGTTCTTTTAAAAATGTTGAACAAGAGCTCTTAAATAGAAGAGCTTCAAAAGAGCTCATTAATTGCAAGTTGTCGACGATATCGTCCAGGCCAATATGGACATCGGCCTGACCGATCAGTACAAGTCAATGAAGATCGGCCAGTGCATAGCCCTGGATGCAAAGCTGGACGATTGAAAATTGGCTTGATCATCCAGGCCGATCTCACGATCGTCCTGGCCGATCAGTTCAAATCAGAGGAAAATCATCCTGACAATAGTCCTGGATACGGGCTGGCCGATATTGATCGTCCTGAAGTAACTTAAGGTTTTTGACTGGATCGTCCTGGCCGATCCTGCAATCATCCAGGACGATATGATCGTATCAATCATCCTTAATTACTCCCATGATTTCCTGAACAATTATGGCATAATTTGTGAATATCGTCCAGGCCAATCCACGGATCGTCCGAGCCGATAATTTAAAATTACAATATACCATAATTGACTATGGCGGCTACTTCTTTCTGTTTTGAGCTTATCGTCCTGGCCGATACACGTATCGTCCAGGACGATCTGTTAATGTCGGCTGCCTTAATTAAGAATCCTTAATTAGACTTTCTGTTTTAAGCTGATCGTCCAGCCCGATACAAAAATCGTCCTGGCCGATATGAGTAAAAACAGAAATTCTAAGTCTCTCAAGTGTGTGTGTGAAGGGTTACATAGGATCAGTCTCTTTGATCATTACAAGTAGACTCAAGAGGTGAAAATCAAACGTACAGACTAACTCAACCCTAAACCTACGCATTCCTGAACTTGGCTCCTTTTTGTTCGTCCGATCTTTGATTCCTGAAAAGTTAAAAGCAACAAGCAGTCCAAGAGAAACACTGTTTGTCAATCATCAAAACATAAGCCATGAAAAATAGATTTGCAACAAGAGGTATTACCAGATGGAGAGTTGGCAATGGGGGGGGGGGGGAGATTAATGTCCTGAATGATGTTTGGATATTAGGTACATGTATAAACCGTTGGCCCACTTTCGTTGATTGTGACTTGTTGGAGGGGATGTGTGTCCAACAGCTTTTATTGGATAATGGTCATTGGAATATTTCACTACTTCGGGAAGTTTTTCATCCAGATTTCATTGTGCTGATTAATCAAATTCATCCAGATTAATCAAATTCAGGCTGGAGTTGCAGAAATTATGCTCAGGTAAGACTGTTTCTGCCTTGTCATTTGAACATGTGGTGAAGTGTAGATTCAACTCAAATGAAGATGATTATTGTAAGTGGCTTCACAAACTCGATCTTAGCAAGAAAGTGGAGATGTTCTGGTGGAGGCTTGGAAATTCTGTTATCCCCACCAACCTCTTTCTCAGGAACTGCAGAATTTCGATAATAAACACCTGTGCAAGAGGCTGTTTAGCGGTGGAGAGCTATGAACATATAATGGTTCAATTCAAGCATCTAGTTGAAATTATTATGAAGTTGATTGAGTGGGGTATTCACATTCCCATATTCCATTATTTGGATCAATGCTTAAGGGAATAACGAAGATTAATTGCCCGTCATCTTGGCATTGTAAAAATTTATTGCACCATTGTCTACTTCTCTTGGAGAAATAGAAATGAAGTTAAGCATGGTAAAACTACTCTACCGTGTTATTTGGTTGCAGCAAATGCTCTTTCAATTGCTACCACTAAATCTAGTCCATGTTTTTCCAACTGGGGTACTAAACTCCTTAGGGAGTCTCATGACACTTGGTGCCCTCCACCGAAAGATTGGTTGAAGATTAATGTTGATGCTTCCTTATTTTCTACTGGTATTGCTGGTATCGGTGGTGTCTTCAGAGATTTTAGAGGAAGATTCATCCTTGCTTTTGGGAAGATCAAGGTTCATTGGGATATTGCTCAGCTTGAGCTGCAAGCGGCTTTCTCGATAAGAGACTATGTTAGAAGCTAGATGCTGGAGTACAAAGGTTGTATTTTGGAATGTGATAACATCAATGTTATTACTTACCTCCATAATTCTTTAAAGACGAATAAGTGCCTTATGGATAACAGCTCGGCCAAGGATTCTTTCTTCTTAAATGACTTTAATAAAGTTATTTTTCTTCATGCCTATAGAAATTGTAATAAAGTAGCTAATTTGTATGCTACTTTGGCATTAGATGGTTGTTTTTTCTTTGATAGCTTTTCCTTTGATGACATTCCTTGTTATTAAATTTAATCGAGGAAGAGTGTCATCCTTTTGACAATTGTAACTAGTTTCTTAGTTCCTAATGCAAATTGCATTTCACAAACAAAAAATCTAAGATGGTTTGCTTTGAATATAGGAAGTCATGATATGTTAAAGCTAATTATCCTACACATAAGGATCACCCAAGTAAGGAGAAGGGTGAGGAGAAACCCCAGTTCAGGAAGGACAAGAAGTAGATTATGAAAATATTCGTTAGCGATGTTAAGCTCTTATGAACTAGTCCCGAGACTAACCAAGAGGGGGGGTGTGAATTGGTATTTTAAAAAACTTTTCAATCAAAACACAAACTAAAACCAAAACACAATCCACCACAAAAAATAACGAGTGCGGAAATTAAATGAGTAAGTAAAAATAAAGAAAGAACACACCAGATTTATAGTTTTTTGGTCAAACCTTGACCTACGTCCACTCCTTGGAGGCACCCTCTAAGTATTGCACTAACAAAGTGTCTCTCCTATAGCCCCCACAGCTAGGCAGAGAAGCCCTTACAAAAATGCATTTCCACTAACCCCGGTGCAGCAGAGAACCGACTCCTTTTACTTCCTCCTGAACGGGGCATGGAATCCGATAAATTGCTGAAGAAGACCTACCTTAAGCCTCCAAGAATGAGGAACGAAGATTGGAGAAGACAACATGGACCCTTTCTTGGAGCTACACTTGTGAAGCCCCCTCACAAGTTCGCCCTCACAAGTTCCTCCCTTTCCCTCTCTCTCTCTCTCTCCCTCTCCTCTAGGCTCTCAAAGATCAAGACAGTAGCAAAGGATGCTTGTGCTTGAGAAAAAATGATTGCTTAAAATAGATTTTCAAGAACAGACTTTATCATCCATGATGATATTGCTATCGTCTTGTATGATAAGTACAGTTTTAGCTCAATCAGCCCGGAGACTTAGGACGATTAGAATAATTTTGTTCATATCATCATAAATGATGGTATATCGTCCTGTATGATTAGTTCAAATAGTATAATATCATCCAAAAAATCTCCCTGGTTGGGAGTTCTGGATGATTAAAAAATAGCTTGATCATCTAGGATGATCTTGCGATCAGCCTGGATGATTAGTTTAAATCTGGGAAAATCGTCCAGAACATCGCTTTGAATAGATGATTTACGATTTTTGTCATCCAAGAGAAATCAAGGTATTTGAACGGATCGTCCGAAAAGATCTTGCAATCATCCAGGTTGATGTGATCGTATCAATCAAGCATTAATTACTTTCCTTAATTACCATATTAATTTAGGCATAATTGTGTTACATTATCCAAGATGATTCCCTGGATGATATCCAAAAATAAATAATACATAAATAGATCTGGTGGCTAATTCTTTCTAATTTGAGCATATCATCCCGTAAGATACAAAAATCATCCAGGATGATGTGCTTAATGACATCTCCCTTAACAAGGATGCCCTACTTAGGGATTCTATTTTTAGTCAGATTGTCCAGGATAATATGGTGATCGACTGGGAGGATGTACTCAAAATAGAAAACTCTAAGTCTTGATAGGAAAATTCCTCCAAGTGTGTATGTGCAAGGTTACTTAGCACCAGGGACAACATTTATTACAAATAGACTCAAGAAGGAAAAAAAGATTTACAAAATGACTCAACCCTAGTCTACCCAATCATGAGCTGGTTAAAATTGTAGTCTTGATCTTGTGGACCTGAAATGATAGTTATCAAGCCAGTCGTAGTAAAATAGAAGTGTTTGCAATCATCAAAATTCTAATTTTGAAAATCAGATACGCAACAGTCTCCCCCTTTTTGATGATGGAAAACACACAAGAAAATCTAATGAAGAAAATATACTTCAATAAATAATAGAATCAAAGTACAAAGCAAGATATACAACAGACTACAAATTACTCCCCCTTTTTACATCACAAAAAGCAGGAGGAAAGTAAAATAGAAACAAAGTAGAAACTAAATGACAAACAAAAAGAATCAAACTACAACAAAAAAAAGAACAGTGTATAAACACTAGTAAAACGACGGCCCCTGATCACCTGAAGGAGGAGGTGGTGGTGGTGGTTGCTGAAAGTAGCTAGACATAGAGGCGAATTGTGCTCCAAACCAGGCCATGTCATGGTCGTGTTATTGCTACTGGTGTGCAACATAGGTGTCAAAATGGGCTAAGTTCTCCACGTGGTGCTGCTCATAATGAGCTATGTCATCAACATGTTACTGCTCTTTTGCAGCAATGAAAGTGTTGAAACGGGCTTCCCACTAGTCGAAATGCTCCACCAACTCATCCAGCTGAGAGTACTGGAAAAGCGGAGGTGCAAGAAAAGGTGCGAGAGCCATCACCTCCTTAGCTACCTTAGCTTCCTCGTGCCTCAGGTGGAGATGAGTACTATGAAAAACATGGAAGGAATTGGTTGAATAGAAGGCTGGTTAGAAATTGGGAGGAGCAGGATATTGGAGATTGTATTGGTTTCTAATACATAAGAAATGATATGTCATAAGGCTAGATGTATCTTCCTCTTAAGTCCCGGGTCACGAATGGTGGTCAAATGCTCAATATAATAAAAGATAAGATCGGTAGCATTGAATTCATGATGGGATAAAATATAAAAGGTAGTGAGCGAAAGAAGATGAGTAATATGGACACGATCACCAGACTATAGAATTATTGAAGTGCGAAGGACATGTTTGATGGTCCTAGCATCTTTGAGCAAGGTGCTAGTCTCTCCCATGTGATAGTGAGCATTTGTGTTGCAAAGAAAATTGTTGGCCGTTGTCTAGTAAAAATCAAGGTCAAAAAATAAAGTGTGAAGTTTATCCCCTGTGGTGAAAGCTGCAAAATTTCTGCACAATCCTGATATATGATCTCGATGGGACGTCAATTCACATACAAGCCAATAGAGGTAAAAGTAGAGTTCATATGGAGACATGCAAAAAACTCAAAGAGCAACTCAGAATTGAATGGTATAGAAAGAGTCAGAAGAAAGCACAAGGAAGGGTGGGCAAATAAATTTAGTACTGGATAAGATAGGATGTTTGGATTGATGGACCGGGAGACAGTGATTCCAGCCGCCTTGTAATGTTGGTAGGCAGCGTGTTCATCCGCCTCCAGGAATCAAGGGTCCAAAGTAGCCCTCGAGGAACTTCCAGAAGGGTGGCGAGTGCGCTTGCCTCTTACCATTATCACGGAATATCAAGAAATAGGAAGCAAAAAAGCAAGGAGAAAGAGATGGTGTGAAGAAAATGTTGGAAGGGCTCGATTTATAAAAAATTGGTCGGATCTTCCAGGACAATCACAGGATCGTCTAGGATAATGTGGTGTAATAATTGCGGCAGGAAGATTGGTCAAAAAGGTGGTGATATTGTCAAGGATGATTAGATATCATTCAGGATGATTGGATATAGGCGATCATCCCGAGGCGATAATCTGGATGATAGTTCAAAAAGAATATCGTCCAGGATGATTAGGTGGATTGTCTTGTATGATGTCCAATAATGGATCGTACAGGCCGAATTTAAAATATTTAAAATGCATGCCATGTGTATTCTCCAGAACAAACAGGTGGATCGTCCGGGATGATCACCAATATTGGATCGTACTAGCCAAATTTAAGGCTTTTAAACGTATTTCCATGTGTATCATCATAGACAAACAGTGGATAGTATAGGTCGATGTAATTATAGAAAGCATTATCTAGGATGTAAAGGGGTAGTCTAGGATGATAATAAATGATTGAATTAGATATTGATCATATCATCTTGGACGATAATGAATCATCTAGGACAATGAAGAGCATAAAGGTCAGAACATTCAATAGATGGGTGTTCTTTGAAGAGAATTGAACCAATCATCCAGGATGATATGAATATCGTCCAGAACGATGTGATAAAAAGAGTGGAAAATAGAGGATGGATGGAGATGATCAGAGAAGGCCCAAAAACATTAAAATCAACCAAAAATGATTAGAATTAAATGCGAAAAAGACAATAACTAACAAAAAGCAAAGGGTTTTTTATCAACTAATGAATATGATATAGTTTCCACGTGATTGATTTTAAAGACTTGTAAGTCAATGAGTTAACAATGTCAAAAATCCAAAAAATGGTAAAATATCTGATCATGTTAACCCTTAGCTCAGACATCTTTTAGGGCAAAATCATCTTTTGAAAATAAAAGACCTATCTCAAAAAAACTAATTGGATAAGAAAAAGAGATCCAGTCAAGACTTGGTTTTAGAAAGATATCTTATAGAATAATATATCAAATTAGTTTGTCACAATCATGAAATTTGAAATCATGTCTTTGAAAATCTCAAGTGATACATGATTTGTTCTAAGTTTTAAGAGTTGGAAAATAGAAGTGAGGTTTCCTTAGATTGACTCATTTTATGTCTCTTGTCCATTAAATGGTGCGCTTTGTGCATGTTTTGATTTAATTTTTTTCATACACTGTGTATATTTTTAAATTTGGCATTATTGCGCGTCTTTTTGTTTTTGGCATCATTGGCCACTTTTTTTAAATTTTTTGGATGCTATATTCTCTTTCAAAAACTCTTAAATATTCTTAACTATGAGTATATCTTCTAGATATTTGAGAAAAAAATCCCTCTCTAATATAGGGAAGAACATACCAAAAACTAGATTAAAAAATCATATGAGAAATGCAATGACAGGATAATGAGAAATCTTAAAGTCACATAAAGACTTTGATCATTATAAATATAAGCTAGATTACTGTAGCAAGGTATAAAAGATCTCAATTGTAACATCCGATTTTTAAATTTAGATAGACTTTTGTTTAAAAAAGAAAATTATACCACTAAAATAGGCTAGAGAAAGAGACACAATCAACAATATTTTTACCCTTTAATAGATTAAGAGATGTAAAATATTGACTACAAATTTTCTAAACCAAAAATAAGGTATACGATATCAATCCAACAATGATTACAAAAACATCTTAAAGCCTATGAAAAATAAAGCACCAAAAACAAAAACAACAACAAAAATAAACAACGAAAAAAAAAACTACAAAAATAAAGATATAGAATAAATAATAAACAACAGATACTAGATAAAAAATCAGTAGAAATCAAGTTCATGCATTAATGTCAATCACACCTAATCTGGTCCTTAAAGTGCTAAAAATGTCGAAGGCCAGTGGTTTAGTAAAAATATCAGCTAGTTGATTCTCAATTGCCATATGGTGTAACTCAATATCGCCCTTGGTCACTTGGTCTCTAATAAAGTGATGTCTTATGTCAATGTGCTTAGTCCTTAAATGTTGGATAGGATTCTTAGAAATATAGATGGCACTAGTGTTGTCACAAAGAATTGAGATCTTGCTTACAGATAATCCTAAATCTAATACTTGTTGTTTCAACCAAAGGACATGGGCCACATAACTTCCTAAAGCAATGTACTCAACTTCAACAGTGGAAAGTGCAACAGAGTTTTGCTTTCTACTAGACCATGAGACTAAAGAATGTCCTATGAATTGACAAGTTTTAGAAGTGCTTTTTTATCCACCTTACATCCTGCAAAATCAAAATCAGAATATCCAATAATCTCAAAAAAATGTTATGCATAGGGTGCCAGATTTCTATGTTTTGGGTTCCTAAAAGGTATCTAAGAATTCTCTTAACATCAGTCAGGTGGGATTCCTTAGGATCAGCTTGAAATCTAATACAGAGACAAACACTAAATATTATATCAGGTCAGCTAGTAGTCAGCTAAAGTAAATATCCAATCATCCATTTGTGATTATTTTGATCAATAGACTTTTCATTTGGGTCCTTATCCAACTGAACATAGTAGGTCATGGGAGTATTAATTGGCTTAGCTTTATCCATTTCATACTTCATCAATATATCATTTATATATTTAGATTGATTTAGAAAGGTTCCATCATCAAATTATCTTATGTTAAACCCTAAAAAGTAAGGCAACTCTTATATCATACTCATCTCCTATTCTCTACTCATTATTTTAGAAAACTCATTACATAGTCTCTTATCAGAAGATCCAAAAAGTATATCATCGACATAGATCTAAACAATGAGTAAATCATCTCCTACTTTTCACACAAAAAGGGTGGTGTCTATGCTCCCCTTAACAAACTCCCTCTCTAGTAAAAATGTTTTAAGCCTCTCAAACCAAGCTATGGGTTCCTGATTTAATCTATATTAGGCCTTTTTTGATTTGAAAACATGATTTCAAAATTGGGAAAATTCAAAACCTGGGGGTTGTTCTATAAACACATCCTCTTTTATTACCACATTTAAAAAGGCACTCTTAACGTCCATTTGGAAAATCTTAAATCCCTTATAATAGGCAAAGGCTAATAGTACTCTAATGGCTTTCAATATAGCTACAAGGGCAAAGCTCTCATCAAAATCTATCCGTTCTATTTGGTTGTACCCCTTAGCCACCAATCTTACCTTATTCCTAACCACCACACCAAAATCATTCACCTTATTCTAAAAGACCCACTTGGATCCAACTACACTTTATCCCTTAATGGAGTGAAAAGTGGAGTGGACTTGTATTCCTAATTGGAAAGCATCACAAAGGTGGTCTTTTAAAAACTTAAGCTTGGGGACACCTCTAACTAGGTCTTTCTGGGTCACTTTCCTAAGGGTTTTTATACTAGCATGACATAATCTCCTGTGTCATAACCATGAATCATCAATAGCATTTTTTAAGCAAAATGAAGCAGCACATTCAATATTATTTAAATCAAGCATGTAAACATTATTGATCCACTTTCCATACAAAATAATGTTATTATTTAAGCTGATAATGCATAAATTTGCCAAAAATTTTATGGTTAAGCCCTTATCACAAAGCTGACTGATGCTGAGCAAGTTATGTTTCAGTCCATCCATAAGAAAAATATTTTAAATCAAAAGGTTCATGGAATTTCTAATTATACTAGGCCTACCACCTTCCCGGTGGTGTTATCTCTAAAAGTAACCTTAACTCCTATCCTGGTCTCCATCAAAATGAATTGATTGGCATCGCCAGTCATATGTCAAGAGCATTTGCTGTCCAGGTACCACATGCTCTCACGAGGCCTTTTGTGAGAGCTTGCCTACAAAATCATTAAATGTTAGATTTAGGAACCCAAACAGGTTTGGGTCCCTTCTTATGGAAAGTAGAATTTAATGCATATATGTTATGCAATGAATCATGCAATTTGGGTCTACATACCCAATGTGTATTATTGTGAATGGTGCAAGTGTGTGCAATGTGTCCTAACAGGCCATATGAAAAATATCAAACTCCAGGAAAAGGATGCACTAATCTACTCATGTGGTGATGCTTCTTTTTATGTGATGCATGTAATTATGGTTTTTTATTTTCAAAAAGTTTTTAGATTTTCTAATTTTTAAACTCCTTTTCTAACTCAGCATGAGATGATTTTAAGGAATCTTGTGCAACAGATACTTCAACACGCTTTTTATTTAATATGTTAAACTCTTCAAATATAGAATGATCTTTAAGAAGAATTTCATGCTCTTTTTGTAAATTTAAAAATTCTAATTTCAAGCTTGCATGTGTTTTCTTAAGTTTTCTATATGATGCATGAATTCATTCTAAAACTGCAAGTAGTTGCTCATATGTTAGTTCACATACCTCTTCTTGATCACCTTGGCCATGATGATCGCCTACCATTAAGCACAAGTTTGTTGTCTCCTCTTTAAGTTCAATCTCTGAGGTATCTGATATAGAATCCACTTAGAACACCTTTTGGAACCTCTTATTGTCCATTTAAAACTTGGGGTTTTTCCTCTCCCTTCTCCTTGCTTGGGTGAGACTTAAGTTTAGGACAATCAGCTTTAACATGTCTTGGCTTCTTGCATTCAAAATAAATCATAGCATTAGAACTCTTAAAATTTTTATTTCCCTTACCATTGTTCCACTTTTGATGGTTCTTTTGCTTCTTCTTTAGAAAGCTTTTTAATTGCCTTGTGATTAAGGAAACATCATAGATTTCAGACCTAAAGAATGAGTGTCCGTGTTGTTGGCCTTCAATGCCATAATTTTCTCCTTACTTTTCTCACCTACATCAAAATTTTTTTGATTCACCTCTTGCTCGTAAGTAATGAGTGAGGAAAGTAAGTTATTAATCGAATAAGTATTCAAATCTTTAGATTCAGTAATTATAGTAATTTTAGCATTGAAAGAGGAAGGCAGGCATCTCAAAATTTTATTCACCTTTTTATAGTTAGTGAGTTCTCTTCCTAAGGCATACAAAGAAGTTATAATTTGAGTAAACCTTGTATATATTTTAGAAATTGATTCAGAAGGTTTCATACAAAAAATTTCATAATCATGCAAAAGAATATATCGGGATTTCTTGACTTCATTAGTTTATTCATAAGTAATATACAAATTATCCCAAATTTCTTTACCAGTTATGCAAGTTGAAACATGCATGTAATCTACAGATTTCCAAGCATAGAAAAAATAGTTCAAGCATTCTGCATTAAGTTATACAAAATCTCTTTCATCAAAAGTCCATTTAGTAAAAGGAATTTCTCTTCTAATGCTATTAAGTTCACGAGAAGGTGGTGTATAACCTTTTTTAACAAGCATCCACATATGATAGTCAATCGATTGAAAAGTTGTAGACATGTGAGTTTTCCAAAAATTAAAAGGAATATTGATAAACAAAGGTGATCAGGTAATAGGATACCCTTCCACAGTATTACGATTACCGTTGTTAGCCATGGATCAAAATTCAAAAAGTTTTCAAACTTCTTTTTTATGATTCCTGCTCTGATACCACTAAAAAAGTTTATTAGGGATGTTAAGCCCTTATGAACTAGTCCCGAGGCTAACCAAGAGGGCGGTGAATTGATATTTTAAAAAATGTTTCAATCAAAATACAAACTCAAACCAAAACACAATCCACCACAAAAAATAACGAGTGTGAAAATTAAATGAGTAAGTAAAAACAAAGAAAGAACACACAAGATTTATATTGGTTCGGTCAAACCTTGACCTACGTCCACTCATCGAAGGCACCCTCCAAGTATCGAGCTAACTTAGTGTCTCTCCTTAGCCCCCACAGCTAGGCGGAGAAGCCCTTACAAAAACTCCTTTCCACCAACCCCGGTGCAGCAGAGATCCGACTCCTTTTGCTTCCTCTTAAAGTAGGCAGAGAACCCAATCAATTGCTGAAAAAGACCTCCCTTGAGCCTCCAAGAACGAGGAATGATGATTGGAGAAGACACCTCGGACCCTTGCTTGGAGCAACACTTGTAAAACCCCCGCACAAGCTCCCCCTCTCAAGTTCCTCCCTCTCTCTCACTCTCTCTCCCTCTCCTCTAGGCTCTCTCAGGTTAAGACATCAGCAAAAGATGCTTGTGCTTGAGATAACACGAGTTCTTTAAATAGATTTTCAAGAACTAACTTTATCGTCCAGGTTGATATTGCTATCGTCCTGTATGATTAGTACAACTTTAGCTTAATCAGTCTGGACCACTTAGGACGATTAGAAGAAATTTGTTCATATTGTCAATGATGATGGTATATCATTCTATACGATTAGTTCAAATAGTATAATATCATCCAAACAATTGCACTGGTTGGGAGTTCTGGATGATTGAAAAATAGCTTGATCATCTAGGACAATCTTGCGATCGACCTGGATGATTAGTTCAAATCTGAGAAAATCATCCATAACATCTCTATGAACAGATGATGTACGATTTTTTTCATCTTGGAGCAATCCTCCAATTGTCCATGCCAATGTGATCGTATTAATCATGCCTTAAATTCTTTCCTTAATTACCAGATTAATTTAGGCATAATTATTTTACATTATCCAGGATGATTCCCTGGATGATGTCCAAAAATAAATAATACCTAAATAGATCTGGCGGCTGATTCTTTCTAATTTCAGTATATCATCCCAGATGATATAAAAATTGTTCAGGACGATGTGTTTAATGACGGCTGCCTTAACAAGTATGTCGTAATTAGGGTTTCTATTTTTAGTCGGATCATCTAGGACGATGTGGTGATCATTCGGGACGATGTACTCAAAACAAAGAAATCTAGGTCTTGATTGAAAAATTCCCCCAAGTGTGTGCGTGCAAGGTTACTTAGCATCAGGGACCATATTTATTAGAAATAGACTCAAGAAGAAAAAAAAGGTTTACAAAATGACTCAAACCTAGTCAACCCAATCTTGAGCTGGTTCAAATTGCAATCTTTATCCTATGAAAAAAAAATGTTAGTTGGCAAGCCAGTCGTAGTAAAATAGAAATGTTTGCAATCATTAAAATTGTATTTCTAAAAATAAGATACGCAACAGATTTAAAAGGCTTTTTGGATGGATTCTTCATCTGACTCCTGTAAGACTAAAGCTAAGGAAGAGACAACAAACTTATGTTTGATGGCTGATGATCATCTTGGTTAGTTTGACCAAGAATAGGTACGTGAATGAACCTATGAACAATTATTTGAAGTTTTTGAGAAAATTTATTCATCATATAGGAAACTTAAAAAATTGTGCTAACTGAAATTGGAATTTTTAAACTTGCAAAAAGCACATGAAGTTTTGCTTAAAGATCATTCTACACTTGATAGTAATTAAATGTCATTACTTAATAAATTTGATAAGTTAATTAAAAAGAATTCTGATTTAATCATTGAGCATCATTTATTGAACGCATCCCACACTAAACATAAAAAGGATTTTAAAATATTTATTAATGAATTTGAGAGAAGGGAGATGTATTTGAAAGTTGATAATGTTATTTTTGAAAGTGCTAACTCAATTTTTAAAGATGAATAAAAAGCACTTGAGGAAAATAGGATTCCACCCACACCTGAACACTTTTTTAATCCAGATCTGCAACCAAAAGTTTTGAAACCTAGGAAGAGGCACTATAACCCAAGTAGTTTTGTAAACGCTTTCCTGGTATTAGATATTTTTCATTTGGCATACTAGGATATATTTCCCATACTTACACTATTTATCATAATATACATTTAGTGTGGATAACCAAATTACATGATTCACAGCATAACACATATGCATTATATTCTTCTTTCCATAAGAAGGGACCCAAACTTATTTGGGTTCCAAAATCTAATATTTGATGATTTTGTAGGAGTACTCTCACATAAGTCCTCATGAGAGTATATGGTAACTGGACAATAGATTCTTATGATGCATGACTAGAGATGTCAATCAACTTATTTCACTGGAGGCTGGGGATGAAGGCAAGATCACTCTTGGAGATAACAACACCAAAAAAGTGGCTGGTGCAAGTATAATCAGAAACTCCAATCACTTTTTGATTGAAAATGTTTTACTTTTTGATGGCATGAAATATAACTTACTGAGCATCAGTCAGTTTTATGATAAGGGCTTTATTACAATTTTTTTGCCAAACACATATATCATTAGCTTCAATAACAACACTATTTTATAGGAAAAAATGATTAACATAATTACATGCTTGATTTAAATAACATTGAATGTGCTACTTCATTTTGCTTAAAAATTGATGTTGATGAGTTTGGTTATGGCATAGGAGGTTATGTCATGCCAGCATGGAGAGTAACCTAAAAGGACCTAATTAGAGGTGTCTCCAAGCTTAAGTTCACTAAGGATCACCTGTGTAATGCCTGTTAACTAGGGAAACAAGTCCAATCCTCTTTCTATTCCATTAATTAAATTAATAATATCTTGAAGAAATATGAAATAGATAAACTCAATCCAATAAACACTCCCATGAGCTCTAGTGTTCAGTTAGATAAGGATTCAAATGAAAAATATATTAATCAAAAAAAGTATATAAGAATGATTAGATCACTACTTTGCTTAACTACTAGCAGACCTGATATAATATTTAGTGTTTATCACTATGTTAGATCTCATGTTGATCCTAAAGAATTCCACCTGATAGTAGTTAAGAGAATCCTTAGATATCTCTTAGGGATCCAAAATTTAGGAATCAGGTTACTTAGACACAACACTTCTTTTGAAATTATTGGGCATTCTGATTCTCATTATTTAGGGTTCAAGGTGGATAGAAAGAGCACTTTTGAAACTTTCCAATTCACAAGATAGTATTTAGTCTCATAGTTTAGTAGAAAAGAAAATTTTATTGAACTTTACAATATTAAAGATGAGTATATCACCTTAGGAAGTTGTGTGTCCCAAATTCTATAATTGAAGCAACAAGTTTTGGATTTATAATTACCTATGGGCAAAATTTCAATTCTATAAGATAACACATGTGCCATCTACATCTCTAAAAATCCTATCCAACATTCAAGGACCAAATACAATGACATAAGGTAACACTTTATTAGGGACCATGTTTCCAAAAGAGACTTTGAGTTACACCAAATAACCACTAAAAACCAATTGGCTGACATCTTTACTAAAACATTGGCCTTTAAAACCTCAGCATCTTAAGAATAAGATTGGGTGTGATTGAAATAAATGCATGAACTTGATGATTACTGAATTCAGAACATTATGTTTATCTTTTTTATTTTTTATTTTAGATCTTTTTTTTTTGTTTCTGACTTTTTTTATTATTATTGATTTTTTGTTTGTTTACTATTATTTTTTGTGTTTTCATTTCTGATGTTATTATTTTTCTTTCAATTTTCTTTTGGTCATTTTTGAAATAATATTTTATGCCTTATTTTATTTTTAAAAATTTATTATCAATGATTGACATCCCTAAATCACTTAAAGAATGAAATATTATTGATTATTTTCCTATCTTTAACTTTTTTTAGCAGTGTAATTTTCTTTTCTAAATAAAATTCTATCTCAAATTAGCAACTAGGCTTTCAATTGAGATCTTATTAACCTTCTTATAGTAATCTATCTTATATAAATAATACTCAAAGTAATTAAATAAATTTCATGCTTTCTTAATCTTATTGTTGCTTTTATCATATGAATTTTATTTTGCTTTATGGTTTATTCCTCTATATATTTGAGAGTGAGTTTTTCATATCTAATATCTGAAAGATGTTCTCACAACTAAGATTATTTAAAAGTTTCAAAAGTGATCTAGCTTGCAAAAATGATAAGAGGTATAAAATGAGCGCAAAAAGGAATAAAACTGAAAAGATGCACAATGATCATAAAAAAATAAAAAAATTCACAAACTGTATAAAAAATCAAAAGATACACAAAGTGCGTCAACCAATTGACAAGAGGCATAAAATAAGCCCACAAGTAAGTAAGCTTCTTTCTTTTTCAAACCTTTAAATATTTGAAGAATTCATATCTCACTTGATATTTTCAAAGACTTGTTTTCAAAATTCTTGATTATGACTAATTACTGATGATTATTATGATGTTTATTTTATTATTGTGCTTTCTATTTTTTTTATGATATGATCCATGTGCTAGACTACACATGTGTTAGGGGTGCTTTTGATACTAACAATTTCTTCTACAGTGGCCATGCTCATACAACACTAATAAATGGGGCAAAATAATTATACTTTAAAACTAATGATATTTTTGGTAGACACTTTAGAAATTGCCAAGCCCCCTTTGAAACTAAAAGAGTATGGCCAAGTGTGATTGGCAATGTGTGTTTTATTTCCATATATAAACTACTTGGGATGTTTCTTTATTTCATTGCTTAGGATAATCATGTAGAAGAGTTTAAATTTTCTTTTTTAAAAGATGTAATTTGTAAATATTTGAGTTGTGAAATTTTTTAAAAGTAAAGAATTTCAAACACTTGGTACCCAAATAGAAAAAGAAAGGCCCTTTAGAGGGAATTTCTTTTTTTTTTGGGTACCCTTGTGGAGGACAAACTTTATATATCCCAGAGGAGATGATCCGAAGGAAAATGATTCAAAGGAAGACGATCTAGAGGAGGATGATCCACTTGAAGAAGAAGACTTCAAGATAGAATGCATAGCTTTTAAACATTGTATCATTCAGTAGGAATAGAATCTAGGATGTTGTCAGTGGTGTCTGGCAACCATTACATTTTTATAGATTTTGAGTTGTACTTATACAACACTTGTTGTGGACTATGGACTTTTCTTTACTCTGATGATTTATATTAATGAGTTAACTTTATGTGCTCAGTAGAAATTACATGCTTTCTTATATTTCTTTCTTGTATGTGTGTTGCCTAATTTTGTTGGGCTCTTTAAGGAAAAAAATCTTTTTCAACTAACAAAAATCTAAAATTTTAAGAAATAAATACCATAAAGATATAATAACCTAAGGAATAGCTTGAATCATCCAGGGTCACATACATATTAATGCATTCTCTTTTTCCTTGCTATAAGTCACTTCCCCACCCATGGGTAGAGTCTGGATAATCTGGCTTAAAAGGATGAGGTGTCAAACTTGGGGAAGCCAAGTCATTCTAAATAAAATTTATTTTATAAGCCTTTTTAAAATTCATGCATTTCTAATTTGGAGACCTTTTAACTAGCATGCATTGCATTAGGAACTAATATAATTAAAATTTTAATTGCATTTGCTCTAGGAGCATTCAACCTATATAAGTCCAAGGTCAATCAGGAAACTCTCTATATGTTTTAAAAAAATTGAACTATCTACCCATCTTTCATAAATACTAGATAATATGGATTTTATGCAACTAGGTGGTTAGCTGGCATTCCTTTTCAGGAAAGATATATTTCTAGGATGCATTAGTTAGGACATAGGTGTTAGTGTTAAGTGCAGAACTCTAAACCCACTCTAAATTTTAGGTTTAAGGCTACTATATTTGGTGTCTCGTAGTATGCCTCATCGGTGGATAAGTCTCCTTGAATTCATGGGCTACAAATCCTTCCTATCTGTGTCACATGGATAACGCCAGCTTTATCCTTCCCCTTTTTATGCTTTAAGCGCATGATTTCTTTTCTCCAGTCTCTCTTCGCTACCTTACTCTCTCTGGATGTTGGTATGAACCATGTATGTTGACTAAGCCCAATTGATCCTTTTCTTCCCTTTGAGTAGGAACTTTCTAAACTCCACCTTCTTTGTCAATCCCTTTTGGAAAGCATAATGTCAGATATTTAATCAAGAGTATTCACAGGCTCTGGTATGACATGTAATTAACCACGAGAGCTTGCACCAGTAAGAAACATAATTCCATAATAAATAAACCCAGCTCAAGATGATGTATCAGATGGGGTAAACCCCATCACACTAATCAGATCATGTATACTATCAACCATCGAGGTGCATTAGTGAGTGTCATTTTCCTTAATGGTTGATCATATGTATGATCTATTCTGCCTTCCCATTGGCCCACTTACGAGGAGTGCGAAGGCCTGCGGATTGTCTCATCCCTCAGGATGATGTGGTTGTATACCCTATGCACTCTGTCCCCAACACAGCAGATCCCCTCCGAAGGTCCACAGCTACCAATCCTTATTAAATGGGATAAATATGTTCCATATAGTCTTTCATTTTAATAAAGCATTTTAGTCCTTAAAATGCATTATGATTCATACATATTTTGTTGAGTCTTGTAATTAGGTTGTTAAGCCTAAGTAAATGTCCCACGGCTACCAAGAGGGGGGTGAATTGGTAGTTTTAAAAATTTTAAACCCTCTTAAAATTAAAGTTGAACCGAAATGAAATTTTCTTTTAAAGTTTGTAGAAAAATGTTTTTCAACCACAGAGTTGTTAAAACTGAAATTTAAAATGCGGAAACATAAAAGCAATAAAGTAAATGACACCAGATTTATAGTGGTTCGGTCTATAACCAGACCTACATCCACTCCTCAGAGGCACCCTCTGAGTATTGCACTAATACTACAAAGTGACTCTCCTTTAGCACCCACAGCAAGGCGGAGAAGCCTGTACAAAACCCTCTTTTCACCACTCCCCGGTGCGGCAGAGAACCGTCGTCCTTTTACACAATCCACAGTGCTGGCAGAGAACCGTCGTCCTTTCACACTCTCCTAGTGTGGGCAGAGAACCGTCGTCCTTTCACACTCTCCTAGTGTGGGCAGAGAACCCTACGGCTGTTCACACTTTCCAAGTGTAGGCAGAGAACCTCCTTCCTTTTACACTCTCCTAGTGTAGGCAGAGAACCCACGTCTGTTCACACTCTCCAAGTGTCGGCAGTGAACCGGACCTTCTTGAATGATCTTCTCACAAGAATCTAGAAGGAAGAAAAGAAAAGAGTGAAGAAATCCAATTTCACAAGTAGAGATTCTTACCTTTGCAATCCAAGTGAAGCCTTCTCGCTCCAATGGTAGGAATCCTCCTTTGAATGCTCTCTTCCACTCTCTCCTTAGCTATTCTCTCAATAGGCACGAAGATCAAATGACAAAAAGATTGGGTGGCAGTCTAATTTGGAGTATTTATACAAAAGACATGAAAAACCGCCCAAAAACTGCAAGTTTTCAATTCTGTACGCAGTGGATCGTCCCGTACGATCATGGATCGTCCTGGACGATTTTACTTAAACGATCTGAAACGACCCAATTTGTATATGTGTACGAAATGACTTCGTACAGCTGATCGTCCTGTACGAACTAGGTTCGTCCAGTACGAACGGTTATTACAAGGTCGGTTCTAGAAACTGCTGAAAACTGTCCTAAGTCAGTTTATCGTTTGGACGAAAATATGTTCGTCTGGACGAAAATTTTCCAGAGAGCCGATCGTCCTGGACGATTATTTATTTCGTCTGGACGAAAATTTTCCAGAGCGCCCATCGCCGGGGACGATAATTTGGTTTCGTCTGGACGAAAATTTTCCAGAGAGCTGTTCGTCCGGTACGATATTTATTTTCGTCTGGACGAAAATTTTCCAGAGGACTGGTCGCCCAGTACGATGGTAAAATTCATCTGGACGAAATGTTTACAGAGAACCCATCGTCCGGGACGATATTAAAATTCGTCCTGGACGAATAGGACTTAGAAAAATTTTCCAAAGCAAGTTCCTATTCGTTCCAAGTGCTCTATAGGAGATAACTGACAGATCGTCCAGTACGATAAATATCGTCCTCTACGATCAGTATAGAATTTCATGATCTCCTAGTGTGTGTGAGATTTTATTCACTCAATTACAATCACTCCCTTTCAAAATTAATTAAAGAAAAGACAAACTTCAAATAAACAAAATATTATATGTTGAATTTGATTTGAAGTTTTCGTAGTCTGGAGTCTGATTTTCCTGAAATGTTAGTACACACAAGAGCAAGTGCAAATCTTCTAAATTTGTTAGGAGATAACTATACATCTGAACAATAATGTTTGGAATCATCAAAACTACATAAGTTGCACAAATATAAATCATTCAAATAGCAACTATTCAAACAATCTCCCCCTTTTTGATGATGGCAAAACAATTATTATTAGTATGGTTTCAAGTTAAAATATAAATCTCTTATCTCCTAAACTCCCCCTGAATTTATGAGTACATTAAAATAAGGAGGCATTAAAGAACAATATTTTTGTTTTTCAAAAATTTTAACAGAAAACACAAATCACAAAAACAAAAACAATATAAAATTTTAACAGAAAACACAAATCACAAAAACAAAAACACAAACACAAACATAATAATTTCTCCCCCTTTTTGACAGCAACAAAAAGTGAAGAAGAAAAAGACAAGAAATGTAAATAATAATATGAAATTCATTGTTAAAATTTAATCTAAATTGTGATTTGACATAGGGTATGCAATTTTAAACTAAAGATATTAGGTCAATCATAGAAATTCATAGAATTTATGAAATGATATAACATGTAAGTAAGAAGAATTTATCAAATACATGATTCGATTTAGACATTTTGATTATTGGAAATCATTACAAGTGAGATGTAAAAAAAATTCTATATTTCAAAATTCAATAGAATATAAATGAACAGTAGATCAACTTGAATTAAGAGATTAAACGAATTTGGAAAGAAGAGAATTACCTCATGTGGTGCTTTGCACATCTTTTCAAAGTTTTGGAGCACATTTTTGTGCATTTTTCTTTGGTTGGGCTTATTTTGTGCCTCTTTTTCACTTTGCAAATTTTTACGAATCCCTTTTGATTTTTGTACATTTGTACAATGTTCAAGAGTAATTTGACCAATTCTTTCCAAAATCTATAATCTAAGATTTCAAATATTTCTAGGTGCATAAATATCATTTGAGCATAGAAATATAAAATAAGAAAACATCAAAATTGCAATAACAATATTAACTTTTATGTAGTCTAAATGAATAGACATGAAAAAAAAAATTCTAAATACAACAAGTTATAAACAAATTATAAATTTAGAAAGTCTAGATTTTCTAATATAGATAATCTCATATTACAATCGAATTTAAGCACAATGTAGATTAAAAACAATATTAATGAAATTCATAAAAATTAGCCACATTTCAAAACAAATCTAAAACAAACAAACTTTCATTGATTAAAAAAAAATTACATCAAAACATTGAACTTAAACAAAAACATAACAACACAACAAACAAAAAAAAATACAACAGACACACAAAAAAAAAAAACTTCTACTGTTCTGGAGGAGGAGGAGGAGGAATCCCGCCAAAGAGGTTGAAGTAGGAGGCCATCAACATTACATTGGTATTTATTTCATGAACTTCATCTCTAATATTACCAATGTCATGTTGCTGCTGCGTAAGGTGAGCATCAAATTGATCAAACCTTTGATCAATGTGAGTCTCTAGTCTATCGAATCTCTCAATCAGATTCTGGTAATCTGATTGAGAAGCAGAAGCTTGCACTCCTTCTTCTTCTTCTTCTGAAGCACTGCCATGTGCTTTTTCTTTTTCTTTTTCCTCCTTGAAGAGCAGTCTGAATGATGCATCGTTGTAGTAGACTGGCTCTTTATATTTCTCATCAGGATGTACTATATTGTACTTCTTCTCCAAAACATAAGTAATCAAGTGCCCTAAAGAAATATTCTTCTTCCTCTTCTGATCAGGATGTCCTATTTCTGAAAGCCCATAGATATGATCTAGGATGAGTTGGGCTTCATCAATAGGTTGTCTTTTCATGATTAAAAAAGTTAGACAAGAGAGGAGAGGAGTTATGTTTATTCTATCACCAGCTTTAGGAATAATTGAGGATCTAAGGATATGCTGGATGATTCGGGCATCTTGGGTCATACCGGCCACTCTAGCAACATGATTGTCAATTCCATTTTCTCTAATTACCCTATTGATTTCATACCAATGGAAGACGTTTTCTGACATTAGGGTGTGGGCTCTATATCCTTCAGTCCTTAAGTTTAAAAATGCACCAAGGTCGTGCTTGATGATCTCAACTTTTTTCTTAAAAACAAAAGAACTAATGATAGAGTGGTCAGGATTGAAACTCATGTTGGCTAGGAAGTAATGGTAGGTTTGCTTATTGTAGAGGTGGACAAGAGAAAGAATGAAATGAAATTGGGTTGAGGCGAAGAGGTGTAATACCCGAAATTTCAACTCCGTTTGGATAAGAATGCGAGACGGAGTGATTTTTGCAGATGCAAAACGAGGAAAAGATTCCTCATTTGCTTTGGAAAGGAAGTTGTCAGGGGCATTCCTGTTAGGTTTCTTCACCAAAACCTTTTGTCTTTTACTAGAGGAGGCCATAGTTGATTTGATGTAGAAAGGGATTGAAAAAGATGTTTTGAAAGTGTGATTTTCAAGTTTGAAAGCCTTCATATTTAAAGAAAATGATACGTTCGTCCTGGACGAAAATATTCATCCTGGACGAAAAATTATCGTTCGTCTGGACGAAGTAATTTCGTACAGACGATCTAATTCGTCCAAAATGTAACGGCTTTTTGTATTCAACACAACTTACGATGCGTCCCTTCGTACAGGCTTTTTGACTTGACCGATCGTATATACGAAAATATTTCGTACAGACGATCAAAAAGCGTTTCGTTTTAATGACTCTTGAAAAACGTCCCCTACAATGAATCGACACATGTTCGTACATACGAAAAAAAATTTCGTACAGACGAAATTCGTATTAAAAACTGTCTTATCCACTCAACCGCTGCATTCAATCGTCCCGACGTTTGAGAAAAAGAAAAAATTCGTACTGGACGATCACAGATCGTACAGACGATCCAATAAAAAAACTGCTCTCAACACGGTTTAAATTCGCGCAAACTGTTTCTTAAAACATCGTCCCGTACGAAAAAATTTCGTCCTGGACGATTTCCTCCAAAAAAAAATTTTTGATTTTTAAAATTTTTAATTTAACAAAATCAACAAAAAATAATCAACAACACAGAAAACATAAGACAAAAAACATAAATTCAAAAACAATTCATACAAAAACACAAAATTCACAAAATCACAAAAACAAAACACAACAAGTATCAATGTTGCAAAGACATTTTGGTTAAGCATTCAAATCAATAACACCAAGCCTTGTTCTTAAAGTACTGAAGTTATCAAAGGCTAAAGGTTTTGTAAAAATGTCTGCAAGTTGATTTTCAGTTGAAACATGTATGAGTTCAATTTCTCCTTTGGATACATGATCCCTTATGAAATGATGCCTTATATCAATGTGTTTGGTTCTAGAATGTTGAATAGGATTTTTGGAAATGCAAATAGCACTAGTATTGTCACAATAAATTGGAATAGTGCCTATAGTTAATCCTAAGTCAATCAACTGTTGTTTTAATCAAAGTACTTGTGCCACACAACTTCCTAATGCAATGTATTCTGCTTCTGCAGTAGATAGTGCCACTGAATTTTGTTTTCTACTAGACCATGAAACTAATGAATTTCCAATGAATTGACATGTTCCAGAAGTGCTTTTTCTATCCACTCTACAGCCTGCAAAGTCAGAATCTGAGTAACCAATAATTTCAAATGAAGAGCTAAACTTAGGATACCAAATTCCTAAGTTTTGAGTTCCTAGTAGATATCTTAAAATCCTTTTCACTGCTGTCAAATGTGATTCTTTTGGATCTGATTGAAATCTAGCACATAAGCAAACACTAAACATAATATCTGGTCGGCTTAGCAGTCAAGTAAAGTAAAGATCCAATTATCCCTCTAAATTTCTTTTGATCAACAGATTTTCCCTTAAGGTCTTTATCTAACTGAACTGAAGAACTCATTGGTGTACTAACAGGTTTAGCATTGTCCATTTCATATTTTTTGAGGATGTCCTTAATATATTTGGTTTGACTAAGAAAAGTACCTTCCTCAAGTTGCTTAATGCTAAATCCTAGAAAGTAATTTAAATCTCCCATTAGACTCATTTCAAATTCACTACTCATTGTTTTAGAAAAATCATCACAAAGATGTTTATTTGAAGATCCAAAGATGATGTCATCCACATAAATTTGAACAATAAGTATATCCTTACCAATTTTCCTTAAAAAGAGAGTTGTATCCACACTTCCTTTTTCAAAAGATCTTTCAAGTAGGAAGGTGCTTAACCTCTCATACCAAGCCCTAGGTGCCTGTTTCAATCCATATAATGCCTTTTTTAATTTGAAAACATGATTTGGAAATTTAGAGTTTTCAAAACCTGGAGGTTGTTCTACAAAAACATCTTCTTCAATTACTCCATTTAAAAAGGCACTTTTGACATCCATTTGAAACAATTTAAAACCTTTAAAACAGGCAAAGGCTAGTAAAACCCTAATTGCTTCAAGTCTAGCTACAGGGGCAAAAGTTTCCTCAAAATCAATTCCTTCAATTTGGTTATACCCCTTAGCTACTAATCTAGCCTTATTTCTAATGACTACTCCTGAGTCATTCATTTTATTCTTGAACACCCACTTGGTTCCAACAACACTTTGATCTTTTGGCCTTGTAGTTAGTTCCCAAACTTTATTTCTTACAAATTGATTCAACTCTTCTTGCATGGCCAATATCCAAAATTCATCTGAAAGTGCTTGATCAATGTTAGTGGGTTCAATAGTTGAAATAAAGGCTGAATGATTGACTTCCTTGTTTAATCCACGCCTAGTTCTAACACCCTCACTTGGTTCACCTATGATTAATTCCTTTGGGTGGTTTTTAGAAAATCTCAAATCTCTAGGCAAAAGGTCTTCTCTTTCTAAATTTTCTTCCACATTTTCTTCCAAATTTAATCTATCAATATTTTGGGAGTTTTCTTCAATTTCTTCTTCAACAACTTTTGGCTCTTCCATGTTTCCATTTTCATCAAAAACAACATGTGTGGTTTCTTCAATGACTAAAGTTCTTTTGTTGAATACTCTATAAGATTTTCCAACACTTGAATATCCAACAAAAATTCCTTCATCTGATTTTGGATCAAATTTTCCTAAGGCAGATTTTCCATTATTATGTATGAACACCTTGCAACCAAATACATGCAAATGAGACAAATTTGGTGTTCTTCCTTTTAGCAACTCATAGGGTGTTTTATTCAAATTAGATCTCACATTCACCCTATTCAGAACATAGCATGCAGTGCTAACCGCCTCAGCCCAAAAATATCTAGGAAGTGAGTATTCTGCTAACATTGCTCGGGCGGCTTCTATTAATGTTCTGTTCTTTCTTTCAACTACTCCATTTTGTTGAGGAGTTCTAGGTGCAGAAAAATTGTGATCAATCCCATTTTCTTTACAGAAATCTTCAAATCTTTCATTTTCAAATTCTCCTCCATGATCACTTTGTATAGAAATTATTTCACATCCTAGTTTTCTTTGTATCCAAGTTGAAAAATTTCTGAATTCCTCAAATGATTCACTCTTATGAAAAAGAAATTTAACCCAGGTGAATCTTGAAAAATCATCTACTATAACAAATCCATATACCTTTCCTCCTAGACTAACAGTGCTTACTGGTCCAAAAAGATCCATGTGTAGAATTTCTAAAGGTTTACTGGTCCTAAGATCTTTAATGGACTTAAATGAGGACCTCACTTGTTTTCCTAATTGACATGCATCACACAGATGGTCCTTAGTAAAGTCTAGTTTAGGTATTCCTCTCACCAAATTCTTTTGGGTAATTTTTCTAAGATTTTTCATACTAGAATGACAAAGTCTCCTATGCCAAAGCCACGATTCATCAGAAACAGTTTTCAAACAAAAAGCAGTAGGAGATTGAATACAATTTAAATCTAGCATGTAAACATTGTTCACCCTTTTTCCATTTAAAACAATTTTCCCATTTAGGCTAATTATGCAGCTAGTAGGTAAAAATTTTACATTATAGCCCTTATCACATAGCTGACTTATGCTAAGCAAATTATGTTTCAAGCCTTCAACTAATAAAACATTATCTATGAAAAAGTTTTTCAAATTTCCAATCATACCTGATCCAACCACTTTCTTTGTGGTATTATCTCCAAGTGTAACCTTGCCTCCACTCCTGGCTTCCAGCGTTATGAATTGAGCAGTATCTCCAGTCATGTGCTTAGAACATCCGCTGTCCAGGTACCATATACTCTCACGAGGTCTTGTGTGAGAGTATACCTGCAAAATTCTCAAATGTTAGACCTGGGAACCCAAACTAGTTTGGGTTCACCTTTATGAAATTTATAATCAGATGCATGTGTGATATGTCTAGGTTTATGCATCTTAGTTCTCCACACCAAATTAGGTTTCATCTTTAAAGTGCAGGTGTGAGATATATGTCCCAAAAATCCACAATTGTTACATTTAACATTAGGAAAAATATTCCTATGTTTTCTCTCATATGATTGTCTTCTAAGGGATTTCATGAATTTAGGATAATACTTAGGATTTGTAAAATCTTCATGTTTAGGGGGGTTCCTATTATCCTCGAGAGCTCTTATAGTAAGTTTATAAAATGAATTCATTTCTTCCAAGATTCGATTTGTATAATTGACTCTATATGTCTTGTGCTCAGATTCATCCTTAAATTTCTCAAATTCTTTTTCAAGTTCAGCATAGGATGATTTTAAATTCTCAAAATTTTTATTCAAGTCATCATATTCATCAAGTAGTTTCATGTGGTTGCTATCAATTAAAGCATGATCTTTCCTAAGGATTTCGTGTTCCTTATTAAGCTCTTCCAATTCTAAAACTAAACTAGCATGCATCTTTTTAGTTTTCCTATATGCATCATGCATGTGTTCAGAAACTTCAAACAATTCATTATAAGTTAAATCACATACCTCTTCTTGATCTGATTGTTCAGCTTTATCTGCCATCAAGCAAAGGTTGGTGACTTCTTCTTCTTTTTCAGTCTCAGATGAGTCTGAAGCTGAGTCCGCCCAAAAAGCCTTTTGAAACTTCTTCTTGCCCTTCTTTACCATTGGTTTCTCCTCTACCTTCTCCTTGCTAGGAGAGGCTTTGAGTTTTGGACAATCAGTCTTTATATGACCTGGTTTCCTGCATTCATAACAAATCACTTCATTAGAAACCTTGCCATTTCTATTATACTTACCTCTATTCCATTGCTGGCGTCTCTTCTGCTTCCTCTTTAAAAAGCTTTTGAATTGTCTAGTCATCAGTGCTATATCATCTTCATCCTCAGGTTGTGAGTGTTCACTTTCTGACTCTTCCACATTTAGTGCAATATTCTTGTCCTTTCTTGGTTCACCTGCATCAATCTTTCTTTGACTTACTCCTTGCTCGTAAGCAATGAGTGAACCAAGAAGATTGTCAATAGAATAAATGTTCAGATCTTTTGACTCTGTAATTGCAGTAATTTTAGCATCGTATGCAGTAGGTAAACAACGAAGAATCTTATTAACCATTTCAGCATTAGTTAATTCCCTACCAAGTGCATGCAAAGAGGTGACAATTTGAGTGAATCTTGTGTACATGTCAGATATAGATTCATTAGGTTTCATGCGAAATAATTCGTAGTCATGTAACAAGATATTGAGTCTTGATTGCTTAACCTCATTTGTTCCTTCATAAGTAATACAAAGTCTATCCCATATGTCTTTTCCGCTTTTACAAGTGGAAACTCGCATGTAGTCTTCAGATTTTAAAGCACAAAAGAAACTATTTAAACATTTCGCATTTAATTGTGCTAAGTCACGTTCTTCTATAGTCCAATCTGCATAGGGTGTATCTACCCTAATTCCATCAACTAATCTAGTTGGTTTTGTGTAACCTTCCTGGACTAACATCCACATGCGATAATCAAGTGACTGTAAGAAAGTAGACATGCGTGTTTTCCAAAAATCAAAAGGAATATTGTCAAACAGTGGAGGTCTAGTGATAGAGTAACCCTCAGGTGTGTTTCGGTTTCCAAATGTAGCCATCTACGTTAATCAAAAAGTAGTTCAAACTTATGATTTTGAAACAATGCTCTGATACCACTTGTTGAGTCTAGTAATTAGGTTGTTAAGCCTAAGTAAATGTCCCACGGCTACCAAGAGGGGGGTGAATTGGTAGTTTTAAAAATTTTAAACCCTCTTAAAATTAAAGTTGAACCGAAATGAAATTTTCTTTTAAAGTTTGTAGAAAAATGTTTTTCAACCACAGAGTTGTTAAAACTGAAATTTAAAATGCGGAAACGTAAAAGCAATAAAGTAAATGACACCAGATTTATAGTGGTTCGGTCTATAACCAGACCTACATCCACTCCTCAGAGGCACCCTCTGAGTATTGCACTAATACCACAAAGTGACTCTCCTTTAGCACCCACAGCAAGGCGGAGAAGCCTGTACAAAACCCTCTTTTCACCACTCCCCGGTGCGGCAGAGAACCGTCGTCCTTTTACACAATCCACAGTGCTGGCAGAGAACCGTCGTCCTTTCACACTCTCCTAGTGTGGGCAGAGAACCGTCGTCCTTTCACACTCTCCTAGTGTTGGCAGAGAACCCTACGGCTGTTCACACTCTCCAAGTGTAGGCAGAGAACCTCCTTCCTTTTACACTCTCCTAGTGTAGGCAGAGAACCCACGTCTGTTCACACTCTCCAAGTGTCGGCAGTGAACCGGACCTTCTTGAATGATCTTCTCACAAGAATCTAGAAGGAAGAAAGAAAAGAGTGAAGAAATCCAATTTCACAAGTAGAGATTCTTACCTTAGCAATCCAAGTGAAGCCTTCTCGCTCCAATGGTAGGAATCCTCCTTTGAATGCTCTCTTCCACTCTCTCCTTGGCTATTCTCTCAATAGGCACGAAGATCAAATGACAAAAAGATTGGGTGGCAGTCTAATTTGGAGTATTTATACAAAAGACATGAAAAACCGCCCAAAAACTGCAAGTTTTCAATTCTGTACGCAGTGGATCGTCCCGTACGATCCTGGATCGTCCTGGACGATTTTACTTAAACGATCTGAAACGACCCAATTTGTATATGTGTACGAAATGACTTCGTACAGCTGATCGTCCTGTACGAACTAGGTTCGTCCAGTACGAACGGTTATTACAAGGTCGGTTCTAGAAACTGCTGAAAACTGTCCTAAGTCGGTTTATCGTTTGGACGAAAATATGTTCGTCTGGACGAAAATTTTCCAGAGAGCCGATCGTCCTGGACGATTATTTATTTCGTCTGGACGAAAATTTTCCAGAGCGCCCATCGCCGGGGACGATAATTTGGTTTCGTCTGGACGAAAATTTTCCAGAGAGCTGTTCGTCCGGTACGATATTTATTTTCGTCTGGACGAAAATTTTCCAGAGGACTGGTCGCCCAGTACGATGGTAAAATTCGTCTGGACGAAATGTTTACAGAGAACCCATCGTCCGGGACGATATTAAAATTCGTCCTGGACGAATAGGACTTAGAAAAATTTTCCAAAGCAAGTTCCTATTCGTTCCAAGTGCTCTATAGGAGATAACTGACAGATCGTCCAGTACGATAAATATCGTCCTGTACGATCAGTATAGAATTTCATGATCTCCTAGTGTGTGTGAGATTTTATTCACTCAATTACAATCACTCCCTTTCAAAATTAATTAAAGAAAAGACAAACTTCAAATAAACAAAATATCATATGTTGAATTTGATTTGAAGTTTTCGTAGTCTGGAGTCTGATTTTCCTGAAATGTTAGTACACACAAGAGCAAGTGCAAATCTTCTAAATTTGTTAGGAGATAACTATACATCTGAACAATAATGTTTGGAATCATCAAAACTACATAAGTTGCACAAATATAAATCATTCAAATAGCAACTATTCAAACAATCTCCCCCTTTTTGATGATGGCAAAACAATTATTATTAGTATGGTTTCAAGTTAAAATATAAATCTCTTATCTCCTAAACTCCCCCTGAATTTATGAGTACATTAAAATAAGGAGGCATTAAAGAACAATATTTTTGTTTTTCAAAAATTTTAACAGAAAACACAAATCACAAAAACAAAAACAATATAAAATTTTAACAGAAAACACAAATCACAAAAACAAAAACACAAACACAAACATAATAATTTCTCCCCCTTTTTGACAGCAACAAAAAGTGAAGAAGAAAAAGACAAGAAATGTAAATAATAATATGAAATTCATTGTTAAAATTTAATCTAAATTGTGATTTGACATAGGGTATGCAATTTTAAACTAAAGATATTAGGTCAATCATAGAAATTCATAGAATTTATGAAATGATATAACATGTAAGTAAGAAGAATTTATCAAATACATGATTCGATTTAGACATTTTGATTATTGGAAATCATTACAAGTGAGATGTAAAAAAAATTCTATATTTCAAAATTCAATAGAATATAAATGAACAGTAGATCAACTTGAATTAAGAGATTAAACGAATTTGGAAAGAAGAGAATTACCTCATGTGGTGCTTTGCACATCTTTTCAAAGTTTTGGAGCACATTTTTGTGCATTTTTCTTTGGTTGGGCTTATTTTGTGCCTCTTTTTCACTTTGCAAATTTTTGCGAATCCCTTTTGATTTTTGTACATTTGTACAATGTTCAAGAGTAATTTGACCAATTCTTTCCAAAATCTATAATCTAAAATTTCAAATATTTCTAGGTGCATAAATATCATTTGAGCATAGAAATATAAAATAAGAAAACATCAAAATTGCAATAACAATATTAACTTTTATGTAGTCTAAATGAATAGACATGAATTTAAAAAAAATTCTAAATACAACAAGTTATAAACAAATTATAAATTTAGAAAGTCTAGATTTTCTAATATAGATAATCTCATATTACAATCGAATTTAAGCACAATGTAGATTAAAAACAATATTAATGAAATTCATAAAAATTAGCCACATTTCAAAACAAATCTAAAACAAACAAACTTTCATTGATTAAAAAAAAATTACATCAAAACATTGAACTTAAACAAAAACATAACAACACAACAAACAAAAAAAAAATACAACAGACACACAAAAAAAAAAAAACTTCTACTGTTCTGGAGGAGGAGGAGGAGGAATCCCGCCAAAGAGGTTGAAGTAGGAGGCCATCAACATTACATTGGTATTTATTTCATGAACTTCATCTCTAATATTACCAATGTCATGTTGCTGCTGCGTAAGGTGAGCATCAAATTGATCAAACCTTTGATCAATGTGAGTCTCTAGTCTATCGAATCTCTCAATCAGATTCTGGTAATCTGATTGAGAAGCAGAAGCTTGCACTCCTTCTTCTTCTTCTTCTGAAGCACTGCCATGTGCTTTTTCTTTTTCTTTTTCCTCCTTGAAGAGCAGTCTGAATGATGCATCGTTGTAGTAGACTGGCTCTTCATATTCCTCATCAGGATGTACTATATTGTACTTCTTCTCCAAAACATAAGTAATCAAGTGCCCTAAAGAAATATTCTTCTTCCTCTTCTGATCAGGATGTCCTATTTCTGAAAGCCCATAGATATGATCTAGGATGAGTTGGGCTTCATCAATAGGTTGTCTTTTCATGATTAAAAAAGTTAGACAAGAGAGGAGAGGAGTTATGTTTATTCTATCACCAGCTTTAGGAATAATTGAGGATCTAAGGATATGCTGGATGATTCGGGCATCTTGGGTCATACCGGCCACTCTAGCAACATGATTGTCAATTCCATTTTCTCTAATTACCCTATTGATTTCATACCAATGGAAGACGTTTTCTGACATTAGGGTGTGGGCTCTATATCCTTCAGTCCTTAAGTTTAAAAATGCACCAAGGTCGTGCTTGGTGATCTCAACTTTTTTCTTAAAAACAAAAGAACTAATGATAGAGTGGTCAGGATTGAAACTCATGTTGGCTAGGAAGTAATGGTAGGTTTGCTTATTGTAGAGGTGGACAAGAGAAAGAATGAAATGAAATTGTGTTGAGGCGAAGAGGTGTAATACCCGAAATTTCAACTCCGTTTGGATAAGAATGCGAGACGGAGTGATTTTTGCAGATGCAAAACGAGGAAAAGATTCCTCATTTGCTTTGGAAAGGAAGTTGTCTGGGGCATTCCTGTTAGGTTTCTTCACCAAAACCTTTTGTCTTTTGCTAGAGGAGGCCATAGTTGATTTGATGTAGAAAGGGATTGAAAAAGATGTTTTGAAAGTGTGATTTTCAAGTTTGAAAGCCTTCATATTTAAAGAAAACGATACGTTCGTCCTGGACGAAAATATTCGTCCTGGACGAAAAATTATCGTTCGTCTGGACGAAGTAATTTCGTACAGACGATCCAATTCGTCCAAAATGTAACGGCTTTTCGTATTCAACACAACTTACGATGCGTCCCTTCGTACAGGCTTTTTGACTTGACCGATCGTACATACGAAAATATTTCGTACAGACGATCAAAAAGCGTTTCGTTTTAATGACTCTTGAAAAACGTCCCCTACAATGAATCGACACATGTTCGTACATACGAAAAAAAATTTCGTACAGACGAAATTCGTATTAAAAACTGTCTTATCCACTCAACCGCTGCATTCAATCGTCCCGACGTTTGAGAAAAAGAAAAAATTCGTACTGGACGATCACAGATCGTACAGACGATCCAATAAAAAAACTGCTCTCAAAACGGTTTAAATTCGCGCAAACTGTTTCTTAAAACATCGTCCCGTACGAAAAAATTTCGTCCTGGACGATTTCCTCCAAAAAAAATTTTTGATTTTTAAAATTTTTAATTTAACAAAATCAACAAAAAATAATCAACAACACAGAAAACATAAGACAAAAAACATAAATTCAAAAACAATTCATACAAAAACACAAAATTCACAAAATCACAAAAACAAAACACAACAAGTATCAATGTTGCAAAGACATTTTGGTTAAGCATTCAAATCAATAACACCAAGCCTTGTTCTTAAAGTACTGAAGGTATCAAAGGCTAAAGGTTTTGTAAAAATGTCTGCAAGTTGATTTTCAGTTGAAACATGTATGAGTTCAATTTCTCCTTTGGATACATGATCCCTTATGAAATGATGCCTTATATCAATGTGTTTGGTTCTAGAATGTTGAATAGGATTTTTGGAAATGCAAATAGCACTAGTATTGTCACAATAAATTGGAATAGTGCCTATAGTTAATCCTAAGTCAATCAACTGTTGTTTTAACCAAAGTACTTGTGCCACACAACTTCCTAATGCAATGTATTCTGCTTCTGCAGTAGATAGTGCCACTGAATTTTGTTTTCTACTAGACCATGAAACTAATGAATTTCCAATGAATTGACATGTTCCAGAAGTGCTTTTTCTATCCACTCTACAGCCTGCAAAGTCAGAATCTGAGTAACCAATAATTTCAAATGAAGAGCTAAACTTAGGATACCAAATTCCTAAGTTTTGAGTTCCTAGTAGATATCTTAAAATCCTTTTCACTGCTGTCAAATGTGATTCTTTTGGATCTGATTGAAATCTAGCACATAAGCAAACACTAAACATAATATCTGGTCGGCTAGCAGTCAAGTAAAGTAAAGATCCAATTATCCCTCTAAATTTCTTTTGATCAACAGATTTTCCCTTAAGGTCTTTATCTAACTGAACTGAAGAACTCATTGGTGTACTAACAGGTTTAGCATTGTCCATTTCATATTTTTTGAGGATGTCCTTAATATATTTGGTTTGACTAAGAAAAGTACCTTCCTCAAGTTGCTTAATGCTAAATCCTAGAAAGTAATTTAAATCTCCCATTAGACTCATTTCAAATTCACTACTCATTGTTTTAGAAAAATCATCACAAAGATGTTTATTTGAAGATCCAAAGATGATGTCATCCACATAAATTTGAACAATAAGTATATCCTTTCCAATTTTTCTTAAAAAGAGAGTTGTATCCACACTTCCTTTTTCAAAAGATCTTTCAAGTAGGAAGGTGCTTAACCTCTCATACCAAGCCCTAGGTGCCTGTTTCAATCCATATAATGCCTTTTTTAATTTGAAAACATGATTTGGAAATTTAGAGTTTTCAAAACCTGGAGGTTGTTCTACAAAAACATCTTCTTCAATTACTCCATTTAAAAAGGCACTTTTGACATCCATTTGAAACAATTTAAAACCTTTAAAACAGGCAAAGGCTAGTAAAACCCTAATTGCTTCAAGTCTAGCTACAGGGGCAAAAGTTTCCTCAAAATCAATTCCTTCAATTTGGTTATACCCCTTAGCTACTAATCTAGCCTTATTTCTAATGACTACTCCTGAGTCATTCATTTTATTCTTGAACACCCACTTGGTTCCAACAACACTTTGATCTTTTGGCCTTGTAGTTAGTTCCCAAACTTTATTTCTTACAAATTGATTCAACTCTTCTTGCATGGCCAATATCCAAAATTCATCTGAAAGTGCTTGATCAATGTTAGTGGGTTCAACAGTTGAAATAAAGGCTGAATGATTGACTTCCTTGTTTAATCCACGCCTAGTTCTAACACCCTCACTTGGTTCACCTATGATTAATTCCTTTGGGTGGTTTTTAGAAAATCTCAAATCTCTAGGCAAAAGGTCTTCTCTTTCTAAATTTTCTTCCACATTTTCTTCCAAATTTAATCTATCAATATTTTGGGAGTTTTCTTCAATTTCTTCTTCAACAACTTTTGGCTCTTCCATGTTTCCATTTTCATCAAAAACAACATGTGTGGTTTCTTCAATGACTAAAGTTCTTTTGTTGAATACTCTATAAGATTTTCCAACACTTGAATATCCAACAAAAATTCCTTCATCTGATTTTGGATCAAATTTTCCTAAGGCAGATTTTCCATTATTATGTATGAACACCTTGCAACCAAATACATGCAAATGAGACAAATTTGGTGTTCTTCCTTTTAGCAACTCATAGGGTGTTTTATTCAAATTAGATCTCACATTCACCCTATTCAGAACATAGCATGCAGTGCTAACCGCCTCAGCCCAAAAATATCTAGGAAGTGAGTATTCTGCTAACATTGCTCGGGCGGCTTCTATTAATGTTCTGTTCTTTCTTTCAACTACTCCATTTTGTTGAGGAGTTCTAGGTGCAGAAAAATTGTGATCAATCCCATTTTCTTTACAGAAATCTTCAAATCTTTCATTTTCAAATTCTCCTCCATGATCACTTTGTATAGAAATTATTTCACATCCTAGTTTTCTTTGTATCCAAGTTGAAAAATTTCTGAATTCCTCAAATGATTCACTCTTATGAAAAGAAACTTAACCCAGGTGAATCTTGAAAAATCATCTACTATAACAAATCCATATACCTTTCCTCCTAGACTAACAGTGCTTACTGGTCCAAAAAGATCCATGTGTAGAATTTCTAAAGGTTTACTGGTCCTAAGATCTTTAATGGACTTAAATGAGGACCTCACTTGTTTTCCTAATTGACATGCATCACACAGATGGTCCTTAGTAAAGTCTAGTTTAGGTATTCCTCTCACCAAATTCTTTTGGGTAATTTTTCTAAGATTTTTCATACTAGAATGACAAAGTCTCCTATGCCAAAGCCACGATTCATCAGAAACAGTTTTCAAACAAAAAGCAGTAGGAGATTGAATACAATTTAAATCTAGCATGTAAACATTGTTCACCCTTTTTCCATTTAAAACAATTTTCCCATTTAGGCTAATTATGCAGCTAGTAGGTAAAAATTTTACATTATAGCCCTTATCACATAGCTGACTTATGCTAAGCAAATTATGTTTCAAGCCTTCAACTAATAAAACATTATCTATGAAAAAGTTTTTCAAATTTCCAATCATACCTGATCCAACCACTTTCTTTGTGGTATTATCTCCAAGTGTAACCTTGCCTCCACTCCTGGCTTCCAGCGTTATGAATTGAGCAGTATCTCCAGTCATGTGCTTAGAACATCCGCTGTCCAGGTACCATATACTCTCACGAGGTCTTGTGTGAGAGTATACCTGCAAAATTCTCAAATGTTAGACCTGGGAACCCAAACTAGTTTGGGTTCTCCTTTATGAAATTTATAATCAGATGCATGTGTGATATGTCTAGGTTTATGCATCTTATTTCTCCACACCAAATTAGGTTTCATCTTTAAAGTGCAGGTGTGAGATATATGTCCCAAAAATCCACAATTGTTACATTTAACATTAGGAAAAATATTCCTATGTTTTCTCTCATATGATTGTCTTCTAAGGGATTTCATAAATTTAGGATAATACTTAGGATTTGTAAAATCTTCATGTTTAGGGGGGTTCCTATTATCCTCGAGAGCACTTATAGTAAGTTTATAAAATGAATTCATTTCTTCCAAGATTCGATTTGTATAATTGACTCTATATGTCTTGTGCTCAGATTCATCCTTAAATTTCTCAAATTCTTTTTCAAGTTCAGCATAGGATGATTTTAAATTCTTAAAATTTTTATTCAAGTCATCATATTCATCAAGTAGTTTCATGTGGTTGCTATCAATTAAAGCATGATCTTTCCTAAGGATTTCGTGTTCCTTATTAAGCTCTTCCAATTCTAAAACTAAACTAGCATGCATCTTTTTAGTTTTCCTATATGCATCATGCATGTGTTCAGAAACTTCAAACAATTCATTATAAGTTAAATCACATACCTCTTCTTGATCTGATTGTTCAGCTTTATCTGCCATCAAGCAAAGGTTGGTGACTTCTTCTTCTTTATCAGTCTCAGATGAGTCTGAAGCTGAGTCCGCCCAAAAAGCCTTTTGAAACTTCTTCTTGCCCTTCTTTACCATTGGTTTCTCCTCTACCTTCTCCTTGCTAGGAGAGGTTTTGAGTTTTGGACAATCAGTCTTTATATGACCTGGTTTCCTGCATTCATAACAAATCACTTCATTAGAAACCTTGCCATTTCTATTATACTTACCTCTATTCTATTGCTGGCGTCTCTTCTGCTTCCTCTTTAAAAAGCTTTTGAATTGTCTAGTCATCAGTGCTATATCATCTTCATCCTCAGGTTGTGAGTGTTCACTTTCTGACTCTTCCACATTTAGTGCAATATTCTTGTCCTTTCTTGGTTCACCTGCATCAATCTTTCTTTGACTTACTCCTTGCTCGTAAGCAATGAGTGAACCAAGAAGATTGTCAATAGAATAAATGTTCAGATCTTTTGACTCTGTAATTGCAGTAATTTTAGCATCGTATGCAGTAGGTAAACAACGAAGAATCTTATTAACCATTTCAGCATTAGTTAATTCCCTACCAAGTGCATGCAAAGAGGTGACAATTTGAGTGAATCTTGTGTACATGTCAGATATTGATTCATTAGGTTTCATGCGAAATAATTCGTAGTCATGTAACAAGATATTGAGTCTTGATTGCTTAACCTCATTTGTTCCTTCATAAGTAATACAAAGTCTATCCAAAATGTCTTTTCCGCTTTTACAAGTGGAAACTCGCATGTAGTCTTCAGATTTTAAAGCACAAAAGAAACTATTTAAACATTTCGCATTTAATTGTGCTAAGTCACGTTCTTCTATAGTCCAATCTGCATAGGGTGTATCTACCCTAATTCCATCAACTAATCTAGTTGGTTTTGTGTAACCTTCCTGGACTAACATCCACATGCGATAATCAAGTGACTGTAAGAAAGTAGACATGCGTGTTTTCCAAAAATCAAAAGGAATATTGTCAAATAGTGGAGGTCTAGTGATAGAGTAACCCTCAGGTGTGTTTCGGTTTCCAAATGTAGCCATCTACGTTAATCAAAAAGTAGTTCAAACTTATGATTTTGAAACAATGCTCTGATACCACTTGTTGAGTCTTGTAATTAGGTTGTTAAGCCTAAGTAAATGTCCCACGGCTACCAAGAGGGGGGTGAATTGGTAGTTTTAAAAATTTTAAACCCTCTTAAAATTAAAGTTGAACCGAAATGAAATTTTTTTTTAAAGTTTGTAGAAAAATGTTTTTCAACCACAGAGTTGTTAAAACTGAAATTTAAAATGCGGAAACGTAAAAGCAATAAAGTAAATGACACCAGATTTATAGTGGTTCGGTCTATAACCAGACCTACATCCACTCCTCAGAGGCACCCTCTGAGTATTATACTAATACCACAAAGTGACTCTCCTTTAGCACCCACAGCAAGGCGGAGAAGCCTGTACAAAACCCTCTTTTCACCACTCCCCGGTGCGGCAGAGAACCGTCGTCCTTTTACACAATCCACAGTGCTGGCAGAGAACCGTCGTCCTTTCACACTCTCCTAGTGTGGGCAGAGAACCGTCGTCCTTTCACACTCTCCTAGTGTTGGCAGAGAACCCTACGGCTGTTCACACTTTCCAAGTGTAGGCAGAGAACCTCCTTCCTTTTACACTCTCCTAGTGTAGGCAGAGAACCCACGTCTGTTCACACTCTCCAAGTGTCGGCAGTGAACCGGACCTTCTTGAATGATCTTCTCACAAGAATCTAGAAGGAAGAAAAGAAAAGAGTGAAGAAATCCAATTTCACAAGTAGAGATTCTTACCTTTGCAATCCAAGTGAAGCCTTCTCGCTCCAATGGTAGGAATCCTCCTTTGAATGCTCTCTTCCACTCTCTCCTTAGCTATTCTCTCAATAGGCACGAAGATCAAATGACAAAAAGATTGGGTGGCAGTCTAATTTGGAGTATTTATACAAAAGACATGAAAAACCGCCCAAAAACTGCAAGTTTTCAATTCTGTACGCAGTGGATCGTCCCGTACGATCATGGATCGTCCTGGACGATTTTACTTAAACGATTTGAAACGACCCAATTTGTATATGTGTACGAAATGACTTCGTACAGCTGATCGTCCTGTACGAACTAGGTTCGTCCAGTACGAACGGTTATTACAAGGTCGGTTCTAGAAACTGCTGAAAACTGTCCTAAGTCGGTTTATCGTTTGGACGAAAATATGTTCGTCTGGACGAAAATTTTCCAGAGAGCCGATCGTCCTGGACGATTATTTATTTCGTCTGGACGAAAATTTTCCAGAGCGCCCATCGCCGGGGACGATAATTTGGTTTCGTCTGGACGAAAATTTTCCAGAGAGCTGTTCGTCCGGTACGATATTTATTTTCGTCTGGATGAAAATTTTCCAGAGGACTGGTCGCCCAGTACGATGGTAAAATTCGTCTGGACGAAATGTTTACAGAGAACCCATCGTCCGGGACGATATTAAAATTCGTCCTGGACGAATAGGACTTAGAAAAATTTTCCAAAGCAAGTTCCTATTCGTTCCAAGTGCTCTACAGGAGATAACTGACAGATCGTCCAGTACGATAAATATCGTCCTGTACGATCAGTATAGAATTTCATGATCTCCTAGTGTGTGTGAGATTTTATTCACTCAATTACAATCACTCACTTTCAAAATTAATTAAAGAAAAGACAAACTTCAAATAAACAAAATATCATATGTTGAATTTGATTTGAAGTTTTCGTAGTCTGGAGTCTGATTTTCCTGAAATGTTAGTACACACAAGAGCAAGTGCAAATCTTCTAAATTTGTTAGGAGATAACTATACATCTGAACAATAATGTTTGGAATCATCAAAACTACATAAGTTGCACAAATATAAATCATTCAAATAGCAACTATTCAAACATATTTTCCCTATAGAAAGAAATCAACCACAAGAATATGAAAATTATAATTTCTATGTATTTTATTTATGATTTTTTAATACTTTACTTAGTTTATTAATTACTAAATTATTAAGTTTATAATTTAATATTCATATTTTATCAATTCATTTGTGGCTTTGTCAAAATGGGCAACATGATGAAGGCTTCCTTAGGATACGTAGCATAGTAACCTAAGGAAGTCTTGCAAAAAAAGCTACATTGATAGAGAATAAATTTAATTTTTTTAATATTATACCTTGTGTATAATTCATTTAGTTAAAGGTTTATTATAGTTTTGGTAATTTGTTAAATTTTCATAATTATTTAATTATTTAATAAATTATGTTTGACTTATTGTTGTCTTTTTAATTTAAATTTATTTCTTTAAGTCTTATATTTTTCATACATATTAGATCGAATGATCACTCTAATGCCTTTAAGTTTATTTAAATTGGATTTTTCTAAAATCTTTATGATTTTAAAAGTTAAAATAAGTTACATATTTTATTTTGACCAAATGTTGACTTTTCAATTTACAAAAATGACATCAATTTTTTTATTTTTCATAAACAATAACATAAAGGTCAGTCTAATGCCTTTAAATTTTTTTAATTTAGATTTTTTTTAGTAATTAGATATAATTTTTATAGGTTACGCTTCTTTAATGAATTTATTTGATTTTTTTAATAGAGGGGAATTATGATTTTTACAAGTGACTTTTTTTAGTTTATATCTATGTTATTTTCTTTATGTTTGTTGTCATGTTTGTTTTCTCTTTCATATTTTTCTTAATCATTTCTCCTTTTTGGTGATGTCAAAAGGGGGAGTAGATTGTTGTTGGTTGGTTGTAATTTAAAATTTGTTATGACTACTATATTATTTTGTTTATTTCCTATTTATGTATTTACGTTCTTCTAATTCTTCTTAATTTATTATTTAAAAAAAAAAAAAAAAAAACTCTCTCCATACTTTTTGAAAACTCAACTGGTAAGGGGGAGGTTAGGGTATATCATAATTAATTTTAAATCATTATAAATAATGTTTTCCTTTATAAAAATAGGAAGATTATTTCAAATCTAGACTCAAGTAATGTGATTTTAAAGATTATACATATTTTTTTATTCTTTACTATGTTATCTGCTATTATTATTAATTTTATATATTTATTTCTTGTGCACTAATATTTCAGGTCTATTATACACCATGCAATGTGATAAACTCAAGACTATATAAAATAGGGTTAAGTGTCTTAAAGATTATGTACATCTACTTTTATTTATTTCTACATTTCTAGGGTCAATTCATGTATTTGGTAGATATAAGACTTGGTGATTGTGCATACACACACACTAAGGCAAATGAGAAAGTGAGAAAATCAGAAGTGTAATTTTTTAACCAATTATATTGTATGATCCATGTCGTACTGTATGATCAGCTATTCAAAAAATCATTATAATAAGTAATTGCATAATTAAAGCTATTTGAAATAATCTTACTATACAATACAAAGCGTACCGGGAAATCAGTTGCAATTAAGATCTAAGCTGCTAATCATAATTTATGCAATATTTTAAAATTCAAAAATTATACTAATCGTATGGTGTGATAGGTATCGTACGAGATGGTATAATTAAATATTGCTTAAATTAATCCTATAATTAGGGGATCAAATTTGAATTAATTAAGCAAATTATATCATACTATATAATTTAATTAATCATACTATATGACCCAATCTTTACACGAGATCATATTAATCAGCCACCGACATATGGGATGATAATCTAATTTGATTGAACTAATCATACTTGATGATTCACTATATCATATTTGACGATCAGTTTAAATGGTTGAACTGATCGTACAAGACCTTGTATTTTGTATAATACAAATAGAAATATTTTAACTAATTGTGTTGTATAATATGTGATTGAAATTAATGACTTTTTATGAAGCCTTATATAAAAGCTCTCTTAATTGACTAGTTATAAGACTTTAGCTATTGGCTTTTCTTGATAGAGGGCATGGAGAAGAGATCTTAGAGAGATTTGGGATGAAGAAAGGAGAATTTGAGTGTGAGGGAGAAAGAGAGTGAGGGGTTTTCACACAATTTCTCAGAGGGGCTAAAAAAGAGACACCAAAGTTTTAGTGCAATACTTAGAGAGGAGGACTATGTGGAGTAGATTAAGTCAATATTTGATCAAGACACTATAAAATTCCTATGTGTTCTTTCTATTTTTAATTTTCTACAATTTACTTTTTTGCGCTATTCATCATCATCATAATTAAAATTTTTATTTAAAAAATTTGCTTGAGCATTAGGTGATAATTTTGTTTTATTTTATGTTAATAAAAATCCAAAAAATTAAAATATTGTTTTGTGTTTATAGTAAGTTTTTTAGAACAACCAATACACCCCCCCACCCCTCCTCTCGGCATGCCTAGGGATAGTTACCCGAGGATTAACAAATTTTTGCCTAGTGCATTTCTTCAAAAAAAAAATCCATTAAAATTCTTATAGGTCAAAAGATAGGCATTAAACAGCTTACCAAGTTTTCTTTTAAAGTTTCTAATAATCTAATCAACATTCATGACAACATTGTTAAAAATAGAATTATTCTTTGCAAATGAGATGTGCGAAAATATGAGAGAAGGGATAAGATTGGTAATATGACCTTTAGAGTTAGTAAACCAACTTTGAATCATATCCCTGAAGGAAATATTATGACTGAAATAACTAAGTTTGAACATGCCCTCAAAATAAATCAAAATTTTAGAAGCAATGGGACAATAAATAAAAATATGGTGCATATTCTCCTCATGATAGAAATATTGGCACTTATAGTCCAAAACAAAACCTCTTTTAACTAAAACCTCATCCATAGACATGTAAGTTTGCATGATTCTCCAACTAAAGCAGCAATAGTAGTAGAGTTTCTTTTATCCCAAATCATGGTAAAAACTTTGTTAGAAGCATGCTTATTTCTAAAGTATTCATAGCATCCTTAAGTCTAAGCATGCCATTGTTCACCATTTTGCATAAAAAAATAAGATCAGCACACATGTTAATAGGCATTTATATGATCATGGAAATAATAGATTTAGGAATAACCTCATCTAATTAAGTATAAACCTAGCAATTATTATCAATAAAACAATTCAACTTGATTGCAATAGTAGAAATATAATTATACAAGTGATCTAAATAGGTATGACCCAACCACTGATCTTGTTAAAAGAACTAATTAGCTTGACTAATACCCTAATTAATGTACAGCATAGCTTCCCATTTCATATTACGATATCTCTTCCAAACTCTAAAATCCCCCTCATTATAAGTGCAAACAATAGTGTGATTGCCAACATAGTACTTAGAGGTCATTAATTTAGACCAAAGATTATTTTTAAAGTAAAAAATTAAATCAACATTTAAAAGAATAAGCATGAGCTAAATCCATCATATTCTTACACCCCAAAGCACCTTCCTCCAAAACCCCATAATAATTTTTCCAAGAAGTCCAGATAATTTTAGAGTTGTGACTTTTTCCTTTCCAAAAATACTTATTGAACTAAATATGATGTCCGTAACACACAACAATAGTAAATAAGGTGGAAAGAACACAATTAATCAAAACCAATCTACCACCAAAGTAGAGAAAATTAAATTCCCATGAATTGGGCCTATTTTGCACATTAGCTATCAAATCATCAAAAAGAAAGGTTCTCTTATGACCTTTTGAAAGAGGGACACCCAAGTATTTTAAAGGACAAGCGCCTTGTAAGAAGTTAGAGATAACCTTTATAGCATTAATAAGATCAGCAGGTAAACTCTTAGGTATTAAAAAAAATACATATTTTTGTTAAAATTCAAACCACTAAAATTTTAAAAATTGTTCAAGAAGAGGATAATTTTAGTAACCTTATTAATAGATCAATTGAAAAAAATAATAAAATCATCATCAAAATATAAATGATAAATAGAAAAGCCACCTAAATTTCTATAGTGAAGGATATGGTGATTTTCAAAATTTTTAGAAAGAACACTAGGAAGATACTCAGCTGATATAATAAATAGAGAAGGGGAAATAGGATCCCCTTGTCTGATACCATGAGAGGACTTAAAAATCCCTTGCTTTTACCTATCATAGTAATAATAAAAAAATAACCATCAATGCAAATTTTGATCAAATTAATATATTAAGAGTTAAAACCAAACAGATGTAATATAGAATACAAGAAATTCTAATTCATGTTATAATAAGATCTAGCATTATCTAATTAAAAAATAATTTTACCACCTCCAACTTTGAGATCTAGATATTGAATAAGCTGTTGGGACAATAAAATATTACTAGGGATAGCTCTACCTTTAACAAACAATATTTGGTTAGGGGAAATTATTTTAGAAAGCATAGGGGATAAATAATCCATGAATATTTTTGAAATAAGTTTGTTAAAAAAGTATAAAATACTAGTAGTATAAAAATCATCTCTTTTATTTGGAGTGACCTTTTGGGAATAAGAAAAATAGAAGTACTAGGGAAAAAACATAGGAATAGGATTCCCATTTAAAAATCCACTTTTATTTTATAGCATCATATAAATCATCAAAAATATTATTTCAAACTCTTTGAAAAACTTTAGTAGTAAAGCCATCGCGGCCAGTGACAGAATCAACATTCATAGAAAAGACAATCTTCTTGACCTCCTCCAAAGAAGGAGCCTTTGTAAGGACATTATTATAATCCTCATTGAAGTTACCAGGAATGAGCTCTGGATGATCAACAAGATCATGCTCAAAATTTTTTTAAAAAAAATTAGTAAATCGGCACACAACAGACTTTGCAATATCCTCCTCGTCCTCAATAGAGCTCCTATCCTAACAATCAATTTTATAGATGAAACTTTTAGCTCTATTATTCATAATCAAAGAGTGTAAATACTTGGTATTACTATCCCTTCAAAAGTTGTTTAAAAGTAAACTTTTATCTCGAATAAACTTCCTCCTGATCTTGAAGATTAAAAGAAATTTTTAGCTTCTTGCAAACTCGTAAAATTATCATCGGAAGGAGTAGTTTTGTAAAAAAACCTCAAGAGAACTAACTTTATCCTAAACAGCTAAAATATTAGACAAAATATTTTTAAAAATATTCCTATTGCACCAACTAATTTTATACTTAAGTCTTCTAAGTTTAAACCACAGTCTAGCTATAAAGTTGATACTAAAGAAATCTTCTATTAATCAGAGAGGAGGTAGCATAAACAAAAGAAGCAAGACACTTAAAATGAAAAACCTCACTGTGGTAATGCATAACATGAATAAATTCACCAATAATATCAATAAATAATAGGTCTTTACAAATTACCTAAATCTTATTAGAAGTATTAGCCACACCATGATAAAAACCCAAAAAATGGAGTAGTAGCAAACAACCTAGCATCAAAAATTAAGGGTTCTAAAAAGACTAATAAAGAAAACTTTGAAATTTCGAAAAGATTCTTAACACTAATCCTATGAAAGGGGAAACCAATCCCTCAACATTTTAAATAACATATTTAAACAATAATATATGAGTTTCCAGCAACTTGAGAATGTGTGTTCCAAGGAGATTATAAAATAAGCTTCTTATTTTTCCTATGCTTTTTCCTTAGACTTTAATAAACCCATTATCGCTATCCTCCACTTCTTGAATATCATTATCATGAATAATTTTTTAGCCCTTAAATCAAGAGAATTAGACTGGACTAAATCGTCATTTTTAATAGAAAAGTTTAGAGTGACCTGGATCTTTTTACCTGACCAAGCACAATTCATAATTTCACCTTCTTATATAGCATCTTGCATAATAAAAGAAGGAACTTTAGAAATATTATCCAAACGATGAACTTTATTAGAGCTTTTTCATTGAAAATCAGATATTTTCTTATTAAGAGTGTTCTAAAGAATTATTGTGTTTTAAAAAATGATAACAAATTGAACATCAACAGGTTAAACATTAGAAATAATTTTTTGTTTCTCGTTTGAGTTAGGAAAAATGTCAGATTCTTTTATGGCATTTGATAGTAATGTTTCTAAGTGATTATGTAGAATATGATTAGTAATAATCATGTTATTTTTAAAAAGTTTCCATAACAAGGTTATGTATTACTTTAGAAGGATGATCTTCCTAGACTTGAGTTTTATAACCATGATGATTAGCACTTACATTAAGGTCCTACAAAGAATTACTATCATGTTATTTAACATCTTTCACTTAATCTTTTGTCTTGGGAATATGGGGATGTAAATTAAAATATTATGAAAGACCATGTCCATGCATTTTGAAAAAGTGCAAAATATAGGAAAATTATCAAATTCAACATTCAACAAATATCCTAAGTTTTTAGAGCTAAGTCATATTTCCTTAGGATACTTTTTTGTAACATCAATTTCAGCCAAAACTCAAACAATAAAACGATGAGAGATTGTTGAGGATTGATAGAACTTATTATGTTCATACCAAAAAAAAAAAAACCAAACCATACAAAATTTGAGAATTAAACAAATGCAGCCTTAAATTGGGAAATAAAAAATGCACTGGCATAATAGAGGATTCTTCCTTAATATCAAAATAAGGATTTCATTTAGCAAATGCATTTGACAATTATTAATATAATACAACCTACGAGAGAAATATTGGCTATAGTCCAAGTAGTTCAAATGTTGAATAGCAATATGGTGTATAACCAAAAGACCAACATTGAAAGACCCTATAAGTTTTAAATTCGTAAAGAGTGCATGTATAAATTAAAGATTAGTCCACCTAAGACCTTTACCCACAAAAGTGAACTTAAAGGATGCATTTAACTTAGTAATAACCTCTTTATCAAACATTAAAGCATGAATATCCTTTAAAGAAGTTTTAACCATAGAGTACTTAGGAAAAGAAGATGAAGCACCTATAGAAACAATTTCCTTAATGGATTGTGAGTTTTCAAGTTCAATAACACCCAAAAAAGTAGGCAACTTAGAAGACAAAGTCTGTTTGCAAGTAGGCTTGGGGTTCATAGCTAATGATGATGCCATGGGGAAAAAATCAAAATAAGGTTAACAAAAGAAAAATTGAAGGCAAGCAAGGCCCAAGGCCACAAAGTAGAGTAAAAACCAATAATCAAAGAAGTAAAAAAGAACACCATAAAAAGCAACACGAGATGGAAGAAAGAAAAAAACACTAAAATCACCAAGACTATCTCCAAAACATGATGGAGAGATGATTTAATGGCTCCCTTAACCTACAACGAGGCCATTGCGTTAACTCAAAAAAAAAGTAGAATTACAAGGTCCTTAAGATGGACTTTTAGCACTATACTACTTGAAAGAGCAACAAAAAATCTAAAAAAGTAAAATATATGAGTTGATGGTCCCTTCTAAGAATAAGTACGAGAAAACACAAGTACATTCTATTGTAATCCATGATCTATAATTTTTGTATTTTATGATAACAAATATTTTTAATTGAATTATTATTTTTTCTCAGTAAATAATTTTTGAATTTATGTTTTCTGTGAGCACTAACATTTTAGGAAAAATATGCACTGCTCAAGGCCACGGGAAATTCAAGACAGGTTAGAGTAAGATTGTCAAGTAAACAAAGTCTATACTTTTATTTTTCTTTATTTTTTATTTCTTGATTCTGACCATATAATAGTGTATGCAATTGGGTGATCATTTACACACACACGGGGAATGAGAAAATTTTAAACTTAAATTTTGTTATACTAATAACATTACAAGATTTATAATCATATTGTATGATTAGTTTTAAAAAGAATGGGCTTACCAAGAAATTGAATAATTAGTTTCTGTGAACTAATCATACTATATAATCTTCATCGTACTATACAATTCACTACAATATGAAAATCCTTGTTATTAGATAAATTAAGTAAGATATTCAAATTTTATTTTATTCCTAATGTAAGTTGGTTGTTCAACCAAGCATTCACTTCATGCTCTAGCTGGTGACTCGAAAGCAATTTTTACGGTTTGCACTGGGAGATCATTTTTTTCTGGATCGCATATGGTTTCTTTCATTATTTGTTTGATTTTTGCTTATCTATTACTCCATCTTTTACTTTTTCTTTTCCTTGGTTTCTTTGCATTCATTTTTGTTATTTTTGTTGGTAGATTATGATTTTACCATCATCAAACTCTTGGATCACTTATAAGCCGATGGTTTCGAGTAAATCTTCTGGCATATCTGGTACATCTGATAATGGTAACTCCTATTCTTTTAAGGATGTGATTACAGGTTCTTCCTTCACCTCATCTCCTAAGTTTGATGTTTTGCATGCCTCTTTTAAATGTATCACATATTTAATATTTGATGAAAGTTTCTCCCTTTGAATTCACTTTGGTTGGAAAGTTTGTCTCGCATCAACCTAACATATATAATATTTTGGCTTTCTTCAAAAATCTTAAGCTCTCTAGAACATTTTTGATTGGTTTGCTAGATCCACATCATATTGAAATTCAATTGAATAATGATTTAGATTACAATCATATAATTGCTCATAAAGTTTACTATATTAATGCTTGTCAAATGCTGTTATTGAAGTGGACATATCTTTTGTATATAAAAGAAGAATATCTGATTGCTCATATTTACTAAGCACATTTTATTTGCTCTTGCTGCAATCTTTGGCAGGCCTCTCCAAATCCACCAAGCCAGAACATCAATTTCTTGATCATCTGTGGCTAGGATTTTAGTTGAAATGGATGTATCCAAGAAGCCTCCTAAGGAGACATGGCTTCGCCCAAAAAATGGTGGCTATCTTCAAATAGTTGAATTTGAGAAATTACCAATCTTTGCAATAATTGTAACAAGCATGGGCGTAGTATTTAAGATTATTTTATAATACACCATTTGCGTGAGAAAAAAGATGTTCCTAACTATGTAAAAGAATGTGATTTAAATGTTTCTACTTTACCTAGTAAAGATAATGAGATTTTGAAGAAAAATAATTCTAATCGGGATTTAACTAGTGCTAAAGGAAAGGAACATGATCATCAGTCTTTTCTTAAGAATTAAAATGAGCATGGAAGCCACCTAAAATTGGTTCTAAAGGGATCTATGGAAAAAGAAGTTACTAATACCTTGGAAGAAGGCAATGCTATTAATGTTGAGATTAGTGATATGAAGCAATTCGCTGTGATTTATTCTAATCATAACAATAATTTAAATTATTCTCAATTACCATGCTTCACTAATAAAACATTAGTGGATTTTAATCCTACTAAGAGTAATCTTTAGGGTGTGAACCAACTGAATATTAAAATCTCATCAATTAAACAAGTTATTGTTTAAGAGGGTGAACTTCATCATATGGAGGGGGAGCTTTTCTAGGATTATGTGGCGGAAGAAGATCGTGAGTTGCTACAAAATGATAAAGATAATCATAATGTTAGTAAGAAAGCCTCAAATTTTTCAAATAATGTTGAATGTGGGAATGATTATGATAATGATTCTACTAAGTAGTATGATGACCTTGAGTAAACTCATATGAAAAGAAATGAGATACATAAAGAGGTGAATTTGCTTTCACCTAGGTCTACCTGATCTCAAAGTTTTAAAAAAACATTTTTTCTTTTATGATTAAGTCCATAATTTGGAATATTCAAGGCATTGGTTTCCCTTCTACTAGAACTAGGGTTAAGAATTTATGTTGTATTTATAATGTGGTGTTGTTATTTTACTTAAACCTCTTATTTTGTCACGACCTTGCCCGAATGCTCGATCTAACGAGGCGGGTATGAAAAGTTGAACGATAAAATTCATTAAACATATACTACTTCTTTCATGTATTGAAGAGCCACTAAAAACAAAATGTAAATTACATATTGTCATTTGTACGTCGTCTTCTATAAACAAGTTCTTCTCTTTATGCCATTTCTTTTCTTAGCAACTTACCTGAAACATTTAAAAATCGTGGGTTGAGTTTACTAAGTAAACTAAGTGGGTAATTATCTATTAACATAAAAATTACAATACAATTTATTTGTTTTGTAAGTCTATTTATTTAATAAGTAGCAAACTTTTCTTTAATTTATGTTCATCATATTTCATACAGTCTATTATGTACATTATAACATTTCCACTTACATACGTAAGAGATTTACTTTAATATACATCCCTTTTCACTTTTAATTGTACAGGAGCACCGTTTTAATGAACAAAAACTACATTCATTTCCATTTCAATTTCCTTTTCCATTTCCATTTCCATTTCTCGTGCACGGGTACATTGCTTGCCCAGCCAGTACCAAACGGGGGTGACTCCTATACTTTTTCATGTATATTCTTTTTCTTTTTCATCCCTTTATGTAAAATATAAATATACTTATTATTTGCATATACGAATCATATACATATGTATGATTTCTTTCTAAAACTTTACTTTCTATTTCTTTGATATACTCATTACATATCCTTTTTCTTTCCCATAATTTTACTCATACATATCGTTGCTTATTTCAGGTAATCATTTCCAACAGTAGAAGAAAGCATAAGTCTAAACAATTACATATATACTTCTTTCTAAATGAAAATAGAATTGAAATAAATAAATTTAAACATTTATAAATACCCACTTTAAATCTTCTAAATCTTTGATATCGTCACCACCTAAGGAGATACACAGTAAAGCAAGTTACATATAATTAGTTTAATCAAATTTCTCATTAACAACTATTTAAGTGATTCAAACCTCAGTCTCAAAGTTTGTTCTTTTTAAATTCCTTGAAGAATCCAATTCCTACTATTGATCTCGTTCTTTTAATTCATTAAATCTATACAATAAAATTTATATATGAAATGGTTAATTACAAAAATTTAATAAAACTATACCATAGAAAGATCACTTACAATTGGGAATCTCTAAATTTTTCTTTCTTTTCCAAAATCCTTCGGTTGCCTTCAATTCTTTTCTTTTTCTTATATGAAAAGTACATCTAGATTTAAATGAAATAACTCAAGACAAATTTTATGAAAAATGGAAGAAAATTTTCACAAACCTCTTTCCTTCTCCCTCTCTACGGATCCTCTCATTTGTTGCAATTCTCCCAAAATAACACTTCTGTTAACTATGGAAATGAAAAGCAGTTTATCATTCTTATCCTCCAACGCAATTGACTGCTAAAAAAGGTGAAACAAAACTCAGAAACCTTCCTTCGCATGCTCGTTCATTTGCCCGCTCTACTTCGCTGTTCCTGTTCATGAAATAGCGACCCGCACTATGATGACTTCTAATAAGGGACGGGTGATCGGTTCGGTTAAACCGGTCCCCAACAGGTCCGTTACAATCTCTCCTACTTATAAAAATTTCATCCTTGAAATTTAAATCAAATAATAAAAACATACCTTAGTTGAATAAATGGGGAAATTGACTTTTCATTTATGCTTCTTTCACCCAAGTAGCATCTCGTTCTAATTCGTACTTACATAAAATTTTCACAAAAGGTATTACCTTATTCCTCAGTTGTTTCATGTCATAATCTAGTATTCGTTCAGGTTCTTCAACATATTTCAAATCAGGTTGCAAGTTAATGGATTTGGATTGAATTCTCTTTGACTCATCTGAAACATACTTCTGAAGCACTGATATATGAAACACATTATGGATTCCTTGCATGTATTTTTGTAGTTCCAATATGTATGCCATATTTCAAATCCTTTCAATGATTTCATAGGGACCTATGAATCTTGGGATCCGTTTTCCCATCTTTCCAAATCTTTGAACACCTTTCATTGGGGTGACTTTTAAGAAAACAAATTGTCCAACTTCAAATTCTACTGGTCAGTCTTTTGAATCATAATACTTCTGCTGCCTATCTTGAACTGCCTTTAGTCTGTTTATAATCAATCTGATTTCTCTAGTAGCCTCATCTACCAGTTCAGTTCCAATTACCTTTCTTTCATCAGTTTTTACCCAACACAAGGGTGTTCTGCACTTTCTTCCATAAAGGGCCTCATATGGTGCCATTCCAATTCTAGCATGAAAATTGTTGTTGTAAGCAAATTCAATCAATGGTTTATGAGTCTCCCAATTTCCTCCAAAATCTAAAACACATAATCTCAACAAATCCTCTAAAGTTTGAATTGTCCTTTCTGATTGCTCATATGTTTGAGGATGAAATGTTGTACTGAAGGTCAATCGGGTACCCATAGCTTCTTGAATTTTCTTCCACAATTTAGAAGTGAAACGGGCATATCTATATGAAATAATAGATTTTGTAATTCCATGCAATCTCATAATTTCATCAACATATAATTTTTCCAACTCCTCTACTACATATATCTACCTGATTGGTAAGAAATGGGCTGACTAGGTTAATCTATCAATAATAACCCATATTGCATCTCTACTCTGCCTTGACCTAGGTAATCCAATCACAAAATCCCTCGCAATGTCCTCCCATTTCCATACAGGTATAGGCAGAGGTTGCAATTGACCACTTGGCTTTTGATGTTATGCTTTAATCATCTGACAAGAAATATATTTTGCTATAAATTCTGCAACACTCCTCTTTAATCCTGGCCACCAAAATAATCCTCTAAGTTCCTGATACATCTTTGTACTACCCGGGTGAATTGCATATGTTGATCGGTGAGCTTCCTGCAATATATCTTCTCTTAAGCTTCAAGTATTTGGAATACAATTCCTACCTTTATATTTCAATAATCCTTCTCCATCAATAACAAAGTTCTCTAATTGCCCTGCTATCACCTTCTTTATGATGGCCTGAAAATGTTCATCCTGAGACAATGCATTGTGTACTCTATCTTTCAAAGTTCAATTGATTATCAATTGATTAATCACCATATCTTTTGTCTCATTCTAATTGAACACTGAAATCTCTAACTTTTCCATATCTCTAATTATTTGCTCCTTTTGGGTGATTAGCCAATTTGCATTTCCAAGTGCTTTTCTGCTAAGTGCATTTACAAATAAATTTGCCTTTCCAAGATGACATTATATATCCAAGTCATAATCCTTAATGAGCTCTAACCACCTTCTCTGTCTCAAATTAAGCTCCATTTGATTGAAAATGTATTTGAGACTTTTATGATCTGTAAACACTTTGCATTTGACCCCGTATAGGTAATGTCTCCATATTTTGAGTGTAAAAACTATAGCCGCCAATTATAAATCATGAGTGGGGCAGTTCCTTTCATGCATTTTTAATTTCCTTGAAGCTTAGGCTACCAGTCTACCATGTTGCATCAATACACATCCAAGTCCCCTTAACGAAGCATCACAGAAAATCTGGAACCCTTATGAACCTGATGGAATTGTCAAAGTCGGGGCAGTAACTAAGTAATTCTTTAACTTCTATAAAGCTCCTTCACACTAATCACTCCATTTAAATTTCACTACTTTCTGAGGTAATCTGGATAACGACATTGCAAACGGAGAGAATCCCTCTACAACCCTCTTGTAGTAGCCAACAAGTTCTAAAAAACTCCTTACCTCTGAAATTGTCATTGGCCTTGGCCAATCTGATATGGCTTGAATTTTATTCTGATTAACTGAAATTCCTTCACCACTAATCACATTCCTCAGAAAGTTTACACTGCTCAGCCAAAATTCACACTTTAAAAATTTGGCATATAACTTGTTCTCCTTTAATGTTTGTAACACTGCCTGCAGATGACTGGAATGGCTTTATTTATTACTTGAATAAATTAGAATGTCATTAATAAAAATAATAAAAAATATATGCATAAATGGTTTAAAAACTATGTTCATCAAATCCTTAAACACAGCCGGTACATTTATCACTTCAAATGGCATTACCACAAACTCATAGTGGCCATATCTGGTTTTGAAAGCTGTCTTTGCTATATCTTCCACCTTAATTCATAGCTGATTGTATCCAGATCTCAAATCTTTCTTAGAGAAAACTGTAGCTCATTCTAGTTGATCAGAAAGGACATCAATCCTGGGTAATGGATATTTATTCTTAACAGTAAGCTTATTTAGTTCTCTATAATCTATGCACATTCTAAAGCTCCCATCTTTCTTCTTTGCAAACAGTGCTGGAGCTCCCCATGGTGAGGAACTTGGCCTGATAAACCTCTTCTCTAATAATTCCTATATCTAACATTTCAGCTCCTGTAACTCTTTGACTGCCATCCAGTAAGGTGCCCTTGCCATAGGTTCTGAACCTGGTATCAATTTGATAGTGAAGTCTATCTCTCTTTCTGGTGGTAATCCTAACAAATCTTCCAAAAACACCTATGGATACTCTCTTATTACAGATATATCTTCCAACTCTTTATCTTCTTTATTTGTATCCTTTATTTGAGAAATAAAACACTAACTTCCCTTGGATACAAAATTGTATTATTTTAAATAAGTAATTATCATTGAAGAAATTCCCCTCTCACCATAAAACTTCAATTCTCTTTCTCCAGGAAATTTAAACTTTACAATTTTCTTATTGCAGTCAATAATCACAAAGTTCCTTGATAATCAATCCATTCCCAATATCATATCAAATTCTTGCAATGGTAAAACATTCATTATAGTTTCAAACTCTCTTTCATTTATTTTGAAAGTCACTTTTCATACACCTTTTACATGTATAATCAATCCATTTGGCATTAGAACTTCAAAAATTACATTTGTCTCATAAACATTCAACCCAATTGTTTTGACAAATTCTTATGAAATAAAGGAGTGTGAAGCTCCTGTATCAAAAAGAATTCGTACAGGCTCTCCTTGCATCATGATCAAACCTATAAAATTACATAAAAAAGGCATAAACATACATCATTCTTTAATAATACTTTCATAATACATATTCATTCACTTCTCAATTTTTATCACCTGTAATTACTTCAGGTGAATCCTTAGCATCCTTCTGAGTCAGTACATATACTCTAGGCATAGTATTCTATCAGCTTTGACTTGATCCTAGAGTAGAAGCAGCTGATTCTACTATTCTTGGTCTTCCAACATTCCTCTGAGATCCAATATTTATCTTTGACTCTCCTACTGGTCTTTGCCCCAAAGTAGGACAATTCTTGACTATAGAACCTGGTTGATGACACCAGAAATAAGTATTTGTACCAGATAAGCATTTTCCTTTATGATGTCTTACACACTTGTTGCAACTGTTCACACTTGAACTATCACTACTGCTAGACTTTTCCTTTTTCCAATTAAATCTTCAACCTTGTGAAATAGACTTGCTTTGTGAACTCTAAGGGGTTTCCATAACTTCACCACTTTTCCTCTTCTAAAATCACATCTCCTTTGAGTATTTTATAGGTCTGCTTATATCCTTCTAGTTGTTTCCACTAGTAATGTATAATATTCAATTCCAAGAGGAACTAAGGGTTGCCTAATTGCATCCTTCAGTCCAGCTAAGAATCAATGGCATTTATCCTCCATAGTATGTATTAATTGAGGAGCTTATCTGGCTAATATGGTAAATTCAGCTTCATACTACATAACTAATCTATATCCTTGTACGAATCTCATAAACTTATCTTGCATTTGCGTCCTTGCAAAAGGAGGTACGAACCAATCCCTAAACACTTGAGTAAAATCATTCCATTTAATTTGCATGCTAGGTATTCCTTCAAATTTGTCTTGATATAGGCATCTCCACCACCTTTCAACTTCTCCTTCTAATGCAAAGGTTGCCAAGGAAACTTTCCTCTCTTCCGGACAACACATTCCTTCTAATATATTTTCAATCCTCAACAACTAATTTTCAGCCTATATTGTTCCCTCTACTCCCTTGAATAATGGTGGTCTCATATCCTGAAATAATTTCATATACTTATCCATAACCATTCAACAACCACTACTACTACTCCGCGATGGTGGATTTCTTGAATCATGAATCATCTGAGTCACAGCAGTCATCATTTGAGCCAATGCATTAGGATTAACAATAACATTTGGCACTGGTCTTTCCATTTCTTCTTCTTCCTCCTCTTCTCCTGGATCATTTTGATTCTACTGTCAATAAGATACCCATTTTACATTTAATTTTAAATCATTAATAATCATCCTAATGGCTCTTTCAATATGATTTATATTTTAATTGGGCTCTGATACCACTTTTGTCACGACCCGGCCTGGATGCTCGATCCAACGAGGTGGGTATGAAAAGTCGGATGATAAAATTCATTAAATATATAGTAATTATTTCATGTATTGAAGAGCCACTAAACTAAAAATGTAAATTACCTGTTGTTATTTGTATGTCATCTTCTATGAACATTTTCTTCTTTTTCTGCTACTTCTTTTATTAGCAACTTACCTGAAACATTTAAAACTCTTGGGTTAAGTTTACTAAGTAAACTCACTGGGAAATTATCTATTAACATAAAAATTAAAATACAATTTATTTATTTTTTAAGCCTATTCATTTAATAAGTAGCAAACTTTTCTATAATTTATGTTCATTTTATTTCATATAGTCTATTATGTACATTATAACATTTTCATTTACATACTTAAAAGATTTACTTTAATATACACCCTTTTTCCCTTTTAATTATACAGGAGCACCGTCTCAACGTACTAAAAGTACATTCATTTCTATTTCCATTTCCTTTTCCATTTCCATTTCCATTTCTCATGCACGGGTACATTGCTTCCCCATCCAGTACCATACGGGGGTGACTCCAAAAGTTTTTCATGTATATTCTTTTTCTTATTCATCCCTTCATGTAAAATATAAATATACTTATTATTTGCATATACGAATCATATACATATGTATGATTTCCTTCTAAACTTTACTTTCTATTTCTTTGATATACTCATTACATATCCTTTTCTTTCCCATAATTTTGATCATACATATCAATGCTTATTTTAGGTAATCATTTCCAACAGTAGTAGAAATCATAAGTCTAAACAATTACATATATACTTATTTTTAATGAAAATAGAATTTAAATAAAGAAATTCAAACTTTATAAATACCAACTTTGAATTTTCTAAATCTTTGATATCATCACCACCTAAGGAGATACACAGTAAAGCAAGTTACATCAAACTTCTCAATAACATCTATTTAAGTGATTCATACCTCATTCTCAAATTTCATTCTTTTTAAATTCCTTGAAGAATCCAATTCCTACTATTGATCTCTTTCTTCTAACTCATTAAATCCATACAATAAAATTTATATAAGAAATGGTTAATTACAAAAAATTTAATAAAGCTATACCATAGAAAGATCACTTATAATTTGGAATCTCTAAATTCTTCTTTCTTTCCCAAAATCCTTCCCTTGCCTTCAGTTCTTTTCTTTTTCTTCTATGAAAAGTACATATAGGTTTAAATAAAATAACTCAAGACAATTTATACAAAAAATGGAAGAAAATTTTCACATACCTCTTTCTTTCTCCCTCTCTACAGTTCCTCTCATTCGTTGCAATTCTCCCAAAATAACACTTCTGTTAACTATGGAAATGAAAAGGAGTTGATTATTCTTATCCTCCAACGCGGCTGACTGCTAAAAATGGTGAAAGAAAACACAGAAACCTACCTTCGCATGCTCGGTCATCTGCCCACTTCGCTCCGCTGTTCCTGTTTGCGTAATAGCGACTCGCTCTGATCGCGACTTCTAATAAGGGATGGGTGCCCCTTTTGGTCGAAACGGTCCCCAACCGGTCCAATAAATATTTCTACTGCTAAGTTGGATGAAACCTCATGTTATTTAAACTTTAACTGTAGTTTAGACAATGTTTTTAAGAAAATTTGGGTTTTCTAGGAAGATCTTGTTGTTGTTGTTTTTATTGTTGATTTTCTCAAGTCTTATATGGAAATATTAAATTTATGCCGTTTAATTATTATTCCTGTTTTATTTATGCTTCTTCTTCTTGTGGCATTAGAAAAGAGTTGTGGAATCAATTTTCTACTTTTCATGAAATTGTTAATATTCCTTGGTTTGTGGGCAAATATTTTAATTTAATTACTAACCCTTCTGAATTAATTGGTGGTTCCAATCCTACCTGTCAAGCTATAGAGGATTTCAATAATATGATTTTGTATTGTAATCTTATTGATATTAGTTTTTTTTAAATATTTTTACATAGAATCATGATAATATATAATGTTATGTGGATTAATTCTAACAATAATAATTTTATAAAGCATCTAAATTAACACTTTCTTGGACCATTCTCCTATGGATATTGGAATTACTTTCAGGTAGAATGGAAATCCACCCCCCCCCCCCCCCCCCCCCCCCCCCCCCTTTTAGATTACAAAATTTGTGGCATTTACATAACACTTTTTTAGCTATTGTTCAGGAAAATTGGCAAGCCCATTTTCATCTTGATAATTTCAATAGGGGCGTAAATAGTCTTTCGTTTAAATTCAAAAGGCTTAAGTAAAAAATAAATTGGTGGAATAGAAATATTCTTAAAAATTATTTTCTAATATCTCAGATGTTGAAGACAAAGTTATTTATATGGAACTTAAGTGCCAACTTAACCCTTCTGTTGAGAATTTTATGGTTCTTCAAGATGTTAAAAAAAACCTTTTAAAGCTTCAAGAGCATGAGGAGGTTTATTTGAAACAATAATCTACCTCTAAATATATTATTGAGGGTGATAAGAATACAAAACATTTTCATTATTTGGTTAAAAAGAATATAGCTAAAAAGAATTTCATAAAGCTTGTCTTTCAAATGGTATCTATACTAAGGTTGCTGAGGAAATTGCTAAATCTGTTGTGGATCATTTCACCAACACTTTTGAAAAACCTTTTAAGCATATCACTATGGTTTCTTTTGATTTCATTCCTTTTATAATTAATGAGGCTAAAAGTAATGCTTTTCCCATATCTCCTTCTATTGAGGAAGTTAAACAAATGGTTTTTTCTATGAATGTTGATTCTATTATTGTTCTTGATGGTTATACTACTAAATTTTTTCAAAAATCTTAGAATATTCTTAATGTGGATTTATATGATGTTGTTCTTGATTTTTTTTCCTGTAACATTATTCTTAATTTGTTTACTAGTACCTCGATTGTGCTTGTTCCTAAAAAGGTTGTTGTCAATACTTGGGATGATCTTCTTCCTATTAGTATTTGGTCTTTCTTTAGTAAACTTTTATCCAAATTTTGGATGAAACATCTTTCTCCCTTGCACAATAATTTCCATAGGGGCATGAATAGACTTTGGTTACTAGCAAGATTACTGCATGATTTTGAGATTAGAAGTGGTCTTACCCTAATAAAAATAAGTGTTGCTTTATTACTACTAAAAACATACCTACTTCAAGTGTTAATGTTATTAGAGACATCACTAGTTTTTATCAAGGTTCTTTGTTTTTAAAGTATCTTGGTGTTCCTATTTCTAAAGGTAAAAAAAAAAATATCATTTCTTTTTTATGATCTCATTACCTCTGTGCATAATAGACTTAACCCTTGGGTACATTTTAAGTTTCTATGGGAGATTGATTTTGCTCAAGAGTGTTTTATGTTCTCTTCCTATCTATATTTTCCAAAAAATTAAACCTACTTTGGCGGTTTGGGCTGATTCAAAAGAATCCAACTTAATTGATATTAAAAAACAATATATATATATATCACTTAGGAACCAAAAACTTAGGAATTTAGTATCCTAGGCATGACACTTCCTTTGAAGTCATAGGATATTCTGATTCAAAACTTACTGGTTATAGGGTTGATAGGAAAAGCACCTCTAAATATACAAATTAATCGGATAATCTTTAGTCTCATGGTCCAGTAAAAAATAAAAATATATAGCCATAGATACTGCTAAAGTAGAATATATAGATGTAGTGAGTTATGTTGTACAAGTCCTATCACTTAAATAACAAATTTTAAAGCTTGAACTACCTGTAGGAACCATTCAAATCATGTGTGATAACACTAATGCCATTTGCATATCAAAGAAAATCTTATCTTATATTTGTGGACCAAACACATAGAAATTAGGCACCATTTCATTAGAGACCATGTGATAAAAGGGGATATAGAGCTACATCATGTAGATTTATTTTGTTTTTGTTTTTTCAAAAAAATAAAAATAAAAATAAAAAAGGGTATTATTATCATCACACACACACAAACACTCTCTTCACTATATAAAAAAAATAAAAAAACTAAATTTTTCCTTATCGCATAGTATGATCCACAATTCGTATTGTATGATATATCCACTTATGCTTAAATATTATCCATTAACCAAATTAAAGGCTTAGAAGGGCTCAATCATTGATGTCCATACAATATAAACTTACCCTCGTAATATATGAAATAAGTATTAGAATATGTTAGGACAAATTCAAAGTGCCTAGTATGATCATAATTACCATTCATATAGAACAAACACATGTTTACACTGTGTGATGAATTTAGTCAAAAGTTATTCAGATGACTCCTCGGGATGAACATAATTCCTTAAAATCATCTAATACGATACCCATCATGCTATACAATTTGGCCTTCTTTTTCTGACAAGTAATCTAGAAGATTTAATTCCCTTCATTGTAATGTATGATCTTAATTCATATTATACAATCAGCTTCAATTCTATAAATTAGAGGAAATCTAAACTTTCAATCCATATAAAAACTTACCTTCTCTCAATTCCTTTATTCATATCCTAGAATCCTCTAATGAGCAATGGAAGTCGATGAGGAAGAATGACCTAGGGGAGATCTTCCTCCTCTCATCACTTCAATGATTGATTTCTATCTATGAAAGATTAAGATACTAAAAATTTAAGAAGGCTCAAATCACCCCATCCAGAAGGTTAAATCATCTTGCTCTCAAGTATGAGGTCATGAACCTGTTTGCCTATACTAATTTGCAGTTCCTATTCACACTAGCCTTTCCTTTCAATTCTAAACTACTCTACAAATTCTTAGCCAACCTTAGGCTTAATATGGAAACAATACCCATGAACTCATATTTATGACAATAACCCATTGAAATCATTAAGGAAGATTTAGCGGAGCATATCAATCTTTCTACTGGTAGACCTCCTCCATAATTTGTGATCTCTACAACTAATTTTGATAAGAATTCTATAAACCTAAATATCTTAAATGTGTCCATAAATCAACATCTACCTTTAGTCTATACCATTAATTAGGAGTTGGTGTCAACATCACTCTAATTACTTCCATAGTCACCTTTCTATAATATCCAATACCCCAGTTAATGAAGCTAAAATGATTATTGATTATATCTAAAATTTGACTCCTATTTGGCATCCCAATACTAGATGAAAGAAAAATGTCACTTTAGGACATGCCATAGGCTATCTTAGACAAGTAATATCAAACCAAGTAAACTACTCCTCCCTATTATCTTCCATTTTCTATACGGAGATCACCTTCCTTCTTATTTTCCATCATGGGCATGAGCATGACAAGCTAGATTTATTAGATGAAGGGGAAGCTTCTCCTGCAAGTGGACCTGCACCGCCACCAATAGCACCACCTTTAGCTGCCTACCCTCATGATGAGATAATCCAGTGACTTGAGTAAAGGGAAAACAGACTAGACTATCATATTAAACAAGAACAATAATAGCAAGAGGAAGATATGGGATGTTTTAGAAAAAGTTTTTCCAAATTAAAGATCATTTCACCTCCATCCATTACTACTTTCAAAAACCTCCAACACCACCACCTAATCAGGATCCATCTTATTTTTAGTGTTTATTTGTTTTATTTTACTATTTTAATTTCTTGCAATATTCACCTTTTTTATTATTCCTCCTCTTTTTATTTATTGAGTTTGACCACAATAGAGGGTATGTATCAGGGTGATCATGCACACACATATAAGGGGAGTGAGAGAAATTTAGAGTTAAAAGTTTTTTTATACTAATAATATTGTACGACTTATAATCCTATTATAGGATTTGTTATAGATATAATAAGCTTGATGGCCAATTGAAAAATTAGTTTTTATAATCTAATCATACTATATCATCTTGATAATTACTATAGGAAAATATTGTATTATCGGTAGATTTTCTTATAATTTTTTTTTAATTTTCTGATGTATTTCTAAATTTTCTAGTATATTTTTTGGTGAAAACATTTTAAATAGTAAATCAAGGGTCAAAATATAAAAACTGCTGGAATTAGTTCATTAGAAATATTTTTCAGTAGCTATCAAGCATAAAAAACTCCATCAAAATAACAAAGAAAGAATTTTAAAAGATAAAATTTGCCCGAGCTAGCTTGCCTGCATAAGCCTAGCCTAGCTTAGCACCCACGTATACTTTCATGCATAGCCCGACCCGCCCACGTTGGCCCGTCCATGCTGCCCATGATTGCCGTGGGATTCGAAGAGAAACTAGGTGAAAAACTATTTTATAAACACTCCGCTACTTTATTATGGATGAAAAACTATTAAAAGACTTATTGTTTTTATATATAAATAGCATAATATGAAAATTTTAATTTAAAATAAATTTATATAAAACGTTAAAATTAATAAAAAATTAAATTAAGTTATTATATTAATAATAAATTAAACTATGTTATTAAATTTATAATAAATAAATTATTAATTTAAAACATTTTTATATTATTTCAAAATATATTAAAATAAAAAAATTAAATTTAGTAATTAATTAAAATTTACTATTTTAATTAGTAATTAAAATACATTATTACTTTAAGAATTAATTATAACAATTTATAAAATTAATAATCAATGAAAATAAAATATAAATTTAAAAATAAATTAAAGGGAAATCTACATACATACCCCTTTTTACCATCTTATTTACAAAACTAACACCCAAAATTTTAATATTACATTTATATCTCCTAGTATTATTTTAATAACAAATATACCACTCATATTTCTTTCTTACCACACATATATTTTATTTATACCACTCATATTCGATACGAAAATGAACTATGAGTGGTACATATGTAATATTTTTAGGTGTTAAATATGTAAATAGAGTAGTATATGGTGGTATGTATGAAAATCTCTCTTAATTAAAATAATCTATAAAATTGTTAATTATGAATATATTTTTTCAAAAATGTTAAATCAGCTAGGAAAGTCATCGAAAAATCTGCTGGAAAAAAATCCACAAGAAATCTATCATAAAAATGTCATAAAACCTACTTGCAAAATAGTCAAAAATATTTTATCTTAATCCGTCATAAATCCAATGGAAAATCTACTATAAAATATTTTGCTAGAAAGCCATCAAAAAATTCTCTAGTACTGAGCAATTTTTTGTAGTGAATATTATATGATTTGAGAATATTAGGTGGGATTTTTTTTTACCACATCTTGCATTTTTGTTAACCTTATTAAATATCCTATTGAAAGTTCTTTTTAATTTACTATTACTAATGGTAAAATTCATGGTTATTTTAAGTCCTCTCTTGGGTTGAAAAAAGGTGATCATATCTCCCCTGCCCTCTTTATTATTTCCATGTAGTAATTTTCTTGAGGCATTATTAGTCTTTATGATTTTCTTAACAATTTTTATAGAACTATGGGTGGCATTCCTATTTCTTATTTATGTTTTGCTAATATTGTTATTATTATTTTTTAAATTCCTTAATTAATAGGGTTAATAAGCTCATGATGTTCTTAAACATATTTGGGAAGTGAAGTGGTCTTTTTTGTCAATAAAAATAAGAGCTGCTTTATTGTTTCAAATAAGGTTCCTCATAATCTCATTATCCCTATTAAAAATAATATTGATTTTGCTCAAGGATCTTTACATATTGAATATTTATGGGTACCTCTCTGTAAGGGTAGAAAGAAAACTTTTCTTTTTGATAGCCTTATTCTCTATGTGCAAAAGAGGCTTATCTCCTGGGATTCTAATTTCCTTAGTTTTGTTGGTAGATTAACTCTTGTCAAAGTGACTTATTTTTTTTACATGCTTATACCTTTTAGACCTTGCAATCTATGTTTGATGTTTGTAATAGAATTGAGAAATTAATCAATAAGTTCTTCTGGCATGGCTCTAATGTGAACTCCAAAGTTATTTGGTCCTCTTGGACCAATTGATGTGGGGTTCTTTATGAAGGGAGCATTGGGGTGTAAAAACATGTATGATTTTTTCTTATGCACTCTACTTTTAAATATGGTTCAAATTATTCTCTATACTTTCTCTTTGGTCTAATTTTATGATAGATAAGTATTTTGTTTGTAAGCACCCTTCTATGTATTGTTATAAGAATGGAAATTCTAGAATGTGGAAAAAACTTTGTAATATCAAGTGGAGTGATGAACCTCATGTTAAATGGGGGCTTGGTAGAACGAATATCGTCTTTTGGCAAGATCAATGACTTGGAGGTAAGTCCATTTATTCCAATATCATTTCGTTCTCCATCGTCGCTATTAAAGTGGACTCTAACATAAGCTGCCCATAAACATTAATTCTGATGATATTTTATTATGTTCTTTGTCCCACAATAGTATGTTTAGCTTAATGGATTCTTCAAATGAGTTTATGGGTAAAAATTGTGTTAAAACAATATTCTCTATCATTGGGCATAAATGTATCCCTAAGACCATTTCTATTTTTATTTGGAGAATCATGCACAAATATATCTCTACTAACTAGAATTTGAGGGAAAAAGGCTTTATTATTAGTTCTAGGTGTCAATGTTACTTTCATGTAGAATATATGCATCATGTGTTTATTTCTAGTCTGATTGCTATTGAATTTTAACTTATTTTAATGATATTTAGAATTTAAATTTTTTAAAGGCTAACAAATCAATAAATGCCTTGCTTGAGTCTGGGTTTATTAATTATAATGGGCATACAAGGAATGTAATTCCTTCTTTGATTATGTGGTACTTGTGGATTACTAGAAATAATTCTATGTTTAATGATATTCGCATGGATTTCTCTCATATTATTCAGAAAATTAAGGATAAAGGTGTTTAAACTTTTTATGGCTAATCTTGAGGCCTCCAAAAATTTTAGTAATTAATCTTTTATTGATAATAAATTTGGTATAGTTCTACAGACTACCAGTTTTTTGGAGGATCCAAAATTAGTGTATTGGATCAAACCTCCTTTGAATATTTTTAAGCTTAATGTGTAAAGTTCGGTTAAAAATGATGCTTTTGGTGTAGTTGTATTAGTTGGGATGATAATCGTAATATGATCATGGCATTTGTTGGTCCTTTTGATAAGTGCTCTGTGGTGATGGGTGAGCTCACTGGTATTCTTAATGACATGAAATTATGTATTTTGCTTAGTATTACTAATATTTGGATTGAGGTGGATGACACTCCTTGCCTTATGAATATGATAAATAGAGTTTGCAATCCTGACCTTTTTCTATCTTATTAGAGAAATAAAATAGCTTTTAATATGTATTAACTTTTTTATTTCTCTTATTCATATGGAAGAAAATGCTTGCACTAACTTATTAGTTTACCTTGGTTATAAGTTTGATAGCCTTACTGATTTCACTAATACAAACTTAAACATTTTATTGAAATGGATTATTAGGTTGGATAAAATGTGCTTATTGTATGTCATAATTTAGTCTCTCTTTGATTTTTGCTTTTGGTCTGCTTTGCATGAGCTGGGTTGCTGTCTTAATTGGTGTGGTTATTTTTTTTCTATTTTGATCGGGGTTGTTGGGTGGATTTGGGTATTGGTTTTTACTTTTAATATGCACACTTTGGTTTTTTCGGTGTCGCCCATTATTTGTTTTAGTTTTTACTTCTTTCCTACACTTATATAGTGATGGACTTGAGTTGTGATTGGAATATTTAGTTTCATGATGTTATCTCTATTTATTGCAATTCTACTCCCAGGGTTTGTAGTGTGTTCTGGTGGTATTTCTGGGCTTTGTGTGCTGAATGGTGGTTACCATTATGGTTTTGTTGTGTTGTTGGGTTTGTCCTTTACTTGAAACTTTGGTATTTAAAGTATTCCATAATGTTTTCTCTTCTAATCCCTGCAGTTTTTCTCTTATTTTCTGAGCCATAGAGTTATTTAGTGGCAAGGATTTTTGGCCTTCCTGGGTGGTCTGTTGGTGGCTTTAGTTTCTATTGGGGGATGCAGTTTCTATCTTTTGTTATGGTGGAGGTTATGCCAGGAATTCTCCTAGTATTTATTTCTTGATTATTTGACTCTTTTCCCTGTACTACATTAATATTATTTAAGCACTTTGTATTTTGAGGTGTTTGAGAGCTTCTAGGTGTAGGATTTAGCAGCATTGGGGTTATCAAATTGATGACTACTACGGTTGTTTCTTCCTGAGAAATTCTAGCCTATCTTGTTCTCTAGTTTCCTACTATGGATTTGTTCATGTATTTATTATGGGTTGACTGAGTTCTTTCATTCAATTATATAGATCCTTAACTTGTGGGGGTGTGTGGATCAGCTACTTTTTGGTCGCCTAGTTTCTTAAGGCCCATCCATTAACTTTATAGTTTGGCTAAATATTACTACTGTCTCTGCTCTTCATACAATTATTTTTATTATTATTGCTAGTTTTTCTGTATAACTTGTCTAATAACTATCTTGGTTTTATCATTAGCATATGGGATTTGAGTTAGAATGGTCATCTATTATCTACTGTTGCTTGTGGCATTACTATTTGGTTTTTGAGATTTTAGTATTTTAAGTTGTACATTACTTTTATGTTAATTACATCTTGCTAAAAAAGTTGGTTGCCCATTACCAGGTTTTAGTGGTTTCTCTACTGGGGTGGCTTGTCTTCGATTATTGTGGTGTTATTCTTCATAATTTTACTATTTACCTATACATTAATCCTATTTACTTTAAATGAATCCTTTTAAGTTATACTTGGAATGATAATGGATATAACAAGGTTCTATTATCATATCAAAAGCAAGGATAATCATATCGATAACAAAGAAGTAAATAGTCATGGAAAGCAGCTAATCAATTCTTCTGGAATTAATGTTGAAAAGGTGATTAACAAAAATGGATCTATTGATAATATTGGAATTACAGCTGAGAAGGATTATATAACTTCTGAAGTGGTGAATAGAAATGTAGAAATTTTAAATAAACATGAAGAAGTAGGTAAATATTTGGAATCAAGTCTGGGTAATGGAGATCAGTACAGGAAAGGAGAAAAGGATGTCCAACCTCAGGTTAATTCCATCGTGTTGTTTTCTCAACCCAAGAAGTCTTCTGATCAGGCATTACCGATTAATCTGGCTTATAATAAGGAATGCATTCAAAATGACTGAAGCTTTGCAGAAAACAAGTTTAATAGTTTAAATTTGTTGGAAGAGGAAGGTGGAGAAATGTGTGAATCAGCAATGAAGTGCCTTGAACAGAGGATAGAAGGTGAGTTTTTCAACAATTTGAAGGTTGAAGCAAAGATAAATGAAGATGGAAATTCTGTTAGTAAAAAGAAAGGAGCTAAATAATTAAAGAACCTGGGTCCAATCAGGTTAGAAACCCGGAACAGGAGAATGGAAGGTGAATCAAGGGAAAAGATGGGGAAATCTTCCCCTCTAACCCAAAAATTACTTCTCTAGTGTTTTGGAATTGTAGAGGAGCCAAGAAGAAGAAGGCTTCTCTATATCTAATGGAGGTGGTGAAAGATTATGATGTTTTATTTGTAGGTATTTTGGAAACCAAATTGAATTGTATTGAGTACAATGATCTCAATTCATTGATTTGTTCCGGATGGGATTACTTTCATGTTCCTTTGGAAGGTAAATATAGAGGTATGATGGTAACTTGGAAAAGCAATTTGACTTCTTTTACTGTACTAGAATGTTCTTCCCAATATATCGTTGGTGATTTGGAAGTGGCTATCAAAACTAAATGGAGGATATCTACTATATATGGCAACAATGATGTTTACAACAGAAGACATCTATGGGAAAGATTAGGAAATTTTGTAAATGCTGATTTTCCTATGATCATTGGAAGGGATTTCAACTGCTTACTATCCAAAGAGGACAAAAGGGGTGGAAGGAGGTTCTCCTTTTCCTTGGGTCCTAAAGAGATGAAGACCTTTCTCACTTGTAACGACCTTCATGATGTAAGTTACATTGGACTGAAATTTATTTGGTGTAATAACCAATTGGCAACAACCGGATTCTTGAGAGACTGGACAAATGCTTTGTTAATTCTTATGCTATTAATACTATTCATGGTTTAGTGGTTAAACATCTTCCTATAATAGCTTCAGATCACTATCCCATTATGTTAAATATTTTTTGAATAAAAAATTTGGCTAGAAAATCCATTAAATATGAAGATATTTGGTCTTCATATTTTGATTCTAATGCTATAGTAAAAAAGGCATGGGAAATGAAAAATAAAGGGAACTCGGCTCATGTTCTCAATCAAAAAATGAAAAGAGCTTTAAAATCTCTTTTCTTTTGGAGTAGAGCTAAGTTAAAAGACTTGAATCAACTCAAAGATAGGCTAAAACAAGAAATCTTATAGTTACAAGAAAAAGAAGCACAAGATGGAATGTTATCAACCGAAGACATTTGGAGTTTAAAAACCAAAATTAGTGAGCTCAATTCAACATTAACCCACCTCAATACTTGGTGGAAGCAGTGTTTCAAAGTAAAATGGACAGCGGAAGGTGACTGCAATTCCAGCTATTTTCAATCTTTTGCTAGTGGTAGAAGGAATTCCAATTTCATTCATAGCATTAAAGATGATCATGGTGGAATTATGGAAGATTAAGACTAAATAGAGAATGTTTTTTCTAAGTTTTTTCAACAGGAAATGGGGAAAAAAACATGTTTATTGGACGGATGGCGAACTATGAACTCTATGCTGAATGAAGATGATAAAGCATTGCTATGCAAAAATTTCTCTGGTCAAGAAGTGGAAAATGTGGTAAATGAAGCAGTGGGGTTCATTACTCCGGGAAGCGATGGCATAACATATTCATTCTTCAAAAACTATTTGTTGATCATAAAAGAAGATGTTTGGAAGGCTTTGAACCAATTCTTCACATCAACCATCATGTGTGAGAGTTGGAAAGAAACTATTATCGTGCTGATTCCGAAAGAAAGTAATCCTGCAATTCCTTCCAGTTATAGGACAATAAGCTTGTGCAAAACTATTTATAAGATAGCGATAAAAGTTTTGTTGAATAGGATGTCTTTCATGATTCCAAAACTAATATCCCATGAGCAAGTGGCTTTCTTAAAAGGTAGATCTACTACAAAAAATATTCTCATTGCCCAAGAAATCTTTCATAAATTTAGAATTTCTAAAATTTCAAAAGGATTTCTTTCTTTCAAAATTGACATGGAGCAAGTATATGACTCCATGGGTTGGTCGGCTCTTAATAAATCCTTGGAGTGTATGGGATTTCTAGTTTTTTTTACCAAACATATCATTGAGTGTGTTATTAATCCATCTTTTAACATGTTGATTAATGGGAAGCTAACTAATGGTATAAAGGAAAGTGTTGCTTTCGTCAACGATGTCCACTATCTCTGCTTCTTTTTAAAATTTGCTCTCAGCTTTTGTCTAATGCTCTCATGAAAGAGGATTCAATTGGCATTAAAATTACTTCCAAAGGTAAAAAAATATCACATTTACTTTATGCGGACGATATTGTAATCTTCTCGGATGCAAAGATAGCTAATGTTAAGAAGATTAAAGAAATTCTAGATGAATTCTATGGTAGAACAGGACAGAACATCAACAAAGGAAAATCATCTACTTTATTTGGCAAGACGGTGAGAAAGAAGAAAAGAAAGGCTATTACAAACATCATGGGATTCAAATGTACCAAAGAATTCTTTTATCTTGGAGTATAGGTGGCTTTGAGAACGCTAAAAAAGATGGATTTTCAGTTTGTAATTGATAAAGTATTTAAAAGGCTAAACTCTTGGGGTAACAAGTTCATCTCTTTAGTAGGGAAGATCACACTTGTTAAGTCGGTTTTGCTCTCAAATCTAGCCTATCAATCTACTCATTCGTTGACTCCTATCAGTATTTTTAATGAAATTGATATGCTTTACAGAATGTTTATATGGAGGAAGATGAATGGAGGTCTTGGACTTCATTTTATGAGTTGGGATGATATGTGTAAACCTCTGGAGAACGGTGGCCATGGATTACACTCTTGTTCAACCAAAATGGGTTCGTTAAGAGCAAAATTAGCTTGGAAATACATAAAGGAGAAAGACTCTATGTTGCATAAATTCTTACATCCAAAATATGGAAAAATCTGGGTTCAATCTGCTAGCAGAAAATCTTCATCTCCAGCTTGGAAAATTATCAAAGATGGAGGAAGGTGTCTAAAAAAGATAGTAAAATGGAAGATTGCAAATGGGGATTCAATTGACTTTTTCAATGATACATGGATCATGGACAAATGCATCAATAGGTGGCCAACTTTTGTGAATAGCATAGAGTGTAACATGGAGAACGTAAATGAATTCATTATGGAAGGAAAGTAGAATGTAGCTGTAATGAAGGAATACATGGGTGAAGAGCTAATACATAGAATTTGTAAAATTCCTATTTTTTCAAACTCTCCGGATGATGAACTGGAACTCATTCAAGATCATTTAGGTATGACCATTTCTGCAATGGCTTATATATCGAAAAATCAACAGTTTGAAGATTATGAGTTCCAGAAGTATTTGAAGAAAGCAAAAATAAATTCAAAGGTTGAAACTTTTTGGTGGAGGCTACTAAATAATGCATTACCTACTTTTAGTTTCCTATCTTATAGAAAGCTGCTTTATAACAGCAATTGTCCTAGGGGTTGCAATGAAGCCAAGAATTTGGAGCATTTGATAGTAAATTGTAAAAAATTTAATGAGGTTAGTTTAATTCTGAATCAATGGGGATTCATCATTCCATTAGTAACCAGCTTTGAAGATCATTGGAAATGGATGAAAAATATTGATCCTGTTATGCTCGACATTTTCTGTAACATTGTATATTTCACATGGAAAGGAAGGAATTATTTAATCCATAGCAAATATGATAGATTAGCGGTTTTTATTACCACTGAAGCCATTAATTATGCAGCGATTCATAAAGCTTTTGTATGGAGCATTTCGGGAAGGTTGAATGTCAATCAGCATTTTCTGTTCAATAAATCTTGGCATCCTCCTCCTCTTGATTGGATCAAGGTAAATGTTGATGTAGCTTTGTTATCATCTTACAAAGCAGGAGTTGGGGGAGTTTTCAGATGATAAGGGGAGGTTCCTATATTCTTTTGGTAAAACTTGTGAGCACTGGAATAATTATTATCTAGAACTTCTTTCCATGAAGACTATTAAAGAGATGGTAAAAGATTGGATGGAGTATAAAGGGATCATGATTAAAGGAGATAATGACAATGTTATCAAGCTCATTAAAAACACTTACAAAAAAAGAGGGAACAAATTTGAAGATTTTTCATTTATTAAAGATTTTAGTTATGTAATCTTTAACTGTATAAAAAGGAGTGGTAATAAGTTAGTGGACTTATGTGCTAACTATGCCATCTTTGATGATTTTTGTTGGGATAATTTAGTTCTTAATAAGGTTCCTCCTTCATTTACTAAAATAATGACGGAGGAATCGGTAGGATATGGTGTGTAGTTGCTTCCTAGTTCCATTTTGCTTTTTGAGGTTTAATGTAATTTTTTCTTTCTCAAAAAAAAAAAAAAAAAAAAAGGTTTTATTAATGTGCAGTTTTGCTTACTTACCTCTAACCTATTATACTTTACTTTTTTTTGCTCTGCATATTTTTTATTTCTGTTAAATTTTGTAGGTGTATTCATAAGTCAGATATCTTAGTGCCATGGTTTTCTATTAAAGGATATTGATCAAAGTTCATTAGTTATTCCTTTCTATTTTTTGGGTTGTGGCCTCTTGCCATCCTAGATCATACCTAGGTTTTTGTGTAATTCTGCTTAGTAGTGTCTTTAAGCTCGTAGGTTTTATTTTGACTTTTTTTATAGCTCATTTGAGTAGTAGTAAGCTTGAGGGCCCTTTAAGGACCTTATAACTTATTTTTGATGAATGTGTAGGCTCCTCTAGGGGTTTCCAAAAATAAATTCAAATTTTAATTTTTGAACTAATTGTACTATATGATCTGATTTGTACTATATGAAAATTTAAAATCTTACTTAAATCATGATTTAATTATTGATAGCAGATTACATTGTACAATCATGATCGCACCCATATGATTAACACAGATGAAATTTGGCTGTCCCAAAGATCATACCAAATGAAACAATGAATTTTGTAACTGATTGTACTGTAAAATATTCATATCGTACTAGACAAACAACTTGAGATCAGCTAACCATACATTATAATTATAGCAGTATGGGACAATTGATAGAGATAATTTCCAATCATCCTAGAAATCATTATGTATGAATAAAGACAAAGTGAATAGATTGTACTTGATGATGTTTGGATCATAATGTATGATGTATTTGAAAAGTTGAATAGTTCGTCTGAACAACTACTTATATTGTACTGAACGAGCCTAGTTTTTGAACTGATCATATAGTATGAATTCTAATCGTACTGTTTTAATATTGATGGTAAACTTGAATTTTTAGGGTTTCTTTAAACCTGATACTTAAGCAATGTTTTATTATCTCTTCAAACAAAAAAGAGGATTATGTGACTATTGATGGAACTCTAAGAAAGAAGCTTTTGAGGGAGATCTAGGGTTTCATAGGAAGGAGAATGTGAGGTTGAGTATGATGGAGGAGTGTGAGGGGATAACATAGTTGATCATAGCTAACTATATTGTTGCTCTTCATTGGCCTTGGTGAGTTCTTAAAGGCTCTCATTGAGGTACTCAACCTTCTACAAGAGGGAGAAAAAGGATTCAAGGATCTTTGCCTATGCACAGATTCCAATTCTTTCCCATCACTAGGAGGAATAATAAGGCAATGGGGTTATTTGTATTCTCCTTGAGGAAGAAAAATGATTCAAGGTCTACTGTCATCACCGGGGGAGGTACTATAGCTTTTGGCACTCTACCACATTAAGTTTGGTAAAAGTGAGTATGTAAAAGCTTCCTTGCCTTGTTGTGGGAGCAAAACGAGAGTAACTTTTAACTTGTGCAATTCTCAGAGCAGAGGACTAAGGAGAATGGATGTAGGCCAATGTTGATCAAACCACTATAAAATTTTTGATGTGCTTTTTCATTTTTCACATTCATTTTTTTACACCTAATTTCTATAATAATTGTTTGGTGAAAAACTGAAATTAATGTTCTTTTGTGTTAAATAGAATTTCATCATCATTATTGAAATTGTTATTAAATTATTATCTTCTCAACGGGTGACCAAATTATTTATTTCAATGTTTTGAAAAAATTACAAAAAATAATAGTATTCCTACTTAGGATTTTTTTAATTTATTAATCCCCCCCTTCTCTTGTTGCTCCTCAGGCTACTTCTGTGTGGTTAACGTTTGCTAATTTCTTTCACATTCTAGGATTATCATTTGCTAATTTCACAACCTTGGTGCGCCTCGAGCTAGTTACTAGGATTATCATTTGCTAATTTAACAACATTCTTAAACATTCACATTTTAGGGTGGCCAGTAGCCATCACCAAAATAAATAGGAAGAGCAAATGATAATCCTATAGCACACTCTCCTTGCAAAAAAAAAAAAAATTATGAACCAAAAATCCTGCACCCAAAATATACTGCAAAACAAATTGATAACCCATAGAAGAGTAAACATGAATATTATAAACATTAATAACAGGATAGTGCTAGTTGCTAGTTAAGAAGTAAATGTAGAAATTAAAAAAAAAAAAAAACTTAAGACAAATGAAGCCAATAGTTATCAAAACCATATGCATTTGAACCAGAATGAGACTCCCTAGAAAAAAGGTAAGAAGAATTATAGCATAGCATAGGATATTAGAGGCACCCAAAATTTTAGGAGAAAAATCAAAGTGGTTGTGTTCCCATATCTTTAGAGAGAAAAACTAAAATAAATCCATGATTTCTACCCACATGCAACCAATCAAATTTACCATTTTTCATATAGACACATAGGCTCACTTAAATATTCCTAGCCCTCAAATAACCACACCTCACAATGCATTCCCTAACCAATAACTTAAGATGGAACCTATAAACTTGCCTTAAATAAGATAAGGTCCACAAGCCTAAAATAAAGAAAATAGAAATAGAAAAGGAACTACCAAAACATGATAGGAAGCAACCCCAAAGAGCACCCCGAACTAGACAATAGTTGGTCAAAATAAAATAGAATCCTAAGACACCAATAAGTGATACAAATCATAAGAATCCAAGTGAATTGGTCCCAATGGTGTAAGCTACACTTGTAATATAGAAAAATCACCAACCCAAAAAATTCTAAAATAAAAGAACCAATAATTGCAAAAAATTTGTGAGAAAAATACCCAAAATCCACCGATATGGCCCACCAGATGATAGCCCAGTAAGGGAAGAGAAGGAAAAATCATCAATATAATAATTAGACTCATAACAGATAAAACTTCTTGAAAAAAAAATAAAGAACAATACACATAAGGACTAAAAGCATCACAAGCAATCCCTATAATCTAAAAATTGAAGCTTAAATTAGCATAGAAATCGTAGCTCCAACTACTAATACTAACTTAAAACCAAACAAGAGAACCTGAATAACTAAATGGAGATGTGCCAATAAAGCTTAGGATTATAGTATATATAATGTCATGATGAAATAAACTCAATTTCCACTCAATTGAATTCCAATATACCCACCCATCCATCTCAAAGATACCATTCATATAATGAATGGATTGGAGTAGATTGTGAAGTGATAGAGATAGAATTCATAAGCAAAACATAACAAGAATTCCTCTCCCACCACCCTAGAGGGTATAGAAAATAATAATTAAATACCATACACTCTTTATCCAATAAGATGCTAAAATTAATTTCCATGGAAAAAAGCAAGGGTACTAAGAAATACTCTCAATAAAATCACCAAACATGAAGCTCCACCCAATAAAGTAGTCCGTCAATAGCATAATCCACATAAAACCATCATAGAACAATCAAAAAAATTACAAGCTTAGAATAGATGAGCAACACATCAGAATAAAATAAAAAATTTATAAATTACAATCATAGCTTAAATTATCCAAACACCACAACAAAAGATGAGGAATAGATAGTAAAAATGCAAGACATGAACCATTAAGGCAAATAAGATTGGGGATAAGAAAACCAACCCAAAACTATACCACACCTAATAGGCAAATGCAACCCCCATCAGTATAGTTGTTATTAAATCCACTTTTCCCCCTCTTATTCAGAGATAGAAAGAAAGAGTAGCAAGTGTACGTAAAAACATAATCATAGGGATTACTATCTCCGCAGACAATACACAACAAACACCAACACAAAGAAATAAAAAAAATTAGAAATTATAATCAAAGCAACAAAAATTTTGAATAGAGCTAAAAAAGCATGAAGGGCAACATAGAATCTATAAAAAAACCAACATTAAAAGATCCCATAAGGAACAAAGCATCTGCCCCATGCAAGAAGGAAGCTTAAACTCTGACATAGGTTAAACCAATTTAGTCTAATCTAATTAGGCTTTCCAAGGTGTTAGGCAACTTAAAACAAGTGAAATTAGTAAAAATAATAAAAACAATCTCTTGAATACAACCATGATTGGCCAACTAATCAATTCACGCATTTTCTTCCATGAAAATGAGTTGTAGTGCAATTTAAAAAAAAACCAAAAGCTGTTGAATTTCCCTAAGAAGGTAAAACAAATCTGAATTACAAATTTTATCATGAGAGTCTTTCAAACAATAAAGGCTATAACATTCTTAAACCTCAATTAAAATATTAATAATGCAAAGAGAAAGACATAATTTAATCCCATTTAAAAAAATAGAAATCTCAGCATAAATAACATAACACTTTTGTAAGGGATAAGTATAGACCATGATGGTGTTCCCATGAGCATCCCTAATAATTCCACCACAACATAACTAAAATCTTTAACCAAACTGTCTGCATTAATTTTAAAAGATTTATAAGGGGATTTAGACCAATAAACCAACATATGCTTGTCATAAAAATGATTTCCTTAAAGGGAGATTCTGAAATCTTGAGCCATAAAGGAGTAGCCTCTAAAGTTTTTCGTGGACAAAAGGTTAGCATAGTAAAGTTTCAAAACATTATCTTTTTCTAATAATATGATGATGTTACATGCAAATATCATTAAAAAGAGAGTTATTTTTGGCAAGCCGTATGTTCTGCAAAATAAGGGATGGAATCAGATTCCTAATATAACCTCTAGAATAAATAAACCATAGATTAAGCATGGAATTAGTGCTAATATTAACTCTAAAATGATTTAGTCTAAATAAATCATCAAAATGAGTCTAAATTTTGATAGCAATAGGCGTAGAAATAAATACATGGTGCATTTTCTCCACATAATAGCAACATTGATTTTTGGATGGTAAAATGAAGCCTCTTTTTAGTAAGTTCTTATCAATAGTAACATATCTATACTTAATTCTCCATATAAATTTAGCATTCGAAGAGGGAATACTTTTATGCTAAATCATGGAAAAAATAATTGTGATAGAATTCTTACCTCTCAATGCATTCCAAGCATCCTTTAATCTAAACATACCATCATTATAAAGTTACATAATAAGTACTCATCAAACATAATATTTATCATAAGCTTTGATATATGGTTAATAACATACTCCAAAAGAACTTCATCAAGTTTATTATAATCCCAACTATTCACAGTAATAAAAAAATTAACCTTAATAGCTGCAGTAAAGAAAGTATTAAAAAATGAATCAATAGAGTGAGAATCTAATCAATGATCTTGCGAAAAGAAAATATTAGAACAACTAAGACCTCATTTAAAAGGAGGCTTAGCTTCCCAATTAATATTACAGTCTCTTCCAAACTCTAGAATCACCCTTATTGTAAATGCACATAGTAGGATGCCTACTAACACAGTACTTGGATGACATGAACTTATCCTAAAGGTTAAGTTTAGAGCGAAAATTAAACCACATATTGATTAAAAATGCATAAGATAAATAAACAATCTTCTACAACCCCACCCCTTCCTCCAAAACCCTATAATAATTACACCAAGAAGACTAATTAATTTTAGAATTGCTATTGATACCTTTTCAAAAAAACTTATTAAATAATTTTTAAGACTTTTACAAATAACATAAGTAGGTTTTAAAATTTGTAAGATATAAATAGGCAAGGACCATCCTAATAAGGATCAATCACTAACCATAACTTAAAAAATTTAATTCATAAGACTTAAGCCTTTTTTACACATAAGTAATAAGATCATCAAAGTTTTTCTTTATAGAAAAATAGGATCATGGTTTTTTAGAGAGAGAAAGCTCCATCTTCGTGTTCGAATTATAGTTTCCCGTGTTTTTTTGCAGCCGGTGGAGCAGTCACCGGATGATCATCAGCGTTTCTCTGCTGATGTCATGGCTGCTTCGCGACCTCTGGGTCCTCTACGAACCTTTGGTAGAGGCGCAAATGGGGTGATTATTAGAGAAGGGATGAGACCTCCAACTCATCATCCTCTGGTTGAAGGCAAGGGAAAGAAGGTGATTGTGGATGATGCAGCGGCTAGGAGGAATGTTGATCCAACAGAGATGTCAGGTACACACATTCTTGATTCTACGACTTCGGATGTTGGTTTCTTGAAGGATTTTCATTTTTCTAGAATTTCTGAGATGAATAAGGGTCGGTGTGTGGAAAATGAAATGAAAATTGTGAATACTCAAAAATGAAATGTTAATCTTGATCCTGGAAAGGGTTCTGGGAAGGAGTCAATGAATGGCAGAATCTTGATAAATAATGTGGAAGATCTCAATAAACAGAAAGGTATGGAAGAGGTTATTAAACCATGGACAAAGTCGGAGCACATCAAGATCGATTTTAACAGAAAACAAGTTGAGTTATCAGACGATGGGATTGCTGTTAGACTGAATTCTGATATGGAGGAAAAAAATAAACAAGTTCTGAAGCATTCATTAGTTATAAAAGTTTTGGGTAATAATGTGCCTTTCCTAGTTTGTAGTATAGAACTAACAAAGAAATGGAGTAAATATGGTGGATTCCACATTACATCAATTGGCATGAACTAGATTCTTTGTTCGTTCAAGACAGAGGAGGCCGTGGAGGAAATTCTAAATGGCGGACCGTGGTATGTCAGTGGCTACATTATCGGCTTGGACAGGTGGTCCTCTACTTTTGATCCTTATTCCTTCAAAAGGTCTCCGCTCCTATTTGGATCAGATTTCCATGTTTACCGTTATACTGCTAGGATGAGGTTAATATAGCGAGAATAGCATCTCATTTTAGAGTACCGATATATATAGATGGGAATACATTTCAAAGGGGGAAGCGAGAATTCGCTCGCGTCTGTGTTAAAATTGATCTGGAGAAGAAGCTACCGAACGGAGTATGGGTAGAAGGATCAGCTGGAAGATTTTTTCAGCAGGTGGAGTATGAGAAGGTTGATTTGTTTTGTTATCACTATGGTCGAACGGGACACAATAAGGAGAATGTCCTGATGGTGTTGTTCAGGGGATTATAGATCAAAATATTTGTAAGCCAGCTGATGCTGCAGGTAAAGCAATGAAGAAAATTCCTGAAGCCAATCCCTCTATGATTAAGTCTAAATACGGTCTGTGGATACTTGTTCAATTCAAGAATAAATGATTTGCTAAGGAGAGAGGTGTTGGAAGAAGAGTAGATGATTATAAAGGTATCATGATAGAGAATATGGGGAATAAAAGTTAGAAGAGCAATTTGTAGAAATAAATTCCAGTAGGGGAGGAGATTGCTGCTGCTGAAGGTATTCATGGTATTGTGTTTGAAAAATTACCAGGTGAGAAGAAAGCAGTGGTAGAAAAGATACCTATGATTTCGGTTACTAATAGGTATGTTGTGTTGATTGAAGATATTGGAGAAGCAGCATTGGACAGTACTGAGGGAATTAAGAAGCTGAAAGACATGGATACTCCCTGCAATGAGGATGTTGCTGATGCTAGAAATTTGGGTATGACTATAGTTGATCCAGGTATAGTGAATAATGATATGGTTGTTCATAGTGGTGTCATTAAGAATAAACTTGCCAAAGAGTTAAAATCTTTGGGACTACTAGAAATAAGATATAAAAAGAAGAGGAAGGATGGAAAGGTGAATTCCATGAATGGGGAGGGATCCCCAACAAGGTTGTAATGTCTACTCTATTATTTTGGAATTGCAGAGGGGCTAGGAAGAGGGAGGCCTCCTTGTATCTGAAGGAGATTATTAGAGAGAAGGATGTTTATTTTATTTGGCTTATGAAGACAAAGTTGACTAGCATTGATAGGAGGGAGGTTGATTACCTTATTGGGAATGATTGGGATTTTTTCCATTTCCCTGCTGTTGGTCTTTCAGGTGGTGTGTTGGTGCTCTCGAATAAGAAGATTGTGTCATTTGTGGTGGAGTTTTCTTCCCAGCTGATTTTGCAAGGGCTTCTCCGCCTTGCTGTGGGGGCTAAAGGAGAGACACTTAGTTTAGTACAATACTTGGAGGGTGCCTCCAAGGAGTAGACGTAGGTCAAGTTTTGAACGAACCACTATAAATCTGGTGTGTTCTTTATTTATTACTTCCGCATTTTAATTTCCACACTTTGGTTTTGATTGTGGTGAAATTGGTTTTGATTTATGTTTTGATTGAAAGATATTTTTTTATCTATTCAACTCTATCTCTTAATTAGCTTTGGGCTAGTTCATAGGGCGTAACATCCCTAACGAACTTTCAAGTGGTATCAGAGCACTTTCGAGTGTCATCTGAGCACTTTTAAGTGGTATCAGAGCAGGATTTATAAAATAAGTTTTTAAAAGCTTTTGAAAATTTTACTTTTGATTTTTGGAAAATTTGCATGACTACATTCTTGCAATCGATTTATTTTCGCATGTGGCATATGATTTTAACTAGTTATTCATCACCGTCATATATTATTAATGGAGTTAAAACTGATATTCCTTTTAATCAATGGAATAGGGAAGAACAAGTTAATGATCAATTGAAAGCAAAATATTTAAATTTTTTTTTCTGTGCTTTAAATTCTGAAGATTTTATGTTAATATCCAAGTGCACTACTGGTAAGGAAGTTAGGGATAAACTACACACCATATACGAAGGTACTAGTGAAATCAAGCAATCTAAGTTGAATATGTTAATGCATGATTTTGAACTATTTTCCATGAAACCTTATGAGATGATCTTAGACATGTATACTAGATTCATTCAAATTGTAACATCATTGCAAGCCTTTGGAAAAGATTTTTCAAATTTTTAAAAAGTTAACAAAATTCTTTGTTGTCTATTAGATAAATTTGATACTAAAGTTATTGCTATTTGTGAATCTAAATATTTGAATGTATATTCTACTGATAATTTGATTGGCTCACTCATTGCCTACGAGCAAGGGTTGGGTCAAAGACTTTTGGATTCAGGTGAAACGATTATTTTAAAAAATGGAAGATAGAGAAGAAGATAACTTAGTTGGTGATGACTTGTCAAGAAAATCACAAAGCTCGCCAAAGCATAAGCAAAAGTGGAAAAAATGTAAAAATGGAAAGGAAATTCATATTTCTTCTGATGTTATTTTCTTTCATTGTAGGAAGCCTGGATATATGAAAAATCAATTCCCTAATTTAAGAATTCTTCCTACAAAAGAAAAGAGTAAGGCAAAGCTAAATTTAAATTGGGGAAATAATTAAAAGCAAAAAATCTCATGGGCAGACCTGGTTTCTGAAGCATCGGACCAGGAGAGATAATGGTTAAAAAGTCTTCTTTGTTGTGTTTTGTTTTTTTTTTTATTTTTTTTTCTTTTCTTATTTCATGAAATTTGTTTTTCTGATCAAAACACACATTCACTTTTCTAAAAATGAAAAAATCGACTTCCTGTTTTTTCTTGAACTCTTTGGTAAGTTGTGATTGACTTCTCTAAAAATAGTCAAATGAAGGAAACTCATGTGTTTGACTCTCAATCTCTGTTTCCTAAAAGTGGTTATTCTACTTTTGATTTAAAATCTTTTTCATCTATTAAATTGATTTTTGAAATAATTTGTTTTTCTCCCTACATTTTATTTATCCCATAGGAATCTTTTGCAAGGTGCTGAATCTACACCATAAATTTCTTAATCAAGAATTTTGTTTTTGTCAATAATATGTGTATACTTTTGGATTTTAAGATTCCAGAAAGGTAGAATATTCAAAAAAATTGTCCAATGATGCCAAAAATAAAAGATGCGCAAAGACACCAAATTGAAAAAAATAGAATACACAAAGTGTATCAAAAGAGGCGTAATGCGCCAACCAATTGTCAAGAGGCATAAAATGAGCCCACAAATTTAATGCTTACCATTCTTGTACTTCTTAAAAGCTTAAGAAAACCCTTGATACTTTCGATACTTGAGTTTGAAAATCTTGATTTTTGATTCAACAATTCGTGCATTGATCTTCTATTAGATATATTGAAGGAGTTTTTGAAAAATGATTGTTTCTTTCTCTAATTTATTCCTTGAATTTTATATTGAATTAAAAAGTTTTTTTGCCTTTTTAAAAGAACTTGAGTTTGGATTATCAAATTCTGAATTTCTAATCTTTTCTGGGATATGCGTTGTCAATCCAATTCTACTAATTTTTTTTATTAAAACTAAGAGATAAATTTCTCATTTTAAGAATATTTTCTTTTTCACTAGATTAGGGAACATTTTTTTCTTTTGTTTGTTTTGTTTTTGTGCCTCCTCTCTTTTTGATAATGTCAAAGGGGGAGAACATAATGTTGAATTTGTATCCTTTTTTTTCCTTTTTAAAAAATTAAAAATAACAAAAATATTTTTTATCTCCCCTATTTTTTAAAAGGGTTTATTCTAGTGAGGGGGAGATTAGGAGAAATTACTTTGTTTAAAAATTCAAATTGAATTGTTTGCCATCATCAAAAAGGGGGAGATTATTACGGATCAATGGTTTATGATTTTGATGATCGCAAATATTTTTATTTCTCTATGTCTGCCTTATGTACTGATATTTCAGGTTCACATGATCAGACTGCAATTTGGGATCAGCTCAAGACTTGGTAGACTAGGTCTGAGTAAGTTTGTACATTTTTTCCTTTCTTGAGTCTATTATAATTAGTGTGGCTCCTGATATTTTGTAACTTGGAAGATTTTATATTGCTCCCTAAAGATTTCTATTTTTGGTAACATCATCCGTGAGGATATTTATATCGTCCTGGATGATTTGTCCAAAAATAGAAACCCTAATAAGGGCATCCTCATTAAGGCAGCCGTCGTATGTTAATCGTCATGGACGATAACCTCAATTCAGAAAAAATCAGCCGCCATGATCAGATTAAGTATTCATTATTTTAGGAAATCGGCCAGGACGATATACACATCGTCCAGGACGATTTAACTCAATTATGCCTAAATTAATCTAGTATCTTTGGAAAGCATTAATGGCTAATTGATATGATCACATCGTCTGGGACAATCATAGGATCGGCCAGGATGATTTCTTGGACGATTTACATCAGCCAGTATCTATTCTGGGCGATGATCAGGACGATTGAAATCGGTTTTAAACTAATCTTCTGGGATGATATAACCAATTTTCTTCTTATCATCCCAAATCGTCTCGGACTAATGAGCTGAATTTGAACTGATCGTATAAGACGATACGCCTATCATCCTGGACGATAATGTCAGCAACTTGCATTAATGAGCTTCTTTTGAGATCTTCAATTTAAGCTATGACATGATGCTTTGTAAGTGTCTTTGGCAGCCATTGTAGCTTTGTTCGTTTGGGGGAAACTTGAAGAGAGAGCTTGAAAGGGAGTGAGGAAAGGGTGGAGTTTGAGAGAGGGAGAAGATCCTTTGAGGGGAAACTCAAGGGAGTGTGGAGGGGGTTCCACATGGTTGCTCCGGCAAGCTCGCACCTGAATACCGTCGGATTCAAGGCTTGTCTCAAGGGAAGTTCACCAAAGAAGAAGATCTCTTTGGTGTCAAAAGACCCATCGACTCCACCGCACCGGGGAAGGTGGAAGTGATTTTGTAAGGGATTCTCTGCCTAGTTGTGGGGGCTAATGGAGAGACACTTAGTTTAGTTCAATACTTGGAGGGTGCCTCCAAGGACTGGATGTAGGTCAAGATTTGACCGAATCACTATAAATCCGGTGTGTTCTTACTTTTTTACTTCCGCATTTTTATTTTCACACTTTGGTTTTGATTGTGGAGAAATTGGTTTTGATTGAAAGATATTTTTTACCAATTCACCTCTATCTCTTAATTAGCTTTGGGCCAGTTCATAGGGCGTAACATCCCTAACAAACTTTCAAGTGGTATCAGAGCACTTTCTAGTGTCATCTGAGCACTTTCAGTTTCCACCAGGTTTGTGCCAAATAAAACTTCTACAAAGCTTTTCCAACTCATACAAAACCTTTTTAGGAACCAAAGAATGAGTTACTAAAAAGTTAGGCATAGATAACAAAGAGCTTGTAATGAGAGTAATCTTACCTCCCATTTATAAAGACTTCTTACCCCAAGCATTGAGCCTATCCATGACATTACTCAATAGTTCTTGAAAATCAACCATCTTTAATCTATTAAGAGACATCTTAATCCCTAGATAACTCGGTTCCTTAACAACTTTGTAACTAAACAATCTAGCAATCTTCCTCTTTATGGGGTATCTAACCACCTTGCCAAATATAATCTTAGATTTACTGACATTAAACCTTTGGCCCGTCCATTTGCAAAAGTCTTCAAAAATAACCTTCAAAGCTCTAGCTAAAGCCATGGAAACTTGAGAGAAGATTAACACATCATCTTCATAGAGAAGATGTGTAATCCTTGGGCCTCTAGGAGAGACTTTAATACCAAGATTCTGTCCCTTCTGCTCTAAAGAATTAGATATCAACTGGAAGCACATAATGAAGAGATAAGGAGAGAGTGGGCATCCTTGACGGAAGCCACTTTGAGCATTAATCCAATCAGAGTTCTTCCCATTAATAATAATGGAAAATCTAACATCTACAACACATTCCATGAGAAGATTAGAAAACATAGAAGGAAACCCATAACATTTAAGAATTTGACCAAGTGTAGGCCACCCCATGCTGTCATACGCCTGCTCTTTATCTAGTTTCAAATCCATCAATCCCTTCTTATTCTTGGAGATTCTGAACTTGTGGAATATCTCCTGAGCCAACAAACAATGATCAGAGATTGATCTTCCCGGAATAAAGGCCATTTGCTCCCCAGTGATTATCTTGGAAATACACCTCCTCAATCTGTTAACTAAAATAGTAGCTGCAATGTTATAACTAGTCTGGCATAAACAAATTGGCCTGTAGTTGGATGTTATCAGGGGGTTTTTTATTTTAGCAATCAAAACAATAAGATAATCCTTCCAATTGAAACTCATATGAACAGAATTTAGAAAGCATTCGATAGCCTCCCATAATGCTTTCCAAACAATATCCCAATAGAACTTATAGAAGGAGGAAGTGACACTATCCATACCTGGAGATCTATTATTTCCTTGTTGAAAAACTGAAACCTGCAGTTTAGCCACAATGAAATCAGCACTCAAAATAGCTACCTCTTCCGGATTCAATTTCTGGTTCTCGGAAGCCACCGTCCAACCTGATAATTCACAAGTTATGGATTGTCACTTTACTTCAAAATAATGGATAAAAACCTTCTCAATTTGATCATTTTCCTCTTGTAAGTTGTTGGGCACATCTTTGATTTGAATCACCCTATTCCTATTCCTTCTTGTCGTGGCAAAATTGTGAAATAACTTTGAATTAATGTCTCCTTCCTCATTCCACCTAGCTTTTACCCTTTGATTCCACCAAGTGGATAGCCTCCTCAATGTTACATTAAGCTCATGAACTTTGCTTCTAAGCAAAAGAAGATCCTCACCTGACCAATCCTCTCCCATAGCTTCTTTGTTTTAAAGTTCAAGTATTTCTCTTTTTAGATTTTCCTTAAGCTCATTCAAATCTTTACATTTATTTTTACTCCAAAAAAATAATGCTTTAAGCGTTCTATTAAGCTTCCTTTGTAGGATGATACTTTTATCACCAACATCATTCTTCTTCCAAGAATGATACACAATGCTCCTAGCCGCTGGATAGGATCTCCATGTATCCTCAAATTTAATGCTCTTCATCTTTGGAACATATCCTTTCATCCAATTTGAAGACAATTGAACTATGATCTGAAGCCATTCTTGCTAGATGCCTAGTAAGAGCTAAAGGAACCTTTTGAAGAGCAACCGAGTTCATCTAGAACCTATCCAACCTCTCCCATATCCCAGAGGCTCCTTCCTTGTTGTTGCACCAACTAAACCTTGGTCCAATACTTCTCATATCATGGAAATCTGAATTCATCATAAAATGCTTCATCTCTCTAGGCCCTTTGGAAAACAAGAACCTCTTACCTCCTCTCTTCTCCTCCTTGTTCAAAATACAATTGAAATCCCTACCAATGATAGAAGGAATATAGTCCTTTATGCCCACTTCAAGCTGTCTCCAAAGATCCTCCCTTTCCTTGTAACACCGGCTCCCATGCGGCGAAGTCGCTGGGTCCTGTGACACCAAAGAGATCTTCTTCTTTGGTGAACTTCCCGCAAGACAAGCCTTGAATCCGACAGTATTCAGGTGCGAGCTTGCCGGAGCAACCGTGTGGAACCCCCTCCACACTCCCTTGAGTCCCCCCTCACAGGATCTTCTCCCTCTCTAAAACTCCACCCTTTCCTCACTCCCTTTCAAGCTCTCTCTTCAAGTTTGCTCCAAAAGAACAAAGCTACAATGGCTACCAAGGACACTTACAAAGTTTCATGTCATAGCTTAAATAGAAGATCTCAAAATGAGCTCATTAATGCAAGTTGCCGACATTATCATCCAGGACGATAGGCATATCGTCCTGTACGATCAGTTCAAATTCAGCTTATCAACCCAAGACGATTTGGGACGATCAGAAAAAAATTGGTTACATCGTCTTGGCCGATCTCACAATAGTCCCAGATGATTAGTTTAAAACCGATTTCAATCGTCCTGATCATCACCCTGAATAGATTCTAGCCGATGTAAATCGTCCTGGCCGATCCTATGATCGTCTCAGACGATGTGATCATATCAATCAGCCATTAATGCTTTCCAAAGATTCCAGATCAATTTAGGCATAATTGAGTTAAATCATCCTGGACGATGTGTATATAATCCTGGCTGATTTTCTAAAATAATGAATACCTAATCTGATCATGGCGGCTGATTCTTTTTGAATTGAGCTTATCGTCCAAGCCGATTAACATATAAAGGCTGCCTTAATGAGGATGTCATAATTAGGGTTTATATTTTTATACAGATCGTCCATGATAATATAAATATCGTCCTAGAGGATGTTACCAAAAATAAAAATCTTTAGGGAGCAACAGAAAATCTTCCAAGTTGCAAAACATCAGGAGGCACACCAAATATAATAGACTCAAGAAAGGAAAAAAATATACTAACTGACTCAGACCTAGTCTACCCAATCTTGAGTTGATTCCAAATTACAGTTCGATCGTGTGAACCTGAAATGTCAGTACATAAGGCAGTCGTAGAGAAATAAAAATGTTTGCTATCATCAAAAACATAAACCATTGATCCGCAACAGAAACCGTAGTATGCACTATGTGGCTTGGGGAGAATTGTGTAAACCAGGAAGTACGGGAGGGATGGGACTTCAATCCCCTATTATTAGGATTGGTTCTTTGAGATCAAAGATGGCTTGGGATTTTTTTCAGAAACCAGAGACACTTTTCCATTGAACAATCATGCACAAGTATGGGGATGAGATTATGAATGATACGCACAAGAGGGTAACGTCTACTACCTGGAAAATCCTGCTAGATGGGGGGAGACAGCTGAAGAATATAACAAGATGGAAGATGGGCAGTGGGGAGAAGATTAATGTGCTGAATGAGGTCTGGTTGTTGGACAAGAGTATAAACCTTGCTGGAAGGAATGTATGTCCACTAATTGTTACTGAGTGAAGGCCAGTGGAATTATGCATTTCATAAGGAAGGTTTTCATCCTGATCTCATCCAGTTGATTAGTCAAATCCAGAAAGATTTCGGTTTGGAAGACCGGATGGAGCTGCTGAGCGTGTGCTTTGGTAAATAAGTGACTACTTTGTCTTACGAGCACATGATGAAAAGTAAATTCAATATGGATTATGATGGGTATTATAAGTGGCTTTATAAACTTAAACTTAACAAGAAAGTGGAGATATTCTGGTATAGACTTGGGAAATCTGCAATTCTTGCAAACTTATTTCTCAAATACCACCGGATTTCTAATGTTGATTCATGCACTAGAGGCTGCAATGCAGTTGAGAGTTATGAACACATTATGATCCAATTCAAATATGTGGTGGAAGTTATTACCCAAATGCTTGTGTGGGGTATCTACATTCTAGTTTTCCAATCGCTAGAATGTTGTTTGCAGGAGCTAAAAAGGCTAACCTTTCGAAATCCTGGCATTGTTTAAATCTACTGCACTATTGTTTATCTATCTTGGAAGAATTGAAATGCTGTGAAACATGGTGAAACTGCTTTGCTCTGCTCTTTGGTAGCTACAAATGCGTTTTCCTTGGCTATTAATAAAGCTAGTCTAATTCTTTCCAACTAGGGTACTAATCTCCTTAGGGAGTCTTGTGCTTCTTGGTGCCCCCTCCTAAAGACTGGATGAAGATCAATGTAGATGCTTCGTTGCTTAGTTCAAACTGTGCTGGAATCGGTGGCAACTTCAGGGAACACAAGGGAAGGATCATCATGGCGTTTGGGAAAAAGAAGGTCCATTGGGACATTGCTAAACTTGAATTGGAGGATGTGTTCTCGATAAGAGAATACTTTAGGAGTTGGATGCTTGAGTACAAAGGGGTGATTATTCAGAGTGAAAATCTCAACATTATTACTTTCATACAAGATTCTTTCAAAAAGAATAAATGGATTGTGGATAGGTGGCCAGCAAAGGAACTCTTCTTCTTAAATGATTTTTATAAAGCTGTCTTTCAACATGTCCATAGAAGTTGTAATAAGGTAGCCATTATATGTGCTACTATGGCTTTGACTAGTTATTTCATTTTTTATAGCTCTTCTTTTAATAACATTCCTTCCTTGTTATTGAATTCAATAAAGGAGGAATGTGACCCCTTTTTTAGCAATTGTAATTAGATTCTTTGGTTCTTAATGCAATTTAGATGCATTTCTTCAAAAAAAAAAAGTAATAAGATCATCAAAAATAATGGTTTTATTTCTGCCTTTATAAAGTGGAACTCCAAGAATCTTAATAAGTAAGGAACCTTGCAAAAAGAAAGTAATACATTTGATAGAACTAAAATGATCAAAGGGGTAATAAAGCATTTCTTGCTATTGTTAAGGAAAAGAACACTCAAAATCTCAAAATTATGTAAAAATCTCATAAGAAAATCAAACAAGTTTAAGGAACCAAAAATAAAAATAATAGCATCATCTTCAAATCATAGGTGAGAGATTAGAAAGCCACCCAAAGTTCTATAATTAAGATTTGGGTGATTTTGATAAAGACTAACAAGGCCACTAGATAAAAACAAAAAAGCAATAATAAAAGGGCAGATCACGAGACATTTTAAAGAAAATTGTGCTTTTACCATTAATAAAAATAATTAGAAAATCCTACAATAAAAATTTTAATAAGATAAATAAACATTGAATTAAAAATCAAAAAGTGTAAAATGTTGTAGATAAAATTCTAGTTGATGTTATCATAGGCTTTGGCTATCTAATTTTAAAATAATGTTTCCCCCTCTCACCTTGATTTCAAGATCATTTAGGAGCTCTTGAGAAAGTAAGTTGTTATAAGAAATAGATTTCACCATGGCAAAACTAGTTTTGTAAGGAGGAATAATTTTGGGAAGCAAAAGAGAAAAAGGATTCATAAGAATTTTAAAAACCAACTTGCTAAAGAAAGAGCAAAGACTGATATGCAAAAAATCATCCTAATTATTAATGGAAAATTTCTTAAGAATGAGCACAATATGAGTGGTAGAAAAAAACATAGGAAAGAAGTTGATAGCAAAGAATTCTTGAAGTAAAGCCTTCTGGCCCTGCCACATAGTCGAAATTCATAACATGAACAATCTCCTTAATATCCTACAAGGAAGAAAGTTTGGTAAGGGACATGTTATAATTCTCATTAATGATAATTGGATAATGAATATGAATAGGATAAAAGTTGTTATTGAATAAATTTTTAAAATGCTCCACAACAAAATTAGCAATTCCTCCACATCCTCAATTCATGAACCATCAAGAAGAGAAATTTTATTAATGAAATTCTTGTTGAGTCTAGTAATTAGGTTGTTAAGCCTAAGTAAATGTCCCACGGATACCAAGAGGGGAGTAAATTGGTAGTTTAAAAAATTTTAAACCCTCTTTGAAGATTAAGTTGAACCGAAATAAAAATTTCTTTTAAAGTTTGTAGAAAAATATTTTTCAACCACAGAGTTGTTAAAACTGAAATTTAAAGTGCAAAAATGTAAAAATAATAAAGTAAATGACACCAGATATATAGTGGTTCGGTTTATAACCAGACCTACATCCACTCCTCAGAGGCACACTCTGAGTATTGCACTAAAACCAATAGTGACTCTCCTTTAGCACCCACAGCAAGGCGGAGAAGCCTTTACAACACACTCTTTTCACCACTACCCGGTGCGACAGAGAACCGTCGTCCTTTTACACAATCCACAGTGCTGGCAGAGAACTGTCATCCTTTTACACTCTCCTAGTGTGGGCAGAGAACCCTACGGCTGTTCACACTCTCCAAGTGCAGGCAGAGAACCTTTCCGCTATTCACACTCTCCAAGTGTAGGCAGAGAACCCTTCGGCTGTTCACACTCTCCAAGTGTCTGAAGAGAACCGGATCTCCTTGACTGATCTTCTCACAAGAATCTAGAAGGAAGAAAGAAAAGAGTGAAATAATCCAAATTCACAAGTAGAGACTCTTACCTTTGAAATCCAAGTGAAGCTTTCTCGCTCCAATGGTAGGAATCCTCCTTTGAAAGCTCTCTTCCACTCTCTCCTTGGCTATTCTCTCAAGAGGCACGAAGATCAAATGACAAAAAGATTGGGTGGCAGTCTAATTTGGACTATTTATATAAAAGACAAGAAAAACCGCCCAAAAACTGCAAGTTTCCAATTCTGTACGCAGTTGATCGTCCTGTACGATCATGGATCGTCCGGGACGATTTTACTTAAACGATCTGAAACGACCCTATTTGAATATGTGTACGAAATGTCTTCGTACAGATGATCGTCCTGTATGAAATAGATTCATCCAGTACGAACGGTTATTACTAGGTCGGTTCTTGAAACTGTTGAAAACTGTTCTAAGTCGGTTAATCGTTTGGACGAGAATATGTTCGTCTGGACGAAAATTTTCCAGAGACCCGATCGTCCTGGACGATTATTTATTTCGTCTGGATGAAAATATTTCAGAGGACCAATCGCCACTGAGTATAATTTATTTTCGTATGGAAGAAAATTTTCCAGAGACCCGATCGTCCTGGATGATTATTTATTTCGTCTAGACGAAAATATTTCAGAGGACCAATCGCCACGGACGATAATTTATTTTCGTCTGGACGAAAAATTTCCAGAGACCTGATCATCCGGTACGATATTTAATTTCGTCTGACGAAAATTTTCCAGAGGACCGATCGCCTCGTACGATAATAAAATTCGTCTGGATGCAAATTTTACAGAGAAGCAATCGTCCGGTACGACAATTAATTTAGTCCTGGACGAATAGGACTTAGAAAAAAAAATCGAGCAAGTTCCTATTCGTTTCATGTGCTCTATAGGAGATAACTAACGGATCATCCAGTACGATAAAATATAGTCCAGTACGATTAGTATAAAATTTTATGATCTCCTTATGTGTGTGTGTATGTATAAAATTTTATGATCTCCTTTGATTTTCCTAATGCAATGTATTCTGCTTCTGCAGTAGATAGTGCCACTGAATTTTATTTTCTACTAGACCATAAAACTAATGAATTTCCAATGAATTGACATGTTCTAGAAGTACTTTTCCTATCCACTCTACAGCCTACAAAGTCAGAATCTGAGTAACCAATAATTTCAAATGAAGAGCTAAACTTAGGATACCAAATTCCTAAGTTTTTAATTCCTAGTAGATATCTTAAAATCCTTTTCACTGCTGTCAAATGTGATTCTTTTGGATCTGATTGAAATCTAGCACATAAGCAAACACTGGACATAATATCTGGTCGGCTAGCAGTCAAGTAAAGTAAAGATCCAATTATCCCTCTAAATTTCTTTTGATCAACAGATTTTCCCTTAAGGTCCTTATCCAACTGAACTGAGGAACTTATTGGTGTACTAACAGGTTTAGCATTATCCATTTCATATTTTTTTAGGATTTCCTTAATATATTTAGTTTGACTAAGAAAAGTACCTTCCTCAAGTTGCTTAATGCTAAATCCTAGAAAGTAATTTAAATCTCCCATTAGACTCATTTCAAATTCACTACTCATTATTTTAGAAAAATCATCACAAAGATGTTTATTTGAAGATCCAAAGATGATGTCATCCACATAAATTTGAACAATAAGTATATCATTTCCAATTTTCCTTAAAAAGAGAGTTATATCCACACTTCCTTTTTCAAAAGATCTTTGAAGTAGAAGGTTCTCAACCTCTCATACCAAGCCCTAGGTACCTGTTTCAATCCATATAATGTCTTTTTTAATTTGAAAACATGATTTGGAAATTTAGAATTTTTAAAACCTGGAGGTTGTTCTACAAAAACATCTTCCTCAATTACCCTATTTAAAAAGGCACTTTTGACATCCATTTGAAACAATTTAAAACCATTAAAACAGGCAAAGGCTAGTAAAACCCTAATTGCTTCAAGTCTAGCTACAGGGGCAAAAGTTTCCTCAAAATCAATTCCTTCAATTTGATTATACCCCTTAGCTACTAATCTAGCCTTATTTCTAATGACTACTCCTGAGTCATTCATTTTATTTTTGAACACCCACTTGGTTCCAACAGCACTTTGATCTTTTGGCCTTGTACTTAGTTCCCAAACTTTATTTCTTACAAATTGATTTAACTCTTCTTGCATGGCCAATATCCAAAATTCATCAGAAAGTGCTTGATCAATGTTAGTGGGTTCAAAAGTTGAAATAAAGGCTGAATGATAAACTTCCTTGTTTAATCCACGCCTAGTTCTAACACCCTCACTTGGTTCACCTATAATCAATTCCTTTGGGTGGTTTTTAGATAATCTTAAATCTCTAGGCAAAGGGTCTTCTCTTTCCAAATTTTCTTCCACATTTTCTTCAAAATTTAATCTATCAATCTTTTGGGAGTTTTCTTCAATTACTTCTTCAACAACATTTGGCTCTTCCATGTTTCCACTTTCATCAAATACAACATGTGTGGTTTCTTCAATGACTAAAGTTCTTTTGTTGAATACTCTATAAGATTTTCCTACACTTAAATATCCAACAAAAATTCCTTCATCTGATTTTGGATCAAATTTTCCTAAGGCAGATTTTCCATTATTATGTATGAACACCTTGAAACCAAATACATGCAAATGGGACAAATTTGGTGTTCTACCTTTTAGCAACTCATAGGGTGTTTTATTCAAATTTGATCTCACATTCACCCTATTCAGAACATAGCATGCAGTGCTAACCGCCTCAGTCCAAAAATATCTAGGAAGCGAGTATTCTGCTAACATTGCTCGGGCGGCTTCTATTAATGTTCTATTTTTTCTTTCAACTACTCCATTTTGTTGAGGAGTACTAGGTGTAGAAAAATTTGTGATCAATCCCCTTTTCCTTACAGAAATTTTAAAATCTTTCATTTTCAAATTCTCCTCCATGATCACTTAGTATAGAAATTATTTCACATCCTAGTTTTCTTTGTATCCAAGTTGAAAAATTTTTGAATTCCTCAATTGATTCACTCTTATGAAAAATAAATTTAACACAGGTGAATCTTGAAAAATCATCTACTATAACAAATCCATATACATTTCCTCCTAGACTTACAGTGCCTACAGGTCCAAAAAGATCCATGTGTAGAATTTCTAAAGGTTTATTAGTCCTAAGATCTTTATTGGACTTAAAAGAGGACTTCACTTGTTTTCCTAATTGACATGCATCACAAAGATGATCCTTGGTAAAGTCTAGTTTAGGTATACCTCTCACCAAATTCTTTTGGGTAATTCTTCTAAGATTTTTCATACTAGAATGACAAAGTCTCCTATGCCAAAGCCATGATTCATCAGAAACAGTTTTCAAACAAAAAGAAGTAGGAGATTGAATACATTTTAAATCTAGCATGTAGACATTGTTTACCCTTTTTTCATTTAAAACAATTTTCCCATTTAGGCTAATTATGCAGCTAGTCGGTAAAAAATTTAACATTATAGCCCTTATCACATAGCTGACTTATGCTAAGCAAATTATGTTTTAAGCCTTCAACTAATAACACATTGTCTATGAAAACGTTTTTCAAATTTCCAATCATACCTGATCCAACCACTTTCTTTGTGGTATTATCTCCAAGTGTAACCTTGCCTCCACTCCTGGCTTCCAGCATTATGAATTGAGCAGTATCTCCAGTCATGTGCTTTGAACATCCGCTGTCCAGGTACCATATACTCTCACGAGGTCTTATGTGAGAGTACTCCTACAAAATTCTCAAATGTTAGACCTGGAAACCCAAACTAGTTTGGGTTCACCTTTATGAAATTTATAATCAGATGCATGTATGATATGTCTAGGTTTATGCATCTTAGTTCTCCACACCAAATTAGTCTTCATCTTTAAAGTGCAGGTGTGAGATATATGTCCCAAAAATCCACAATTATTAGATTTAACATTAGGAAAAATATTCCTATGTTTTCTTTCATATGATTGTCTTATAAGGGATTTCATGAATTTAGGATAATATTTAGGATTTGTAAAATCTTCAAGTTTAGGGGGGTTCCTATTATCCTCGAGAGCTCTTATAGTGAGTTTGTAAAATGAATTCATATCTTCTAAGATTCGATTGGTATAATTGATTCTATATATCTTGCTCTCAGATTCATCCTTAAAATTCTTAAATTCTTTTTCAAGTTTAGCATAGGATGATTTTAAATTCTCAAAATTTTTATTCAAGTCATCATATTCATCAAGTAGTTTCATGTGGTTGTTATCAATTAAAGCATGATCTTTCCTAAGGATTTCGTGTTCCTTATTAAGCTCTTCCAATTCTAAAACTAAACTAGCATGCATCTTTTTCATTTTCATATATGCATCATGCATGTGTTCAGAAACTTCAAACAATTCATTATAGGTTAAATCACATACCTCTTCTTGATCTGATTGTTCAGCATTATCTGCCATCAAGCAAAGGTTGGTGACTTCTTCTTCTTTTTCAGTCTCAGATGAGTCTGAAGCTGAGTCCGCCCAAAAAGCCCTTTGAAACTTCTTCTTGCCCTTCTTTACCATTGGTTTCTCCTCTACCTTCTCCTTACTAGGAGTGGCTTTGAGTTTTGGACAATCAGTCTTTATATGACCTGGTTTCCTACATTCATAACAAATCACTTCATTAGAAACCTTGCCATTTCTGTTATACTTACCTCTATTCCATTGCTGGCGTCTCTTCTGCTTCCTCTTTAAAAAGCTTCTGAATTGTCTAGTCATCAATGCAATATCGTCTTCATCCTCAGGTTGTGAGTGTTCACTTTCTGACTCTTCCACATTTAGTGCAATATTCTTGTCCTTTCTAGGTTCACCTGCATCAATCTTTCTTTGACTTACTCCTTGCTCATAAGCAATGAGTGAACAAAGAAGATTGTCAATGGAATAAATGTTCAGATCTTTAGACTCTATAATTGCAGTAATTTTAGCATCGTATGCAGTAGGTAAACAACGAAGAATCTTATTGACCAATTCAGCATTAGTTAATTCTTTACCAAGTGCATGCAAAAAGGTGACAATTTGAGTGAATCTTGTGTACATGTCTAAAATAGATTCATTAGGTTTCATGTGAAATAATTCGTAGTCATGTAACAAGATATTGAGTCTTGATTGCTTAACCTCATTTGTCCATTCATAAGTTATACAAAGTCTATCCCATATGTCCTTTCCACTTTTACAAGTGGAAACTCGCATGTAGTCTTCAGATTTTAAAGCACAAAAGAAAATGTTTAAACATTTCGCATTTAATTGTGCTAAGTCACGTTCTTCAAAAGTCCAATCTGCATAGGGTATTTCTACCCTAATTCCATCAACTAATCTAGTTGGTTTTGAGTAACCTTCCTGGACTAGCATCCACATGTGATAATCAAGTGACTGTAAGAAAGTAGACATGCGTGTTTTCCAAAAATCAAAAGGAATATTGTCAAACAGTGGAGGTCTAGTGATAGAGTAACCCTCAGGTGTGTTTCGGTTTCCAAATGTAGCCATCTACGTTAATCAAAAAGTAGTTCAAACTTATGATTTTGAAACTATGCTCTGATACCACTTGTTGAGTCCAGTAATTAGGTTTTTAAGCCTAAGTAAATGTCCCACTGCTACCAAGAGGGGGGTGAATTGGTAGTTTAAAAAATTTTAAACCCTCTTTGAAGATTAAGTTGAACCAAAATAAAAATTTCTTTTAAAGTTTGTAGAAAAATATTTTTCAACCACAGAGTTGTTAAAACTGAAATTTAAAGTGCGAAAACGTAAAAACAATAAAGTAAATGACACCAGATTTATAGTGGTTCGGTCTATAACCAGACCTACATCCACTCCTCAGAGGCACCCTCTGAGTATTGCACTAAAACCAATAGTGACTCTCCTTTAGCACCCACAACAAGGCGGAGAAGCCTTTACAACACACTCTTTTCACCACTACCCGGTGCGGCAGAGAATTGTCGTCCTTTTACACAATCCACAGTGCTGGCAGAGAACCGTCATCCTTTTACACTCTCCTAGTGTGGGCAGAGAACCCTACGGCTGTTCACACTCTCCAAGTGTAGGCAGAGAACCTATCCGCTATTCACACTCTCCAAGTGTAGGCAGAGAACCCTTTCGCTGTTCACACTCTCCAAGTGTCGGCAAAGAACCGGATCTCCTTGACTGATCTTCTCACAAGAATCTAGAAGGAAGAAGGAAAAGAGTGAAGTAATCCAAATTCACAAGTAGAGACTCTTACCTTTGAAATCCAAGTGAAGCTTTCTCGCTCCAGTGGTAGGAATCCTCCTTTGAATGCTCTCTTCCACTCTCTCCTTGGCTATTCTCTCAAGAGGCACGAAGATCAAATGACAAAAAGATTGGGTGGCAGTCTAATTTGGACTATTTATATAAAAGAAAAGAAAAACCGCCCAAAAACTGCAAGTTTCCAATTCTGTACGCAGTGGATCGTCCTGTACGATCATGGATCGTCCGGGACGATTTTACTTAAATGATCTGAAATGACCCTATTTGAATATGTGTAAGAAATGTCTTCGTACAGATGATCGTCCTGTACGAACTAGATTCGTCCAGTATGAACGGTTATTACTAGGTCAGTTCTTGAAACTGCTGAAAACTGTTCTAAGTCGGTTAATCATTTGGACGAGAATATGTTCGTCTGGACGAAAATTTTCCAGAGACCCGATCATCCTGGACGATTATTTATTTTGTCTGGACGAAAATATTTCAGAGGACCAATCGCCACTGACGATAATTTATTTTCGTATTGACAAAAATTTTCCAGAGACCCGATCGTCCTGGACGATTATTTATTTCGTCTGGACGAAAATATTTCAGAGGACCAATCACCACGGACGATAATTTATTTTCATCTAGATGAAAAATTTCTAGAGACCTGATCATCCGGTATGATATTTAATTTCGTCTGGACGAAAATTTTCTAGAGGACCGATCGCCTCGTACGATAATAAAATTCGTCTGGACGCAAATTTTATAGAGAAGCAATCATCCGGTACGACAATTAATTTCATCCTGGACGAATAGGACTTAGAAAAAAAAATTTCGAGCAAGTTTCTATTCGTTCCATGTGCTCTATAGGAGATAACTGACGGATCGTCCAGTACGATAAAATATCATCCAGTACGATCAATATAAAATTTTATGATCTCCTTATGTGTGTGTGTATGTTTTTTATTCACTCAATTACAATCACTCCCTTTCAAAATTAATTCAAAGAAAAAAATGCAAACTTCAAATTAACAAAGTATCTCATGTTGAATTTGATTTGAAGTTATCGTAGTCTGGAGTCTGATTTTCCTGAAATGTTAGTACACACAAGAGCAAATGCAAATCTTCTAAAATTGTTAGGAGATAACTACACATTTGAACAATAATGTTTGGAATCATCAAAACTACATAAGTTGCAAAAATGTAAAGCATTCAAATAGCAATTATTCTAACAATTCTTAGATCTATCCTTTTTTACCATGGCTTGAAAGAACTTATTGTTGTTGTCCCCTTTAATGAGGTGCTTGGAGGCTGCTTTTTGTTCCTAAAAAAATGTCTTCCTGATCTTGAATATTGAACAATAATTTTTTTTGCATCTTAAAGGAGCCTAAAATTTTCATTAGAAGGATCAAGTTAATAATTGTGCTCATTAGAATTAATTTTATCCTCAATATCCAAAATATTAGTGAATTATTTTAAAAAACATTCTTATTCCACCAATTAATTTTATACTTCAATCTTTCAAGGTTCAAGCACAATCTATTCATGCCAAAAATATAGTTAATTCAATAATAGCTTGATTAGCTAATTCAAAATTGTTCAAAACTAAATCAAATTTAATAAGGTTTTTATTAGTACTGCAAGGTAGTTACAAAGAGGTTAAAGTATTATTATGTTCATAGTAAATAGCAGCCATTTTCTCATCTAAATTGTTGAATATATTAGAAACTTGCCATTGATTAGATAGAATAGAGAGATAAGAGTTTTTTTAAAACCTATTAAAAATTGAAGATTTCAATGATTTTATGTTAATGTCAGGAATTCCATTATCTTTCCAATTGATCCAAATCTATAAAGCCGCCAACTTCAGTGTCAACATTCACAAAAGAATATAGTTCTTGTGTTGGTCCCATTGGAACAGTATCATTATTATTTGCCACATTAAATTTTTACACAAGATAAATGGATGAAAAATAAAGAATTACGTAATACTATGCCCATGCATTCTATAATGATTACAGACAAATTTGACTTTTTGTATATACCCACATTTCTCAGGACCAAGCCATATTTCCTTAGGATGTTTTTAGAAACATCCATTTAAATGAAAATATGATCTACTAATGGATGATAGATGGAGGCCATAGCCTAATCCCTTTATAAGGGTCTACCTTAAACTGAAGCTAAAGCAAACAAAATTTGGGAGTTAAACATATGCTGCCTTAAGTTCAAAAATGAAACCCACACAAGGGCAATAGGCAGTTCATCATTAAATGAAATAGGCATAATTATGAATTTTTTAAGTTCAAGCTTATTTTATTTCATTAAGTCCAAGGATTTGCATAGCCGACATGCACTTTTGCATGTGGCACTATTTGATTGGACATTTATAAAACATGTACATCTCCTAGATAGCATGGAATCTGTATTAAATCAAATACATTAAATTAATGTTATTCATCTAAATACAAGATGAATCAATGAATCAAATTTTTTCTGCAAGCTCTCAGAACCAGATTCAGCCATAGAGCTGATTTGGCTTGATTCATATAAACAACACAATGCATAGCGCAAATTCAAGCTAGAGAAAGATCTAACTCTCCATTCATGGATTATATTGCTATGGATTGGAAGTTAGCTTCACACTCAACTAAACCAATGAATTCTATTCTTTAGATAAGAAACTACCTTTACACAATGTTTGATTGAAGGGGCTTCTTGTTCCTTCACATTTGACTAGACCTACGAAAAAAAATTTCTTCAAACTATAATAGTTGAAGTTATCAAGATTTCTTTTCCTCGGGAAGGCGACCCACAAAGGGGCCTCTCCATTAATTAAAAAAATAATAATACAAAGTCCTTAAAGGGCCTTAACCTCACTAAGGCTCAAAAGAGCTACAAAAAAAGCAAAAAAAAATTTAAGAGTTCGAGTTCCCTACTAAATAAAAGTACAAAATAACCTAGGTACAATCTACGGTGCACAGGAACGAGCACACAAAAAAGAAGAAAGATCAAAAGAGTAGCTTTATGCACCACCTTCCCAACCAAAGCTCCAATATTAAGACAACCTGAATGAAAAATTCTAGAAAAAAATAGGTGAGAAGCAATATTGAGAATGCCCAAAGGTTAAAAAATACAATAACATAAGTGATTATCCATAAAACACAAAGGGTAACCATAAGTAAAGGTATTTTGCCACCAACCAGCACAATTGTAGAAATTAGAAAACTTAAAAACTGAGATATAAAAAATCACCAACCATCTCCCAGAATAAAAGACCTGAACAGAAACTACAAACCCGCAAGAGTCATGATTCACTGAGAAATTGAAATAAAAAACCATAAAGACCAGAATATAGAACAGGCACCAATGCATAGAACCCTTAAGGTAGATAGAAAAACACCTCTAAGGTAAGAGAAAAGAAATACAAAAAACTCAATCATGAAGAATTGTAAGTTAAAAAAATTGCAAAAGGAGCCACTACAATGCTTCATGAAAAATCAGTTCCAAACCAACCAAAAGATAGTGGAAAAATTAGCCCAAAACCAACTAGCATAATAAAATGAATGGCCTCCCAAGCTCAAACAAATAAAACCTAAAATGCCAACAAAACCAAAACCCAGGTGCCACTCCAGTCTACACTCAAACCCAATAAGTTCAAGAATCCCCTAAACAAACAAAAGAAGTAGACCAAAAAGAAAGTTGCAAAGGATGATACCAGCCAAAGAATCGCAAAAACACTCCCAAAAGACCATGAGAAGAAGACGAAAAAAGGAAGTAACAAACATTATAAAACTAGAGGAATCCACAATAGAGGGAAACCATGCAAAAAATATATGCATACAACAAAATTGACCAAGCGACATGATGCAAAAAACCCATAGAAAGTTAACCTGAGGTAGTCCAACATTAGAAAAGATGAGTAGCACAAGGGTATGATCTCAAAAATAAAAATAAAATAAATAAAGCTATATAATAAGCCAAAATTGGAGAACCACCAACCCGCAAAATAGAAGCCGACACCCATAAAAAACACAAAGGAGCCATGAGCTCCAACCAAAGCCAATAGCTAAATTCTAACATAGGAAAAACCAATTTTGTCTAATCTTAAAAGACTCTTTAAATAAGTAGGTCAGTTGGAGGCAAAGAAATTGGCAAGACATTCAAAATTACACCCAACATTAGCAAGACAATTAGCATAAGCATTCCCTTCCCTAGACATGATAAAATTAACAAAGATCAATAGGTGTTTAATCTCCCTAACAATATAAAAAAGATCTGGATTGCATATAGTATTATTAGTATTATTTAAACAATATATACTATAGATAGCATGAATTTCAATCCAAATGTTAGGAATGCTAGGAGAGATGCATAATCTAAACCCATGAAGAATAGTAGAAAGCTCATCATAATTAACTGAACATTTATGTAAAAAGGCTCGTAAAGGACAAAATAACATTCCCATAAACATCCCTAATAATCCCACCACAACTCAAGATAGACACTTTGGCAGATCCATGTGCATTCAGCTTATAAGTATTATTAATGGGTTTGATCCAATAAACAAGCCTAGGCTTGGTAGATGAATGATCACCCTCCAACGAGAAACCCAAGTAAGGAGCCACGAAGAAGTAGTTCTTTAAGCCCTTGCTAGAGAGCATATTAACATAAAAGAGTCTCATAATATTGTCTTTCACATTCTTAATAATCATATGATGGTTCATACCATTACTATCAAAAAGAAAATTATTTCTATCTAGCCATAATATACCAATAGTTAAGCATATCATTAACAGAAAAATTAGCACAAATTTAATTTAATCTGAAAATATCATTAAAATACATTCAAAATTTAATAGCTATAGGACCAGAAAGAAAGACATTGTGCATGTTCTTCATATGATTACAACATTAACATTTTGAAGATAATATAAACCCTCATTTAATTATGTTATCATCATTGGGAATGAACTTACACCAAATTCTCCAAATGAAAATAGCAACAGTGGAAGGAATACTTTTATGCCATATCATAACAAAAAAATATTAGTTCTATCATTCATAGATCTAAATGCATGCTAAGATTCCTTTAATTTGAAACACCCATCATTCGAAAGATTGCATAATAATAAATCATCAGAATCAGTGTTAAGAGGAAGGCTTAGAATTCATTGAATAATAGACTCATTAATAATATCAACAAGTTTATGATAATCCCCATAGTTCTTAGTAATGAAATATATCACCTTTGCTGCAACAGCCAAAGTAGTATTGATATTAGAATTAATAGAATGAGCCCCAGCTATTGGTATTGCCAAAAGAAGATGTTACCACTACCAAGATGCCATTTAATGTGAGGCTCAACAACCCATTTAATATTATAAAGTCTCTTCCACACTTTAAAATCACCTTTATTGTAAAAACATATAGTAGGGTGATTACCCAAATAATACTTAACATATATAAACTTAGCCCAAATAATCACTTTTGCATGAAAGTTGTACCACAATTTGAAGGAGTAAGCATAAGCCAAATCATACATATTTTTGCAACACAAAGCACCCTCTTCTGAAACGCCATAACATTTGTCCCATGAGGACCAAAAAAGTTTAGAATTATTGTTGGTCTCCTTCTAAAAAAAATTATTAAATAATTAATCAATTCTATTGTAGACCGCATGAATAGGTTGAAGAGTTTGGAATATATAGACAAGAAGGGAACAAAAAAACACTTCAAATAAGTGTCAATCTACCCCCAAAAAATCAAGAAATTAGAATCCAAAGAGATAAGCTTGTTATGCATAGAAATGATCAAAACATCAAAGAGAAAGTTTTCTTCCTACCTTTGAACAAAGGAACACCGAGGCACATAATAGCTAAATGACATTGCACAAAACCAATAAGGCCTTTATTAGCTATAATACATACATGAGGCACATTATTGGAAGTATTAAAGTAACTATTATTCATGTTCAGAGAAAGCTCGCTAACATTTTCAAAATTTTGAAAAAATTATTATAAGCCTATTTATCATATTTAAGCAAGCATTAGTAAAGATGATAAAATCATCTGTAAAACATAAATGAGAAATAGGAGAACCACCCAAAATTATAAAGTAAAGGGTATGATGATTTTAAAAGAGGTTGACAAAAGCTCTAGATAAATACTTAGCACCAATAATAAAAGAGCAAGAACGATAGGATCATCTTGTCTTAAGAAATGAGAGGATTTAGAAAAACCAGTTCTTTTTCAATTCATAATAATAGAAAAAAAGGATTCTTCAATGCATTTTATGATGAGACTAATAAAAATTGAATTAAAACCAAATAGATGTAAAATATTTTAAAGAAAATTCTAGTTTATATTTTCATCAGCTTTGGCAAAATCTAATTTCAAAATTATGCTACCACCTCTCACCCTAACTTCAAGGTCATACCAAAACTCTTGGGCCAAAAGAATGTTATCAAAAATAGTTTGACCCTTGAAAAACTCCATTTTATAAGGAAAAATAAATTTAGAGAGGAGACTTGTTAAATGATTCATAAGAATTTTAGAAATCCGCTTACAAAAAAGAGTGCAGAGACTTATAAGTCTAAAATTTTTCCAATTGCTAACATTATTATTTTAGGAATGAGAGCAATAGAAATGGAAGTGAAAAACTTAGGAATATTATGACGAGCAAAAAAATCTAAAATAGTAGCATAAGGATCCTTACTAATAATATACCAAGCTTTTTGGAAATACTTAGTAGTAAAACCATTCGTCCTAGCCACAGAGTCAACATTCATATCATGAGCAATCTCTTTCATTTACCCTAAAGTAGGTGGTTTAGAATTAAAGTCATTATCATCCTGAGAAATGAGATTAGCGATAACACTAGGGTTATTAATAGGAGCATGATTAAAAACCTTGTTGAGATGGTTATGAAAGTGCTCAACTACCAAATTACTAATTTCCTTGGCATCCTCAGTTTAGGAACCATTAGCATGAGTAATTTTATCAATGTAATTTTTAGCATGATTTCTCTTGACCAGTGCATGAAAATATTTGGTGCTATTACCACCTTTAGTAATGTGTTTGGCAGCCAGTTTTTGTTTCCAAAGAACTTCCTCTTGGGCTTCAAAATTTGTAAAGGCAATATTTAGCCTCATGAAGCAAATTGAAATTATCATAAGAAAGATAAAATTTTTAATTATGCTCTATAGTACTCACATTATCTGCAGCAGTAAGAATATTAGTAAAAATATTTTTAAACACATTTCTATTCCACAAACTCATTTTATACTTAAGTCTTTTATGTTTTAACCATAATCTGTTTATACTAATAAAAGAGTTATCATGATACAAGGGAGCATGCTAGTTCTCCTGAATCATCTTCAAAAAAGAGTCATCACATAACCACATATTTTAAAATCTAAAGATAGGGGACGAACACACATACCTAGTCTTGAGGCTAATAAAAGTTGGCGAATGATCAAAAAGAGTTCTGCTAAAATGTTTGACAAAAATATAACTAAATGAGTTTATCTAAATATCATTAAGAAAATAGGATCCAAACATTGCTATAAGTTACCGTCCAAAATCATGTTACTGAAATCCTCCATAGAATGATAGATTAGAGTAGAGCCCCCAATATGCTCAGAAGGTTTAGAAATAGTATTAAAATCACCACCAACTAACCAGGGCAAATTAATAATACAGTGGAAATTAGTGAGTTATTCCCAAAAAAAATTTCTAATAATATGAGATGTAGTAGCTTACATAAAACAGGTATAACATTTCAAATTTAAAAATTTAATATTGTAATGCAAAACTTTAGTAAAATTCCAAACAACCTCAATCATGACAGGATCTTTCTAAAACACCCAAATCTTATTAGAAAAATTAGCAATAGATTGATTAAAACCAAAAAATCTAGCAATACTAAACAATTTTTCATAAGTAATAAGAAGTTCAAGTAAAATAAGAATAAAAACTTTATGAATAAGGTATAAATTCTTAACCCTCAACCTAAAGGAGGGGCACCCAATATCCCTAACATTATAAATAATAGACTTAAACATGAAAAAGGGTTTAATGAGTAGTTTGAGAATGGGTGGTCATTAAGAGATTGTAAAATGATGTTTTGTTTTTCCTATTCTTCAATTTTTGAAACTTGGTATAACTAGTGTGAATATCATCTTTAGCAAAAAAAAATTTCATAATATCCATATCCTCGATATTAGTAAAGGTAATGCAATGTTGAAGAGAATTTTGAGAAAACTTACTACCAATATTAATATCATTCATAAGTTTAGAAATACATACCTTCCTTACCTCCCAAGTTAGCTCTCCATCTTCAAAGTCATAACCCTCTTCCATAATTTCCTTATTACCCATGCCTATACCACTATTATTCAATTCTCTTTCCTACAAATTACCTTTTCCCATGCCAAAAGTATATTCATCAGTGTCAACCTAAATGAGCTGCCTGTCAACCTGAATGATCTGCCTATCATATGGCATGACTGCATATGATGTAACAATATTTTGCTAAGTTATAATAGCCACCATTTATTCATCCACATTTCCAAAAACAATAACTAAAAAGATATTAGTGCTATTAATCACTCCCTTTAAAGTAAAAGGATCCTTGGAATTGATAGAAAAAGGTTTAGTATAAATGGTGGAAGGGTCTTTTTGCTCCTTGATAATGTTTTGCAGGTTGGCCTTAGTTTCCTCAACAATTCCCTCGACAGGAATCGCATTATCCTGACTTGATGAAGGAACTAAAGTAGACTTGTCTTTTGATTGTTTGTAGGATTCCTTTTTCTTACGAAGTTAGGAATGTAACATGTAAAATAAATTTAAACCATGATAGTGCATTTTATAATGAGAATAGATAATAGGCAAGTTTTTTAAATCAACTTTTTGGAAATACCCATTTAACTCCTACCCAAGATAGATTTCATTAGGATGCTTCTTAGAATTATTTAGATCGACCAAAATAGGAGCCAGTGACGAACCCGAGATCAAAGCAGTAGCCTGTTCTGTCTGCAAATGCCTACCAAAAAATTGAAGCCAGGCTAAGCTAAATTTGGGAATTAAAGAAATGAAGTCTCAAATTCAGAAAGGAAAAATCCACATATGAGTTATGGGGGACTCCTCTCAAACATTTAAAATTAAGAGGTCATTTGAGTAATTGCATCTGGCCAGTTTTAATATAGTATGCCCTTCTAGAGAAAATGCAACTATAATCAAGATCACTAGAACGTTGAGTTGCAATGTGCCACTAATCAAACAAACAAATATGAAATGATCCAAAAAGTTTCATATTCAAGAAATATTTTTGTATGACATCCATATTAGGTCAACATAAGATAAACTTTCAGATTAAAGTTAAAGTAAAGGGGGTGACCAACTAGAAAATTACAGAATTGTCAAACATCAGGGTAGGACAAACTTTAAAAGAGGTTTAAACAAAATTCAATCTAGAGTTAGAAGAAGATCCACTAGCCAAAACACCTTTAAAAGAACATGTCTTTCTAGTAGCATCCGAAGCAGACAAAGGGTTCGATGACGATGAAATCATTGTTGCCCAAAGACAATAAAAATGAAAGGAAAACCAAAATAGAACACAAAAAAACAAAATATGACAAAGGAAACAAAAATCTGAGAGAAATTAGCAAGAAAACACCCCATGAGGGGGAAAAATGGGGAGTCGCAGGAGGATTCGATAGATAGCCAATGAGTTGCTAAAGATCACAAAAGATAAAATAAATATGTGTTGAATATGATTAGAGTATATGGATCTTGGCCAAAAGGGTGGTCACTAAACTTGATTGAATACATTTTGGGAGTGGACTAGAAGAAGAAGAAAAGTTCAAGAATGCACTCAAGAACTCATAGGGAGAGTTTTAGAATAAAAAAAATGAACCCCCAATATAAAATTTTGGGTATTTATAAATGATTGTTTGTTTTCTTCATTTCAAATTCTAACAAACAAATGAGATGCCAAGCTTTTTTTTTTTTTGATGGTCTAACGAGCTCAAGGTAGCTCATTAATGTAATTTGAGCCCATATGGGAAGTTGAGCCTGCTATCAAGCTTGAGAATTTAACATATAAGGCTTATTTTCTTTATTTTTGCACCTTAGATCATGGCATTGCTTATGATGATAGGGAGAGGTGTCTGGTTAGTTTTAAAGAAAAATACATGAGGTGAGTTGGGATGATGGCTTCATAATTTAAGAATGGCTCAATAAATAATTATTTTGGACATATATGTTAGATAATTTGGCTAACTTAGGTCCATTCATGTGCTGGGCCTGATATAATTGATGCATGGAATACCTAATTACCTAATACATGTATTTAATTGATTTAATTTTATACAATTGGAGTTTTGGCTTAAGGGAACCCACTAGGTCAGCCAAAATGTTTAGCCCGAGTGGACCCAATGGTTAAGCTAGCTATGGTTGATCCTTGAGAGATCTATAGGCAATCCCAAAGGGTTTAAAGGCAATAAATGCTTTTAAATCATTAGATTTAAAGAGAATGACCCATACGGAAAGTTTAATCTACCAAGGTTAACTTAGTTAACTAGGTTGAAGTAGGCCTTGGCATTAGGTGCAATATGTCCTACTTGTTATTTAAAATTTGTTGGAAGTGGCTTTGAGTCAATCTACGGTCTCTTCAAATTTTTTTCCATATTGAATTGTATTTAAAGTTCATTTAGGTCAACTTTAGGTTTAATGTGGGTTGGGTCAACCATGGTTAACCATGGTCCATTGATGGCTCATTTAGGTTTAGGCATGTATGATTTAATATTTGGAAGGTTTGTGAGGCTTTGTTAAGATTTTATTGAGTTCATATGAATGATTAAAGCTTTATGTTTACATAGTCCTTTAATGGTCAAAATGACCAATCAAAGTCAACAAATCTTAACCATTAGCCACTTTGGTCCTAAATATGATCAAGGAAGAATGAAAAGTTCCTCGGGATTAAACTTAGGGCAAGGATTAGAGTTTGCAATATGCATTATGCATATAAAAGAGTCTTAGGGTTTAAAGTCCATTTAAAAGTTTCATCCACCTAGGCCAAACATCATCAAACATGGACCCAAGTAAGTTTAAATCATTGTAATTATGATTATGAACATGTTTGCATTAGTTTGAATGGTTTCCAATGTGTTTAAACCAACATGACATGTTGAGTTGCATGAATAGTAAATATTTGAAGGTTTATACTCCATGGAGGAGGCTATGGGTTTTAGGGCTTGGAATAACATTTAAGTTCCCTAAATGATTAGGGAGACTCTTTAACTATTTTATATTTATATGTGTTTATATATATATTAAGGGGAAACCCATAGAGGGGCCTAAGTATTAAATCACAAAAAAAATACAAAGTTTTTAAAGGGACTTCAAGCTCACTAATGCTCAAAAGAACTACAAAAAGTAAGCAAAAAAAAAACCTAAGAGCTCAAGTTCCCTGCTAATCAAAATAATAGAATACCCTAGGTACATTATATGATGCAGAAAAGCAAGCATCCAAAAAGAGGGAAGCGCACAAAAATCCACATCGAGATCAAGCTTCCTTTCCAAAAAACCACCAACATGAATACATGCACCAAAAAGATTTTGTAAAAACATGTAAAGTCTAAAATAACAATATCATAAATAAAACCATAACATAACACATTGATAGATTCAACAATTCTCCACATAGCAGCCAAGATGATCAACATCGACCTCCTACTTATCTTTAGCATTAGCACAGAAAGGGATATAAACCTTCACAACCTTGTTAACCACAAAATTATTATAACTAAACAAGTTTGGAAGTAAATCACGACACCAAAGCATACTCATCTCCTGAACAAAATGGTTGGACCAATTCAACAATTCAAGGAAGCACCTATACCACACCAACCAACCACAGTAGGAAGTAAAGAAACCCCAACCAATAACATAATAAGGAGAGCACAAAGTATCAATGACAAAAAAAGCTCCAGCGAAAAACCAGCTCCAACGAAGCACACAGGGATCCAGCAAAGAGGCAAAGCTAGCATAAAAAACTACCAAACAAGATAGCCAAGTTGATCCCCCAAGTGTAAATAGAACCCACATCCTGATGAAAAATAAGGAGACTATAAGGAGAGCTAACCATACAATAAATAGCAAAAAAGTAGCTCAACAAAGCAATCTCGTGCACCCATAAAACATACATTATAAAATTATAAAGAACAAGATTAATGGTCATAACAAAGCCAAACCAAGTAGCAGAACTACGACCCAAAAAGCGACTAGGCATCAGAAAACAACACCAGCACATGAAAAATACCTAGAATAACACTAGAGTTTTGTATAACCTTCCTGGACTAAGATCCACATACGATAATCAAGTGATTGTAAGAAAGTAGACATGCATGTTTTCCAAAAATCAAAAGGTATATTGTCATACAATGGAGGTCTAGTAATAGAGTAACCCTCAGGTGTATTTTAGTTCCCATATGTAGCCATCTACGTTAATCAAAAAGTAGTTTAAACTTATGATTTTGAAACAATGCTCTGATACCACTTGTTGAGTCTAGTGAATAGGTTGTTAAACCTAAGTTAATGTCCCAAGGTTACCAAGAGGGGGGTGAATTGGTAGTTAAAAAATTTTCCCTCTTTTGATGAATTTAACCGAAATTAAACTTCAATAAATTTTTATAAAAAGTTTTTTCAACCACAAATTTTTAAAATACAAAATTAAAAGCAGAAAATAAAAAGCAGTAATATATAAAGACACACGATTTATAGTGGTTCGGTCTAAACCAGACCTACATCCACTCCCCAGAGGCACCCTATGAGTATTGCACTAATACCAATAGTATCTCTCCTTTTGCACCCACAGCAAGGCGGAGAAGCCTTTACAAACACTCTTTTCACCACTACCTGATGTGGCGGTGAACCGTCATCCTTTTACACTTTCCCTTGTGTTGGCAGAGAACTGTCATCCTTTTACACTTTCCCTTGTGTTGGCAGAGAACCGTCATCCTTTTACACTCTCCTAGTGTGGGCAGAGAACCCTTCATCTTTTCACACTATCCTAGTGTGGGCAGAGAACCCTTCGTCCTTTCACACTCTCCTAGTGTAGGTAAAGAACCCTTCATCTTTTCACACTCTCCAAGTGTCGATAGAGAACCAGATCTCCTTGACAGATCTCTTCCCAAGAAATCTAGAAGGAAGAAAGAAAAAGTGTGAAGTGATCTCAAATCACAAGAAGGAAATCTTACCTTTGAACACAATGCAAAGCCTTTAAGCTCCAGTGGAAGTAATCCTTCTTTGACTGCTCTCTCTTACTCTCTCCTTTACTCTTCTTCCAATAGGCATGAAGATCAATGAGCAAAAAGATTGGATGGCAGTATAATTTGAAGTATATATACAAAAGACAAGAAAAACTGCCCAAAAACTTCAAGTTTTCAATTTTGTACGCAGTGGATCGTCCCGTACGATCGTGGATCGTCCTGGACGATTTTACTTAAAGTGTCGGAAATGATCCTAATGTATATTGGTACGAACTATGTTTGTACACGCTTATCGTCCCGTAAGAACTATGTTCGTCCGGTACGAAACAGTTATTATATAGGTCGGTTCCCAAAATTCTACAGGATGTAACCAACTGAAGTAAGTCAGTTCAGTTCGTCCTGGGACGAACAGGTTTCGTCCTAGGATGATTTTATACAGAGCGTTTTGTCCAGGGATGAAAATTAATTTCATCCTGTATGATCTCTTACAGAGAGTTTCATCTAGGGTTAAAAATTAATTTCGTCCTGTACGATCTCATACAGAGTGCATCGTCCCGGTACGAACCATAATTCGAACTTTGCAAGGTGAGAATCCAGAGACGTTCCTCCTGGGATGAATATTAAATTCATCCTTGACTATTAGGACTTAGAAAATTTTCTACTTTCCTGTTCGATCCACTGCTCTTTCGAGGGGTTAATTGACATGATCCTCCCGAACGAACTAGGTTCGTCCCATACGATCAATTTATAAAAGGTGTTCCCCAAGAGTGTGTGTTATGATTTTTCACTCAATTACAATCACTCCCTCTCATTTCAAAAACTTGTAATTTACAAATGAATAATTTAAAGTCTTCATCGCTTGGAGTTGATTTTCCTGAAATATTAGTACACACTAGAGCAAAAATAAAATCTTCCAAAAAGTTTTAGGAGATATATAAAACAATAATATTTGAAATCATCAAAATAATACAAGTTGCAAGAATTTAAAACATGCAAATAGCAACTCTCTCTACAATCTTACACTTTTTGATGATGGCAAAACAATTATTGTTTGTAGGATTTCAAGTTCTAAGAATCTCCTAAACTCCCCCTGAATTGATGAACTCATGAAAATAAGGAGACTTTTGAATTACTTAAAAAAAAATTATTTTTCAAAATTTTTTTTATACAACACAAAAGATAAAACAAAGAAAACAATCAAATACTATGAAAACACACATACGAAAATTAAACACTACGAAAACATATGCAACACCAAAACATACGCAACAAACAATTTCTCTCCCTTTTTGACAACATCAAAAAGTGAAGAGGAAAAGAATGTTAGAAATGTAAGCAGAAGTATGAAATTCATTTGATATTTTAATCTTGAAATTGATTGAAATAAGGTATGCAAATAAAATAAAAACATTAGAAAAACATAAGATTTCATATAATTTAAGAAGTGATATAACATAGAGAATAAAATGAATTTATCAAAGGCATGTGTCAATTTAGATATGAATATAAAGAAAATCATTGCACTAAGGATGAATAAAGAATTTTATATTTCTAATTTCAATATAAATTATAAATGAACATTAGATCAATTTGAATTAAGAGATTAAAAGAGTCTGAAAAGAAATAATTACCACAAGTGGCGCTTTGCGCATCTATTTCAATTTTTATGACACATTTTTGTGCATCTTTTTCAAATTTTTTTTTATGGCTCATTTTTTTAGCATCTTTTACTTTGGGCTTATTTTGTGCCTCTTTTTATCATTGCAAATTTTTTGCACATTCCTTTTAATTTTTGTACATTTGTACAATTTTTAAGAGTAATTGAATCCTTTCCAAAATCAATAATCTAAAATTTCAAATTTTTTTAAGCGCATAAATACTAATTGAAAAGAGAAATATAAAATAAGAAAACATCTAAATTGCAATAATAAAATTAAAGATAATGTAGTCTAAATAAGAGACATGGAATTGAAAATTCTAATAATATCAAGTTATAAGCATCTCTTAAATTTAGAAAAATTATATTTTCTAATGAAATTAATTTTAATTTACAAATTAAATTAAGCACTATTAAGATAAAAATAAAAAAGGAATGTCATAAAGTCAAACACACATTTCTAAAACATTAATCAACAAAACATTGAAAATAGATATTGGTATCTTATAAGGTTATTACAATTTGAAGTTTAAGATATCAATAGTAACACAACTAAGACAAGAACAAAACAACAAGCTAAAGAAAATCACTAACACATGAACTACAATAAAACACAGAATAAACACTGAACAAACACTAAACAAATCATTCTGATGGACCCTGATCTGGAGGAGGAGGTGGTGCTGCACCAAAGAAGTTGAAGTAACTACTGATCGTGAACATGTTGGAATTAATGGCATTTATTTGTTCACGCAAAAATCCCATATCCTGATTGTGGTAAAAATATTGTTGCTGCAAGTGAGTTTCAAGTTGATCAAACCTTTGATCAAAGTGAGCCTCTAAATTTTCAAATCTTTGAACCAAATCCTGATAATTTGGTTCAACAGCATGTGAAGGTCCAGCTTCTTCTTCTGTTTCACTCAGAACTACATGAGTTCGGCAGGGCTCGTCCTTATTGAAGATAGCCCTAAAGGATGCGTCGTTGTAGTAGAGAGGTTCTTCAAAATCTTGTTCAGGATGAATTAAATTATACTTTATTTCCAAAATATAAGCAATCAGATGTCCTAAAGCTATGTTCTCCTTTCTTTTATGATCAAATTGACCAATTTCAGAGAGACCATAAATGTAGTTAATTAGGAGTTGGGCCTCATCTATAGGTTGTCTAGTCATAATCAAGTAGGTAACAGTAGAAAGAAGAGGAGTGATGTTGACTCTATCACCAGCTTTAGGTATAATGGAAGTTCTTAATACATGCTGGATGATACGGGCATCACGCACTAAGGTTGAAACTTTAGGCAAATGATCCTTAATTCTCTTATCTCTAATCACACAATTAACTTCAGTCCAATCAAAACTTGAGTTGGTTAAAGTGTGTGCTCTTAAGCCTTCAGTCCTTAAGTTTAGAAAAATATCAAAGTCATCCTTGGTGATTCCAACTTTCTTTTTGAAAACAAAAGAACTGATGACATAATGGTTGGAGTTGAATGACATGTTTGCCAAGAAATAGTGAAAGGTTTTTCTATTGTAGAAGTGAACTAAAGTGAGGATCAAACCAAATTGAGTGGAGGTAAATAAGTGCATTACCTTAAAAGTCAATTGATCCTGTAAGAGAACTCTATATGGGGTGATTTTTGCAAACACAAACCTAGCAAATGATTCTTCATTTGTTCTAGAAAAGAAGTTTTTGGATGTATTTCTTAGAGGACCCTTAGCCAAGGTCTTTTAACGCTTGCTAGAACTTTCCTTTGAGAGATTTGAAGAGTGCAAAAGTTTGAAAGAGATGTGTGAAAGTGACTGTTTAGTAAAAACTGCCGTTAATTTAAAGAAGAACGATTGTTCGTACCAGACAAAATTTTCGTTCATCCCGTACGAAAATATTTCGTATGGACGAACAAATGAGTTTAAAAAATAATGACTTTTTGTAAACACAAAATTTTTGAAGCGTCCTTTCGTACAGGCTTTTGACCTAGACGATCGTACAGACAAACACGTGTTCGTACAGACGATAAAAAATTTAACTCATTTTAATGGCAGTTGAAAATCATCCCCTGCCATGAATCTACATATGTTCGTCTAGACAAACCAAAGGTTTGTACGGACGAAGTTCATAATAACAACTATATTATCCATTCAACTGTTGCATTCAATCGTCCCGTCGTTTAAAAAATATTTTCTCCTGGATGATCGTGACGATCGTACAGACGAACTACATTAAAAACTGCTCTTAAGACGGTTCAAAATCATGCAGTTTGTCATTTTACACACATCGTCCCGTACGAAAACATTTCGTCCCGGACGATGATGACCACAAATTTTCATTTTTACACACAAAATAAAAACGAACAAAAATATACAAGTCACACTTAAATACACACCAAAAATAAACAAAAAATAACAAAACAAAACAAAACAAAAATATAGTGAACACAAAAACAAAAACAAAATATCAATTTTGTAGAAAAACATTTTTATCTAAACATTTAAATCAATAACTCCTAGCCTAGTTCTTAATGTACTGAAAGTATCAAAGGCTAAAGGTTTTGTAAAAATGTCTGCAAGTTGATTTTCTGTTGAAACATGGTTAAGTTCAATTTCTCCCTTGGATACATGATCCCTTATGAAATGATGCCTTATGTCAATATGTTTGGTTCTTGAATATTGAATAGGAATTTTTGAAATGCAAATAGCACTAGTATTATCGCAATAAATTGGTAAAGTGCCTATAGTTAATCCTAAATCAATCAACTGTTATTTTAACCAAAGTACTTGTGCCACACAACTTCCTAGTGCAATGTATTCTGCTTCTGTAGTAGATAGGGTCACTGAATTTTGTTTTCTACTAGACCATGAAACTAATGAATTTCCAATGAATTGACATGTTCCAGAAGTGCTTTCCCTATCCACTTTACAGCCTACAAAATCAGAGTCTGAATAACCAATAATTTCAAATGAAGAGCTAAACTTTGGATACCAAATTCCTAAGTTCTGAGTTCCTAGAAAGTATCTTAAAATCCTTTTCACTACTGTCAAATGTGATTCTTTTGGATCAGATTGAAATCTAGCACACAAGAAAACACTAAACAAGATATCTGGTCTGCTAGCAGTCAAGTAAAATAAAGATCCAATAATCCCTCTAAATTTCTTTTGATCAACAGATTTTCACTTAAGGTCCTTATCTAACTTAACTGAGGAACTCATTGGTGTACTAACAGGTTTAGTATTATCCATTTCATATTTTTTGAGGATGATCTTAGCATATTAAGTTTGACTACGAAATGTACCTTCCTCATGTTGCTTAATGCTAAATCCTAGAAAATAATTTAAGTCTCCCACTAGACTCATCTCAAATTCAGTACACATTGTTTTAGAAAAAATCATCACAAAGATTTTTATTTGAAGATCCAAAAATGATATCATCCACATAAATTTGTACAATGAGTATATCCTTTCCAAATTTCTTTAAAAAGAGAGTTGTATCCATACTTCCTTTTTTAAAAGATCTTTCAAGTAGGAAGGTGCTTAACCTCTCATACCAAGCCCTAGGTGCATGCTTTAATCCATATAATACCTTTTTCAATTTAAACACATGATTTGGGTATTTAGAATTTTCAAAACCTAGAGGTTGTTCTACAAAAACATCCTCTTCAATTACCCCATTTAAAAGGTACTTTTCACATCCATTTGATATAATTTGAATCCTTTAAAATAGGCAAAGGCTAGCAAAACTCTAATTGCTTCAAGTCTAGCTACAAGGGCAAAAGTCTCTTCAAAATCAATTCCTTTAATATGATTATACCCCTTAGAAACTAAGCTAGCCTTATTTATAATGACTATTTCTGAGTCATTCATTTTATTTTTGAATACCCACTTAGTTCCAACTATGCTTTGATCTTTTAGCCTTGAAGTTAATTCCCAAACTTTATTTCATATAAATTGATTCAACTCTTCTTTCATGGCCAAAATCCAAAATTCATCAGAAAGTGCTTGATCAATATTAGTGGGTTCTATAGTTGAAATAAAGGCTGAATGATTGACTTCCTTGTTTAATCCACGCCTAGTTCTAACACCCTCACTAGGTTCACCTATAATAAATTCCCTTGGGTGGTTTTTAGAAAATTTCAAATATCTAGGCAAAAGGATTTCTATCTCCAAATTCTCTTCCACATTTTCTTCCAAGTTTATTCTATCAATCTTTTGGGAGTTTTCCTCAATCTCATCTTCAACAACATTTGGCTCTTCCAAATTTCTAGATTCATCAAATACAACATGTGTGGTCTCTTCAATGACAAAAGTTCATTTGTTGAATACCCTATAAGATTTTCCAAAACTTAAATATCCAACAAAAATTCCTTCATTTTATTTTGGATCAAATTTTCCTAAAGTAGATTTTCCATTATTATGATTAAACACCTTGCAACCAAAAACATGCAAAGGTAACCAATTAGGTGTTCTCCCTTTTAGTAATTCATAGGGTGTTTTATTTAAATTGGATCTCACATTCACCCTATTCAGAACATAAGATGTAGTACTAACCGTCTTAATCCAAAAATATCTAGGAAGTGAGTATTCTGCCAACATTGCTCGGGCGGCTACTATTAATGTTTTGTTATTCCTTTCGACTACCCCATTTTGCTGAGGGGTTCTAGGTGCAGAAAAATTGTTATTAATTCCTTTTTCTTTACAAAAATTTTCAAATCTCTCATTCTCAAATTCTCCTCCATGATCACTTTGTATAGAAATAATTTCACACCCTAATTTCCTTTGAATCCTCGTCAAAAAATTTCTAAATTTCTCAAATGATTCACTCTTATGAAATAAAAATCTAACCCAAGTGAATCTTGTGTAATCATCTACTATAACAAATTTGTATACCTTCCCTCCTAGACATACATTTCCAACTGGTCCAAAAAGATCCATGTGTAAGATTTACAAAGGTTTACTAGTTCTAAGATCCTTATTGGATTGAAAAGAGGACTTCACTTGCTTATCTAATTGACATGCATCACAAAGGTGGTTCTTATTAAAGTCTAGTTTTGGTATACCTCTCACTAAATTCTTTTGGGTAATCTTTCTGAGGTTTTTCATGCTAGAATGACAAAGTCTCCTATGCCAAAGCCATGACTCATCAGAAACAGTTTTTAAATAAAAGGTAGTAGGAGTATGAATGTAATTTAAATCTAGCATATAAATATTATTTAACCTCTTTCCATTCAACACATCTTTACCATTTATGCTTAATATGCAGCTAGTAGGAAAAAAATTTACACTATAACCCTTATCACATAGCGGACTTATACTTAACAAATTATGGTTTAATCCTTCAACCAATAATATATTATCAATAAAAAAGTTTTTCAAGTTTCCAATCATGCCTGATCCAATCACCTTCTTTGTGGTGTTATCTCCAAGTGTCACCTTTCCTCCACTCCTGGCTTCCAGCATTATAAATTGAGCAGTATCTCCAGTCATATGCTTTGAACATCTGTTGTCCAGGTACCATATGCTCCCACGAGGTCTTGTGTGAGAGCGACCCTTTTAAAATATCAAATGTTAGACCTGGGAACCCAAACAAGTTTTGGTTCACCTTTTAGCAATTTATAATCAGATGCATGTATGATATGTCTAAGTTTATGCATCTTAAGTCTTCACACAAAATGAGATTTCATCTTCAAAGTACAGGTGTGTGTTATAGGTCCAACTAATCCACAATTATTACATTTAACATTTGGAAAAGTATTCCTAAGTCTTCTACCATTTGTTTGTCTTCTAAGGGATTCCATATATTTAGGATAAAATTTAAGATTTGTAAAATTTTCAAGTTTGGGGGGTATCCTATTATACTCGAGAGCTTTTATTGTCAACTTATAAAATGAATTCATGTCTTCCAAGATTCGATTTGTATAATTGATTCGATATGTTTTACTCTCTGAATCATCCTTAAATTTTTTAAATTCTTTTTCAAGATCAGCATAGGATGATTTTAAAATCTCATGATTTTTATTCAGATCATCATATTCATCAAGTAATTTCATGTGGTTGTCATCTATTAAAGCATGATCTTTCCTAAGGATTTCATGTTCTTTCTTAAGTTTTTCCAATACTAAACTTACACTAGCATGCATCTTTTTCATTTTCATATATGCGTCATGCATGTGTTCAGAAACTTCAAACAATTCATCATAACTCAAGTCACATACCTCATCTTGATCGGATTGATCAAGACTATCTGCCATCAAGTAAAGATTGGTGACTTCTTCTTTCTTTTCAGTCTCTGATGAATCTGAAGCCGAGTCCGCCCAAAAATCTCTTTGAAACTTCTTCTTGCCCTTCTTTACAGATGGTTTTTCCTCTACCTTCTCCTTGTTAGGAGTGGCTTTAAGTTTTGGGCAATCAGTCTTAATATAACCTAGTTTTCTGCATTCATAACAAATCACTTCATTAGAAACCTTGCCATTTCTATTAAACTTAACTCTATTCCATTACTGGCGTCTCTTCTGCTTCCTTTTCAAAAAACATCTGAATTGTCTAGTCTTTAATGCAATATCGTCTTCATCCTCAGGTTGTGAGTGTTCACTCTCAAACTCTTCCACTTTTAGTGCTATATTCTTCTCCTTTCGTTGTTCACCTGCATCAATCTTTCTTTGAATAACCCCTTGCTTGTAAGCAATGAGTGAACCAAGAAGATTATCGATAGAATAAATGTTTAGATCTTTAGACTCTGTAATTGCAGTAATTTTAGCATCATAAGCAGTAGGTAAACAATAAAGAATCTTATTAACCATTTCAGTATTCGTTAGTTCCCTACCAAGTGCATGCAAAGTGGTGACAATTTTTGTGAATCTTGTGTACATATCAGAAATGGATTCATTTGATTTCATGAGAAACAATTCATAATCATGTAACAAGATATTAAGTCTTATTTGCTTAACCTCATTAGTCCCCTCATAAGTTATACAAAGTCTATCCCATATGTCCTTTTCACTTTTGCAAGTGGAAACTCACATGTAGTCTTCAGATTTTAAAGCACAAAAGAAGCTATTTAAATAATTAGCTTTTAGTTGAGCTAAGTCACATTCTTCTATAGTCCAATATGCAAAAGGCATTTCTACCCTAACTCCATCAACTAATCTAGTTGGTTTTGTATAACATTCTTGGACTAAGATCCACATAAGATAATCAAGTGACTGTAAGAAAGTAGACATGCGTGTTTTCCAAAAATTAAAAGGTATATTGTCAAATAGTGGAGGTCTAGTAATAGAGTAACCCCCAGGTGTATTTCGATTTCCAAATGTAAAGCTCTGATACCACTTGTTGAGTCTAGTGAATAGGTTGTTAAACCTAAGTTAATGTCTCAAGGCTACCAAGAGGGGGGGGGGGGGGGGTGAATTGGTAGTTAAAAAATTTTCCCTCTTTTGATAAATTTAACCGAAATTAAACTTGAATGAATTTTTTATAAAAAGTTTTTTCAACCACAAATTTTTAAAACACAAAATTAAAAGCATAAAATAAAAAGAAGTAAAATATAAGGACACACGATTTATAGTGGTTCGGTCTAAACCAGACCTACATCCACTCCCTAGAGAAACCCTCTGAGTATTGCACTAATACCAATAGTGTCTCTCCTTTTGCACCCACAGTAAGGCGAAGAAGCCTTTACAAACACTCTTTTCACCTCTACCCGGTGCGGTAGATAACCGTCATCCTTTTACACTTTCCCTTGTGTTGGCAGAGAATCGTCGTCCTTTTACACTCTCCTAGTGTGGGCAGAGAACCCTTCATCTTTTCACACTCTTCTAGTGTGGGCAGAGAACCCTTCGTCCTTTCACACTCTCCTGGTATGGGCAGAGAACCTTCATCTTTTCACACTCTCCAAGTGTCGGCAGAGAACCGAATCTCCTTGACAGATCTCTTCCTAAGAAATCTAGAAGGAAGAAAGAAAAAGAGTGAAGTAATCTCAAATCACAAGTAGGAAATCTTACCTTTGAACACAATGCAAAGCCTTCAAGCTCAAGTGGTAGAAATCCTTCTTTGACTTCTCTCTCTCACTCTCTCCTTTACTCTTCTTCCAATAGGCACGAAGATCAATGAGCAAAAAAATTGGGTGGTAGTATAATTTGAAGTATATATACAAAAGACAAGAAAAATTGCCCAAAAACTGCAAGTTTTCAATTATGTACGCAGTGGATCGTCTCGTACGATCGTGGATTGTCCTGGACGAATTTACTTAAAGTGTCAGAAATGAACCTAATGTATATTGGTACAAACTATGTTCTTACACGCTCATCATCCCGTATGAATTATGTTCATCCGGTATGAAACGGTTATTACATTTGTCGGTTCCAGAAATTCTACATGACGTAACCAACTGACGTAAGTCGGTTCAGTTCATCCTGGGACGAACAGGTTTTTTCCTGGGACGATTTTAATACAGAGCATTTTATCCAGGGATGAAAAATAATTTCATCCTGTATGATCTCTTACAGAGAGTTTCGTCCAAGGATGAAAATTAATTTTGTCCTGTATGATCTCATACATAGCGCTTCTTCCCGGTACGAACCATAATTTTCGTCTGGACGAACAGTGCAAGGTGAGAATCTAGAGACGTTCATCCTGGGATGAATATTAAATTTATCCTGGACGATTAGGACTTAGAAAATTTTCTACTTGCCTGTTCGATCCATTGCTCTTTGAGGGGTTAATTTACATGATCGTCCCGTACGAACCAGGTTTGTCCCGTACGATCAGTTTACAAAATGTGTTCCCCAAGAGTGTGTGTTGTGATTTTTCACTCAATTACAATCACTCCATCTCATTTCAAAAACTTGTAATTTATAAATGAATAATTTGAAGTCTTTATCGCTTGGAGTTGATTTTCCTGAAATGTTAGTACACACTTGAGCAAAAAACAAATCTTCCAAAAAGTGTTAGGAGATATATAAAACAATAATATTTGAAATCATCAAAACAATACAAGTTGCAAGAATGTAAAACATGCAAATAACAACTCTCTCTACACAACTATCTTTGGATAAACCACGAAAAAGTAAATCATCTGAGGCAGTATTTAGGGGTAGTTTAAGATTTATTAAATAATAGAGTCAGTGATGACATTAGCAAGTTTATCATAATCCCAATAATTATATATAAAAAAATAATTCCCCTTAACAGCCATAATGGAGGAGGTGTTAGTTATTAAATCAATAGATTGATCTCCCAACTAATGATCAAGCAAAAAAAATGTCACCACCACCAAGCCCACGAGAGATAACGGGCTCAACAACCCATTTAACTTTGCAAAGTCACTTCCACACTTTAGAATCACCTATGTTAAAACTACAAGTAGTTAGATGTCTACCCACACAATACTTAGCAAAAATAAAATTATCCTAAAGGCTTAATTTAGCACTAAATTTGTACCACAACTTAAGGGAAAAAGTATAGGCCAAATCATTCCTACTCTTACATCCCAAGGTCCCCTCTTTTAGAAGACCATAACATTTGTACCAAGAGGACTAGATAATTTTAGAAATGCTACTATTCCCTTTCCAAAAAAATTTATTAAAAATCCTATCAATCTTGTTATAGAACGCTTGAGTAGGGAAAAGAGTATAAAAATTATAAATTGGTAAAGAATAAAGAACACTTTTGGTAAGAATTAATCTACCCCCAAAACTAAAAAATAAAGAATCCCAGGGAAAAATATTGTTCAGCATAGAAGAAATTAGATCATCAAAAAGAAATGTTTTCTTTTTACCTTTAAAAAGAGGCACCACAAGGTACTTAATAGGTAAATGACCATGAACAAAACAAGATAATTCTTTAAAAGACAAAATATATTCATTAGGCAATTTGTTGGAGGAAATAAAACAACACTTATGTTTATTCAAAGCAAGACCAATAACCATTTCAAATTGATGAAAAGAAACCCATAAGTTTATTGATCCTATTAATAGAAGCAATCATAAAAATGATAAAGTCATTAGCAAAATATAAATGTGAGATAGGAATGCCACCCGAAGATCTTGTAAGAGGTTAGTAAGGCTTGTAGATAAGTACTCAGTAGCAATAATGAAAAGGGTAGGCGAAATCGGATCACCTTGTCTAAGGCCATGAGAGGATTTAAAAAAAACTATTGCTTTTATGAATAATAATGACAGAAAAATAAGATCCCTTAATGCAGTTTTTAATAAGATTGATAAATACTGAATCTAAACCAAAAAACTTCATAATATTATAAATAAAGTTCCAATCAATGTTATCATAAGCTTATAAATATCAAGTTTTAAAATCATTTTGCCACCTCTCACCCTAACATCCAAATCTATACTAAATTCTTGGGCCAAAAGAATATTATCCGCAATAGTCCATCCTTTAACCAAACCGATTTAAAAAGGCAATATAACTTTAGGCTAAAAAGAATTTAAATGATTCATAAGAAGTTTAGAAAGAATTTTATTAAAAAGGTACAAAGACTAATAGGTCTAAAGTCATTCCAATTAGTAACAGAGTTGTTCTTGGGAATAAACAAAATATAAGTAAAAGAAAAAACTTAGGAATAGTAATTCCAACAAAATAATCCAAAATAAAAATATAAAGATCATTACTAATAATATGCCATAACTTTTGATAGAACTTAGTGGTGAAGCCATCCGTCCCAGCAACAGAGTTGCCATTCATGCCATGAATAATCTCTCTAACTTCCTCTAAAGAAAGAAGTTTAGAAAGAAACTCATTATTCTCTTGAGAAACATCGTTTGGGATAATGAAATGGTTATCAATATGAGCATGACTAAAATCTTTATTGATATGATTTTGAAATGTTGAACTTTAAGATTAGTAATTTCCAAGACATCCTCAATAATAGAACCATCATAACAATTAATTTTATCAATATAAATTTTGGCACATTTCCTCTTAACGAAAGCATAGAAATACTAGGTATTTCACAACCGCTTTTTATTTCCAAAAATCTTCCTCCTGAGCTTCTAATTTAAAAAGACAACATTAAGCATCCCTCAGTAAACTAAAATTATTATCATAAGGAAATAATTGATAATTAGTTTCAAAACAGTTCACTTTCTCTTCAGCATTCAAAATATTAGAGAAAATATTTTTAAAAACATTATGATTCCACCAGTTTAAAATTTGTTTAATCCTTTTCAAATTAAACCAAAATTTCCTCATGCCAAAGAAGGAGTTATCCAGATGTAAAGGGGCTAGCCAATTTTCCTAAATCAAATCTAAAATAGAATCGTAAAGTTACCACATGTTTTGAAATCTAAATTGAGCATGAGAATTATTAAGCCTAGTCTTGAAACTAATTAATAAGGGAGAATAATCAGATAGAGTCCTACTAAGATGCTCAATAGTAATAGAATCAAAAGATTTTAGCCAAAAATTATTAAATAACACCCTATCCAAATGTTTCCATAAATGATAATGATTCCAATTGAATTTCTTACCATAGAAGCTAGTATCAATTAAATTATAGTATATAATCATATTATTAAAATCCTACATAGATTGATAGATAGGTGAAGAACACTTTATACATTCAGAAAGATTAGAAATAGTGTTAAAATCCCCTCCAACAAACTAGGGCAAGTTATAAATATTATGAAAGTTGATGACTTTCTCCCATAATAATTTCTTGGTGCAATTGGAAGAAGCAGCATAAACAAAAGAGGCACAATAATGTAAATTTAAAGCTTTAATATTAAAATGACAAACATGAGTGAAATCACCAATAACATCTATCTGAACAAGATCCTTCCATAGCACCCAAATCTTGTTGGCCACATTTGAAATAGCATATTTAAAACCCAAAAATCTAGCAGTGTCAAGTAATTTAAAAGAGGAAATAAGAGGTTCAAGTAAAATAAGAATTGAAACAATATAAATGCGACATAATTTCTTAACTCTTAACTTTGAGGAGGGACACCCAATGCCCTTAACATTCCAAATAATAGCATTAAACATTAAAAAATGGGGGCTAATGACTAGTATGCAAATGGGTAGTTCTAGGAGAATATAAAATTATGTTCTTATTTTTCCTACCTCTCCTACTATGAACTAGATGTAACAAGTGTATTATGATCTTTAGCAAAACATTTTGCCATAATATCCATATCCTCCATATCAGTAAAGGCATTGCTATGATAATGAGAGTTTAAGGGAAGCTTACTATAATTGATTATATGTACCTGCCTCACTACCAGAGACAGTTCACCCTCCTCCAAGGTAAAGCCATCTTCTTCATGAGTTTTACTACACGATCCACAACCAACATTACCCTCTTCCAAAATGATTTGGTCATCCTCCTGGTCATTCACAATAGATTGAGAAGGCATATTATTAGTACAATTAATATTTAATAACACAAAGTTCATATCATGAATGTTTTTATTATAAGCAAAAGTAGTAATAATAGAAGGTGAAACCATATTTTGATTAGTAGTGATAGCCAACATTTTTTCTTCCACATTTTTACAACCAAAATCTAAATAAGAGATAAAGTTAAGATTTTTTCTCTAAATAAGTCTAGGATCATTGACAATGGTGGACTATGATTCAATATGAGCTATGGTAAGATGTGTAGATTCCTCAATATTCTCTTGCACTTTAGGAACATTATCCTCCATCACATCGGATTAGGACTCACAATATCATGATCATTAGAAGGGACATCATTTCCATGCGATTATTTGGTGGATTCCTTTTCCTTCTGAAAATGGGGATGTAAATTATAACAGTCTTTTATGGATTTTACAATGAGAGAAAAAAATGGGAAAATTTTCAATATCAACATTTTGGAAATAACCATTCAACTCCAAACAAATCCAAATCTCTATAGGATGTTTCTTAGATATATTCAACTCAACTAAAACATAAGCCATAGATAGATCAGATATAGAAGGCGTAGCTTGCTTTGTTTGTAAAGGCCAATCAAAAATTGATGCCAAGCCAAATAAGATTTGTGAATTAAAAAAATGGAGTATAAGGTTTAAGAAGGAGATATACATAAGGGAAATAGGGGATTCCTCATGAATAACAAAATTTGGTGTCAATTTGAGTAATCTCATATGACAAGCTTATATGTAGTAGGATCTCCTGGAAAAATATGACTATAATCAAGATCGTTACTAAGTTGAATTGCAATATATCTCAGATCCAACTAGCCGAAATGAAAAGATACTGAATGTTTCATATTAATGAAAAACATACAAATAACATCCAGATTAGGGCGCCTAAGAATAAACTTGTCAACAAAAGTAAGAGTAAAAGGAGGGGCTAGCTACAAACCAAAGAATCATCAAACATCAAAACTGGACATCCTTTAAAAAAAGTTGGAATAAAGAGAAGTTTAGTGGAAGAATAAGAAGAACTCGCCAAATTCTCCTTAAAATACCAAGACTTGCCATCCAAAAATGAATCAGTCGCAGGGTGAGATGATGACGGAGTTATCATCTCCCAAAGCTAGCGAACCAAAAAATAACCACAAAACAAAGTGCAAAACTAATGAAATAAACAAAGGGAAAACAAATCTAAGAGAAAAACTAAGGTAAGCAAGATAGTAGCAAGAAGAAAGGAGCACGAGAGCTGAAACCTTAGATCGCCTCCAAATAGCCAGAGAGCATGGATTTTGAAGTCATATTGTGAAAAATTTATCAAATATGTAATAATTTTAATTAATATATGAATGATAAAACATAAATTTAAGGGTTTCGTCTAAATTTTTTATCAAATATCAAATTGAAAGGGCTATACGGTTTGAACTTGAGCTGAATTTTAAATATTGGGTTTTAAACTATAATTTTATTTTTTTTTTTATGAAACTCACGGAGGGACCTATGCATAATAAAATGGAAATGTACAAGGTCCTTAAAGAGACCTTGAGCTCTCTACTGCTCAAAAGAGCTACAAGAAAAAAGTCAAAAAACCCTAAGAGCTCAAGATCCCTGCTACACAAAAACATAGATAACACTAGTCACATTCTTTGGTGCACAAGTAGAAGCACCCCAAAATAAGGAAAGTAGCATCCATTATAATTCAGAGCGAGCTTTCTGTAAAAAAATTAGCAGCGTAATGATCTTCATAGAAAAGAGCCTGCAAAAAAAGAGCACAATGCACAAAAAATATACATAAAAGAAAATAAAAGAAAGGATTTGAAAATACCACAAATGAATCCTATTACATTCAGTCATATTCTCATAAAGCAATAAAACCATAGTCTTCCCAATATAAATATGGGCCTCAGAGTTAGCAACATAAACGCAATGTATATGGAAAATAAAGCCACAATTATAGTTGGAATGCCTGATAATATAACTACAAAATATAGTCATATCAATAAAATACTATGTCTATCTCCACAATCTCAAATAAACAAAGCCATCCTAGAAAGCAAGGCACAGGTAGAAGGAGAACAAGACCAACCATAAAGTACAACAGCCTAAGAAGGTACCTAACAGACACCAAAATAGAGTGGTGTGAATAAAAAAACCATTAACCAAACAAAAAGAAATACAGTTAAGGCCATTGGGGTTTGAGTAAGAAGAGCTCAAGAAAGAATGGATCACTTAAACATCACAAGGAAAATCCTTATGCTGCTCAATCAAGCGTAAAGGTCCCAGTCAGCACCACCTCCCACCATTAAACCAGGTAGAACCATACAAAACAAACCAAAAGAACATCTAGCAGAACTCAAAATAAGCTAACAATAATAATCCATAGAAATCCACACCTAGATACAAAAAAACACCTTCAGCCTAACAGAATAGTCCAGTAGTCACGACAAAATAAAGATTTTCAGCATAACACACTCAGGTGCCCAAACAAAAACCCACTAAAAACCCAGTAATCTCCATAGAAATGGAAAACACAACCAAAGATAACCTAGCTAGAAACCAAAATAGAAATATCCACCCAAAAATGTCTCAGCAAAAAAATGCCATCCAACAGGCTCTAGAAATCCATAAAACCAAAACACCCACCACCCATAGAGTACTGCACAACTAGAACTTGAAGAAGGAGAGCAACAAAAGGGATACCCATCAAGGAGAGCTTACAATCATATCTCAGCCCAAATAACCCAAAATATAACTAGATGAAAACAACCATAAAATAGAGAAAATGAGCAAGGTACCCAACAAGAATAGTAAGAAGAACAAAACCAAACCTTATATGATACCCAGCATACCAAAAAATAACCCACAGAAAAAGCCCACACACACAAAATAGATAAGCAAAAGAGACCAAATTAACTTCTAACAAAAGGTATGAAAATTTTGTCCAATATTAAGAGGCCTTTTAAAGGAGTGGAGATAATAATTTCCTTGAAGTTCATGAAACAAACAATACCAAAACAAAAATGAACCAACCAAATGGCACAAGCATTGTTGAAACTTATTAAATATGAGTTACGTTGTCAAACCTAAGCTTATGTCCCAAAGGCTAACCAAGAGGGGGAGAATTGGTACTTTTAAAAATTTACCTCTTATTAGAATTTAAAAGTTCAAAACCATTTTAACAAACTAAGTAGGTTGTTTTAAGAATTTTCAAAAAAAAAAAAATTTCAACCACTGAAAAATTAAATGACTGAAATTAAAGTGGTGGAAATAAAAAGACTCAAAGATTTATAGTGGTTCGGTTATAAATGACCTAAATCCACTCTCTGAAGTCTCCCACTTCAGGAATTGCACTATTACCACTAGTGTCTCTCCTTTTGCCCCCATAGCAAGGCGGAGAAGCCTTCACAAAACTCTCTTCCACCACTTCTCAATACGGTAGAGAACCATCATCCTCTTACACCCTCCAAGTGTCGGCAGAGAACCTTTGGATGTTCACACTCTCTATGTGTAGGCCGAGAACCTTCGGCTATTTACACTCCCCAAGTGTAGGTAGAGAACATTCATCCTTTCACACTCTCTAAGTGTAGGCAGAGAACCTTCAGTTGTTCACATTCTCCAAGTGTAGGTAGAGAACCTTTGTCTTTTCACACTCTCCAAGTATATACAGAGAACCTTTGGTTGTTCATACTCTTCAAGTGTAGGCAGAGAACCTTCATCCTTTCACATTCTCCAAGTGTAGGCAGAGAACATTCGGCTGTTCACACTCCTCGAGTGTCAATTGAGAACCAGATTCTTTTGAACAATTTTCATACATGTAATCTAAAAGGACAAGAGAAATAGTGAAGAAACTTAAATCATACATAGAGATCCTTACCCTTGAGTAACTTAATGAACCTTTCACGCTCCAATACAAAGAAATCTCTCTCACACACTCTCTTACACTCTCTCCTTCAATTGCCCTTTATCATTCATAAAGACAAGTAGACAAAACACAAGAAAAATTGTCTAGAAAACTGCATTTTTCAAATTTTGACCGTCCATGATCATCTCGTACGATCAAATTTCATACGTAAAAAAGTTCAAAATTAGTTGTGTACGAACTCATTGTGAATGAGTACGAACTTTATTTGTACCCAATCATCATCCCGTACGAATGTGGTTCATCCAGTACGAATAGTTATTTTTCAAAGTTCATTGATACGAAAAGTCAGGATGAATTATAAGTATATAGAACAGAGCCCTTCATCCCGATATAATTTAAAAATATCATCTATATGATTAATGTATTTGCCAAATCTTGAGCAGATCGTCCTGGGATGAACTAAACATTTTGTATGGATGAATAATATATTTTCCAAATCCAGAGCAGATCATCCTGGAATGAACTAAACATTTTGTTTAGATGGATAGTGTATTTGCCAAATCAAGAGCAGATCATCCTGGAATGAACTAAAAATTTCATTTGTACGATCTTTACTTAAAATAAATTTTGGCCTTCTCTGATTGTTCCATTGCTCATTGGGGAAAAATAACAGACCAAATCATCCCGTATGAAATTGTATCGTACTGTACGATCAATTAAAAAAATGTAAATTTTAAAAACTCTCCCTAGGTTTGTGTATACTCAGTTACTCAATTTCAATCACACACTCTCAGACTCAATAAATTAAAAAATACATACTTTAATTTACAAAACACTCTAATCTAATCTTGATTTAAAGTCTTCAACAAAATGGAGTATGATTTTCTTAAAATTTTAGTACATACAAGATTAAAAATAAATCTTCCAAAATATGTTAGGAGAAAATAATAATCAAAACCATACAAGTTGCAAGAATATCATACATGCAAAGCTAAGTAGTAACTATCTCAAAAATCTCACTCTTTTTTATGATGAAAAAATAATTATTGTTTGAGTATAATTGAAAATCCTTAATTTCTCCTTAACTCCCCCTGAATGAATAAGCATATGAATGTAAGGAGTTCTCTATTTTGAATAGTTAAAATTTTTTAATTTTAAAATTTTTTATCACATAAAGTAAGAACAAAAACAAAAAAAAATAATATCTCACAAATCACAACCAATCAAATGCTAACTCAAAACATATCCGAACAAAAATACAAAAACAAACACAAACACACATAAAAGTTCAAATAATATTTCTCCCCCTTTTTTATAACAATAAAAAGAGAAAGAAAAGGACAACAGAAATATAAGAAGCCATATGAGAACCCGATGATAATTGATCCAGAAAGAGAGGAAGTTATAATTACAAAAATAAGATTAATGTTTATAAATGAAAAATAAAGATTCATATCATTTAAATTAAGATATAACATAGACAAGATAAATATATCATGGTCCTGAATAAATCTAGATAATGGAATAAGGAAAATTATTGCTAAAGTGATGAAATGAAAATTAATGTAAGTCAAGTTCCAATACAAATGATAATTAAGCATTAGATTAATTTGAAATTAAGAATTAAAAGATAGAGGAAAGAACATATACTTGTTGCGACATTGCGCATCTTTTCAATATTTGTGGCACACTTTGTGCATCTTTTTATATGTGCGCTAATTTTGTGCCTCTTTTTAATTTGCGAACTATTACGCATTCTTTCAATTTTTATCTTTGTACATTTTTATTTTCAAGTTGTTCATTCCAAATCAATAATCAAAAAGCTAAAATTTATATAAGTACAAAGATAATTATATTAAAAAGAGAAATAAATAATAATAAGATATGAGGATTACAATAATAATATTAAAATTTGTATGCCTAAAAAGAATATAAGATTAATATCCTTAACTTGATTGAGTTATAAGCTAACTTAAATTTATGAAAAATTAGATTTTCTAATGAAGTTAATTTTTGTATTGCTTTTCAACTTATACCACTTTTTGAATCACTTAAGTTAGGATAATCATATAGGCTAACGAACATTTCCAAAAGAAATCAAAATCAACTAAAATAATAGAAGATAGATTTTATTAATATCAAGATAAAAGATAATACATTGGAGCACAAATGATATCAATAACCAAAGATTCATTAAACATAAAAATAAAATCTAAACATAATCACAAACACTTAAAACATCATCACATAACATCATCAAAATTGGCAAAGAAAATCACAAAAGAAACACATCAATCATTCGGAGGGGCCTTGGTCTGGAAGAGGTGGCTAGTTGAAGAGATTAAAATAGCTATTCATCATAGCTATTTTTGTGTTGACCGAGTCGAATTGACCTCGTATCTAACCCATATCTTATTGATGTTGAAAATCCCGCTGATGAAGATGAGTTTTAATTTGATCAAAATGTTCATCAAAGTGCCTCTCAAGACGATCAAAGTGCTGGAACATCCCCTGAAAGTCTGGTCCTATAGTAGGTGCAGGTCCTCTCCTTTCTTCCTCAAACTCATCCCTTTCTAGATGTGCATCTTTAGCAAAGATTGCTCAGAATGATCCACCATTATAGTAGATAGGTTCTTCTAGATGTTGAATAGGATGAACTAAATCATACTTCTTTTCAAGAATGTAGGTTGCAAGGTATCCTAAGGCTATATTCTTCTTTCTCTTATGGGAGGCATGAATAATCTCAGAAACTTTATACATGTAATCAATGATCAGTTGGGCTTTGTCTATTGGTTGGCCAGTCATAATCAAGTAAGTTATAGTGGAAAGAAGAGGAGTAATATTTATTCGATCACCAGCTTTATAAATTATGGAAGTCCAAAGAACGTGCTGGATAATTTGGGCATTTCGATTAAGATTGGACTCCTTAGGAAAACGGCATACATCACTAATTCCTCAAATAACTTGGATTATCGCAGTCCAGTCATAGATAGAGGAAGAGGTCAAGGTATGGCTCTAATCTCTTGAGTCCTTAAATTTAAGAATATTCTCATATACTCCTTAGTTATTTCTACCCTCTTTTTCAAAAAATAGGATCTAATCACACTCTGGTCAGTATTAAAAGTCATGTTTCTAAGGAAATAGTGGAATGTGTCCTTGTTGTAGGAATGGATTAGAGTCAGAATAAAAGCAAATTGGGTCAAAGTAAAAAGGTGCATTACTTGGAAATTAATGTTCTCCTGGAGAAGAATTCTAAAAGGGGTGATTTTAGTAGAAATGAACCTAGGAAAAGATTCTTTGCTTGTTTTGGAAAGGAAATTTCCTTCAGGATTTCTAGAGGAAGGTCCCCTAGTTAGTTCCTTTGCCACTCTACTCTTTTTGCTAGAGCTTTCCATTTGATAGATTTTGCAAGATGCGAGGGTTTGGAAAGGCTTTTAAAGTGTATGAAGTTAGATTTCTAAAGCCTTCAATTTAAAGAAAAAATGATCTTTTGTACGTACGAAAATGATTCGTACCGTATGATGCTTGAGTTCGTACATACAAAATAAAATTTTGTATGTACGAATGAATACGTCCAAAACAAAACAGCCTTTTATAATCATGCAAGTTACGAGGCATCCTTTCATACAAACTTTTTGACCAAATGATCATACAGATGAACAGGTGTTCGTCCGAGAAAATTAGTTATTTAAGATCATTTTTATGATAGTTTAAAATGTCCCCCAATCAGAATGCCACATGTTCGTATGTACGAACTCAAGGTTCATACGTACGATCAGAAATAAAAAACTAATTCTATCTGTATAACCATCTATATATATATATATATATATATATATATATATATATATATATATATATATATATATATATATATATATATATATATATATATATATATATATATATATATATATTTTTTTTTTTTTTTTTTTTTTTTTTTTTTTTTTTTTTTGAGAAGATGCATAGAGCAATATTATTAAAAAGGAGAAGAAAAACAAACTAAACAAGGTTAAGATTATCACATTCCTCCTTCAACAATTTGAACAACATAGGTGGAACACTATTGATAATCAAGTTATTCCAAGTATAGTCACCCAACCTAGCATGGTTAGCACAATAATTGGCTAACTTATTACAACCTCTCTTTACAAATTGAAAAATAACTTGATTGAAACTTCTAACAAAGAATAATTCAAGTAATTTAGGATAATTACTTACAATTGGTCCATTTTTGAAAATGTCTTGGATGTTCTTCATAACATTGTAGTTATCTCCTTCTATAATGATTCCTTTTGCTTCATACATCCATTCTTGAGTAATCTTCTTAACAGCCAACAAAGTTTCCAATTCAAGAGATGAAATATCCCAGTGTAAGGTTTTGAACCCAAAGGCAAATAAAAATTTACCTTTGCAATCTCTAATTACTCCACCAATTCCTGCAGAATAATTGTTGTGAAGAGAAGCATCCACATTCAGTTTGATCCATTCGGTTGGAGGAGGTTTCCAAGTGTTTTGAAACAGCAAATGCTGATTAGAAACCCAGTTGACCGAACTGAGATCCTGGCTAAATGATAGAGAAGCAAAACTAATTGTATTTCCTACAATAGAAGATAAACTGTCCTCAACCGAACCATGCACCCGTTTGTTTCTACTCTTCCAGGAGAAAAAAACTACTGAACAATAAACATTCGCTATAAAAGGTTTGCTGCTAGAAACCTTAGAAAGCAATTTAAAGCAATTCTCTAGATTGGAGAGAATTGGGATATCATAACCCCAACTATTTAATAAGATAATGATCTTATTTATGAAAGAGCATTTAACAGTTAGATGATTAACATCCTCAACATCAGCACATCCTCTTGGGCATTCATTTAAATTGATAATCCTTCTATACATTAAAAAATCATTGGTTGGAATTGCGTGAATCAATTTCCATCAAAAGATATTTACTCTTTGCTTCAACTTTAATTTTTTAAGCCATCTCCAATTAGCATCTTCTTCCTCATATAAGCTACTTTGCTCTGAAATCAAAGCAGCAATTGATTTTCCAGAATACTTGTACATAATTTCCACTTTATCTTCATAATTTTCTTTATTCAAAGGAACCAAAGAAATCAATTCTGTTAGCTCATTACCGAAAGCCACATGCAGTCTGTTGATGTTCCAGTTTTCGTCTTCAATAAAATGCTTCAAACATAATTGATCTTCATGAAGGTTGGACACAAACATAAGCCATTTTTCTAAACACTTATCAAGGATCCAAATATCCTTAGTAGTGTTAATGAGTTCACCATTAAAGACCTTCCATCTAGTAATTTGTTGTAGAATTTTCCCTCCAGAATTAATAATTTTCCAAGTTGGTGAACTACCAACTCTAGTTTCTAAAAAATAGAAATTTTTTCCATATTTTGCAATCAAAATTATGTTCAAAAGAGATGAGGGCTTAGAAATCAAATTCCAAGCGAATTTGGCTCTCCAAGAATTCATTTTATCAGCAGCTGAAATAATGCCCTGCCCTCCAAATTTAATTTGCTTACAAAAAATTTTCCATTCCACATAATGAATTCCTTTACTCTTGTTCTGTTTCATCCATAGAAAATCCCTACATAACTTGTCAAGGTCTCTCAATACACCCATTGGCACAAGAGAATGAGTAGAAATGAAAATTGGAATGGATAAAAGAGTTGTTTTAATTAACTGAATTTTTCCAGCTAGAGTAAGAGATAAATTACCCCAAATATTGAGTTTATCAAATGCTTTTTCCAAAACATCTCAGTAGTCAGATGCTGTAAGCCTTCTCATAGCAATTTTGATGCCAAGATAGCTCATCTCACTAACAACTTTGAATCCAAATAATTTGGACAGAATTCTGGATTTGTTTTTATGAATAGCTTTACCAAAAATCAAAGAAGATTTCTATTTATTCACATTCTGCTCTGTCCAGCTGCTGTAATTCTTCAAGATTTTCTTTATTTTATTAACACTTCTCCTGTTAGCTTTCGAAAAAATTAAGATGTCGTTAGCATATTGAAGATGTGAAATTTTCTCTGCACTCGGTGCCACTTTTATTCCAATATTAGATCCATCTCTATTAAAAGCTTCGGTGAGGATTTGAGAACACATGATAAAAAAATGAGGGGATAGAGGGCATCTCTGCCTACCTAAATCCACACTCCGCTTGAATCCATTTAGAATTCCTGCCATTTACATTTATAGAATACTTTGTGTCCACCACACATTGGATTAAGAGATTAGCAAAAGATCTTGGAAAACCATAAAGCTCCAAAGCTTTCTTCAAGGTGTTCCAACCCGTGCTATCATAAGCTTGTTCCATATCTAGCTTAATGGCCATCAAACCTTTCTTTGCTTTAGAATTTCTAAATTTATGAAAAATTTCTTGTGTGAGCAAAATATTCTCTGAAATGGATCTTCCCTTGATAAAAGCTACTTGATTTTCTTAAATAATCTTTGGAATAATATTGATGATTCTGTTCAATAACGTCCTTGCCATTATCTTATAGATAGAATTACATAGGCTAATAGATCTATAATTAGAAGGAGTTAAAGGATTTTTTATTTTAGGAATAAGAAACACAATGGTTTCCCTCCATTCATCACACATTAAACCAGATTTAAAGAAAAGGCTAACAGCTTTCCAAACATCAGATTTGATAATAGGCCAATAGAATTTAAAAAAAGAGTAGGAAATACCATCCATACCAGGTGCTATATTGCTTTCCAAGTGAGAAATGACATTCTCTAATTCTTCCTCAGAAAAATCTTCCATCAACCGATCCTTGTCAACTTCTTCAATGATTCTGGAGAAACTTGGCCAACCAGTAAAAGAACAATTTCTGAATTTCCACTTCTCATGGAAATAATTAGACAGGATATCTTCAATGCAGCTTTGGTCTTCTGTAAGAGAGCCATCTGTGTTCTTGATTTGTTTTATAAAATTGCTGTTATGCCTTGCTGAAGCCAGCGAGTGAAAGTATTCAGAATTTGAATCACTTTCTTTAAACCATTTAATTTTGGTTCTTTGCCTCCACCAAGAACTTAATCTCCCCAATGTAGAATTCAATTCCTTAATTTTGAATCTTAACAATGAGATTTGATCTTCTGAAATACTCCCAGTATTAGCCTCCTCCTCTTGCAAAGAAATTATTTCTTCCTTTAAATTTTCTTTCAAGATGTTAAGATTAGCATGCTTAACTTTACTCCAGTTAAAAAGAGCTTTAAGGACTCTTTTGAGTTTGCAATTCAATTTATGGACATCATTTCCACCAGATGGTTTATTCCAGGAATTTGAAACAAAACCTTTGGAGGCTGGATATGAGATCCACACTTCTTCAAATTTCAGTTTCTTATTCTTCTTAAATTTCAATCCACAAATGCTGATGACTATTGGACAGTGATCAGATGAGATTCTTCCAAGATGACGAACTGCTGCCATTTGAATGATCTTCAAAGCTGCTGAATTCAGTAAACACTAGTCTAATCTCTCAAGGATGCGAGATCCTCCTTTTTTAATGTTACACCAAGTAAATTTGGGGCCTATAATCCCAATTTCATAGAATTCACAATTCTTCATAAACATTTGCATATCTTGAGGGCCTTGAGAAAAAACAAATCTCTTTCCACCTCTTTTCTCTTCTTGTGAGAGAATGCAATTAAAGTCACCTCCTATTATGCAAGGGATGTTAGAATTGGTAAATGTTTGAAGGTCTTCCCAGAGTTGTCTTCTTTTATATACTTCTTTGCTTCCATAAGTGGTGGAAATAAGCCATTTACTTCCATTGTGTATTTTCAGTTGACCAATAATTACTTGGTTAGAAAAATGAACAGCATTGAAACAGTAAATGCTAGCTTTCCAACATATGAGGATTCCTCCAGACAGTCCATCAGCTGGAACATTAAAAAAATCCCAATTGCTACCAATTAAATTGTTTATTTCCTTCCTATCAAAAGATTGAACTTTGGTTTCAACAAGTCCAACAAAAAAAAACATCTTGATCCTTCACCTTTACCTTGAACAATCGGAGATTTCTTCTGTACCACTTCTGAAGGTTCATTAATTTTAAGAATACCAAATCTTTGCACTCTTGACAAACCTTCTTCACGAACAGGAATGTGGGTGATGTCGTCAAGAGTAATCCGGCAATCAGCGGCGACTGCCGCGTCGATCCCCATCAATGGAAAGAAACCCGCAACAAAAAACGGACCGTTAAAATTTGAATTTTAACAAAGAAATCTTTTTTGAATCCGAGACTTTCTCTCACTTCTTTCTCTCACTACCGATAAGAGGAAATGTATAACCATCTATATGCATACATTCGAATGAATACACATCATCCAGATGATATGGGTATCGTACAAATGAACTATAATAAAAACTGAAAAATTATACTCGGACTATTCAACTCAATGATCTATATGCTACAGAATTCATCTAGTACGAAATGAATTCCGTACAGAAAAATATCACAAATAGAAAATTTTGTATGATTGCTTAAAAACATGAATTTCAATGTGAAGACATTTTGAAAAACACACAAAAACAAAAGGATAAAAAATCATAAAAGCAAACATGCACATAAGATGACAAAAATAGAAAAACATATAAATAAATCAAAAACATAAAAACACTCTCAGAAAAACACATATCAATGTCACAAAATTTTAATTAAGCATTCAAGTCAATCACTCCAAGCCTTGTTCTTAATGTACTAAAAGTAACAAAGGAAAGTGATTTTGTAAAAATGTCTGCAAGTTGATTTTCAGTTGAAACATGATTTAATTCAATTTCTCCTTTGGATACATGATTCCTTATGAAATGGTGTTTGATGTTAATATGTTTGGTTCTTGAATATTGAATAGGATTTTTTGAAATATAAATGACACTAGTGTTATCACAATAAATGAGAATTGTGGCTATTGTTAATCCTAAATCATTTAATTCTTGTTTCAAATAAAGTACTTGTGCCACACAACTTCTTAAGGCAATGATTCAGCTTCAATCATTGATAGGGCTATGGAATTCTATTTTCTACTGGACTAAGAGACTAAAGAATTTTCAATAAATTGATATGTTCCAGATGTACTCTTTCTATCAACCATACAACCTGCAAAGTCTGAATATGAATATCCAATTACTTCAAATGAAAAGCTGAACTTAGGATACCAAATCCCTAAGTTTGAAGTTCCCATGAGATATCTCTAAATCTTTTTCACTGCTATAAAATGTGATTCTTTTAGATCGGATTGAAATATAGCACACAAACAAACACTAAACATAATATTGGTTTGCTAGCTGTCAAGAAAAGCAAATTTCCAATAATTTCTATAAAATTCTTTTGATCAACTGATTTTCCCTTTGTTTTCTTATCCAACTGAATTGAGGAACTTAGAGGTGTCCTAAAAGGTTTAGCATTGTCCATTTCATACTTTTTTATGATGTCCTTAATATACTTTGACTAACTAAGAAATGTACCCTCCTCAATTTACTAAATGCTAAAGCCTAGAAAGTAACTCAAATCTCCCATTAGGCTCATCTCAAATTCAATACTCATTATTTTAGAAAAATCAACACAAAAAATTTTATTTATAGATCCAAAGATCATATCATCAACATAAATTTGTACAATGAGTATATCCTCTCCTAATTTCTTTCAAAAAGAGAGTTATGTCTACAATTTTTTTTTTTAAGATCTCTTAAGTAGGAAGGTGCTCAACCTCTCATACCAAACCCTAGGTGCTTATTTCAATTCATAAAATTCCTTTTTCAATTTGAAAACAAGATTTGGGTATTTTGAATTTTTTCAAATCCTGGAGGTTGTTCAATATAAATATTATCTTGAATTATCTCATTCAAAAGGCACTTTAAACATCCATTTGATGCAATTTAAATCCTCTAAAATAGGCAAAGTCTAACAAAATTCTAATTGCTTCAAGTCCAACTACAGGGTCAAAAGTTTCCTTAAAATCAATCCCTATAATCTGATTATACCCTTTACCACTAATCTAGCCTAATTTCTAATGACTACTTCTGATTCATTCATTTTGTTTTTGAATACCCATTTAGTCCCAACTACACTTTGATCCTTTGGCCTTACAATTAATTACCAAACTTCATTTCTTACAAATTGATTTAATTCTTCTTGCATTGCATAAATCCAAAATTCATCCAAAAGTGCTTGATCAATATTTGTGGGTTTTATCATAGAAATAAAGGCATAATGATTGACTTCTTTGTTCAGTCCACGTCTACTCCTAACACCCTCACTAGGTTCACCTATAATCAATTCCTTTGGGTGATTTTTGGAAAATCTCAAATCTCTAGGCTACAACTTTTCAATCTCCAAATTTATTTTCTCAATATTTTGGGAGTCAATTTCTATCTCATCCTCTTCAACAATCTTCTCTTCCAAAATCCTAGATTTATTAAATATAATATGTGTGGTCTCCTCAACTACCAAAGTTCTTTTATTGAACACCCTATAATATTTTTCAACACTAGAGTATCCAAAGAAAAATACCTTCATCAAATTTAGGATCAAATTTTCCTAAAGAAAAATTTCCATTGTTATGTACGAACAAGTTTCATCCCAAAATATGCAAATGTGACAAATTAGATGTTCTCCCCTTACGTAACTCATAAGATGCTTTATTTAAATTTGATATGATGTTCACCCTATTCAGAACATAACTGGTCATGCTAACCGCTTCAGCCCAAAAATATTTAGGAAGTGAATATTCAACCAATATGGCTCGAGCAGCTTCTATTAATATTCTATTTTTCCTTTCGAATACTCCATTCTACTAAGAGGTTCTAGGTGCATAAAAGTTATGATCGATCCCTTTTTCCTTACAAAAATCTTCAAATTTCTCATTTTCAAATTCACCTCCATGATCACTTTGAATTGTTAAAATCTCTCATCCTAGTTTCCTTTGAATCTAAGTTTAAAAATTTCTAAAATACTCAATTGATTCACTCTTATGATTTAAGAATTTAACACATGTGAATTTAGAGAATTCACATCCACAATCACAAATCTGTATTCCTTTTCTTCTAGACTTATAGTTCCAACATGTCCAAAAAGATCCATATGCCAAATTTTTAATAGTTTATTGGTTCTAAGATCCTTATTGGATAGAAAAGACGATATCAACTATTTTCCTAGTTGACAAGCTTCACAAAGGTGGTCCTTAGTAAATTTTAGTTTTGGTATACCTCTCACTAAGTTCTTTTGGGTAATTCTTCTAAGATTTTTCATGCTAGAGTGACAAAGTCTCCTATGCCAAAGTCATAACTCATCAGAAATTATTTTCAAACAAAAAGTAGTAGGAGTTTTGATACAATTTAAATCAAGCATTTAAACATTATTTACCCTCAAACTATGTAAAACATCAATACCATTTAGACTTAATATGCAGCAAGTAGGAAAAAATTTAACGATGTATCCTTTATCATATAGCTGGCTAATACTTAAAAGATTATGCTTTAAGCCTTCAACTAGTAGCACATTCTGAATAAAAAAGTTCTCAAGATTTCCAATCATACCTGATTAAACCACCTTTCGTGTTGTTATCTCCAAGTGTAATCCTGCCTCCACTTCTGGCTTCCAGTAATTTAAATTGCTTAGTCTCTCCAATCATATGCTTTAAGCAACCACTGTCCAGATACCATATACTCTCACGAGGCCATGTATGAGAGTGTGGCTCCTCTTGATCTAATTGAATAAGATTATAAAACACCAAGCATAGAATAGTGACTTCTTCTTCCTTTTCAGTCTCTGACGAGTCTGAAACTGAGTCTACCTAGAAAGTTCTTTGGAATTTTTTCTTACCCTTCTTCATGGTTGGTTTCTCCTCTACCTTATCCTTGCTAGGAGTAGCTTTGAGTTTTGGGCATTCTAACTTCACATGTCCAAGTTTCCTGCACTCATAACAAATCACATTATTAGAAATCTTAACTTTCCTTTTGAACTTACCTCTATCCCATTATTGGTATTTCTTCTACTTCCACTTGAAAAAAGCTCCTAAATTGCCTAGTCATTAAGGCAATGTCATCCTCATCCTCGGGTACAAATAGATCACTCTCTGACTCCTCCACCTTCAATGCAATGTTCTTCTCTTTTCATGGCTCTCTTGCATCAATCTTTCGTTGACTCACTCCTTGCTCGTAAGTAATTAGTGGTCCAAGAAGATTGTCAATAGAGTAAACATTTAAGTCTTTAGACTCTATAATTGAAGTTAACTTAGAAACATATATAGTAAGAAAACAATAAAGTATCTTATTAACAATTTCAGTATTCATTAGTTCCCTACCCAATGCATATAAAGAGGTGACTATTTGTGTTAAATTTATATACATGTTAGAAATAGATTCATTGGATTTCATGTGAAATAATTCATAGTCTTGTAATAAGATATTAAGCCTAGATTATTTAACTTTATTAGTCCCCTCATAAGTTATACAAAGTTTATCACATATATCCTTTTCACTTTGTAAGTGGAAACCCACATGTATTCTTTAGATATAAGTGCACAAAAGAAACAGTTCAAACATTTCATGTTAAGTTGTACTAGTTCTCATTGTTCTATAGTCCAGACTGCAAAGGGAATTTCAACTCTAACTCTGTTAACAAATCTAGTTGGTTTTTTATACCCTTCTTGAACTAAGATCCACAAACGATAGTCTAGTGAGTGTAAAAATGTTGATATACATGTTTTCCAAAAATTGAAAAGAATATTATCAAATAAGGGAGGTTTAATTATAGAGTAACCTTTTGGTGTATTTCGATTTCCAAATATAGCCATGGTCGTTAATCAAAAAGTAGTATAAACTTATGGTTTTGAAACTAAGCTCTGATACCAATTATTAAAACTTATTGAATATGAGTTAGGTTGTTAGAACTAAGCTTATGTCCCAAAGGCTAACCAAGAGGGGGGGGGGGGGGGTGAATTGGTACTTTTAAAAATTTACCTCTTATTAGAATTTAAATGTTCAAAATTGTTTTAACAAACTGAGCATATTATTTTAAGAATTTTAAAAAATAATATCTCAACCATAGAAAAATAAAATGATAGAAATTAAAGCAGTAGAAATAAAAAGACACAAAGATTTATAGTGGTTTGGTCAAACACGACCTACATCCCTCCATAAAGTCTTCCACTTCAGATTCACTATTACCAATAGTGTCTCTCTTTTTGCCTCTGCAGGAAGGCGGGGAAGCCTTCACAAAACTCTCTTCCACTGCTACCTAGTGCGATAGAGAACCGTCATCCTTTTACACCCTCCAAGTGTCAGAAGAGAACCGTCGGCTGTTCACACTCTCCAAATGTGGGTAAAGAACCTTTGGCTCTTTACACTCCCTAAGTGTAGGCATAGAACCATCATCCTTTCACACTCTCCAAGTATATGCAGAGAATTTTTTACTGTTCACACTCTCTAAGTGTAGGCAGAGAAACTTCATCCTTTCACACCTCCAAGTGTAGGCAGAGAACCTTCGACTGGTCACACTCTCCAAGTGTATGTAGAGAACCATCATCTTTTCACACTCTTTAAGTATTAATAGAGAACCTTTGCTTGTTCACACTCCTTCAGAGTCAACAGAGAACCAGATCCTTTTGAACAATCTTCACACTAGCAATCTTGAAAGATAAGAGAAAGAGTGAAGAAACCTAAATCATAGATAGAGATCCTTACCCTTGAGTAACTTAATGAACCCTTCATGCTCCAATATGAAGAAATCTCTCTCAAACACTCTCTCATACTATCTCCTTCAATTTCTTTTTATCATTCATGAAAACTAGCAGACAAAAAGATTAAATGATAGTCTTATGTGGACCTTTTATAAAAAAGACACCAAAAATCATCAAGAAAACTGCACTTTTCAAATTTTGACCATCCACAATCATCTCGTACGATCAAAATTCATACATATGAATAGTTCAAAAACTGTTGTGTATGAACTCATTGTGAATGAGAACAAACTCTATTCGTACCTCTTCATCATCCTGTACGAACATGGTTCGTCCGGTACGAACAGTTATTTTTCAAATTTCATTGATACCAAAAGTCAAGACAAATTATAAGTACACAAAACAGAGCCCTTCATCCTGATACATTTTAAAAATATCATCTGTATGAAAGTGTATTTGCCAAATCTATAGCAGATCGTCCAGGGACGAACTAAATATTTTGTCTGGATGAATAGTGTATTTGCCAAATCCAGAGCAGATTGTCCTGGAACAAATTAAACATTTCATCTAGATGAGTAGTGTATTTTCCAAATCTAGAGCAAATCATCCTGAGATGAACTAAACATTTCGTCTGTATGATCTTTACTTAGAAAAATTTTTTGCCTTCTCTGATCATTCCATTGCTCTTTGGGGAAAAATAACTAACTAGATCATCTCGCATGAAATTGTATCATTACATATGATTAGTTAAAAAATGTGAATTTTAAAAACTCTCCCCTACTGTGTGTGTGTGTGTGTGTGTGTGTGTGTGTGTGTGTGCTTAGTTACTCAATTACAATCACACTCTCTTAGACTCAATAAATTTAAAAATACAGACTTCAATTTACAAAACACTCTAAGCTGATCTTGATTTGAAGTCTTCAACAAACTAGAGTATGATTTCTCTGAAATGTTAGTACACACAAGAGCAAAAACAATTCTTTCAAAATGAGTTAGGAGAAAATAATAATCAAAATAATAATACTTGGAATCATCAAAAATATATAAGTTGCAAGAATGTCAATCATGCAAAGCTAAGTAGCAACTATCTCAATAAACATTGCCTTCCTTAATCATTTGAGAAATATAAACAAATAAAAAAACCATCAAATGTTTAATGCCCCTGACAATATAAAAAACCACATAGTTACAAACTGAACCATCCTCATTAAAAACTCCCTAAAATATTATAAGAGGGCTCATTCTCAATACCAATATGGCAATATCAAGGGACATACAAATTCTCAACCCATAAAGAACCATAGTAAGAAGATCCATAAGAGGAATACCATTAAGCAAAGAGCCCACAAAGGCAAGAATAATATTACCATGGCAATCTCTAATGATAACACCACACCCCATGTTGTTTATCTCTTGAGCAATACCAACATTAAGCTTGAAGCAACCCACACCTGGTTTAAGACAAGAAACAAAATGAGGAAGAGAGGGTAGCGAAGTGGCCTCCAACTTTAAATGATTAAACTTGATTGAGGAATTAAGGTTCATTAAATTATCTAGGATGATTGAAGTTTGTATTAACTTTTTTTAACATTTTGGAATGTTTATTTAATTTGAGTTTATTGATTGTATTAGAGTGTTGGTTGAATTGAATTCAAGGAGTTAAAATTGATGATTAAAATTTACTAAAAAATTAATTAAACCTTAAATTTTAAGTAATTTACCTTAGAAAAAAAATTAAGTCAACATATAGTTTTACCATTCAATATCAATAGGAATATTGTAGTAAGAAATTTTTTCTTAAAACATCTATCAAATAGCTGACTCACAATTAATAGATTATGCTTTAGACCTTATACTATAAAAATATTTTTAAGAAAAATCATTAGCATTACCTAATGTACCTGCTCACACTATCTTTCTGGTATTTTTGTATCCAAATGAAAACTTTAATCTATTCCTGACTTCTAGTAAGATGAATTATTTTATGTCTCAAGTCATATGTCATGAACACTATAAGAAAAATATGAATAGCTGACAAAATTTAATATGGATATTTTCTATTAGACATTCTGAGATAATTTTTAGTGGATTCCTAAAAATATATTTTTAAAGGATTTCCAGCAGCTTTTCGATGAATTTTTTATGCAAATTTCCATTAAAACATTTTTTTAAAATATTTATAACAAAAATTAAATGGAATTTTACATTTTTTTAAAAATAATTATAATAAATATTTATAAACTAAATAAATATTTTTAATAATAATTATTAAGTTAAATTAATTAATTACAAATTACTAATAAATTAATTCAACAAGTATAATAAAAAAATTTAATTCTAGCATAAAATTATAAAATATTTAAAAAAATCATATTTTTTCATAAGGTTTAATAAAAAAAATCTTAATATATAATTTAATGATTAAAAAAATTTATTAAAAATAATCATTAATAAAACATATAATGTTGTGAATATTATTTTATTAAAAATAATATTTAATGAGTATTAAAAATTTATTAGCAAAGATTATATTTCAAATATAATAATATTAGTTTTTTATGAATCATTAATTATAATATTCTATAATTTATATATTAAATATAGAAGAGTAGCCCCTTTGAAATATCATTCTCTGTATAGCAATGGATGGGCATTAAATCCAATAAAGTGGTGGGGTTCAAATCTCATGTAGCGCAGGTAGTGTTCCCGGATGAGCAGGGGCAGCTGGTTTGTGGATAGGCTTGTGATTAGGTAGATGGGTGTGTGGGGGTTGGGTGAGTGGGTAGGGGCAGGCGTGCAAATAGGAGGGCAGAGGAAATTGATTAGTAGGAGGGCAGGCAGTGGGCATACTCAGGCATAATTTAAACATAAATTTCTTAATTTTTTATAGTAATTTTTTATGGATGTTTCTATCGACAAGAGTCGTAAATGTATCCATTTTTTTTTTTGTTAATGTACCTTCTTATGAGTGTTTTACTGGAGTTATCTTTAGGTGGGAGCTTATCCCATCAAGGATTAAGAATGTTACTTCTTTGCTCTTTGAAGATCAAGTCTTGTTTGTTGAAGACCTGAAGGATTTGAATATTATTGGTTTTTCACTTACCAAGGTGATGTGTGTGGTGGTGGTTATCATTTCATATGGATTTTGTAGTGTAGAGGTCGATTCTGGGCCTCTTGATGCGGGAGTTCGTGTTATTGCTTCATCAACTTTGTTTGGTTTGTCTAAGGTGGTTGATGTTTGATGCATTGATGATGGATTTACGTGGGATCATATCCCAAATAAGCCTATGGATGCTACTACTTCGATATTTGAAGATTAAGTATTGTTTATTGAAGACTTGAAGGGAATGAAGATTTTGGATTTCCTGTCTATCAATGGGTTTACTACATTGATGAGTTTTTTTGTTGAAGTATGTAATGATGAGGTGGTTGTTTGGCCTCTTTATTTTTAGTTTATCAATGTTGTGTTTTTGCATTATGATTTTAGAGTAATGGAAGTTGAGATTCTATCTAGTTGTCATTTTTATTAGCTTGGGAACTCTGGGATACTAACCAACCTTTTTTGATTATTTTAAAAGTTTGGTGTCCCCAACAACCCAACTAGTTCAAAGTGTGGATTACTGGATCTTATTTCCATTATGTATTCTTTTTATTTTTCAAATGCACATTTTCTATGCTTTATTTTCTTTTCTGTAGGACTTCCTTTCTCTTTATTTTGAAATGGAAGTTTTTTAGTTTTATTTCTTTTTTAGCTTGTAATAGTTTTTACATCATATTTTAATGCAAGTTGCATCTCTTCAAAAATAATAATAATAATTCTCCATGTGAGTTGCCATATTTTATAAGATCTCAAGATGGACCACTTCTTACATAATCATTAATCACCAAGATAGTCATTATTTAAGGAGGCCTCAACAAATTTAGTATTTAATACCCGAAGTTAGGGTGATTGTCAAGCATTTCTTATGGAATGGAGGTATTTTCTTCCTCCATATTAGTAAAAATTTCTTAACATTTTTTAGCATTAAAAAAAAATCCTTATGTTGGGGCCATTGATGATGAGATTTCTAAAATTGATTTTAGAAGCATGGATTCTCTAGTAACCTCTAATTTTTTTATTATAATTGAACCATTATAAAGAGTTTTTTAAATGCCCTATAATATTTAAATCTCATGGCCAACTTGTTCTTGGTCAATATATAATGGTTGTAACATTATCATACTATTCAATATCAATATAAAAAATTGTGAGTTAGAGGAACTCTATTAAAGTAATTGGATGTTATAAGTTGATTTTGTGCCAAACATATCTTTCCCGTAGAACCTGAGTATGTGCATCTTACATTATAGGTAATTTTATTTCCATTACTCATACTATCTCTCTTTATAATCTAATAACAAAATTCTATATGAGTCACCCTACTCTTGTCTGACCTTTTACAAGTTATTAAAGTAATTTTATGGGCTTCAGGCCTTATAAATTTATTGATAATTTACTTATTAAGTTTATTAGATGATGCAATTCTATCCAAAGTTAGATGAGTGAACTACCATAGTGGTGACACTATGAAGGCTGTAAATAATATCTTTTACCTCAGTCCATCATTGAAATTTAGTTGGGAAGTGGTTGACTTAAAATATTGTATATGATTGGTCAAGACTATATTCCTTTTGTATGAGTTTAGATGAGGGATATTAAATTTTATAGGGACTTTTGCTTATAGATTTATCTTGATAAGGCTTAAAAAAAATTAAATTGGCATGTCGCAACTTTTCATAGAGTTTCCATCTTGTTTCTACCTTATCGGTTATACATTTAATTGACCATTAAGGGTAAGGATAGTGTGTGTAGAGACTTGGAATTTGTTAATGTTGAAGGTTGTTTATAGATTTGTTTTCTGGGAATGCCTACATAAATGGTGCCTCTAAAGCATGCTTCAAGGTGCCATGGATCAACCTTGGAAGCATGTGTTCTATTTCGATGAGTTGTTTGATGATTATGAATTCATGGGAATCCATCACATCAAACTTTAGTCATTCTAATTATTTTATATTTTACACTTATAATTCATAGTTTATTGTTGGTGGCATTACTTCATACTGATCGCACTATCGATAATGTTGAATCTTAATTATTTTGTGGATAGCACTTTTACCTTAATAATATGATTAACCATAAAAAATGAGATAGATTGTGAATGATGGAAGAAGAGAGGGAGAAAAGAAGAGTGAGAGAGAGAGAGAGGGAGGGAGGGAGGGAGAGAGAAGAGAGAGAATCAATAGGGATGATATATGCTTTCTTATTACTTAGGAAAATAATTATTGAAATAATTATCTTTATTCCAATTTTTAATTTAGCCTCTTCTTCATAGCTAAGGGTAATCTTTTAGCCCTATATGTAAGGCTACATTTAGTAAAAATAATACATTGTATAAAATAACTTAATGGCATATAATAATGAATTAATAACACACTAATTATGTCTCTTTACTATATTAAATAAAAAATATGACTTTTTTAAGCTGGGGATACACTAACATGAAATTATTTGTTAGCATTACCTCCATAGGCTATGTTCACACGAGTTGGTTTGCTAAAAGCTTTTGAAAAATCTACATTGACATCTTCTAAGATGGGAAGAGATGGGAATTTGTTTAGTGGAGAATAATTTAATTATTTTAAATATATAAAAATTTTGGTGTCTCTTATGACACTTGCACCTCTATTTTTTTCTCTTGCACCCTTCTCTTTTACCTATTTTTGTGATGGATCTTCGTACAAAATTATAAATCTATATTGCTCTAATTCCCATGAATGTTCTAGCACTCGAAAATCAGGAAAAACAATTTAAGGTCACTCTTTACTTACTTTTCATCGTAAGGCTTTTAAAAAAATTGGAAAATTTAAATGATTTTGTAAAATTGAACTCATAGTTGAATCTAATGTTCATCTAGTCACCCTATTTGTTATTCTTTCTTTATGCCCTCCTTACACTTTTATGGTGCTATATGATGGGGAAAATGGCCTACTCTAACACCACCCATGACTTTCCCCTCTCTCAAACCCTTCTCAATATCATCCTCCCTCTTATAGCTCCTCAAGCTCCCTCAAATTAAAGCTTCTTCTTTCTTCAAATAGTTCAAAAACTATGGACTTTGCTTCTATTCATCCCTTTCTAAAATGAGGTTATATCCTTCTTAGAAGATTAAACTAGTGCTTCATATACCAAATGGGGTCTCTTGCTTTTTGGGTACTCAATTAGGTGAAGGATTTATTATAAAGTCCTTCAAGCCACAATTCACAAGGGTTGGGTTCTAAAAGATTCATTCCAACTCCTCTCTCTTAGCGAAGATTTCTTCCTTCTTAGGTTCTTTTCTCTTGAAAATTTGAGATGGCTTGGTTTGGGGAAGCAAATTTTTTTATAGGTAAGCCCTTTGTTCTCCAAAAATGTAATCTTTGTTTCACCCAAAACATAAGGATTTCAACTCTGGCCCAAGTTGGATTAAGGTTCATGACCTTCCCCAATCTTATTGGAATGCTTAAGGTATTTTTAAAATTTTTGCAAACTTGGATTCAAAGATTATAGTATTGATGATAGTAAATATTTTTGGTATTTCAATTTCTCTATAATTGCCTGCATAATAATGTTTTAGGTCCACAAGGTCAATTGTAAATCAAATCAGCTCAAGATTGCGTAGATTAGGACTGAGTCAGTCTGTAAGTGTAATTCTAGTATTTTTACCTTTTCTTAAGTCAATTGTAATTATGTGGTTTCTAATGCTAAGAAAACTTGCATACACATACTCAGGGAGAGAAATTCTATAAACCTAAGAGTTTTTCTGTTTAGATCATATCATATAGGATGATAAAAAAAAAATGGATGATATGTTAAAATCAGAAACCCTAATTAGTGCTTCTACATTAAGTCAATTTCATTAAACAAATCATCCTGGATGATATTATTATCATCCTAGACGATATGCTTAAATCAGAAAGAATTAGCCACCAAACCATTTTAGGTGTGTTATTATTTTTAAAAATTATACTGGATGATCCCATATCATCCTGGATGATTCAATTACAATCATTACTAAATTAGTCAGGTGATTAAGGAAAGCAATTAAGGTTTGATTTGATCGATCATATCATCCTGGATAATTATAGGATTATCCTGGATGATCAGCTAGAAAAACCTTAGTCTTCTCCTAGATTACATGGACGATCAGAATGATATGCTGGATGATTAGTTAAAATTTTCCATCATCCAGGTGTAGCACATAAATGACCAGAATAATACTCTAGATGATATTCATAGTTTTTGAACTAATCGTATGGGACAATTCAAGAATCATCCTGAACAATACATTATGTTTTTTCATCATCAAATATATATCTTCTGGATGACCAGAATGATGTACTAGATGATATGTATGGTTTTGAAATAATCATACAAGGATGATCAGAAAAAATATGGCTTATAATCTTCCAGCCCTCCTAGATCATCCTGGCCTAATGGGCTGAAAATACACTAATCGTATAGGACAATCTTTAACAGCAAGTTATTAATTAAGGCAAATTTTAATCCTTTTTTATAAGATTTTTTTGATTATTTAAGAAAAGATCTTTTATTGATGTCCTTACTTAATAGATCCAAGAGAAGGAGAGAGAGAGAGAGGATTTATGAGGGGGAGTTTATGAGGGGTTCACAAAGGTTGCTCCAAGCAAGGATCCGAGTTATCTTCTCCAGTTGTCATCCCTAGTTCCTTGAAGGCTCCAAGGAGGTCTTCTTCAACAATCTATTAAGGTTCTATGCTTTCTTTAAAAGGAGGCAAAAGGAGTTTGGGTTCTCTGCCTTCTTCAAGAAGACACAAAAGGAGTCAGGTTCTCTCACTCACCAGGGTTGATGGAAAGGAGTTTGTATAGTCTTCTCTGCCTTGTTGTGGGACCAAAAGGGTAGTCATTGTATTTTAGTGCAATACCTAGAGGAGAGGCTCCATGGAGAGGACATAAGCCAAGTTGACCGAAAAAATATAAAATATGGTGTGTTCTTTCTTATTACATTTTTTCACTTTATTTTATTGTAGGTGATCATATGATTAATATTATAGAATATCTCAAAAATCATAATGTTTATTTAAGGTTTTTTAAAACTAACAAATCACACGCCCCACGCCCCCCCCCCCCCCCCCCCCCCCCCGCCCTTTTAGGTAGCCTCGAACTAGTTCATAAGGGCTTAATAACCCTAACAAACATTCAAGTGCTATTAGAACGGGATTCATAAAATCAAGTTTTAGACAACTTTTGAATTTTGATCCATGGCTAACTTTGGTAACTAAAATATTGCTGAAGGGTATTCCATTACCTAACCACCATTGGTTGATAATATACCTTTTGATATCTAGAAAACTCATATGTCCATGTTCATACAATCTATAGATTATCGTATGTGGATACTTGTTAAAGAAGGTTATTCTGCACTATCACGTGAAGTTAGTGGCATCAAAACTGAACTTCTATTTTCTGAATGGACTCTTGATGATAGGGATTTAGCATAACATAATGTAAAAAATTTAAACTATTTTTTCTGTGCATTAAAATCTAAATATTTCATGCGTGTTTCAACTTGTACAACTGGTAAAGAAATTTGAGATAAATTATGTATCACTTATGAAGGCATGATTGAGGTTAAGCAATCTAGATTGAATATCTTTCTTCATGACTTGAACTCTTTCAAATGAAATATAGTGAGTCAATATTTAAAATGTATATTAAGTTTATACAAATTATCACTTCCCTGCATGCCTTAGGAAGAGAACTAACTAACTATGAGAAAGTTAACAAAATCTTGAAATGTTTACCCTCTTCCTATGATGCTAAGATAACTGATATCACTGAATCCAAGAATTTGAATACTTATTCTATTGATAATTTACTTGGATCACTCATTGTTTAAGAGCAAGGAGTGAACCAAAAATAAGTTGATGCATGTGAGAAAAAAAAAAGGAGAAAACTATAGCGCTGAAAGCTAATGAAATGGATACAAATTCTTCGACGACTAAAAGTGATGATGTTGCCTTAATCACTAGGTAATTACAAAACTTTCGTAGAAAGAAAGAAAAGCACCATAAAAAATGGAACAAAGGTAAGAGTATCAAGAATTTTAAAGGTTCTTCTGACATGGTTTACTTTGAATGCAGGCAGTCGGGATATGTTAAAGCTAATTATCCTACACTTAAGGCTTACCCAAGCAAGGAGAAGGGTGAGGAGAAAACCAAGTTCGTGAAGGAAAAGAAGTAGATTTAAAAGGCTTTTTCGATGGATTCTTCATCTGACTCCTCTGAGACTAAAGCTGAGGAAGAGACAACAAGCTTATGTTTGATGGCTGATGATCATCTTGGTTAGTTTGACAAAGAAGAGGTATGTGAATGAACCTATGATCAATTACTTGAAGTTTTTTAGAAAATTTATTCATCATATAGGAAACTTAAAAAAGTGCATGCTAATTGAAATTGTAATTTTTAAACTTACAAAAAGAACATGAAGTTTTGCTTAAAGATCATTCTACACTTGATATTAATCACATGTCATTACTTAATGAATTTGATAAGTTAATTAAAAAGCATTCTGATTTAATCATTGAGCATGATTCATTGAAAGCATCCCACACTAAACTTAAAAAGGATTTTAAAATGTTTATTAATGAATCTGAGAGAAGGGAACACTATTTAAAAGTTGATAATGTTATTTTAAAAAGTGCTAATTCATTTTTTAAAGATGAATTTAAATGCACTTGAGAAAAATAGGATTTGACCCACACCTGAACAATTTTTTAATCCAGATCTATAGCCAAAAATTTTGAAACCTAGGAAGAGGCACTATAACCTAAGTAGTTTAGTAAACCCTTTCCTAGTATTAGATGTTTTTCATATGGCATACTAGGACATATCTCTCATACTTACACTATTTATCATAGTATACATTGGGTGTGGATAACCAAATTATATGATTCACAGCATAACACATATGCATTACATTCTTCTTTCCATAAAGGGACCCAAACTTGTTTGGGTTCCTAAACCTAACGTTTGATGATTTTGTAAGAGTGCACTCACATAAGGAATCATGAGAGTATGTAGTGCCTAGAGAGAGAATTCTCATGATGCATGACTAAAGTTGTCAATCAATTTATTTCACTAAAGGCCTGGGCTTGAGGCAAGGTCACTCTTAGAGACAACACCACTAGGAAAGTGGTGATAAAAAACTCCAATAACTTTTTGATTTAAAATGTTTTGCTTGTTGATGACTTGAAACATAACTTACTCACTATAAGTCAGCTTTATGATAAGGGTTTTATTACAATTTTTTTTATCAAACACATGTATCATTAGCTTGAATAACAACACTATTTTATAGGAAAAAGGATTAACAATATTATATGCTTGATTTAAATAACATTGAATGTGCTACTTCATTTTGCTTAAAAATTGATGCTGATGAGTCTTGGTTGTGGCATAGGAGGTTATGTCATGCCAGCATGGAGTGTAACCTAAAAAAAACTAATTAGAGGTGTCCCCAAGCTTAAGTTCACCAAGGAACACCTTTATAATGCTTGTTAACTAAGGAAATAAGTCCAATCCTCTCTCCATTACATTAAGTACATTAAGGATATCTTGAAGAAATATTTAATGGAAAAACTCAAGCCAATAAACACTCCCATGAGCTCTAGTGTTCAGTTAGATAAGGATTCAAATGAAAAATCTATTGATCAAAAGAAGTATATAGGAATGATTAGATCACTATTTTACTTAACTGCTAGCAGACCTGATATAATATTTAGTGTTTATCACTATATTTGATCTCAAGTTGATCCTAAAGAATCCCACCTGTCAGCAGTTAAGAGAATCCTTAGATATCTCTTAGGGATCCAAAATTTAGGAATCAAGTTACCTAGACACAACACTTCTTTTGAAATTATTGTGTATTTTGATTCTCATTTTGTAAGGTGCGGGGTGGATAGAAAGAGCACTTTTGAAACTTGCTAATTCATAAGATAGTATTTAGTCTCCTAGTTTAGTAGAAAACAAAATTCCATTGAACTTTCCACTACTAAAGCTGTGTACACCGCCTTAGGAAGTTGTGTCCCAAATCTTATAATTCAAGCAACAAATTTTGGATTTAGGTTTACTTATGGACAAAATTTCAATTCTATGAGATAACACAAGTGCCATCTGCATCTCTAAAAATCCTATCCAACATTCAAGGACCAAAGACAGTGACATAAGGCATTACTTTATTAGGGACCATGTTACCAAAGGAGGCATTGAGTTACACCATGTAACAATTAAAAACCAATTGGCTGACATGTTTTTTAAAAGACTAGCCTTTGACACCTCAGCATCTTAAGGACCAAATTGGGTGTGATTGATATTAATGCAAGAACTTGATGATTACTGAACTCTGAACTTTATGTAATTTTATCATTTTTGTTTTTGTTTTTGGATCTTTTTTTTTTTTTGTTTCTAACTTTTTTTATTATTAATTTTTATTTATTTGCTGTTATTTTCGTGTTTTCAATTATGATGTTTTTATTTTTCTTTCTATTTTTTTTTTGTCATTTTTGAAATAATATTTTATGCCTTTTTTTTCTTTTTAAAAATTTATTATCAATGATTGACATCCCTAAATAACTTAAAGGGTGAAATATTATTGATTATTTTCCTTTCTTTAACTCTTTTAACTAGTGTAATTTTCTTTTCTAAATAAAATTATATCTCAAATTAACAACTAGACTTTACAATTGAGATCTTTTTAACCTTCTTATATTAATCTATCTTATATAAATAATATTCAAAGTCATTAAATACATTTCAAGCATTCTTAATCTTATTATTGCATTTATCATATGAATTTTATTTTGCTTTGTGATTTATTTCTCCATATATTAGAGAGTGAGTTTTTCTTCTCTAATATCTGCAAGATGATCTCATAACTAAGAGTATTTAAAAGTTTCAAAAGGGATCTAGCTTGCAAAAATGATAGGAGGTATAAAATTAGCACACAAAAAAAACTGAAAAGATGAACAATTATCGCAAAAAAAAAAAAATTAAAAGATTCACAAAGTGCATCAACCAATTGACAAGAGGCATAAAATAAGCAAGCTTCTTTCTCCTTCAAACCTTTAAATCTTAGAATAATTCATATGCCACTTGATATTTTCAATGACTTGATTTCAAAATTCATGGTTGTGACTATTTACTTTGGCATAATATTCTATAAGATATTTTTCTAGAATAAATTTTTAAACATATCACTTTTTCTTATCCGATTTCTTTTTCTAAGTTAGATATTTATTTTCAAAGATGATTTGCCCCATAAGAAATATGACTTGGGGTTAACAGGATTGGTTGTTCTGCTATTTTTATATTTTATACAATGTTAACTCATTTCTTATAAATTTTTAGTTTAATCACATGGAAAATTTTTCATTTTCTTGCATTGATAAAACAAAAAAAAAATTGTTTGTTTTTTTGTTATTTTTAGTCCTTTCTAATGTCTTTTCATTATTTTATTTTAAGTTTTTACTTGGTTTTTATGTTCTGGGGCACCTTCTGATCACCTCCCTCCATCATCAAATTTTTAATTTTTTGATCACATAGTCCTGAATGATATTTCTATTAACCTGGATGATATCATCACATCACCCTTCATCATCCATCTACTGATCCGACTAAACTATTTGAGAACGTCTTGGATGATTTAATTGAATTCTATTTTAATTACTTATAATCGTCCTAGACGATCCACCTGTTCATCCTGAATGATCCAAGGGGCAAAAATGGTTAAGTGTTTTTAATTTGGCCAATATAATCCATTATTATCGATCATCCTAGTCATTCCACGTACTCATCTTGGATGATCCATTTCATCAATGATCGTTCAGTATGACTCCTCGGGATGATCTCCTAGGTCTAATCATCCTGGATGATGTCTAATCATCCTGTATGATAGGATTATCTTTTTAACCAATTATCCCAGATGCCATAAATTTGCCTGATCATCTTGGACAATCCTGCAATCATCCTGGATAATGTGGCCTATTCTTTATAAATAATCGAATTCAAATAATTTTCTGACTCCCAAATCATTCAATTCCTCTTTCATTATCCATCATGTTCTAGATCTTTATCATTGGCTGGTGGGAAAAGGTCAAGGATGGCAACGGACAGTTTCTCGAGGGCATTTCTTGACCCTTATTTCATTGAGGCGGCTGAATATGATGCCTATCTTCGATATAAAACTGCTGGGATCACACCTTCAAGGATCATCAATCCTCACACACTCACTTACCTAGATCCTGAATCTATTCACTCACACCTCCCTCACCTACATTCCAACTCTGGCTTTCTCATTCAACTCTGAACTGCTCTATGAGTTCTTCGCTAGTCTTAAGATCAACTCCAGCTACACCACTCTACAGTCTTACATGCACAGATGCCTAGTAGAGATCACCTATCAAGATTATGATAAACTCCTCCAACTTCCTATTACTGGAGACAAGATTCACATCTTATCTTCAAATCCTTATTATGATTAGGGTCCTACTAACCAACTACTGGGGCACACAAATATCTCCTACCTGATGGGGCATCATGCACCTTAATTAAGGATGCTAGGATAATTAAACAAGTTCTTATAACCTCAATATTTCCAAAAGCTGGTGATCATGTACACATCACTCCCCTATTCTTAATCACCACCTTTAACATAATGGTCCAAAGGTAGTTCAATACCACTTATCATCTCTTTCGTTACATTGAGCACTTGACCAGTTTTAGGGATCAAGGGAACAAAAGAAAACCTTACCTTTCCTTATGAAATATTATAGCCTTTGTCCTAGAAACCAAAAAAATATTTTTAATATCCCACCCCACCAGATTATCAGCCTATCTACTACCCCAACATCACCTTCCATATTCTTCACAACACTTACTCCATCCGAGGAATGAGGAGGATGAGGGAGGTACGTGTTAATTAAAGGGAAAGTAAAAAGTCCTTAAAGGGACCTCGAGCTCTCTACTGATCAAAAGTGCTATAAGAAAAAAGCCAAGAAAACCTATGAGCTCAAGATCCCTGCTAAACAAAAATATAATAATCCCTAGGTACATTCTACAGTGCACAAGCAAAAGCACCCAAAAAAAAGGAAGGCATCAACAATTATTATTCATAGTGAGCTTCCTATCTAAAAATCCATGTGCAATAACCTATATAAAAGATATCTTTCAAAAAAGAGTACAAGGCACAAAAGAATATGCACAAAATAATAAAACAAGGAAGGAGTTAAAAATACCACTAGTGAGTCATGTTAAATTCAATCATAGCCCCACAAAAAATAAAACTAGAGTCCTTCAAAGAATATTATAGGCATCTGAGGTAGTAACAAAAACCCAATGGATATGAAAAAAAAGGCACAAATACAGCTGGAATGCATTTTAAAATAACCCCATAAATCAGCCATATGTCCATCTCCACCATATATTCAGATAAAAAAACCCACCCCGGTTAGCAGGCCACAGGTAGGAGTAAAACCAGACCAACCACAAAGACAGTAGCTAAATATAGTACCCATAACACACAAAAAAGTGGGGTGTGGATCCACAAAACATCAACCAAACCAAATGGACTACAATTAAGGAGAGAGGGTTTGGGTAGAAAGAACTTAGGAATGAATGAATCTCATAAACATCACAAGGTAAATCCTAATGCTGCTCCATCCAACCAAAAGACCTTAGCCACCACTATCCCTCCAAAAAAATAAAGTCTAGGTTATACATGAAAAAATAAATCCAAAATTTTGAGAATTTTTTACTTCCAAGTCAATATTTTGAAAAACTTTTCGAATCTTTCGTTGTTCGTTTTTGGCGGGCTAATCCGGGATGCCGGCGGTTGGCCCGGCGGTGGTCGCCGATGGTGAAGCTATTGATGGCTTCGGAGTCGTTAACTTGTTGATGTCTGGTTGTTCGGCTAGGAACGGGAATTTGGTAATCCGTGAATCTGTTGTTCCATTGTCGATCTCCCCTATTCTTGTTCCAGGCAAAGGGAAAGGTATCATCGATTCAAGGGAAGAATCTGATTCACCTGTATCTGGCCTTAAAATCAATCCCACCGACAGTGAATTTTTTTCTTCTTCTAAAATGAAGATTTTTGTTAATCATTTTGGTAATTCTGTAAAAGAGATCAATGGATCGGTAGATCTCCCTTCAATTCCAAACCCTATAAAATTTTATTCAAATGTTTGTGAAATTGCCAGTATTGAACCTGGTTTGGCTAATAAACCTAATGCTTTTGTTAGCGGAGGAGATAAGGTGGGCTCAAATCCATGGTCAAAGAAAAATCATATTAAAATTGATTCCAAGACTATAGGAAATTTCCTAACAGAGGATGGTAGTGCTGTGAAACTGTTTGAGCAAATTGTTAAGGCCAATTCTGATCGACTGAATATATCTATAGTGGTGAAGTATTTTGGAGCTGATGTTTCTATTACATTGATGACATGGGATCTTAGACGTCAATGGAATCAATTCATTAAATTTCACCTGACTTCCATGGGTCTAGGCTAGATGTTATGTTCATTTGATGAGAGAGATATTATGGAGAATGTTTTTATGGGAGGACCTTCGTTTGTTAAAGGACATATTATCGGGATGGATAGATGGAGCTCGGATTTCTCTCCATCCTCTTTGAATGGTTTAAGTTCTCCAATTTGGGTTAGATTTCCTAACCTCCCTCTTTTTTGTTGGGATGATATCAATGTGGCAAGGATTGCTTCCCTTATTAGAACTCCTCTTCTTATTGATGGGAATATGTTCCAATGGGGCAAGAGGGAATTTGGAAGAGTTTGTGTTAGATTGGAGCTTGATAAACAACTTACATTAGGAGTGTGGGTTGAAGGTCCTAATGGGAAATTTTTCCAAAGCGTTGAATATGAGAGGATCTCTTCTCTGTGTTTAAATTGTGACATTGTTGGTCACTTTTCATCTGATTGGGGAACTAGAAGCGCAGTGGGTGGATCTGTTCAGAAGGAGGGTAGTTTAATAAGGATGGAAAGAAATTTGAAGCTTCTCAGGAAGAGTCTGCCTATGGACCGTGGATCCACGTCAATAACAGGAAAAATAATTAGTTCAATCAGAGAAAACTTAGGCAGGCTAATTCCAATCCGGTTACAAAAGGTTTCAAACAGATTTTTAAGAAGAAAGATGTCCAGGAGAATTCTTAGGTTGCTATTGCTGAGAGGGCCTTAGAGATTTCTTCGAATGGGGAGCTGGATGAGTTGGGTTTTCAGAAACTAAATGGAACTGGATCTTTAGAGTGCAATTCCGTAATTCCTTCTCCCACTGAATTTTCTTTTCCGAATAGCAATAAATTTGATGTTCTCAGTGAAATTGAACAGGGAGTTTTTGAAAGGGATAATTATGTTAAATGTTCTACCAAAAAGGTGGAGATGGAAGAGGGAGAATTTGTTAACAATGAAGAATTTGGGGAAGTAAAACTTATGTTGAAAATCCTACAGTTTCTGACAATAAAGAGTTGGAAATTATTGGGAAGCCTAAACCCAAACTTCAGAAGGAATTGAAGTTTTTGGGACCTCTCAATCAATCCTCTAGACTTAAAAAGCAAGAAGGGAATAGTAGAAAGAAATGTGGGGGACCTTTCCCCTCGGTGACTAAATAAGTTCCTTTGTTTTTTGGAACTGTAAAGGGGCGAATAAGAGGGAGGCCATGGAAGCTCATGGGGAAAGATTGGAAACTAAAATTAATTCTTTGGAGAAATGGGATTTTACTAAGCACATGGGGAAAGATTGGGATTTCTTTCTTTATCCCTCTAATGGTTTGTCTGGTGGGATTGTGGTGATGTGGAGATCTGACTTGGCCAAATTTTCTTTAATATCAGCAAATGAGCAATGTGTGATTGGGAAACTTTGTATAGCTAATAAAGGATCTTGGATTATCTCTACTGTGTATAGGAGTAGAGATGTTTACAGTAGGAGGAGCTTGTGGGAGTGCTTAGGGTCCCACTCTTCTTTGGAATTACCATATGTTATTGGAGGTGACTTTAATTACATCCTGTCTCGAGATGACAAAATGGGAGGTAAAAATTTCAAATTCTCTCTTGCTCCTCAAGAGATGAATTCATTCATGAACAGTTTTGATCTCCATGATGTGGGAGTTATTGGGCCTAAATACACTTGGTGTAATAACAAGAGTGGAGGTGCATGGATTTGGGAGAGACTCGATAGATGTCTTCTCAACTCTAAGGCCTTGGAAGCTCTTCCACATGTTGTTAATCGACATGTGTCCCGGGTTGCATCTGATCACTGTCCAGTTGTTCTTCAGCTAAATTTCCGGAATTTCTAGCATCCTAAAATACTGCGGTTTGAAGATGTGTGGCTTTCTAATCCTGCGGCATTTCATGTTGTCAAGAAAACATGGAGCAAATAATTTAAAGGTTATCATATGGAGGTATTAAAAAAGAAATTTTGGTTTGTGTTGAGAACTCTGTTATTTTGGAATAGGTCCAAACATAAAAGCTTGATAGAGCTTAAGGAAAAACTTAAAAAAGAGGTGGATGATCTGCAAATGGAAAAAGCTAACGGGACTGGGATATCCGAGCAATCTATGATTTTGCTCAAGTCCAAAGTACGTGAATTGAATACTACACTTGCAAGGTTAAATATTTGGTGGAGACAAAGGGTGAAATTGAAGTGGGTTAAGGAAAGTGATATTAACTCTCAGTTTTTCCATTCTTTTGCAAATGGTAGGAAGAATGGTAATTTCATTAAACAAATCAAGGATGATACGGGTAACCTTGTAAACGAACAAACAGAGATTGAACAAGTTTTTTTGAGGATTTTTTCTCAAAAATGGAAGGAGCGGGAATGCAATGTGACGGGATGGCCTAACAGACTGAATGCTCTTAGCAATGAAAGTGTGAATTTACTGGATGCCGAATTCGCAAATGAAGAAGTAAAGAAAGTCATTTCCAACCTTGGTAGCAATATTTCTCCAGGGATTCATGGAATTTCTTATTCCTTTATCAGGGGTTATTGGAAAATAATTGCTCATGACATGCAGGAGGCTATCTTTCATTTCATCTCAATGGGTAAAATGAATGAGAAGTGAAAAGAGACATTGGTTGTCCTTATTCTGAAGGTTCAAAATATGGTAGATCCCTCTCAATTTCTTCCTATTAGTTTATGTTTGTCTATTTACAAAATCATTGCTAAACTCTTTTAAATAGACTTAATTTGGTCATCAATGATTTGATTTCAGAAAACCAAGCTGCTTTTCTTAAAGGTAGATCCTTATCGGAACATATCCTTTTGGTGCAAGAAATTTTTAATAAATTCAGATTTTCTAAATCAAAAAAAGGATTGATGGCTATGAAAATTGATATGGAACAAGCATATGATTGTATGTCTTGGAGGTCCTTGGAAAGTATTCTTCACTACTTTGGGTTTTCTACAGTTTTTACCAAACTTCTTATGGAATGTGTTACCTACCCAAGGTTTTCAATTCTCTTCAATAGGACTCAATCAAATTTGATTGAAGCTAAAACTGGTTTTAGACAGGGTTGTCCACTCTCTCCCTATTTGTTCATTTTATGTTCCCAACTATTATCTAACAACTTGCACCATAATGGGAACAATTTGGGAATCAAGGTGGCTGCGATGGCTCCTAAATCTCCCACCTTCTTTATGCTGATGACATTCTTCTATTCTCTAAAGCCAATAGTGAGCAAGTGAAAGTTCTTAAGAATATCATTGTGAATTATTGTAGCTGGACAGGGCTCTCTGTTAATGTTAAAAATTCTGCCATAATGTTTGGGAAATCGGTTAATAGAGCAAAGAAGAAATCTTTATCCAAAATCCTTAATTTTAAGGTGGTACAGAAGATGAAGTACTTGGGGATTAATCTTTGTTTACGCAGGATGGTTTCTTCTGATTTTCTCTTCTTAATCGAGAGGCAGCAGCTAAAGTCAATAGCTGGGGTAATAAATTTTTTCTCTTCCTGATAGAATTGTGCTAGTTAAATCCGTTCTGCTAGCTATCCCGATCTTCTATGTATCTCATTCTTTGATTCCCATCAGTATTCTGAAAAAATTGGAGAGAATTTGTAGATAATTTATCTGGAAAGGAGCAGACAATGATATTGGAATGCACTACAATTCATGGGAGGTGCTCCGTAAACTTGTTGCCGAAGGTGGAGCGGGACTTCTTTCTCCCGTTGATATGATGGTGCCTCTAAGATATAAATATGCTTGGGAGTTTATTAAGGAGTCCAACTCTTTGCTGTATAGAACTTTAAGAGCAAAATACGTGAATGTGATCTATAGTGGAGCAAGGAAGCAAAACTGCTCGGTTACTTGGAGAATTCTTTTAAACGGCATGAAGTCTTTGTAGCCTCTTTTGAGATGGAAAGTGGCTACGGGAGACTCCATTGATCTGCTTGAAGATATTTGGATTCAAAATAAAATGATTCTCAATTGGCCTACATTTGTCAATGTCACCGATGATGAATTTCCCAGGCTTAACATGTTCATCCATAACAGAGAATGGAACTTGGTGGAGCTTAAGAAGTACTTTGGTCCGAAATTAATCAAATTGATTTTACAAGTGAAGATTGAAGATAGGATGGACTGCAGAGAACTATTGTACAAATTTTTAGGGAAATCGTTAGCAGCCTTGACTAGGCCTGTTCAAGATGCTAACTGTAATAATGAAAACTGCTGGAAATGGCTCAAAAAAAGTAATTTGTTTGCTCGGGTGAAATGTTTTTTGTGGAGACTACTTAACAAAGGCATTCCTGAAAGTTTGTTAGGGATGTTAAGCCCTATAGAACTGGCTCAAGGCTAACCAATAGGGGGATGAATTGGTATTTAAAAAATTTCTTTAAGAAAAGCACGAATGCAAACCAAATCACCACAAAAATAAGTGCGAAAGAAAATAAATGCTGAAGCAATAAAAAAATAAGAACACAAGGGTTTATAGTGGTTCAATCAACTCGACCTACGTCCACTCCCCGGAGGCGCCCTCTAAGTATTGTACTACAATCGTGATTCTCCTTTAGCCCCCACAGCTAGGCGAAGAAGCCTTTACAAACACCTCTTTTTGCCACACCCAGCAAGGTAGAGAACCTTCCTCCTAAAGCAAGCAGAGAACCTCAATCGCTTGCTGGAACTTACCTCTCCTATGAAACTTCGCTAGGGATGTTAAGCCCTATAGAACTGGCCCAAGCTAACCAAGAGGGGGGTGAATTGGTAATTAAAAATTTTCTTTTCTCAAACAATAAAAATCACAAACCAAAATCACCACAGAAAACAAAGTGCGTAAATAAAAGTGCGGAAGCAAAACTAAGAATACAGAAATTTATAGTGGTTCGGTCAACTCGACCTACGTCCACTCCTTGGAGGCACCCTCCAAGTATTGCACTACAAAATGTGACTCTCCTTTAGCCCCCACGGCTAGGCGGAGAAGCCCTCACAAGAACCTCCTTTTTGTCACCCCGGCAAGGCAGAGAACCTACCTCCTTTTGCTTCCTCCTGAAGCTGGCAGAGAACCACAACCAAAAGCTAACTCCTTACCTCTACCGACCCTTCCAAGGATGAGAAACTCTAGATGAAGAACAAGCAGAGTGATCCTTGAAGCAACCCTTATGAATCCCCTCACAAGCTCCCCCTCACAAGATCCTCTCTCTCTCCCTCTCTCTCTTTCTCTCCTCAAGGTCTTCTCAGGTCAAGGCAGCAGCCAAAGGTCTCTCAAAAACGTTGAGCATGAGCTCTTAAATAGAAGAGCTTCAAATGAGCTCATTAATCTCAAGTTGCCGACTTTATCATCCAGGCCGATATGGACATCGGCCTGGCCGATCAGTACAAATCAAAGAAGATTGGCCAGAGCATCGCCCTGGATGGAAAACAGGACGATTGAAGATTGGCTTGATCGTCCTGGCCGATATCACGATCGTCCTGGCCGATCAGTTCAAATCAGAGGCAAATTGTCCTGAGAATTGCCCTAGATATGAGCTGGCCGATATTTATCGTCCTGAAATAACTTAAGGTTTTTGACTGGATCGTCCCGACCGATCCTGAGATCATCCAGGATGATATGATCGTATAAATCATCTTTAATTACTCCCTTGATTTCCTAAACAATTAAGGCATAATTTGTGAATATCGTCCAGGCCGAAACATGATCGTCCTGGCCGATAATTTAAAATACAGTATACCTTAATTGTCTATGGCGGCAACTTATTTCTATTTTGAGAATATCGTCCTGGCCGATACACGTATCATCCAGGCCGATATGTTAATCACGGCTGCCTTAATTAAGAATCCTTATTTAAACTTTCTATTTTAAGCTAGATCATCCAGGCTGATAGAAGAAATCGTCCGAGCCGATATGAGTAAAAACAAAAATTCTAACTCTCTCAAGTATGTGTGTGAAGGGTTACTTAGCATCAGTCTCTTTGACTATTACAAGTAGACTCAAGAAGTGCAAAACAAAAGTACAGACTGACTCAACCCTAAACCTACGCAATCCTGAATTGAATTCATCTTGTTTGTCCGATCTTTGATTCCTGAAACGTTAGAAGCAACAAATAGTCCAAGAGAAATAGTATTTGTCAATTATCAAAACATAAGCCATGAAAATAGATTTGCAACAATCTCCCCCTTTTTGATGATGGCAAACACAAGTAGGAAAATATCAAAAGAGTCCATTAGAATTTCAAGTTTTCAACAATTTTTCCTACCACACCCTACTCCCCCTTTTGTCAGTACAAAAAGAGGGTCCAGATACAAAAGAAAAAAATTAAGTGTATCATCCAGGACGAGGCACAATAATTTATCGTACCGGCCAAAGTTAAAATGTTTTAAATCACTGCCACATGTATCGTCCAGGATGAATAGTGTATCGGCCCGGCCGATTGTCCAATAATGGATCATCTGGGGCCAAATTTAAAGATTTAAATGTGCTGACACGTGGATCGTCCAGGACGATCCAGTGTATCGGCCAGGATGATGTACATAAAATGCATCGGCCAGACGAAAAATTCTATCAGCCAGGACTATCTTCATGATTTCAACAAAGTTTGATCATATCGTCCAGGATGATATATGATCGTCAAAGACGATGAGTTACAGCAAGCACAGAAAAGGTCAGTAGATGGATTTTGAAGAGATTTTGTCCTATCGTCCAGGATGATAAAAATATCGGCCAGGACGATGTGACTAGAAAATGAAACGAAGGAATAGATGTTGATAATCAAGGCCCTCAAACAAAAAACAAAAGAAAAAAAACAATCAGAAAAACACAGTAAAAGAAAAGCAAAAACAAAAGGAAAAATAAAAAATGAATATTTTTGGATTTTAATTTTTCTAATTTTTTTTTGTTTTATGGAGGCATCATGTGAGAATTTCTCAAAAAGTTAAATTTTTAAAGTTCCAAGAGATCAAGGAGTTTAACAAATCCCAATCAGGAGAAGGTAGAACATCTGATTCTGTTAACCCTAGATCGGACATCCTTCAGGGTACAAAATTCTTTTGGAAAACAGATGCCTAACTCAGAATAACTAAATAGGATAAGAAGATCCATTCAAGACTTGTTTACAATGAAAATATCTCATAATTAATAAAACAAAGTAATTTTTCTTAATCAAGGAAATTGAAATCAAGTCTTTGAAAGCATCACATAATCCACAAGTTCTCTTAAGTTTTAAGAGTTTTAGCAAAGAGAGGATAGCTTGCATTTAGTGGGTTCATTTTATGCCTCTTATTACTTCGATTGGCTCTTTGAGCATCTTTTGATTCTTTGATACACTTTTGTGTATATAGCTTTCTTTTCAATTTGGTTTCATTGGCCTCTTTCCTTTTTAACTCTTGCAAGCTAGAAACTCTTTAATATACCCTTAAAAAAAAACTTACTTGTGAGTATATTCTCCAAATATTAGAGAATAGGAGCTCTCTCTATAACATAGGGAAGAACAATCCACAACACAAAATCAAAATCATGTGATAAATGCAATAGCAAGATTTCAAAAAAAAACTTGAAAGATATATAAGAACTTTGGCTATTATGCATAAGATAAATTAATGTAGCAAGATAAGAAAAGGATCTTAATTAAAGAACCATTGGTTAAAATGAGTTTAGACTTTTGTTTAGAGGAAGAAAATCATACCACTAAACAAGGTCAGAAGGAGGGAAACCATCAACGAGATTTCTCCTTTAACCGATTTAGAAAAGCTAAACACTATCTCCAAAAACTTTCAAAATCTAAAAACTTGAAAAGATCCAACATATGAAAACCAATCAGAAAAGCAACATGAAAACAAACTAATTCGAAAAGCTATCACATAACAAAACAAACAAAAGAAACTTAAAACAAAAAAAATGAAAACAAAGCAAACTAGAACAACACAAAGCAAGCACAAAGTTAGCACAAAAACAAAAACAAATAACACAAAAACTAAAAATTTCAAGCAAGTTATAAGGCAGTGAGTTTAAGCAATTTTTGAGCTGCCAGCCTCCTTATGTCCAGTTATCCTATGCTCCCACGAGGTCTTTGGTGAGAGCACACCTGCAAAACTCAACAACAGTCAGATTTAGGAGCCTAAATAGGTTTGGGTCCCTTCTTAGGAAAAGTAGAGTGTAATGCAGATGTGGTATGCTGTGAATCATGCATCTTAGGTCTCCACACCCAATGTGTACTACGGTGGAAGGTGCACGTGTGTGAGATGTGTCCTAGCATGCCACATGAGAAACATCTAACTCCAGGAAAAGGGTTTCTTAAATGGTTTGAGTTATAATGCCTCTTCCTAGATTCTGGCTTAGGATTAAAAGTAGGCGTCATCCGATTTTTCTTAATTGTATCCAAATCATTTTGAATCCTCAAGTTAGTTTTTTTTAATGCCTCATTATCAATCCTCAAGTTTTTCTCAATCTCTTTAGATTTCTTAAGATCAGAATTAAGTGAGGTGTGTGAAACTTTCAATGCTTATGTTCATCAATGAATTTTGAATGCTGTTTGTTCAACTCATCAAATTCATCAAGAAGAGCCATGTGATTAGAATCAATCATTGAATGATCTTTAAGAATGACTTCATACTCTTTCTGCAAATTCACAAGTTCTACTTTTAAGCTAGCATGTGTCTTCTTAAGTTTTTTATATGATACATGGATTTTTTCACAAATTTTAAATAATTCATCATAGGTTGGTTTACATACCTCTTCCTCATCACTTTGCTCAAGATGATCTTCCCCTATTAAGCACAGGTTCATTGTCTCTTCCTTTGGTTCAGTCTTAGAGGAATCAATACCAGATTCTTCCCAGAATGCCTTTTCGATTCTCTTCTTCTCCTTCTTAAACTTAGATTTTTCCTCAATCTTTTCCTTGCTCGTGTTTTCTTGAAGTGTTGGGCAATCGGCTCTGACATGTCTAGGCTTCCTGCATTCAAAATAAACAACATCAGAAGATCCTTTAACATGTTTATGTTCCTTACCTTTTCTCCAACTTTGATGATGCTTTTGTTTCTTCCTTAGAAAGCTTTTGAATTGCCTTGTGATGAAGGCAACCTCATCGCTTTCAGACCCAAAAGATTCAGAATCTGATTTGTGTGCCTTCAGTGCAATTGTTTTCTTCTTTTTCTTCTCACCTGCATAAAGATTTCTTTGATTTACCCCTTGCTCATAAGCAATGAGTGAGCCAAATAAGTTATCAATAGAATAGGTGTTCAAATCCTTAGATTCAGTGATTGCAGTGATTTTAGCATCATAAGACGAAGGCAAGCATCTCAAAATCTTGTTTACTTTTTCATAGTTCAAAAGTTCTTTTCCTAGTGCATGCAGTGAAGTAACTATCTGAGTAAACCTAGTGTACATGTCAGAAATCGATTCATGAGGTTTCATATGAAAAAATTTGTAGTCATGCAAGAGAATGTTTAAACGGGATTGTTTAACCTCATTAGTACCTTCATAGGTGATGCATAATTTATCCCAAATCTCTTTAACAGTTTTGCAAGTTGAGACACACATGTAATCCTCAGATTTTAAAGTACAGAAAAAATAGTTCAAACATTTTATATTTAATTGAGCTAAATCAAGTTCATCAAAAGTCCATTCAGTAAAAGAAATTTCAGTTTTAATACCATTAACTTCACGAGAATGTGGAGAATAACCTTCTTGAATAAGCATCTACATGCGATAATCAGTAGATTTTAAAAACGTTGACATGCAGGTTTTCCAAAAGTCAAAAGGTAGGTTATCGAACAGGGGAGGTCGGGTAATAGTATACCCTTTTATAGTGTTACGATTCCCAAGGTTAGCCATGGATCTAATTCCAAAAGTTTTCAAACTTAAATTTTTGAAACCCGCTCTGATACCACTTGAAAGTTTGTTAGGGATGTTAAGCCCTATAGAACTGACCCAAGCTAACCAAGAGGGGGGGTGAATTGGTAATTAAAAATTTTCTTTTCTCAAAGAATAAAAATCACAAACCAAAATCACCACAAAAAATAAAGTGAGGAAATAAACATGTGGAAGCAAAAATAAGAACACAGAAATTTATAGTGGTTCAGTCAACTCGACCTACATCCACTCCTTGGAGGCACCCTCCAAGTATTGCACTACAAAACATGACTCTCCTTTAGCCCCCACGGCTAGGCGGAGAAGCCCTCACAAGAACCTCTTTTTTGCCACCCCGGCAAGGTAGAGAACCTACCTCCTTTAGCTTCCTCATGAAGCTGGCAGAGAACCACAACCAAAAGCTAACTCTTTACCTCTACCGACCCTTCCACGGATAAGAAACTCTAGACGAAGAACAAGCAGAGCGATCCTTGAAGAAACCCTTGTGAATCCCCTCATAAGCTCCCCCTCACAAGATCCTCTCTCTCTCCCTCTCTCTCTTTCTCTCCTCAAGGTCTTCTCAGGTCAAGGCAGCAGCCAAAGGTCTCTCAAAAACATTGAACATGAGCTCTTAAATAGAAGAGCTTCAAAGGAGCTCATTAATTGCAAGTTGCCGACTATATCGTCCATGCCGATATGGACATCGGCCGGGCCGATCAGTACAAATCAAAGAAGATCGGCCAGAGTATCGCCCTAGATGGAAAATATGATGATTGAAGATTGGCCAGGACGATCGTGAGATCGGCCTCGACGATCAGTTCAAATCAGAGGCAAATCGTCCTGAGAATAGCCTTGGATACGAGCTGGCCGATATTTATCATCCTAAAGTAACTTAAGGTTTTTGACTGGATCGTCCCGGCCGATCTTGAGATCATCCAGGATGATATGATCGTATCAATCATCCTTAATTACTCCCTTAATTTCCTAAACAATTAATGCATAATTTGTGAATATCGTCCAGGCTGATATATGATCGTCCTGGCCGATAATTTAAAAATACAGTATACCTTAATTGTCTATGGCGGCAACTTATTTCTGTTTTGAGAATATCATCCTGGCCGATACATGTATCATCCAGGCTTATATGTTAATCACGACTGCCTTAATTAAGAATCCTTATTTAGACTTTCTGTTTTAAGCTAGATCGTCCAGGCTGATAGAAGAAATCGTCCGGGCTGATATGAGTAAAAATAGAAATTTTAAGTCTCTCAAGTATGTGTGTGAAGGGTTACTTAGCATCAGTCTCTTTGACTATTACAAGTAGACTCAAGAAGTGAAAAACAAAAGTACAGACTGGCACAACCCTAAACCTACGTAATCCTGAATTGGCTTCGTCTTGTTTGTCCGATCTTTGATTCCTAAAACGTTAGAAGCAACAAGCAGTCCAAGAGAAATAGTGTTTGTCAATTATCAAAATATAAGCCATGAAAATAGATTTGTAACATCCTAACCCTTCCAAGGATAAGAGACTCTAGGGAAGAAGAAGTGGAACAATGCTAGGAGCAACCCTTGTGAATCCCCTCACAAGCTCCCCCTTACAAAATCCTCTCTCTCTCTCTCTCTCTCCTTTAGGTTTTCTCAGGTCAAGACAGCAGCCAAGGATGTTCAAGAACATTGAACAAGAGCTCTTAAATAGAAGAGCTTCAAAGGAGCTCATTAATTGCAAGTTGTCGACTATATCGTCCAGGACGATATGGAAATCATCTTGGCTGATCAGTACAAATCCCATGAGATCGGACAGCGTATTGCCCTGAACGCAAACTGGATGATTAAAAATTGGCTTGATCGTCCAAGATGATCTCACAATCATCTCATCCAATCAGTTCAAATCAGAGGAAAATCGTCTAGAGCACCGCCTTGAATTCAAGCTGTCCGATCCAGATCGTCCAGCATATCACCCTAAATTTGTACTGGCCGATATTTATCGTCCAGGAGCAATTAAGGATTTTAGAATAGATCATCCTAGCCGATCTTGCGATCTTCTAGGATAATATGATCGTATTAATCATCCTTAATTACTTCCTTGATTGTCTGATCAATTAAGGCATAATTGTGAATATCATCTAGGCCGATCCAAGATTGTCCTGGCTGATCCAAGATCGTCCTGGCCGATCCAAGATCGTCCTGGCCAATCCAAGATCGTCCTGGCCGATTGCCAAATATAAAGAATACCTTAATTGTTTATGGCGGCAATTTATTTCTATTTTAAGCCTATCGTCCAGGTCGATACACGTATCATCCCGGTCGATTGGCTAATGATGGCTGCCTTAATTAAGAACCCCTGATTAGATTTTTTATTTTAAGCCCGATCGTCCAGGCCGATGTAAATATCATCCTAGCCGATTTGAGTAAAAATAGAAATTATAAGTCTCTCAAGTGTGTGTGTAGGGTTACTTTGCATCAGTCACACCAAAGATTATAATTGACTCAAGAAGGGAAAAATAAAATTACAGACTAACTCAACCTTAATCTACCCCATCTTGAGCTGGCTCTATTTTTCCATCCGATCTTTGATTCCTGAAGAGTCAATAGTAACAGACAGTCCAAGACAAGTAAGAGTGTTTTCCAATCATCAAAACATAGTTCATAGACCTGAATTTGCAACAATTTCAACTTTGGGCTTTCTTTTGTATATGACAATTATCCATTTTAATGGCTATCCAAGAGGTTGTCTAGTTGCTGAGGATGAGGAACATATTGTAGTGAAGTGTGGTTTATTAGTCAGCTTGTTTGACACCTTGGATAATTGGGGTTTTCTCATTCCTAGATATAAAGGCTGGTCTGATTGTATCAACGATTTAAAGACTTTGGCTTCCTCTAACACTTTTTTGGTTAATCTGTACTGTACAGCCGTCTACTTCTCGTGGAAGAGTAGAAATAAAGTTACCTATAAAGGCATTGAATTGGGTATGGGTTTTATGGCTGCTAAGGAAATTGAGATTGATGTTGCTTTGTCAAAATGTGCGATCTTCTTAGATCACTGGGATGCTAACCAGCTTTGTAAGCTGTCCAACTCTTCTTGGCACCCCCCTCCACCCGAGTGAATTAAAGGTAATTTTGATGCTGCACTTCTTGATTCTAATGAGGCCGGGATTGCTGGAGTATTTAGAGACAATAAAGGAAGATTCTTATTTGCTTTTGAAATCAAATGTGTTGATTGGGACATCGGTTTGCTGGAACTGATGGCTATTCGGGCCTTGAAACTGTTTCACAATAAGTGGAAATTTGAAGCTAAGGGGATTATCATTGAAGGGGATAATCAGAACGTCATTAAGTATCTTCAAAGATTGTTGAATAAAGCATCTCATAAGAATGAAGAGATTGAAGACCTTTCGTTCTTGGAGGAGTTTGGTATGTTTCTTTTTCATTTCGTTCATAAAGAATGTAATCGTTTAGTCGACTTATGTGCTAATTTTGCTTTAGTAGTTGACTTCATTTGGGAGGATCTTTATTGCAATAAGATCCCTCCTAGTTTTTTTGCTTTGCTTAAAGAGGAGTGTGATAGGTGTTCTATCACTCTCTAGGTTGTATCTATTTTTTTTTTGGTTTAATCAATTGCCTTTGGCATTTTCAAAAAAAAATGAAAAAAAAAAAGAAAAACATAATCCAAGGGATTCCAATCTAGGCTTAAAAAAAACAATGTTAACCCAACAGAAAAGCCCCAACAGTCATCACAAGATATTGCAAACTAGCACAACACACCAAGGTACCCAAACCAAATCACACTGATCATCCAAAAAGCACCATATAAAAGGAACAACCAACCAAAGATAACCCTGCTAGCAACAAAAATAGAAACAGCCGCCTAATAAAATAGACCCAGCAGCCTCGACGAAATAAGAACATCCAACAGTCCAACCAACAACCACATCCAGATATCCGTAAACCCAAAACACCCATAACTAAAAGAATCCGGCAAAGTCAAAGCCTAGGGAAGGAGAGCAACAAATAGGATACCCATCAAGAAAAGCTTGCAATCATTGCTCAGCCCTAGGAAACCAAAGCAATACTAGATAAAAACTACCATAATATACAAATAGGAATCAAGGTACTCAACTAGAATAATCACAAGAACAATTCCAAGCCTTGGATAAAACCCCACAAACCAAAAAATACCAATAGGAAAAAGCATCACAAAAAAAATAGATAAGCAAGTGGGGACCAAATTAACTCCTAACATAAGGTAAGCAAATATTGTCCAATCTTAAGAGGCTTTTTACAGTAGTAGGGACATTGGCTTCCAAACATTGAATGAAGCAATCAATCCCAGAACCAAAATGAGCCAACCAATTGCATAAGGATTACCTTCCTTAAGCACTTGAGAAATAGAAACACTAATAAAAACCATCAAGTGTTTAATGTCCCTAATAATATAAAACACCGCATAATTACAAACCGAGCCCACCTCATCAAAAATACATTGAATATTATGAGACGACTCAACCTCAATATGTATATTAGCAATTTCAAGGGACATATAAATTCTTAACTCATATAGGATCGCAGTAAGAGGAGCAAGATGAAGATTACCATTAAGCAAAGGGCCCACAAATGCAAAAATAACATTACCATGGCAATCTTTGATGATAATCTCATTAGCAATACCAACTTTCAGCCTGAAACAACCCAAAGCTAGTTTAACCCAAGAAATAAACCCAGGATGAGACAGAAGCAAAGGGGCCTCCAACCTGATACCTAAATCAGGAAGAACATCGTAACAATTGTTGAAACTTTAATAGTGAACAAGTTAAAAGAAAACAAACTCAGTAATTTATCTTTCACAATCTTAATAACCCTCTGAGAGTCCATTCTAATGTCATTTAAAAGAGAATTGTTCCTTTACATCCAAAGAAACCACAAAATCAGGGAAGGGCTAACATTTCTATTATGGCCTTTATAATTACCTAACCAAGAATTAAGAAGAGCATGAATAGGTAAATTCATGCTAAAATAGCTTAATTTAAAGATATCATCAAAATATCACCAATTTTTAATAGCTAAAGGAGCCAAAATAAAAACATGATGCATACTCTCCAAATGATAACAATATTGACACTTGGACAGAAGAATAAAAACTCTTTTGATCAAATTGTCATCCATAGGAATGAATCTACATAAAATTCTCCAAATAAAAGTAGCAATACTATAAGGGATACTTCTATGCCAAATAATCAAAAAATGGTTGTAATAGTATTCTTAGGTCTAAACACAAGCCAAGCATCTTTTAATCTATATATCCCATCATTAGCCAACTTATATAATAACACATCCTTTGACTCCAAATTCAGAGGGAGATTGAGATATTTTTGAATAATAAAGTCTGGAATCATATTAGCAAGCTTATCATAATCTATATAGTTATCATTAATGAAATAATTTACCTTAATCTTAGCAGTAGAATGGAACAAATGAGGGAGTCAATAGAGTGAGTACTTAACCATTGATCCTGCCATAAAAAAAAGCTGCCATCCCCAAGACCCCAAGAAAGATGAGGCTCAATCTCACACTTAACCTTGTACAGCCTCTACCAAACTTTAGAATCACCAATATTAAAAGAACAAATAGTAGGATGCTTCCCCCACACAGTAATTGGAAAATATAAATTTAGTCCAAAAAGACAACTTGGTATGAAAAGTAAACCATAATTTAAAGAAAAATTCATGGACTAGGTCAGCCATGCTTTTACAACCCAACCGCCCTCTTTTAAAACCCCACAACAGTTATCCTAAGAAGCCCAATCAATTTTAGTGTTACTACTAGTGCCTTTCCAAAAAAACTTGTTTAGGATTTTATCAATTCTATTACACAACATTTTAGTCGGAAGAAAAATTTGGAATGAATAGATATGGAGAGAATAAAGGACACTTCTAATGAGAGTAAGCCTACCCCCAAAGCTCAAGAAATTAGAATCACAAGATTGATGTTTATTTTGCACAGAGGTAATTAAATCATCAAACAAAAAAATATTTCTTTCTCTACCTTTAAAAAGAAGAATACCAAGGTACTTGATAGGTAACTGGCCAGCACAAACCCAGTAAAGTCTTTAATAGCCGAGATACGATCATTATGCATATTATTAGAAACAATGAAACAACATTTCTAATGGTTTAAAGAGGGGCCACTAACTGTTTGAAAATAGTAAAAGAAATCCATAAGCTTATTAATCTTATTACAATATACATTCATAATGATGATAAAGTCATCAACAAAGCATAAGTGAGATATAGGAATCCCCGCACTAGTCTTGAAATAAAAAGAGGGGTGATTTTCAAAAAGGTTAGCAAGGCTTCTAGAAAGATAGTCAATCGCAATAATAAAAAAGAGCCCTTTACATAGGGTCTCCCTACCTTAATCCATGAGAAGATTTAGAGAAACTAAAGCTCTCACAAGTGATAATAATAGAGAAAAAAGAGCCTTAAATGCAATTTCTAATAAGGTTAATGAAAACCAAGTTAAAAACAAATAACAATAGGATGTTATAAATGAATTGCCAACTAATATCATCATAAGCTTTGGAGATATCAAGCTTGAGGATAGAGTTACCACCCCTCACCTTGATATTCAAATCATGGCAGAATTCCTAGGCAAACAAAATATTATTAGAGATAGCACGACATTTAAAAAAATTCATTTGGAAAGGAAAAATAATCTTTAGAAGAACAGTAGTTAATCGAGTCATAAAAATTTTAGAAAGAAGGTTACAAACAAGTGCAAAGACTAATCGGTCTAAATTCATTCCAATTAGGCATAGCATGAACAGAAAAAAGAATCCAAAACCACAATATAGAGATCATCCTTAATAATACCCCACGCATTTTGAAAAAATTTGGTAGTGAACCATCTGGACCAGCAACAGAGTCAACATTCATAGAAAAAAAATTATCTTGTAATTCATCTAAAGAGGGAATTTTAGAAAGAAAGTCACTATCCTCCGACAAGATGAGATTGGGGATAATAGTAGGATTATAAATATTACTAGGGATAAAAACCTTATTGAGCCTCTCCTGAAAGTGTTAAATAGCCAACAAGGCAATTTCCTTAGCATTTGCAGTAATAGAACCATCCTCATATTTGATTTTATTAATAGAACTCATTGCACGTTTCCTTTTAACAAAAGCATGAAAATATTTCATATTATTATCACCTTCCACCAATGCTTTGCAGAAGCTTTTTGTTTCCAAAAAGTTTCCTCAAGGGTATGTAATTTAAAGAGACAAGCCTTAGCCTCTCTAAGTAAAGCAAAATTAGCATCAAAAGGAGAGATTTGAAAATTAAGCTCAACATTATGAACAGCCTCTTAAGCATTTAAAATATTAGTAAAGATATTTTAAAAACATTCTGATTCCACCAATTTAAATGTTGTTTAAATCTTTTCAACTTGAGCCAAAGTCTTTTCATTCCCATAATAGAGTTATGAGAATTCAAATGAGCATTCCAATTATCCCAAACAACACTCAGAATAGATTCATGTTGAAGCCACATATTTTGAAATCTAAATTGAGAAAAATAATTCACATGTTTAGTATTAAGAGTAAGGAGTAAAGGAGAATGATTAGAAAGAGTACGACTAAGATGCTTAATAGAAATAGAACTAAAAGGATTAAGCCAATTATCATCAAATAATATATGATCTAGCCTTTGCCATAATTGCCCCCGATTTCAAGTAAACTTGTTACCAGAAAAGCCAATATCAATGAGACTATAATCAATAATCATATTATTAAAATCCTCCATAGAATGTAAAATAGGAGAGGACCCATCAATATGCTCTAAAGGATCAGAGATGGTGTTAAAATCACCACCCATCAAATAGAGCAATTAACAAATGCTATGAAAGGCAGATAACCGCTCCCAAAGGATTTTTCTAGTCCGACAAGAAGAGGTAGCATAAATGAAAGATGCACAATTATTAAGATTTAAAACTTCAATGCTACAATGCAGTACTTGAGTAAAATTGCCAAGAATATCAATACAAACCAAATCTTTCCAAAAAAAACCCAAATTTTATTAGCACATTTCACAGTGGCATGCTTAAAACCTCAAAATCTAACAGTATTAAGTAAATTAGAGACATTGGCAAGAGGTTAATGTAGAACAAGAATAGAAATATCATGCATACAACATAAATTCTTCACCCATAAGCAAGAAGAAGAACACCCAAAACCCCTAATAATCCAAATAATCTATTTAAACATAAGAAATAATGTTAAAGACTAGTTTGTCAATATGTATTTCTACCCGATTGTAAAATAAGGTTCTTGCTCTTCCTACCATGCTTATTTTGATCATTAAAGAAACTAATATCATTGTTGTCTTTATAAAAGCATTTAGCAAATAATTCTAATTCATCAATATCAGTAAAAGAATCACAATTATAATGAGAGGTAGAGGGAGACTTATAGTCAATAATAAAATCCTTTTCCTTACCCTTTTGAGGAAGCTCGCCTTCTTCTAACAATTCTACATCCTTATTAGCAATACTATTCATGCCATGTTCTACATTCTCTTTCTCAACCAAGGCCTTCTACATTAGGCCTCAAATTGTTGTCTTTACTGTTCCTTTAATTTTTAGACACATTTCCCTGATCATGAGCATTATATAGAGAAGCATCAACATTAGAGGATTTATTAGTATTCAACAAATAATCCATAATAAGCAATTCAGAGTTAGAATTATTTAGAGGAAAAGAATCAGTTACCCTTGGCTCTCCAAGTTGTCATAATCATTGGGACAACTAGCCAAAGTACTAATAGCATTAACCTGCACACATGGAGGAGCATCCATAATGGTAGGATTTGAAGAGGTATGATTCAGGGAGGTATGAATGGGGGAAGGGTCAATAAGCACAGGTAAATGAGCATCACCCAAATTGGAAATATTTTCATCAATCTCAGCATAAGGCAAATTATCATTCTCAATAAGAGACCCATCATTTCATTGAGATTTTTTTGACACAACTTTATCTTTACAAAGTTTAGGATGTAACCTAAAACATTCATTAACACCATGACCCTGCATTTTATACTGAGAATAAAAAATAGGCAGATTTTAAAATTCCACTTTTTGGAAGTATCCATTCAGTTCAGAACCTATCCAAATTTCACTTGGGTGTTTCTTAGAAACATCATGTTCCACAAGAACACGAGCCACGGAGGGTCGAGAGATAGAAGTAGTGGCTTGATCCGTCTGTGAAGATCTCCCAAAAATTAATGCAAGCCCAAATAGGATTTGCAAATTAGAAAATGAAGTCTCAAGTTAGGGAATGAAATCCAAATAGGTGTAATAGGTAATTCTTCCCTCACATCAAAGTTTGGCACCTATTTGAGAAGAGGCATTCGACAAGCATGAATATAGTAGGACCTTTTAGCAAAGATATGACTATAATCAATATTACTCATCAATTAGATCGCAACATGACAAGGATCTAGCAAACCCACATGAAAAGCACCCGAGAATTTCAAGCTTACAAAAAAATTTTGGATAACATCCAAATTAGGTCAACACAAAATAAATTTACTAACAAGTGTAAGGGAAAATGGGGCGGACAACTAAGACACCACTGATTCATCAAACATAAGTGTCGCGCAACCCTTGAAAGAGGTGTGCACAAAGTTGAGCTTAGGTACCAAAGAAGAAGAGATAGAAATGACATCTTTAAACGACCGAAAATTTCAATTAGGGATGGAAGATATCAGGGGGACAGATGATGATGGAGTCGTCATCTCTCAAAGACAAAAAGCTAAAAAGAAAAACTCAAATTAAATACACAAAAAGATCAAAGGAAAGCTAATGATTACAAACATTAAATGAAAATCCAAACTAGAACACCAGAGGAATGAAAGCAAGCTTCCAAATGCCAGCCCTAAATCGCCCAAGAATCACCAAGGGAGAGATGAGCGCAATGGTTAGAAAGATGAGTAAGTTTCAGAGTGAAATGATCCTGGATGATATGTTAAAATTAGAAACCCAAATTAGGGCTTCTACATTAAGTCAGCCACATTAAGAAAATCATCATGGACAATATTAATATCATCCTGGATGATATGCTCAAATCAGAAAGAATCAGACACCAAACGCTTTTAGGCATGTTATTATTTTAAGAAATCATACAGTACAATCCCATATCATCTTGGATTATTCAGTTACAATCATGCCTAAATTAGTCAGATAATTTAGAAAAGCAATTAAGGTTTGATTTGATCGGTCATATCATCCTGGATGATTGTTGGATCATCATAGATGATCACTTAGAAAAACCTTAATCTTTACCTGGTCGTCCAAAATGATATGTTGGATGATCAGTTAAAATTTTCCATCATCCAGGTGTATCACCTGGATGACCAAAATGATGTTTTTGATGATAATCCTAGTTTTTGAACTAATCGTATGGGATGATTCAATATCGTCTTGGATGATACACTATGTTTCTTCATCATCCAACATATACCTTTTGGATTCCAGAATGATGTGTTGGATAATATATATGGTTTTTAACTAATCCTACAGGATTATGTCCACATTATTCGGGATGATCATAATAAATAATGCTTCTAATCATCTAGCCCTCCCAAATCATCCTAGTCAAATGGGCTAAAATACACTGATCGTCGATCATCCTGGACTATATTTAAAGGCAAGTTATAAATTATGGCAAATTTTAAGCCTTTCTTTATAAGATATCTTGATTAATCAAGAAAATATCTTTTGCTAGTGTCCTAGCTTGAGAGAGCTAAGAGAAGGAGAGAGAGAGCTTGGGAGAGAGAGAGAGAGAGAGGATCTTGTGAGAGGGAGTTTATAAGGGATTAAAAAAGGTCTCTCTAAGCAAGGATCTGAGTCATCTTCTCCAATCATCATCCCTGGTTCCTTGGAGATTCTAGGGAAGTCCTCTTTAGTAATTGATCAAGATTCTCTGCATACTTTAGAAGAAGGCAAAAGGAGTCTGAGTTCTCTACCTAATTTAGGAGGAAGCAAAAGGAGTGGGGTTCTCTGCCTCACTAGGGTCAGTGGAAAAGAGTTTATAAAGGCTTCTCTATCTTACTGTGGGAGCGAAAAGAGAGTCACTATGTTTTAGTGCAATACTCATAGGAGAGGCTCCGGGGAGTGGACGTATGTCAAGTTGACCAAACCACTATAAAATTTAGTGTTTTCTTTCTTATTATATTTTCGCACTTTAATTTCTGCACTTTATTTTCTTGTGGGTGATCGTATGATTTAATATTGTAATGTATCTAAAAAATCATACTTTTTCTTTGTAGTTTTTTAAAACTACCAATTCACCCCCCCCCCCCCCCCCCACCCCCATATCTTGGTTAGCATCGAGCTAGTTCATAAGGGCTTACTAACTCTAATGAACTTTCAAAAATTACCAATAGGATTGGATCCCCGTGGAAATGGATGTCATGGCTATTGATAAAACTAGACTTATATATTCTTGTGTATTTGTTCAAGTCAACAATAATACTACTTACCATGATTAAATCCCCATATCACTTACAAGGAAATTAATTAAGCTACGTTATCAATATGAATGGAAGCTATCCTGAAAGTTCGTTAGACATGTTAAGCCCTATGAACTTAGTCCCAAGCTAACCAAGAGGGGGGGTGAATTGGTATTTTAAAAATTCTTTTCACAAAGAGAGAAAATTGCATAAACGAAATCACACCACAAAAATAAATGCAGAATTTAAAAGTGCGGAAGCAAGAAAAGAAACACAGAAATTTATAGTGGTTCGGTCGACTCGACCTACGTCCACTCCTTGGAGGCACCCTCCAAGTATTGCACTACAAAATCGTGACTCTCCTTTTGCCCCCACAGCTAGGCGGAGAAGCCCTCACAAGAACCTCCTTTTTGCCACCCCGGCAAGGCAGAGAACCTTCCTCCTTTTTCTTCCTCTTAAAGCTGGCAGAGAACCAAAACCAAAAGCAAACTCCTTACCTCTACCGACCCTTCCACGGACGAGAAACTCTAGACGAAGACGAAGCAGAGCGATCCTTGAAGCAACCCTTGTGAATCCTCTCACAAGCTCCCCCTCACAAGATCCTCTCTCTCTCCTCTTTCTCTTTCTCTCCTCAAGGTCTTCTCAGGTCAAGGCAGCAGCCAAAGGTCTTTTAAAAACGTTGAACAAAAGCTCTTAAATAGAAGAGCTTAAAAAGAGCTCATTAATTGCAAGTTGCCGACAATATCGTCTAGGCCGATATGGACATCGGCCTGGCCGATCAGTACAAGTCAATGAAGATCGGCCAGTGCATAGCCCTAGATGCAAAGCTAGATGATTGAAAATTAGCTTGATCGTCCAGGCCAATCTCACGATCGTCCTGGCCGATCAGTTCAAATAAGAGGAAAATTGTCCTAATAATAGCCCTGGATACGGGCTGGCCGATATTGATCGTCCAGAAGTAACTTAAGGTTTTTGACTGGATCATCCTGGCCGATCCTGCGATCGTCCAGGACGATATGATCGTATCAATCATCCTTAATTACTCCCTTGATTTCCTGAACAATTATGGCATAATTTGTGAATATCGTCCAGGCCGATCCACGGATCGTCCGGGCTGATAATTTAAAATTACAGTATACCATAATTGACTATGGCGGCTACTTCTTTCTATTTTGAGCTTATCGTCCTGGCCGATACACGTATCATCCAGGACGATCTGTTAATGTTGGCTGCCTTAATTAAGAATCCTTAATTAGACTTTCTGTTTTAAGCTGATCGTCCAGGTCGATACAAAAATCGTCCTGGCCGATATGAGTAAAAATAGAAATTCTAAGTCTCTCAAGTGTGTGTGTGAAGGGTTACATAGCATCAGTCTCTTTGACGATTACAAGTAAACTCAAGAGGTGAAAATCAAACGTACAGACTGACTCAACCCTAAACCTACGCATTCCTGAACTTGGCTCCTTCTTGATCGTCCAATCTTTGATTCATGAAAAGTTAGAAGCAACAAGCAGTCCAAGAGAAACAGTGTTTGTCAATCATCAAAATATAAGCCATGAAAAATAGATTTGCAACAATCTCTCCCTTTTTGATGATGGCAAAAACAAGTAGGAAAAAAATAAACAAAAATACATGTTCATTAGAAAATCAAAGTTACAACAGTTTTTTCCTACACACTCTGTCCTACTCCCCCTTTTGTCATCACAAAAAGAGGGTCCAGAAACACCAGAAAATCATCACAAAAGACTAACAAGCAAATTACAAAAAAAAAAACAAGAAACACAAAGCACAGACTAAAAGAACGAGGGATCATGATCATCAGATGGAGGTTGTAGAGGTGGCTGCTGAAAGTAACCGGCAAGAGTGGTAAACTGAGCATTGAACCAGGCGATATCCTGGTCATGCTTCTGCTGCTGGTGAGTAAGAAAACTGTCAAAACGGGCTAAATCCTCTGCACGGTGATGCTCGTAACGGGCAATGTCCTAAGAGTGTTGCTGCTCCTGTGCAGCAATATAGGCATCAAACTGGGTCTCCCAACGATCAAATCTCTCAATCAACTGATCAACCGGTGAGTGCTGGTGGAGAGGAGCAGGGTCAGAAAAGGGAGCTGGAGCAGGAGCCTCCTCCTCTCTAGCCCCCCGAGGTTCCTCAGGGTGAAGACGAGTACTGTGAAGGGTGCTGAAGGAATTGTTTGAGTAGAAGGGAGTTGGGAGGTTTGGTGGAATAGGATATTGAAGTTGGTATTTAGTTTCAAGAACATAGGCTATGATGTGTCCTAAGGCTAGATTTGGTTTCCTTTTGTGGCATGGATCGCAAATTGTGGTTAGGTGATCAATGTATCGAAAAATTAGGTCCGTAGTGTTGAATTCCCTATGACCCATGATGTAGAAGGTAGTGAGGGAAAGTAGAGGGGTGATGTGGACTCAGTCGCCGGCTTTTGGAATGACGGAGGTGCGAAGGACATGTTGGATTGTCCTAGCATCTCTGACTAAAGAGCTAGTCTCTCCAACATGGTAAGGTATATTTGTCTGGTGAAGAAAGTGATTCGCCGTGGACCAGTCAAGATCAGGGTCAGCGGCGATTATGTGCAGCATATCCCCGGTGGTGGATAGCTGTAAAAGATCAACACAATCCTGATATGTGATTTCGACAGGGCGTCGATTCACATAGGAGGTCAGGGCTGTGAAGGTAGAGTTGATGCGAAGGTTTGCGAAAAATTCTTGAAGAAATTCGGAATTGAAAGGGAAGGCAAGAGACAAAATGAAGCAAAGGGAGGTGTGAGCAAAAAGATCCATTACCGAGTAAGAGATGTGGACAGGATTGATGATTTTGGAAACAGTAATTCCACACTCTTTGTAGCGATGATAGGCGGCTTCATCTTCTACTTCCCGAAACGAGGGTCAATCCTTGCCCTCGAGGAACTCCCAGAAGTCTGTCGGGCGCGTTTCCCATCAGCCATTTAGAGCACTAAGCAAAGAACACAAGAGGAGAAAGGGTTGGAAGTGAAAAACCATGGCTGGAACGGCCTGAATTTAAAGAAATAGCCATATTATCCTGGCCGATCGCAGAATCGTCCAGGCCGATATGGTTCAATAATTACGTATAGGCCGATTGGTCAAAAAGGCGGTCCAATCGTCCGGGCCGATCAGATATCGGCCAGGCCGATTAGACACAGGCTATCGGCCCGAGGAGTCAATTCGGATGACCGTTGAAAAAGCAGATCGTTCGGGCCGATTAGGTGTATCGTCCAGGACGATGCACAATAATTGATCGTACCGGCCGAAGTTAAAATGTTTTAAATGCTTGCCACGTGTATCGTCCAGGATGAACAGTGGATCGGCCCGGCCGATTGTCCAATAATGGATCGTCCGGGGCTGAATTTAAAGATCAAAATATGCTGACACGTGGATCGTCCAAGACGATCCAGTGTATCGGCCAGGACGATGCACATAAAATGCATCGGCCAAACAAATATACTATCGGCCAGGACTATCACCATGAGTTCGATCAAATCGCCCAGGACGATAGAGTATCGTCCAGGACGATGAATTGCAATAAGCACAAAAAAGGTCGACAGATGGATTTTGAACAGAATTTGTCATATCCGCCAGGACGATAGAAATATCGGCCAGGTCGATGTGACTTGAATTTGAAATCAAGAAAAGAATAGTGATGATCAAGACCCTCAAAAATAAAACAAAAGAAAAAACAGTCAAAGACACAGAAAAATAAAAACAACACAATGAAAACCAAACACCGAACATTTTTGGATTTTAATTTTTCTTTTTTTTTTTTGTTTTATGGAGGCATCATATGAGAATTCTTTTCAAAAAATTAAACTTGTAAAGTTCCAAGAGATCAAGAGGTTTAACAAATCCCAATCAGAATAAGGTAAAAAAACTGATTTCGTTAACCCTAGATCGGACATCCTTCAGGGTACAAAATTCTCTTGGAAAAACAGAGGCCTAACTCGGAATAACAAAATAGGATAAGAAGATCCATTCAAGACTTGTTTACAACTAAAATATCTCATAAATAATAAACCAAAATAATTTTTCTCAATCATGGAAATTGAAATCAAGTCTTTGAAAGTCTCACATAATCAATGAGTTTTCTAAGTTTTAAGAGTTTTACCAAAGAGAGGATAGCTTGCATTTAGTGGGCTCATTTTATGCCTCTTGTCACTTTGATTGGATCTTTGAGCATCTTTTGATTTTTGAAACACATTTGTGTATATAGCTTTCTTTTCAATTTGGCTTCATTGGCCTCTTTCCTTTTTAACTCTTGCAAGCTAAAAACTCTTTAATATACCCTTAAAGAAAAAGACTTAGTTGTGAGTATATCCTTCAAATATTAGAGAATAGGAGCTCTCTCTCTAACATAGGGAAGAACAATCCACAACAAAAAATCAAAATCACGTATTAAATGCAATGGCAAGATTTCAAAAGCTTGAATGATATCTAAGGATTTTGGCTATTATGCATAAGATAATCTAATGTAGCAAGATAAGAAAAAGATCTTAGATTAAAAGCTATTGGTTAAACTGAGTTTAGATTTATGTTTTAGAGAAGAAAATCATGCCACTAAACAAAGTCAGAAGAAGGGAAAACATCAACAGTTTACTCCCTTTAACCAATTTAGAAAAGCTAAACCCTATCTCCAAAACTCCAATATTTAAAAGCTTGAAAAGTTTCATCATATGGAAGGCCAAAAATAAAGAACAAAGTGAAAAACAACACACACAAAAAAAAAATAATGCAAACTAGAAACAACACAAAGTGAGCATAAAAACTAGCACAAAAATAAAATAAAAGACACACAACAGCTAAAGATTTCAAGCAAGTGATAAAGCAGCGGATTTAAGCAATTTTGAGCTGCAAACCTCCTTATGTCCAATTATCTTATGCTCCCACGAGATCTTTGGTGAGAGCACACCTGCAAAACTCAACAACAGTCAGATTTAGGAACCCAAACAGGTTTGGGCTCCTTCTAAGGAAATGTAGAGTGTAATGCAGATGTGGTATGCTTTGAATCATGCATCTTAGGTCTCCACACCCAATGTGTACTACGGTGAACTGTGCAAGTGTGTGAGATGTGTCCTAGCATGCCACAAGAAAAACATTGAACTCCAGGAAAAGGTTTTCTTAAATGGTTTGGGTAAAAATGCCTATTTCTAGGTTCTGGCTTTTGATTAGAAGTTGGTGTCATCCTAGACTTCTTACATGTTTCCAAATCATTTTGAATCCTCAAGTTAGTTCTTTTTAATGCATCATTCTCAATCCTCAAATTTTTCTCCATCTCTTTAGATTTCTTAAGATCATCCTTAAGTGAGGTGTGTGAAGCTTTTAATGCATTACTTTCATCAACTAATTCCAAATGCTTCTTGTTTAACTCATTAAATTCATCAAGAAGAGCCATGTGATTTGAATCAATCGTTGCATGATCTTTGAGAAAAACTTCATGCTCTTTTTGTAGATTTGAATGTTCTAATTTTAGGCTAGCATGAATTTTCTTAAGTTTTTTGTATGATGTATGGATTTTTTCACAAATTTCAAACAATTCATCATAGGTTGGTTTACATACCTCTTCCTCATCACTTTGATTTTCTCCCATGAAACACAAGTTCGTAGTCTCTTCCTCTGGTTCAGTCTCAGAGGAATCAGTACCAAATTCTGCCCAAAAACCTCTTTGGATTTTCTTCTTCTCCTTCCTAGACTTAGCTTTCTCCTCACCTTTTTCCTTTTCTTTACTTAAATGATCTTGAAGTGTAGGACAATCAGCTCTCACATGTCCAGGTTTCTTGCATTCAAAACAAACAACATCAAAAGATCCTTTAATATGTTTATGATCCTTACCTTTTCTCCAACTTTGATGATGCTTTTGTTTCTTCCTTAGAAAGCTTTTGAATTGCCTTATGATGAAGGCAATTTTATCGCATTCAGACCCGGAAGATTCAGAATCCGATTTGTGTGCCTTCAGTGCAATTGTTTTCTCCTTTTTTCTTTTCACCTGCATCAACAATGAGTAAGCCAAGTAAGTTATCAATAGAATAGGTATTCAAATCCTTAGATTCAGTGATTGCAGTGATTTTTGTATCATAAGACGAAGGCAAGCATCTCAAAATCTTGTTAACTTTTTCATAGTTCGAAAGTTCTTTTCCTAGTGCATGCAATGAAGTAGCAATCTGAGTAAACCTAGTGTACATGTCAGAAATCGATTCATGAGGTTTCATACAAAAACGTTCATAGTCATGCAAGAGAATGTTTAATCGGGATTGTTTAACTTCATTAGTACCTTCATAAGTGATGCACAATTTATCCCAAATTTCTTTACCAGTTTTACAAGTTGAAACACGCATGTAATCTTCAGATTTCAAAGCACAGAAAAAATAGTTCAAGCATTTCGCATTTAATTGAGCTAAATCTCGTTCATCAAAGGTCCATTCAGTAAAAGCAACTTCAGTTTTAAAACCATTAATTTCACGAGAAGGTGGAGAATAACCTTCTTGAATAAGCATCCACATGCGATAATCAGTAGATTGAAAAAAAGTTGACATGCGAGTTTTCCAAAAATCAAAAGGTAGGTTATCGAACAGGAGAGGTCGGGTAATGGAATACCCTTCCGTAGTGTTACGATTCCTAAAGTTAGATATGGATCAAATTCAAAAAGTTTTGAAACTTTAATTTTCGAATCAAGCTCTGATACCACTTGAAAGTTTGTTAGGGATGTTAAGCCCTATGAACTTAGTCCCAAGCTAACCAAGAGGGGGGGTGAATTGGTATTTTAAAAAAATCTTTTTACAAAGAGAGAAAATTGTATAAACCAAATCACACCACGAAAATAAATGCCGAATTTAAAAGTGCGGAAGCAAGAAATGAAACACAGAAATTTATAGTGGTTCGATCGATTCGACCTACGTCCACTCCTTGGAGGCACCCTCCAAGTATTGCACTACAAAATCGTGTCTCTCCTTTAGCCCCCATAGCTAGGCAGAGAAGCCCTCACAAGAACCTCCTTTTTGCCACCCTGGCAAGGCAGAGAACCTTCCTCCTTTTGCTTCCTCCTGAAGCTGGCAGAGAACCAAAACCAAAAGTAAACTCCTTACCTCTACCGACCCTTCCACGGACGAGAAACTCTAAACGAAGACGAAGCAGAGTGATCCTTGAAGCAACCCTTGTGAATCCCCTCACAAGCTCCCCCTCACAAGATCCTCTCTCTCTCCTCTCTCTCTTTCTCTCCTCAAGGTCTTCTCAGGTCAAGGCAGTAGCCAAAGGTCTTTTAAAAATGTTGAACAATAGCTCTTAAATAGAAGAGCTTCAAAAGAGCTCATTAATTGCAAGTTGCCGACAATATCGTCCAGGCCGATATGGACATCGGCCTGGCCGATCAGTACAAGTTAATGAAGATCGACCAGTGCATAGCCCTGGATGCAAAGCTGGACGATTGAAAATTGGCTTGATCGTCCAGGCCGATCTCACGATCATCCTGTCCGATCAGTTCAAATCAGAGGAAAATCGTCCTGACAATAACCCTGGATACGGGCTGGCCGATATTGATCGTCCTGAAGTAACTTAAGATTTTTGACTGGATCGTCCTGGCCGATCCTGCGATCGTCCAGGATGATATGATCGTATCAATCATCCTTAATTACTCCATTGATTTCCTGAACAATTATGGCATAATTTGTGAATATCGTCCAGGCCGATCCACGGATCGTCCGGGACGATAATTTAAAATTATAGTATACCATAATTGACTATGGCGGCTACTTCTTTCTGTTTTGAGCTTATCGTCCTGGCCGATACACGTATCGTCCAGGACGATCTGTTAATGTCGGCTGCCTTAATTAAGAATCCTTAATTAGACTTTCTGTTTTAAGCTGATCGTCCAGGTCGAAGCAAAAATCATCCTGGCCGATATAAGTAAAAACAGAAATTCTAAGTCTCTCAAGTGTGTGTGTGAAGGGTTACATAGCATCAGTCTCTTTGACAATTACAAGTAGACTCAAGAGGTAAAAATCAAACGTACAGACTGACTCAACCCTAAACCTACGCATTCCTGAACTTGGCTCCTTCTTTATCGTCCGATCTTTGATTCCTGAAAAGTTAGAAGCAACAAGCAGTCCAAGAGAAACAGTGTTTGTCAATCATCAAAATATAAGCCATGAAAAATATATTTGCAACATATCCCTCTATGAATCATGTGGCTCTCTTATGCTTCTTGATGTTTTATGTCAAACAAGGTCATCCTTCTATGCCTCTTCAAACCTTCTTCCAAGGGGGAGAATTTAAAGTTAACATTTCTAAAATCCTCTTACCAAATTGGACCCTTCTCAGAGTAAATCAATCATGGACAACAATTCTATCATCAAGCCTTCCAATTTTCCCTCTATAGCCATTTAAGTACCACAGCCTCCTCCCTTGACCATAAATGAATCTCATAGCCACTACCCCTGAACTTCCCCTCAAGGTTGTAGACCCTATTATTCCACAAACAAATTTAGCTTCGTGATGAGAAACTTCTACTATTGTTGTAGTTAAAGTGGTTTATACTCTTTAGCCAGCTTCCTTAGTTATCAAAATCTTTAAAGTTATTTCCTTAAGCTCCATTGATGCCATTGTTGCTGCACCAACTACCTCCAAAATCCTAAGGCTTGTAGTCGAAAGCAAGTAAAAAAGCATTTAACATCTCATAGAAAAATTAATGTTCCTTCCTTTTATAACTTATTGGAATATTAGGGGGTTCAATAGCCCTTATAATGTTTTTTTTTTTTTTTTTTTTTTTTTTTTACAATGAGCTAATTCATTCTTTGTCCCTCGATATAATATGTATTTTAGAGAAAAGTAAACATGTGTATGGCTTCTTTGATCATTCATTCAGTGCATCAAATGACATTTTTAATAATTAGTTCAACTGCCACAACATTGATCTTGATATGTCTAGAAGGATTTTGGGTTAAATGGACTTGTTCTATGTATAGGTTATATCTTTCTTTTCTCTTTAGTCAAATGATAAATGTAATGTTTTCTTTTTGCTCTCATAATCCCTTCCATTTTATTATTATTTATGCTTCATATTCTCAAGATTATATCCAAAGGCTTTGGGATCAAATTTTAGATATTAAATTACTTAATAATTCTCTATCAGTCATTATTATTCACATTAATTATTATAAAGCCATTCAGAGAAAGCTAGTGATAATGTCCTAAATAATAACCTTTTTTTTATTTTAACTCCCTCTTGTTTTATTTTCAGCTAAAGCAATTAGCCTCCCCTAGCAATTATTTCACTTAGTTAAATAAAAGGGTTGACAACCCCATCCACTCCAAGCTGGATAGAGTCTTAGTTAATGTATTTTGGAGTTGAGAATTAATTTCATTGAGTTTGGGGTTTAATGTAGCAACGAATGGGTTTGTGTCAATCTGTAAAACAATTTAGATTGTTGGGCTTGAATACTAGTGATAGAGGCAGCCACCTTATTAGTAATAAACTAGGGTTGAGTTTCGATAATTGATTTGAGACATTGCATTTTTTTATATAAAGTAATGATATGATTTCCAACATAAAGCTACCAAAAAATAGATGTAAGTGCTTCCCAATACAACTTATTATTTGCTAAAAATTTCCAAAATTTATGCTTAGGTTTTGGAAAATTACTAGATTTTATAATAAGGGGAGCATGATTTGAGCTAGCTTGATTCATTACTTTATAAAAAAAACTAAGGATTGCCTTTTAAAATTTCTAGCACATAAGGTAATTTTTGGAAATAAAAAGCTATTGTTAGGCATCTGGTTAAAGGTGACATAGCACTAAATATTTCCATGCCTTGGTCAAGAGGAAAAGGGATAAAAATTGTATTAATAAAATTCTTTGGGAGGATGGTTTTTTCACTGAGAATACTGTGGAAATTGCAATTTAGTGATTTAGCATTTTTAAAACTGTCTAAATAAAAATTTTAGTCTGAATCAAATTAATAACCCTTCTTTAATTCCTAACCTTATATCCTAAGAGGAGAATGTGTTTCTTTCTAAACCACCTTATTTTGAGGACTTTAAAGAGATTTTTTGGTATAAATAGTGATTCTATAGATGGGCCTAATGGTTTTTCCACTCAGTTTTTTCAAAAGTCATGGAATATTATTAATAATGACCTTTTTCTACTATTTTGGATTTCTTATATGGAAACTATATCCCTAAGTTTTTTACTTATGCTTCTATTATGCTTATTCCCAAAAACAACTCTGTTAGTACTTGGAATGATTTTAGGCCTATTAGTTTGTATACCTTTGTAACAAATTGTTTTCTAAAATTCTTACGAAATGATTAACTATTATTTTACCTAAAATTATCTTACTTTCTCATATGGGGTTTGTGAAAGGGAGGGCCATTGCTAATAATATTCTATTGGCTCAAGAATTTTGCCAAGACCTGCATGTTAGGGTGAGAGGGGGAAACTTGATTTTGAAGTTGGATATTACCAATGCCTATGACAATATTGATTGATACTTTATTTATAATATTTTACATCTCTTTGGATTTAATTCGATCATTATCAAGCTTATTAGAAATTGTGTTAATGTGTCTATTTTTTTATTATTGTTAATGGGACTACTAATGGTTATTTTAAATCTTCTCATGGTTTAAGATAATGTGACCCTAGTTCTCCTACTCTTTTCAGTATTGCTGCTAAATTCTTATCTAAAGGCCTTTCCAATCTTTTTTTAGAATGCTCTGAGTCTTTATTTTAGAATATTCGGTTATTTTCCCATCTTTTATTAATGTTTTGTTGATGACTTTTTTAATTTTACGAATGCTTCTGTTAACAGGATTCATAAACTTATAGATTTTTTTCTATCAATTTGAAATGGTTAGTAGCTTATCTCTTAATAAAAACAAAAGTTGTTTTATTACTTCCAAGAGAGTCCCCAATGATCGTATTATGGCCAGTAAAAACTTAACTAGATTTATGCATGATCAATTACCCATTAAGTATCTTAGGGTTCCCCTTTTTAAAGGGAGAAAGAAGAACTTTATTTTTTATGATCTTATTACATCTATTCAGAATAAGCTTTTATCATGGGATTCTAATTTTTTGAGCTTTGGTGGCAGATTAACTCTTGTTAAAAGTTTTCTTTGTTCCTTATCAGTTTATATTTTTCAAAATAATCTACCAATTCAAGCAATTTGTAAAAGAGATCATAAACTTATCAATAAATTTTTTTGAAAAGGTAATTCTAGCGACTCCAAAATTACTTGGGTCGCTTGGGATAAATGTTATAGTGTTTTGGTTGAAGAGGGTTTAGGTTGTAATAGATTGAATGACTTGGATTATGCCTTTTCTTTTAAATTATGGTATAATTTTGAGCATTTGGGCTAATTTTATGTTTGATAAGTATTGTGTTGGTAAGCAAGCTACTACTTGTTATTTTAATCAAGGCGATTCTAAAGTGTGGCAGAGACTTTTCAAGGTTAACTGGGCTGTTGAGCCCTTCATTTCTTGGGGGCTTGAAGAAGGTAATGTTTTCTTGTTTCAAGATTGTTGTTTAGGTAAGCAGTCTATTGACTTCATTTTGAATTCTTCTTCCATTACGGCTATTAAGGTTAATTCCATCCTTACTAATAATTGTTGGGACTATGAGAATCTTTCTAATGTTATCTCTGACTTTTAATATTCATCAAATTTTGAATCTACCTATCAAAATGCTTTAAAAGATACTATCTTATGTGATTTGTCCAAAGATGGTGGATTTCATTTAAAGAATGCTTGGAATGCCTTTAGATCTAGGAAGAATATTGAGAGTATTTTCTCTATGATTTAGCATAAAAGTATACCTTTCACTGTAGTTATTATGGTCTAGAAAATCTTGCATAAATTCTTTCTCACAGATGCTAATCTCATCAATAGAGGTGTTATTTAACCTTCTAAGTTCTAATGTTCTTACCATATAGAGAATATGCATAATGTTTTTTTTTATTTCTAGCCCTGTTGCTGCTAAAACATGGGTTTATTTTGATGACATTTTTCATTCCAAAGAAAGATATCACTATCATCACACGCTCTAACTGTTGAGTCCAGTAATTAGGTTGTTAAGCCTAAGTAAATGTCGCACGGCTACCAAGAGAGGGGTGAATTGGTAGTTTTAAAAATTTTAAACCCTCTTAATAATAAAGTTGAACCGAAATAAAATTTTCTTTTAAAGTTAGTAGAAAAATGTTTTTCAACCACAGAGTTGTTAAAACTGAAATTCAAAGTGCGGAAACGTAAAAGCAATAAAGTAAATGACACCAGATTTATAGTGGTTTGGTCTATAACCAGACCTACATCCACTCCTCAGAGGCACCCTCTGAGTATTGCACTAATACCACAAAGTGACTCTCCTTTAGCACCCACAGCAAGGCGGAGAAGCCTATACAAAACACTATTTTCACCACTACCCGGTGCGGCAGAGAACCGTCGTCCTTTTACACAATCCACAATGCTGGCAGAGAACCGTCGTCCTTTCACACTCTCCTAGTGTGGGCAGAGAACCCTCTCCCTTTTACACTCTCCTAGTGTGGGCAGAGAACCCTAAGGCTGTTCACACTCTCCAAGTGTAGGCAGAGAACCTTCTCCCTTTTACACTCTCCTAGTGTGGGCAGAGAACCCTCGTCTGTTCACACTCTCCAAGTGTCGGCAGAGAATCGGACCTTCTTGAATGATCTTCTCACAAGAATCTAGAAAGAAGAAAGAAAAGAGTGAAGAAATCCAATTTCACAAGTAGAGACTCTTACCTTAGCAATCCAAGTGAAGCCTTCTCGCTCCAGTGGTAGGAATCCTCCTTTGAATGCTCTCTTCCACTCTCTCCTTGGCTATTCTCTCAAGAGGCACGAAGATCAAATGACAAAAAGATTGGGTGGCAGTCTAATTTGGACCTTTTACAGAAAAGACAAGAAAAACCGCCCAAAAACTGCAAATTTCCAATTCTGTACGCAGGGATCGTCCTGTACGATCATGGATCGTCCTGGACGATTTTACTTAAACGATCTGAAACGACCCAATTTGTATATGTGTACAAAATGACTTCGTACAGCTGATCGTCCTGTACGAACTAGGTTCGTCCAGTACGAACGGTTATTACCAGGTCGGTTCTAGAAACTGCTGAAAACTGTTCTAAGTCGGTTCATCGTTTGGACGAAAATATGTTCGTCTGGACGAAAATTTTCCAGAGAGCCGATCGTCCTGGACGATTATTTATTTCGTTTGGACGAAAATTTTCCATAGCACCCATCGCCGCGGACGATAATTTGTTTTCGTCTGGATGAAAATTTTCCAGAGAGCTGATCGTCCGATACGATATTTATTTTCGTCTGGACGAAAATTTTCCAGAGCACTGGTCGCCTCGTACGATGATAAAATTCGTATGGACAAAAATTTTACAGAGAACCCATCGTCCGGGACGAAAATAAAATTCGTCCTGGACGAATAGGACTTAGAAAAAAAAAATTTTAAAGCAAGTTCCTATTCGTTCCAAGTGCTCTACAGGAGATAACTGACAGATCGTCCAGTACGATAAATATCATCCTATACGATCAGTATAGAATTTCAAGATCTCCCAATTTGTGTGTGTGAGATTTTATTCACTCAATTACAATCACTCCCTTTCAAAATTAATTCAAAGAAAAGACAAACTTCAAATAAACAAAAATATCATATGTTGAATTTGATTTGAAGTTTTCGTAGTCTGGAGTCTGATTTTCCTGAAATGTTAGTACACACAAGAGCAAGTGCAAATCTTCTAAAAATGTTAGGAGATAACTATACATCTGAACAATAATGTTTGGAATCATCAAAACTACATAAGTTGCACAAATATAAATCATTCAAATAGCAACTATTCAAACAATCTCCCCCTTTTTGATGATGGCAAAACAATTATTATTTGTAAGGTTTCAAGTTAAAACAGATTTCTTATCTCCTAAACTTCCCCTGAATTTATGAGTACATTAAAATAAGGAGGCATTAAAGAACATTTCTCTTTTTTTTTTTATTATTCAAAAAATTTTGTAACACAAACAAATAAAAAACTTGCAAACAGAACAATTAAAAATAGAAAACACAAACCACAAAAATACAAACATAATAATTTCTCCCCCTTTTTGACAGCAACAAAAAGTGAAGAAGAAAAAGACAAGAAATGTAAATAATTATATGAAATTCATTGTTAAAATTTAATCTAAATTGCGATTTGACATAGGGTATGCAATTTTAAATTAAAGATATTAGGTCAATCATAGAAATTTATAAAATTTATGAAATGAAATAACATTGTAAGTAAGAAGAATTTATCAAAGACATGATTCAATTTAGACATTTTGATTATTGAAAATCATTACAAGTGAGATGTGAAAAAAAAATTCTATATTTCAAAGTTCAATAGAATATAAATGAACATTTAGATCAACTTGAATTAAGAGATTGAACGAATTTGGAAAGAAGTGAATTACCTCATGTGGTGCTTTGCACATCTTTTAAAAGTTTTGGAGCACATTTTTGTGCATTTTTCTTTGGTTGGGCTTATTTTGTGCCTCTTTTTCACTTTGCAAATTTTTGTGTATTGCTTTTGATTTTTGTACATTTGTACAATGTTCAAGAGTAATTTGACCAATTCTTTCCAAAATCTATAATCTAAAATTTCAAATATTTCTAGGTGCATAAATATCATTTGAGCATAGAAATACAAAATAAGAAAACATCAAAATTGCAATAACAATATTAACTTTTATGTAGTCTAAATGAATAGTCATGAATTTAAAAGTTCTAATTACAACAAGTTATAAACAAATTATAAATTTAGAAAGTCTAGATTTTCTAATATAGATAATCTCAAATTACAATCGAATTTAAGCACTATGTAGATTAAATAATACTAATGAAATTCACAAACATTAACCACATTTCTAAACAAATCTAATAGAAACAAACTTTCATTAAAGGAACAGATTACACCAAAAAAAAATACATTGAACTTAAAAAAAACATAAAAACAATCACAATAACACAGATAAGATAAAAACAAAACAAACAAAAACAAAACAAAAAACAACAGACACACATAAAAATTCTACTGTTCTGGAGGAGGAGGAGGAATGCCGCCAAAGAGATTGAAGTAGGAGGCCATCAACATGACATTGGTATTAATTTCATGAACTTCATCTTTGATGTTACCAATGTCTTGTTGTTGCTGCGTAAGTTGAGCATCAAATTGATCAAATCTTTGATCAATGTGAGTCTCTAGTCTATCAAATCTCTCAATCAGATTCTGTTAATCTGATTGAGAAGCAGAACCTTGCACTCCTTCTTCTTCTTCTGAAGCACTAGCATGTGCTTTTTCTTTCTCCTCCTTGAAGAGCAATCTGAAAGATGCATCGTTATAGTAAACTGGCTCTTCATATTCTTCATCAGGATGCACTATATTGTACTTTTTCTCCAAAATATAAGTAATTAAGTGCCCTAATGAAATGTTCTTCTTCCTCTTCTGATCAGGATGTCCTATTTCTGAAAGCCCATAGATATGATCTAGGATGAGTTGGGCTTCATCAATAGGATGTCTTTTCATGATTAAAAAAGTTAGACAAGAAAGAAGAGGAGTAATGTTAATCCTATCACCAGCTTTAGGAATAATTGAGGATCTAAGAATATGATGGATGATTCGGGCATCTTGGGTCATACCGGCCACTCTAGCAACATGATTGTCAATCGTATTTTCTCTAATTACCATATTGATTTGAAACCATTTGAAGGAGGTTTCTGACATTAGGGTGTGGGCTCTATATCCCTCAGTTCTTAAGTTTAAAAATGCACCAAGATCGTGCTTGGTGATTTCAATTTTTTTCTTAAAAACAAAAGAACTAATGATAGAGTGGTCAGAATTGAAACTCATGTTGGCTAGAAAGTAATGGTAGGTTTGCTTATTGTAGAGATGGACGAGAGAAAGAATGAACTGAAATTGAGTTGAGGCGAAGAGGTGCAATACCCGAAATTTCAACTCTGTTTGGATAAGAATGCGAGACGGAGTGATTTTTGCGGATGCAAAACGAGGAAAAGATTCCTCATTTACCTTGGAAAGAAAGTTGTCTGGGGCATTCCTGTTAGGTTTCTTCACCAAAACTTTTTGTCTTTTGCTAGAGGAGGCCACAGTTGATTTGATGTAGAAAGGGATTGAAAAAGATGTTTGAAAGTGTGATTGTCAAGTTTGAAAGCCTTCATATTTAAAGAAAAACGATACGTTCGTCCTGGACGAAAATATTCGTCCTGGATGAAAAATTATCGTTCGTCTAGACGAAGTAATTTCGTACAGACGATCCAATTTGTCCAAAATGTAACGGCTTTTCGTATTCAACACAACTTACGATGCGTCCCTTCGTACAGGCTTTTTGACTTGACCGATCGTACAGACGAAAAAATTTCGTACAGACGATCGAAAAGTGTTTCGTTTTAATGACTCTTGAAAACCGTCCCCTACAATGAACCGACACATGTTCGTACAGACGAAAAAATTTCGTCCAGACAAAGTTCGTATTAAAAACTGTCTTATCCACTCAACCGCTGCATTCAATCGTCCCGACGTTTGAGAGAAAAAAAAAATTCGTCCTGGATGATTAAATATCGTACAGACGATCAAAAATAAAAAACTGCTCTCAAAACGGTTTAAATTCGCGCAAACAGTTCCTTCACATATCGTCCCGTACGAAAACATTTCGTCCTGGACGATTTCCTCCAAAAAAAATTTTAATTTTGAATTTTTTAATTTAACAAAATCAACAAAAACATAGAAAACATAAAACCAAAATCATAAATCCAAAAACAATTCATTAAAAACACACAAAATTCACAAAATTACAAAAACAAAACACAACAAGTATCAATGTTGCAAAGACATTTTAGTTAAGCATTCAAATCAATAACACCAAGCCTTGTTCTTAAAGTACTGAAGGTATCAAAGGCTAAAGGTTTTGTAAAAATGTCTGCAAGTTGATTTTCAGTTGAAACATGTATGAGTTCAATTTCTCCTTTGGATACATGATCCCTTATAAAATGATGCCTTATATCGATGTGTTTGGTTCTAGAATGTTGAATAGGATTTTTGGAAATGCAAATAGCACTAGTATTATCACAATAAATTGGAATAGTGCCTATAGTTAATCCTAAGTCAATCAACTGTTGTTTTAACCAAAGTACTTGTGCCACACAACTTCCTAATGCAATGTATTCTGCTTCTGCAGTAGATAGTGCCACTGAATTTTGTTTTCTACTAGACCATGAAACTAATGAATTTCCAATGAATTGACATGTTCCAGAAGTGCTTTTCCTATCCACTCTACAGCCTGCAAAGTCAGAATCTGAGTAACCAATAATTTCAAATGAAGAGCTAAACTTAGGATACCAAATTCCTAAGTTTTGAGTTCCTAGTAGATATCTTAAAATCCTTTTCACTGCTGTCAAATGTGATTCTTTTGGATCTGATTGAAATCTAGCACATAAGCAAACACTAAACATAATATCTGGTCGGCTAGCAGTCAAGTAAAGTAAAGATCCAATTATCCCTCTAAATTTCTTTTGATCAACAGATTTTCCCTTAAGGTCTTTATCTAACTGAACTGAAGAACTCATTGGTGTACTAACAGGTTTAGCATTGTCCATTTCATATTTTTTGAGGATGTCCTTAATATATTTGGTTTGACTAAGAAAAGTACCTTCCTCAAGTTGCTTAATGCTAAATCCTAGAAAGTAATTTAAATCTCCCATTAGACTCATTTCAAATTCACTACTCATTGTTTTAGAAAAATCATCACAAAGATGTTTATTTGAAGATCCAAAGATGATGTCATCCACATAAATTTGAACAATAAGTATATCTTTCCAATTTTCCTTAAAAAGAGAGTTGTATCCACACTTCCTTTTTCAAAAGATCTTTCAAGTAGGAAGGTGCTTAACCTCTCATACCAAGCCCTAGGTGCCTGTTTCAATCCATATAATGCCTTTTTTAATTTGAAAACATGATTTGGAAATTTAGAATTTTCAAAACCTGGAGGTTGTTCTACAAAAACATCTTCTTCAATTACTCCATTTAAAAAGGCACTTTTAACATCCATTTGAAATAATTTAAAACCTTTAAAACAGGCAAAGGCTAGTAAAACCCTAATTGCTTCAAGTCTAGCTACAGGGGCAAAAGTTTCCTCAAAATCAATTCCTTCAATTTGATTATACCCCTTAGCTACTAATCTAGCCTTATTTCTAATGACTACTCCTGAGTCATTCATTTTATTTTTGAACACCCACTTGGTTCCAACAACACTTTGATCTTTTGGCCTTGTAGTTAGTTCCCAAACTTTATTTCTTACAAATTGATTTAACTCTTCTTGCATGGCCAAAATCCAAAATTCATCTGAAAGTGCTTGATCAATGTTAGTGGGTTCAATAGTTGAAATAAAGGCTGAATGATTGACTTCCTTGTTTAATCCACGCCTAGTTCTAACACCCTCACTTGGTTCACCTATAATCAATTCCTTTGGATGGTTTTTAGAAAATCTCAAATCTCTAGGCAAAGGGTCTTCTCTTTCTAAATTTTCTTCCACATTTTCTTCCAAATTTAATCTATCAATCTTTTGGGAGTTTTCTTCAATTTCTTCTTCAACAACTTTTGGCTCTTCCATGTTTCCATTTTCATCAAAAACAACATGTGTGGTTTCTTCAATGACTAAAGTTTTTTTGTTGAATACTCTATAAGATTTTCCAACACTTGAATATCCAACAAAAATTCCTTCATCTGATTTTGGATCAAATTTTCCTAAGGCAGATTTTCCATTATTATGTATGAACACCTTGCAACCAAATACATGCAAATGAGACAAATTTGGTGTTCTACCTTTTAGCAACTCATAGGGTGTTTTATTCAAATTTGATCTCACATTCACCCTATTCAGAACATAGCATGCAGTGCTAACCGCCTCAGCCCAAAAATATCTAGGAAGTGAGTATTCTGCTAACATTGCTCGGGCGGCTTCTATTAATGTTCTGTTCTTTCTTTCAACTACTCCATTTTGTTGAGGAGTTCTAGGTGCAGAAAAATTTTGATCAATACCCTTTTCTTTACAGAAATCTTCAAATCATTCATTTTCAAATTCTCCTCCATGATCACTTTGTATAGAAATTATTTCACATCCTAGTTTTCTTTGTATCCAAGTTGAAAAATTTCTGAATTCCTCAAATGATTCACTCTTATGAAAAAGAAATTTAACCCAGGTGAATCTTGAAAAATCATCTAATATAACAAATCCATATACCTTTCCTCCTAGACTTACCGTGCTTACAGGTCCAAAAAGATCCATGTGAAGAATTTCTAATGGTTTACTGGTCCTTAGATCTTTATTGGACTTAAAAGAGGACTTCACTTGTTTTCCTAGTTGACATGCATCACACAGATGGTCCTTAGTAAAGTCTAGTTTAGGTATTCCTCTCACCAAATTCTTTTGGGTAATTTTTCTAAGATTTTCATACTAGAATGACAAAGTCTCCTATGCCAAAGCCATGATTCATCAGAAACAGTTTTCAAACAAAAAGTAGTAGGAGATTGAATACAATTTAAATCTAGCATGTAGACATTGTTCACCCTTTTTCCATTTAAAACAATTTTCCCATTTAGGCTAATTATGCAGCTAGTAGGTAAAAATTTTACATTATAGCCCTTATCACATAGCTGACTTATGCTAAGCAAATTATGTTTTAAGCCTTCAACTAATAAAATATTATCTATGAAAAAGTTTTTCAAATTTCCAATCATACCTGATCCAACCACTTTCTTTGTGGTATTATCTCCAAGTGTAACCTTGCCTCCACTCCTGGCTTCCAGCGTTATGAATTGAGCAGTATCTCTAGTCATGTGCTTAGAACATCCGTTGTCCAGGTACCATATACTCTCACGAGGTCTTGTGTGAGTGTATACCTGCAAATTCTCAAATGTTAGACCTGGGAACCCAAACTAGTTTGGGTTCACCTTTATGAAATCTATAATCAGATGCATGTGTGATATGTCTAGGTTTATGCATCTTAGTTCTCCACACCAAATTAGGTTTCATCTTTAAAGTGCAGGTGTGAGATATATGTCCCAAAAATCCACAATTGTTACATTTAACATTAGGAAAAATATTCCTATGTTTTCTTTCATATGATTGTCTTCTAAGGGATTTCATGAATTTAGGATAATATTTAGGATTTGTAAAATCTTCAAGTTTAGGGGGGTTCCTATTATCCTCGAGAGCTCTTATAGTAAGTTTGTAAAATGAATTCATATCCTCCAAGATTTGATTTGTATAATTGATTCTATATGTCTTGTGCTCAGATTCATCCTTAAATTTCTTAAATTTTTTTTCAAGTTCAGCATAGGATGATTTTAAATTCTCAAAATTTTCATTCAAGTCATCATATTCATCAAGTAGTTTCATGTGGTTGCTATCAACTAAAGCATGATCTTTCCTAAGGATTTCGTGTTCCTTATTAAGCTCTTCCAATTCTAAAACTAAACTAGCATGCATCTTTTTCGTTTTCCTATATGCATCATGCATGTGTTCAGAAACTTCAAACAATTCATTATAAGTTAAATCACATACCTCTTCTTGATCTGATTGTTCAGATTTATCTGCCATCAAGCAAAGGTTGGTGACTTCTTCTTCTTTTTTAGTCTCAGATGAGTCTGAAGCTGAGTCCGCCCAAAAAGCCTTTTGAAACTTCTTCTTGCCCTTCTTTACCATTAGTTTCTCCTCTACCTTCTCCTTGCTAGGAGTGGCTTTGAGTTTTGGACAATCAGTCTTTATATGACCTGGTTTCCTGCATTCATAACAAATCACTTCATTAGAAACCTTGTCATTTCTGTTATACTTACCTCTATTCCATTGCTGGCGTCTCTTCTGCTTCCTCTTTAAAAAGCTTCTGAATTGTCTAGTCATCAGTGCAATATCGTCTTCATCCTCAGGTTGTGAGTGTTCACTTCTGACTCTTCCACATTTAGTGTAATATTCTTGTCCTTTCTTGGTTCACCTGCATCAATCTTTCTTTGACTTACTCCTTGCTCGTAAGCAATGAGTGAACCAAGAAGATTGTCAATAGAATAAATGTTCAGATCTTTTGACTCTGTAATTGCAGTAATTTTAGCATCGTATGTAGTAGGTAAACAACGAAGAATCTTATTAACCATTTCAGCATTAGTTAATTCCCTACCAAGTGCATGCAAAGAGGTGATAATTTGAGTGAATCTTGTGTACATGTCAGATATAGATTCATTAGGTTTCATGCGAAATAATTCGTAGTCATGTAACAAGATATTGAGTCTTGATTGCTTAACCTCATTTGTCCCTTCATAAGTAATACAAAGTCTATCCCATATGTCTTTTCCGCTTTTACAAGTGGAAACTCGCATGTAGTCTTCAAATTTTAAAGCACAAAAGAAACTATTTAAACATTTTGTATTTAATTGTGCTAAGTCACGTTCTTCTATAGTCCAATCTGCATAGGGTGTATCTACCCTAATTCCATCAACTAATCTAGTTGGTTTTGTGTAACCTTCCTGGACTAGCATCCACATGCGATAATCAAGTGACTGTAAGAAAGTAGACATGCGTGTTTTCCAAAAATCAAAAGGAATATTGTCAAACAGTGGAGGTCTAGTGATAGAGTAACCCTCAGGTGTGTTTCGGTTTCCAAATGTAGCCATCTATGTTAATCAAAAAGTAGTTCAAACTTATGATTTTGAAACAATGCTCTGATACCACTTGTTGAGTCCAGTAATTAGGTTGTTAAGCCTAAGTAAATGTCCCACGGCTACCAAGAGGGGGGTGAATTGGTAGTTTTAAAAATTTTAAACCCTCTTAATAATAAAGTTGAACCGAAATAAAATTTTCTTTTAAAGTTAGTAGAAAAATGTTTTTCAACCACAGAGTTGTTAAAACTGAAATTCAAAGTGCGGAAACGTAAAAGCAATAAAGTAAATGACACTAGATTTATAGTGGTTCGGTCTATAACCAGACCTACATCCACTCCTCAGAGGCACCCTCTGAGTATTGCACTAATACCACAAAGTGACTCTCCTTTAGCACCCACAGCAAGGCAGAGAAGCCTATACAAAACACTCTTTTCACCACTACCCGGTGCGGCAGAGAACCGTCGTCCTTTTACACAATCCACAGTGCTGGCAGAGAACCGTCGTCCTTTCACACTCTCCTAGTGTGGGCAGAGAACCCTCTCCCTTTTACACTCTCCTAGTGTGGGCAGAGAACCCTAAGGCTGTTCACACTCTCCAAGTGTAGGCAGAGAACCTTCTCCCTTTTACACTCTCCTAGTATGGGCAGAGAACCCTCGTCTGTTCACACTCTCCAAGTGTCGGCAGAGAACCGGACCTTCTTGAATGATCTTCTCACAAGAATCTAGAAAGAAGAAAGAAAAGAGTGAAGAAATCCAATTTCACAAGTAGAGACTCTTACCTTAGCAATCCAAGTGAAGCCTTCTCGCTCCAGTGGTCGGAATCCTCCTTTGAATGCTCTCTTCCACTCTCTCCTTGGCTATTCTCTCAAGAGGCACGAAGATCAAATGACAAAAAGATTGGGTGGCAGTCTAATTTGGACCTTTTATAGAAAAGACAAGAAAAACCGCCCAAAAACTGCAAATTTCCAATTCTGTACGCAGTGGATCGTCCTGTACGATCATGGATCGTCCTGGATGATTTTACTTAAACGATCTGAAACGACCCAATTTGTATATGTGTACGAAATGACTTCGTACAGCTGATCGTCCTGTACGAACTAGGTTCGTCCAGTACGAACGGTTATTACCAGGTCGGTTCTAGAAACTGCTGAAAACTGTTCTAAGTCGGTTCATCATTTGGACGAAAATATGTTCGTTTGGACAAAAATTTTCCAGAGAGCCGATCGTCCTGGACGATTATTTATTTCGTCTGGATGAAAATTTTCCAGAGCACCCATCGCCGCGGAGGATAATTTGTTTTCGTCTGGACGAAAATTTTCCAGAGAGCTGATCGTCCGGTACAATATTTATTTTCGTCTGGACGAAAATTTTCCAGAGCACTGGTCACCTCGTACGATGATAAAATTCATATGGACGAAAATTTTACAGAGAACCCATCGTCCGGGACGAAAATAAAATTCGTCCTGGACGAATAGGACTTAGAAAAAAAAAATTTTTAAGCAAGTTCTTATTCGTTCCAAGTGCTCTACAGGAGATAACTGACAGATCGTCCAGTACGATAAATATCGTCCTGTACGATCAGTATAGAATTTCAAGATCTCCTAATTTGTGTGTGTGAGATTTTATTCACTCAATTACAATCACTCCCTTTCAAAATTAATTCAAAGAAAAGACAAACTTCAAATAAACAAAAATATCATATGTTGAATTTGATTTGAAGTTTTCGTAGTCTGGAGTCTGATTTTCCTGAAATGTTAGTACACACAAAAGCAAGTGCAAATCTTCTAAAAATGTTAGGAGATAACTATACATCTGAACAATAATGTTTGGAATCATCAAAACTACATAAGTTGCACAAATATAAATCATTCAAATAGCAACTATTCAAACACTAACATCTCTCTACACTCTGGCATTTGAGGCGATTTGGGGGTGATTTTAGGTTTCATTTCTGAGTATTCGATTTGATCTCTCCTATCTAGATTTCTTGCAATTTTCCATTCATGTTCTCTAGCTTTAGTTTTGTTTCTTTTCATTCCATCGATCATTTTGAGGTTTCCTATTTAGTTTTTTGGTGTTGGGCGATGACGACTCCATAATCATCGAACCCCTCATCATCGATGCTTTTGAGGGGAAAACACAATCTTTTAAGGATGTTTTTGCTAGTTGTTCATCTGCTTATCCAAAATTGAACTTTGTTCATTCATCATTTAAAGGTTGTCTGGCTCTTTTGTTTGAGGATTTGATTGTAGACCAGTTGGTTGCTCCTTATGCTTTGACTTTGGTGGGTAAATTTATTCTGAGGAGGCTGAATCTTGATGATATATGCCATTTTTTTCTTAACCTTAAGCTTTCTAGATCGTTTCATATTGGTCTACTTGATCATTAGCACATTGCTATCCAACTTTCTAATGATCTTGATTGTAGCCGTATATTTGCTAGGAGATCCTACTATATTCATTCATGTCAAATGTGTTTACTTAAATGGACTCCTGATTTTGATGTTAGGGAAGAGTCCCCTATTGCTTCGATTTGGATTTCCTTTCCTAATTTGAGACTTCATTTTTTAATCATCAAATTCTATTTAGTTTGGCTTCAATCTTTGGTCGGCCATTACTGACGGACCAGGTTGAGGCTTTCTATGGCATGGGTTTTGGTTAAATTGGATGTTTCTAAGAAACATTCAAATGAGATTCGGATTGGGTCTGAAGTGAAGGGTTATTTCCAAAAAGTTGAGTTTGAAAATTTACCTATATTTTGTTCTTTTTGCAAGATGCACGGTCATGGTATTAATGATTGTTTAAAGAAGCACCCCCATCTTTGTAAAGAGGAGTCTTTGAAACAAACTAATGGAGAGGTGGCCATTGTGATTACTAAGGAAGTTGCTAATCCTAATACAGTGCTTGTTGAGGATAATACCTCTAATCCATCCCAAGTTGTTGAGGAGCCACTGCCTTTAGCGATTGATGAACTTCAACCTATTGTTAGTAATACTATTATTTTTAACCATGATCATGGAGTTGGTGCTAAAACTTCTTCTATCTCTTTTATTTAATGTGATAATATGATGGATCAATGTTTACCTAACATGGATATTCATAAGCATGCTAATGTTGAGTCTATTAGTCTTTGTATGACTAACAAAACTTCAATTAATTTGAATATTAACTCTCTTCCTAATAATATCTCTATTGTTCAGGAAAAAAATAAGGAAGTTAATAATGAATCTCATATGGCTCATATAGATTATAAGAAGAATGACAATCTATTGGAAGAAGGTGAAGTTGTTTTTGTGGAGGTTTGTCCATCTGTTGGAAAAGGTAAAGGTAATATGGAGGATGATGGTATGTTTATGGAGGAAGAATGTCCTCAACAGAATGCTATTGTGGACCTATATAGTAATACCCCTTCAACATCTTATTATAATAGTGATGCTTTTACTAATACTAGTTTTTGTAAGGTTCAGAGTAAAAGTGATAGGAAAAAGTAGCAATTTATATTGCAATCTCCCATAACTACTCTCTCACACACTTTCCATTAATTTCTTTATTTATGTTTAACTCTATTATTTGGAATGTCATGGGTATTTGTTGTCCTTCTTCTACAATTCGTGTGAATAATTTATGTCGTATTCATAAAGTTTCTATTCTTATTTTACTTGAGCCTCTTATTTCTTCCTCTAAGTTAATTAGCACTAGTCATTTTTTATGTTTTAATTCTGCTATTTCAAATGTGGCGAATAAGATTTGGATTTTTTGGAAAACTCCGATTAAGATTGATGTTATTGGTGATTTTACTCAAGTTTTACATTATCAAATTGAGGTTTTTAACTTACACTATTGTGCCTCCATTGTGTATACTGTTTCTTCTAGTTACATTAGGAGAATACTTTGGGACCAACTTATTAATTTCCATAATATTTGTAATTTTTCTTGGCTTATTGTTGGAGATTTTAATGCTATTACTAACCCTTCTAAAAGGATTGGTGGTTCCTCTCCACCCTATCGATCTATGGAGGATTTTAGTAGTATGATTTTGGATTGCAATATCATTGATATTGGTTTTTCTGGTAATCAATTTACTTAGAAAAGGGGTCACTTATGGCAACGATTGGATCGTGTGCTCTTTAATTACTCTTGGATTAGTTTGTTTAATTCCATTAATGTGCAACATCTTAGTAGAACTTTGTCTGATCATACTCCTTTGCTTATTAGTCTTAATTTTAGTCAATTTAATGGCTCTTCTTAGCTTAGATTTCAAAATATGTGGTTACTTTATGATTCTTTTTTTGAGGTTGTGGAGAATAATTTGCATGCTCTTCGTTATCGGGATAATTTTTGTTTTGTTATGAGGAGGCTTTGGTTTAAGCTAAAAAGGCTTAAGTAAGTTTTAAATTGGTGGAACCGTAACATTTTTAAAAATCTCTTTTCTAATATTTTTGAGGTTGAACAGCATGTTGAGAATATGGATTTATCTTATCAAGCTGAGCCTTCTGATGTTAATCTCTCCCTTTTAAAAAAATCTAAGGAGGATCTTTTTAAATTACAAGCTCAGGAAGAAGATTTTGAAAATAAAAAGTTGCTGCCAAGCATTTGGCTAATGGAACTTACTTAAACTAATCTGGCAGCTAGGGTTTTGGATTTGTAACACATTGTACCATACGATATTGCTTGTACAGTACGATCTGTTTGCATGAAATCATTTTACTAGAGTCGTACAGTACGATCAATAGAGAAAAATATTCATATTTGTTTCTTTTAAAACCCTCTCCCCTTGTGTGTGTGCATGGTTGCTCAGAATTATAAACAGTTTGTGGCCAGACTAAAGAAAAGAAAAAATAAAATTAAATAGAAAATTACATTGTTTCATACTCACGCTCCTACTCTACCTAGTCTTGAGTCTTCCTGCTATCCTGAGTAACTTGCGATCTTACTGAAATGTTAGTACTCACAAATAATAACATAAATCAAAAGATATTCAATGAATAGAAGCTAAGACGACATTATTTGTCATCATCAAAAGCTCAAACTACGGGTCATGGACTGCAATATAGGGGAGGTTATGCTTTTCACTTTGGCTATTAAAATTATCCAAATTTGTGCTTCCAAATGTATCTAATTAAATAAATCCCCCTAATGGGTATCCTTTCCTCTTTGGAATCAAATCTTGTATACCTATATCCCAAATCAAAAACTAACTTTCACAACTTGGTACTTTGAATACATTGCATCAATATTAGAATTGAAAATTTATATACTCTCCTATAAGCTTATCCTAAACTTTTGAAATAAAATAACTCTCAAGCAATATATATATATATATATATATATATATATATATATATATATATATATATATATATATATATATATATATATATATATATATATGTATAGCAAGAAAAAATAAATAACACATGGCAACACACTTGTTTATTTTGGGGTTATGTAGTATAAGCACTTGTAACATTTATAATTATTATTAATTTAGCCCCTTTTTATTGCCCTACATGAGCATGGGAACTTGCATAAAATCCTTTGAGTAACCAGATCGGTCATAAACTAAGAGTAATCTAATCATTAATCATAACATTTAATAGATTATAGTTAAAGTAAGTAAACACTCACATCATTCAATTTTCAAATACAACATGCAATGAAAACTCAAATAACATGGCATATAGTAGTTAAAAATAAATACCGACCTAGCCTAAATCTATATTTGGTTGTCCTAACAAACCTTCTAAAGTATATGAAGTAAGTTGCGTGGGTTGGGTATGTCCTAATTAACTGGGCAATTTGTTGAAGTTATCTGGTGTTTAAGTTTGTTAAACGTTGAATGGGGGAATTTATGTTTGAGTTTAAATATTAATGTGTTAAAGCTTAATTTAGGTACTTTTTAATGGTTAAATTTTTACTACCATTGATGCTCATCGGGGCAATGAAGTTTACTTAAGATTTTTCAAAATTTGGTTATTAATAGATTTTTGTTTTATTTTTTAATTAGAAAGGTTTTGATTGTTTTGATCCAAACTAATCCCAAACTTTATGAATCTCTCCCAAAGGTCATGGATAACCCGTGGGAGTGTTTCCAATAGTTTGGAAATTATTTGAAATTTTTAAAAATTTTAAATAAATTAAATTAAGTAATTGCTAATTTTCACTAAAATTAAAATTAAAGTCAAATTTGAGGCCCAGTGATGTGGCTTTTTTTATTCTATATAGAGGATTAAATTTTGGTAAGTTTTATGCTTTATTTTTATTTATTTTTGGATTATATATTGAATTTACTATAATTTTTGAATTTTTTGGGTCCTTAAAATCATTGAATTTCAGTATTATTAATTTTCTAACCTAATGAGCTCAAAACTCAGTGAAATTTAAACCTTGAGTGTATAATGTCAATAAGTTCATTATAGTCAAGTATCACCCATATTGGGCATGTGTAGAATTTCCTAGAAATTTTCTAATTATCTAAACATTGTCCTTAAATGTTTTTATAGGTGTCACGATTGTTCAATTAGGTTCCAATCTTTGTCCATCTAACCATGATACTAATGCAAGCATACCACAAAAATGTCACAACTTAATTCTAAGAATTTGGAGATTTATGACTTTTCAAAGTTCTGGGTCCAAAATGGACCCATTACTTTGAAAATTCAAATCATAAAATCCAACGAGTATCTGGTCCTAGCTAGGAAATTTACAATGCTTGCCTATGATTTCCAAAAACTTTTTATCAAAATTTAAGTTTAGATTGACCATTGGATTGTGAGAAAATTGTAAAAAGAAAATTTCAAACAATTTAAAATATCTCATAGTAAAGTGATCAAATTACTTTAATGCTAATTTTAATTACACTAAACTCAATTTCCAACAAAACCAATAACAAAAGATTTGTTGAACAAAAGAATTATCTATGAATTTTTAAAGTTCTTGGAATTTAAAGTTGATTTTCTTAATCTATTTAGTTAATTCCAGTCATCTGCACCATCATTCAAATCATTAGTAATGATTGGAAATGGTGGCAGTGCGACACAGCATCACGTGAAACATGTCACACGCTGATACATTAACTTAAAACTTATTGGATCAGATCTAAGCCATCCGATTCACATAGATTTACCCAACGGTTATAAAATTTTCATGTGGAAAAACTGGCTTGAAACTACATGCATTAGAAGTCCACGGTCTTTCACGATTTGAACGTGGGTGACATGGTACATTGTGGGCTGTTCATTTTGAACGTGCGATCGGACGATCTAGATTGATTCAAGTTCATTTTTCAGTTGAAATTTCAATTGCTCATAACTTTTAAAATACCCATGTAAAATTAATAAAATTTGAAGCATAAGCTCCTGGGAATATGAACTCTCTTTGCATGAAGTTTGGAGGTCCCATGCAATGAAAATTTTAAGTAGTTTCAAGTTGAATATAGGTCTATTTCTCTAATTTTGGGACCATTAGTTTAATCAGAGACATCATTTACTATTGGAATCTCTTAAAATTATATCTGCCGGATGCCACTTCATTGGATATCAACGTCAATTAGCATTGGTTCCTTGCCGGGTATCCTTATATATGTTATTTTTGTTGTACCAATTCAAGATCATTCTCTGATATGTATAGAGTGGAACAATTTTGTTAAGGTCTCCTTTAAAACATACCTTTTGGAGTACTATCATGAGGACACTACTTATGAATGGACAAATTGGTTGGCATAAAAGGAATGGTTTGAGATACTTAATCTTTCCATGTTTGGCTTAAAAAAATGGTCTGAAAATTACAGATGTCTTATGCAACTAAAATATACGAGTTGATTCAATGAGCTCTCTCTGATACTCATATCCGAAAAGCACTTCCCTTTTTTTTTTAATGTGATTATTTTTATGTATTTTTGGCTAATATTTTACCTATATTAAATAATTTTTTTTTAAGTCCCAAACAGAAGTAGGCAATGAATTTTATGTATGAAGTGCCTATATCTATTCGTACTTCTAAATACTTTCATTTCCTTATAATGTGCTACTCTAACTACTAAATTTTGGGCGGGGGAGGGTGGGGGGTGGAAGAAATGATAGAAGATATGTTTCAAAATTTGGGAGCTTCTCTTCTGATTGTTTCATAGTTCAAAAGGTCTTTGATCTTGAACTATTAAATTGGTCCAATCAGAAGAATCTTAGAATATTGCTTTCAAAAAATGAATGATTTCTAGTGGGTCTTTCTCCCAAAGTTAGTCTTTTTTGATAGCTATTATAATATTTTTGGCTTTCTAATGTTTGACTAGTTGCTAGTGGATTACTATTTTTGCATCATCTTTCCTATGATTAACTTTTGGTCTGCTGGGACTTTTTTTGCCCTATTATATGATGATTCTCCCATAATTCTATATAATGTCACTTTGGATGGTCACATTGATGATTCTCCCATAATTCTATATAATGTCACTTTTTTTGCCCTATTATATGATGATTCTCCCATAACTTCTGATTTTAGCCCAGGTAGCACTATTTTTGCTACTAGTTTACTTTAAATTTCTCACTCTTCCATCTCTCTTTTAGAATTTCCTATCCATTGTACAATGGTGCTCCTGCTCGAGTTTTGAGCAAGATGAACTCCTTTTGTATATCATTGCAATTTTCTTTTTTTATACACTTTTGTAATTCTCATTTTTTGCTAAGGGATTCGGTTAAGACCTTAATTTTTCAAAAAAAAATAATAATAACATTCTTATTTTTAGGGTTAAACTAGCTAAAGAATAGAAGATAGTCAAGATAAACCAGACTTTCACGAATTTTAGAATATGAGTTAGTGAGCCAAGCTGCAATGACTATTTGATCTAAAAAGAATAATTTATTTATATATTTCTTCATCGCATCGTCAATTTTTTTTTGGGCAGGGGGGTTAGCGGGGGGGGGGGGGGATTTTGGGGCATAGCCTAATTTTATTAAACTATGAAAAGATACAAAATGTGTAAACAAAATAATGAAAGATTAATAAAAATGTAAAAAATTTACAAGTAGAGAAAAATATGGAGAAAGAAAACGCTTACCATAAAACATGAAAATAATAAAAGATTGAAAATTAGTGAAAGAGTCCAAAACAGACTCAGAATGGATAAAAGCACATCCAAGGCGAATAGCTCGATAGGGACAGCACCCTTGGTTGCCAGAGATAACTATCCTAACCACATAATGGTTTCCAAATGACCATATAAACCAGATGGAGGTTACTGAGATAGCCATGCAAGGTTCAATGGTTAGATGTACCCATTCATCATCATCCAAAAAACCAAGAGGCTATGAAATGAGTAGGAACAGGAGCTCGGCCAGCAGGAGCTCCAGTAGCTCAGCTGGATGCTACAAGAAACCAAAATAGTACCACACATTAAGGTTCAAAATTTGACAAACAATCAATTCAAAAAAATTGTTATATATAATATTACCAACCATAACTTAAATAACTTCTAAAGATAGGAAATTCCCAATAATATCAACCATTTCCTCAAAGAGATTTTAGCAAAGGTGGTTTCTTTGACTAAGAGGCATATGGATGAAGAATAGTTAAAGGAAACACTAAATTTTTTATTATTATTTTCCCTCCGAATGAAAGCAAATAGCACAACAGACCGTCAAAAATAAGTAATTTTTAATAACTTTATAAATTGGAGAGGTTGTGATAACATCTAAAACCTGCAATAATTAGGCATGAGTAGAAAAGAATTTATTCCCGATAACAGATAAGATATGATGTTGAAAGAGAAGTCACGGTCAAACAAAATATGATTATGACTTTCTAGCAATCCTGCAGCAGATATTGGTCAGCGAGACATATATGTTTAAAGATCTTAAAATGTTAGATGTTTTAAACCATCAAGGAAAACCATTTAAATGTAACAAAAATACCTCAACACATATCTCTTAGGCCAAATAAAAGGATACGACACCTTATGCTGTAGATTATTATAAAAAATATGTAGAATGTCATTAATTTTTGTTTAGTAATGACATCCCAAACAATATAGGAACCAACTAAGGAGATGAGAATATTTCTAATAGCCAAACAAATCTCTAGGGGAAAGTTGGTTGGCAGAGTCCAGCAATCATTTCCCAAAAAAGTCCTTCACACGATAGGCATTTAGAGCATAAAAAATTTTAGGAGAGAGACATGAGTGAAGAGCTTTACCTTCCATTTAAGGGACTCTAATCAGGGAAAATTTGAAGTGAGAGAAAGTCTGGTATTTGGACGAGTAAAATTTGAATTTTTAATCGCGTATTTCACGATTGAAGATGGCGGCTGACGGTCGCCGGCCACTGATGGCCGGCGGACCACCTGACGAAAGACGATCGTTAGGGCGATCATCGACTGGAGTTACTGGAGTTGTAATTGGAGCTTCGTCGTCTCCTCTTGCTTTTGGAGACAGGAAAATTTCTTTCAACAGAGCTAATGTAAGGTTAAACAAGCCATTGGTCATTAATGATGGAGGAATGTTGGAGAAGAAGAAGGACACTGTTATCTTCGGCAAAGGCAAAGGTATCTTACAAGAAGGTAATCTTGAAGAGGACCGCTCAAATGGAATGGATGTGATTCTTAATGGAGTAGCTGTGAAATCCCCATCAACGATTGTGAATTCTGAAGCAATTCAAAGTGCAGAGGTTACATAAAGGAGTGTTGAAATATATTAAAATAAAGAAGTTACTCATAAAAATGCATATGAAGGTAACAAAGCTGTTAGTAATGGTAATGGAAGCGATATTTTACCAAAAGAGATAAAAAATACATACTTGAATGAAGTTCGTATATGCGGCAATGGAGATTTTGCCAGCTGTATCAATGTGTATGAGGAATTGCCTGAAAGATCAGTTCCTGGGAATCAACCTAATGCTTGGGAGAAAAAATAGAACATCAGAGTAGAAGATCAAGATTTTGGAAATTTTCTTTCGGCAGATGGTAAATCAATTGAACTACATGAGGAGAAGGTGATAGAAAATTATAAAAAGCTACAGAACTTCTTAATAGTTAAAGTTTTTGGGGAAGAAATTCCTTTCTCTTCTATCAGTTTTGAACTGAGGAAACAATGGTCGGTATATGGGAAATTCCATCTTACAGTGCTTGGGAATGGATGGATATTATGCTCCTTTTATGATCCAAGTAATGTAGAATCAGTTTTAACCAATGGTCCTTGGTTTGTGAAAGGCAATGTTGTGGGGATAGATAGATGGTCGCAAAGTTTTAATCCTAATTACCTCAAAGGACTCATATCTCCTATTTGGATTAGACTCCCACACCTTCCATTGCATTGTTAGGATGAAATCAACATTTGTCGCATTGCATCCATGGTTGGAAAGCCATACTTGATCGACGGAAATATGTTTCAATGGTCAAGGAGAGAATTTGGAAGAATTTGTGTTCGTATTGAGCCAGATGCAAGTCTTCCAACAGGAGTATGGGTTGGAGAAGGAAATGCTAAATTCTATCAAAAGGTAGAGCATGAGAGGATCCCTAGCCTATGCTTTGAATGCGGAATGATTGGGCATGTGAAAAGCAATTGTCCCATATCTATCATGGAGAACAAGTTGAAGAAAGATGTGACTGAAAATAGAAATCTGGAAACAGCAAATGATAGTTGTAATGTTGGTAATTCTCTGAATATGACTGCTAGTGAAGGAATGGACAAAGAAGAGTATGGTCTGTGGATGTTGCTGAGTTATGGAAGAAAGAAGTTTTTCAACAATAACCAAAGAAAGCCTCCTCAATGGGCAGACAGCAAAAAGACCTTTGTTCCTGTAAAGAACAAAAATAATATTGTTGATTGCATGGAGAAGGAAATTGAAGACCAGCAGGAAACGGAATTGCAACAATCCTTCAAGATTGAGCAAAATATAATTATATCTGCAGCATCAGAAGTTCTTAAAACAAATAATTCCCTGAGTTTAAAAGATGGGAATAGTTTTAATGTTCTCGGGGAAATTGAAGAAGAAGGAGAAATCAATGATATAGAGGAAGGAGCCAATGAGTTGATTTCAGTGAAGACCAATGAAAAAAGATCGACTGCAGTTTTCAAGAGTAATACAGTAAAAGAAGTCCAGGTAGAAGAATCTTTTGTTAATAAAGAAGGTGATGGAAAAGTAAGTGGTTCTCAATCATCAAAGAAGAAGACTTCCAAGCAACTGAAGAGTTTGGGTCCTATTAGTTCCACTACAAGATTATGAAGATTGGAGCTTGAAGAGAAAGGTACTTCGGGGAGGCATCCCCCTAATCCCTTTTAATGAACTCCATTGCATTTTGGAATTGTAGAGGAGCAAGGAAGAAGAATGCTTCTCTATATCTTAGGGAATTTGTAAAATTACATAATGTGTTTTTTTTTTGGTTTAGTTGAAACAAAATTAAGCTCCATAGATAGAATGGAAGTTAATCTCTTGATTGGTGATGAGTGGGAATATGTTAATGTTCCTTCTTATGGATTGTCAGGCGGTATACTAATTTTATGGAAGCACAAAGTTGCTTATTTTTTTGTAATTGACTATTCAGCACAAGTGGTCATTAGAGATTTGAAATTATATAATAATTGCCAGTGGAGAATAGCTACTGTATATGGCAGCACTGAAGTTCAGAAGAGAAAGAAATTCTGGGAAATGCTTGATAATCATTCTATAGAGGATTCCCCAAGGGCTATAGGTGGAGATTTCAACAGCATTTTGTCCAAAGAAGATAAAATCGGAGGTAGAAGATTCATTTTTTCATAAGGTCCAAGGGATATGAAAGATTGTTTGATAAGGAATGACTTACATGAATTAGGATTCATTGGTCCTAAATTCACATGGTGTAATAATAAAAATGGAGGAGCTAGAATACTTGAAAGATTGGATATGTGCTTCATTAATTCCAAAGCTCTGAGCTCTTCTCAAAGGTTGCTAGTGAGGCATTTGGCTACAATAGCCTCGAACCATTGTCCAATTCTTCTACACTTACATGATTCTTTCGCTCAAATCAAGAACAATATCAAATTTGAAGATAGGTGGATTTCTTACAAAGCTTCATTTGAAATTGTAAAGAAGGAATGAAGGAAAAAGTATCAAGGATATCGTGCTCAAGTGCTGAACAAAAAATTTCAGAAATCTTTGAAATCCCTTTTCTATTGGAGTAAGGCCAAACAAAAGGACCTTAATATGCTTAAAGAAAAACTTATGGAAGAAATTTTGGAGCTGCAAAATAAGGAAGCAACATGTGGTACCCTCTCGGAATTTGATTGCTGGAACTTGAGGAGTAAAGTCAATGAGGTGAATTCTATTATGGTGATATTGAATGATTGGTGGAAGCAAAGGGCCAAAGTTAAGTGGCTTGTGGATGGAGATTCCAATTCCAAAATTTTTTCATTCTTATAATAGTGCAAGAAGAAATGCCAACAAAATCATTAAAGTTAAAAATTAATATGGAAATGTGGTGGAAGAACAATCTTTGATTTAAGACATTTTTTTCAAATATTTTGAAAGTAAGTGGGAAGACAGACAGTGTGATCTTCACGGTTGGCCTGCAGCTGTAAAAAAATTAAACGACTCAGATAGGAGCTTGCTGGAGACAGAGTATTCAATTGGAGAAGTGGAGAAAGTGCTGAATCAATTGGGAGGAAATATCTCACCGGGACAAGATGGTATTACATACTCTTTTATAAAAGCATATTGGAATATCATAAAAGAAGACTTCTGGAATTCTCTTAATCATTTCTTTTGCAATGGAGTTCTTAATGAACAATGGAAGGAAACTCTTATCATACTTATTCCAAAGGTATCAAATCCTCTTTTTCCTTCTAATTATAGACCTATTAGTCTTTGTAATTCGGTTTACAAAGTGGCAGCTTGGGTCTTATTAAATAGGTTGATTGAAGTAATCCCAAAGCTTATCTCCAGAGAGCAAGCAACCTTCATCCGTGGAAGAATTTTAGCAAAACATGTTATGGTCTTTCATGAAGTTTTCCACAAGCTTAGATTCTCCAAAGCAGCAAAAGGCTTGGTTTCATTCAAAGTAGACATGGAACAAGCGTATGATTCCATGCCTTGGAAAGCTTTAAGAAATGTTTTGAGTTATTTCAATTTCCCTCCTTTGATATCCAAGTTGGTATTAAATTGTGTAGAAGATCCAAAGTTTGCTCTTATTATAAATGGAAGAAATTCAAATTCGATTCAAGCCAAGAGTGGATTTAGACAAGGATGTCCATTATCACCAATTCTTTTAATTGTTTGTGCCCAACTTCTTTCTAATGCTTTTGCTCAGAGATCTTGTGGAATTAAGATCAATTCCAATGGCCCTAGAATATCACACTTATTGTATGAAGATGATGTGATAATGTTTTCTGAAGCCAACAAAAATGCAGTGAAAAAGGTGAAGGAGATCTTATACAGCTTTTGCAATTGGACTGCCTAACTTGTGAATTTGAATAAATCTGCCATGTTATTTGGGAAACATGTTTGTGGAAGAAAGAAGAAATCCATTACAAGGATTATGGGATTCAAAATGGTAAAAGAGTTCAACTATTTGGGATTCAAGATGGCATTAAGAAGACTTTCATCAGATGATTTCTAGTTTATCATTGATAAAACTATGAAATTGCTTAGCATATGGGGTAGTAAAATCCTTTCTATTGCCGGTAAAATAAATTTAGAAAAATCTATTTTACTAACAATACCAGCTTACTATGCTTCCCATTCTCTGGTTCCAAAAAGGATTCTATTTGAGCTAGATAAATTCTGCAAAAATTTTATCTGGAATAAAATGGATGGATCAATGGGGCTGCATTTTGTTAGTTGGGAAGATTTGTGCAAACTGGTGAGCAAGGGAGGAAGAGGATTAATCTCTTGTGCTTCAAAAACTACAGCTTTAAGAGCAAGAATGGCATGGAAGTTCTTCCAAGATAAAGATTCACTTTTTCATGAAATGTTGGCTGCTAAGTATGGAGAAAAACTGGATTCAGGTAACAATAGAGTTAATTGCTCTACTTCTTGGAAACTATTGAAGGAAGGTTATAAAATGTTAAAGCCAATTGTTAGATGGAAATTGGTAAATGGAGAAGATTTTGAAGTTTTTAAAGATACATGGATCATGGATAAATGCATTAACCGTTGGCCGACTTTTGTAGTTCCATAGAATGATGCAGCTGTTTTTGTAAGTGATCTAATTCAAGATGGAACCTAGAATATTCCAAAACTATTAAATATTTTTGGAATGGAATTGTTTTCACTCATCCTACAGGTGAAGATTGATCTAAATACTGAAGAAGATGCTATGGAACTCATTCAACAAAACTCTGGTTTGTCTATAACTGGAATGGCATATAATGCTAAGATTCAACAGGACACTGAATTCCAACAAATGAATTGGTTTAAAACTTTAAAGTTAAATGCTAGCGTGGAGCTATTTTGGTGGAGAATTTTCAAAACAGCAATACCAACATTTGAATTCTTACAACAGAGGAGGTTAAAGGAAAATGCTTTATGTCCAAGAGGGTGCTTTGCAATAGAAGATACGGAACACATTGTATGTTCCTGTGTAAAACTAAAAAATGTTATTAACCTTCTAAACCAGTGGGGATTTGCAATTCCTGATTTTCAAAGCTTTGAAGAATGTTTGAATTGGATGGAATCTTTAGCATTAAAGAAAGGTTGGCTAGCAAATCTGTATAGTAATGCTGTTTTCTTATCTAGGAAGGCTAGAAACAAGAAAGTTCATGAAGGAAAGGAAGAAAGTTCATGAAGGAAAGGAAGAAAGTTCAGCTTTCATTGCCTCAAATGTTGTATGCTATACAGCAACTCATCATAACTACAACCATTTTAACTTGGGAAACTAGGATGTCAATCAGTTGAATAAACTGTCCAATTCTTGGTAACCTCCTCCACCTGAATGGCTTAAAATCAATGATGTTGCTTCTCTGCTACCAAACTACATAGCTGGAATTGCTGGAGTGTTTAGAGACTGCAAAGGCAGATTTCTTTATGATTTTGGGAGAAAAAGTACTCATTGGGATATTGCAAATTTGGATCTTCTAGCAATCAAATCATTGAAGGAAGTAATCAAGGATTGGATGTTCAATTACAAAGGAATCATTATTGAAGGTGATAACTCAAACATCATTTCTTTTATTCAAAGAATCCTAAAAAAAGGTAATTGCTCTAATAAAGATTTTGATTTTCTTAATGAGTTTAAGTTTGCTATCTTCAATTGTATTAGTAGAGATAATAACAAGTTAGCTAACTACTGTGCTAACTTAGCTCTTTTTAATAACTTTTCTTGGGATGATGTCTCTCTGAATAAGGTTCCTCCTTAATTCATGAACATTTTGAAGGAGGAATCCACTTTGTAGTTCTTTTGTTATATTTTCTATTAATATAAAGCTTTAGTCAGCTTTTCTTCAAAAAAAAAATCTGGGAAAATTTAAAATTTAGGTTGATATTAAGAGAAATTTTATGTATAATTTGGTTGGCAATAGAGCTTACAAATAAAAAAAACTGAATCACTCCTACGAGGAGGTTTTGAAACAGATATATATTTAGATTTATCCCATAGGGATAGAAATGAATCTCTGGTAATAATTCATGAAATCAAACCACAAAAAAAACAAAAAGAAAAAGCTTTAAATAAGGGGTCCAAAGCCCACCAAAGAATTTAAGCAATCCAACATTTTTCTAAGAGATGGTGTGACATTTTTTACTAGAGGAAGGGCCACGATGAAACAAAATTTGGAGCAACTTTTATTTAATAATTTTATGCAGGATTTTGGTAGCAAGACACTCCTAACCCAATAGGAAATGGTGTTAAAAATTGTGGATTTAAGATATTGTTTTCTCCCAAAAAAATAAGAATTTATGCCTTCAAACCAACAAGCAATAGGGAAATTTTATTGTGTAACATCATGAAGTCATTGTCTTTGAGCCTCTTTTGGAATATCGGAATGCCAATGTATTTTAGAACATGAGGGGAGAAATTAATGTTTAAAGTATGGAAATTTATCCATCGGAGCAAACCCAATAGTGAAAACCATTGATCTTTTAGAATGCTTTATATGAAGACCAGAGAACACTAAAAAATCTTCTAAAGCCTCCTTAAGTTTCACTATATTGCCCACATTCACTTTCCTCAAGAAAAGAAAGGTAACAACATATACTAAATGGGAATCATTTTTATGCCCAATAGAAAACTCTAAAAAATAGCCAAACCACTAGTGATCTCCAAAATATTAGAGAAGGCATCCATAATAATACATAATAGATAAGGGGATAAAGGGCACCCATTGCTGCAAACATAGATTCATGGATTATGATTATGATAATACCAAACATTTCTGACATTCATGTTTTCTTACTACGATTACTATTATATATCTATTTTTGTTGCCCTGCCTACTAACATTTCAAGTCCACAAGGTTAATAGCAATTCTAGCCAACTCAAGATTGGATAGATTAAGACTAAGTCAGTATGTAAATGTAATTCTAATATTTTTATCTTTTCATGAGTCAAATATAATAAAATGGATCATGTTACTAAGTAACCTTACACAGATACACTCAGGGGGAGAAATTCTAAAAACATCCTGGATGATTTGTTAAAAATAGAAACCCTAACTAGGGCCTCTATGTTAAGACAATTGAATTAAGAAAATCATTACAGGCTCAAATAAAAAAGAATCAGATGCCAAACTCTCTAAAATATGATTTTATTTTAAGAAATCATACACGATGATACCATATCATCTTGGACGATTCATTTCAATCATGCATAAATTAATCAGGTGATTAAGGAAAGAAATTAAGGTTTTATTAAATTAATCATATCATCCGGGACGATCACAGGATCATCTTAAATGATTTATTATAAAAACATTCATCTTTTCCTAGATCACCTGGACAAACAGAATGATGTGCGAGATGAAAATCCCTAATTTTAAACTAATCGTATAGGATGATTATAGGATCATCCTGGACAATTTGTTATATTTTTTCATTGTCCAACATATATGACTCTTGACGAACAGAACGATGTGCTAGATGATATATAGAGTTTTGAACTAAACATACAATTTTATTTTGGAATAGTAGGGGAGCAAAAAAGAAAGAAGCCTCCCACTACTTAAGAAATATGATTGGTGAGAATGGAATTTGCTTCATTGGTTTAATAGAAACAAAAATGGAGAAGCTGGATAGTAACAGAATAAGAAAATTGGTTGGGAATGAATGGGAGTTTTATCATGAAGCAGCGATAGGAACTTCAGGAGGCATTTTGGCACTATGGAAACACAGATGTGTTTCTTTCAATGTTATTGTCTCGTCTAGACAATGTATTATTGGCATTATAACTACTCTGAAAGGTAAAACTGCCAAAATTTGTATTGTTTACGGTAACAAGGATACAAATGAAAGAAGGAAGCTTAGGAATTTAATTGAGGAAAACATGAATGGTGATGAACCTTGCTTAGTTGGAGGAGATTTTAACTGTTTACTCAGTCATAATGAGAAGAAAGGAGAAAAGAAATTCTATGGAAATGAAAGAAGTTATGAATAATAATGACTTCCAAGATATCGGTTTCCAAGGACCAAGTTACACATGGTGCAATAAAAAAGAAGGCTTAGCAAGGATTTGGGAGAGGCTGGATAGAGTTTGGCTAAATTCTTAAGCTTTGTTGGAATTCCCTAATGCAGTGGTGAAGCATCTACCTAGAATCTCGTCAGATCATTGTCCAATGCTGCTACAGATCGATATTAAGATGCAACTTAATAAGAGAGAATCTAGGTTTGAGAACTTATGGTGTTCTTATGATGCAGCTAAAGGAATCATAGTAAAATCTTGGAGGAAGAATGACTTCGGCAGCCCAAATGAGGTTCTACAATGGAAGATTAGAAGGTCCCTCAAAAATTTGTATTTTTGGAGCAAGAATAAGTTAAAAGAACTGAATGTGAAGATTCAGGAACTGAAAAATGAAATCGCTCAACTGCAAGAATGTGAAGCTAGAGATGGAGGCCTTAACCAGAATGATTTATAACTTCTCCGCAGCAAGGTAATTGAATTCAATATTAATTTAGCTAGAATTTCTACCTGGTGGAGACAGAGATCCAAATGTCAGTGGATGGAAGAAGGTGAGAAAAACACCAGATACTATCATACATATGCAACGACTAAGAAAAGAGGTAACCAAATTTTGCAGATTAAGAGAGAAGATGGTACTATGGAAACTAACCAGGATGATTTTCATAAAATCTTGGAAAATTACTTTACAGAAAAATGGGGAAGACGCAATTGCAATTTATAGAATTGGCCTAAATTCAATCCTTCAGACTGCATTCAATCAAAAAATCTGAATATCTTGAAAGCTAATTTTACTAGAGATGAACTGGTGGTTACGTTGAGGAAGATGGACAGTAACAAGTCACCAGGTACCGATGGCGCCAATGCGTGTTTTTTTTAAAACTATTGGAACATTGTTGAAGAAACTACATGGAGTGCAATTGAAGACTTTTTCATAAACGGAAGGATGCTTGAACAATGGAAGGAGACGGTGGTGGTGTTGATACCGAAAATCCAAAATGCTAATGAATGCTCCAAGTTCTGACCAATTTGTCTCTGTCTAACAGTATATAAGCTTGCAGCTGGAATGATTCTTAACAGATTTAAAAATTTTTACCAAAAATCATATCAGAATTTTAAGGATCTTTTGTTCCAGGTAGAAGTATCTTGAATAATTGCCTGATAGCTCAGGAAATCACGAATAAAATGAAAACATCAGTGGCTAAACCGGGATTCTTCCTTGTGAAGCTTGACATGAAACAAGCTTATGATATCATATGTTGGGAAACTTTGAATCAAGTACTGAAATTTACTAGATTTCCTGAAAGCTTGATACAACTGATAATGAAATGTGTTTCTAACCCAAAATACTCAATTGTGATAAATGGTAAAAGAACAGACTGGATCCAGGCAAAATGCGGCTTCAGACAGGGTTGTCCCTTGTCACCTATTCTGTTCATTCTATGCTCTTATCCAAGGCTCTTACTGGGAGTAATAACAGATTGGGGATGAAATTGGCACCGAATATAGAGAAAGTATCTCATCTGCTGTTTGCAGATGATATTCTCGTTGTAGCAGATGCATCCAGACACAATGCTGAAGCATTGAAGAACATCCTCAGAAGATATTGTGGATGGACAGGACAATCCATTAACTCTCAAAAATCCATGATTCTATATGGCAAGAGAGTTAAAATGAAGAGAAGAAGGAAAATTAATCGAATTTTGGGCTATAAGGAAGTCAAGGAACTCAATTACTTGGGCATTAAACTGACTTTGAGAAGATTAAAAACTGAAGACTTCAACAGTATAATTTAAAAGGCTATGGGCAAAATTAATTCATGGGGAGCTAGATGGTTATCCTTGGCTGGAAGAATAACACTCATAAAATCAACGTACTCAAACATGATTTCATACCAGGTAGCTCACTCTCTTGTTCCCAAAAGTATCCTGCTTAAAATTGATAAAATGTGTAGGAATTTTTTGTGGCATAAAGAAAATGGGAATCAGGGAATGAACTATATAGCTTGGTAAAAACTTTGTCTACCTACCAGTTTGGGAGGGTTTGGCATCCAAGGTGCATCGGAAAAATAGGGACCATTAAGAGCGAGACTAGTATGGATGTATCTACAAAATAATGAATAATTAATATGTAAAATCCTCAAAATGAAATATGGGGATAAAATCTGGTAGGAGAATACGAAGATTGGCGTTTCATCAGCATGGAAAATCATCAAAAATGGCATCAAGTTTCTGAAACCCTTTATCAGATGGGAAGTTAACAATGGGAAAAGCATTAATGCAGTTAATGACAACTGGATTCTAGACCGTAATCTGAATAGCTGGCCTGCTACGTGCAATATAGCGGAGCTCTTAGATAAAAGAGTTTCTTATTTTCTGGAACAAGACGACAACTGGAACTTAGAGAAATTGGCTTAATGTTTCTCTAAAGATATGATGAATCTTATTATTCAAATGGACAAAGGAGAGTGCTACAGAGAAGATAAAATTGAATTAATTTTCAAAAATTCGGGAAGGACGATATCATCTCTTTGAATGAAGCTTTTAACAGGAATCTGGATAGCAAACTTTGCGGATCCAACTGGCTAAAAAAATAAAAACTCAATCAAAGAACTCATTTGTTTTGGTGGAGATTGTTAAATGACGCTCTACCTACTAACTCCTTGTTAAACTAAAGGAAACTTATGAACAATTCTGAATGCCACAGAGGATGCAGGATGAGGGAAGATACAGAGCATATAGTCATTAAATGTGAAAAGCTTTTGGAGATCATAGTTAAAATGAGACAATGGGGTTTTAACATCCCTTTCTTTCAAAATTTGGATGAATGCATTGATGAACTCAGTAATAAAACAGACAAAGGACTTGCAAAAATTTATGCTTTGGTCGTCTATTACAACTGGAGATCACGGAACCTGAGCTAACATGGGAATTCTAAACTTACCACTGCATATATAGCAGCTGAAGTTATTTCTCAAGCATCCTTCTATCTTTTTTCACCAACCGAGATGAACTAGAGCACTAATCAGCAATTGCTGCCTAAAGCTTGGTGTCCCCCGCCTAACAGTTGGTTAAAATTGAATGTGGATGCGGCTTTACTGGACTCAAACTTGGCGGGAGTAGCTGGACTGATCAGAGACTGTAAAGGGAGATTGATTTGTAAATACGGAAAGAAGATTAATCATTGGGATATTGCTCAGTTGGAACTCAAAGCAATCCTAATGATGGAAGAATACATACAAGATTGGTTTTGTGAATACAAGGGGATAATCATAGAAGGAGATAATGTGAATATCATAAAGATGCTCCAAGATTCTATCAAAGTGAAGAACAATAAAGGTACAAAATTTGATCTATCATTCCTACAAGTGTTCAATAATATTACCTTTCTCTTTACTCCTAGATATTGCAATAAGGTGGTCGATTGTTGTGCCAAGTTGGCTTATTGTAATATAGGACAAATTTTAAGCCCTTCTTTATAAGATCTCTTGATTATTCAAGGTGTCATGTTTTGCTGCTATCCTGATATGAGAGAGCCAAAAGAAGGAGAGGGAGAGCTTGGGAGACAGAGAGAGGATCTTGTGAGATGGAGTTTGTGAGGCTTCAAAAAGGTTGCTTTAAGCAATGATTTGAGTCACCTTCTCCAGTCGTCATCCCTAGTTCCTTTGAGGCTCTAGAGAGGTCTTCTTTAGCAATCGATCAAGGTTCTCTACCTGCTTGAAGAGGAAGTAAAAGGAGTCTGGGTTCTCTGCCTTCTTCAGGAGGAAGCAAAATGAATTAGATTCTCTGCCTCATCGAGGTCATTGAAAAGGTGTTTGTAAAGGCTTCTCTGTCTTACTGTAGGAGCAAAAGGAGAGTCATTACCTTTTAGTATAATACCTGGAAGAGAAACTTCTAGGAGTGGACGTAGGTCAAGTTAATTGAACCACTATAAAATTTGGTGTGCTCTTTCTTATTTTGGTTCCTTGTTTTATTTTCCGCACTTTATTTTCTTATGGGTTATCGTATGATTTAATATTTTAAAATATCTCAAAAAGATTGTGCTTTTTTAGATTTTTTTAAAACTACTAATTTACCCATCTCTTGGTTAACCTGAGGCTAGTTCAAAATGGCTTAATAATCCTAATAAACTTTCAAGTCAAATTATTCACAAAATCTGGTTTTAAACAACTTTTAAATTTCAATCTATTGCTAACTTTGGTAACCGAAATACTTGGAAGAGTATTCAATTACCTAACCACCATTATTTGATAATATATCTTTTGATTTTTGGAAAACTTGTATGTCCTTATTTTTACAATCTATAGATTATCACATGTGGATGCTTGTTGAAGAAGGTTATTCTGCACCATTACGTGAAATTAATGGCATTAAAACTGAACTTAAGTTTACTGAATGGACTCTTGATGATAGGAACATAGCACAACTTAATGCAAAATATTTAAACTGTTTTTACTATGTACTGCATTCTAAAGATTACATGCGTGTTTTAACTTATACAACTGGTAAAGAAATATGGGATAAATTATGTATCACTTATAAAGGCGCATCTGAGGTTAAGCAATCTAGATTACATATCTTACTTCACGACTAAAAATTCTTTTACATGAAACCTAGTGAGTCAATATCTGAAATGTATGTTAGGTTTACACAAATTGTCTCCTCTCTGCATGACTCAGAAAGATAACTCACTAACTATGAGAAAGTTAACAAAATCTTGAGATGCTTACCCTCTTACTATGATGCTAAGATAAATTTCATCACTGAATCTAAGGATTTAAATACTTATTCTATTGATAACTTACTTGTATCACTCATTATTTATGAGCAAGGAGTGAACCAAAGATAACTTGATGTAGGTGAGAAAAAGAAGGAGAAAATTATGATATTGGAGGCTAATGATATGGATACTGATTCTTTTGGGTCTGAAAGTGATGATGTTGTCTTAATCACTAGGCAACTCAATAGCTTTCTAAGGAAGATATAAAAACACAATAAAAAATGGAACAAAGGTAAAAGTAATAAGAATTTTAAAGGTTCTTCTAATATGGTTTGCTTTAAATGCAGGAAGCCAATACATGTTAAAGTTGATAGCCCTACACTTATGGCTCACCCAAGCAAGGAGAAAGGTAAGGAGAAACCAAACTTTTGGAAGGACTAGAAGTGGATTCAAAAGGCTTTCTAGCTAGATTATGCATTTGACTCCTCTGACTGAAGCTGAGGAGGAGACAACAAACTTGTGTTTGATGGTGAACAGTCATCTTGGTCTGTCTGACCAAGAAGAGATATGTGAACAGTCCTATGATCAATTACTTAAAATTTTTGAAAAAAATTATTCATCATATAAGAAACTTAAGAAATTGCATACTAGCCTAAAATTGGAATTTTTAAACTTGCAAAAAGAATACAAAGTTTTTCTTAAAGATCATTCTACACTTGATAGCAATCGCATGTCATTACTTGATGAATTTGATGAGTTAAATAAAAAGAATTATAATTTAATTATTGAAAGCATACCACACTAAACATGAAAATGATTTTAAAACAGTTATGGATAAATCTTAGAGTAGGGAGCACTATTTAAAAGTTGATAATGCTATTTTAGAAAGTCCTAACTCTTTTTTTAAAGTTGAATTGAAAGCACTTGAGAAAAATAAGATTCCACCCACACCTTAACAAATTTTTAATCCAAATCTGAAGACAAAAAAATTGAAACTTAGTAAGAGGCACTATAACTTGAGTAGATTAGAAAACCCTTTTTCTGGTGTTAAATGCTTTTATGTGGTATGCTATGACACATCTCCCATACTTTTACTAATCACCATAGTACACATTGGGTGTGGAGACCCAATTTGTATGATTCATAGCATAATATACATGCACTGTATTCTTCTTTCCATAAGAAGGGACCTAAGCTCGTTTGGGTTCCTGAATCTAACGCTTGATTAGTTTATAGGTATGCTCTTACACAATGAGATACCTGAATAGCAGATGCTCATGACACATGACTGGAGATGCCAATCAATTCATCTCGCTAAAGGCTAGGGTGTGAGGCAAGGTCACTCTTGGAGGCAACATCACAAGAAAAGTGGCGGGCACAAGTATAATCAAAAACTCCAAGAACCTTTTGATTGAAAATATTTTACTTGTTGATGGCTTAAAACATAACTTGCTCAGCATCAATCAGCTTTCAGATAAGGGATTTATCATAAATTTTTTGTCAAATATATATACATTATTAGCCTGAATAACAATATTATTTATATGGAAAAAGGATTAATAATGTTTATATGCTTGATTTAAATAACATCAAATGTGCTACTTTATTTTCCATACAAATTGTTGGTAATGAGCCTTAGTTGTGGCATATAAGGTTATGTCATGCCAACATAAAAACCATTAGGAGAGTAACCCAAAAGGACCTAGTTAGAGGTATCCCCAAGCTTAAGTTCACTAAGGACCACTTATGTGATGCCTGTTAACTAGAGGAAATAGTCTAATCCTCTTTATATTCCATAAAATACATAAGCACCTCTATACCTTTAGAAGCCTTCACATGGATTTGTGTTGACCCATTAGCACTACCAGCTTAGGGGAAAAAGTCTATGGATATTTAATTTTTGATGACTACTTAAGTTTCACTTAGATTAGATTTTTGTCATATAAGACTGAGTCTTTTGACGAATTTAGATTCTTCTCCACTTATATTAGGAATAGTTTGTGAGATTTCGATCATTCATAGTGACCATGATAAAGATTTTGAAAATTTGAGATTTGGAACTTTTTGTGACAACTTCTCATCTCCTGGAACCACTCAGCAGAATGGGGTAACTGAAAAGAAAAATAGGACCTTTGTTGAAGCCGCTAGAGCTACGCTTACTGAATATTCCATTCCAAAATACTTTTGGGTTGAAACAGTAAACACAACTTATTATGTGTTGAATAGGATAAATGATAGATCCAAATTAATAAGACAGCCTATGAGATCATTAAGGGTAGGACACCCAACCATTCTCTCCTGTTTGTCTTTGGTTGTATAGTTTTTATTCTTAATAACGAGAAATCAATCTTAGGAAAATTTGACCTAAAATTTGATGAAGGAGTGTTCTTAGGATATTCAAGTATAGGGAAATCCTTTAGAGTGTTTAACAAGAGGTTAATAGTGGTAGAGGAGACTACTTATATAGTATTTGATGAATCTGATCCTAAGAAGTCTAGAGTTGAGGAAGAAGATGAAAGAGGAGAGATTCCCCAAGGAGTAGAAATTATAAATTTGGAGAAAAGGGTAGATCCTCAAAACACTAATGGAGTAGGAGAGATTACCTCAGGAGTAAATACTATACATCTGGAGGAAGGGGTAGAACCTTAAAATAGCCTAGAGATTAGAAATATTCTTTGAGTCATCCAAATGGTGTTAGAACTAGGCATGGACATAGGAAGGAAGTTAACCATTCTTCCTTCATCTCAATGACTGAACCCACCAACATCAATCAAATCCTTTCTGATTAGTTTTGGATCTTAGCTATGCAAGAAGAACTTATGATGTCTAGGAGTTATTAGAAATACCTAAAAATTAAAGTGTAGTAGGAACCAAATGTGACTTCAAGAATAAAATAAATGATTCTTGTGTGGTGGTTAGAAATAAGGCATGATTGGTAGCGAAGGGGTACCACCAAATAGATGGGATTGATTTGGAGGAGACATTTTTCCCAGTAGCTTGATTGGAAGCCATTAGAGTGTACTAGCCTTTACCTGTTATAAAAGATTTAAGCTTTTCCAAATAGATGTCAAGAGTGTCTTTTTCAATGACATAATAAAAGAGTTTGTGTTTATAGAGAAACCCCCAAGTTTTGAGAGTATCTAATTTTCAAATCATGTTTATAAATTAAAAAAAAGCCTTATGTGGATTAAATTTGTCACCCAAAGCTTGATATGAGAGGCTTAACATATTCCTACTAGAGAGAGTTTGTTAAGGGGAGTGTAGACACCGCCCTTTTTCTAAGAAAAGTAAAAGTTGATTTACTCATTATCCAGATCTATATTGATAATATACTTTTTAGAACTTTTGATAAATACTATGTGTTAACTTTTCTAAAATAATGAGTAAGGAATTTGAGATGAGTATGTTGAGAGAGTTATCCTATATTTTGGGGTTTAGTATAAGGTAAATGGATGATGAAACTTTCTTAATCAATCACTACATTAAGGAAATCTTGAAGAAATATAAAATGGATAAATTCAAGGCAATAAACACTCCCAAGAGCTCCAGTATCCAGTTAGATAAGGATTCAAATAGAAAATCTGTTGATTAAAAGAAACATCGAATGATTGGATTGCTGCTTTACTTGACTGGTAGCCCACTTGATATAATATTTATTATTTATCTGTCCTAGATTTCAAGTTGATCATAAAGAATCCCACCTGACTGCAGTTAATAGAATCCTTAGATATCTCTTAGGGACCTAAAACATAGGAATCTGATAACCTAGGCTTTACATTTTTTGAGATTATTGGTTATTCTTATTATGGTTTTGTAGGATGTAGGGTGGATATAAAGAGCATTTTGGTACTTGTCAATTTATAGGATATTCCTTAGTCTCCTACTCTAGTAGAAATAAAACTTTGTTGCACTTTCCACTACTGAAGCTGAGTACATTGCCTTACGTAGTTGTGTGGCCTAAGTCCTTTGGTTGAAGCAATAAATTCTAGATATAGGATTACTTGTTAGCATAATTTAATTCTATGTGATAACCCTAATGCCATTTGTATCTCTAAAAATCCTATCCAACATTATAGAATTAAACACATTGACAAAAGACATCACTTTATTAGGGACCATGTTACCAAAGCAGGTATTGAGTTACACCATGTATCAACTGAAAACAAACTGGCTGAAATCTTTACTAAACTACTAGCCTTTGATTCATTCAATATCTTAACGACCATATTGGGTGTGATTGATATAAATACATAAACGTGATGATTTCTGAACTCTGAACTTTATGTTTTCCGATTTTTCTCTTAATTTTATTTTTTAATTTTTTCTTCTATTTTTGATATTTTTTCTTGATTTTGTGTTCATTATTTTGTTCCGATTTACTTGCTATTATTTTTCATATTTTCAATTTTATGCTTTCTTTTGGTTCTTTTAATTTTCTTTTTGTCCGTGTTGAAAAGATATTTTATGCCTTATTTTTTTTTTTAAATTTTATAATCAATGATTGACATTCCAAAATCAGTTAAAGGAAGAAATATCATTCTTGTTTTTCTTCCTCTAACTCCTTTTAATGGTGTAATTCTCTTTTCTAAGCAAAAAACTTTTTCAGATTAACAATTGGACTTTAAATTAAGATCTTTCCTATCTTTCTATAAAAATCTACTCATTAGAATAATGTTCAAAGTCATTAAATTACTTTAAAGATATCTTAATCATGTTGATGCATCTATCTTATGAATATGATTTTGTTTTATGGTTAGCACCTCTTTATGTTAGAGAGTGAGTTTTTCTTCTCTAATATCTGAAAGATATTTTCACAATTGAGAGTATTTAAAGTTTTTGAAAGGTAGTTATCTTGAAAAAATGACAACATGCATAAAATGAGCCCAAAAAAGAAAAAACTGAAAAGAAGCGCAATGATTGACAAAATTAAAAGATACACAATGTATATCAAAAATTAAATGATGCGTAAAGTGCCCCATAATAATTGACAAGAGGTATAAAATGAGCCCAGAAGAAATCAAGCTTCCCTCTTTTTCAAAAATCTTTAAATCTTAGAAGAATTTTCATGTCAGTTGATAATTTCAAAGACTTGATTTTAAAACTAATGATTGTGACTAATTACATTTTTATACTATTCTATCACATATTTTTTTGGAACAAAGTTTTGAATGTATCACTTTTCCTATTCAATTGCTTTTTTTGAATTAGATCAATGTTTTCAAAAGGTGGGTTGCCTTGTAAGAAGTCCGAGCTAAGGGTAACAGGATTAGTAGTTGTACCATTTTTTATATTGGAGCGATGTAATTCTTTTTTTTACTAATTTTTAAATTCAATCACATGGAAAAAGTTATCATATTCTTCCATTGAACAAAAAAAACTTTTGTTTTTTGTTATTTATTATTCTTTTTTACTATCTTTTCATTATTATTTTTTAAATTTTTTACTTTTTTTTTATACTTTGGGGCACCTTCTGATCACCTCCTTCCATCATTTAAATTTTCATTTTTTTGCTCACATCTTCCTAGATGATATTCATATCATCCTGGATGATATCATCAAATCAACCTTCATTATCCATTTGATGGCTAATTTGACTCAATTACTTGAGATTGTCCTAGATAATCCACATCACCCTGGATGATCTGATCGAATTATGATTCAATTATTTATAATCATTCTAGATATTACAATTGTTCATCCTGGATGATCTACGTGGTCAAAATTGTTACATATTCTAAATTTGGCTGATACGATCAATTATTATCGATCATCTTGGAGGATACACCTAATTGTCTTGAATGATCCATTTCATTAACGATCATCTAGTATGACTCCTCATAATGATCGCCTAATTCTAATCATCCTGGATGATGTCTGACCATCACGGATGATAGGACTACCTTTTTGACTAATCATCCCAGGCATTTTAAATTCACTAGATCATCCTGTACGATGTGGCTGATTCTTTATAAATAGCCTAATTCAACCAATTTTCTCACCCTCACAACCTCAGCTTCCTCTTTGCTCTCACTCATATTCTTATCAATATCTAGTGGTAAAATGTTAAGGATGGTGACTAACAGTTCCTCGAGGGCGTCTATCGACCCTCACTTCATTGAGGCGACTGAACAAAATGCCTATCTTTGATACAAAACTACCATGATCACTCTATCGAGGACTATCAATCTTCGAACACTCACCTACCCAGTATTGGATCGTTTCACTCATAGCTCTCTCACCTTCATTTGGACACTAACTTGCCCGTTAAGTTCTAAACTCCTTTATGAGTTCTTCATTAGCCTTAGGATCAATGCTGCCTATACTTCCCTATAGTCTTATATCCATAGATGTCCATTAGAGATTACATACCAGGATTGCCACAAACTCCTCCAACTTTCTACTACTAGAGACAAGCTTCATACCTTATTTTCAGATCCTGATTTTGACTGAGCTCTCGTCAACTACCTATTGAGAAATACAAAAATCTCATAACATGTTGGGGCCTCAAGCATCTTAATCAAAGATACTAGGATAATCTAACTTGTCCTTCACACCTTAGTATTCCCAATGGCTGGTAACCATATCCACATCACTCCCCTACTCTCAATCACCACCTTTATATCATGACTCATAAGGAGTTCAATGACACTCACATTCTCTTTTGCTACATCGAGCAGCTAAATAGTATTAAGGATCCAGGACATAGAAGAAAACCTAAACTTTCATTAGGACACCTCAATTTTTTGTCCTGGAAACCAAATATAATCTTCAATATCTTACCCTACTAGACTTTTAGCCTACCTACTACTCCAACACTTCTTCCATGTTATTCACAGTACTCATCTCCACTTAAGGCACCAGGAGGCTGAGGGAGCTGAGGAATAAACTGCTCCTGCACCTATTCCTATACCTATTTTGATCCCCCAACAAACACAACTGGATCAGCTGGTGGAGAGGTTATACCAGTGGGAGGACAAGTTTTATTACTATATTGTTACACAGGAACAGTAGTATGGGACACATGTTGCTCGATTTGATGTGTACGTGGCACACCAGCAACAACAACATAACCAGGATATGGCCGAGTTTGAGGAGAAGTTTGCTTCCATCCATAGTCTTTCTCAGCCACCACCACGTCCTCCTTCGCCTGATCAAGTCCCACGTACTTGTAGTCTATTTTGTTTTTTTATGATGAATTTTCTTGTACAACTGTTAGTTTTTGAGTTATTTATTTTTTCTTCTTCATCCTCCTTTTTGTTATGTCAAAAGGGGGAGTAGTGTTAGTGTTCGTGTATTTATGTTTGTACTCTATTATTTAGTGTTTGTACCACCTTTTTTTTTTAAATTTATATTGCTTGGTTCATACTGTTCTTAATTACTTTATACTTTATTAAATACTTTAGTTGAATTTTCTAATAAATCTTTGCCATCATCAAAAAGGGGAGATTGTTACAAAAATAGATTCAAGGATTATAATTTTGATGATAGCAAACATTTCTAATATTCATATTTTTTTACTATAGTTACTATTGCATATCTATTTTAGTTGCGCTGTCTACTAACATTTTAAGTCTACAAGGTTAATTGCAATTCAAACTAGCTAAAGATTGAGTAGATTAGGACTTCATCTGTAAGCATACTTCTAATGTTTTTATTTTTTCTTGAGTCAAATATAATAACGTGGATCTTGATGTTAAGTAACTTTGCACACACACTCAGGGGGAGAATTTTAATTAAAAAAAAAAAAGAAAAAAAGGGGGAGAATTTTTATAAGGTAAAGGGTTTTTATTGTTTTGATTATATCATATAGAATGATCCAAAATTATCCTTGATGATCTTTTAAAAATAGAAATCATAATTAAGGCCTCTATGTTAAGATAACCAAATTAAGCAAATTGTCCTATACGATTTAATATCATCTTGGACAATAGGCCCAAATAAAAAAGAATTAGTCCCAAACTCTCTAAGGTATGATTTTATTTTAAGAAATCATACAGGACGTTCACATATCATACTGGATGATTCATTGCAATCATGCCTAAATAAATCAGGCGATTAAGGAAAGAAATTAAAGTTTGATTGAATCGATCATATCATTCTGGATGATTGCAGGATCGTCCTAAACGATTAGTTATAAAAACCTTCATCTTCTCTTGGATCACATGGACGAACAGAATGATGTGCTGGATGAAAATCCTTGATTTTGAACTAATCGTATAGGATAATTCAAGGATCTTTCTATATGATATGTTTTTTTTTTCATTATCTAACATATATGACTCTGGACAAAAAGAACAATGTGTTAGAGGATATGTAGGATTTTGAACTAATTATACATGATGATATACACATCGTCTTGGATGATTAGAATAAATAAGGATACTAATCGTCCAACCCTCCTAGATCATCATGGTTGAAAGGGTTAAAAATACACTAATCATATAGGATGATTTGTCGATTGTCCTTGATGATCTTTGATGACTTGTTAATATTTAGGACAAATTTTAAGCCCTTCTTTATAAGATCTCTTGATTATTCAAGGTGACATCTTTTGCAACTTTCCTAACTTGAGAGAGCCAAAAGAAGGAGAGGGAGTTCTTGGGAGAGAGAGAGAGGATCTTGTGAGGGGGAGTTTCTAAAGGGTTCATAAAGGTTGCTCTAAGCAACGATTAGAGTCGTCTTCTCTAGTCATTATCCCTAGTTCCTTGGAGGCTCTAGGGAGGTCTTTTTTTAGTAATTGATCAAGGTTCTCTTCCTGCTTCTGGAGGAAGCAAAAGGAGTCTAATATCTCTTCCTATTTTGGGAGGAAGCAAAAGTTGTCGGTTTCACTACCTCACCATGGTTAGTAGAAAGGAGTTTATAAAGGATTCTCTGCCTTGCAGTAGCAGTAAAAGGAGAGTCACTGTGTTTTAGTACAATATCTAGAGGAGAGGCTCCAGGGAGTGGACGTAGGTCAAGTTGATCGAACCACTATAAAATCTAGTGTGTTCTTTCTTATTACTTTTTTAGATTTTAATTTTTGTACTTTATTTTTTTGTGGGTGATCGTATGATTTGATGTTTTAAAATATATAGAAAAGATAATATTTTTTGTTTAAAGTTTTTTAAAAATACTAATTCGCCCCCCATCCCTCTCTTGGTTAGCCTCAGGCAAGTTCATAAGCATTTAACCATCCTAATGAACTTTCACCCATGCTTGAGACCATAGATAGAACAAAAATACACTTAAGGGCTTCATTAGGACAAATTGAGAAACAAGCATCATACAAATAATCTTTCACCCAAGAAATAAAAAATATTAAATACTTTCGAAACCATTCTTGTAAATAATAAATCCCTAGAAATAGTATCAAATTCTTTGAGAATATAAAATTTACAAAGAATAATTTATTAGTGGCAAAAGCAATGAACTCCCTTAGAAGCTCAAAAGCTAACATAATGTTGTCAGTAGAATTTTGTGAATAGATGAAACCATATTGAGAAGGGTGAATGATGAAAGGCATAATGTGCTTCATCCTATTTGCAATAATTTTTTCCACCATATTGTAAAAGACATTGCACAACAAAATCAACATATAATAAATAATATTATAGGCATGAGAGTGCATAGGGATGAGGGTTAAAGTAATATCTATAGCCTCTCTAGGCTATATGAAGTGAGAAGGATGTGTTGAACACTCTTGTATAAAACCCTGCCCAATAAATCCTAAGAGTTTTAAAAAACTTGAATGTGAAACATCACGACCTGGGGAAGAGGAAGGTGGGGCAAAGAAAATGGTGTGATTGATTTCATTGGCAGAAATAAGGGCAGTTAAGGTAAGCAAAATATAAGATGGGGTGGTGCTTCCAACGTGTAGATTTAGAGAGGCCAATCTAGACTTTGAGGAGTCAAAATGGTTTTTGATATAAATGTGTTTTCAATTGGTATAAGTCCTGTTTTGAGAAGAAATATCATTATAATTACATTCCAATTATTCGTACGGGTTGAAGAGAGAGAAGCTTCGTTATTTTCATTTGAAGACCATTTTGAATTCCATCTTTGCTGGTTTTCAGCAGCCCGTTGATGGCGATGGAGGATCGCCGGATTGTGGCAGTTGGTGCCCCAGTCAGTCTCCATCCTCCTCCTCCATCATCTTGAAAGATCTCGCGTAAATTTGACTCATCTCCGCTGGCTTTCTGAGACAATGGATGTGAGAAAGAAAGTAAGTTCTTGTTCAATAAAGAACATCTTCTGGTTATCAAGGAAGGAGGAATGGTAGTTAAGAAGAAGAGTTTTGATTGCATTGGTAAGGGTAAACAAATCCTGATGGAAGAAGGCAGTAATTTCTAGTCCAAGGAAATCTGTGTATCCGACATGAACCTTCATACTAGTATTTTATACCAAAAAGCAAATCGCACGCCAACCTCATGTAATAATGTGGCAAAAACAACTGAGATAGTTTTAAATGGTGAATTGAATAGCAACCAGATTACTGATGATCTGGTTAAAGTAGGAGAAAACATGATTACTAATGAACAAGATGGATTAGACAAAAGCTTTGCTAATTCTGATCACTTCAAGGTATGTGAATATGAATCTGAAGAGTTGGGAAACTGTAGTAATCAAATAAAAACTGCTCAATGTTCTAAAACATTGGCTGAAAACACTGGTTTGAATGTATGGAAGAACAAGGCTAACATTAAAGTTTAAGAGCTGAACTTTGGTGAAAATTTTGTGAAAGAAGACTGTGTGGTAAAGCTGCATGTGGAGATTGAACAAGATAATTCAAATAGACTTAAGATGTCTCTAGCGATCAAGGTTTTTAGCAACAATATCCATTTCATTGTCATAAGTGTTGAGTTGAGGAAGCAATGGTCCATAATTGGTAAATTCCATTTAACACAGTTAAGATTAGGATGGGTGCTCTGTGCCTTTGAAGAACAGGACTCTTTGGAGGAAATCATAGCTTCAGGACCCTGGTATGTTAATGGTATCATAGTGGGCATGGACAGGTGGACGGCTGCTTTCTCACCTACTTCATTCAAAGGTCTCATAACTCCAATTTGGATTTGAATGCCCAATCTTCCTCTTCAATGTTGGGACGAAGTAAATATTTGCAGAATAGCATCCATGGTGGGCACTCCATACTTGATTGATGGAAACATGTTCCAGTGGAGTAGAAGAGAATTTGCGTGAGAGTCAAACTCGATGAGAAATTACCATTGGGAGTATAGGTGGAAAGTGATTTGGTTAAATTATATCAGAACATAGAATATGAAAGATTGCCTACCTTCTGCTTCAACTGTGGCAAGCTGGGTCACCTAAGGGAGGAATGCTTGAATAAAATGTTACCAATCAATCTAAAGCAAGCGGGGGAAGCTCAAGTCAGTAAAGATAAATTGGTAGTATCAGACCCAACTTCCAATTCACAAGCTCTAGCTTCAAATAATGGAGGCAATGGAGAAGTATATGGTTCATGGATTCATGTGGATTACAAAAAAAAGAAAGTTCTTAGATCAGTTTCAACAAAAGGAGAAGATAGAATCTCTAAATCAAATCTGGAGAAAATATCCAATGATGTAGTCAACCATAGTATTGAAGTAATTGGTGGAAAATATATATTGGAACATGTCTTAACAGGTCCAATTAAACTAAATCCAGTTGAAGAAGGTGAAAAGAAAGAGGTTCCTTCAAAAGAGGCAATCTGTTGTGCTAGAATGAGTACTCGAAGAAAGATAGAAGAGGGAACTCTATTATTTGGAATGTGATGGGTATTTGTTGTCCTTCTTCTAGAATTCGTGTGAATAATTTATGTCGTATTCATAAAGTTTCTATTCTTATTTTACTTGAGCCTCTTATTTCTTCCTCTAAGTTAATTAGCACTAGTCATTTTTTATGTTTTAATTCTGCTATTTCAAATGTGGCGAATAAGATTTGGATTTTTTGGAAAACTCCGATTAAGATTGATGTTATTGGTGATTTTACTCAAGTTTTATATTATCAAATTGAGGTTTTTAACTTACACTATTGTGCCTCCATTGTGTATACTGTTTCTTCTAGTTACATTAGGAGAATACTTTGGGACCAACTTATTAATTTCCATAATATTTGTAATTTTTCTTGGCTTATTGTTGGAGATTTTAATGCTATTACTAACCCTTCTAAAAGGATTGGTGGTTCCTCTCCACCCTATCGATCTATGGAGGATTTTAGTAGTATGATTTTGGATTGCAATATCATTGATATTGGTTTTTCTGGTAATCAATTTACTTAGAAAAGGGGTCACTTATGGCAACGATTGGATCGTGTGCTCTTTAATTACTCTTGGATTAGTTTGTTTAATTCCATTAATGTGCAACATCTTAGTAGAACTTTGTCTGATCATACTCCTTTGCTTATTAGTCTTAATTTTAGTCAATTTAATGGCTCTTCTTAGCTTAGATTTCAAAATATGTGGTTACTTTATGATTCTTTTTTTGAGGTTGTGGAGAATAATTTGCATGCTCTTCGTTATCGGGATAATTTTTGTTTTGTTATGAGGAGGCTTTGGTTTAAGCTAAAAAGGCTTAAGTAAGTTTTAAATTGGTGGAACCGTAACATTTTTAAAAATCTCTTTTCTAATATTTTTGAGGTTGAACAGCATGTTGAGAATATGGATTTATCTTATCAAGCTGAGCCTTCTGATGTTAATCTCTCCCTTTTAAAAAAATCTAAGGAGGATCTTTTTAAATTACAAGCTCAGGAAGAAGATTTTGAAAATAAAAAGTTGCTGCCAAGCATTTGGCTAATGGAACTTACTTAAACTAATCTGGCAGCTAGGGTTTTGGATTTGTAACACATTGTACCATACGATATTGCTTGTACAGTACGATCTGTTTGCATGAAATCATTTTACTAGAGTCGTACAGTACGATCAATAGAGAAAAATATTCATATTTGTTTCTTTTAAAACCCTCTCCCCTTGTGTGTGTGCATGGTTGCTCAGAATTATAAACAGTTTGTGGCCAGACTAAAGAAAAGAAAAAATAAAATTAAATAGAAAATTACATTGTTTCATACTCACGCTCCTACTCTACCTAGTCTTGAGTCTTCCTGCTATCCTGAGTAACTTGCGATCTTACTGAAATGTTAGTACTCACAAATAATAACATAAATCAAAAGATATTCAATGAATAGAAGCTAAGACGACATTATTTGTCATCATCAAAAGCTCAAACTACGGGTCATGGACTGCAATATAGGGGAGGTTATGCTTTTCACTTTGGCTATTAAAATTATCCAAATTTGTGCTTCCAAATGTATCTAATTAAATAAATCCCCCTAATGGGTATCCTTTCCTCTTTGGAATCAAATCTTGTATACCTATATCCCAAATCAAAAACTAACTTTCACAACTTGGTACTTTGAATACATTGCATCAATATTAGAATTGAAAATTTATATACTCTCCTATAAGCTTATCCTAAACTTTTGAAATAAAATAACTCTCAAGCATATATATATATATATATATATATATATATATATATATATATATATATATATATATATATATATGTATAGCAAGAAAAAATAAATAACACATGGCAACACACTTGTTTATTTTGGGGTTAAGTAGTATAAGCACTTGTAACATTTATAATTATTATTAATTTAGCCCCTTTTTATTGCCCTACATGAGCATGGGAACTTGCATAAAATCCTTTGAGTAACCAGATCGGTCATAAACTAAGAGTAATCTAATCATTAATCATAACATTTAATAGATTATAGTTAAAGTAAGTAAACACTCACATCATTCAATTTTCAAATACAACATGCAATGAAAACTCAAATAACATGGCATATAGTAGTTAAAAATAAATACCGACCTAGCCTAAATCTATATTTGGTTGTCCTAACAAACCTTCTAAAGTATATGAAGTAAGTTGCGTGGGTTGGGTATGTCCTAATTAACTGGGCAATTTGTTGAAGTTATCTGGTGTTTAAGTTTGTTAAACGTTGAATGGGGGAATTTATGTTTGAGTTTAAATATTAATGTGTTAAAGCTTAATTTAGGTACTTTTTAATGGTTAAATTTTTACTACCATTGATGCTCATCGTTATTTAATTTATATTATATTTATTTTAAAACCTAATACTATTATATATTTATAAAATAATAATTTAATTAACAATTTATATTGAATATTAATAATAATAATTTAATTAGCAATTATCTTATTGAATAAAAATATTAATTATTTTATTCAATATTTTTAATTTTTAATGAATTGATTTTCAGTAGTTAAATTGAATTTAAAATGTTTATTATTTTATTTAATATTTCATCATATACTTAAAAATCTGCCTTTTAAAAGCTGTCTTTAATTTGTATTTTCTTAATAATTTTAAAAAATCTAAATAATTTTAAATTCTTATGAATATTTTTTCTAAAAAATAACTTTCAATCTATATTTAACATATTAATTGGATGACAAAATAATTTTAGAATATAAATAATTATTTCTATATTTAAACATAAAATAGCATAAAAAAATTTATGTAATATTATTAAATATCTAAAAAAATTTAAAAAGAAAAATGAGTTGAATAAATAAATATTTAAAAATAAGTTAAAATAATGATTAAATATCTTAAAATCAATTAAAATACTAATTTAAATAATTTATTATAATTTAAAATATTAATTTAAATATTTAAAAATTGTTTAACACACTCTCTTTGCACATGGTGATCTCTCTCCACTCCACTACCTTCGCTGCCAACTCCCTCTCTCTCATCTCTCTCTCTCTCCGCTGTCAAATGTCACCTCCCTCTCTCACCTGTTTCTCTCTCTATCCTCCCTATTTCTACGTCTGACTTAATACGCCTAATTAAATGACGTTTTCTTATTACGCTAAATTAATTAGCGCATTTCAGAATACGCTACTTAATATAACGTATTTGCTCCTATTTAAATTTTTTCAAATTCATGCTTCTTTTACTAATTTTGATTATTATCACGCTTCTTTATAAAATTTGGCCAAACTCCGTACTGGAATTGCGATAACTCTCATAGATGCCTAACTCTCCAAAATATAATAACTCATTTTCAATCAAATTTCATTTCTTAATATCATAAAAAAATATTTTGTGCATTTTATTTCTCATTTTTATATTTATTTTTAATCATATATTTATATTTTTCTTAATTTATATATTAAGGTTATGTATTAATTATGCTATCACATTTTACATTATTTAAAATGAATATTCTAATTTAAATAAATTAATGATCTAACAAATATTTTATAAATAAAAAATATATTTATAAATTAATAATAATAAATAAAATACACTTAATAACCTAATTTTTTTAATTAAAAAAATAATATTGTTGAAAAGTGCGAGGCTGGCGTTTATCGTTCGGTTGAAGAAGCTCACAACATAGATGCGTAATCCATTCGATCGGAGATGGTCTTAGGGCATCTCCAACGGAATTCCAAATGCTTGAATGACGTCCCTCGCCAGCTCCAGCCAAACGGTAAAACTTCCGCTATTTGGCTGCGGGTGAACAGTGGGACGCTAATATTGAAGTTGCACTGTTCATCTCCGTCATTTTTATGTCTCTATTAAATTTGACCCACGAAAAAAGAGACGATCATTACCTGGAAGGAAAAAAATGAGTTAGATCGCTAACAAATTATGGTATTTTTTAATTTCACATTATTTTACCGGTGAAAAATGAGATTTTCGGTTGGTGATGCTCTTAGAGCATTTCTCGATAGCGTGGTATATTTCCCGATAATGCAGTTTCAATTTCTTAGGTCAACAGGGAGTTTCCAATGGCACTGGCCTTCTCATCGTCGTCCTCTTCCTTCTTGGCCCCTCCTCCCAAAAGAATAAGCTTCTGCTTCTCGAAAACAAGCACATCCTCTATGAAATCTCCCTCCTCCCTCACAATCACGAGCTTCTCTTCGTCTTCGTCGCTACCGCCGATGAGGATAGTCCGCTGTCCGGCGCTTGACCGCTGCGCAGCGAAGCACAGCCATCTCCGATTCGTCCGAAAGTTGAAGACTTTGCTCCTCTCCAAACCAAAATGCTTCCTTCCTCTCCGCGTCCTCTCACGCTGCCGCACCTACCTTAACCCTCCTCCCAACCGTTCTCTTCTCTCCATGATCCAGCGGTACCCTGCACTCTTCACCCTCTTCCATGCACCCTCCCACACCTCCCCCTCCCTCTCAGTCCTCGCCGTCACCCTCACTCCCGCTGCTGCTGCTCTCGCGGCAGAAGAATCCTGCCTTCGCGCTTGCGTCACGGATGCACTCGCTGGCAAGCTCCAACGGCTCCTCATGCTCGCCCCTCATCGCCGTCTCCTCCTCTCCAAGCTCGCCCACCTAGGTCCTGATCTTGGCCTAGCCCCCGATTTCGGTTCCCGCCTCTGCAACGCCCACCCATCCCGCTTCCGCATTGTCGACACTTCCTACGGTCGCGCACTCGAGCTTGTCTCTTGGGACCACTCTCTCGCTGAGCCACGAATCGGCCTCACGAGCAATGTCGACCCCCTTCGCCAGCCGATTATCAACCGAGTGCCAAGGTTTCCGCAGTTGAAGTTGCGTCGAGGGCTCAACCTCCGGCGACGCCATCGTGAGTACCTGATTCGGTTCCAATCCCTGCCAGAGGTGAATCCGTACGGTTGCTTGAAAGCTGACACGGCTGAGTTGGAGGAGAAGAGGGCGTGCGCAGTCGTAAGGGAGTTTTTGGGGATGACGACAGAAAGGAGGACGCTAGTGGATCACCTTACGCACTTCAGGAAGGATTTTGGGCTGCCGAATCGACTTAGGGCGATGCTGATTAGACATCCAGAGTTGTTCTATGTTAGTGTGAAAGGGAATCGTGACTCCGTGTTTCTTCTGGAGGCTTATGATGAGAAGGGGAGGTTGGAAGTGGAGGACGAACTCAGATCGGTGAAGGCGAAGCTCGAAGAATTAGTGAGAGAAGGGAAGAGGATGAGAAGAGAACGGAGGAGAGGTGTTGGGTTTGAAGCGTACGGTGATGAAGAGGAAGAGGAAGAGGAAGAGAAAGAGGAAGATGATGATGGGTTGGAAGATTTGTTTGACGCTGGAATTGGAGAAGATTGGGAGGAGTTGGAGGAAGAAGGGGTTATTGATAGTGAAGAGGCGATGGAGATGGATGAGCTTTGGGTTACGAGAACGATTTATTTGAAGAGGGACGGCGAGGTTGGCGGCAAACTGGAAGCTTGGTGAATTGAGGGCTTGCCCCGAAGGTGCTCGTGAATTTGCTCCTGCCAACAGTAAAGATGATGTGGTCCGGATTTGCCATTCAATGGCCTTAGTCATGTCTCTTGATCAAAATATATAATTCTACAAATAGTTAAGTTTTACTCAAATCTAATTTATATTAAAGTAGTTTGGATCGAATCGAGTCTCTTTAAAGTACAGTTTTATTCAAATATATGTAATGTGATTGTATTATATGAATGCATATTTGCATTTTGAATCATTGGTTTATTTTAGAAGAGCAACAAAAAAAAAAAAGTTTAGCTTAAGCTCAAGTCCAATTTTCATGTGTCGTACTTAATTTCATGGTAGGCAAATGTGGGACATTATAGAGTGTGTTTTTTAGCTACCATGAAGTTAATGGTCTATGATTTGTGGTAAATTTGAGAAGAAGGAAGAAACAAATTACAAGTTTATTGGGGTTTAAGCTTATTGAAGAGATGGAGTACTTGGGAATTAAGATTGCTCCAAGGAGATTGATAGAAAATTTGATTTTCAATTTCTATTGGATAGATCTTTGAAAAAGTTAAATGCTTGGGGCAATAGTTACATTTCTCTTGTCGGAAGATTGGTTTTGGTGAAGATTGTTTTTATTAAATATTTTTATTCCTTATGTCTAATTCTCTTGCTCCATTTAGTATTTTGAAGGAATTTGAGAAATTATGTTGGAATTTTATTTAGAATAACTAAGATGGAAGTCTTGGGTTGCATTATGTGGCTTGGGATGTGCTGTGTAAATCGAGAGCATTGGGAGGTTGGGGTATCCAGTCGGCAATGTCCATGATGGGGCCGTTGAGGGCGAAGTATGCATGAAATTTATTGCAAAATCCTTCTACCTTGTTGAATAGGAATATATTGGCTAAACATGGTGAAAGATGGTGGAGTAATGATGTTATGAAAGGTGGTTCTTCGGAAGATCATTGCTTGGGGATGGAAGGCTCTTAGAAGTTTTGTACGATGGAAAGTTGTTGTTGGTTCAAATATCAACGTCTTACAAGATGTATGGATCATGGACAAGAGTTTGCTTAGATGGCCTACTTTTCTTGCAATCTTTGAAGATGATAAAACAACTCTTGACTTCTTCATTCATGATGGAAGGTGGGATAATGTCAAATTGATTTTAGACTTTGGGGAAGATCTTGTTAATATGATAAGCAGTATTCATATTTGTCATAATTATAATGAAGATTTTATGGAATTAAAGATGAAAATGAGTGGAAGATCTATTTCAGCTATGGTAATTGAAGATGGCTTTAAGGAAGAGATGATTGTGGATCCTGTTTCATGGATTCACAATTTAAAATTGAATGCCCAGGTTGAACTTTTTCTATGGCGAGTTTGCAAGAAGACAATTCCTACAACAGATTTTTTAATGAATAGAAGGTTACCTAACAACAATATATGCCAAAGGGGATGTGGAGGGGTTGAAAACATTAATCATGTTACTGCTACTTGTTTAAAGCTTTTAAAGGTAATTGACTTATTGATAAGTTGGGGATTCAAATTACCAAAATTTAACTCATTCCAGGAGTGTTTGCATTAGTTGAAAAGATGGCTAGGACAAATTCGTTTTATGTTAAAATCTACTTACTCTGTTATGGTTCTCATGGAGCAGCAAGAACAATGTGAAGCACGGTAAAGTGGAAGATAGTGAAGTGATGATTGTTGCTAGAGTTCTTGGTTTTGTAAGTATGGCCAACCAGAATGTAATCCTCTTGGATCACTGGGATGTCAATTAGTTCGATGGGTTGTTTTATGAAATTTGGCATCCTCCTCCTCCCGAGTGGTATAAAATAAACATTGATGCTGCACTAAAAGGTAATAAAGAGGCAGATATTGGTGGCATTGTTCGAGATAGTAAAGGAAGGTTTATATTAGCATTTGATTTTGGTGGTGTTCATTGGGATATAGCACAATTGGAGTTTTTTTGCTTTTAAATCCTTGAAGGAAGTATTACAAGGAAGTTTACATGATACTAAAGGTATTATTATTGAGGGAGACAATAAAAATGTGATCTAGTTTCTTCATAAGTTGTACAGCAAACCAAAGAAATTGATAGGCAGCATTGAAGATGAAGATTTATTGTTTTTATGTTGTTGAAATAATGTTATTATTCATTATGTTGGTCGCAATTGTAATAAGTTAGCTGATTATTGTGCTAACTTAGCTTTTTCTTATGATTTTTTTTTTTGATATGTTTTGTGAGAGTAAACTTCCTCTTGTTCATTTAGTGAATGAAGAAAGTGATAGAGTGGTTTACTATCAATAGTTTGTATCTAGGTACTTTGGTCCTTTTCTTTTATTAATGCTTTTTGCATTCTTAAAAAAAAATGAAGTTAATGGTCTCAAAGACGTTCAAAAGTGTCTTAAAGCTATTGGAAGATTTCTGAATTAATGTATGCACTTAATATAATTTGGGCTGAGTTAATCAAGTATTGTAATTATATTTTTAAATCCTTCTTGATACCTGGTTAGCATTTGACAACCAAAATCGTTATTTGATCTTGACCAAACAATCTGCTTTTGAAGTTTCCAAAGCATTAAAAGCTACTCGTTTAACTCGAAGTAAATTCTTTGGAAACTTCATGAGAAGCTTTAATCTTCAGGTTCCCTTCCTTTTCAAGGAACTTGCCTTGAGTTACCTAAGTATCTTGATAAGTTATATGCTTGCAAAATTCAAGCTTGTTTGATTTGATTTTTGCTTATGAAAAAAGAGTTTCAGAAAGGAAGGTTGAGAAAAAGAAGTTTCATAAAATAGAGTTTCAATAATTATATGTTATTTAAGTAATATTTTCTTAAGTATTTAATACTTGAAAGCCGATCTAAATTGTTTGTTTAGGAGTTGAACTTTAATGATTTTATTTTAGATGACTAAATTACCCATCTATAAAATTTAAGTATATGTAATTAATTTTTTTTTTATTTTACAAAGTAACATTTACAAAAATGTATGTATATGACATTCTAAAAAAGCAATTATTTTATTACTAACTTATAATATAAAAAGTTTACATTATTAACTTACAATTTCTAAGCATGCAGTATCATTAATAAAATTTAAATTATGTTAATTTGCTATAAGAGTTACAAATTTTCATTATTATTTTTCCCATTAAAAGCCTTATCTTCAACTATAGAAGTAAATTTATATTGCAAAATGGATTTATTTTGTTGGGAAAAAAACAATTTCTTCATTTAAATATTATTCCGATTTCTTATCATGCGTACAAATTCCTTAAATCATAATCTTATAAATTTTCATGACATATTTGTTTACTTCAGACCTATTCAAAGTAACAATATTACGAAATTTAAATTTTTATGTAATAATTTTTATATGGCAATCTATACTGCACATAAATCAAAGAGAGAGGCGAGCATGTTCTCTGCCTTTAATTTCAACTTGTTGAACATTTCCAAATCACATGGCGCTTTGCACTCGCTTTCAACATGTGTAATCATAGTGGTGGGGAAAGTAAAAACAAGTACTGAAACAAACAAAACACACCCAAAAATTATAAAAACACACCCAAAGCATGCTTGTTTTTCTTACACACATACATAAGTACGAAAGATAAAATTGAAAAATTGCAAAACACACCTAAATATCTCCAAAACATCAATGATTCTAAAACATGGAACTAAAAAAAAAAAAACAAAAAAACACTGAAAGTTCAAAGTTAGTCTGAAATTATGAAATACATTTGAAAGTACTGCGAGCATTTTGATCGTCATACTGATTAACATATTCTTTGTAATAACTTTCTTAAATTAATCATTTAACTAATATGTAATCATCTCCTTCCATGTACCAAAGATTTAAGTTGAAAATTTTTCTCAGGCTGATGATTAAATTTGATTCTTGTTAAAAACATAAAAATAAATATTTTAGATTTTTTTGAAATTGTTTGTAAAATAATATTCACAACAAAACAAATTTCATATTCATTTTACCTGTTATAACTGTATAGTTTAAAAGCAATTTTATCTCTTTGTTCAATCATGTAATTCACTCCTTCCACATCACCAAACTCTACCTCAGCATCTAAACTATTACTTTATTCAAATTCTTCTCCTACTTTGCATTCATATGCCTTTGGATGAATAAACTTTTCATTAATGTCACAATTCGAAAATTCAAGATCACTCCTTGATATGTCGCCGAATATAATTATGTAATGTCATTGTACCATCAGCAATAAGGCACTGCTTCTTAAAGTTATAAGTAGGCATATCTATCAATATTTACCTTTTTTTTTCCAAATATCAAACGCTCATTCATTGACACTTCTTAGTGAGGAATGTCTATTATTAAAAAGCTCCTCATGTCCCCTTATGGTTCTACTACCTTTTCTAAAATCTTATATGTAATATATTGTCCCCAAGTATTGCTTTAAATATCCCTTTTGCAAAGAATAACCAACATCAACTAAGTTGAACTTTCCTATTCACATATTCATTAATTAGCATACATTATAAAAGAATAAATAGAAATAGTAATTTAATTATATAAATTATGAATACCTAAAGGTGGTTGAGGGAAATTAAATCTTGGATCAATTATTCCATGTTGAAATATATGTGCATCATGTGCTGAGCTCTCCCAATCAGGTGCAACAAACATGAAATACTTGCTGAAATCATATACAGCCATCACATTTTGTGTTGGTGAATGATGACGTCTAATATAAGCAACTTGTTCTATAATAGGGATGCGTGCAATGATGTATATCCCATCAATAGCACCAATGCAATCTTTAAATAATGACATGTATCACGTGTCATTCAGAATCTTTTCTGGAATAGCATGGAAAAACTTATCGACAGGTGCAATTATCTTCATTGCTAAACTAACTAATGCTTTTAGACCATTATAAAAAAACTTACTAATCATTTCTGTGGAGTGCTGAAAATGTTCACATGTTCATCTAATATTCTCATTACATCCCAAAATGTATAAAGGTATTGCCAGTATCTCTCTACCAGTAGTTCTGCGAGTTCCATGTATACCATATGATGATTTCAATGAAGAAAGTAAATCCATAAAAATTATTGGTGACATTCAGAACATGTTATAAAAGATGTTTGGATGGCCATACAATAACTCACACACCCATTTATCCCAAGTTTTATCGGATGTCATGCAAGGGCTCTTACAAACATGCAATATATAATAATCATGAATTACACATATTGTTGTAGGTAATATACGAGTAAATTCTACCACTCCTTTATGCTTATGAATATCTGACATTTATCAACAACTTCTTGAACATAATTTATTGAATCCTTTGCAATGATTAATCAGAAGAAGTACAAATGATACATATTAAGAATTAATATCTAATAATATAGAGATAATTTACAATTGAAGTAGAATCATTAATAACAATTCATGAGATCATTGAATAAAATTTCAAGCTAACCCATTAATTGAAAAGAATGTATGTTTTTCAAATAAGTCATATTATGCAAGATTCTCCTCAAATCATGCCTGAATCTCATCAAAGTATGCTTGAACCTATTCAATGAGTTGAGATCACCAAAACCATTTAACATACCATGCCCGAAATCACACGAATCTACTTGACGAGCAAGTAATGGAAAATACATACAAAAAGTAGTTTTTGATGCATACAAATATATATAAACCAACAGAAAAAAATTTGATGAGAGAGTGGGAGAGTGGCAGTGGAAACATATATAAAAATGCACCATAGTATATTATTTCCACTTTTTTAAGGGCTTGAGAATTGTGGATTTCATCTAGCATCAGTTGGAATAACTTAAAATCTCTTAAAATCCATTACCCCTTTATCTTTAAGGAAAAAGGTGCAACAATAAATCTTGACTAAAGCACCTGAGAGAAAGACAGTTTGATACCACAAGGATTGATTATTTAAGAATATGAAGTTTTTTAATCGATAAGATAGCAATGAACTATGGTTTCCACAAACTCATTTTACTCATACATAAGCTTTTTAATCGATAATATAGCAATGAACTATGATTTCCACAAACTCATGTTACTCATACATCGCAATTAATCATACTTAAATAATGCTCAATTGCAACAATTCCCCAGGGTAAGATATATAAATCCAACTATCCAATTAAGTAACTACTGAATTGTAGCTCATATGGAATTGCCCTCTGAGTTATAACGAGATTGCAAGAGTAAAATAACTATAAGTAACCAAGTTGGCCTTTCAACATGTTAAGCAGCACAACACAACAGTTGTTTCTAGCCAGCTATAAGAAAGATAACTATTGTTCTATAATCAAAGAAGCCCAAATGATAAATAAAAAAATAAAAAAACCATGAAAGGATACTCCTGATTTTAGCAATAATTAAATTTTCTCTTCCAAGCGTACTGCCATTATATAATTCTAGAACCAAAACAGTATAATAATTCAAAGGAAAAAAATGGGTAATGGATCCGATTGGAATGACTTAAACACCAGATCCTCGAGAAAAGTGAGATAGTGTAGATCAGAACGAACATTATGGTAATATTATTCTCTTTGTTTCTCTCAAACATTTGATTTTGCATATATAATTATTAATATATGGTTAAAACTATGAAGGCTAATGGTATGTAAATGCTATGTAGATGCCTTGTCAATGATTAATAAATTTCATTACACAAAAAATTACCATGTTTTAAAAAAATATATACTTCAAAATATTATATATTATGAACATACTTTTAGAACAACATAATATAACATAAAATTGTAACTCACAACAAAATAATAATAAATCATTTATAAGCTAATGAAGTACATGAACATTAGGAAAGACATTGAACATAATTATATCTAGAATAGTGTTGCCAAATAAGTTTCAATCTAAACCAACACATATAAGTGTTACCATAAACTAGACATATAAACATCAAGTATAAGAACATAAAATCTAATTCAATGGGTTGTTAACATAAATTTTTATCACATCTCTTTCGAAGCCACCATAATCTTCTTTCAATTGGTATGCCCATGAATATCTCACTGTTATTCTTATCTTTAAAGTATTTAGTGGCAAAGTCATATAACTCAAAATCATCAAATATATCAGGAATTCTAAAGATCTCTTCTAAAACTTCTAGAATAGTAAAAGTTGTACGTTTTTCATTCAATGTACTTATGGCAGCAGTTATTGATTTTGTATCATCTACGAGATCCTCAACATGGTTTATAAAAAGTTGTTGAGTGCCAGACTTAGGAGTTCTAACTATTTTCTTTCTACGTAAGAATGCGACACTTTGTTGTGATCTTTATGAATCATAGTTGCCTGTAGGATCATTTATAGTAACATGAGGAAGATGTGTTTGTTCATCTTGAGTGTAATCTTCTTCGGATGAGATTGTGCGATCGTCATTTAGTTCTAGGGGAAGTGCACTATAACTAGGAATCCAAACAATCTCCCCAGTTACAACAATACGACCAAACATACGATCTAACTTTTCTTCAATCTCGGGTGGTTTTCCATTATAATGAAACTTCTTTGCATTCGTCATAACCTAAAGTAAAATAAATGATTTGTTATGAATCATGTGTTATATTATGTAATAGTTTGTTTGAATTTAGAATATAAAGTGAATGATTTAGAATTTGAGAAGTATGAGTAATTTTTCATTCCATCAATCATTAGAAGCATAAACTATTTTTTTATTTGATTCCAACTAATTCCAGTCTGGCCTCGAAACAAATCTTTCCATTGCTTCAAATCCTTCTTTAATTGGTCCCATTTATTTTTAGTTGTGTTCGGTCATAAATTCATTCAGTGTGTTCGTCGAAATGTTTAAGTAGATTTTTCCATCCTTCCTTAGTAAAATGCATAGTTGGTCTATTTTCCTATTCTATTTCTCTTATGCTTATATCACAAAATATTAAAGTAGTATCTATGTCCCATGATGCAGACATACATCCTTCTTTTTGGTTTATCATTTATATGTAAAAAAAAAAAAAAAAGAATACCAATATGTTAGTAATATTTAATGTGCTAGTTAAATTAGTGGTATAAAGTACTCATAATTGTAGGGTACTTGTTATGTTAGTGGTATACATAAACCAAATTAGCAAATCATTCATAGTCTATAAATAGTAAAAATAGTGATTCAGAATATTTTAATCAAATATTGAGAAGGATATAACATCATAAATCTATCTTTAAAACAAGAAAGTTTGTATCACGATAATACATTAAATTTTTTTTTATAAGGCAATAGATCTTGTAAAAATTTTGGGAGTTTTAATAGCTAAAACATTAAATTTTTTTTTGAGAAGAAGAGGTCCTTAAAAAATATGAAACAGAATGGGGCATAATTGTGCATTTCAGTTACAATCGTTCATAAAAGTGTATATTTCTCCTTCAACATAATACATAGTTCATAAATAAAATTTTGTACAGACAGTCATTTTCAAAAATGCCCCGATCAAAAATTTTGTCGGACCTGACCCGTTGGGTTGCCAGGTTTACACGACCCGACATGAAAATTGGATGCAAAGTGTAGAGGAAGGCGCTCCACGTGCGTGGGTACTACGACCTCATGCTACGTGGGTTGCAGAGTGCGTATGCTCGCATGGTGTGGGCACCAAAAATTTGGCCCCGGACTCCGCTCGCTGTTCTTTTTTTTTTCTTTTCGGGGGAGTTTTAATAGAATTAAGTTCTAATGAAAATAGTTCCAAAAATTTTTGGAAGGCAAATGGGTTTGTAAATAAGACACTACCTAGAGATTTTGCCCTCATTTTGGGAGGACTTATGATCTGAGTTCTGGTTTCCTATAGGCGCAAGCCCCTATAATTAATTACCCCTCTTGATAATGAGATAGAACTTTCGATTATGTCTAGTCATCAATCAGATATATAGAAATACATAGTATATGACATATAGTAGAAGTATAGGTTTAGATTTTGGAAATGGTTGAAGAATTGATTGATATTTAAAATTGAAGATTACCCCATCTTGCACTTAAAGCAGATGATGGGGGAATGGATGATGGACCCGATCAAGATCCCATGGTTCCATCATCCCGGACCATCGTGACCCCTAGTCTACTTAGTCAGAGGAGGTAGTCGACCAAACCTAACTGAAGGATCCTCATCGGCAGCCATGGGTTGCTGCATCCAAGGGTACCTTATAGACATAGGGTAAATGCTTAAGGGCACAAATTTGAATACACCATAGCTAATGGAGAGCTTTATGCCCTATCGATCATATCATATTGATTCATATCTCAAGAATTTGATTCCACTAAGGAGCGTATTGGCTCTAGCCATAATCGGTATTTCGTGGTACTATTGGTGGCAAAACCACTTAGTTTAAAGGGCCTCGGGTCATAACTGTTTATCATGCAGAGCCATTTTGTGGAAAAACTATTAGTTAGAGGACACGTACTACGTCTTTAATGATAGGAGATTATTTGAGAATGGATCATAGTGATATTCTCGACCTGGCATTAGCTCTTTATGAGCCGAAGTATTTTTTAACTTGTCCACCTCGGCAAACTGTTGCAGATGGTGGATGGATTTTGTGCTTTAAGTGTTTCATGGTTGGATTTCAGTTTAAAAAATTCAAATTTTAGGTTTTTGAGATTTTGAGATTTTTGGATCTTTGGTTATTTGGATGGCATTTTGAATTATTTAGAATAGATTCCTTCGGTTGAGATTTGCATTTAATATGGCCATCATCGGGGTGTTTGGAGTCATTTGAAAATATTTATCTTTTGAACCTTATTGACCCTATCGACTTACTGATAGGGGATCAGGTTTCGTTGGCTTTATCCCTTTGTTAATGGATTCTCTTAATTGCAGGCCTTAAAGACTTAATTTTAATGTATAAAATAAATATCCTGGTAGACTTTGCAACTTCATATTTACTTGATGGTTTGAGCCGTGTCGACTCCTATCTATCCGTATAGAAGGATCGGGCTTGGAAATGAATTCACTTACAAACCAACGCAGCATCCCTAAACATCACGTGTGTACCAATAATAAGCTCGTCAGGGCCAATAAGAGTTTTTGGGGGCATTTTGTAATTATTTATTGAACCTTAATCACTCCTATCTACCTGGTTAGGAGGATCAGGTTTCATAGGCTTTATGCCTTTGTTAGTGAATTTTCATTATTATAGGACTTAAAGGCCTAATATAAATATATTAAAACAAATATATCGGTCATCGTAACCATATATTTGTTTGATGGCTCGAACCCTGTCGACTCCAATTGATCCGTATAAAAGGATTGGGTTCAAACTTGAATTCACTTATTGACCCCTCGCAACTTCCCTAGACGTCATATATGTAGCAATAATATGCTCACTGGGCCCATACAGGTCTTGTATTTACCCCTTTAGTGCACCCATATGCATACAAATTATAGTACATGTGCGAGGGGTATTCTTGAAATATTTGTAGATGTCTTATGTCTATCGTATGAATGTTGTGGATATGGTGGCATGGCGTAGTAGCTTCTAAATTGAATTATTCGCTACTTTTGTACAGGTAGATTGTCTTGCACTACTTGTCTCTTTCTATAGATGGATTGTAGTGTACTAAATAATGTTATACATTCACTAGTAGAAGTTCATATCTACCTAGGTTCTTTTATATTTGTCCACAGATAGCATGTTGAATGTGTAACAAGTCTCTGACAATGTCATTGAACTCTTCTTCTTGTAGGGGATTGATTGTGTCTAATTAGTGGTCCTTCATATTTTTCTCACCTATCTTTTAGTGTTCATAAGGACCGATGTGTATACTTGCAAGATAATTGGCCTCAGTCATGCGGAGGTTTTCAGATTTGTAGCTTGTCCACTATTGTCATGCATGAGAGAATGGTAAATATATTTGTCAGATGATGCTTGCTACCTCGTGTTATCCATAATAATTATTGAGGATTATTACATAGTGATTTATAGATAAGGCTATCATATTTCTTTGAATTTCTATTATTTGTTACTTGAGGGTATATCATATTTGTAACAGATTCATAGTTCTTGCTTACATTTGAACTGCAAGGTGTTACCACATCCAATTCGATGAGTTGCAATCTCTTATAGGTGGTAGAAGTGTTCGTTCTTCCTTATGTTGTAGTGGACTGCATGAACACCCCGACACTCGTTGCATGCTTCTTGTAGATTTGTTCAAGTTAATCAATTTGTATGAGCCTTTACCATCATTTGTGAGTGAATTATACTAGAAATCACATAACCTTCATTGCCTTTGAACATAGCTTTTAGTCTACAAGGGACTTACATGTGGATGGCAATTTCAAATATGCTGAATTGTATATGTTTGCAAGAGACTTTGTTGAGTTGGTTGCATATAAGCTGATGCTGATTGCTTAGGTAAGTTGCATTCAATGTTGCTTATAGTATATTGTGTGCACTCCTACACTTGTAATGAACAAAAATGTGCCACACTTATTACTGATTTACCTATAGAAACTTGTAGGAGTTATCATGTGTTTTAGATCCTTGTTCTTGCAAGTATTCAAATCGCATGGATATCCATAGGCACAAGAGATTCATTATACATGCATCATATCACCATCATCATTTGTATGCAAGTCGATTAACGATCTACTATATTCACTAGTATTTTCATTATAAGCTCCTTTGCATGTAGAGGGAGTCATTGTGTGCATTAGCATTTGATGTGTTTGCTTGCAAGTATGTCGTCGCATCTTCCATACATTATTCACAAGCATATCTTACTTCACCCTCCTTGTATACATGTCTATAAGGAGGCAACCCACATTATCGTCAAGGGACTTTGTATGTTTACTTATGCTATTGACACAAGTATTACAACCAATCATCATTGTTTTTCCTTGCTTTGTAATGTTTACTTGCTTTAAGTTACCATTGGAATGTATATCATCAATATTGGAGCTTATCTAACATGAGCTCCTTTGTTCACACATTTGCATTTTGGCTTTAGTAATCAATGTTATCACTTAACTTTTATTATGGCTTCATGCTCAATTTTTGATATTTGATTATAGTTTGAATTTCAAATTAAGTTCTTTGTTGTCCCATTCGAGTTCAAATAGTCCCATGCTATCTTATAGAGTTCAAGTCCTTGCCTGAGTCCAAGTAGCAAACTCAAGTTCTTATTTGAGCTCAAGCACAATTCAGCTTGAGTCAAAGTCTAGGTCTTTTATAAGTTTCAAATGTTCTTCTTGAGTTCAAACTCAGTTCAAGTTCAAGTTCTACTATTTAGTTCAAGTTTGAGTGTGAGTTCAAATTTGAGTTTGTGTTTGAATAAATCCAAATCAAGTCCAAGTATGTTATTGTGTTTACCCAAAATTTTGACAATCTCTCGGCGCCTCCTCCATTTAGGGAAAAACTACGAGAAATTGGGCCTTCCCACCACACTAAGAAAATCATGTATGACAGGTGTCCTCAGAAGAGGACACTGTGACCATATTTTTTTGTCCCCCACCATGTTAAAAAAAGTGTGTATGGGTCTTCTATTTCTATTGCAAAAGAAAATAATTATTTCCCAAAAAGTGGGTACCTATGGGAATCCCCACTTCATCGTACGCATCACACCGGGTTCCCATCCCATCATACTAAGAAAAGTGTGTATAGGTGGTTTTTCGATGCACCACGAACTCCAGATAAGGGATTTTAGGTGATCACCCGATTCATCGAGAGCACTTTAACGAACTTCTTCCCACCACATTAAGAAAAACATTTAAAGGTGGCTTTTTTGCATTATAAACATCAAAAGTGAGTTCTCAGAGTTTTAAGGATCAAAGAGTTACCATGGCTGTGTGATGCTGGTAGAGTTGGCACACCTATCGAAACGAGCATTTAATTTATAATTAGTGATAAATTAACTATAATTAGTTGTATTTGATCTACAACTAATTTTATTTAATTTAAAATTAATTACAAATTGATAAGATTTAATTTATAATAAATTAAAAAGTAATTATAATTAACTAAATTTAATATAAAATTAATTATATTTAATTTAAGATTAAATTTAAATTAATTAAATTATAATTATAATTAATTATTAATTAAATATAATTAGTTATATTTTATTTATAACTAATTATATATTAATTTAAAATTAATTATAAATTAACTAAATTTAATTTAAGATTAATTATAATTAATCCCAAATAATATTAATAATAATAATAGTAATAATAATAATAACAACAACAACAATAATAATAATAATAATAATAATAATAATAATAATAATAATAATAATAATAATAACCATAGTCCACTTGCCTTAACTAAGAAATTACCTTTGAAAAGTGGAGCTGGTTTTGCTTGGACCTAGGTTGGGTTTATACCGGTTTTAAATGGTTCGGCCCTAGTATCCAAATAGAGAGTAATAGAGAGGGATCGAGTATGCAGGCGCTATGGAGGAGTCAGGCAAAAGAAGTTTGATCTTCTTAAGCAGCTTCAGTGAGGTACTATAATTGATCGGAGCGTATGGAGGAGGTAGGGGATCTCTCTCTCTCTCTCTCTCTCACTCTCTCTATCTATCTATCTCTCTATCTTAACATATGAGTATTGGAGGATGTAGGATCCTAGGGCTTAGAGAATGTGGTAGAGTTCTACGGCTAAGGATGGGAAGAAGTCACTGGTTTGAGGTCTGAAGGGTTGAAGATCGGAGGTTGGTAACGGGCAACAGTGGCTTTTTCATGGATGGGGGTTCGGTTGGATGGAGGAAGTTGTACATGAGAGAGAGCAAAAGTGTGAAGGAGAGCTCGTGTAGGGGAGAAATGGAGCATCAAAGGAACCAGAGAACCTTCAACTTTATTTGCTCGATATTTAATAACGAGAGTTCTATACAGATCGAGATCGAGATTTCTACAAGAATCACGGGAGGAGATGTTAGCGGCACTAAGCTACAAGTATGTTGCCAGATTTCTTCTTCTTTCTAGGCAAATTTTAGGATTACCTGGTTTTTTTATTATTTATGTCAACAAATGCCCCCTAATAAATGTGGTACGCATCTAGAGCAAATCACATTTATTATATGTTGATTCACCCTATGGATCTCTAGATATTTATTCTAGATGTCACATAAGGTATTCCATTTAGTGGATCTCCAAGAGTTTGCTTGGATGTCACACTAAGGTTTTTATTTAATGGATCTCCAAAGGTTTGCTTAGATATCACACTAAAGTTTTCATTCTGTAGATCTCCAAGATCCTATCTTTGTGTCTTCATGGCTCCTTAGATGTATTTGTAATCTTCAGTATAGTTGATATATTTACTCTTGTTCAAGTAGAGAATCATATGAGAGTGATAGAGTACTTCGTACTCAGGTCCCTAGAGTATTGATCTATAGATTGATGCTAGTGGATAGCATGTTACCTTTTACTCTGCTTTTGCACCACCATCACCTTTATTTCTAGCATTTTTATATCTGCTTGATATTTTTCTTTGCCACTATCACGTAGGGATGTGATATTTCTTCTGTACAATCACTTTTTGTTGATAACACACTCAATTTATGGAGATTCTTTCATTTTCTCTCCTTTGGTTGTATTTTGGCAAGAAATTTTAAATAATTTTTTGGGGATCTTGATATGCGGTGCGATGTCGACCCAAATAAATTTTTAAAATACCCCCAATCTTTAGGAACACTAGTAGATATCATTTAGGATACTTTTTTTTTGTAGCTTTAGCTTAAGTATTTAGATTTCGATTTCTTCTGCCCTGTGCTTTATGCCATAGACATTGATGGGAAATTACCCAATTTGTCTTTACAGACTTGTCAAGTGATTTTTGTTTTACCTTTGACCCTATGCTTCTTTCTTTGGCAGGCTTGATGAAGGGGTAGATGCCGGTGACCTAAACCACTTAGGTTTATTTTAGGTCAATGGCGAAAGTCATCAGTCTAGAGCTTTGTGCATAATGGACTTGTTGATGATGGAATCCTCTTAGTTTAGCCTTTAGCTTTACATGAACTTTCAGATTATTTCTTCAATCCTTTGGTTTGTGCTTTGATGGACTTGATGAAGAAAAATTCCTTTGATCCTCACTTGTGCTTTATGAATTTATTAAAAGGAGTTACAGCTTTGGATTCAGTTGATAGTATCAAATATAGATATTATCTTGATCCTTAACCACTTGAAGAGACTTTAATCTGAGTCACTTGAGTTCATAAGATTAGGAGAGCAAGGATTTAATAGCTCTTCGTCCTCTGATTGTTGAGATGGAGTTCCTCTATCATGGCCATTCTTATGGCGTGTTGAGTAGATAGAGCTGCCAGCGATCCGATCATATTTGGACGTGTTGGATGCAACCTTTTACGCCCATTCAAACTTCAGACTTAAGCCATGGGAAATGCACTTCCCAATGTTAATTTTATCAAAGTTGGTAGATTTGGAATTCTCCTTTTTTATTGAAGATTTAGAGCCTATATACATTTGATAGTTATTTGCGACTCTTCCTTTCCTTTGGAACTTTAATTCTTTGATCAAATAGAATAATTTTGTAGACTACGATCACTTGAACTTGTTGAGTTGGATTAGTCGTCGTACTTTCTATAGTTGTTACTGACGAGTTGACAAGGTGGGGGTTCCTTTACTACGACCTTTCTTATGGTGTGTTGAGTAGATGGAGCTACCAGTGATTTGATCATATTTGGGCTTGTTGGATCCAACCTTTTACACCCACTTGATTCTTAAGCTTCAAGATATTGGAATACTTCAAGCTTTTTCGGCTCAATTTGTTAGAGTGTGTAGCCACAAAAGTCTCTTTCTTGACTTTCAAACCTTTGTACATTGGAGAAGGTAATGTCTTGAATTTTCTAAAGATCACTTATATATACTTTGAAAACTAAGATTGTTATATTCTTCAACATATAATACTATTTGTGTTGATAATTTTAAATATTTATTTAGGGATCTCAGCATGCAGCGTGATATCGATCCGAATAAATATTTAAAAGGCCCCCAGTCTCACAGAGATATTTTAGGATAGAATAAATTTGAAATTTTGAGATTTTAAATATTTATTTGGAGATCTCAGTGCATAGCATGAAATTAATCCAAATAAATATTTAAAATTCCCCTTATCTTACAGGGACATTTTAGATAAGCTTTGTATCTTTGAAATTTTAAATATTTATTTGAGGATCTCAGCACGTGGCGTGATATCGACCTGAATAAATGTTTAAAATAACCCCAGTCTGTTGGGAGATTTTGAAAAGCATTCTTGCTATATAAGAGAATTTCAAAATATAAATATAAGCATGATTTGATAAATATGCATATAATACTTTGATTATTATAAAGTACATTAGACATAAAATTATCATGCATGATACTTCTTTAAATGTCGATCATTGATAGGTACCATAGGCCTCTGATCGTTTAGGTTGATCAACTGATATGCTCCTCTTTGATACACCTTTTCGATGATGAGAGGCCTTCCCAATTGGATACAAATTTGCCACCAATTCTTCTGTGTGGAATGATTGATATTCTCAGCACCAGTACCAATTCTCCTTCTTGAATGCCTGAGGATGCACCATATGATTATAGGATTTTGTCATTCTTCCTTGGTAGATTTTTAGGTTTTGTTGAGCTTTTACCCTGAGTTCATCAAGTGTGTCGAGCTCTTCCATTCTTAGGCGAGCATTTTGCTCTTGAATGAGATCATTCTGGATTGCTATCCGGAGTGATGGTATTTCAACTTCTAGTGGTAATACTGCTTCAACCCCGAACACTAGTAAATAAGGAGTGGCTTCGGTTGACATTTTGTAGGTTGTATGGTACGCCCATAGTGCTTCTGCCATCTGTACCACTCTCTTTTTTTCTTGATGAGAATCTTCTTTAATAATTTCACCAATATCTTGTTAGAAGCTTCTACTAATCTTTTTGCTCTTGGGTTGTATATGGATGAATACCGTCAATCAATTATGTGCTGATCAACAAACTTATAAATTTTTATACTTTTGAATGCAATGCCGTTGTTTGAGATTATGCGGCTTGGCACATCAAATATGTAGAAAATGTTATGGGTAAAAAAATTGATCACATGCTCGGATATGACTTCTTTAAAGGGAGTCACTTCTGTCCACTTAGAATTGTAGTTTATTATTACTAGAATGAAGCAGTGTCCCGCTGATGATGGTAGATATAATGGCTCGATCATATCTGTGCCCTAACATTCAAATGCCCTGGACATTATTGTTGGGTGCAATGGATTTGGTGGTTGATGTATAACATCACCGTGGATATGACACTCATGGCACCTCTTAGCATGATTAATACAATCCATTACCATTGTCGGTTAATAGTAATCCATTCTTCTTATTTTAGCATCTATTTTAGAACTTGACTGATGTGAACCACAAAATCCTTCACGAATTTCTACTATTACTTTATCAGCTTCCTTGGTCTCTAGGCACCTTAGCCATAATTGATCAAAAGCTCGTCTATATAATATTTCATTGGCAAATGCATACTATAATGCTCTCTTAAAAATTTGCATGATAAGAGATTTTCCTGTTGGGAGTTTACTTTCTTTGAAGTAGTCGATGACGAGTTGCCTTCAATCACCATTTATTTCAACATCTAAGTAATGCAACCACGATTATGAAGCTTGACTAGCTTTATATCTCTTGGTCATATGATATCCTTATGGATAATTTTTCATAATGATCTAATGGAGTGGTTGAGGATAAATTAGGATTTTATCTTGTTGACTTGGAATTCCCTCTACCTTTGGGAATTATAACAGAGCGGGCTCCAAGATTCGACAGTTGTAAACTCCGATGAACATAGGCTTCCCCTCATTTGTGTTTACCATCTCCTTGGGCAATTTTGCTAAATAATCTACTTTGGCATTCTGTCTGCATGGAACTTAGGTTATTCTAATATTTGGCATTTGTTTCAGAAAGCTCATGGGATCATCGGTGATAATGGACCAATTCAACCTTGCCAACCTTCTAAATGATGAGGACCTAATTTATAACAAGTTGGGAATCACCAAAGATTTGGAGATTTTGGATTATGGCATCAATCACAATCTCTAGTTCTGTTATGAGAGCTTCATACTCAGCCTCATTATTGGTCTAAGGTTTAGTCAAACTGAATGAAAACCTTATTATGCCTCCCTTAGGTGCTATAAAAATTACACCGATGCCGGCATATACCCTTGCAATATTTGGAGATTGGGCAGGCTTAATCTATGATGCACCGTCGAAGTATATCTCCTAGAATGGTAATTTCTCCTCTTTCTCGACCTGTATGATTTGTTCATTAGGAAAATCTTCATTGAGGGGAGAGTCTGCCGGGATAGGAAGTGCGGCGAGAAGATATACCAAGGCTTTCCTTTTCACTGCCTTATATGGCATATATATGATATCAAACTATAGTAGTATCCATACCCACCTAGCTAAATGACCTGTCAATGCTGGCCTTATCATCAAGAACTTTAGCAGATCAATCTTTGATATAAATGTAACTTTGTGATAGAGCATGTAGTGGCAGAGTTTCTGAACTACATAAAGTAATGTTAGGCAATGCATCTCAATTGGAGAATAGCAGATCTTTTCTCCGATCAACCTCTGATTGATGTAGTATAGTACATTCTCCTTGTCTTTTTCATTGTATTGGGCCAATAATGCTCCGAGGGACTCTTCTAGGGCTTTCGTGTATAGTATAAGAGGCTTCCCTGGAATTGGAGCCGTAAGAATAAGAGGGTTTAACAAGTATCTTTTAATATTATCAAATGCTTCCTAGCACACTTCATCCCATTTGAAGAAGACATCTTTTTTCATTAATTTTGAGAATGGCTTACACCTACCCGATAAATTTGATATGAACCGCCGAATGAAAGTTAATTGTTCATGAAAGGAGGAAAGTTGCCAAAGATTCTTTAGAGGTGGCATCTCTGTGATCACTTTGATCTTATCGGGGTCGATCTTGATACCTCGATGATGAATAATATACCCTAAGAATTTACCGGAGCAGACCCTAAAAGCACATTTGAGTGGGTTTATCTTTAGATCAAACTTTTTGATCCTTTCAAATACAATCCTTAAGTCATCTAGGTGATCTCTTTGATCCATAATCTTGACCACAAGGTCTTCCACATAGCACTCGACCTTTTTATGTATTAATTCATCAAAAATATGAGTCATTTCCTGTTGATAGGTGGCACTAGCATTCTTCAGGCCAAAGGGCATGACCATATAACAAAAAATGTCGATTGGCATTCTGAATGATGAGTGCTTTTTTATCCTCAGGCGCCATCTTATTTTGATTGTATCCTGATGATTCATCCATGAAAGAGAACATGTCGTTGTTGGACGTGTTGTCTACCAGGAGTTTGGATACAGGGAGTGAAAAGTCATCTTTTGGACATGCCTTGTAGAGGTCCTGAAAGTCGATACAGATATGAATATATCCATTCTTGTTTTTAACAGGGATAATATTGGTGATTCAGTTGGCATTTTTTTTCTCAGATGAATCCCTCATCTATAAGCTTCTTTGTTTATGTAGTCACTTATTCTTTAATCTCCAATCATATTCTCCTTAGAGCTTGTTTGACAGGTATTGGGTCATGCTTAATGGCTAAGTTGTCAATGGACACATCAGGTGAATAAGACAGGCATCTTAACATATGTCAAGGCAAAGCAATCCCTGAATTCACAAAGAAGTTCTTTTATTTTCTTCTAACTGCTCTTCTGGTAAAAGGGAGCTAATGAAGGTTAGGCGAAGATCCTCCTTAGTTCCCAAGTTAACTTCTTTTAGCTTATCCATAGTGGCTGCCTGTTAACCATTTTTAAGTTCTTTTGGTGCAAGCTTGGCCTTTATGGGTTTATCATCATAATATCTACTTCATACATCTCCTTAGTGCCAACGTCAATAGATTCAACTTCTCTACATGTGATGGCTCGGCAAGTCTCTTTTCGGAGGAATTTTTGCTTGACAAATCTGATACCCTTATATGCAGCTATATCCTTTTGTTGTAATGGATGAGAATTCCTTCCATACTAGAGGCCTAGACTTGTACAAAGTTATCATTTGGTGGTAGGAATATTGTTTTGCTTTCATAGCATTCTCTAAATACTTTTGATATTAAACCTAAGTAGCTTTGTAGGTTGCAACTCTTCAGAATCAAGAAGCATACAATAATAGTCATTATTCTTCTCTTTGCGTATTCCAATAAAATATAGTACATTCCCTAGCATGGTCCCATTTTTATGGGGAGGAAGATAAAGGGTGGCAAGTTCTTCAATCCTATGTACCTCATACGGAATGGTTTCCTTGAAGTGTGTAGGGGGATACATATGACTATGAGTTTGCTATCTGAAATTGATAGGCTTTCTATTTTTCTAGAGAACACACTTTGCACCATTTTTATATAAATAGAGTCGTAGTCATAATCATCATTTGAATATTCAACCTCTCTACTCCATTCAACTTTTGACTACCATACTCTGAGATTTGGCAATAGTAATATCATCTTTATCCATGTCACTCTCAAGATGAGATACATGTTTCTTTTCTTTGGGAATGGTCGATACTTTGGGAAGAATCGGCGTTACCTTCTTTCTCCCCACACGCTTTGTCTCATCTTCATGTTTAGGTCGTTATGTAGCCTTTGAGTTTGATGTTTAAGCCTCGAGAGAACTTGAAGACTTTTGCTTCTTTGGCATGAAGTATCTGGCATCTTCATATATTGTTACTTCATGGACTGTAAAGGTTTTCATGAAACTAGGGATGACATAGTAGTATCTTAAATGAAGTATCTAGATTAATCACATGGATATTAATTAATGTATGGAGCTCTCCAAATATAAGAATGAGAATAAATGATCTAAGGGTCTTTTACCCTTTTTTTTGTTAAAATCATGCACCATCAGCTTATCTGTCCTGAGGTGTTCCACCTCAAGATAGAGGGATATCAGTGCTTTTAAGCTTATTAGATTTATGGAAGATTTGGGATCGATCAGGTTTTGACTGATGATCAGCTTATCGCTCTCTGCAGTAACATACAAAGGACAGTTATGGTTGTAGTCCCAAGCATCATATACTCTTTGGAGAAGGTAATGAATGGCTCATTACAAGCTTATAGAACATCAGTCAAATTATGTTCAGCAAAATACACTTGTATCTTTCGGGATCTTTGAGAGCCTGAATCAAAATTTCCTGAATGTCTTTAGACATTAATAAGGCATCGTATATGCAGAGTTGTGCAGGTATTTTCCTTAGATGGGATAAGATATTATAATCTATCCCCTTGGATGAAGTATTCTTTTTCTTAGGATCTTCAATGATAATATCATCATTGATTACTATCTCTTTTTCCTTATCTTTGTTGGAGACCTTCTTTTTAAATGGAGGCGGCATTATCTTGCCGCTTCTCAACTACACTTGAGCAATTTCCTTTAGTTCAGGGTCATTTAATGGAACAATTTCTTCATAATCAACCATTATTATGTCTAGGGGTTCATCTATTGATTCAGAGTCATCACCACAGTTTACATGTCTCATCCGTAATGCTATGTCGGGTCTGACTCATCTATCTTTAGAAAATATAGATCCTTCTCTGAACTGTAATCCATTAGTGACACCATCCTTTAAAATTCAGAGGATACATCTTCAATGCATTCTTCTTTTATCGGTGTATTTAGGACCACTGAGAAATCCCAATATACTTTTACTAAAAGAGAGTCTTCATCATCCTCTTTGGATTTATATATTTTATTCTCTGACATGAAGTTAGTGAGCTTAATAGGTCGCCTCACAATCTGATAATATTCATCCAAAATGTCAAGAACCCATTGAGTTGATGAATTTTTCTCTTTGGGCTTTTTTAGTTTGGTCTTCTTCTTGGAGGGCTTCACCATTCCAGATTTCAATGTGCTAGCTTGGTTGGAGAACTGTTTAGAAGAAGACGCTTGTGTCGTAGGATGAGCTTTCAAGTTTAACACTGGCTCCATAGGAGATTTCCACTCTACCCCTGGAACTCCTTCGAGTTGTTTCAACATTTTCATAATTTTCTTAGAGATCACAGTCTCCCATTATTCTTCTTGTGCTAGTTTCTTTTTGTTTCTTCTTTCTTCAACCGAGGGTATGGAGGAAGTCGTAACTACCTGGGTTAATTCTTTTCTAAGATTAGTCAACACATTATCTTACAATGTGAGCTCCCCCTTTTGATATTTTCTTTCAAGCTAATCTTTGAAGATGTGTCAATATTTAATGGGATGGCTAGTTACTCGATGGTATAGGTAATAATTTGGGTCGTCAATGTGTTTTGACTCTTCAGCCCTCTTTTATTTTGGCAGTTCCAAGCCCACTTTCAACGCTTGTCGAAATAACTTGGCGACACTTTCCCTCTTGAATGAATATTCTTTATTCATCTTTTCTTGGAGGGAGGGCAACGTTATATCACTAGTTCCCATTGTTTGTCTTAGATGTTCTCCACCACCTAGATAAGTTTGTGGCTTATCGTTCCCCGTAAGTATCAGCTTCAGTTGGGGGTTTGGGTTATACGCTTGATTTGGCTTTTCTTCATACTATATTGGCTGCTTGCCCTAGTCTATATTATAAACCACATGTTTCCCCTTATTAGCTTTGGAGAAAAATGTGGAGTCGGCCTCACCTCTTATAGAACTTGAGGTTTTAGCCTTATTGGGCTTATAAAAGTGACTTTCTGACTTGAACAAATTTAGTTTCTCAAACTTGGCCACCTTATCCAACATGTCTTGAAATGTGATGATTATAGCCATGCACATGAAGGGTTGCATTTTATCATCAATATTTCCCATTAATAACCATACAACATGCTCTTCTTTGAGCTGCTGCTCATATTTCAAGCTCAAATTTTACCAGCGAGTGATATATTTTGTTACTGACTTATCCCTTCTCCTTTTCTTTTGAGAGAGGTCAGCGATCTTTATCTTCTCAGTTGTACTAGCAAATCTCTTCATGAATATAATTTCTAATTCTATGAAGTTCTTCACAAAATCATTTGGCAGTTCAGTATACCATTCGAAAGCAGTTGTTGTTAACTGCTGATGAATTATCGAAAGAGTAAGGCATCGTTGCCCCTTGTGTTCCAACAAGTAGTTTTAAACAGTGCAAGGTGCTACCGAGGATTTTTATTTCCATTAAAAGTATTGAATTTTGGTACAAAATATCCTTTCGAATATGACACCTGATCATACTCAATGGGATATGGGCGACCCTTGCCCACAAACTTTTATGCTTGATCAACGAATATGATAGCCTTGATCTTCTTTATTATTATCCCTTTGAGCTACGCAACATTCACAGGCTCAGAGGTACTAGCAATATTCTAAGGAGTGGGTTAACGAGTGATATTGTGGACTTCATTATCACCTTCAGGTGTGCCCCATACTCTTGAGGCTTGTGGAATTTGGAAGTTTGGAGGATCGGTAGAAGGATTAGGCACAACACCAACAGTGACAGTCCTCTGCATCATTTGCATCATTGTGTCATCTGAGCCATCATCTCAGTCATGTTCTCATTCAACTGAGAGATTTCCCTATCTTTTACCTTCATTTATCATCTCATTTGTTGTCGTATATTAGAAAGCATGGTGTTCTCATCATTAAAAGAATTTTCCTCCATTTCCTCTTCTCCTTGGGAATGGACACTTCTGCCAGTGGCGGATCCATCTTTGTGGTGACGCTATTATACCTATATAGGTGACAGTTTCTAATTATCTTCATCTTCATCATTATCATAATCAGTGCCATCATCGATGTCTATATGTGTCACCATATAAACCACTTCCATATCTAAGGTGTCATTTATTTAATCCATTTCTTCTTCTAAGTATTCTTCAATATTTTCTTCTATATTCTTTTCTTTTCCCATGTTTTCTTCTTCCTCTTCTAATACTCAAATCTTTAAATGGCAACACCACTAGATTTCTGTTTTGGTCTAGCAAGAAAACCTCTTCGACTCACAGTCAAAATTAGCTAACTCTTTGGGTGGAGTTAGTAAGTGATGAGATCCCTTAGAGGATTCTCAAAGGTGTCAACCAACGGAATGTGCATCATCGTGGGCCTTCCTTGGGACCCATTTCTGATGATGTTTGTTTTTGGGGACGGAGCTCCGAGAAGCATCACCCAATGTCACACCTATATCAATTCTTTTTTCTTCTTCTCTATGAGGCTTTGGCCTCCAAATTTCATTTCTTTTCTGCCAGGACCTTTCGGCAGCGGATCACAGAACCCAAAAATCATTTTTCATGCCCCGTTGATCACCACGTGAGACATATCTTCTTTATTTTCTCTCCACCGCAATAGATAAGCGTTCTCTTGGTGGAGTTCTTCTGGCCTCGACCATCAGTGGCTATTGGTATCTTCTCTTTTTAAGTCCTTTCTCTTTCATAGTCTTCAAGACTTTTTAGACATGGGCTGAGAGAGTTTCGGGCTCCTTCCTCTTTTGAGGAGCTGGAACTTTAGGCTGCTGGTCCCAAAATAATTTTATCAGCTCAGTAGTGGAGATGTTTCTCTTCACCCATTTTAAATTCGTGAATCCATTCCGGGTATGAATGGTTGCTTCTGGCCCCCGGGCTAGTATATTGGATGGGTGAACAGTGAGTTATTACTGTTGAGCTTGAATCTCAGCATTCATCTTTCTCCTTTATCTTCTCGTAAGCCTTCCTCCAAATGAGGAGGCCTCAGCATCATTCTTCCAGGGCGCAAATAACCTGGTCAGCAAGGTTGGGGTGTTTGTAGCAACCACAAAAATTCTCCCACCAGTCACAACTCTCTTGGTGGCTGGGGTTTCTTACTGTGAAAGCCGTTCAAACACAGAGACCCTCTCGCGAGGAATTTTAGCAGCAGGTCATGGAACTAGCAGATGCATACGATGTGGGGTAGCTTCAATATTGTGGGTCTTCCTAGCATGCCTTTCAAGGTTTGTGCTACCCATGGGAATGGTGACAGTCATTACAGGGATTGCAGGGAAGTCAAGACTAACAAATTAGTTGGTAGTTATAGCCTTCCTATTCTCGATGATAGTGTTTGCCAATTGAATTCTTGAACCTTGTCCTAGTTGGACAATCATTAAAGTATTCTATAGATCCATATGCATGAATGAAAGGTAAGAGTTAGTAATAAGAGTTTGATACATCTCCCTACACTTTCAAAATGCAGATACTACACATAATAAGGAATAAAACAATTAAATATTAGCAAGAAATTAAAATAATATAAATTTAAAGCTCTGCTAAATATACCATCTCAATGAATATATGAATGATCATTTTTTAAAAATTTAGAATTTTTTTTATTCCTTAAATGATCATATTGAAAATGTTTTAAACTTTAAGCTCAAATTAATTTTTGTTGCTACTATAGTGTTGAGATGACTTGCCAAAGATGGAAAGAGAAATAAATCCCCATTTGAGTCACCAGAAATCTATGTACTCCAAAAAAATTGGCCCCGTCCTCCGCTTGTTGTTCATTTTTTCTTATTTTCAAGGTAGTTTTAACGGAATTAAGTTTCGGGATAAATTTTGGGAATGCATATGGGCGTAAATAAGACACTACCTAGAGATTTCATCATCATTTTGCAAGGACTTTATGATATGAGTTCTAGTTTCTTATAGGTGCAAGACCCTATAATTAATTACCCCTCCCGATAATGAGAGAGAACTTTCGATTAAAGCTAGTCATCAATCAGATACATAAAAATATGTAGTATATGGCATATAGTAGTAGCATAGGTTTGGATTTTGGCAATGGTTAGAGAATTGATTGATATTTAAAATTGAAGATTACATCATCTTGCACTTAAAGCATATGGTGGGGGAATGGATGATGGATCTGATCAAGATTTCATGCTTTCATCATCCTATGCCATCATGGCTCCTGTTCTACTTAATCAGATCTAACCTGATAGAAGGATCCTTATTGAAAGTCATGGGTTGCTTCATCCAAGGGTATCTTATAAACCTGGGGTGAATGTATGCTTAAGGGGACAAATTTTAATCTACCTTAGCTAACAGAAGGCTTTGCACCCTATTGATCATATCATATTGATTCATATCTAAAAGATTTAATGCCACTAAGGAGCATATTGGCTTTGGCGGTACTTGGTATTTTGTGGTACCATTTGGCAGCAAAACCACTCGGTTTAGAGAGCCTTGGGTCATAATCATTTATCATGCAGTGCCATTTGGTGGAAAAACAGCAAGTTAGAGGACACGTACCACGTTCATAATGCTAGGACATTATTTGAGAATGGATCCTATTGATATTTTCGACCAGACATTAGCTCTTTGTGAGCCGAAGTATTTTTCAATATGTCCACCTCAATAAACTATTACGGAGGGTGGATGGATTTTGTACTTTAAGTATTTAATGGTTGGATTTCAATTTTAAATTTTTGGATTTGGGTTTTTAAGATTTTGGGATTTTTGGATCTTTGGTATTTAGATGGCATTTTGAATTATTTGGAATAAACCTCTCAGGTTGAATTTGTATTCAACACAACCATAATTGGGGTGTTTGGGGTCATTTGAAAATATTTATGTTTTGAACCTTGTCAACCCTATCAACTTGCTGATAGGGGATCAAGTTTCATAGGCATTATGCCTTTATTAGTGGATTCACTTAATTGTAAGTCTTAAAGGCCTAATATGAATGTATAAAATAAATATATCGGTAGACTTTACGACTGCATATTTATTTGATGGTTCAAGCCATGTCGACTCCTATTTACCCGCATAGAAGAATCAGGCTTGGACTTGAATGAAAGTTCGATGGGGATGTTAAGCCCTATGAACTTAGTCCCAAACTAACCAAGAGGGGGGGTGAATTGGTATTTTAAAAACTTCGTTTTTTAAACAAAGAAATAAAGTCACATAAAACCAAATCACACCATGAAAATAATGCGGAATTAAACGTGCGGAAGCAAGAAAAGAAACACAGAGATTTATAGTGGTTCGGTCGACTCGACCTACGTCCACTCCTTGGAGGCACCCTCCAAGTATTGCACTAAACAAAAAGTGACTCTCCTTTATCCCCCACGGCTAGGTGGAGAAACCCTCACAAGAATCTCCTTTTTGCCACCCCGGCAAGGCAGAGAACCTATCTCCTTTTGCTTCCTCCTGAAGCTGGCAGAGAACCAGAACCAAAAGCACAACTCCTTACCTCTACCGACCCTTCCACGGATGAGAAACTCTAGACGAAGATGACGCAGAGAGATCCTTGAAGCAACCCTTGTGAAACCCCTCACAAGCTCCCCCTCACAAGATCCTCTCTCTCTCTTCTCTCTCTCTCTCTCTCCTCAAGGTCTTCTCAGGTCAAGGCAGTAGCCAAAAGGTCTTGAAAAACATTGAACAAGAGCTCTTTAAATAGAAGAGCTTCAAAAGAGCTCATTAATTGCAAGTTGCCGACTTTATCGTCCAGGCCGATCTGGACATCGGCCTGGCCGATCAGTACAAATCAATGAAGATCGGCCAGAGCATAGCCCTGGATGCAAGATTGGACGATTAAAAATTAGCTTGATCGTCCAGGCCGATCTCACGATCGTCCTGGCCGATCAGTTCAAATCAGACGAAAATCGTCCTGACAATAGCCCTGAATATGGGCTGGCCGATATTGATCGTCCTGAAGTAACTTAAGGTTTTTGACTAGATCGGCCTGGCCGATCCTGCGATCGACCAGGACGATATGATCGTATCAATCATCCTTAATTACTTCCTTAATTTCCTGAACAATTATGGTATAATTTGTTAATATCGTCCAGGCCGATCCGAGGATCGTCCTGGCCGATAATTTAAAGATATGCTATACCATACTTGTCTATGGCGGCTACTTCTTTCTGTTTTGAGCTTATCGTCCTGGCCGATACACGTATCGTCCAGGATGATCGGTTAACATTGGCTGCCTTAATCAAGAATCCTTAATTAGACTTTCTGTTTTAAGCTAATCGTCCAGGCCGATCAAAGATATCATCCTGGCCGATATGAGTAAAAATAGAATTTCTAATTCTCTCAAGTGTGTGTGTGAAGGGTTACAAAGTATCAGTCTTTTTGACTATTACAAGTGGACTCAAAAGGTAAAAAACAAAAGTACAGACTGACTCAACCCTAAACCTACGCATTCCTGAACTTGGCTCCTTTTTGATTGTCCGATCGTCGATTCCTGAAAAGTTAGAAGCAACAAGCTGTCCAAGAAAAGCAGTGTTTGTCAATCATCAAAACCTAAGACATGAAAAATAGATTTGCAACATTGAATTCACTTACAAACCCGTGAAACATCCCTACACATCATGTGTGTACCAATAACACGCTTGTTGGGGGCCTATACGGGTGTTTGGGGACTTTTTGTAATTATTTACTAAACCTTAATCACTTATATCTACCTGCTTAAGAGAATCGGGTTTCGTAGGCTTTATAACTTTGTTAGTGAATTCTCATTATTATATGCCTTGAAGGCCTAATATGAATGTATTAAAATAAATATATCGGTCGCCATAAATATATATTTGTTTGATTGTTTGAACCCTATCAACTCTTATTGATCCATATAGAAGGATCGGATTCAAACTTGAATTCTCTTATTATTAACCCACTCTGTATCCCTAGACATCATGTATATACTAATAAAATGCTCGTCGGGGCCCATACAGGTCTTATATTTACCCCTTTAATGTACCTATGTGCATACAAATTATGGTACATGTGCAAGGGATATTCTTGGAATATTTGTAGACGCCTTCTGTCCTCTTGTATGAATGTTGCGGATCTGGTGGTGTGGAATAGCATCTTCTAAATTGAATTATTCGATGATTTGTATAGGTTGACTGTCATGCACTACTTGTCTCTTATTATAAGTGGATTGTAGTGTACTAACTAATCTCCTGCTTTTACTAGTAGAAGTTGTTATCAATCATGGTTCTTTTATATTTGTCCATAGACAATATGTTGAATGCATAATAGGTATCTAACAGTGTCATTGAACTCTTCTTCTTGTAGGTGATTGATTGTATCTAATTGGTGGGCCTTCACATTTGCCCGCCTATCTTTCGACGTCTATAAGGATAGATGTGTATACTTGCAAGATAATTGGCCTAAGTCATAGGGAGGTTCTCATATGTGTAGCTTTTCCACTATTGTAATGCATGAGAGAATGGGTACTCTGTTTGTTAGTTGATGCTTTCTACCTCGTGTTATCCATAACATTCATTGAGCACTATTTCATGGTTATTTATAGACAAGGCTCTCACTTATCTTGTAATTTCTATTATTTTTTGCTTGCGAGTACATCATGCTTATAATAGATTCATAGTTTTTGCTTACATTTGAACTGCAATATGTTACTAAACCAACTTTGGTGAGTTGTAATCTCTTGTAGGTGGTAGAAGCATTCGTTCTTCCTTATATTGTAATGGACTGCATGAACACCCTGACACTCATTTCATGCTTCTTGTAGATTTGTTCAAGCCAATCAATTTGGATGAACCTTTACCATCATTTGTGAGTGAATGATACTAGAAATCACAGGACCTTCATTGCCTTTGAACACATCTTTTAGTCTACAAGGGACTTACATGTCGATGTTAATTTCAAATATGCTGCATTGTATATGTTTGCAGGAGACTTTATTGTGGTGGTTGCATATAAGCTGATGCTGATTGCTTAGGTAAGTTGCATTCAATGTTACTTGTAGTATAATGTGCGCACTCCTACATTTGTAATGAACAAAAATGCGCCACACTTATTGTTAATTTGGTTATAGCAACTTGTAGGAGTTCTCATGTGTTGTAGATCCATGTCCTTGCAAATATTCAAATCACATGGATATCCATATGCACAAGAGATTCATCATACATGCATCATATCACCATCATAATTTGTATGCAAGCTAATTAACGATCTACTATATTCATTAGTATTTTCATTAGAAGCTCCTTTGCATGTAGAGGGAGTCGTCGTGTAGATTATCGTTTGATGTGTTTTCCTGCAAGTATGTCGTCGCATCTTCCATATAATATTAACAAGCATATTATAGCACATACTTCACCCTCCTTGTATACATGACTATAATGTGGCAACCCACATTATCATCAAGGGACATTATATGTTTACTTATGCAACTGACACAAGTATTATAACCAATCATCATTGTTCTTCCTTGCTTTTGAAAGTTTTTTAGGGATGTTAAGCCCTTAAGAACTAGCCCGAGGCTAACCAAGAGGTGGGGGGGGGGGGGGGGGGTGAATTGGTATTTGTTAAAAAAATTTCTTTATATAAAGAACTACAAAACTCAAAACCAAATCACCATAGAAATCAAAGTGCAAAAATGAATAAATGCGAAAGCAAAATAAAGATAGATCACACCGAATTTATAGTGGTTCAGTCAATCCATAACCTACATCTACTCCTCGTAGGCACCCTCCGAGTATTGCACTAACTAAGTGTCTCTCTTTTAGCTCCCACAGCTAGGCGGAGAAGCCTTTACAACAGACTCCTTTTCACCAACCCCGGTGTGGCAGAGAATTGTCTCCTTTTGCTTCCTCCTGAAGTGGGCAGAGAACCCAGACCTTTTGTTGAAGTAGACCTCCCAAGAACCTCCCAAGGATGAAGGATGAAGAATAGAGACGATGACTTGGAACCTTGCTTGGAGCAACCTTTGTGAACCCTCTCACAAACTCCCCCTCACAAGTTCCTCCCTCTCTCTCTCTCTCCCTCTCCCAAGGCTCTCTCAGGTCAAGACAGCAGCACTCAAGGTCTTAAGCATGAGAAAATTTGGGTCCTTTAAATAGAATTTCAAGAACTGACTTTATCGTATAGGATGATAGGAATATCGTAAGGCTGATTGATACGATCACATCGGCCTGGCCGATCACAGAATCGGGCGGGACGATGTCCTGGATGATTGACATCGGCCAGACTCTATTATATCAGGTCGGCAAGCAGTCAGGTAAAGTAAAGATCCAATCATCTCCCTATGGTTCATATGATCAATTGATTTTCCATTTGGGTCCTTGTCTAATTGAATTCCTGAGGTTATGGGATTATTAATTGGCTTGGCTTTGTCCATTTCATATTTCTTCAAGATGTTTTTTATGTACTTTGTTTGGCTAAAAGAAGTTCCATCATTTAATTATCTAATGCTAAGCCCCAAAAAGTTAGACAATTCTCCCATCATACTCATCTCAAACTCCTTACTCATTATTTTAGAAAAATCATCACATAACCATTTATCAGAAGATCCAAAAATTATATCATCGATATAGATCTGAATAATGAGTAAATCATCTCCTACTTTCCTCAGGAAAAGGGTGGTGTCTAGACTCCTCTTAACAAACTCCCTTTCTAGTAAGAATGTGCTAAGCCTCTCATACCAAGCTCTGGGTGCTTGCTTTAATCCATATAAGGCCTTTTTTAATTTGAAAATATGATTTGGAAATTGGAAACTTTCAAAACCTGGGGGTTGTTCTACAAACACATCCTCTTTTTTTTTCCATTTAAAAAGACACTCTTAACATCCATTTGGAAAAGCTTAAATCTCTTATAACAGGCAAAGGATAATAGCACTCTAATGACTTACAATCTAGCTACATGGGAAAAAGTCTCCTCAAAATCTATCCCTTCTATTTGGTTATACCCCTTGGCCACTAATCTTACCTTATTCCTAAACACCACTCCAGAATCATTCATTTTATTCTTAAAGACCCACTTAGTTCCAACTACACTTTGTCCCTTAGGTCTTTCTAAATGCTCCCAAACATCATTTCTAACAAACTGGTTCAACTCCTCCTGCATGGCTAAGATCCAAAACTCTTCGGTAAGGGCTTGGTTTATGTTGGTGGGTTCAGTTATTGAGATAAAGGCAGAGTGGCTCACTTCATTCCTAAGTCCATGTCTAGTCCTAACTCAATCAAAAGGGTCTCCTAAAATCAGATCTTTAGGGTGTCTCGAAGAGTATCTCCAATCTCTAGGCAAAGTGTGTGAAGGTTCAACCCTTTACTCCAGATCTACATTTTCTACTCATTGGGTAACCTCTTCTACTTCTTTAGTGTTCTGGTGCTTTACCCCCTTCTCCAAGTTTTCTAATCCAGTGGCAGTCTCTCCATCATCATCATCCTCAACTCTAGGCTTTCTAGGATCAGACTCATAAAACACTACATGTGTAGTCTTTTCCACCACCCAAGTCCTCTTATTAAACACCCTAAAAGACTTCCCAACATTAGAATGTCTTAAGAACACTCCATCAGATTTTGGGTTAAATTTTCCTAAGTGGGATTTCTTATTGTTGTGAAAGAAAACCTTACAACCAAAGACATGAAGGTGGGAGAGATTGGGTGTCCTACCCTTAAGGATCTCATAGGGTGTCTTATCTAATTTGGCTCTAACATTTACCCTATTCAACACATAACAAGCTATGTTAACCACTTCAGTCCAAAAGTATTTTGGAAGTGAATACTTAGTAAGCATGACTCTAGCGGCTTCCACTAAGGTCTGATTCTTCCTTTCAGCTACCCCATTCTGCTAAGGGGTCCTAGGAGCTGAGAAGTTGTGGCTAATCCATTTGTCTCACAAAAATCTCCAAATTTCTCATTTTCAAACTCTCCCCCATGGTCACTATGAATGGTCAAGATCTCACTGAAAGTTCGATGGGGATGATAAGCCCTTATGAACTTAGTCCCAAACTAACCAAGAGGGGGGGTGAATTGGTATTTTAAAAACTTCGTTTTTAAACAAAGAAATAAAGTCACATAAACCAAATCACACCACGAAAATAATGCGGAATTAAACATGCGGAAGCAAGAAAAGAAACACAGAGATTTATAGTGGTTCGGTCGACTCGACCTACGTCCACTCCTTGGAGGCACCCTCCAAGTATTGCACTAAACAAAAAGTGACTCTCCATTAGCCCCCACGGCTAGGTGGAGAAACCCTCACAAGAACCTCCTTTTTGCCACCCCGGCAAGGGAGAGAACCTATCTCCTTTTGCTTCCTCCTGAAGCTGGCAGAGAACCAGAACCAAAAGCACAACTCCTTACCTCTACCGACCCTTCCACGGACGAGAAACTCTAGACGAAGACGACGCAGAGAGATCCTTGAAGCAACCCTTGTGAAACCCCTCACAAGCTCCCCCTCACAAGATCCTCTCTCTCTCTTCTCTCTCTCTTTCTCTCCTCAAGATCTTCTCAGGTCAAGGCAGCAGCCAAAGGTCTTTAAAAACGTTGAATAAGAGCTCTTAAATAGAAGAGCTTCAAAAGAGCTCATTAATTGCAAGTTGCCGACAATATCGTCCAGGCCGATATGGACATCGGCCTGGCCGATCAGTACAAATCAATGAAGATCGGCCAGAGCATAGCCCTGGATGCAAGATTGGACGATTGAAAATTAGCTTGATCGTCCAGGCCGATCTCACAATCGTCCTGGCCGATCAGTTCAAATCAGACGAAAATCGTCCTGACAATAGCCCTGAATACGGGCTGGCCGATACTGATCGTCCTGAAGTAACTTAAGGTTTTTGACTAGATCGGCCTGGCCGATCCTGCGATCGTCCAGGACGATATGATCGTATCAATCATCCTTAATTACTTCCTTAATTTCCTGAACAATTATGGCATAATTTGTGAATATCATCCAGGCCGATCCGAGGATCGTCCTGGCCGATAATTTAAAGATACACTATACCATACTTGTCTATGGCGGCTACTTCTTTCTGTTTTGAGCTTATCGTCCTGGCCGATACACGTATCGTCCAGGACGATCGGTTAACGTTGGCTGCCTTAATCAAGAATCCTTAATTAGACTTTCTGTTTTAAGCTTATCGTCCAGGCCGATCAAAGATATCGTCCTGGCCGATAGGAGTAAAAACAGAATTTCTAATTCTCTCAAGTGTGTGTGTGAAGGGTTACAAAGTATCAGTCTTTTTGACTATTACAAGTGGACTCAAAAGGTAAAAACAAAAGTACAGACTGACTCAACCCTAACCCTACGCATTCCTGAACTTGGCTCCTTTTTGATTGTCCGATCGTCGATTCCTGAAAAGTTAGAAGCAACAAGCTGTCCAAGAAAAGCAGTGTTTGTCAATCATCAAAACATAAGACATGAAAAATAGATTTGCAACAATCTCCCCCTTTTTGATGATGACAAAACACAAGTAGGAAAAAAAAAATTCATTAGAAAAACAAAGTTACAACATCAACTTTTTCTTACCACATCCTATCCTACTCCCCCTTTTTGTCATCACAAAAAGAGAGTCCAGAAACAGTAAAAAAAAGAACAACAAACATCACGAAAGACTACTACAAAAAGACAAGAAACAATAACTCAAAGCACAAACTAAAAGAACGAGGGATCCTGATCATCAGATGGAGGAGGTGGAGGTGGCTGCTGAAAGTAGCTGGCAAGGGTAGTAAACTGAGCATTGAACCAGGCGATGTCCTGGTCATGCTGCTGCTGCTGGTGAGTGAGAAAACTGTCAAAACGAGCTAAGTCCTCAGCGCGGTGATGCTCGTAGCGGGCGATGTCCTCAGAGTGTTGCTGCTCTTGGGCAGCAACATATGCATCAAACCTGGTCTCCAAACGATCAAATCTCGCAATCAACTGATCTACCGGTGAATGTTGGTGGAGAGGGACAGGGTCAGGAAAGGGAGCTGGAGCGGGAGCCTCCTCCTCTCTAGCCTCCCGTGGTTCATCCGGGTGGAGACGAGTACTGTGCAGGGTGCTGAAGGAATTGTTTGAGTAGAAGAGAGTTGAGAAATCTGGTGGATTGGGATATTGAATTTGGTATTTGGTTTCAAGAACATAGGCTATGATATGTCCTAAGGCTAGATTTGGCTTTCTTCTGTGGCCTGGATCGCGAATTGTTGTTAGGTGATCAATGTAACGAAAAAATAGATCTGCAGTGTTAAATTCCCTATGTGCCATGATGTAGAAGGTAGTGAGGGAAAGTAGAGGGGTAATGTGGACATGATCGCCGACTTTTGGAATGACAGAGGTGCGAAGGACATGTTGGATTGTCCTAGCATCTCTGACTAAAGAGCTAGTCTCTCCAACATGGTAACGGGCATTGGTCTGGCGAAGAAAGTGGTTTTCCGTGGACCAGTCAAAATCAGGGTCAGGGGCAATAAGGTGCAGCTTATCTCCGGTGGTGGATAGCTGTAAAAGTTCCACACAGTCCTGATATGTGATTTCGACAGGGCGTCGATTCACATAGGAGGACAGGGCTGTGAAGGTAGAGTTTATGCGGAGGTTTGCAAAGAATTCTAACAGGAACTCAGAATTGAAAGGAAAAACAAGGGACAGAATGAAACAAAAGGAAGTGTGTGCGAAGAGATCCATTACCGGGTAGGAAATGTGGATCGGATTGATAATTCTGGAGACAGTAATTCCACATTTTTTATAGCGATGATAAGCAGCTTCATCTTCTGCTTCCCAGAAACGAGGGTCAACCCTTGCCCTCGAGGAACTTCCAGAGGTCTGACGGACGCGCTTCCCACCAGCCATATGAGAGAACTTTAAGCAGAAAATCAAAGGAGAAAGGATGAGGTGTGAGAAAACATGACTGGATCGGCCTGAATTTAAAGAAACGTCCATATCGTCCTGGCCGATCGCGGAATCGTCCAGGCCGATATGTGTCAATAATTACGTACAGGCCGATTGGTCAAAAAGGCGGTCCAATCGTCCGGGCCGATCAGATATCGGCCAGGCCGATTAGACACAGGCTATCGGCCCGAGGAGTCAGTCCGGACGACCGTTGAAAAAGCAGATCGTCCGGGCCGATTAGGTGTATCGTCCAGGACGATGCACAATAATTGATCGTACCGGCCGAAGTTAAAACGTTTTAAATGCTTGCCACGTGTATCGTCCAGGACGAACAGTGGATCGGCCCGGCCGATGGTCCAATAATGGATCGTCCGGGGCTGAATTTAAAGATAAAAACGTACTGACACGTGGATCGTCCGGGACGGTCCAGTGTATCGGCCAGGACGATGCACATAGAATGCATCGGCCAGACAAATAAACTATCGGCCAGGACTATCATCATGAGTTTTGATCAAATCGTCCAGGACGATAATGTATCGTCCAGGACGATGATTTTCATTAAGCACGGAAAAAGGTTAGCAGATGGATTTTGGAAAAGAATTTGTCCTATCGGCCAGGACGATAGAAATATCGGCCAGGCCGATGTGACTTGAAATTGAAATCAAGAAAGGAATGGTGATGATCAAGACCCTCAAAAATAAAACAAAAGAAAAGACAGTCAAAGATACAAAAAAAAAAAAAAAAAAACAAACACCGAATATTTTTTTTGGATTTTAATTTTTCTATTTTTTTTTTGTTTTATGAAGGCATCATATGAGAATTCTTTTCTTGAATTTAAATTTTTGAAGTTTTTAGGAGATCAAGAGGTTTAACAAAATCCAATTAGAAGAAGGTAGAAAAACTGATTCCATTAACCCTAGATCGGACATTCTTCAGGGTACAAAAATCTCTTAAAAACAACAGAGTCCTAACTTGTAATAACACAAGAGGTTTTAAGAAGATCCAATCAAGACTTGTTAACTACTAAAGTATCTTATAAATAGTAAACCAAAATAGTTTTTCTCAATCATGGAATTTGAAATCAAATCTTTGAACGTATCACATAATTAATGAGTTTTCTAAGTTTTAAGAGTTTTACCAAAGAGATGATAGCTTGCAATTAGTGGGCTAATTTTATGCCTCTTTTCACTTTTATTGGCTCTTTGAGCATCTTTTGATTTTTCATACACTTTTGTGTATATAGTTTTCTTTTCAATTTGGCTTCATTGGCCACTTTCCTTTTTATCTCTTGCAAGCTAATAACTCTTTAATATATACCCTTAAAGAAAAATACTTAGTTGTGAGTATATCCTCCAAATATTAGAGAATAGGAGCTCTCTCTCTAACATAGGGAAGAACAATCCACAACACAAAATCAAAATCACGTGATGACTGCAATGGTAAGATTTCAAAAGCTTGAATGATATCAAAGCATTTTGACTATTATGCATAAGATGACTTAATGTAGCAAGATTAGAAGGATATCTTAAAAAGCCATTGGTTAAACTGAGTTTAGACTTTTTGTTTTATAAAAGAAAAATCATGCCACTAAACAAAGTCAGAAGAGGGAAAAACATCACCAGTTTACTCTCTTTAACCAATATAGAAAAGCTAAACCCTATCAAAAGAAAAACTCCAATATTTAAAAGCTTGAGAAGTTTCATCATATGGAATGCCAAAAAATAAAGTCCAAAGTGAACAAAGCAAAAGCAAAAAATAAGAAAACTAAAGACAATAAAAAGTGAACACAAAAACTAAAAATAAAAGTCACACAAAAACTAAAGATATCAAGCAAGTGATAAAACAACGGATTTTAGCAATTGAGCTGCAAGCCTCCTTATGTTCAGTTATCCTATGCTCCCACGAGGTCTTTGGTGAGAGCACTCCTGCAAGACTCAACAACAGTCAGTTTTAGGAACCCAAACAGATTTGGGCTCCTTCTTAGGAAATGTAGAGTGCAATGCAGATGTGGTATGTATTGAATCATGCATCTTAGGTCTCCATACCCAATGTGTACTGCGGTGAACTGTGCAAGTGTGTGAGATGTGTCCTAACATGCCACAAGAAAAACATTGGATTCCAGGAAAAGGTTATCTTAAATGATTTGAGAAAAGATGCCTCTTCCTAGGTTTTGGCCTTTGATTAAGAGTTGGTGTCATCCTAGCTTTCTTACATATATCCAAATCATTTTGAATTCTCAAGTTAGTTCTTTTTAATGCATCATTCTCAATTCTCAAATTTTTCTCAATCTCTTTAGATTTCTTAAGATCATCATTAAGTGAGGTGTGTGAAGCTTCTAATGCATTACTTTTATCAATTAATTCCAAATGCTTCTTGTTTAATTCATCAAATTCATCAAGTAGAGCCATGTGATTTGAATCAATCGTTGCATGATCTTTGAGAAAAACTTCATGCTCTTTTTGTAGATTTGAATGTTCTAACTTTAGGCTAGCATGAGTTTTCTTAAGTTTTTTGTATGATGTATGGATTTTTTCACATATTTCAAACAATTCATCATAGGTTGGTTTACATACATCTTCCTCATCACTTTGATTTTCTCCCATGAAACACAAGTTTGTAGTCTCTTCCTCTGGTTCAGTCTCAGAGGAATCAGTACCAGATTCTGCCCAGAAGCCTCTTTGGATTTTCTTTTTCTCTTTCCTAGACTTAGCTTTCTCCTCACCTTTTTCCTTTTCTTTGCTTGAATGATCTTGAAGTGTAGGACAATCGGCTCTTACATGTCCAGGTTTCCTGCATTCAAAACAAACAACATCAGAAGATCCTTTAATATGTTTATGATCCTTACCTTTTCTCCAACTTTGATGATGCTTTTGTTTCTTCCTTAGAAAGCTTTTGAATTGCCTTGTGATGAAGGCAACTCCATCGCTTTCAGACCCGGAAGATTCAGAATCCCATTTGTGTGCCTTCAATGCAATTGTTTTCTCCTTTTTCTTCTCACCTGTATCAAGATTTCTTTGATTCACCCCTTGCTCGTAAGCAATGAGTGAGCCAAGCAAGTTATCAATAGAATAGGTGTTTAAATCTTTAGATTCAGTAATTGCAGTAATTTTTGCATCATAGGATGAAGGCAAGCATCTCAAAATCTTGTTAACTTTTTCATAGTTCGAGAGTTCTTTTCCTAGTGCATGCAATGAGGTAGCAATCTGAGTAAACCTAGTGTACATGTCAGAAATTGATTCATGAGGTTTCATACGAAAAAGTTCGTAGTCATGCAAGAGAATGTTTAAACGGGATTGTTTAACTTCATTAGTGCCTTCATAAGTAATGCACAATTTATCCCAAATTTCTTTACCAGTTTTGCAAGTTGAAACACGCATGTAATCCTCAGATTTTAAAGCACAGAAAAAGCAATTCAAACATTTCGCATTCAATTGAGCTAAATCTCGTTCATCAAAAGTCCATTCGGTAAAAGCAACTTCAGTTTTAAAACCGTTAATTTCACGAGAAGGTGGAGAATAACCTTCTTGAATAAGCATCCACATGCGATAATCAGTAGATTGTAAAAAAGTTGACATGCGAGTTTTCCAGAAATCAAAAGGTAGGTTATCGAACAGAGGAGGTCGGGTAATAGAATACCCTTCCGTAGTGTTGCGATTCCCAAAGTTAGACATGGATCAAATTCAAAAAGTTTTTAAACTTTAATTTTCGAAACAAGCTCTGATACCACTTGAAAGTTCGATGGGGATGTTAAGCCCTATGAACTTAGTCCCAAAATAACCAAGAGGGGGGGTGAATTGGTATTTTAAAAACTTCGTTTTTAAACAAAGAAATAAAGTCACATAAACCAAATCACACCACGAAAATAATGCGGAATTAAACGTGCGGAAGCAAGAAAAGAAACATAGAGATTTATAGTGGTTCGGTCGACTCGACCTACGTCCACTCCTTGGAGGCACCCTCCAAGTATTGCACTAAACAAAAAGTGACTCTCCTTTAGCCCCCACGGCTAGGTGGAGAAACCCTCACAAGAACCTCCTTTTTGCCACCCCGGCAAGGCAGAGAACCTATCTCCTTTTGCTTCCTCCTGAAGCTGGCAGAGAACCAGAACCAAAAGCACAACTCCTTACCTCTACCGACCCTTCCACGGACGAGAAACTCTAGACGAAGACGACGCAGAGAGATCCTTGAAGCAACCCTTGTGAAACCCCTCACAAGCTCCCCCTCACAAGATCCTCTCTCTCTCTTCTCTCTCTCTTTCTCTCCTCAAGGTCTTCTCAGGTCAAGGCAGCAGCCAAAGGTCTTTAAAAATGTTGAACAAGAGCTCTTAAATAGAAGAGCTTCAAAAGAGCTCATTAATTGCAAGTAGCCGACAATATCGTCCAGGCCGATATGGACATCGGCCTGGCCGATCAGTACAAATCAATGAAGATCGGCCAGAGCATAGCCCTGGATGCAAGATTGGACGATTGAAAATTAGCTTGATCGTCCAGGCCGATCTCACGATCGTCCTGGCCGATCAGTTCAAATCAGACGAAAATCGTCCTGACAATAGCCCTGAATACGGGCTGGCCGATACTGATCGTCCTGAAGTAACTTAAGGTTTTTGACTAGATCGGCCTGGCCGATCCTGCGATCGTCCAGGACGATATGATCGTATCAATCATCCTTAATTACTTCCTTAATTTCCTGAACAATTATGGCATAATTTGTGAATATCGTCCAGGCCGATCCGAGGATCGTCCTGGCCGATAATTTAAAGATACACTATACCATACTTGTCTATGGCGGCTACTTCTTTCTGTTTTGAGCTTATCGTCCTGGCCGATACACGTATCGTCCAGGACGATCGGTTAACGTTGGCTGCCTTAATCAAGAATCCTTAATTAGACTTTCTGTTTTAAGCTTATCGTCCAGGCCGATCAAAGATATCGTCCTGGCCGATAGGAGTAAAAACAGAATTTCTAATTCTCTCAAGTGTGTGTGTGAAGGGTTACAAAGTATCAGTCTTTTTGACTATTACAAGTGGACTCAAAAGGTAAAAACAAAAGTACAGACTGACTCAAACCTAACCCTACGCATTCCTGAACTTGGCTCCTTTTTGATTGTCCGATCGTCGATTCCTGAAAAGTTAGAAGCAACAAGCTGTCCAAGAAAAGCAGTGTTTGTCAATCATCAAAACATAAGACATGAAAAATAGATTTGCAACACTCACAACCTAGCTTTTTCTGAATCTAAGTAAAGAAGACTCTAAACTCATCAAATGACTAATTTTTGTGTGACAGAAATCTAATCCAAGTAAACCTCGAGTAGTCATCGACAATCACAAAATCACAGACTTTCCATCCCAAACTGGCAGTGCTAACGGGTCCAAACAAATCCATGTGAAGGACTTCTAAAGATCTAGAGGTGCTAATGTCCTTAATGGAGTGAAAAGTGAAGTGGATTTGCTTTCCTAATTGGCAGGCATCACAAATGTGTTCTTTTGAAAACTTAAGTTTGGGAACACCTCTAACTAGGTCTTTTTGGATCACTTTCCAAAGGGTTTTCATATTGGCATGATATAATCTCCTGTGCCATAACTATGAATCATCAATAGTATTTTTTAAGTTAAATAAAATAACACATTGAATATTATTTAAATTAAGCATGTAAATATTTTTGATCCAATTTTCTTGGAAAATAGTGTTATTATTTATGCTCATAATGCATGAATTTGCCAAAAAATTTATGATGAAGCCCTTGTCGCAAAGCTGACTGATGCTGAGCAAGTTATGTTTCAGTCCATCTACAAGCAAAACATTTTAAATCAGAAGGTTCTTGAAATAACCAATTATACCTCCTCCTACCACCTTCTCAGTGGTGTTGTCTCCAAGAGTCACCTTGCCTCCTGTCCTGGTCTACATCACTATAAATTGACTGGCATCACCAGTCATATATCGAGAGCATCCGCTGTCCAAGTACCACATGCTCTCATGAGGCCTTTTGTGAGAGCTTGCTCGCAAAATTATCAAATGTCAGATTTAGGAATCCAAACATGTTTGTGTTCCTTCTTATGGAAAGTAGAAAGCAATGCATGATGTGGATCATGTAACTTGGGTCTCCAAACCCAATGTGGGCTATAGTGAGTGGTGCAAGTGTGTTCTATGTGTCCTAGCTTGCCACATGAAAAACATCTAATTCCAGGAAAAGGATGCACTAATCTACTATTATGGTGATGCTTTTTTTGTGGCGTATGGAATGAAGATTTTTTATTTTCAAAGGGTTTTGAATTTTTTAATTTTTTATATTCTTTTTCTAACTCAGAATTGGATAATTTTAAAGAATCATGAGAATTAGATAACTCAGCATGCTTTTTATTTTATCCATCAAACTCATCAAGCAAAGCCATGTGATTTGAATCAATTATTAAATAATCTTTGAGAACATTTTCATGCTCTTTTTGTAAATTAAAAAATTCCAATTTTAGGCTTGCATGAGTTTTCTTAAGTTTCCTATATGATGCATGTATTTTTTTAAAAACTTCAAGGAGTTGCTCATAGGTTAGTTCACATACCTCTTCTTGGTCACTTTGACCAAGATTATTGTCTGCCATTAAACACAAGTTTGTTATCTCCTCCTCAGGTTCCATTTCTGAGGAATCTGATACAGAATTCACCCAGAACACCTTTTGGAATCGCTTCTTACTCTTGTCCTTTTTGAGGTTTGGTTTTTCCTCACCCTTCTGCTTACTTGGGTGTGCCTTAAGCGTAGGACAATCAGCTTTAACGTGCCTAGGCTTCCTGCATTCAAAGCAAATTGTTTCATTAGAATTCTTAAAATTTTTTCTACCCTGAACTTTATTCCATTTTTGATGATTCTTCTGCTTCTTCCTTAGAAAACTCTTAAATTGCCTTGTGATTAAAGCAATATCATCGCTTTCGTACTCAGAAGAATCATTGTCCAAATCGTTCACCTTAAGTTCAACAATTTTCTCCTTCTTTCTTTCACCTGCATCAAGATTTCTTTGGTTCACCCCTGCTCCTAAGCAATGAGTGAACCAAGTAAGTTATCGATCCAATATGTATTTCAATCTTTAGATTCAGATATTGTATTAATTTTTGCATCAAAGAAGGAAGGTAAACATCTTAAAATTTTGTTTACTATTTTATAGTTAGAAAGTTCTCTTCCTAATGCATGCAACGAAGTAACAATCTGAGTAAACCTTGTATACATTTCAGAAATTGATTCAGAAGGTTTCATACGAAAACGTTTGTAATCATTGGTGGGAAAAAAAATTGTGTCACACAACGCAGATTTTGATTTCTCCTATTTTGTAATCGAATACTGCATTGATAATAAAGTACAGTCTCGAGAGGCCGACACAATATTCTACAATGGATTCAATATCAGAATAGGGTTTTGAAAATTGATATTTCTATAATCAAACATAGTTCAAAGAATAACATATCATCTTAAAAAAATGAACATGAAATTCTATAAAATATGTTTAAAGATAGAAATACGGTTTTTGAAAAAAGTTTATTCATTCTTTTATTTAGATATGGCAAGAATAATATTATATCATCTTAAAAGACGAACATAACATTATTCAAGATATCCAAAAGCGAGAATGAGTTTTATAAAATTCATAATTTCTAAAGTTGAATATAATAAGTATAATATTATATTATCTGAAAAGATAATAATAACATTCTACAAGTATATTCAAAATTAAAAATAAGGTTTTAAAAATATCTACGTTCCCAAAGATTCTTCCCTTGTTTTATACAAATAAAACAAGGTTTATTTTAGTCTGGGGTTCTCAAATCCCTATAGGAGCAAGCTCCTAAAGTTAAACATCCTAGGAGGAATGCTCATAAGAAAACTCTCGATTAAAGCAGTGATTTCATACTCTTTGACTACAAAGTAAAAGACAAGAAACAGAAGTAGGAATTTTCCAAGGTGAAAGCTCAATGTTGAACATTTATTAGCGAGTCAATGGAGGAAAAGTAGGAGGTGTCAGATTCTGAGAAGCTCAGAGACAACCTCAGTCTATCCTATATTGGGCTTTACATTTTAAGAGAAAATTTTATGTTTAAGTTGACATTTTATTAGAAAGTTGGGATTATATTCCCGGAGGGCGAGAACTTAAGATCTAAAAAGAATCTGCCTCATAACCTAAATCTAATTTGGGTACTACAAAGTAGCAACCCGAACCTAACTAATGAAGTACAAATCTGGACTTACCCCGGCCTGGATTGGGGAGCCAGCTAACCACCTAGGCCCTTTAAAACCATGTGTCCAGTCTCTTATGAAAGATGGGTAGGGATGTTGTTTAAGTTTTAAGGAATTGGGGCTGACATCTAAGACAATTCCTAATTAGCCCCTCAACTTATGTAGGGTGATAAATGTCTAGAAATGCAATTAAAATTTTAGACTCTTTTTAGTTTGTATCTAATGCAATGCATGCTAATTGACTCGAATGCATAAAATGATAATGAAGCAGTTTAAAAATTTAGGCTTAGAAAATAGATTTTTCCCTAGAGATTGCACAACTTCCCCTTGACAGAACTGCACCCTCATAGGTCAAGTGGTCTGCCAGAACCCGCAGGCGGGGAGGTGCCTAACAAGGAAGAGAAAGTATTAATATGCTTATGCTGACTCTCGGCGGTCCCGAGCTTACTTCTTAGATCGTTAGAGTTACTATGTGAGCATAAAAATTTTTTTATTTAAAATTACAAGTAGAAGAATTTTAAGCGTACCCTTACGAAAAAAATCTCTCCGTTTCGAATCCAGGCTAAAACAAAACACGGCATGCAAGGTCCTAAAAAAATCTACTGCACAAACAATGTAAACAATCAATTTTAATAATCCAAATATAATATCCAATGTCCAATGTCCATATTACACCCAGAATTTGCAGAAAAGTAAAGTGGCCGGGCACCACTGACAACAAACCCGGATTCTAATCCTAAGAATGACGCAAGTGATTTTTTTGAAATAGGATATACTATTCCTTAAATCTTCATTTCTTCCTCTTCTTTCTTCAATCTTCTTGTTCTGTCTTTTCTTCTTCTACGAACTTCTCGGGTCCGTCGGGTTCTGGATATCCAAATGAAAAGAAACTCATCCCTAAGAGGGGTATTTTCTTTTCTATTCGGATATTGAATCATCCTAATTTGGCTTTCCAAATAAAAGAGAATAATCCTTTAAGGTATATTCTCCTTTCTTTGGATTCCAAATTGGATGTAATATCCCACTTTCAAAAAATCACTTTCACATTTATTGACTCTTGATATATTATATTTACATTACATTTTATTTCACAGAAAGGAAAGGAAAATCTAGTCCACCTGCAAGGTTATCCTAAGTAATTTATAACAAAAATCATCCCACGCAATTATATATATATGCAATTGAATTTAAATTATTAAGCCACACTTGGCCACACTCTTCTTCATTTGGGGGCTAAGCAGCTGAAGCACCTGTAGCATTTATTATTATTAATTAATTAGCCCCTCTTTTTCTGCCCTGCATGAGTGTGGCCGCCTGCAGAAAATCATATTAACAATCCAGATCGCTTTTAACCTATGGGTAATCTAATCGTCAATCAAACCAACACATAGTGCAGTAAAAATAAATAAACAAACACACCAACATTTTACAATCAGCATGCAATAAAACTCGAGAAAAAGCCCGTCACAGTGTAGTAAGGAAATAAACACCGGCCTAACCTAAAACTAGAGTCGGTTGTCCTAGCAAACAAATCTAAGTGTGTGCAATAGGTTATGTGGTTTTGAAATGTCCTAAGTCAATTATTGGCTAAAGTTTTTTTTTCTTATTGATTGAATTCTAATTTAAAGATATTTACTAATTCTAAAGTGAGATGTCACTAAATTTTCTATGTTATAAGTTTATATCCTAAAGTGTGCATGCTTCCTAAGTCTAGATTTTCTAAGACCCGGTCCTTAATTTTTGTCCTTAAGTGTCACTACTGTTGTATGGGATAAAAATTTGTTATTACTAACCCTTAGAACTTTGAGCATGTGTAAAAGGGGTTTAGGGATCTAAAATAAAGCAAAAAAGTAAACCTAATTAAATTGAAGTTACTATAGGGACCTAAAGGAATGGTTCACGCATACCACATCAAGGGGCCCCTAAAGCTTTTCTAAGTTTAGAAATACTAACAGTCACTGGGGGCTACGACCCGGTGGTTCCGCCCGTAGCACCTCTACCCGGCTGGATAGAGGCGACTGACGTCATTAGCTCCATTGTCCTTTTGTTCCCTCGACCGATACCGTTTCTCACAGTTCATGCAAATAAACAGAAAAGAAAAACAAGGATTAGAAGCATATTTAATAATTAATAATAAAATAATTGAAATTTACTGAAAATAAAGACGTACCTTTCTTCGGGCTTGAACACCGGCTTGGTTGAATGTCCTTTTGGAACCATTCAACACTTTCACTTTTCTCAAAATTCCAACATCCCATTTTTCAAAATCAGTTTTATACATTTCAAAGCATAAACTTTTCAAATTATTCACAAGTTACACTTTTCAAAACATGCTCAAACAAAAACTTCACTTCTCACATACACGATTTCATATTTTCTAAAATGCACACAATTTTCACCTTCAACACACATACCTTCAGTTCTAATATATATAAACCTTTCACTATTTAAAAAAAAAATGTATAAAAGTCCAAATACATCTCTACCTTCCAAAACATGCACAAGTTTTACTTTTAAAACCCATCATTTCACTTTCCAACATACACTCATACACGCATTTTCATATTCACTTTACTATTACATATCTACATATTTCATACTATTTTGTTTTTTTTTTTTTTAACATACATACAAATTCACTTTTTAAAATCACACATTCCAATTTGTAAAACATCCAAGTTCCAATTTCGAAATATACATTTACCACAAAATTAAACACTTTACTTTTGCATGTTTCAATACAATACCTTTCTAACATACACTTACACTTTCATTTTTCAAACTTAAACACAAAAATTTGTTTCACTATTCACCTTTCAAAACCACAAAAACTCATTTCAAAATCATACTTATTTTCTCTTTGAAAAAGTATATATAATCCACCTTTTTAGAGTACACATTTATAATGCACTTTACTTTCCAATGTCTCACACAAAAAGCTTTCGAAACACACCATTCAAAATCCACATATTTTCATTTTAAAACTTACACTTTCCAACAAAAATAATGAGAAAGAACAATTGATGCTAACTTACTCTTTCCAAAGACTTATGAAAATTCTCAATGTAGAACACACAAACTTGCATTTGAACCACTTATTCTCTAAAATTGAAATATGAAGTATAAGTAGAGATTTCAACAAACTTACTAATCTCACTTGAGTCTACCGACAATATACCATATTCATCAAGATTATAATTTTTTTGATCATGAGTTATTAAGAAGAAGAAAATATACCAATGCTCTTTCGAAATCTCTATTATAGATAATTCAAACACAATTTCTATAAAGGGATAAACCAAGATTTCAAACAAAAGATCGTTGCTTTAAATGATAAGGGACGTAATCATACATGTAATACTTTTAAACTTTCTCTTTACAGTTAAAGCAACCAACATAAATAATCTTGACCATGAAAGATGCAGTTGATGAATCATTTCATATCTCTTCTATACATGCTCAAGAAACTTTTCAAAAGAGAAAATAAATTCTTAAACTTAACAGAAAATAAATGAAAAGAGCATCTCCAATATAACAACTCAAACATTCAAGAATCGTTGAAAATCCAAACAAAATTGAGTTAAAAAAAAAATTAAAGAGAATCCTTCTCTTTGCAATAAAAGAAAACAATGGAAAGAAAAATTCTCACATTTTAATCTAATATACTTTCTTCTCCTTTTAAAATGATAGCACTAAACTTTCTCAAATCACTTTTTCATCATTAAAATTGTTAAAAGGAAAAGAAAGAAGATGAATATGTAGAGGATATACTCAAGATTTAGAAGATCGCCGCCCTGCAACTGCTGTAGGAACGATGGAGGAGGCTTCGTATGGAGAGGAGGCTGATTTCGTGTAACTTGAAGAGGAGAGGAGAGCGGGTGTTGGAGTTCCTTGCCAATGGGGAGGAGTTCTTGGACATGTCATGTATGAGAGGATGAGGGGCTTGGACGTTTTTTTGGGTTGAGGGAGAGTGAGAGTGGGTGGTTATGGGTTGAGGGAGAGGGAGAGTGGGTGGTTATGGGTTGTTGCTGAACCCTTTGACCATGGACCGTTCAGTTGACATTTGAAGGCCTTAATGATTTCGGAATTTGGTAGTCTTGGGCTCATTGGATTCGTCTCGTCGAGCCGTTCGATTCGAGTATAAGCTCGTCAAAATCGGAGACCGTTTGGTCACTCAAATTGCGGTTTGAACCTTCCAACAGCAATTTGAGCCCTTGATTTGGACTCATTTGGGCTCGGATTGGGTTGATCTTGGTGTCGTTGGGTTTGTATTCCTGAGACGCTCAGTTCGACTGTAAGTTTGCTGAAATCGGAGTTTGGATGGTCTCCGAATTAATTTTTGAAGTTTCCAAACTTGATTTTGCATTGAGATTCGTGCTCGATTAAGATAATTTTTGACAACGTATCAATTATTATTATATATATACTTGTGACGAGTCAAAACGGGTTAATCGGAGCCATTGAAATCGAATTCAATTTGAGTTAATTTGAGTTTATTTTGATTTGATTGGTGAGTTGTTTTAAGTCCAATGATATATCAATTTGATCAAAATCAAATTAGATTATATTAAATTGAGTCGATTAACATCGACGAATCATAAAGAGGGCTTGATTTGAGTTCGTTTGTAGTTGAATTAAAATAGGATTGAATTGATTTTGATTCAAGTTGAGTGATAGGTTCGAGTCGATGCTACGTCATTAGGTGTCCACCTAAGAGAAATCCTGCAGGTGCGACATCTACACTAGGCTATGAAGACCTAGGTGCTAGAATTGAATCCGGGGAAATTTACCTCAAATAATGAGGTCAACAAATGGACCCCCAATAGGCATGATAAACTTGCCAAAGTTTATCGTGCGTATTGGCGTTGACCGAAACGATCAACTAGATCCAGAGTTGAAGTTTAGCATCTGAGTATATGTGTTGAAGGGATTTTTGGAATTGATAGAAAATCTAGATAAAGTTGATAGAGTTTTGAGTTGATTGTTTGAAGGATTTGGATCGATTATTTGATTTAAATCTTGATATTGACAATAATGACTTTAGCAAATAATTACTAATGAAATTAGCATTATTAAATAAAGCCAAGATATAGAAAAGTTGAATGCAATGATTAGAATATAGTTTAGACGGAATGGAGAGTTTGATTTTGATTTTGATAAAAGTCAGAAATCAATAGGATGCCGTAAGAGCGGGCTTAGACCTAAAGACTGATTTAATCAGGATTGGCTGCCGTAAGAGCGGACTTTAGCCAGAAAGCCAATAGGATGCCGTAAAAGCGGACTTAGACCTAAAGACCGATTTAAACTGGATTGGCTGCCGTAAAAGCGGACTTAAGCCAGAAAGCCAATAGGATGCCGTAAAAGCGGACTTAGACCTAAAGACTGATTTAAACAGGTTTGGCTGTCGTAAGAGCGGACTTAAGCCAGAAAGCTAATAGGATGCCGTAAAAGCGGACTTAGACCTAAAGACTGATTTAAACAGGATTGGCTGCCGTAAGAGCGGACTTAAGCCAGAAAGTCAGTAGGATGCCGTAAAAGCGGACTTAGACCTAAATACTGATTTAAACTGGATTGGCTGCCGTAAGAGCGGACTTAAGCCATAATGTCGATAGAATGCCGTAAAAGCGGACTTAGACCTAAAGACGGATTTAAACATGATTGGCTACCGTAAGAGCGGACTTAAGCCAGAAGCCAATAGGATGCCGTAAAAGCGGACTTAGACCTAAAGACTGATTTAAACTGGATTGGCTGCCGTAAGAGCGGACTTAAGCCAGAAAGCCAATAGGATGTCGTAAAAGCGGACTTAGACCTAAAGACTGATTTAAACAGGATTGGCTGCCGTAAGAGCGGACTTAAGCCAGAAAGCCAATAGGATGCCGTAAAAGCGGACTTAGATCTAAAGACTGATTTAAACTGGATTGGCTGCCGTAAAAGCGGACTTAAGCCAGAAAGCCAATAGGATGCCGTAAAAGCAGACTTAGACCTAAAGACTGATTTAAACAGGTTTGGCTACTGTAAGAGCGGACTTAAGCCAGAAAGCCAATAGGATGCCGTAAAAGCGGACTTAGACCTAAAGACTGATTTCAGGGTGGTTAATTTTTAAAGTAAAGTTGATTTCTTTAAAGCTTTGAATCTTTTCTCTCAACCACAAATGACATTGACAACTTGCAAATGTTCTACTAGAGATCATAAGCTTTTATATATGTCATTTTCTAGAAGGGAAAGAAAAAACATTTTGACGATTGACAGACTTGAAAATCTTTTGATTAAAATTTTGTTTTATCCTTCATTATGAATGATCTTTATAACTTACAAATAATCTACTAGAGAATATGTTTTTATATCAGATTATCACATGTGAGGAAAACAAAAGGGGAGTAGTTTGATCATCTTTGATAAGTAAAGACTTAACAAAGCATCTCGACCACCAAAGGAGAAATGCAAGATTTTGTTTAAAGATTGATTCTATGATTGAATTTGTTTCGATTAACTCGAAGAAAATCATATGAATATTCTAGAGTCTTCGTTTATATGTTCTAAGAAAACTAAATGCAACATGATAAAATTTTCCTTAGAAAATTTTAACTTTTGCATGAGTTGTTATAGAACAATGAGTATATTTGAGCATCCTTTAAAGTGAAAACACTAAGGAATATCAAATACTCACAATGATTGAGAAAAGTTTGATTTTCATCAAATGGTAAAAGCTTTATTTTTCATTTGATAATTTTCTTATAATATTTGACAATGATCGTTTAAGTTTTAATCATCTTAACCCAATCAAAATGATATGGGAAAAGATTCAAAAACTCAACGAATGATGGATTGATTTCCTCTAAATTAAATAGTTTGAATATGACCAGAATGATTTCAATTAAAGGTTAAAACTTAACAACTTCCTTTAAAGAAAATTGTAGTTTCAAAATATTTTGAATTTAAATGCTATGAAAAGATTCTTTAATGGGAATAGAGTTATTTAGACTCTAACATCCAATTCTAGTTTATGATAAATATATATCTTGAATTGATTTTTATATCTTTTTGACGAAGTTACAATGAACTTTATCAGGAATAGAATCCATCCAATTCTAACATCCAATATTAGTCAATTATGGACTTAGTCAAATTGTAGCTTGATTTCGTTTTGAAGTTTGACAAAGATTCAAACGAAGGTATCATCGACATCACTAAGGATAGAACCCCTCATGTTCTAACATCCTAGTTCAGTCAATAATAAATTTAAATTTGGACTTGACATTTACTCATAATGAATGAGAACATTAGACAATTATCTCAAAACCAACAAAGGGATGTCCTTTAGTTTAGTTTCAAAATTTTGAATCCAAAGAAAGTGATTTTTATATCCATAAATATCACTGTAGGTTATCTAGCATCAGGATCCTGTCTAGAATCTCATTCAAATTGGAAGATACTCAAAAGAGAGTTGAAGATATTTGGATAATGATTTGTTTATGCATCTCGATTAGGTTAGATATGTGAAACCCAATAATGCACAACCATCACCATTATAATTTCAATTAGATTGATCATCTATGTGATTTTTCTTGAAAATGATTTGAAGATATGAACTGACCTACTCAAGTTTTCTAACTAGAGAGGTCCCAAGATTTAGATTTTGTTAACCCAGATCAAAGCTCCCTACAAGCAAAACTGGGGTTTCCTTCTTCATCTTTTTCTTCTTTTTAAACTAAGATATAAAGAAATTAAATTGGAGGTAGAAATTCAATCTTTTCAAATCTTTCAGATGATATATGTATTTTACATCTAATAGAACATCAATGCTTGATGATGAACCAAAATTTTGAATTCTCAAAGTCAAGTGTTAAAAATACTAAAGGATGAATAGGTCCTATGATATTAAAGATTTAAAAAGGGAAGCCACCTTATTTTATTTTATTTTATTTTTTTGCTACACATTTAATGAATGTGTTTCTTTTTTCTTTTCTTTTCTTTTCCTTCTTCACTTTTTTTTTTAGGAGGCTTCCTCTATTTAAATCTTGAAATGATTATTTTAGTTGTAAAACCATCTTCCAAGTATAAGAGTAAAAAAATTAACCCTCTTATATAAGGAATATGGATCTACAAATCGGACCCAATCCTATAGTATAAATAAATAACTTGAATGAGATAATTATGAAATAAGTTCATCAATTTGCAAGATGCCTATGAAAAGTATAACAACGAGGTGAACAAAACTTTCCTTTCATCCACTTTTAATTTGACATAAATCTTTATTCAAAAGAAGATATGTATGAATATCATAATGGGTGAACTCAAATATGATAATTTTAATTTTATCATTATTGAAGAAGAAAATTATTAAAGATGTTATAAAATCACTTGACTTGGTATCAATTCAAGGTGTGTCAATTAATTTTAAGGAAAATCCACATGACAAAGAAATGTTTATCATATCATGGGTTAGCCTCAATAAGGAACCTTGAATTATCCTAAGTCTTTGACTGAAAGAGGAATTTAAGATGATCAATCTTAACAAGAATTGCTCATGAGTTTTCTCAAATGGAGTAATAAAGCTAAGAGTAAACTTAGCTAATATTTGATATAATAATATTACCATAAGAGAAAACTACTTATGATGAACAAAAGCTTTTATATAACTTGTCTATTTATCTTCATTGTATGCCTTAAGATCCATTTTCTTTTAGAGTTAAATCACATGGCAGAGGACAAATCATCGTATCCATGTAGTACTCTTAGGGAATAGGATTTATAGACATATTAAACTTTAACCTACAAGAAGGTTTAAAGGTGAGGGAATTTAGAATGATTTTCAAACTTCAATATATCAACCAATATTTATACATTTCTAAGATTAGAAAAATCATAATATGGTTGAATATGAGATTTGAAAATATTTTTTGAATTTAATTCAGCAATTACTAGGAACTTAGCAAAATTAGCTAAACTTTTATGCTTTAAGGTTCCAAAAGAAAATAAGATTAAATATATCTTCATCTAAAGTGTTAATCCACTCAAGTGGAGGGAGGGAGGGAACACATTTTTCATTTTAGCATTGATAACCATTGGTCTTATTCTTTAAGTGTTTAGAGGAGTCAACCACAATGAAGTTTTAATTACAATTTAAGGAAGATAGAGGTAAATTTCTTTTTAAAAGAAATCAACCTACTATTTTCTCTAGCAAAATTATTTTTATAAGCTTAACTTGTATTCGAACCTTCAAACTTTTCTCAATTTAAATTGACTTTAATCTTGAAAATCTTGCATAGATCAGGTTATGGACCCTGTCTTAGAAAATATATCAAGCTACAAAGGACATGTAACTACAATATATTATTAAGACAAGCAGAAAATTTTTATTTGAAGGTTTGAGCTTTTGGACCATATCCTACCAAACATATTAAGCTATAAAAATATATAACTGTAATATGCTGGTTTAGATAAGGAGAAAACTTTGATTTAAAAGCTCAAATTTTCTTGAGATTTGTCCAGCTACATATCGAGTTATAAAAATATATAACTGCTACATATTGGCTAGGACATAGAGAAGTTTAAACTTTTTGAAGTCTTAAAGTTATTTGGACCCAATCCAAATAATACATTAAGTTACTAAAAGAAGTAACTATACATATTACTAAAGATTGGGTAAATTAATTTTGGACCCAGTGCTAACTCAAATATCAAGCTACAAAAAAAATTGTAACTACAACATTCAAATTAGCACGGTGATTTACTTTACAAAAAGGTCGTATAAAGGAGCTTCCCATTAGTTTTCTAACGGGGTCCAAAATAAGACCTCTATAATTTATTTAGATACCGGCCAAGTTATCCAAGAATGAAATGAATAAAAGAACCGGCGGAAGAAAGGTAGTTACAACCTATGACGAGCACAAGTATACTACTAATTAAAGGGTATAAAATACTGCTAAAGATGGAGAGAGGATTGATCCCCAGCGGAGTCGCCAGAAAAACCTTGGTGGGAAAAAAAATTGTGTCACACCACGCAGATTTTGATTTCTCCTATTTTGTAATCGAATACTGCATTGATAATAAAGTACAGTCTCGAGAGGCCGACACAATATTCTACAATGGATTCAATATCAGAATAGGGTTTTGAAAATTGATATTTCTATAATCAAACATAGTTCAAAGAATAACATATCATCTTAAAAAAATGAACATGAAATTCTATAAAATATGTTTAAAGATAGAAATACGGTTTTTGAAAAAAGTTTATTCATTCTTTTATTTAGATATGGCAAGAATAATATTATATCATCTTAAAAGACGAACATAACATTATTCAAGATATCCAAAAGCGAGAATGAGTTTTATAAAATTCATCATTTCTAAAGTTGAATATAATAAGTATAATATTATATTATCTGAAAAGATAATAATAACATTCTACAAGTATATTCAAAATTAAAAATAAGGTTTTAAAAATATCTACGTTCCCAAAGATTCTTCCCTTGTTTTATACGAATAAAACAAGGTTTATTTTAGTCTGGAGTTCTCAAATCCCTATACGAGCAAGCTCCTAAAGTTAATTACATCCTAGGAGGAATGCTCATAAGAAAACTCTCGATTAAAGCAGTGATTTCATACTCTTTGACTACAAAGTAAAAGACAAGAAACAGAAGTAGGAATTTTCCAAGGTGAAAGCTCAATGTTGAACATTTATTAGCGAGTCAATGGAGGAAAAGTAGGAGGTGTCAGATTCTGAGAAGCTCAGAGACAACCTCAGTCTATCCTATGTTGGGCTTTACATTTTAAGAGAAAATTTTATGTTTAAGTTGACATTTTATTAGAAAGTTGGGATTATATTCCCGGAGGGCGAGGACTTAAGATCTAAAAAGAATCTGCCTCATAACCTAAATCTAATTTGGGTACTACAAAGTAGCAACCCGAACCTAACTAATGAAGTACAAATCTGGACTTACCCCGGCCTGGATTGGGGAGCCAGATAACCACCTAGGCGCTTTAAAACCATGTGTCCAGTCTCTTATGAAAGATGGGTAGGGATGTTGTTTAAGTTTTAAGGAATTGGGGCTGACATCTAAGACAATTCCTAATTAGCCCCTAAACTTATGTAGGGTGATAAATGTCTAGAATTGCAATTAAAATTTTAGACTCTTTTTAGTTTGTATCTAATGCAATGCATGCTAATTGACTCGAATGCATAAAATGATAATGAAGCAGTTTAAAAATTTAGGCTTAGAAAATAGATTTTTCCCTAGAGATTGCACAACTTCCCCTTGACAGAACTGCACCCTCATAGGTCAAGTGGTCTGCCAGAACCCGCAGGCGGGGAGGTTCCTAACAAGGAAGAGAAAGTATTAATATGCTTATGCTGACTCTCGGCGGTCCCGAGCTTACTTCTTAGATCGTTAGAGTTACTATGTGAGCCTAAAAATTTTTTTATTTAAAATTACAAGTAGAATAATTTTAAGCGTACCCTTACGAAAAAAATCTCTCCGTTTCGAATCCAGGCTAAAACAAAACACGGCATGCAAGGTCCTAAAAAAATCTACTGCACAAACAATGTAAACAATCAATTTTAATAATCCAAATATAATATCCAATGTCCAATGTCCATATTACACCCAGAATTTGCAGAAAAGTAAAGTGGCCGGGCACCACTGACAACAAACCCGGATTCTAATCCTAAGAATGACGCAAGTGATTTTTTTGAAATAAGATATACTATTCCTTAAATCTTCATTTCTTCCTCTTCTTTCTTCAATCTGCTTGTTCTGTCTTTTCTTCTTCTACGAACTTCTCGGGTCCATCGGGTTCTGGATATCCAAATGAAAAGAAACTCATCCCTAAGAGGGGTATTTTCTTTTCTATTCGGATATTGAATCATCCTAATTTGGCTTTCCAAATAAAAGAGAATAATCCTTTAAGGTATATTCTCCTTTCTTTGGATTCCAAATTGGATGTAATATCCCACTTTCAAAAAATCACTTTCACATTTATTGACTCTTGATATATTATATTTACATTACATTTCATTTCACAGAAAGGGAAGGAAAATCTAGTCCACCTGCAAGGTTATCCTAAGTAATTTATAACAAAAATCATCCCACGCAATTATATATATATGCAATTGAATTTAAATTATTAAGCCACACTTGGCCACACTCTTCTTCATTTGGGGGCTAAGCAGCGGAAGCACCTGTAGCATTTATTTATTATTAATTAATTAGCTCCTCTTTTTCTGCCCTGCATGAGTGTGGCCACCTGCAGAAAATCATATTAACAATCCAGATCGCTCCTAACCTATGGGTAATCTAATCGTCAATCAAACCAACACAGAGTGCAGTAAAAATAAATAAACAAACACACCAACATTTTACAATCAGCATGCAATAAAACTCGAGAAAAAGCCCGTCACAGTGCAGTAAGGAAATAAACACCGGCCTAACCTAAAACTAGAGTCGGTTGTCCTAGCAAACAAATCTAAGTGTGTGCAATAGGTTATGTGGTTTTGAAATGTCCTAAGTCAATTATTGGCTAAAGTTTTTTTTTCTTATTGATTGAATTCTAATTTAAAGATATTTACTAATTCTAAAGTGAGATGTCACTAAATTTTCTATGTTATAAGTTTATATCCTAAAGTGTGCATGCTTCCTAAGTCTAGATTTTCTAAGACCCGGTCCTTAATTTTTGTCCTTAAGTGTCACTACTGTTGTATGGGATAAAAATTTGTTATTACTAACCCTTAGAACTTTGAGCGTGTGTAAAAGGGGTTTAGGGATCTAAAATAAAGCAAAAACGTAAACCTAATTAAATTGAAGTTACTATAGGGACCTAAAGGAATGGTTCACGCATACCACATCAAGGGGCCCCTAAAGCTTTTCTAAGTTTAGAAATACTAACAGTCACTGGGGGCTACGACCCGGTGGTTCCGCCCGTAGCACCTCTACCCGGCTGGATAGAGGCGACTGACGTCATTAGCTCCATTGTCTTTTTGTTCCCTCGACCGATACCGTTTCTCACAGTTCATGCAAATAAACAGAAAAGAAAAACAAGGATTAGAAGCATATTTAATAATTAATAATAAAATAATTGAAATTTACTGAAAATAAAGACGTACCTTTCTTCGGGCTTGAACATCGGCTTGGTTGAATGTCCTTTTGGAACCATTCAACACTTTCACTTTTCTCAAAATTCCAACATCCCATTTTTCAAAATCAGTTTTATACTTTTCAAAGCATAAACTTTTCAAATTATTCACAAGTTACACTTTTCAAAACATGCTCAAACAAAAACTTCACTTCTCACATACACGATTTCATATTTTCTAAAATGCACACAATTTTCACCTTCAACACACATACCTTCAGTTCTAATATATATAAACCTTTCACTATTTAAAAAAAAAAATGTATATAAGTCCAAATACATCTCTACCTTCCAAAACATGCACAAGTTTTACTTTTAAAACCCATCATTTCACTTTCCAACATACACTCATACACGCATTTTCATATTCACTTTACTATTACATATCTACATATTTCATACTATTTTGTTTTTTTTTTTTTAACATACATACAAATTCACTTTTTAAAATCACACATTCCAATTTGTAAAACATACAAGTTCCAATTTCGAAATATACATTTACCACAAAATTAAACACTTTACTTTTGCATGTTTCAATACAATACCTTTCTAACATACACTTACACTTTCACTTTTCAAACTTAAACACAAAAATTTGTTTCACTATTCACCTTTCAAAACCACAAAAACTCATTTCAAAATCATACTTATTTTCTCTTTGAAAAAGTATATATAATCCACCTTTTTAGAGTACACATTTATAATGCACTTTACTTTCCAATGTCTCACACAAAAAGCTTTCGAAACACACCATTCAAAATCCACATATTTTCATTTTAAAACTTACACTTTCCAACAAAAATAATGAGAAAGAACAATTGATGCTAACTTACTCTTTCCAAAGACTTATGAAAATTCTCAATGTAGAACACACAAACTTGCATTTGAACCACTTATTCTCTAAAATTGAAATATGAAGTATAAGTAGAGATTTCAACAAACTTACTAATCTCACTTGAGTCTACCGACAATATACCATATTCATCAAGATTATAATTTTTTATGATCATGAGTTATTAAGAAGAAGAAAATATACCAATGCTCTTTCGAAATCTCTATAATAGATAATTCAAACACAATTTCTATAAAGGGATAAACCAAGATTTCAAACAAAAGATCGTTGCTTTAAATGATAAGGGACGTAATCATACATGTAATACTTTTAAACTTTTTCTTTACAGTTAAAGCAACCAACATAAATAATCTTGACCATGAAAGATGCAGTTGATGAATCATTTCATATCTCTTCTATACATGCTCAAGAAACTTTTCAAAAGAGAAAATAAATTCTTAAACTTAACAGAAAATAAATGAAAAGAGCATCTCCAATATAACAACTCAAACATTCAAGAATCGTTGAAAATCCAAACAAAATTGAGTTAAAAAAAAAATTAAAGAGAATCATTCTCTTTGCAATAAAAGAAAACAATGGAAAGAAAAATTCTCACATTTTAATCTAATATACTTTCTTCTCCTTTTAAAATGATAGCACTAAACTTTCTCAAATCACTTTTTCATCATTAAAATTGTTAAAAGGAAAAGAAAGAAGATGAATATGTAGAGGATATACTCAAGATTTAGAAGATCGCCGGCCTGCAACTGCTGTAGGAACGATGGAGGAGGCTTCGTATGGAGAGGAGGCTGATTTCGTGTAACTTGAAGAGGAGAGGAGAGCGGGTGTTGGAGTTCCTTGCAATTGGGGAGGAGTTCTTGGACATGTCATGTATGAGAGGATGAGGGGCTTGGACGTTTTTTTGGGTTGAGGGAGAGTGAGAGTGGGTGGTTATGGGTTGAGGGAGAGGGAGAGTGGGTGGTTATGGGTTGTTGCTGAACCCTTTGACCGTGGACCGTTCAGTTGACATTTGAAGGCCTTAATGATTTCGGAATTTGGTGGTCTTGGGCTCATTGGATTCGTCTCGTCGAGCCGTTCGATTCGAGTATAAGCTCGTCAAAATCGGAGACCGTTTGGTCACTCAAATTGCGGTTTGAACCTTCCAACAGCAATTTGAGCCCTTGATTTGGACTCATTTGGGCTCGGATTGGGTTGATCTTGGTGTCGTTGGGTTTGTATTCCTGAGACGCTCAGTTCGACTGTAAGTTTGCTGAAATCGGAGTTTGGATGGTCTCCGAATTAATTTTTGAAGTTTCCAAACTTGATTTTGCATTGAGATTCGTGCTCGATTAAGATAATTTTTGACAACGTATCAATTATTATTATATATATACTTGTGACAAGTCAAAACGGGTTAATCGGAGCCATTGAAATCGAATTCAATTTGAGTTAATTTGAGTTTATTTTGATTTGATTGGTGAGTTGTTTTAAGTCCAATGATATATCAATTTGATCAAAATCGAATTAGATTATATTAAATTGAGTCGATTAACATCAACGAATCATAAAGAGGGCTTGATTTGAGTTCGTTTGTAGTTGAATTAAAATAGGATTGAATTGATTTTGATTCAAGTTGAGTGATAGGTTCGAGTCGATGCTACGTCATTAGGTGTCCACCTAAGGGAAATCCTGCAGGTGCGACATCTACACTAGGCTATGAAGACCTAGGTGCTAGAATTGAATCCGGGGAAATTGACCTCAAATAATGAGGTCAACAATCATGCAAGAGAATATTCAAACGGGATTGCTTGACTTCATTAGTACCTTCATAGGTGATACAAAATTTATCCCAAATTTTTTTACCAGTGGTGCAAGTGGAAACACGCATGTAATCTTCCGATTTCAAAGCACAGAAAAAATTGTTCAAATATTTTGCATTTAATTGTGCTAAATCCCTATCATCTAGAGTCCATTAAGTAAAAGGAAGTGGAACAGTAATGCCATTCAATTTTCCAGTTGGAGGTGTATAACCATCCTTAACAAGCATCCACATGCAATAATCAATTGATTGTAAAAATGTAGACATGCGAGTTTTCCAAAAATCAAAAGGGATGTTATCAAACAAAGGTGGATGGGTAATATAATAGCCTTTCGCAGTATTATGATTTCCATTGTTAGCCATGGATCAAAAATTAAAAAAGTTTTCAAACTTAATTTTTATGAATCCCGATCTGATACCACTTGAAAGTTCGTTAGGGATGTTAAGCCCTTAAGAACTAGCCCGAGGCTAACCAAGAGGGAGGGGGAGGGGTGAATTGGTATTTTTTAAAAAAATTTCTTTACGTAAAGAACTACAAAACTTAAAAAAAAAATCACCACAAAAATTAATGTGCAAAAATAAATAAATGCGGAAGTAAAACAAAAAAAGATCGCACCAGATTTATAGTGGTTAGGTCAATCCTTGACCTACGTCCACTCCTCGGAGTGGAGGCACCCTCTGAGTATTACATTAACTAAGTTTCTCTCCTTTAGCTCTCACAGCTAGGTAGAGAAGCCTTTACAACAGACTCCTTTTCACCAACCCCGATGCGACAGAGAACCAACTCCTTTTGCTTCCTCCTGAAGCGGGCAGAGAACCCAGACCTTTTGCTGAAGTAGACCTCCCAAGACCCTCCTAAGGACGAAGGGCAAAGAACGGAGACGATGACTTGGAACCTTGCTTGGAGCAACCTTTGTGAACCCTCTCACAAACTCCCCCTCACAAGTTCCTCCCTCCCTCTCTCTCTCTCTCTCTCTCTCTCTCTCTCTCTCTCTCTCTCTCTCTCTCTCTCTCTCTCTCTCTCTCTCTCTCTCTCTCTCTCCCTCTCCCAAGGGTCTCTCAGGTCAAGACAGCAGCACTCAAGGTCTTAAGCATGAGAAAATTCGGGTCCTTTAAATAGATTTTCAAGAACTGACTTTATTGTCTAGGACGATAGGAATATCGTGCTGTCCGATCAGTACAAAATAAGCTCAATCAGCTGGGACGATTCAAGATAATCAGAAGAAAATTGGTTAAATCATCCAGACCGATACAATATCATCCTGGCTAATTAGTTCAAATTTGAGTACAATCATCCTGAACATCACCCTGAATACAATATCATCCCGGTCAATTATGTGATCGGCTCGGCCAATGTGATCATATAAATCAGCCTTAATTACTTTCCATAATTGCCAGATTAATTTAGGCATAATTGTGCTGTATCTTCCAGGCCGATATGGATATCATCCGGGATGATAATTTAAAATAAAGAATACCAAAATTGATCATTGCGGTTGATTCTTTTTCATTTGAGCATATCATCCTGGTCGATACAAGGATCGTCCCGGACAATTTGCTTAATGACGACTGCTTAACTAGGATGACCTAATTAGGATTTCTATTTTTAGTTGAATCGTTCTGGTCGATATGAACATCATCCAGGCTGATGTTCTCAAAATAGAAAAATTTAGAAAATCCCTCAAGTGTGTGTGTGTGCAAGGTTACTTAGCATCAGGAACTATTTTTACAATTGACTCAAGAAAAGAAAAAATACAGACTTGACTCAACCTAAATCTACCTGATCTTGAGCTAGCTTGAGCTGCATTAGATCTTGTGGTCCTAAAAAGTTTGTAGGTAAAGCAGTCGTAGGAAACATGAATGTTTGCTATCATCAAAAGTCTAATCCATAAACTCAGATTTGCAACACCTTTTTAATTTTTACTTGCTTTAACTCGTCATTGGAATGTATATCATCAACATTGGAACTTATCTAACCTGAGCTCCATTGTTCACACATTTGCATTTTGACTTAAGTAATAAAAGTTATCACTTAACATTTATTATGGCTTCATGCTCATTTTTTTATGTTTGATTATTGTTTGAATTTTGAATTATGTTCATTGTTCTCCCATTCGAGTTCAAATAGTCCCCTATTGACTTGTAGAGTTCAAGTCCTTGCTTGAGTCCAAGTAGCAAACTCAAGTTCTTGTTTTAGTTTAAGGCAGTTCAGCTTGAGTCCAAGTCTAGGTCTTCTAAAAGTTTCAAATGTTCTTCTTGAGTTCAAACTCAATTCAAATTCATGTTCCACTGTTCAACTCAAGTTCAAGTATGAGTTTAAATTTGAGTTTGTGTTCAAATAAATCAAAATCAAGTCTAAGTACGTTCTTGTATTTACCTGAAATTTCGGCAGCCTCCCGGTGTCTCCCCTATCTATACTACTATATAAAAGTGGCTTGGGACTTCACCCATAGGATATCTGGATCGTTCATCTATAAATTTTAAATTAATCTACAACGTATATATATAACTCTTCAAATTCTATCATTTATCATTTTCCATAAAACATTTATTTATATTAATTAAGCAAACTAAAATTATTAATGCTTTAATTCTAAAAATGGAGTACCAAACCATCTCATACGCCTACTTTACTTCCTATTTTTAACACCGCTTTCAAATAATTAATTAAGCAGTTGACAAAATTATTAAAACTGTTTTAATTTGAAAACTGCTATCAATCCAAAAACCGCTTTCAACTAATCAATTAATTTCCAAAATTATTATAAATTCAACATTTCATTTCATATTGGCTACAAATATTAATGTACTCTCTAAATTGCATTTAATTAAGAGAATTGCAATGGTTATTACAGAATTCACAAAAAAAGACTTTTTAGATAACCCGTTGCATTAAATAGTATTAATGATTAATAAATTTAAGCTAATTATTATAGTAAACGTATCGAGTATCTCAACACTTTCATTTAATATTTACTTTATTATTGTATTCTCTTAATTGGATTTAATTAAAAGAATTAAAATAGTTATTACCTGTTACATTAAATAATATTAATGATCAATAAAGTTAAACTAATTATTAAAATTAAACATACAAAATTCTTAGCCATTCATTTTAACTAATTATAATTATTTAAATCAAATCTTAACCTTTCATTTCATACGCCTCGCTGCTCCGATACCACCTCAATTAGCTAAACATTATTCTAAAGAGTTATTTCATGAATTCTAAGCTTTGAGAATAATAACGTTTTAATATAAATTCAATTATTTTACTTATAATTGATTAATAACTGTAAAAGTATTCATTTCAAGCAATTGTATTAATTGCCATTACTCCTATTTGCTTATTTTCGAATTCATTTCGTATTCCGATTTGGGAGAAGTGGCCATTCGTTTCCTATTCGAATGAAGATATATAATAAGCATTCGTTTTCATATTCCACTGCTAAATTAATGAAATAAATGTTCTCATAGGTCCGAATTCGCCAAGCTTCTCATTCACTTCTTTTTTTTTAGGTACGTAATAAAGCTTATGCTTTCGTCTTCGCATCTGTTCGACATCCCCTATATGTTCTTCTTCTTTTCTATCGTCTTCTCCAGTAGGATATATCTTCTCTAATTATGGTTACATCTTCCTACTTTTAAATGGATTATCTCATATAGTTGATTGCTCATAACTTTTTAAAATTAGTTTCTTACTCATAACTTTTTAAAATTAGTTTCTTACTAATTGTTGTAAATGTTATCAGGCTATCCACCTGTCATCCGCGTGGCTTTAGGTCGGACAACTTGGTTTACATTTTTGTGCGGGAAGACAAAAGATTGGTTGCATTGGGTATGCTACCCTAATTAAGCTAATGGGGGCTTAATTGCTTACACTTAGAGAAAGTGATGATCTTTATGATTAATTAGCATTATTTGTATAAATTGCTAGCTATGATCTAATTATTATTGTAGGTAGCAGATGGGGAGATACCAATAGTTGCATCACATGGGTACTTTTTGCTAACTCATGAATCTTTTTTTGAATTAATGGTAAATACAATTCAGGTTGATATATGAGTTATGAATATGTTTAGTGTCGAGGTTGAGATGTACAAGAATCTTGAACAACTGACATGTGTGTTGATTTTAAAAGCATTATGCGATATTCGTACGGAGGTAGCTATATATTCCTTGTTATTTTTCTCTCGTCAGAACTATTTGAATTGTAATTTTCAAAACATACAAAAATTATTTATTTATTTTAGTGTTTTGTGATTTTAAGGCCATATGAGATTATTTTTTTATTTAAACAGAAAACTTCAAGGTATCTCTTATCATTGGAATTGGCTCAGCTTTATTTTCCTGAAAACTTTGGACTATATTGAACTGTTGATTAGTAAGTGTTCTTCTTCCCTCTTTGGCGTATTTATTGCCCTTATATGTCACCCGTGCAATATTTATTTTGCATTTAGACTTTTTTAGACCTCTGAACTCTCAGCTGGTGTGTGTGAAAAGAGGGAGGAAGCTCCATATAAATTTTCAACCACTTCATTTTAAGTTCTCTAAATTTTCAGTTTGTGTGAAGATATGCACATTTGCTCATTCTCGGGGTTTCTTCCCTTATTGAGTGAATACGGTGATTTCACTGTCAGATCTATCAAATATTTTACAATAAATATATATCTTATGAGTTTATTGTGGCTCATTAAAAAAAATCATAGCTTTCACTACGTAAAGAGTAATTTTGAATGTTTATTTTATTGTTAGATGGATATTAAATCGTGTTTTTTTAGCTGAGGAAAAGATCATTTACATAGTTCTGATTTTGGAATTATATACTTAGCAGCATTCAAATCTTTGTATATCTTAGCTAATGTTTCCTTTAAATTAATCAGATCATTATTTTATTTAACCTTTGATTAGGGGTGTAAACGAGTAGAGTTTTGGCACAAAAGCAAGCTCTAAAAGGCTAAAACATTAAATTAATCAATTATTTGAAATAAAAATACTTTTACAGTTATTAATCAATTATAAGAAAAATAATTGAATTTATATTAAAATGTTATTAATCAATTATAAGATGCTATTTCCTTTAAATTAATCATGTCATTATTTTATTCTCTAAGAAGCTAAAATGTTATTCTCAGAAATTTTAAACGAGGATTCTCTAATAGGCTAAAATTATGCTAATATACAAATTTAATAAATCTATATATGTTTGCATATATGCATTGATTTCTTTTATATATTAGGATAAGATTTTTATAATTTTTAATAAGCATCTTCTTAGACTATTCATAATTTGCACATGTGCTTGAAAATATTAGTGTTTTCAATTCATGTGCTTTCATATATTTAAATAAGAGCAGCGTATTTATGCTAATAACTTTAATAATGAATAAACAAATAATTAACCATTTAAAGATGGAGATATTAACTGACATTTCAATAATATATATAAGCAAATTTTAAAGAAAATTAAATTGTCAAATAAATACTAATACTATAATATCCTAACCACTAAAAATTATCATAGAAAAAATAAACCTAAATTAAAATTCAATGCAGATAAGCTTTACATCGTCATATTTAGTTAAAAATTCTATAAACAATTTCACATTTCTTTCTGCTCTCCATTAGGTTTATTTGGTTGCTTGCATATATAAACATGTTTTGAAAATTCATGATTTTCTAAACTCATTTTGTACCAAAATGAAATGTTTATTATATATGAAATATTTTAAGGTTTGTGGAGTTTAAAATTGGTGTTGATTTTTTAATGTTTTGCTTATTATTATAAATTTTTTAAAGTATTTATTAGGTAATATTCTTCTAAATTTTAAATATTTATTATAAATTTTTATTGAGATGTTGTATTTTTTCTATGTTATAAATATTTTTAATGTTTTACAGTAACATCTCATTTCCACTTTATACATTCGCATCAATTCGATATACATCATTCTAAAGTAAGCTTAGTCAAATTTATTTATATATCTTTTCCATCAACACATTTGTATAATTTCATGATATTTATTCAAATAGAAAAAAATAAAATAAATAGAAAATTAAGATGAGGTTCGACCTATAAACCTAACAACCAAAATTTTATTTCAAAAAAAAAAATTAAAATTTTATAAAGTTTTAATATAAATCATTCATGAATAAAAACATCAACATCTATAGTCATGGTTGAAATGTAATCATTAACCCTGTGATTTCTTTAGGTATTCTTGTCATTTAGTAATTTTGATAGTATGATTTATTTTGTTGTGATCTATTTTGGATGTCCAATATGTTGTTATATAATGTTGTAATTAGGTGGTTAGGTATAATTGTAATCAAATTAATCTTTTATTATACAATTTACTATACAAATGCTCTTTTTTTGCCAAACTTATTAACAATTTTAATGGTAAATCATGGTGTAGGTATGCAACTCTTTGGAATGGATGTATTATTTCAATATAGTAGTAGTTAATAGTTTTTAAATAGATGATTAGATGTCATGTAATAGAATTATGACATAATTTTTCAGAGTTTTTAAGATAATGAAGGTTTTTCTTGTAGTATAATTATTTTAGCTAATTATGTGTTGTTCTTCTTCTACCTATTTTAAATTTATTGGGTCATTTGGAGCAAATGATATTATAAGATTTATAATCATTGGTTATTTTTTAATACTACACTTAGTTATTTTCTACCATGTGATCCACCTTTTAGATGATATGGATTTTATATTATTGTAATTAAATGGTTTTTTAAATATATATAGATCAATAAAATAGAGATATGATTTATTTTCTCCTAAATGTTAATTTAGGAATGAAATTTATTTTTCGTTGGTTGAAGTTTTATAAAAGCATTTGTTCTCTTGCTGCTTTATTTTTAAATTATGTTCATTCTTACTAAGTTTTTGCTTCATTTTTTTTGTTGAAGTACAAATGATGAATTTGTTGGATCACTTGCTGAATATTTATAGAATTCTATTAGAACAAACCGAGCTTCTTAATATTTTGTTTGCTATGACACAAAAGCATCAGTTTATCAATTTTTATTTACATTTATTTTTCACTATTATTGTTATATTCATTATTTGTTTTTAAGTTCTTAAATCATTTTGATTAAATTCGTATTAAGAGATTTTCGATGCAAAAAATTAATATTCAGGTGCATAAGGATATAAGAGTTGGATGAAAGTGATGTTTGGGTGATTTTTTAGAGGTATATCCGAAGTATTGTGTATGATTGAAGTTTGAAATTGACCATTAATTATATTGTAGTCAACAATATGTTATTTGTTGCATACAATAAAGTAAATGAAATTAATATCTTTTGCGTTGTTATATTTTCATGATTTTTTTACATTATGATATTAATGTCAAAGACAATCTAAACATTTGTAACATATTGGATATTAATTAGATAATTAGAAATCAAATGACTATGGATGATGCATGCTTTTTTACGAAAAATCATAAGATAAATTTGATTAAGTAATAGAAAAGTTAGATTAACTTTTCATCAAAAAATAGACTTAGTATTATGTGAACCATTAGTTTTTATCATATTTTTTATAAACCAAGTAATTAATTTTAGATTTTTTAATAAATTAATCATAGAAATAATGACAATAATATACTTACTAAGCTTTCAATCACACTATCACTCCCTTTTCCATTATCATTTAATTCTCCAGTTCAAATGGAATGAATGAGGAATGATAATACAAAAAATTAACTTTTAATTCATAATAATTAATGTAATATATTTATTAGTTATAGTTTAATTCAAAAAAAAAATTATAGTAATATAATTATTAATTATAACAATTTAAAGTTATTAGTTTTTTTAATGATAATATACTATAAATATTTTTATTATGAATTTTATTTTTAAATTTTTATTCACGTGCATTTAATGCACGTGCAATAAAACTAGTTTAGGTAAAAATTACAAGAAACTGGGTCTTCCCACCTTGCTAAGAAAAGTGTGTATGGTAGGTATCCTCTGAAGAGGACAAAATGCGAAGAACTTGTTGCATTAACAATATAAATAATGTTTAAGTTGGGCATCAAAATAAATAAAATTTTAAATTTCAACTTATTCAAACTAAAAATTAAGAAGAAAAACCAAATTAAATGAGCCCTCAATCTGTGTAGGATAAGCATTTATTAAGCCTTGTATTGGGACAAGAATATTTTCATCTGCCTTAGTACGCAAAATTTTTTTTAACAAAAATTACGTATATTTAAATACTAAAAAGTGGAGATACAAAGTGGCATCATGGACTTGGATATATATATATATATATATATATATATATATATATATATATATATATATATATATATATATATATATATAGGTAAATAATCCATAGGTGCTAGATAGATTTATAACAAGGCCCTCGCCTAAGATTGTCATATCGCCCAATAGGGGAGCTCATCTAAGGGGAAAGTAACCTTGCATTTAGGGTGTCAAAAATTGACACGACATAAAAATTTCATACGGATCAGATTCGAAATTTTCTTGTTTTGGTCAACTAACAACTCGTTGGAAATGGAATTTGATTCGAGTTTCAATTTTCTAGCCTTTTCAACTTTTGAGACTGGTCTAAGTTAACCTGACAATCTGATACGAACCCAAAATAACCACGCTGTTTTGTTTAGGGAAAGGGCAAATCGGTGGAGGCTTATGAGGTCAGTAGGAGCCTTATCATATCCTTCCGCCTGCAAAGAGAGGAGAGAAGCTCGACCCTTAGCTTTCCATGTCTTCCAATACCTGTGTTTCCTCTCTCTTACAGAGCTTCTCCGTCCCCTTCCACGACCTTACAAGAAGACTTGTCCCTTTATTCCCTTATCTACCTTCTTCTCTATTCTAAAGAACCATGTTTATTTGCTTAAAGGTTCCTCCGCTATGGTTGCCTGGGGCAACGATGTCTTCCATTGCATGGTGAGGAACTCGAGGGGTTAGTCGCTATTCATGAGCTTTGACATTGCCTCTCCAAACTCGGTGCTTAGCGAGGAGGCATTGAAGGGGCTCAACAGCTTCAAGGGCTCTTCCTTTATAGATGAAGTCGAAGAGTATTAGTTCAATGAAGAGAATACAGAGGGGGATAAGGATGAGCTCCATGTTTCTAGGTCAGGCTTGTCGGAATAGCTTGTCAATATTCTCCAAAAAAAAAAAAACAACTGAAATCGTTCATACCGGGTTAACGGATCAGGTCTTGTTGACCCAGATATAAATCAGGTTGGGTTCAGGTCTTCGTTTTCAAACCACTTTTAAAAAAGGGCCCTATTCGAGTCGTCTCAAATATTGACTGGTCAATTTTGATTTCAATCCAAAATCGATACGAAGAAACATTTTGGCACTCCTACTTGCAGAAAGAGGATTGGGATTAACTAAAAAAATTTTGTTCTTTTTTTTTTTTACTTGCTCTCTTTACTTTCTTTATTAATTGTTATTATTTAGTTAAATTTTCATTGACATAAAATTCTTTATTTGCTTAATCGTTGAAATATACTACATATATTACACTCTGATAGCTTTGTAAACAAAATAAATATAACAATTAAAATTTATATAAAATTAAGATTAATACAAACCTATATGTGTTAAATTGAATGAACAAATAATAATAAATTTTAATTTTAAAGTCATCTTAATAAACTAAGAAAATTATCTAATTTCATACTTCATTTTGAACATAAATGCTATACACTTAAGCACAAACTATTGCTTTCAAGATTAAATAAGTTTAGGAAAAAGGAGTTCTTAGATTAAGTTATGAAAATCATTATAAATTCCGATATAGAATTAATGAACTTATCACAATCCTTACATTATTTAAATTTAGGATTAATTCAAGAAAGAAAATAACCAGTTATTCAAAATCATTACTTTTGTCCTCATATAAGTTTAAAAAGAAACACATGAAAAAAAATAAAGATCAAAAGAAAGAAAGGTAAAGAAAAATGAGTATGCCAAATATAAGAAGTTAGTATCTCATGCAGCTGCAATCTTGAAGGATTCTAATACTCAAGTAGTAAGAGAGTGTAATTAAACTAATATATATGAAGGTTTACAAATGAATTTCAAACTTAGCTAAGATACAAAAAATACTAAATGATGCATTATTCATGCCTAAGATAATTAGACTTTACAAATACATTATAATAGATCAGCTCAATTTAGATATTAACAAGCATGATTTATTAGGAAGATTATTCATAATTGTTTAAATTAAAATTGCTACACTTTGATCATTACAATTTATATCTAAATAGTAGAGTATTGACTTAAGTTTTAATTAATTTTAAACTGCCAAATTTTTTATTTGGAATAATGAAGAAAATAAAAGAAAATACAATTGTTTGAGGGCAAAATATATCTTATGCTTAAATGAAAATTATGTTGTATTTTATTTTGTTAATTTCCAATAAAGATGTGTGTTTTAGTTGATGTTGTGCAAGAATATCTCATGGACAAAGCAAAATTAACAAATTTATAACCAGCACCACAGTGCTACAACCTCTTCAACACCCAAAGCCAGTTTTCAACATTAGAACACTGGAGTCTCTAAATATTTTCAGTAAAGTCAGTGCCTTAAAGATCAAAGTACAATGACACAACGCCAGTGCTGAAAAGTGAACTTTATAGTGTTAGAGTCTTTGGCAAAATTGTAAATAATTTAGTGCCAAAGCACTGGACTATGGAATTCCACAACACCCGGAAGGACAATCAAGCACCACAGTTCTCATCTTTGCAGCACCATGGCAGAATAGTTAAGAAAGGAAATATTATACTAACTCAACCAAAAGTTAGATTGATTTAGTCATTTGCAATGTAGGGTTAGCCAACGCTACAGTATAATAGCTGCAAGTTGCATCATATTCAAATGTCACAGAGCTACCTCATTGAGTGTTGTTGTACATGAGTCCATTTTTAGATTAACTATAAATAGTTTTTATGTTTTTTTTTTTGTGAGGGCTTTTTAGGGAAGTCTAGAGGAGTGTTTGAGAGAGACTTGGGAATAGTAAGATATATTATCTAGAGTGGTTGGTCAACATTGTAGTGAAAAAATAATTAATTGGATAGGAAAAGAGTGTGGAGAGTAAATTTATAAGCGGAGATTCACTTTGGGAAGGGTCCATCGGCAGGATATGGCAAGGATTCCTCATTGTAGATGATAATTTTTTCATCTTTTCTACTTGCACATTCTTTCTTAAGCAAGTAATTAAATTTGTGTTGTTTAATTTTTATTATATGGCTCACTAAAGTCATAGTTTTAGACTAATGATGTAAAAATCTTTATAATTTCTTAAGTAGGCAATTGTGTTTTAAAATACGAATATTTGTTTTCAATATCTCCTACTCTTCGTTTAATTTATATTATGGTCAAGTATAAAATTAACATCTTGTGTGATACATTGCCTTTGTGGGGGAATATTTAAACAATTAGGACAATTAATAAAGAATGTTTGCATGCCAAGACATAGGTTATTTAGTATTTTAGGTTCTATAGGGATTTAATAATTGTGGGAAGGCCTATACCTTCCTTTATATCCTTACAAGATTAAAAGATATCTTTGAATTCATATGCTCTAATTCATAACTAATATAGAGGATTTTTCTTAAGAAAAACCTAGGACATTCACTGTCATTAGTAAAAAAACACTGTAAATACTAGTATCTTCACTATTTTCTACATTTTTCTTTAAAGATAGAGATTACCCCATAATTTCATTTCATTAGAAAATAATATAGTTTGAGTAAATAGTATTAAAATATTTATGTGTAACATAGTATTTCCTCATGAGATTGACACTATCGTACACTTTTTCACTTGATCGACACATACACTTGCATTTTAATTTAGGTTCTATCTAAGAAAACATAAACTAAACATTTACTCCAATTAGTAATATGCACAAAGACATTCCCATACTTATTAAGTTCCATCAAAGAATTCATCAGGACCACTCTTAAGGGCAGCACCCACTCACAAATAATAGTTATCTACATAAACAAGGCAACCGTCCAATTACAAACATTTCCAATTTTTTATTTATAGGAAGAATAAACTTTAGAAGCTCTTGGTTACACATTCCTAAGCTAACTTAATTCTCAGTTTGTTGTTCTTTTCATATGAGTGAACTAGCCTCTCATACTTTAGTGTTTGAATAATACATATATTAGCTCACCCTTGCATCCAGATGACTTGCATCATATACTAGATCTTGAAGACTTGCCCAAGACACTCACTTCTAATGACTTACCCAAGGAACATATTTATGATAAAGGACCCACACTTAAGGTGGAGATCCACACATATGTCAACTGCCTAATATATGTTTCTATATTTGTTATGCCATATATAATTTTCTTAATTTTTATGTTTATCTTTTCTTGTTTCCTTCTGTGAGTTATAACTAAGGGGTGAATAGGTACATTTTTTAGATAATTTTCTTCATCTAGCTCTCCATACACATTCATACCTAACTTAATTTTCCTTCCATAACTTATGAGTTACCTAGTTGTAAGTTAAAGTGTCAATCATGGATAAATTTCAATCAAATAAGACAACATACAAATTTTCTCGTATGGAACATTTATTTTACTAAGGAAGGATTGCAAAGTAAAAGGAATATATTCTATAATAATTACAATGCATTAAAAATAATTTACCTTTAATCTACCTTACTGAACTATTTAATCTTAAAAATTTATTTTGAGAAGCCAATTCCATTTTCTCATGATAGATAATTTTTTACATAAATTTTCTTCTCTCAAAAATTACTGGGAAGCTATGATTTTTCTTGCCCTACCACATTGGTTGTTCAACCTATTATTTTTTACTTTGTAAGGTAATTTTGTTCATCAGTTTGTATAAGTGCTAAATATATAACTACAAAAATATTGAATAATATCCTTTTCAAAGGTCCCTTATACATTTAGTGTACCAATGACCTAAAAGTTCAATAGAGGGTGTTAACCCTCGTTGAACTATCCCTATGCACCCCAAGAGGGAAAGGGGTGAATTGGTTATTTAAAATTTTTTAAACCACAATGAAAATATTTTTGAAGATTTTAATAAAATGAATTAAATAATATAATCACCTGATACAAAAGAAAATAAATAACAATTATAATGACAATGACAATTTAAATAAATTAATCTAAAATCATCATTAACATTTTCAACAAGTATTTTAAAGAGAATAAATTGCAGAAAAATAAAGTGCAAAAAAAAAAAAAAATGCAAAAATGAAATAAGAATGGGAACATCAAAATTTTAGAGTGGTTTGATCAAACAATGACCTTCATGCACTCTCCAAAGTCCTCCACTATGAGTATTGCACAATATCTTAGTATCTCCTTAGCCAACACAGCAAGGCGGAGAAGCCCTTGCAATAATCGCTTTGAGGAACTAGGTGCGATTGAGAATCATGATCTTTTTCACCCTCCTAATGAGGCAGAGAACCTTGGAAGCTTTTTTCGCCCTCCTGGTGAAGTAAGTGAACTTGGAAGCTCTTTTCAACCTCCTTGTGAAGGAAAAAAACATAGATGGTTTTATACCCTCCTAATGAAGGTAGAGTATCTTGCAATCCTTTTTCACCCTCCTAGTGAATGAAGAGAACCCCGACCTTTGACCTTAAGGCTTTTTTTCCCATAGTAGCCTCCGAGATCCATAGAGCCCTATAAAGAAATCAAGGTGTAGCTTTCTTGGAGCGACCTTATGAAAACCCTCACACTACTTCTTCCTCTCACAAAACTCACCTTCTCCTTCTCCACTCTCCAAGATCTCTCACAACTCTTTCCCATAATTTGATCAACAACAAAATATTTCTTGTGGGTCTCCGAAAGGATTCCACTCGTGTGGTTCGAATGCAAAGGGTACGATCACACTATCCCGAAGGACAAAATGGTCGTAGGCCTCTACACTCGACACAAGCAGGCCGATGGAAGAGCAGATGGAGTTATAGATACGATTAGCCATGGAAGATAGCGGCTTTCACCTTCCAACCTCAATGGATAATAATATCTATAACCCTAAATTCACGAGATTTCTCCTATTCGATACATCAGCATCGGATAGGGTTTATTTGATTGTGGGGATCGGTTTCCTACGGGCGCAAGCCCCCGTAGTTAATTATATCTTAGACCTCGGTCTAAGAAAACTCTCGATTAAGGATGTTAGATTATCTTCTCTATTGGGTTTAGTGCGAAGGGGTTTCTAGGCTTTCCTAATCAAAGGGGAATGTCCCAATTTGGTTCAATCAAATCATGCGTGGTTCAGTCAACATTCGGCCGGCTAAGAGAAGTGGAAACTAGAGAAAAAAGAAGAGAGGCAATGCATCTCAAGCAAGCACGAGAGAAAGAAGGAAGTGGCGTCATCTGTGTGACGCAGATGGGTAGGATTTATAGCTTCCGAAAGGATGGATAGCTTACCCACCAATAAGGTGTATAGGGGTACACTCGTATCCCTCACCTTTAGACCCTAAATCTATAAAAGATGTAGTGTTGTATACACAACACTAGCATCTACGACCTAGCTAGTGCAATCTGGACTTATATCCCTGCCTGAAAAGGGAAGCCAGCTAAAATCCTAAGCACAACCAATCGCCCTATATGTATGCAAGATGGGAAGGGTATATCCTAAGGAATCAAGGATTAATAGTCTAAAAGACTTAAATCAGAGACTCTACAATATGCAAACGAACATATCTAGCGTTGTTAATGATGCATGAAAAGATGCATGAAAAGATGCATAAATAAGAAATGTCCTTAGATCCACTAATGCAAGGCATGTATGTATGTAAAGTGCATTGTGGAGAAAAGTGTGTAAGAACGTATGCATGACATTCAAAGTACAGAAAAAGTAAATAAACACACCCTAAGGATATCCTTCAGGCAAGATACCCGCACAGAAAATCATCAGAGCAATGCCCACTTCGTGTGGGAAAACAGCGATGCCCAATGGCACGAGCAGGTGGCCTACTCTACAGGCCTAAATGACCCTAATGGTCTCTAAGGCTCACAGAAAGAAAGAAAAAAAAGGGGGGGGGGGGGGGGGGTATCGTACCCAAAACCGGAAAAGGCCAAAGTCCTAGCAGAAAAAAAACAACGATGCCCACTTCGTGTGGGAAAACAACGATGCCAACCGGCATAATAGGTGGCCTACTCTACAGGCCTAAATGACCCTAATGGTCTCTAGGGCTCACAGAAGGGGGCAAGCTTTGACCTATAGGGCCAAAGCTTCGTCAGTGAACTAACCTAAGGCTAGCTACCTAAACATGCTAGAATACCTATTAACAAGTCGTGTGTGATGTGTAGCAATTCGATACATAATTAAGAGTTTGAGTTACAAAAATTATACCTGACTGTGGCGCTGCCACTTAATAACTCCAAGCAAGCAAGTGATCTCAGATTGTGGCGCGGCCACTTAACAGCTCTTAAGCAGATTATGGCACTTGATTCTTATCATCAGGATCCGATGTACCTCGCAAGATAAGATAACAGAGAAACACATATATGAGCGTAGATGCCGTTCAGAAAAGAAATGCAGGTAAATAACAAAAATATAATTAACAGGAAATTAAATATAACTAACAAGAAATTTAATAATTGCATTTATAGAACATGTATATATAACAAGCATTGAATAACAAGAGAAAATGCAAGCCTAGCCTAGAGCTAAAGGTCTTGTCCTAACCAAACAAGTCTAAGGTGTGTGTAGGTTGTACAGTTTTGGATAGATTCTGTGTAGGATGATTTAGTTATAATTGCTTGCATTTGATTTGTTAAAGGGTCAAAAGAGAAATTTTAATTGAAGTTTAAATCTTAAGACTTTAAGATTGATTTTAGAGATTTTATTTTAGGATTTGATTGATTATCACCTTTGTTTCACACCGAGGCCGTGAGGTTTATTTCATCCTCCTTGGGGCTAACTTAATAGCCTCGTAGGCCTGGGTTACCCAGTGGTAATCAACTTTGTTTGATTATTGTAGTTTGTTATTAAAAGAAAAGAAAAGGGTGAATCAAATCATTTATTAATCAAGTTTGAATTATGTCAATTAGAAAAGTTAATTTTAGGTTTTGACTCTCCATTAGATCCATTCGTGGCGTTGTGCCACTAGGCTCGAGGAACCAGCCTCCTTAGGACACTTAGCCCCGCAGCCCGGAGTAGTCCATCCAATAAACTTCACTTTTAGAGCGGTTGTTGTGTATTAAGGGATTTGTTGATTGATTTTGTAAAGGTTAGTCTAAGGTTTGATATTTAGGAGTCTCTTATCCTAATGAATCTTAATTTATAATTTAATCCCTAATAAAATCTACATCTTTTAGATTTTAGATTGGTTATGAATCAATTATTAAGTTAGTTAGGATTGATTTAGGTTTATGTTTTAGATTTAGAATTCAATAATTATAAGTGTTAATTATAGGTTGATTAAGGATTAAGTATTTTTTAATAAATTTTAAGAATTAGATTAAGATTGGTTGGTTGATTATTAGTGGATTAAAGAAAGAAAAGGCTAAACCTAGGAAGACATGTTGCTAAGTTTAGTTTTAATGTCTCTATCATATAGGGGGCATGCATCCTAAGTCTATGTTCTCTAAGACCCGATCCTTAATTTTTGTCCTTAGGTGTCACTAAGGTTGTAGGATTAAAAGGAGGTTTTGTTTTCTAACTCTTAGAATTTTCGTACATGTGTCACTAGGTTTAGGAATTTATAGCAAAGCAGTAAAAAGAAAAGAATAAAAAAATTACAAATAAAAGGGATGTAGGCATTGTTGTTATTGGATACACTTCGTAGAAGTCAAGTGCATCATATTATATCAACAATGCCCTTTACTGTTCCCACTCCAAATGAGGCACTTGATATGTTTAAGACCTCTACCCTCGACACACTACACACAAGACACAAAGCAACTAAGGGAATAAGCTTTTAAAACTAAACTTGAAATTAAATTATCTTTTGTTTTACACTCGTCCAAAATTCCATGTTTAGAAGCTAACACTAGGGGAAGCAAACTCAAACAAGTGAGGATCATCTAACTCTAAAAAGAAAGACACTAGAGGCCCTTTAACACAAAGCTACTACTAAAGTTTTTTTAAAAAAAAAAAAAACCCAACATTCATTTTTTAGAAACCAATGCAATTCAATAGGAAATAAATTCATGCACTAATCACTAGCTTGCTCTAAGAAAAACTACTAAGGGACCTTACTACACTAAGCAGATCACCAAACTATAAGCTCCCAAATATTCCATAAAAAAAAACTTTAAATTAAGTACCACACAAAACCCTTACACAAATTTCCTACCAAAATTCTTCTTTTGTTTTCGACCCAAAACCCTACAAAAAGACTAACAATCAAGCGCCTCTTTTAATTTGGAATGGGGTAGAAACCGCAAAGCTTTCCAACAAGAAAGTTGTATAAAAACCTCTCGTTGTAAAGCCTTCATTATAAAACATTCGCAGAAATCCATCGTAAAGCCTCACTATATATATAAAAAAAAACAACTCACAAAACCTTCAAAAGGCTTTCAACCAAAGAGTCATTCATAAAATCCTTCAATACAAAACCACTTATAACATTTCTCATTCTGGAGAGAAACCATGAAACCTTCAACATGCAGCAAACCTTAGAATTTTCTACCACAAAGTGTCTTGCAACCAATAGTGCATTTTGGTTCGGGACTTCTCATCAAATTTTCACCAACAATTAAAAGAAAATTTTCTTTCAGATCAACATGTGTGGAAGAAACTTCAAAAAATGACCAAACTCTATAAGCATAAAGAAGTACCAAAAGATGTCGAAAATCCATGAAGCACAAAGTTCCAAAATAATTTATAATCTACTTGCTATAAAAACCATCTCAAAGAAGGAAAGAAATGAACGAAACATATCCACTTTTTATATCGGTCACAAAGATAACATTGGAACATATATATGCACATAAACCTGTCAACATGCACATAAGCTTTTGCATTGCCCATAAAGAAATAATCTTATGGCATGAAGTTTACAGAGCTATTTAAACATAATGTGGTTTATTCCTCTCAAGCATAACATGCGTATCTCACAAACTTTTTTTTCATTGACTCAAATAGTTCCATAGGAAAATAATGTTAATCAAATACTTTTAGACTAAATACAATTTGAAATAATCTCCCAAGAAACCTGATTCGATCATTTCTATAAGGGATGTGTTTCAAGAGAAATAACCACCAGCTTTAACAGTAAGAAAAGCCATCTTCAAATAGATATTTTTCTCATATAACTTTGTAAGTTATTGCCTTTTACAAAATTTCAATGTACACATGTCTAGTAAAACAAAACTAGAATGTAAGAAAAACTCTGAACATTTTGCCAAGTGAATTAATCATGAGACAATGAGTACTAGAAGTAATTTGCCACACAAATTCTTATTCAAAAGACGCAATATCACACTACTGAATATACAGAATAATACAAATCTTGATAAATGGGTCCTTCAATGTCCTACCTCTATTGCATAGTGGAGAAGATGCATGATTGCAATGAATTCAACGATGTTCTATCATTAATCATATCCTAACAAAATTTCCCTGATTGAATACATCCAATCAAAGCTTGAGGTAAAAGGCTTCCACATACAGCAACACTACAATTTGAAATAATTATCTTGGGAGCTTGAATACTCAGCAAGTGACATAAGAACTTTGCTTCTACAGATTATTATGCTTAATACTTAAAAGTAGTAGCAACTGTAGTTGTTTAGAAGTTATAGGCCATCTCTAAGTTGACATACCGTCACCATAAGAAACAAAATTTTGCCAAGGGAACTTGGTGATGGTTAACATTCACCATCAAATCGAATTTTAATATAAACGTACAATTAGAATCGAATTGCTTTTGTTCGTAAAGTTAAAGCAAATTACTGTATTTCTATCTATATGCTCAAAAAAAAAAACTTTTGCCTTCAAGAAAGAGATTTAAACGATCTTTTTTTTTTTTTTCTTAAGCAAAATATACAATGAAGAAAATGGGCACTTGAATTTCATCAAAATGCCGCACAATTCATATCTCGTTTCTCATTGTAACACCAAACCAACAAAATTTCTTTAAATAAAAAAAAAAGGAGATAGATACATCCACAAAAGGAAGGAAAGTAGCTCAATGCAAGAGAGATGAACTTAGAGAAATCATCTTTTTGAAGAAAATGCTTAATGAAAGAAAAGGAAAATAAACATAACTAAAACTCCATACCTCTCATCAAATAAATAAATTCACATTCTTTTTTTTTAAAAGACTTCTAGACGATGAAATGGAGGAAGCTTTCGCATGAGCAAGACTATCACATAAATCTTTGATATAAGCAATGCAATCAAGACTCTCTTTTGGAAACATTTCATCGAATAGCTAACGTGCGATATTTTAAGATCACGCATAATCATATAAGGAGAGAAAATCTTTTTACACATTTGATTAAGCTCACTACAACACCATCCACATAAAACTCATTAAGACTTTAGAATGAAAAAGAAACAATTATAACCCTTCAAAACTTATTATAGTATTTCCAAAATGGATTACTCAAATTCAAATGCATAAATTAAAGCATACTAATTGATGTCAAGACATGGATCCTAAGCAAAGTTTCTAAACCTTCACTGCATGATAATAAATCATGTAAATATGAATTGAGAGTTGAGAGGAAGAAAAAGGAAATGAGGAAGGAGGATCAAAGCAAAGGCCAGGGAATATACTATTACAGATTTTTGTTGAGCTTAAATTCCATTTTTCTTTCCAATCCTCCCATTTGAAGTTAACATGAAGAAGTTGAATAAGTGGAAAAAGAAGTAGGAAGAAGGGGAAGAGAAAATCTAGGAAAAGAGGGGAAAAAGGGATGGAAGAGTGGAAGAAGAGATAGAAGGAGAGCAAAGAAAGAGAAGAAATAGAGGAAGAGGTTACCTGCCCTAGAAGAAGAGGAAGTCACCCAAAGGAGGCCAGCAGATCCGGCGTCTGGCCTGGCTGGGGGACGTCGAGTTCCTTGTGAACAGAGGAGGACGGGAGTAGGACGCCTCGGCTTCTTGCTTCTGCGAACCAGCAAGAACGGAGAGGAAGAGGGCTTCGGCCTTGGAACAGAGAGGGTGCGGCTGAGAGCGAGAGGGAGAGAGATCGGAAGTGGGAGAGAGGGTCCGGATCGGCTTGCGGCTTCTCCTGAAACCCACGAAGCATAGGGAAATCGGGAGGGGGGCTCGGCCTCTTTGCGTCTGCGAACAATAGGGAGAGACGGAGACGGGAGGGGATCTGCCTAGGCTTCACGGCTGGAATCCAGAGAGAGGGATCGAGTGGAGAAGCCTTTCGACTCCTCAGGCTCCGACCGAAGAGGCACGACAGAGAGGGGAATCCCGATCCCCTTGCGATCTGGGAAGAGGAACCGAGAAGAGTCCATCCCGAGAACCGGAGAAGGCCAGGGTACTCAATGCGACTGAAAACTGCGGCAACGGTCGACTTTGGATTTTGGAGAAATCGGAGCCGTCCAACCATGTTTCTTGATTTGGGTGAAGATTCAAATTGCTTAGAAAGCTGTTCGGATTTAAATTGAGATTAAAATTGAGCTGGCTTGGGTTAAACAAGAGTTCAAATCGAATCTAACTTGACTCGAGTCGGATTGATTTGGGTTCGATTTGAGTTAGGCTTGGATATGAATTTTACTCAAATTGGTTTGATTTAAAAGGGGATTAAGCTTGATCAAATTGATTAAATCAAATCAAAGATGATTCGGGTCAAATTGAACTCATCAAATTCAAAACAAATTATTTGAGCTTGATTGAACGTGATCGAATCTAATTTGACTCAATTCAGATTGATTCGAGTTCGAATTGGGCTCGACAAAGTCTAATCGAATCAATCGAAAGTGCTCGAGAGTATTTGAGCGAAAATCGAGGTCAACATTTCTCTCTTGAAAATAATGAAGAAAAGCTTTACATATAAGGTCATTAAAAACCCTAAATTTTTAATTAAGCTAAAATTAATCGCATAATATGATTTTTGATTATACAATGTGATTAATTAAAAATCTATATTATGTTTAGTACGATGGAATAGTCACAAGATGAACTATTCATAATATATATACTGATCATTTAGTACGTTCTAAATATCATAAAGTACAATTAGTTCAAATATCTTCTTATTATATAGGAAGATTGCTAGGATAAATGAAAATCATCTCTGCCTATTATCTAGTACGATTGACGTCATACTATATAATTAGTTAAAAATTAAGGTTTCATCTAGGATGATCTCTGGGATGAAAATTTTTTATACAATATAATCCATATCATATATACAATTAATTAAATTAATTAAGCCTTGATTTGATTGACAAACCATAGGGATTAAATTATGTATGTTCTCAAATATCATACTATACGAATGGCATCATATAGGTTGATTAGTTCAAAAAACAAAAATCAAAATCCTTACTTAGCTTTGACTGGTGGCTAGGGTTTCTATTTTAAACAAAATATTCAGTACGATCTGGCTCATTTAGTATAATTATTTTAAAAGAATTAATTATAAAATTAGTTTTTTAAAATTATTTTAATAACAACTAATCCTACAATACTATTTTAAACATATAGTATAATTAGTTCAAAAATTAAAACTTATTTTCTCAATCCCTTTTGTGTGTGTACGGTCGCCAACATAACATACAACTCTTACAAGACTCAAACTCAAAAAATTAGAAATGAATAAATAAAGATTATAGACCATTATCAACTCGAGACTTTTTTTTTTTAATTATGTTTCCTTTTTCTATTTAAAAAATGAATGCCTATATGAAAACACAAACCATAGAGAAAATAAAATGATTATATAGAAAATGAAAAACTACAATTAACCATATACTCCCACTTCTGACATCAACAAATAAGAGAGAAAATAATAATACACTTTCAATAAAGACTACAAGGACTCCAACAAAATAAATAATCTTAGAAGTAGGATCCTTGATCAGGTGTTGGGGCTTTTAAATAGTGTCAAATTATTCACTAAACCACACCATGCTAGTCTCATGCTACCGTTGAATGTGGATATCCAATTAAGACTCTACTCGATCAAAGTGTTATATTTACATCTCATAGGATTAAGGTTGGTACTTTCATGTAGGTGCTGATGCTGGGACTTATACTGATACTTATGCTGGTTGATCTCCCATTTATCAAATTTTATCTCTCCTTTGGGCTAGTCTCTATGTTGATGATGAAAGAAGAAATGGAAAGAACCATCAGAGTAGAAAATATAGAATTTCTCTACTATTGTGGGATACCTAAAGTGATATTTTTGGTCTAACACATAGGCAATCAGGTTACCGAGTGTAATGTAATACTTATGATAACATGAGCAAATATAAGTGAGGTTGTGTAAATAAGAAATGTGAAATTACTAAATGACAAGAGGGGGGGGGGGGGGTGAATTGTGAACAACTTTTTCCTACGTCCACTCCCCGGAGTCCTCCGCTCCGGGATTTTCACTACCAAATATAGTTCTCCTTTTGCCCCCATCGGCAAGGCGGAGACCTTTACAAACCTCCCTTTCACCAACCCGGCATGGCGGAGTGCCAAACTCTATTTTCGCCCTCCTGGCGACGGAAGAGAACCTTCTCGTTTTTCTCCCTCATGGAGAAGGCAGAGAACCTCGAGGTCACGGATGTAGACGAGCCATTCCCTTGGAGATCCTCCCTCAAATTCTTCTAGGGCCACAGGAGGAGCAAGATGCAGCAAGTTCGGAGCAACCGTGTGATCCCCCTCACACCTCTTCTCCCTCACAACGCTCACCTTCGCCTTCCTCTCTCAACCCTAAAGAACTTCTCTAGAGCTCTCTCCCTTGGAATCCCTCTCTAACCACGTTCACCCTCTCTGTAATTCTTACTGAAAAAGGACAAGATTAACATCTAAAACGGGCTCCAAAAACCCTCTGATTTCAAAAGTAGCCGTTACTGTTCGTACAGTATGATTAGACATCGTACAGTACGATCTTCATAAACAGACTTCGTCCTGGTACGAAGATGTATGAACAGTTTAAAAACAATTTGTACTGTACGATATAATATCGTATGGTACGATCCACAAAATACTATTTGTATAGGATGATGGTCTGGATGACCAGATGTCGTCTCTGTTCATCGTATGGTACGATCGTTATCGTACAGTACGATGAGACAAAAACCAAGAGATCGTCCAGGACGATATTCGGGATGATCAAACTTCATCTCTGTTCATTGTATGGTACGATCCAATTCGTACATTACGATGTTCAAAATATAATTAGGCCTGGATTACATGCACTAATCACAGGTTAATTTAAGTAAGTATTTAAAATAGATTGTACAGTACGAATATATTCGTACAGTACGATCGGCGCAAAATCACTTACTTAAACTAAACTACGGCAAGGGTTTTGGATCTGAACATATCGTACAGTACGAATATATTCGTACAGTACGATCTATTCACAGAATCTTCCACATAGCTTGGATCATAAGGTACGAATTAAAATCGTACAATACGATCTCTAGAGAGAAAATTCTATTACATTTTGCATTTAAAAACAAACTCTCCCTCTGTGTGTGTGCATGGTTGCTCTTACTCTTTTGCATTTTGTGGCCAGACTCAATAAAATAAAAATAAAATAAATAGAGAAATACAATGTCTGACTCATACTCCTAATCTACTCGTTCTTGAGTCTTCCTTTCGTCCTGAGTCACTTGTGATCTTCCTGAAATGTTAGTACTCAAGGACAATAGCAAATAAAATAATATTCAATGAAAAGTTGTTCCAAAACACTCATCATTTGGCATCATCAAAATTTCAAACTCGGGGTAATGGGTTGCAATAATCTCCCTCTTTTTGATGATGTCAAATAATTTGTTGTAAGTAAGTACGAATAACATTTCTTTTGTTTTTTTTTGTATTTATATTTTTTTTAAATTTTTTTTAACTTAAATACAAGAAAAAAAGAAAGATACCAAAAGTAAGTACAAAACAAAAGGAATGCATTTAACAAACTATAACAAGCACAACAATAAGTACAACAAACTTCTCCCCCTTTTGACAGCACAAAAAGGAGGAGCAACTAAAGCAAAAAGCAAAAGAAAGAACTACAATACAAGCACAAACAATCTAAACAGACGGGTCCTGATCAGTTGGTGGTGGAGGTGGATTTGGTTGAAAATATTGAAAGTGAGCATCGAATCGGTGATCAATTGCAATAAAGCATTCTCCAAACCATTGCATATATGTCTCGTGTTGTTGATGTTATTCTTGAATATGCATGTCGAGACGAGTTTGCAGTTGGTCAAAGCGTGCGACCAAATCATCATTAGGGTGTGCTAGTGCAGGTGCTCGGGGTGCGGCATGGCGTCGTGGTCGAGCTGGAGCTGCTGCTGGGGCATCTTCTCCTTCTTCTTCATCAAAGACTTATTCTTCAGGCTCGTGTCCCTGATGAAAGAGAATACGGAAGGAGCCATCTGTATAAAAGATAGGAAGAATGTCGGGTTCACCAGGGTAGGTCAATTGATATTTATTGTGGAGTATATATCCTATTAGGTGACCAAGAGCTAGATTTTATTTCCGTCGAGTGGTAGGTAGACGAACAAAAGTTATATGGCGAATGTAGTTACTAATTAAATCAACATCATCAAACTTTATGTTGGACATAATAAGATAGGTAGCGACGGATAAGGTCGGGGTTAGATTGATACGGTCGCCACCTTTGGGTATTATTGAGGTTCGAAGGACATGTTGAATTATTCGGGCATTTCGAGTTAAGGATTGAATGAGAGGTTGGTGTTGATGGAAAGTAGCATTCCTAAGGACTCTATTAACATCGCTCCAATCGAATTCGTTGGTAAAATGAGCGAACCATAGGTCCTTCAGTGGACAACCCAATATATTGGGCAATGTCGGCTCTAATGATCTCAATGTTTCGGCCACAAACAAAAGAGTGAAAGGTGGTGTTGTCGACAGTGTAGGTGAGCTTAGCAAAAAATTTAAAGAGAAGTTCAGAGTTGTAGGGAAATGCCAGGGTGAGTAGGAATTGGAAGGTGGTGGAAGCAAAGAGGCTCATTAACTTGAAATTAAGAGCAGCCTGATTAAGCATTTTGGAAGGAGAAATTTTGTAGGCTTTATACCGGTGGTAGGCTTCCTCATTTTCAGTATTCAGAAAACGAGCAGGTTGGTGACTCGACGAGGATGAGCTTCCAGCAGTCATCCGACCTCGTTTAGACATTGCAAGAGGGCACGAAACCAGGTGAAGGAGTGAGTGAGGAGAGATTTGAGTGAAAGGAACGGCCTAGCAAAGGGTTCTTATAGAAAATTTTGACAATCGTACAGTACGATTTCGAATCGTACAGTACGATAGCTAATCAATATCATGACCGGTCTTTTCGGGAAAAGGAAGTCAAATCGTACAATACGATAAATATCGTATAGTATGATCAGGCGAATTTCGATCGTCCCGAGGCCCTCAGTATGACTTTTGACCAAAAGTTTCGTACTGTATGAACAGGTGTATCGTACAGTACGATCAATAATAAATATCGTACCAAACAGCTTTAAATCATATTTATTCCTTGTGCTGATGTGTATCGTACCGTATGAAAGGTATGTATCGTACAATATGATACTCAGTAATGTCGTACCAACCGGATTTAGTTCGTCCCAATCCGTTGTTGACGTGTATCGTATCGTACAAAAGAAGAGATATCATACAATACGATAGAAAATAATTTTGGATGCATATCGTACAGTACGATGTAGGTCATACCGTACGATCAACATAGCCGAAATATGCTTGTTGGTGGTCGTTATGTAGATTGAGATGTATCGTACGATATGATATGTGTATCGTACAGTACGATGAATAGTCAAGGCATAGTTTTTGTGTGGTGAGTGTGTGATGATCAGGATCAGCCCTATATTTTTTTTATGCAGTTATATCTATGACACCTAATCTAGTCCTCAAGGTGCTAAAGGTGTCGAAAGCTAGAGGTTTTGTGAATATGTCTGCTAGTTGATCTCCTGTAGCGATGTGATGTAATTCTATATCTCCCTTTGCAACATGATCTCTAATGAAATGGTGTCTAATGTCTATGTGTTTCGTTCGAGAGTGTTGAATTGGGTTCTTAGAGATACAAATTACATTTGTGTTGTCACATATGATCGAAATGGTTCCAATAGGTAGTCCAAGATCAAGAATTTGTTGTTTTAACCATAGTACCTGTGCAACACAACTTCCTACTGCAATATATTCTGCCTCAGCTGTGAAAGTGCTACTGAGTTTTGCTTCCTACTGGACAAAAAAACTAATAATTGTCCTATAAATTGGCAGGTACCAGAGGTGCTTTTTCTATCTATCATACATCCTGCAAAGTCAGAATCTGAGTACCCTAGGATTTCAAAGAAAGTGCTATGTCTGGGATACCAAATTCCTAAGTTTGGGGTGCCTAGTAGATATCTAAGAATTCTTTTGACAGCAGTTAAGTGAGACTCTTTAAGATCGGCTTGAAAACGGGCACAAAGGCACACACTAAACATTATGTCTGGTCTACTGGCAGTCAGGTAAAGAAGCGATCCAATCATTCCTCTATATTTTTTCTGATCTACTGATTTTCCACTAGGATCTTTATCTAATTGGATTGTCGAACTCATTGGGGTGTTCATAGGTTTTGCACTATCCATTTCATATTTCTTTAAAATATTCTTAATATACTTTGATTGGCTAAGAAAAGTTCCATTATCCATTTGTTTTACACTAAAGCCAAGAAAGTAATTAAGTTTTCCCATCATGCTCATTTCAAACTCATTACTCATTATTTTTGAAAATTCATCGCATAATAATTTATCTGAAGATCCAAATAAAATGTCATCCACGTATATCTGAACAATGAGAATTTCTTCTTTGACCATTTGTAAAAAGAGTGTAGTATCTACACTACCCTTTTTGAATTCTCTATCCAAAAGAAATGAGCTAAGTCTTTCGTACCATGCTCTAGGTGCTTTCTTTAATCCATACAGTGCCTTCTTTAATTTGAATACATGGTTTGAAAATTGTGAACTTTCAAATCCGGGGGGTTGCTCAACATAGACATCTTCCTTAATTACCCCGTTCAGAAATGCACTCTTTACATCCATTTGATATAACTTAAAGTTCTTGAAGCAAGCAAAAGCTAAGAGCACTCTTATGGCTTCTAGTCTAGCAACTGGGGCAAAGGTTTCTTCAAAGTCTATCCCCTCAATTTGGTTGTACCCCTTAGCTACTAGTCTTGCTTTATTTCTTATTATTGTTCCTGAATCATTCACATTATTCTTGAAGACCCATTTTGTTCCAACAACACTTTGTTCTTTAGGTCTCTTGACTAACTCCCAAATATCATTCCTGGTGAATTGGTTCAGCTCTTCTAGCATTGCTAGAATCCAAAATTCATCTCCTAAGGCTTGATCTATACTTGTAGGTTCTATCATAGAGATGAATGCTGAATGACTAACCTCCTTCCTAAGTCCATGATTTTTTCTTACACCTTCTGAAGGGTCTCCTAAAATTAACTCTTTAGGATGACTAGAAGACCATATCTCCATTCTCTAGGCAAATCTTCCTGAGGTTCGACCCTTTCTCCTAAGGTCATAGTCTCGACTCCTTGAATTGCCTCTATTTCATCATCTTCAATTTTAGATTCTGAGGGCTTATCTGATTCATCAAATACCACATGGGTGGATTCTTCTACTACAAGGGTTCTCTTATTAAAAATTCTATAGGCCTTACCTACAAAAGAATAACCTAAGAAGACACCCTCATCAGACTTGGGATAAAATTTTCCTAAGGGATGTTTACCATTATTCAAGATGAAGCACTTGCACCCAAAGACATGTAAATGTGAAAGGTTTGGTGTCCTACCCTTAAGAAGTTTATATGGAGTTTTATTCAGCTTTGATCTAATGTTTACTCTGTTTAAAATATAACAGGCTGTGTTGACTGCTTCTGCCCAAAAGTATCTAGGAAGGGTATACTCCGCTAACATTGCCCTAGCAGCTTCTACCAAAGTTCTATTCTTCCTTTCTGCTATACCATTTTGTTGGGGTGTCCTAGGGGCTGAGAAATTGTATTCTATTCCTATCTCTTGACAGAATAACTCAAAACTATCATTTTGGAACTCTCCACCATGATCGCTATGGATTGTTGATATTTCACAACCTAATTTTTGTTGAATCCATGTGGAGAAAACTTTAAATTCCTCAAAAGACTCATTTTGTGTGCTAAGAATCTTACCCAAGTAAATCTAGTAAAGTCATCTACAATCACAAATCCATAATTCTTTCCACCTAGACTGGCTGTACTAACGGGTCCAAATAAGTCAATGTGTAGAATTTCTAGTGGCCTAGAGGTGATCACATCTCTAATTGAGTGAAAGAATGATTTGACTTATTTTTCTAGTTGGCAAGCATCACATAAGTGATCCTTGGTAAAGTCTAACTTAGGTACACCTCTAACTAGGTTTTTCTGAGTGATGTTTCTAAGAGTTTTCATACTAGCATGGCATAGTCTCCTATGCCATAGCCACGAGTCATCAACTATTATTTTCAAATAGAATAAATTTGAGCTATCAATGCAATCAAGGTCTAACATGTAAACATTGTTCATTCGTTTTTCTTCTAACACTAGTTTATCAAATAAACTAATCAGGCATCTATCAGATAAAAATTTAATATCAAAATCTTTGTCACACAGTTGACTAATGCTAAGTATATTATGTTTCAAACCATCAACTAGTACGACATTTTCAATTAAAAATTTTTTAGCATTACCAAAGATACCTGAGCCTATCACCTTCCTGGTAGTGTTGTCTCCCAACGTTACTTTGCCTCCAGTTTTGGTCTCCAGTAGGATGAACTTCTTCATATCTCCAGTAATGTGTCGCGAGCAGTCACTATCCAGGTACCACATGCTCTCACTAGGTCTTTTGTGAGAGCATCCCTACAATTTCATTCAAAGATTAGATTTGAAAACCCAAGTGAGTTTAGGTTCCTCCTTATGCTTGCATGAATGAGATGTATGTATGCTATGATGTGATGGATGTAGTTTAGGTCTCCATACTAAGTGTGTCCTATGGTGAATTGTGCATGTGCGGGCTATGTGACCTAACATGCCACAAGAGAAACACTTAACACCAGGAAATGGGTTTACTAATCTATGTGGGTGGTGGTGTCTCTTCCTAAAGTTTTGTGATGCATGCTGTGTTGGTGGTTTTCTAGGTTGGCCTATGAGTGATGCAATTTCTTCTTCTAGTTCTTTGATTCTTTGTTTAAATGTATTATTTTGATATGTCAATCCATCGACTTGCCAGAATAACAAATGCTCATTATGATCTATCTCCTTTGCTACTGCCGTTAGTTTTTCAAACTCTACATCTAGTTCAATATGCGATGTTTTCAAGGATTCATGCGCTTCAATTAGTTCAATATGCTTCTTATTTAATGCATCAAACTCATCAAGAAGTAGCATATGATCTCTATCTAAATTAGAACTTTCCTTAACTAAGTTAGCATGCTCAGTTTGTAAAGAATTAAATTCAACATTAATCTTAGCATGCATCTTTTTCAACTTCCTATACGAGTCATGGATATTCTCAGAAATAAGCAACAATTCTTCATATGAAATTTGACATACCTCGTCTTGATCCGATTGATCAAGGTTATCGTTAGCCATAAGACACAAGTTAGTTACCTCCTCCTCTGCTTCTTCTTTTGAAGATTCTGAGGCAGAGTCGGCCCAAAAAGCTTTCTGTGTCTTTATCTTTCTTTTCTTTTATTTTGCTTTGTCATCTCCTTTCTCCTTAGCTGGTTGACTCTTCAGATTGGGGCAATCGGCTCGAAGGTGACCTGGCTTCCTGCATTCAAAACAGATTGTATCGGATGAAACCTTATTGGACCTTGAGCTCTTACCTTTGTTCCAGCTATTCTGATGACGCTTCTATTTTCTTTTAAAGAAATTTTTGAACTGTCGGGTCATCAGTGCTATCTCATCCTCTTCCTCCCCTGTAGAGCTTTCACTTTTTGAGTTTTTAGCTTTTATTGCCACCGTCCGCTCCTTTTTCTTTTCACCTGCATCACTTTGCCTTTGGCTCACTCCTTGCACATATGCAATGAGTGAACCAAGGAGGTTATCAATAGAATAAACATTAAGATTTTTGGACTCAGAGATAGCAGTTATCTTAGCATCATAGGAACTAGGTAGGCATCTAAGAATTTTATTCACTTTCTCAGAATTTGAAATTTCTCTACCTAATGCATGCAAGGATGTCACGATTTGGGTGAACTTAATGTACATGTCAAAAATTGTTTTGCTAGGTTTCATACGGAATAATTCATAATCATGCAATAGAATGTTTAGCCTAGACTGTTTTACTTCGTTTGTTCCTTCGTATGTAATGCACAGTCTATCCCAAATCTCCTTTCCAGAAACACAGGTAGATACTCTCATATAGTCCTTAGATTTCAATGCACAAATAAAAAAATAGTTTAAGCACTTAGCATTCAGTTGGGCTAACTCCATATCCTCATTGGTCCATTCATTAAAAGGTACAGGAGTTTTCAAACTATTAACAATTTTAAACGGTGCAACATATCCATCATTTACTAACATCCACATGCGGTAATCTATAGATTGCAAAAATGTAGACATTTTAATTTTCCAGAAATCAAACAGAATGTTATAAAAAAGTGGTGGACGAGTTATTGAATAACCCTCCGCAGTGTTACGATTACTAAAATTCGACATGATTGTTTTTTTTTTCAAGGTTTTCTAAAACACTATTTTTGAAAAACAAGCTCTGATACCAATTGAAATTACTAAATGACAAGAGGGGGGGGTGAATTGTGAAAAACTTTTTCTCAATAAAAAGTAACCCTAAACAGGAGTTCTAATCTTTTTGTTATTTTTGAAATTTGACAACAAAAACTTAAACAAATTTTCTTCCACAAATTTCACCAAGCAATAATTATGAAAATATAAGTGCAAGTAAAAGTAAATGACGATAAGGAAAAAATACACCAAGGATTTTTATAGTGGTTCGGTCAAAATATGACCTACGTCCACTCCCCAGTGTCCTCCGCTCCGGGATTTTCACTACCAAATATAGTTCTCCTTTTGCCCCCCTCGGCAAGGCGGAGAAGCCTTTACAAACCTCCCTTTCACCAACCCGGCGTGGTGGAGTGCCAAACTCTATTTTCGCCCTCCTGGCGACGGCAAAGAACCTTCTCATTTTTCTCCCTCTTGGAGAAGGCAGAGAACCTCGAGGTCACGGATGTAGACGAGCCTTTCCCTTGGAGATCCTCCCTCAAATTCTTCTAGGGCCACAGGAGGAGCAAGATGCAGCAAGTTCGGAGCAACCGTGTGATCTCCCTCACACCTTTTCTCCCTCACAACGCTCACCTTCTCCTTCCTCTCTCAACCCTAAAGAACTTCTCTAGAGCTCTCTCCCTTGGAATCCCTATCTAACCACGTTCACCCTCTCTATAATTCTTATTGAAAAAGGACGAGATTAACATCTAAAACGGGCTCCAAAAACCCTCTGATTTCAAAAGTAGCCGTTACTATTCGTACAGTACGATTAGACATCGTACAGTACGATCTTCATAAACAGACTTCGTCCTGGTACGAAGATGTACGAACAGTTTAAAAATAATTTGTACTGTACGATATAATATCGTACAGTATGATCCACAAAATATTATTCGTACAGGACGATGGTCTAGACGACCAGATGTCGTCTCTATTCATCGTATGGTACGATCACTATCGTGCAGTACGATGAGATAAAAACTAAGAGATAGTCCAGGATGATATCCGAGATGATCAAACTTCATCTCTGTTCATCGTATGGTACGATCCAGTTCGTACAATACGATGTTCAAAATATAATTAGGCCTGGATTACATGCACTAATCACGGGTTAATTTAAGTATTTAAAATAGATCGTACAGTACGAATATATTCGTACAGTACGAACAGCGCAAAATCACTTACTTAAAGTAAACTACGGCAAGGGTTTTGGATATGAACATATCGTACAGTACGATCTATTCACAGAATCATCCACATAGCTTGGATCGTACGGTATGAATTAAAATCATACAGTACGATCTCCAGAGTGGAAATTCTATTACATTTTGCATTTCAAAACAAACTCTCCCCTTGTGTGTGTGCATGGTTGCTCTTACTCTTATGCATTATGTGGCCAGACTCAATAAAATAAAAATAAAATAAATAGAGAAATACAATGTCTGACTCATACACCTAATCTACCCGTTCTTGAGTCTTCCTTTCATCCTGAGTCACTTGGGATCTTCCTGAAATGTTAGTACTCAAGGACAATAACAAATAAAATAATATTCAATGAAAAGTTGTTCCAAAACACTCATTATTTGGCATCATCAAAATCTCAAACTCGGGGTCATGGGTTGCAACAAAATGATCATTTGAGATTCTTAAAAAACATTGCCAAACATAATGAAGTAGGTGAGTTTAGAAAAGAGAGGCATGATATTTACCCTATCTCCAACTTTAAAAAGATTAGATGTCCAAAGAACATGCTGGATGATACTAGCATTTAGCTTTAGTGGTTGGAAAAGTAGCTGGTGTTGATTTAGAAGAGCATTCCTAATGACTATATTAACAAAGGTCCATTCATAGTCATCCCTAAATGAGAGGTTATGGGGTTGAACTCTATCAGTGGATTAGTTGATGTATTCCACCAAATATTGAATAGCAATTTTTACTGGTTGCCTGTAGACATAGAAATCATGGTAGAGAAATTTGAAGATACTCATAGACTATAAAAAAAAATCATAAAGTAGTTTAAAATTAAAGGAAAGATAAGGTTGAGAAGGAATTACAGAGTGCAAGTAGTAAAGAGATCCATTACATGATAGTTAAGAATTGACTTGTCATTAATGTGGGCTGTGATAAACAACTTCATCTTCCACTGTTTGAAAGCTATCATCAAATGGACAATGGGAGGAACTACCTTGGAGTAGTTGATGAGCTTCCTTGCTAGTGACCAACAAGAAAAGTGAATGTATGAATGCAAGTTGAGAATAGGAATAAAAGGATGGTGTGATTGAAACTTTAGAAATCTCTCCTTATAGATTTTTAGCAAATAATATAATATGTTTGAGGTTAAAAAATACAATAGAAGATTCAATTCATCTGGATTATATGTCAAAAAGTGGTCAATTTGTATAGTACAAGTATAATCACAATAGTATTTAATAAACATTGTAAAACATGATCATTCCTTGGAGTCAGCGGTACGACCTTTGACAAAAAGGTTCATATAGTACAAACATGTGTTTATATAGTACAAACATGTGTTTATACAGTACAATTAAGTAGATCATACAGTACGATCATAAATGATTGGTTAAATAAAAATCGTTGAAATCATATACAGGGAGGATGTGCTAAGTTAGCTAGATCGTAAAGTATAAATGTGGGCAATTTTTAAAATTTATTTTTAATATGAGGTGTGTGACTAGAGAATACCTTATATTAAGAGAATGACATTGACTATTTAACAATCATAAATAAAAAACAACAATTTAGAAACATATAAAAAAATATAAAATTTTAAGCTGTTCATTTAATCTTGCCCTGAATCAAACATGAATGTTAATTACACCTAGTTTACTCTTCAATGTGCTAAATGTGTCATAATGTAAGGGTATAGTAAAGATTCCTCCCAATTTTTCATCAATTATGACATAATGTATCTCAATATCTACCATAGCAACATAGACTCTAATGAACTGGTGGCTAATATATATATATATATATATATATATATATATATATATATATATATATATATATATATATATATATATATATATATATATATATATATATATATATATATATATATATATATATATATATATATATATATATATGCTTGCTATGAGAGGGCTAGATAAGATTCTTTAAGATGTATATAGTGCTAGTATTGTCACATATAATTTGAGTAGTGCCAACAGAGAGTCCAAGGTTAAGGATTTGTTGCTTTAGCCACAGTACTTGAGCAATATACCTTCAAAGAGTAATTTATTATGCCTTAGGGGTGGATAGGACTACAAAGTTTTATTTTAAACTATACTCAAAAATCTAAGGATTGACCTATAAATTATTAGATTATGGAGGTACTTTTTCTATCAATCCTATATCATGCAAAGTTTGAATTTGAATATCTTATGATTTAAAATGAGGACCTATATCTAGGGTACAAGATACCTATATTTTAAATTCTTAGAAGATATTTAAGGATTCACTTAAATATTATCATATGAGATTCCTTCGAATATACTTGGAATATAGTACAAAAAATTAATACTAAATATAATATCAAGTCTACTAGCAGTCAAATATAGAACTGATCCTATTATACCCTATACTTCATCTGGTCTACAAACTTTCCACTTATATTTATGTCTAATTTAATGGGGAGCTCATGGGCATATTAATTACTTTACCACTTTCCATCTCATACTACTTTAGAATATCCCTAATATATTTACTTCATCTTAGAAAAGTTCCATTATCCATTTTTTTTTTTCACTAAAACTAAGGAAATAAATTAGCTCTCCCATCATACTCATTTCAAATTCTCTACTTATGGATTCTAAAAGTTCTTTACAAAAATGTTCATTTATTGATCCAAATAATATACCATATACCATATACCACAAATTATAAACGAAGTCTGTATTTTTATTTTTTTGAGTCTTATAGTGTGTGCTTGTAATTGAGTAACTGTGCACACTCACACTAGGGGAGTGTTTAAAATTTTTCATTTTTTTAAAATAATTGTAATGTATGTTTTAATTTTGTACGAGATGATTTATTTAGTTATTTCCTCCTACGAGCAGTTAGACAAATTATGCAAAGAAAATTTTTCTAAGTACTGTTCGTACTGTATGAAGTGATTTGTATAGATGACATCTAGAGTATGAAAATAATGGGTTCCTTTTCATCTCAACGAATCTCAATTTTTCTAAACTAATCGTACTGTACGATGCCTTATTCATACAAACAACGTCCATAGTATAAAAATGTGGGGAACCTTTTCATCCCAACGAATGCCACATTGTTTTGAACGGATCATACTTGATAATGTCTTATTCATATAGTTGATGTCCATAGTATGAAAATGTGGGGAACCTTTTCATCCCGATGAATTAGAAAACTTTTCTTAATAGTTTGTATAGTAGGAACATGGTTTGTACTGGATGATTATCATGTACAAAAATATTTTATACAGGTTCATAAGTAATATTTTTGAAACTGTTCGTATGTAAGAATTATGATCATACTATACGATCGTATACGCTCAAAATGCCAATTTTCAAATTTCTAGATGGTTTTTCATGTCTTTTATATAAAACATCCTTAGAAAATGACTTGGATGTCCTATTCTTTATATTTTCTTTGAGAGTAAGTGAAAGAGATTTTTGGGAGAGTGTTTGAGAGAGAGTTATTTCGAGTGGAGTGTGAAGGGTTCACAAGATTACTCAAATATAAAAATCTTTTTTGAATTTTGGTTACTTCTTTTCCTTTCTTCTTCCTAGTTGCTCGAGAGAAGATCCTTAAAGAAGATGCAGTACTTTACCAACACTTAGAGGATGTGAAAGGATGACGGTACTCTATTGACACTTGGAGGGTATAAAAGAATGATGCTACTCTACCGACACTTAGAGGGTGTGAAAGGATGACAGTACTCTGCCGACACTTGAAGGGTGTGAAAGGATGATGATACTCTATCGCACATGGGATTGATGGAAGAGGGGAAAAATGTAAAGGCTTCTCGGCTTTGCTGTGGGGGGAAAAGGAGAGTCACTTCGGTAATAGTGCAATACCTAAAGATGGAGTCTTCAGGGAGTGGATATAGATCTTGTTGACTGAACCACTATAAATATTTATGTTCATTTTTATTTCCGTACTTTCAATTTTTAATATTTAGTAATTGTGGTTAAAAAGCTTGTTTGAATAAAAAATTCAAGTTGTAATAATTATTAAATAGTTTTCTATTAAAATTCAAGAGGGAAGTTTTAAAATTACCAATTCAACCCCCCCCCCCCCTGATGGTTAGCCTTGGTATATTTGCATAGGTTTAGCAACCTATCCTAAATTTACAATATGTAAAAATAATATAGTGACAAGGTATATAACCCCAAAAGATAAGAATGAGAGTATCCATGCTAGATGCTTACTTCCTCTAGGTATATTAGAGCGCCTACAAAGGAAAATAACCTAATGGTATAGGAAAATAGTCATTCAAAGTTATAATTCGATAAGTTAATTTCATAGAAATAATGGAGAAACCCAAAATCATCCATAAAAAAAGATTGAGATCCATTGTAACTAGTATTAACAGGATTAAAAATCATAGAAGAGAAGCAGATAGAGGAAAATATAGATAAAGGTCCCCTTAAAGAGGCAGCATCCCCATCGGATTAGAAAATAGTGTAATAACAAAAATTAAAATAGAAAGAACCATCAACATAGTAAGACTGGACCAATCAGCCCCCCTTCAACCACCACATACAATAATTATTACTCATGTCAGGGCCTAGCTAAGTAAGAAAACAACAGAAACTCAAAAAAAAAAAAAAAAAAAAAAAAAAAAAAAAGAGCAAAGCCTAAACAGGAGTTTTAATTTTTTTTTTTTAATTCTCAAAAAATAACTTAACTAATTTGAAATAAAAGCTGGTGATTAAAACATGATTGCAATAATGATATTTTAATTATAAATCAGACAACAAAGTTCTAAAATTAAATTCTCACCAAATAATTATAGCAATTATAAGATGAAAAAAAAAAGAATAAAATGCAGTAAATTGAAAAAGCACACCAAAAGATTTAAAGTGGTTTTATTACTTGACCTACATCTACTCCCTGGAGTCCACTCTTGGAATTCCACTACTCAAAAGTAATTCTCCTTTCGTACCCACAGCAAGGTGGAGAAGCCTTTGCACAAACTCACTTTCACCTTCACCAAGGTGGAAGAGAACCTTCTCATTTTTCTCCCTCTTGGAGAAGGCAGAGGACTTTTGAGGATGTTGACTTTGATGGCTCTCCCCATAGAGATCTCCCACAAGATTTACCCGGGTCATTGGAGGAGCAAGCGTACAGCTGGCATAGAGGAACCGTATGATCCCCTCACACTCCTCCCTAACATACTTACCTTCTCCTTCCTCTGGCAAGCCCTAAATCCTCTCAAGAGTTCCCTTCCTTTGTCATGTTCCTCTCTCCCTTTTCTAAAGACAAAAACATTACCTAAATATCAAGCTTCAAAAAAACCCTAAAATTTTCAATTTAGTCATTTTTGATCGTATAGTACAATCACATATCACATAGTATGCAGTTAAAAGTAGCTTTCATCCTGGTATGAAGGAGTATAAATAAGCAACAATTATTAAATACATCGTACAATATGATACAAATATCTTCCAGAATAATGTGGTAAACTTTTTTTATTTGTGTACATGACAAATGCTAAGATGACTAAAATTTATCTCTGTTCATTATATGGTATTATCCAACTCATACAATATGATGTGGTAAAATATTAAGGTCTTCTGATATGATGTATATATCATACAATACGATTAGTTTAAAAGTAAAGGTTTCATTTGGCATGATATTGGGATGATTAAAAATAGCCTCGGTTCATCATATGGTATGAATCAGGTCTTATAGTATGAACACCAATCACTAATTAAACCTTAATTTGATTGACTAATCATGGGGTTAATTTTAGCAAATATTCAAATATTCATATAATACAATTGGATAGTACAATATGAACAATTCAAATTTTAAAGATTAAACACTTGCTAAAATTAATCTAGCTGCTAGGGTTTTAGATTGAAAATGAATTATACAGTATAATGGTGATTTGTACAGTATGATTAGTTAACAGAAGATAGCCATTGAGCCATATTATTTTGTACAATATAATTTAAAATTATACAGTATGATTTACAAAAATAAAAAATAAATATTTTCCCTTAAAAAAAACTCTCCCGCTATGTGTGTGTATGGTTACTCAGTTTGTATACACTTTTTAGGGCCAGACTCCAAGAATAAAGAAATAAAAAGAGTATAAAATTATAAAATCCTTCACATCCTATCCTACCCAGTCTCAAGTCTTCTATTGTCTTGAGTAGTGTGTGGTCTCCCTAAAATGTTAGTACTCACATATAAGAGTAACATTCAAAGTATTTAATGAAGAATAGGATAATTCAATTATCATCATAAAAATCTTAGACTAGGGGTCATGGACTGCAAAAATCTCCCCCTTTTGATGATATCAAATAGTTTTGTTGATAGACATGATAATATATTTTTCTTTTTCTTTTTTTTTAAACATTAGTAAATACATGAATAGAAAAATATGAACAAAAACATGCATTTCATTTTAAGATAAAAATTAAAATAGTAAATATGATATACAACATGAAAGCATACTTACTAAGGATAGATAAACTTCTTCCCCTTTTGACATCACCAAAAAAAGGAGTACTAAGGAAAAAAAAGAACTTAAAACACTTTAGATAATGATTTAGTAAAAAATGAGGATCCTGATTAGTTGGTGGTGAAGGTGGCTGAATGTAGTGATGGATGGACATGAATTGATGATCAATTAAAGCAAATCTTCCCCAAACCATCGCATGTCCTCTTCGTGCTGTTGGTGTTGTTCCTGGATATGAGAGTCAAGCCAGGTTTCTAGTTGGTCAAGTCTTTAAATAATATTATCATAAGGGTATGAAAGTGCATGTCCTCTTTGTGGAGCAATCTTCTTGGTGGAGCAGGTTCTTCTACTGGAGCAGCCTGAAAGTTTGTTAGGGATATTAAGCCCTTATAGAATTGACCCAAGCTAACCAAGTGGGGGGTGAAGTGGTATTTTAAAAAATTCTTTTTACAAAGAAGTAAAAATCTCATAAACCGAAATCACACCACAAAAATAAGTGCGGAAATTAAAGTGCAAAAGCAAGAAATAAGAACACAGAAATTTATAGTGATTCAGTCAACTCGACCTACGTCCACTCCCTAGAGGCGCCCTCCGAGTATTGCACTACACTCGTGACTCTCCTTTAGCCCCTACAGCTAGGCGGAGAAGCCTTTATAAAGAACCTCTTTTTACCACCCCGGCAAGGCAGAGAACCTATCTCCTTTTTCTTCCTCCTGAAGCTGGCAGAGAACCACAATCAGATGCTGAATCCTTACCTCTACCGACCCTTCCACGGATAAGAAACTCTAGATGAAGAAGAAGCAGAGCGATCCTTGAAGCAACCCTTATGAATCCCATCACAAGCTCCCCCTCACAAAATGCTCTCTCTCTCTCTCTCTCTCTCTCTCTCTCTCTCTCTCTCTCTCTCTCTCTCTCTCTCTCTCTCTCTCTCTCTCTCTCTCTCTCTCTCTCTCTCTCTCTCTCTTTCTCTCCTCAAGGTCTTCTCAGGTCAAGGCAGCAGCAAAAGATTGTTCAAAAATGTTGAACAAGAGCTCTTAAATAGAAGAATTTCAAAGGAGCTCATTAATTGCAAGTTACCGACTATATTGTCCAGGCCGATATGGACATCATCCTGGCTGATAAGTACAAATCTCAGAAGACCTTGATTTGTCTGATTAATTAAGGCATAATTGTGAATATCGTCCAGGCCGATCCAAGATCGTCCTAGACGATTACCAAAAATACTGAATACCTTAATTATTTATGGTGTCAATTTCTTTCTATTTTGAGCTTATCATCCTGGCTGATACACGTATCGTCCAGGCCGATCTATTAATGACAGCTTCCTTAATTAAGAATCCTGAATAGATTTTTTGTTTTAAGCCCAATCGTCCAGGACGATGTAAAATATCGTCCTGGCCGATTTGAGTAAAAATAAAAATTTTAAGTCTCTCAAGTGTGTGTGTGTAGGGTTACTTAGTATCAGTCTCTTTGAACATTACAAATAGACTCAAGAAGAGAAAAAGTAAACTACAGACTGACTCAACCCTAACTTATGTAAACTTGAACTGGCTTTGTTTGTTCATCCGAACTTTGATTCCTGAAAAGTTAGAAGTAACAGACAGTCCAAGAAAAACAACAGTGTTTGTCAATCATCAAAACAAAAGTCATGAAAATAGATTCGCAACAATCTCCCCTTTTTTTATGATGGCAAACACAAGTAGGAAAATCTCAATAAAAATAGCAGTTCATTAAAATTTCAAAGTTACAAGCACATCAACTTTTCCTACCACATCCTACTCCCCCTTTTGTCATCACAAAAAGAGGGTCCTTGACACACAAAAAGAAAAAAGAAACAACATAATAGAAACTAAAACAAACTACAAGACAAACTACATAAAACAGAAAACAAAAAATAGAAAACAAAGACTAGAAAAATGAGGGACCCTGATCATCAGATGGAGGTAGTGGAGGTGGCTGTTGAAAGTAGCTAGCTAGCGTAGTAAAATGAGCATTGAACCAGGCGATGTCCTGGTCATGCTGCTGCTACTGGTGAGTAATGTAGTTGTCAAAACGGGATTAGTCCTCTATGCGGTGCTGCTCGTAGCGGGCAATATCCTCAGAATGTTGTTGCTCCTATACAGCAACATAAGCATCGAAGCGGGTCTCCCATCGATCAAAACTCTTCACTAACTTGTCAAAATTTGAGTGCTGTCGAAGAGGAGTAGGATCAAGAACAGAAGCGGGAGCGGGAGCCTCCTCCTCCTTAGCCCCCTGAGGTTCCTCATCCCCTGGGTGGAGACGAGTACTGTGAAGGGTATTGAAAGATCTGTTTGAGTAGAAGAGAGTTGGGAGGTTGGGAGGAGCAGGATATTGAAGTTGATATTTAGTTTCAAGGATATAGGCTATGAGGTGTCCTAAAGCCAGATTGGGTTTCCTCTTATGACCTGGATCGTAGATTGCGGTTAAATGATCAATGTACCAAAAAATTAAGTCAGCAATATTAAATTCCCGATGATCCATGATGTAAAAAGTAGTCAGAGAAAGTAGACGAGTGATGTGGATTCGGTCTCCAGCTTTTGGAATAATGGAGGTTCGAAGGACATGCTGAATTATCATAGCATCTTTGACTAAAGCGTTAGTCTCTCCAACATGAAAAGGTGCATTGGTCTGGCGAAGGAAATGATTTACCGTGGACCAGTCAGAGTCAGGATCTAAGATGATTATATGCAGCTTACCCTCACGGGTGGACAGCTGTAGAAGTTCAACACAGTCCTGATATGTGATTTCGTCGGGGCGTCGATTCACATAGGAGGTTAAGGCTATGAAGGTAGGATTTATGCGAAGATTTGCAAAGAATTAACGAAGAAGCTCAGAATGAAAGGGGAAAGCGAGAGACAGAATGAAACAAAGAGAAGTGTGAGCAAAAAGATCCATTACCGGATACGAAAGGTGAACAAGATTGATGATTCTGGAGACAGTTATCCCACATTCTTTATACCGATAGTAAGCAGCTTCATCTTCTGCCTCCCTGAAATGAGGGTCAATCCTAGCCCTCGAAGAACTCCCAGAAGTTTGTCAAACTCGTTTCCCACCAGCCATAGCAAGAGACTAGTAAGAAAACACAAGAGAAGAGGAGGTGTGAGGAGAAAAACATGGCTGGAATGACCTAAATTTAAAGAAATGGCCATATTGTCCAGGCCGATTGTAGAATAGTTCAGGATGATATGGGACAATAATTATGTACAGACCGATTGGCCAAAAAGGCGGTCTGATTGGCCAGACCGATCAGATATCGGCCAGGCTGATTAGACACAGACGATCGTCTTGAGGAGTCAAGCCGGACGACCATTAAAAAAGCAGATCGTCTGGGCCGATTACGTGTATCGTCCAGGACGATGCATAATAATTGATCGTACCGGTTTAAGTTAAAATGTTTTAAATCTGTGCCACATGTATCTTCCTGGACGAATAGTGGATCAGCCAGGACGATTGTCTAATAATGGATCGTCCGAGGCAAATTTTAAGGATTTAAACGTGCTAACACGTGGATCGTCCAGGATGATCTAGTGTATCGGCCAGGATGATTACCATAAAATGCATAAGCCATGATGAAATATGTTATTGGCCAAGATTATCATCATGATTGCAACAGAGTTCAATCAGATCATCCAGGACGATGAATTATCATCCAGGACGACGAGTTATAGCAAGCACAGGAAAGTTCTGCATATGGAATTTAGAAGAAAATTTTTCCTATCATCCAGAACGATATGAGAATTGGCCAGGACGATGTGACAAGAGATTTTAATCCAAGGAAAAAGTTGATGATCAAAGCCCTAAAAAAAAAAATTTAAAGACTCACAATATAAAGCTAAAAACAACAAAAAGGCAAAAAACTAAAAAGAAAACCGAAGAAAAAATCTTTGTTTTTGGTTAAGCATTTTTTTAGCAAAGTATCCATATGATAGATTTTTCAAATAATTCAATTTTAGAGATTCAAAAGATCAAAGAGTTAACAAGTTAAAATCTAAAAAAGGTAGAATATCTGATCTTGTTAATCCCTAGCTCGGACTTCTTTCAGGGCAATAATCGTCCTTTTAAAAACAAAATGTCTAACTCAGAAAAACTTTACTGGGTAAAAAGAAGATTCAATCAAAACTTGGTTACAAAGAAAATATCTTATAAATAATATACCAAAGTAATTTATCTTAATCATGGAATTTGAAATCAAGCCTTTGAAAGCATCAAATAACCAATGAGTTCTCTAAGTTTTAAGAGTTCAGAAAAGAGATAATAGCTTGCATTTAGTGGGCTTATTTTATGCCTCTTGTACCTTTTTTTTGGCTCTTTAAGCATCTTGATTTTTGATACACATTTGTGTATATATATATATATATTTCATTTCAAATTTGCTTCTTTTTTACTTTCCCTCTTAATTTTTTTCAAGCTAAGTTCTCTTTAACAAAACCATTACAAAGAACCTTAGTTGTGAGTATATCCTCCAAATATTAGAGAATATGAGCTCTCTTTCTAACATAGGGAAGAACAAGTCACAAAATAAAATCATAATCATGTGATAAATACAATGGCAAGATTTCATTTAACTTGAAAGATATATAAGAACTTTGGATATTATGCACAAGATAGATTATTGTAGCGAGATAAAAAGAATCTTAGTTTCAAAAACCAGATGTTAATATGAGATAGACTTTTATCTAGAAAAGAAATTTATGTCTCTAAAAGAGGTCAGAGGGAGGGAAACCATCAACAGAATTTCTCCCTTTGATCGATTTAGATATGATAATCAATGGCTTTAAATCTCCAAAATCTAAAAGCTTAAAAAAAACTAATCATATAGAGAACATAAAAACAAAGCGAGAACGAAACAATCTAGAACAAAAAGACTAGTACATAACAAACATAACACAAAACTACTTAAAACAAATTTCAAGAAATTATGAAACAGCAAGTTTAAGCAATTATGAGCTGCGAGCCTCTATTTGTCCAATTATCCTATGCTCCCACGAGGACTTTGGTGAGAGCACCCCTGCAAAACTCAACAACAGTCAGATCTAGGAACCAAAACTGGTTTGTCTCCCTTCTCAGGAAAAGTAGAATACAATGCAGGTGTGGTATGCTGTGAATCATGTACCTTAGGTCTCCACACCCAATGTGTACTACGGTGAACAGTGCAAGTGTGTGAGATGTGTCCTAGCATGCCATAAGAAAAAACATCTAACTCCAGGAAAAGGATTTCTTAAATGGTTTGAGTTATAATGCCTCTTCCTAGGTCTTAGCTTCTGATCAAGAGTAGGCGTCATCCAAGTTTTAAGTGTATCCAATTCATTTTTAATCCTCAAGTTTGTATTTATTAGAACATCATTCTCAACCCTCAAGTTTTTCTCTTTCTCTTTAGATTTCTTGAGATCAAATTGAAGAGAAGTGTGTGAAACTTTTAATGCTTCATTCTTATCAATTAATTCCGAATGCTTTTTGTTCAAATCATCAAATTCATCAAGAAGAGCCATGTGATTAGAATCAATCGTTGAATGATCTTTAAAAATAACTTCATACTCTTTTTGTAAATTTATAAGTTCCAATTTTAAGTTAGCATGAGTCTTCTTAGGTTTTTTGTATGATGCATGGATTTTCTCATAAATCTCAAATAATTTATCATAGGTTGGTTTACATACCTCTTCCTCCTCACTTTGCTGAAGATGATCTTCCCCCATTAAGCATAGGTTTGTTGTGTCTTCCTCTGGTTCAGTCTTAGAGGAATCAATACCAGATTTTGCCCAGAATGCCTTTTGGACTCTCTTCTTGTCCTTCCTTAACTTAGGTTTCTCCTCTCCCTTTTCCTTTTCCTTGCTCGAGTGATCTTGAAGTGTAGGACAATCAGATTTCACATGTCCAGGCTTCTTGCATTCATAACAAACGACATCAGAAGATCCTTTAGAATTTTTATGATCCTTACCTTTTCTTCAATGATGATTTTGCTTCTTCCTTAGAAAGCTTTTGAATTGCCTTGTGATGAAGGCAACTTCATCACTCTTAGACCCGAAAAAATTGGAGTCAGATTTATGCGCCTTCAGTGCAACTATTTTCTCCTTCTTCTTCTCACCTGCATCAAGATTTCTTTGATTCACCCCTTGCTCGTAAGCAATGAGTGAGCCAAGTAAGTTATCAATAGAATAAGTGTTCAAATCTTTAGATTCAGTGATTTTAGCATCATATGACGAAGGCAAGCATCTCAAAATCTTGTTCACTTTTTCATAGTTTGAAAGTTCTATTCCTAATGCATGCAGTGAAGTGACTATCTGTATAAACCTAGTATACATGTCAGAAACATATTCAGATTTTTTCATACAAAAAAGTTTATAGTCATGCAAGAGAATATTCAAATGTGATTGTTTAACTTCATTAGTGCATTCATAAGTGATACACAATTTATCCAAAGTTTATTTAACAGTTTTGCAAATAGAAACACGTATGTAATCCTCAGATTTTAAAGCACAGAAAGAATAGTTCAAACATTTTGCATTTAATTGGGCTAAATCTCTTTCATCGAAAGACCATTCAGTAAAAGCAATTTCAGTTTTAACACCATTAATTTCACGAGAAGGTGGTGAATAACCTTCTTTGATAAGCATCCACATGCGATAATCAGTACATTGTAAAAACATAGACATGCGGGTTTTTCAGAAATCAAAAGATAGGTTATCAAACAGGAAAGGTCGGGTAATAAAATACCCTTTCGTAGTGTTACGATTCCCAAAGTTAGCCATGGATCAAAATTTAAAAAGTTTTCAAACTAATTTTTATGAATCCCGCTCTGATACCACTTGAAAGTTCGTTAGGGATGTTAAGCCCTTATAGAACTAGCCCAAGCTAACCAAGAGGGGGGATGAATTGGTATTTTAAAAAATTCTTTTCTCAAAGAAGTAAAAATCTCATAAACCAAAATCACACCACAAAAATATGTGCGGAAATTAAAGTGCAGAAGCAAGAAATAAGAACACAGAAATTTATAGTGGTTCAGTCAACTCGACATACGTCCACTCCCCGGAGGCGCCCCGAGTATTGCACTACACTCGTGACTCTCCTTTGGCCCCCACAGCTAGGCGGAGAAGCCTTTACAAAGAACCTCTTTTTGCCACCCCGGCAAGGCAGAGAACCTATCTCCTTTTATTTGCTCCTGAAGCTGGCATAGAACCACAATCAGATGCAGAATCCTTACCTCTACCAACCCTTCCATGGATGAGAAACTCTAAACGAATAAGAAGCAGAGCGATCCTTGAAGCAACCCTTATGAATCCCCTCACAAGCTCCCCCTTACAAGATCCTCTCTCTCTCTCTCTCTCTCTCTCTCTCTCTCTCTCTCTCTTCCTCTCCTCAAGGTCTTCTCAGGTCAAGGCAGCAGCAAAAGATTGTTCAAAAATGTTGAACAAGAGCTCTTAAATAGAAGAGCTTCAAAGTAGCTCATTAATTGCAAGTTGCCGACTATATCGTCCAGGCCGATATGGACATCGTCCTGGCCGATCAGTACAAATCTCAGAAGATCGGCTAGAGCATCGCCCTGAATGTAAACTGGATGATTGAAAGTTGGCTTGATCGTCCACGACGATATCACGATCGTCCAGGTTGATCAGTTCAAATCAGCGAAAAATTGTCCAGAGCATCGCCCTGAATTAAAGCTGGCCGATATTTATCGTCCAGAAGTAACTAAGGTTTTTGAATTGATCGTCCTGGCCGATTCTGCGATCGTCTAGGCCGATATGATCATATCAATCATCCTTAATTACTTCCTTGATTTGTCTGATTAATTAAGGCATAATTGTGAATATTGTCTAGGCCGATCCAAGATTGTCCTGGCCGATTACCAAAAATACAGAATACCTTAATTGTTTATGGCGACAATTTATTTCTATTTTGAGCTTATCATCCTGGCCGATACACATATCATCCAGACCGATCTATTAATGACGGCTTCCTTAATTAAGAATCCTGAATAGATTTTTTGTTTTAAGCTCGATCGTCAAGGACGATGTAAAATACCGTCCTGACCGATTTGAGTAAAAATAGAAATTCTAAGTCTCTCAAGTGTGTGTGTATAGGCTTACTTAGCATCAGTCTCTTTGAACATTACAAATAGACTCAATAAGAGAAAAAGCAAAGTATAGACTGACTCAACCCTAACCTATACAAACTTGAACTGGCTTCATTTGTTCGTCCGATCTTTAATTCCTAAAAAGTTAGAAGTAACAGACAGTCCAAGAGAAATATTAGTGTTTGTCAATCATCAAAACATAAGTCATGAAAATAGATTTGCAACACAACCTTCCCTTATTCATCAAAATCCAGCTTATCACGGGCCTTGGCCAGATGAAATAAGATACGAAAGGAGACATTCGTAAATAAAATAGGAATATTATCGGGTTCACAAGGATAGATTAACTAGTATTTATTGTGAAGAATGTATCCTACAAGATAGATAAGGGCTAAATTGAGTTTCGTGCGTGTGCTAGAATGGCAAATTTGGTTCATGTTCTGGATATAGTCAATAATTAAATCAGCTTCATTAAATTTAATATTGGACATGATTAAGTATTCGAGAACATATAAGATTGGGGTCATGGGTATCCTATCTCCAGCTTTAGGTATTATGGGTGTCCTAAGAATGTGTTGGATGATGCGAACATTTTAAGTTAAGGACTAGACAAGAGGTTGGTGTTGGTTCAAAGCAACATTTATAAGAACCAAATTGACGGAACTCCAGTCAAACTCTTTATTATAAAAGAGTGGGCTCGAGGTCCTTCTGTAGTAAGCTTGATATATTAAGCGAGGTCTAATTTGGTGATTTTTATATTTTATGGTAGACAAATGAAGTGAGGATCAAGTTGTCTATATTTATCCTCAAGTTGGTAATGAATACATAGAAGAGCTCAGAATTGAACGAAAAGGCCAGGGTGAGAAGAAATTTGAAGGTAGTGGAAGCAAAGAGGTTCATCATCTCAAAGTTAAGGGCTGCTTCATTTAGCATGTGAGAAGGAGTGATTTTGCATACTTTGAATTTATGTTAGGCATCCTCATCTTTTGTAGATAAAAAATAATCATCATGACAATAAGAGGAAGAGGAGTTTCTCAGGATGATTCGGCCTCGTGTACTTGAGCTCGCCATTAAGTAGAAACAAGTGAAGATGACTGTAGTGAGGAGAGGTTAAGTGAAATGAGCATGGTTCCCCTCCCATTTATAGAATATTTAATTGTTCCTACAACATGATCGAAGAACATGCAGTACGATCAGGTAATTATTTCGTCTAGATGATCAATTGGGAAAAAAAGTGATTAAATCGTACAATACGATCTATATTGTACAATATGATATGAAGGAAATATGTTCATTTGGAGAGGTCATTAGTATGAACTTTGATGAAAAGTATCGTACATTATGAATGGGTGTTTGTATAGTATGAAGGGAAATACTATCGTATCGATCGAGTTTAATTCATCCCTATTAATTTATATATATCAACCGTACAATATGAAGGGGTATATTATACAATATGAAGGATAATTACATCACACCGAATGATTTGAATGCATGGACACATGTATCATATAATACGAGAAGGATTGTATAGCATAATATACATACTAGAAATTGAATCTGGAACATTGCTTAGAGACCCATTTACACAACACCTATTTATGTGCTTAGGATACCAAATTCCTATGTTTTGGGTGCCTAGTAGATATCTAAAGATTCTCTTGATCGCAGTCAAGTGAGATTCTTTAAGGTCATCTTGGAATCAGGCAAAAAGGCGCACACTAAATATTATGTCTGGTCTACTGTAGTTAAATAGAGGAGAGATCTAATTATTCCTCTATATTTTTTTTGGTCTACTGATTTTTTATTTAGATCTTTGTCTAGTTGAATTGTAGAACTCATGGGAGTGTTCATGGCCTTAGCATTGTCCATTTCATATTTTTTTAGAATATATTTGATGTATTTGGTTTGGTTAAGGAATATTTCATCTTCCATATATTTTACACTAAACCTAAGAAAATAATTTTTCTCTCCCATCATACTCATTTCAAACTCGTTACTTATTATTTTTGAGAATTCATCACATAAGGTTTTAATTAAAGATCTAAATAAGATGTCATATACATAAATCTAAACAATGATAATTTTATATTTACCCTTTATAGAAAAAGGGTGGGGTCTACACTACCCTTAATAAATCCTCTCACTAGTAAGAATGAGCTAAGTCTTTCATACTAAGCTCTAGGTGCTTGATTTAACCCATATAGTGCCTTTTTTAATTTGAATACATGATTTAAAATTTGTGATTTTCCAAATCTAGGGGATTGCTTAACATAAACATGCTATTTGATTATCCCATTTAGAAAAGCATTATGAATATCCATTTAATATAATTTAAAACCCTTAGAGAAAGTAAAGGCTAAGAGCATAGTTATCGCTTTTATTTTAGCTATTGGGGCAAAGATTTTTTCAAAGTCTATGCCCTTAATCGTGTTATACCCTTTAGCCACTAGTCTTGCCTTATTTCTTATTATGGTTCCTGAGTCATTCACCTTAATTTTAAAGACCCACTTTATTTCCACTATACTCTGCTCTTTAGGTCTCTTGACTAATTCTCATACAATATTCCTAGTAAATTGGTTCAATTCTTCTTACATTGCTAGGATCCAATATTCATCTCCTAAAGCTTGATCTATACTCATGGGTTTTATCATAGAGATAAATACATAATGACTAACCTCGTTCTTATGTTTGTGCCTAGTTCTTAAACCTTCCAATGTGTAGCAAAAGATTAATTCTTTAGGAGTACTTGAAGAATATCTCCAATCTTTACGAAATTCTTCTTGAGAGTCTCCCCTTTCTCCCATGGTCATAGTTTCTACTCCCTGAATGGACTCTACCTCATCTTATACAAATTTAGGTTTAGAGGGTTTATCTAATTCATCAAATACTACATGGGTGGACTCTTCTACTACTAGGGTCCTCTTATTGAATATTCTATAGGCCTTACCTACATATGAATAACCTAAGAAGACACCCTCATCAGCCTTAGGATCAAATTTTTTTAAGAGAGATTTTCCATTGATTAAGATAAAATAATTGCAACCAAAGACATGCAAGTGCAAAACATTCGGTGTCTAACCCTTGAGAAGTTCATAGGGTATTTTGGTCAACTTTGATTCAATGTCCACCCTATTTTGGACATAACATGCTTTTTTCATCGCTTCTGCCCAAAAATATCTAGGAAGAGTATACTTAGCTAATATTACTCTAGTAGCTTCTACCAAGATTTTATTCTTTATCTCGGCTATCCCATTTTTCTGAGGGTTCTAGGGACAGAGAAGTTATGTTCTATTCTTATCTCTTGATAGAAGGATTCAAATCTTTCATTTTGAAACTCTTCGCCATGATCACTATGGATTGTTAGAATTTTGCATCCTAATTTTTGTTGAATCCAAGTGGAGAAAGTTTTAAATTCCTCAAACTACGCATTCTTATGTGTAAGGAATCTTACCGAAGTAAATCTAGAGAAGTCATCTACAATCAGAAATCCATAATTTTCCCACCTAGGCTAGTTGTGCTAACGGGACCAAAAAGGTCCATGTGAAGGATTCCCAATGGCCTAGATGTATTAACATCCTTGTTTGAATGAAATGATGATTTTATATGTTTCCTAGTTGACAAGCATCACATAGATGTTCTTTAGTGAAGCCTAACTTAGGTATGCCTCTAACTAGTTTTTTCTGAGTGATATTCCTAAATGTTTTTATGCTAGCATTGCATAATCTCCTATACCATAGCCAGAAGTCATCCATTATTATTTTTAAACACAGTGAATTTGAATTTTTAATACAGTTCAAATCTAACATGTAAATATTATTTATTCATTTTCCTTTTAATACAAGTTTAACATTTAAGCTAATCAAGCATTAATCAGAAAAAAAATTTATGTCAAATCCTTTGTCACATAATTGACTATTGCTCAATAGATTATGCTTTACACCATCAAATAATAAAATATTTTCAATTAATTTTTTTTTAGAATTTCAAACAATTACTAAACCCACCACTTTTTTGGTGGTGTTGTACCTTAAAGTCACCTTACCTCTAACCCTAGTTTTTAGTATAATGAACTTCTTCATGTCTTAAGTCATATGTCTTGAGTAGACACTATCCAGGTACCACATGCTCTCACTAGGTCTTTTATGAGAGCACCCCTACAAGGTCATTCAAAGGATAGATTTGGGAACTCAAGTGAGTTTGGTTCCTTCTTATGCTTATATGAATGAGATGTATGCATGCTATACTATGATGAATGAAATTTAGGTCTCCACACTAGGTGTATCCCATGGTGAATTGTATAAGTGGGGCTATGTGACCTAGCATGCCACAAGAGAAGCACCTAACATAGGGAAATGGGTTCACAAACTGTTATGGGTGGTGACGCCTCTTCTTAAACTCTTTACTAACTTCATATTCATATGCTGCCTCTTTCTCTTTTAATCGATATTCATTACTATCTATTTTTCATGTAAGTTCATTTAATTTCTTAAACTCCTTTTCTAACTTAATATGTAAAAAGCAAATAACTTTATGTATTTTCCAAAAAAAATAGACTTTCCCTTTGTAAGCAGCAGACACTCTCTTCTCTGACGTAAGTGTTCTTCGTCTCCGGCAATGAAGACCCACGTGACCTCAGGAGCTATGCAGTAGTTCTTTATTTCCCCAAGAGCCAAGTCTGAGCTCAACTCGAGTTCAAGCACATGATTTGGCTGACGAGTCAAGCTCGAGTTAGTAAACCTTGCAATCATTTTTCTTTAAATTGAAAGGGTTTAGTTCTCACACTTCATTCTCTTTAAAAGTCTTTTCAATCTTCTATTCCCTTTAATCTTTCTATGGTAAGCTCAAGCAAGAGGGTTATGCACGCTAAGTAACTGACTAGGAGACCTTCCTCTAGGAATGCTAATGAAAACTTTTTGTCCAAAGAAAATGAGGAATCCTTTCCTAGGTACGTGACCCAGAAAGACTTAGTTAGAGGTGTTCCCAAGATTAAATTTTCAAAAGACTACCTTTGTGATGTCTGCCAATTAGGAAAGCAAGTCCACTCTTCTTTTCACTCAATTAAGGACATTAGCACCTCTAGACCTTTAGAAGTCCTTCACATGGATTTGTTTGGACCCATTAGCACTGCAAGCTTAGAAGGAAAAGTCTATGGATTTATGATTGTTGATGACTACTCGAGGTTTACTTGGATTAGATTTTTGTTCGATAAGAATGAGTCTTTTGATGAGTTTAGAGACTTCTTCACTTGGATTCAGAAAAAGCTAGGTTATGAGATCTTGACCATCCCTAGTGACCATGGGGGAGATTTTAAAAATAAGAGATTTGGAGTCTTTTATGAGGAAAAGGAAATTAGTCACAACTTCTCAGCTCCTAGGATCCCTCAGCAGAACGGGGTAGCTGAAAAAAAGAACTAGACCTTAGTTGAAGTAGCTAGAGCCATGCTTGCTGAGTATTCACTTCCAAAATACTTTTGGGCTGAAGCAGTAAACACAACTTTTATATTTTGAATAGGGTGAATGTTAGAGCTAAACTTGATAAGACACCTTATGAGATCCTTAAGGGTAGGACACCCAATCTTTCCCATCTTCATATCTTTGGTTGTAAGGTTTTTATTCATAATAATGAGAATTCACACTTAAGAAAATTTGACCCAAAATCTTATGGAGTGTTCTTGGGATATTCTAGTGTGGGGAAATCCTTTAGGGTGTTCATTAAGAGGACTTTGGTGGTAGAGGAGACTACCCATATAGTGTTTGATAAATCTGATCCTAAGAAGAGTAGAGTTGAGGATGAAGATTATTGCAACTCATGACCCCGAGTTTGAGTTTTTGATGATGACAAATAATGTCGTTTGAATTATCTATTTATTAAATATTATTTTATTTACTATTGTCCGTGAGTACTAAGATTTCAGGAAGATCAAAAGCTACTCAGGATGACAGAAAGACTCAAGAATGGGTAGATTAGGAGTATGAGTCTGCAATGTATTTTGTTATTTATTTTATTTTTATTTTCTTGAGTCTGGACATAAGATGCATAAAAATCTGAACAACCATGCAGACACACAGGGGGAGAGTGTTTTTAAATGAAATTTTTTAGAGTTTTTCTTTCTCTATAGATCATATTATATGATGTTATTTCATACCGTATGATCAGAGCTTTGTATGACGATTAGTGAATAAATCGTACCGTACGAATGTAATCGTACTGTACGATATGTTCAAATCCAAAACCCTAGCCATCATTTTAACTTAAGTAAGTTATTTTATGTCGCTTGTACTGTACGAACACCTTTGTACTATACAATTTATTTTAAATACTTACTTAATTTAACCCGTGATTAGTGCAAGAAATTCGGGCTTAATTATAATTTGAACATCGTATTGTACGAACCCATTCATACAATACGATGAATAGAGACAAATTATAATCGTCCCGAAGATTTTCCTAGACAATCTCTTTGGTTTTGTCTCATCGTATTGTACGATGTAAATCATACTATACGATGAACAGAGACGATGTTTGATCATCCCGGATATCGTCCTGTACGAACAATATTGTTATGGATCGTACCGTACAATTTAAAATCGTACTGTATGAATGCTTTTGAACAGTTCGTACCACTTCATACCAGGATGAACTCTATTTATACATATCGTACTGTATGATTAGAAACCGTACTTTATGATAGTAACGGCTACTTTTGAAATCTCAGGGATTTTGGAGCCCGTTTTAATCTGTAAAACTTGTCATATTTTGAAGGTGTGTGAATCAGAAAGAGGAGAACTTGGTTAGAGAGGGATTCTGTGGGAGAGAGCTCTTGAGAAGTTTTTTAGCGTTTGAGAGAGGAGGAGAAGGTGATTGTTGTGAGGGAGAAGAAGGTGTGAGGGAGATCACACGGTTGCTCCGAACTTGCTGCATCTTGTTCCTCTTGTGGCCTTAAAAGAATTTATGGGAGGATCTCTAAGGGGAAAGGCTCTTCTACATCTGTGACCTCGAGGTACTCTGCCTTCTCCAGGAGGGAGAAAAATGAGAAGGTTCTCTACCGTTGCCAGGAGGGTGAAAATAGAGTTTGGCACTCCGCCATGCCGGGTTGGTTAAAGGGAGTATTGTTAGGGCTTCTCCGCCTTGCCAAGGGGGGCAAAAAGAGAGCTATTACTTGTAGTGAAATACCCGGAGCGGAGGACCTTGGGGAGTAGATGTAGGTTATGTTTTGACCGAACCACTATAAAAATCTCGGTGTGCTTTTTCCTTATTGTCTTTTATTACTGCGTGCATTTTATTTTTCAATATTTGCTTGGGAAAATTTGTGAAAAAAAAGTTTAAATTTTCATGTTAAAATTTTAAAACATAAAAAATATTAGAACTCCTGCTTAGGTTTTAACTATTGTCAAAAAGTTTTCACAATTCACCCCCCTCTATTCCATCTAGTAATTTCAATTGGTATCAGAGCTTGTTTTCAAAAATAGTATTTTTGAAAACCTTGAACAAATGATCATGTCACATTTTGGTAATTGAAATACTGTGGAGTGTTATTCAATAACCCGTCCACCTCTTTTTGATAACATTCCATTTGATTTCTGGAAATGTAGAATGTCTACTTTTTTTATAATCTATTGATTACCGTGTGTGGATGTTAGTGAATGATGGATATGTTGCACCATTTAAATCTGTTAATGGATTGAAAACTCCTGTGCCTTTTAATGAATGGAGCAATGAGAATAGGAATTTAGCCCAACTGAATGCTAAATGTTTAAATTATTTTTTCTGTGCATTGAAGTCTGAGGATTATATGAGAGTATCTACCTGTACAACTGGTAAGGAGATTTGGAATAGACTGTGCATTACATACAAAGGAATAAGTGAATTAAAATAGTCTAGGCTTAATATTTTACTGCACGATTATGAACTCTTCCGCATGAAACCTAGCGAAATAATATCTGACATGTACACTAGGTTTACCCAAATCGTGACATCCTTGCATGCATTAGGTAGAGAGATTTCAAATTATGAGAAAGTAAATAAAATTCTTAGATGCGTACCAAGTTCCTATGATGCAAAGATAACTACTATCACTGAATCTAAAGACCTTAACGTGTACTCTATTGATAATCTCCATGTGTCACTCATTGCATACGAGTAAGGAGTGAGTCAGAGACAAAGTGATGCAGGTGAAAAGAAGAAGGAGCGAATGGTGGCATTAAAAGCAAGCAACTTAGAAAGTGAAAGCTCTGCAGGAGAGGAAGAGGATGAGATAGCACTGATGACCCGACAGTTCAAAAATTTCCTATAGGGAAAACAGAAGCGTCATTAGAACAGCTGGAATAATGGTAAGAGATCAAGATCCAATAAGGTTTCATCTGATACAATCTATTTTGAATGCAGGAAGCCAGGTCACCTTCGAGCCGATTTCCCCAATCTGATGAGTCAACCAGCGAAGGAGAAAGGAGATGAGAAAGCAAAATACAAGAAAGGAAAGATAAAGACACAAAAAGCTTTTTGGGCCGACTCTGCCTCAGAATCGTCAGAAGAAGAAGTAGAGGATGAGGTAACAAATTTGTGTCTTATGGCTAATGATAACCTTGATCAATCGGATCAAGATGAGGTATGTCAACTTTCACATGAAGAGTTTTTACTTATTTCTGAAAATATCCATGACTTGTATAGGAAGCTGAAAAAGATGCATGCTAAGCTTAATGTTGAATTTAGTTCTTTACAATCTGAGCATGCTAACTTGTTTAAAGAAAATTTTGATTTAGATAGAGATCATATGTTACTTCTTGATGAGTATGTTGCATTAAATAAGAAGCATATTGAACTAACTGAAGTGCATGAAATCTTGAAAACCACTCATGTTGAACTAGAAGAAACTTTTGATAGACTAGACAAACTTGCATTAAAAGTAGATCATAGCGAGCACTTGCTATTAATAGAAGTCAATGGATTGACAGCTCAAAATAAAACATTTAGTGAAAGAATAAAAGAACTAGAAAATGAAATTGCATCACTCACATTAGGCCATCCTAGCAAACCCCCAACACAGCATGCATCACACAAATTTAGGAAGAGGCACTATCTCCCACATAGATTAGTAAACCCATCCTGGTGTTAGGTGTTTTTCTTGTGGCATGTTAGGTCACATAGCCCGTACATGCACAATTCATCATAGGACACACTTAGTATGGAGACCTAAATTGCATCCATCACAGCATAGCATGCATACATCTCATTCATGCAAGCATAAGGAGGAACCCAAACTCACTTGGGTTCCCAAATCTAATCTTCGAATTCAATTGTAGGGGTGCTCTCACAAAAGACCTAGTGAGAGTACGTGGTACCTAGATAGTGGCTGCTCATGACACATGACTAGAGATATGAAGAAGTTCATCCTACTAGAGATCAAAACTAGAGGCAAAGTAACATTGGGAGACAACACTACCAGGAAGGTGATAGGCTCATGTATTGTTGGTAAAGCTAAAAATTTTTTAATTAAAAATGTCTTACTAGTTGATGGTTTGAAGCATAACTTACTTATCATTAGTCAACCGTGTGATAAAGGTTTTGATATTAAATTTCTATCTGATAAATGGCTGATTAGTTTAAATGATAAACTAGTTTTAGATGGAAAACGAATGAACAATGTTTACATGTTAGACCTTGATTACATTGATAGTTCAAATTCATTTTATTTGAAAACAATAGTTGATGACTCGTGGCTATGGCATAGGAGACTATGCCATGCTAGTATGAAAACTCTTAGAAATATCACTCAGAAAAGCCTAGTTAGAGGCGAACCTAAGTTAGATTTCACAAAGGATCATTTATGTGATGCTTGCTAATTAGGAAAACAACTCAAATCATCTTTTCATTCAATTAGAGATGTGATCACCGCTAGGCCACTAGAAATCCTAAACATGGACTTATTTTGACCAATTAGTACAGCTAGCCTAGGTGGTAAAAATTATGGATTTATGATTGTAGATAACTTCACTAGATTCACTTGGGTAAGATTCTTAGCACATAAAAATGAGTCTTTTGAAGAATTTAAGGTTTTCTCCACATGGATTCAACAGAAATTAGGTTGTGAAATCTCAACAATTCATAGCGATCATGGTGGAGAATTTCAAAATGATAGATTTTAATCGTTCTGTCAAGAGCAAGGAATATAACACAATTTCTCAGCTCCTAGAACACCACAACAAAATGTTATAGCATAAAAGAAGAATAGAACCTTGGTAGAAGTCGCTAGGGCAATGTTAGTAGAGTACACCCCTCCTAGATACTTTTGGGCAGAAGCAGTCAACACAGCATGTTAAGTTTTAAATAGGGTGAACATTAGATCTAAGCTGAACAAAACTCCATATGAACTCCTTAAGGGTAGGAAACCAAACCTTTAAGATTTATTTTTGCTCTTGTGTGTACTAATATTTCAGGAAAATCAACTTCAAGATATTGAAGACTTGTAATCAAATTCAACAAATTTTTATATTTTTTGTATGAGAGGGAGTGATTGTAATTGAGTGAAAAATCACAATATACACATGTGAGAAATTGTTTTTAACTGATCGTATAGGACGAACTTAGTTCGTACGGGACGATCATGTCAATTACCCCTAAGGAGATCAATGGATCGAACAGGCGGAGAGAAAATTTTTCTAAGTCCTAATTGTCCAGGACGAATTTGTTAGTCGTCCCAGGACGAACGTCTTAGGATTCTCACTTTCTACTATTCTTCCAGACGAAATCAATGGTTTGTCCCAGGACGAACGTCTCTGTATTCTCATCTTGCCCTATTCGTCCAAACGAAATATAAGGTTCGTCCCAGGACGAACGGCTCTGTAATGAGGCTAGCTAAAATCATCCAAACAAAACCTATTCATCCCAGGACGAACTGAACCGACATACGTCAGTTGGTTACGTCCTGAAGAATTTCGTGAATTGACCTATGTAATAAGCGTTTCGTACCGGACAAACTTGGTTCGTAATGGGCAATTAGCGTGTACAAAAATAATTCATACCAATATACATAAGGTTCGTTTCCGACCATTTAAGTAAAATCGTCCAGGACGATCCACTGCGCAGAAAAACTTGAAATTAGCAGTTTTTTTGGACGGTTTTTAATTTCCTTTCTATATAAGGAGTCCTAGAAACTATTACAAGTACCTTTGGAGTTGTTTTATCTTGAGAGGGATCATTGAGAGGGAGAAGATCCTTGGAGGGGATTTCAAGGGAGTGTGGAGGGGATATTCACACGGTTGCTCCGACGAAGGCTCTCAAGTGAAGTTCAACAAGATTGGTCCGATTCTCTACCGACACTTGGAGAGTGTAAAAGGACGACAAAGTGTATCTTTGATAGCCATTGTGTCTTCGTTATTTTGTAGAAAACTAGAAGAGAGAACTTGAAAGGGAGAGAGGAAAGGGTGGAGTTTGAGAGGGAGAAGATCCTTGGAGGGGATTTCAAGGGAGTGTGAAGGGGATATTCACACGGTTGCTTCGGAGAACTTGCACTTCAATACCATCGGATTCAAGGGTCGTCTTGAGGGTAGTTTTGGCGAGAAGAAGATCTCTTTGGTGTCAAAGAACCCGGCTACTCCGCCGCACCGGGGAAGGTGAAAGTGATTTTGTACAGGCTTCTCCACCTTGCTGTGGGGGAAAAAGGAGAGTCACTTTGTGGTATTAGTGCAATACTCGGAGGGTGCCTCCAGGGAGTGGACATAGGTCAAGATTTGACCGAATCACTATAAATCTGGTGTGTTCTTTCTTATTTTTCTTTTGTATTTAATTTCATTGCAAGTTGTTTATTCTGGTTGAAAAGTTTATTTTTTTAACTTTAAATTTAACTTGCATTAATAATTAAAAAGGTTTTCTAAAAATCCAAGAGTAGAAGTATAATTTTTAAACTACCAATTTACCCCCCCCCCCCCCCTCTTGGTTAACCTTGGGACATTTAGTTAGGCTTAACATCCTAATTCATATTGAACGAGTTCCAACAAGTGGTATCAGAGCAAGGTTTCAAAATCATAAGTTTAGACTACTTTTTGAAAAATGAGTATGGCTAATTTTAAAAAACATAAATTATTAGATGGATATTCGATTGTTAGACTACCTTTATTTAAAAATATTTCTTTTGATTTTTAGAAAATCGAATGTCTACTTTTATGCAATCAATAGATTATCGAATGTGGCATATGATTCAAAATGGTTATTCTGTACCGTCACGTATTGTAGATGGAATCAAAACTAATACACCTTTTTCTGAATGGAGTAGAGTAGAACAAATTTATGCTGAATTAAATGATAAATGTATGAATTGTTTGTTCTGTGCTTTAAATTTGAAAGATTATATGAGAATCTCTATATGTACTATCAGCAAAAAAATTTGGGACAGTTTATGCATTACATATGAAGGTATTAGTGAAGTCAAGTAATATAAGTTGAATTTTTTGATGCATGACTATGAACTCTTTAGCATGAAACCTTATGAGATGATCTTAGACATGTATACTAGGTTTATTCAAATTGTAACATCATTTCATGCTTTAGGTAAAGAATTTTCAAACTTTGAAATAGTCAATAAAATTCTACGTTGTTTACTTGACAAGTTTGATGCCAAAGTTGTTGCTATTTGCGAATAAAAAAATTTGAATGAATATTCTCTTAATAATTTGATTGGCTCACTCATTGCCTACGAGCAATATTTGGGTCAAAGACTTTTGGATGCAGGTGAAACAATAATGCTAAAAGCGGAAGACATGGAGAATAGTTGCTTAGTTGGTGAGAAAAGCGATGACTTAACAAGCAAATTGAAAAGTCCACTAAAGCACAAGCATAAGCATCAACAAAAGTGGAATAAAGGTAAAAATGGTAAGAATGTTCAGATTTCTTCAAATATTATTTGCTTTGGATGTAGGAAATCTGGACATCTGAAAAGTAAGTGCCCTAATTTGAGAACTCTTCCTACTAAAGAAAAGGGCAAAGCTAAGTAAATTATAAAATGGGAAAATAATGAAAAGCAAAAAATCTCCTGGGCAGATCTAGCTTCTGAATCATCAGACCAGGAGCAAAATGATATTTAAACCCTTTGTTTATGTGTTTTTGTGTGTATGTTTTTTATTTGTTGTGTTTTTATTTTTGTTTGTTTTATGTGTTTTTCTATTTTTAATTTTTGTGTGTTTTGTATGATTTTGAGATATTTTCATATCGAATTCCATGTTTCTTGTTGTGAGACATTTGGAATGTGATATGAAGATTTTTATAGTTTGTGTACTTGTATTTTATTTAGTGTTTTTATATTCTTTTATTGCTTTAGATTTTTTTTTTATGTTTAAGTGTTTTTGTTCTGTGTTTGAAATGTTCGTTAACCTATATGAAAAATCCTTAAATTTTTGATCTACAAGTGCTATACTTTGAACTGCAACATAAAATTGAATTCATTAGAAAATCTAATTTTTCTAAATTTAAGTTGTGTTTATAACTTGATATTATTAAGATTGTCAATTTCATGTCTCTTATTTAGACTACATTAATTTTAATATTATTATTATAATTGTGATATTTTCTTATTTTGTATTTCACTTATCAATTAATATTTATGCACTTAGAAAGATTTGAAATTTTAGATTATTGATTTTGGAAAGAATACAATTACTCTTGAAAATTGTACAAATGTACAAAAAATCAAAAGAAATGCGCAATGATTCGCAATGTAAAAAAGAGGCACAAAATAAGCCCAACAAGTGAAAAGATGCACAAAAATGTCCACAAAATTGAAAAAGATGCGCAAAGCGTCACATGTGGTAGTTATTTCGTTCCTTAATTTTTTAATCTCTTAATTCAAATTGATCTTATGTACATTTATATTACATATTGAAATATGAAATATAAAATTTTTATATCATCATTTTTAAATTGATTTTCTCTATCTTAACTGTCTAAATATACTCATATTTTGATAAATTCTTTTTAATTTCTATGTTATATCTCTTCTTAAATTCTATGAATTTTATGATTTAGCTAATATTTTAATTTTATTTGCATACCTTATGTCAATCACTTTAAAGGTTAAATTTTTAAATGATTTTCATATGTCTGCTTATATTTCTAGTCTTTTTCTTCTTCACTTTTTGATGTTGTCAAAAAGGTGGAGAAATTGTTTGTTGTGTCTTGTGTGTTCGTATTGTTGTGTGTTTGTTTTATTTAGTGTATGTGTGTTTATTTTATTTTGTTTTGTATTTCTAAAAATTTTGAAAATAAAAATAATTTTAATGTCTCCTTATTTTCATATGTTCATTAATTCAGGGGGAGTTTAGGAGATTCTTAGAATTTGAAATTATACAAACAATAATTGTTTTGCCATCATCAAAAAGGGGGAGATTGTTAGGAAAGTTGCTATTTGCATATTTTATATTCTTGCAACTTGTATAGTTTTGATGATTCCAAATAATTATTGTTTTATGTGTTGTTATCTCCTAATAATTTTTGGAAGATTTGTTTTTGCTCTTGTGTGTACTAATATTTCAGAAAAATCAACTCCAAGATATTGAAGACTTGTAATCAAATTCAACAAAATTTCATATTTTTTATATGAGAGGGAGTGATTGTAATTGAGTGAAAAATTACAATATACACATTTGGGAAATTGTTTTTAACTGATCGTACAAGACGAACTTAGTTCGTACGGGACGATCATGTCAATTACCCCTAAGGAGAGCAATGGATCGAACAGGCGGAGAGAAAATTTTTCTAAGTCCTAATCATCATGGACGAATTTAATAGTCGTCCCGGGACGAACGTCTCGGGATTCTCACTTTCTACTGTTCGTCCAGACAATATGAATGGTTCATCCCAGGACGAACGTCTCTGCATTCTCACCGTGCCCTGTTCGTCCAGACAAAATTTAAGGTTCGTCCCAGGACGAACGGCTCTGTATTGAGGCTTGCTAAAATCGTCCAGACGAAACCTATTCGTCCCAGGACGAACTGAACCGACATACGTCAGTTGGTTACGTCCTAAACAATTTCGTGAATCGACCTATGTAATAACCGTTTTGTACCAGACGAACTTGGTTCATACAGGATGATTAGCGTGTACGAAAATAATTCGTACCAATATACATAAAGTTTGTTTCCGACCATTTAAGTACAATCGTCTAGGACGATCCACGATCGTACGGGACGATCCACTGCACAGAAAACTTGTAATTAGCAGTTTTTTGGACAGTTTTTTATGTCCTTTCTATATTAGGAGTCCTAGAAACTATTAAAAGTACATTTGGAGTTGTTTTCTCTTGAGAGGGATCATTGAGAGGGAGAAGATCCTTGGAGGGGATTTCAAGGGAGTGTGGAGGGGATATTCACACGATTGCTCCGACGAAGGCTCTCAAGTGAAGTTCAACGACATTGGTCCGGTTCTCTGCCGACACTTGGAGAGTGTAAAAGGATGAAAAAGTGTATCTTTGACAGCCATTGTGTCTTCGTTCTTTTGGAGAAAACTAGAAGTGAGAACTTGAAAGGGAGAGAGGAAAGGGTGGAGTTTGAGAGGGAGAAGATCCTTGGAGGGGATTTCAAGGGAGTGTGAAGGAGATATTCACACGATTGCTCCGGCAAACTTGCACTTCAGTACCATCGGATTCAAGGGTCGTCTTGAGGGAAGTTTTGGAGAGAAGAAGATATATTTGGTGTCAAAGAACCCGGCTACTCCGCCGCACCGGGGAAGGTGAAAGTGATTTTGTACAGGCTTCTCCGCCTTGCTGTGGGGGCAAAAGGAGATTCACTTTGTGGTATTAGTGCAATACTCGGAGGGTGCCTCCGGGGAGTGGACGTAGGTCAAGATTTGACCGAACCACTATAAATCTGGTGTGTTCTTTCTTATTTTTCTTCTGCATTTAATTGTATTGCAAGTTGTTTACTCTGGTTGAAAAGTTTATTTTTTAAACTTTAAATTTAACTTGCATTAATAATTAAAAAGGTTTTCTAAAAATCCAAGAGTACAAGTATAATTTTTAAATTACCAATTCACCCCCCCCCCCCTCTTGGTTAGCCTTGGGACATTTAGTTAGGCTTAACATCCTAATTCATATTGAACGAGTTCCAACACTACAAAGTGGATTCCTCCTTCAAAATGTTAAAAAATAAAGGAGGAACCTTATTCAAATAAAACTCTTCCCAACTAAAGCTACTAAAAAGAGCATAGTTAGCACATAATTTTCCTAAGTTATTGCTTTCCCTACCTATACAATTGAAAATGAAAAAATCAAAATCCTTAAGAAAGCCAATATCCTCTTCTTTGTAGTTCCCTTTTCTCCAAATTCTTTGAAGAAAAGAAATGATATTCGAATTGTCACCTTCAATGATGATACCTTGGTACTTGAACATCCAATCCTTGATCACCTCCTTCAAAGAATAAATTGCTAGAAACTCCAATTTTGTTATGTCCCAATGAACACAAGATCTACCAAATCCAAAGAGGAATGTACCATTGCAATCCCAGAATACTTCAACAATACCTACTGTATAAGAAGAAAGTAGAGATGCATCTACATTAACATTTAGCCATTTGGATGGAGGATGCCCAGTATTGGACAGTTTGTATGACGGGTTAACATCCAATGGCCCAAATTGAAATGGCTAAAGCTGTAGAAAACCGATATGTAACATATGGCACTGGAAGTAATAAAAACAGGGCTATCTTCCACTCCTTCATGAATACTTTTATTCCTAGCTTTCCAAGATAAGAAGACTGCATTACAATACATATTAACGATCATACTTTTCCTCAAAGCAAGAGATTCCATCCACCTAAGACAATCTTCAAGGCTAATAAATATAGGAATTTCAAATCCCATTGGTTTAGATGATGAATTACCTCTTTTCACTTCAAGCATTTACACACAATATGCTATACATCTTCAGTTATATTGCAGCCTTTAGGACAATTGGCATTGTCTAATAATCTTCTATACCATAAATATTGAAAAGATGGGATTTCATTTCTACTTAATCTCCACCAAAACACTTCCACCCGAGCATTCAACTTAGCTTTTCTGATCCATGTCAATGTTGAAACTCACAGTTCTCTTGCACCGAAGCATTGAAAACTAATCTAGTAATAGAAATCCTAGATTTTTGCTGAAGCAGCTCCATTCGATCCCCCTCCCCATCTTGTATAATCTTCACCTGCAAGATAAGATTAACCAACTCCCTACCAAAAGTTTCCAGCAACACAAGTTCATTCCAGCAACCATCAAGTATGAATTCTTTGAATTAAACAACTTCATCCTCGTGTGGAACAACAAATGTAGGCCATAAATTGATACATTTATCCATTATCCAATTGTCTTTGAATGCATCTATTGATTCTCCATCAACTAATGACCATCTAACAATTGGTTACAACATTTTACATCCATCTTTCAGGTAATTTCCAAGAGGAAGAGCATCTACCTCTAATATTTCCCATATCAAGCCTCTCACCATATTTAGCATTCATTGCCTCGTGTAAAAGGGAATATTTGTCTTGAATGAATCTCCATGCCAATCTAGCTCTTAAAGTAGATGTTTTTGAGACACTTAAATACAAACCTCAGCAACCTCTAGATAATGGTTTACACAGATCAGACCAACTGATGAAGTGTAACACCATTGATCCATTAGTCTTGTTCCAAATGAAATTCCTACAAAGTTTGTCTAATTCTTCCAATATTTGTTTTGGGACAAGTGAATGTGTAGCATGAAAGGTAGGGAAAGACAACATTACAAATTTTACCAAAGTCAATTTAGCCACCAATGATAAAAATTTACTTCCCCATATGTTAAGCATCCTCATAGCTTTATCTATAATGAACTGGAAATCATCATATGCAAGTCTTCTTAAACCAATCTTTATCCCAAGGTAATTAAATTATTTTAGTATTTTTACACCCATTATTCGTGAGATGCTTTTCTTCTTCTTTCTACACACATGTTTACCAAACAACATGACAGATTTGCACATGTCTATTCATTGTCCCGTCCATTCACAGAAATCATATAAGATGTTCTTGAATTTCTTAATAGCCCTACTGTTAGCTTTAGTAAACATTATCACATCATCTGCATATAGTAAATGTGATATTCTCGGTCCAACTGAGTTAATTTTAATACCACAAGAGCTTTGAGCAAAAGCATTAGAAAGGAGTTGAGAGCAAAGTAAAAAAAGGAGTGGAGACAAAGGACAACCTTGACAAAAACCACTCTTAGCTTGTATCCAATTTGAACAATTGCCATTGATAATCAAAGAAAATGTTGGATCTTCCATGCACTCCAAGATTAGTTTATAAATCTTTGGAGGAAAGTCAAAATACTCCAACACTTTCCTAAGAGAAGACCAAGACATTGAATCATAAGCTTGTTCCATGTCTACCTTGAAAGATACAAGTCATTTAGAACCTCTTGAGAACCTAAGTTTGTGAAATATTTCCTGCACCGCCAACACATGATCTAATAAAGACCTCCCCTTGATGAAAGCCGCTTGCTCCTTCGAAACAAGCTTTGGAGTAACCTCAATTAATCTATTCAATATCACCCTTGCCACCACCTTGTACATAGTATTACATATACTGATTGGTCTATAGTTAGAAGGGAGAAGAGGAATTTCATTTGAATGGTGCATAAATCAATTTTAAATGAATTTTAAAGAATATTTCAAACAATTCTACCCAATATTAAGCCCTTAATCTTCATTGAATGGTGCATAACATACCTTAAATATTAGTACACACAAAAGCAAATAAATAATATAAAGGTTAGGAGACACAAAGATGTAATCGGTAATGTTTATTATCTTTAAAACCATAAAGTTAGAAGCCCGAGTTCCAACACTTGTAGTGTACTTTAATGACATTCTCATCTTTAATTCCAATGAAAAAACACACCTAGACTATTTGAGGCTTATTTTTACCAAACTAAGGGAAGCTAGATTTTATTTCAATCTTAAAAAGTACATCTTTAGTCAAATTATGGTCAAATTCCTTAGATTTGTATCTACCAGTGGGCTAGAAGTCAAACTTATAAAAGCAAAAGCTATTCTCAATTACCTTTCCCCCAAAGATTTTATAGATTTCATAAGCTTATATATTTTTAGCTACTGATGGGATGTAATCTTCCTATTGTATATTTTGCATATAATAGTTTACTTTAAGCTCCACACATAAAACACAGTTTAAAATAGTGTCTGGTTAGAACCTAAATAAGCCATTAATGTTGGAGATCATGCATTAATTAAGAGCTAGCCTGAGATATATCACTTAACAAAATTTATACAATTACAAGCTAGGATCTGTGGGTCATTTAATATTATTGAAAAACTTAACACAAATGGATATATTCATGAATTGCCAAAAATATATTTTTTAGCTATACTTTTAATATGAAGTATTTAATCTGAGATAAGGGAGTTAATAAATCTCCATCTATTTAGTATGATTCTTTTGTAGTATGATTCTTTTGTAGAATGAAAAAATTTTCATTTAAGAAAATTAGATTAATTGAGATGAGATAGCAACAAACTAAGATGGAGATCATAATTTTTTTTTTTTTTGAGAAAAGTAAAAGATTGCATTAATATAAGCTATTACAAACTAGATCCATAGACCGATTCCTCCTTTAACACTTGATAAATATAGTAGGAATCTTATTCATATCTAAACCATCCCAAGAAAAGTTGATAAAAAAAGCATGTCTAGCACGTAAGTTTGCTAAATTATTACAACCTCTATTCACGCAATTAAAAACAACAAACTTGAAATCTTTTAATTTTCTTATGAGGTGGAAGGATAAACCACAAATAATGGATATTTTGTTTACTAGAGATGACTTGGAAAATATCACTCCAAAAATTTTATAGGACTATATTGGTTTTAATTCTTAAAATAAGAATTCTTTGAGGCCCAAAAAATTGATATTGTATAAAATGCATATGCAAGAAGTGGACCAAAAACTAAAGTCGAAAGCAGGAAAAAAGTTGAGAGGATTCAAGGAATCCTTAAGAAGGAGCAAAAAGAAAGCTATTATGTTGAACTTTTTCTTTATATGTGCAATAATTATTGTAAAAGACTATATATTATATCATTATATATTTTTTTTACAATTATAGATAGAAAATGTAAATTTCAAAATTTTGAGACTTAAATTTAGAAAAAGAAAATTTCAAAAATTTGAAGTTTGAATTTCAAAATACTAAGAAAATTTGATTTTTATCAGAAATAAAATATATATAAATAAAAGAATTTAAATAACCATTAGACAAGTAAGGCTTTGTAGCCAAAGAAAAAAAGGAAATGTAGCTATTTTGGTAGTTATCTCACTCTCTCTCCTACTTAAAAGTGTGTTGGACTGCACTCCTTTTCTCTCTCTTTATGCAATTCAAATTGGTTGTTGTAGACTGACTTATAATGAATGAAATGAAGAATGAAAAGGTTCTTGTTTTTTTTTTTTTTAATGAAAATTGTCACATGTACTTAAGAAAATAAATGGAGAGAAAAACATAGATTATAATATTCATCATTTATTAGGATGTTTTCCTTTACATAAAGATAAATTATATTTTTATTACAATTTTTAAGAATCACAAAATGTCTTTTATTTATATCTAGTTATTTATAAGTCTGCTTATTTTTTCTCGTATATAAGAGAAACTACTAATATTCCACTCTCTCAAAATAAGATGATTTAATTACATATATAACTATGGTAAATGACAATAATTCTTATTTATATTTTCAAAATAGTCAAAATTAATATTGGATAGTTAGATATATGTCATTTAACACTTAGACGATGAATAACAGCCTAAGCCATAGTTCATGTTAACTTGATTCATCAATTCTCTCTTTGTTTCTAATTAAAAATATCCATCTATATTTATTTAGGATGGAGTTTTACTTATGTTCAAACACAAGGTGGTTTGACAAAGTATTTTCCTATTTCAGTTGAATTGCATCAAGGACTAGCCTTATGCCCATATCTTTTTGATTTAGTCATGGATGTTCTCATTAGACATTTGCAAGATGTTGTACCCTAGTAAATTTTTTTATTGATGATATTCTTCTTGTTAATAAGACTAGAGAAGGGGTTGAAGGTAAAATTGAAATATGGAGGTCAAGCTTAGAGTCTAAATGCTTTTGTTTGATTATATCTAAAATTGAATATATGGAGTGTATTTTTAGTAATAATAGATCTAGTGGAGGATTGTGACTTTGGGTGAACAAGTCATTAATAAGAATACATGTTTTAGATATCTTGGGTCTATTATTTAGAGTGATGGTGAAATAGATGGGGATATATTAGTAGAATTAATGTTGGAAGCTTGATGTGGTGGAATGCATCGGGCTTGCTTTACGATAAAAGTCCGTCTCAAAATTAAGGGAAAATTTTATCAGATGGTAGTGAGACCTAGAATACTTTATGGTGTAGAATGTTGGCCATTAAATGAGAAGCATAATATTAAGTTAAGTAGTGCAGAGATGATGATGCTTAGGTGCATGAGTGACTTTACTCTTAGAGATAGGATACAAAATGAGCATATACGTGAAAAGGTTGGAGTAGCTCCAATGAAAGATAAGTTTAAAGAGAGTCGCCTTAGATGGTTTAGTCACATAAAACTACAGCCTTCAAATGACCCAGGTGGAAAAATATATGTATTAGATTTGACTTGTGTTAAGAAAGGTAGAAATATAACAAATAAAATTGATTAGAAAATGTTAGAAATAACCATTCCTTAGTAGATTTCAATGAGAATGTGACTCTTAACAAGACACAATGGAGAAAAAAGATTCTTATAACTGACCCACAATGGGACAAACGCTTATTGTGTTGATGTTGTTTTAGTATATTTATTGTATACAAGTCATACTCTTGCCAAGTTGAATGAGGAGAATTCTAGTGAGAGAAGTTCCTGGTAGTGAGTAATTAAAATCTAGTCAAATTCTAGTGAGAGAATTCTAGTGAGAGAAGCTCCCAATTTCTAGTGAGAGATTTCTTCAAATTTTCTTCCCTTTCATTTGGCAGAATTTTTGGCCATGACGGCAGAACGTTTGACAATCACCTCTGGTGGCCAAAATTTTGTCATTGTTACTCAGCCTGGCTCTCGTATTTTTCTTGGTTCGGAGGTGTCATCGCAAGTCATTAATTCGCAAAAGATTAATTTTTTCATTGCTATGTTGATTACCAAGGAACCAACTGGTGTTCCATCTAAATCATCATCCCCGGTGATTGGTAAAGTCAAACAAATTGTGGAATGTTTTGAGGTGAATACTGCTCGAAAGAATGGTAATAGTAGACCAAACTATTTTGAAGCATCCTCTTCATCAAGCATGAAACTCATTGTTAATAGGTTTGGAAATGTTAACACTAAACCTATTATCGTATTTGAGGGAGAACCTTCTGTTCAAAAAAATTCAAAATACCCATTAACTTTTTATGGTAATGACCAAGATAATGTTTATGTTCATAACATTCTAGAGGAAATATTGAATGTTGTTGGTGTTTTAGGTGGTAAAGGCTCAACGAATCCTTTAGCTAGATGGCCATATATTAAAGTTAATATTTCAATGGATAAATCCTTTTAGTTAGAAGATGGGGTTGTGATTAAGCTGTATGAGCCAAATATGAATATCAATCTTGAAAGACTTCAACATTGTGTTGTAGTGAAGATTTTTTGTAGAAAAATACTTGTCCAAGTGATTGTGGTGGAGTTGCATCGCTAGTGGTTAAAATTTGGTAAAGTCCATCTGATGATTCTTGACATAGGCTGGGTTTTATGTTCTTTTTTCTCTCGTGAAGTAATGGAGAATGCTCTATAGGGTGGACCTTAGTTTGTGAATGGTCATTTATAGTGGGTCTTAACAAATGGAATCCCAAAATTTCACCTACAACTTTTAAAGGATTGTCATCTCCTGTTTGGGTTAAGATGCCTAATCTACCTCTTTTTTGTTGGGACGAGATTAATGTGTCTAGAATTTCTTCCTTGATTGGAACACCTCTTTTGATAGATGGTGATATGTTCCAATGGGGAAGAAGAGAGGTTGCTAGAGTATGCGTTTAACTAGAATTAGAAAAATAACTCTCCTTGGGTGTTTGAGTGGAAGGTTTAGATGGTCGTTTCTTTCAAAAGGTTGAGTATGAGAAAATCTCATAATTCTATTTCAAATGTAGAAAGATCATCCATTTAATCGATGCTTATAAATTGGAGGAGATAGAAGGAAGGGATAGAGGTATGGTTAAGCTAGTTGTTCATGGTAATGATTCTGGAAAGTCTTTGCCAATGGATTTGAATAATGATTCTTCTTGTGGGCCTTGGGTTCTTGCTAATCATAGAAGGAAAAAGAAGTTATTAATCTATCTCAGAAGAAGATTTATTTCCCCAAATTAGATTCTAGCTATAAACCCCATACTGCTGATGTGAAGACCTCTATTTCATCTAGCTATATAAAGTCCAAAGTGTAATCTATGATGTAAAGAGAGCTGAATTACCTTTAATCATTGTAGAAGGTTAGTTTGGTTCTAATCATGTAGTTATGGAGGATGGTGTTGATATAAAGAAAGATGGTGGTGATCGTGGAACTTTTGATTGAAGAGGTATGGACTTATCTTCTATTGCTAGTAAGGATCTGTCTTCTTTCATAGCTATTTCTACTAAAGATAATAGGTTCAATTATTGGTATCATTTTGTGGGGATGAGGAGAATTTGAAAAATGCTAGGTTGGTTGATTCGGGAAGGCATGATTTAGAAGACGGTGAACTGGAGAAGTCGGATTTTTTAAACAGAACTCTAAATGAAACTTCCTTTGATCTAGTTAATAAAGAGGGTGATGATGATACCAAGGAAGAGGTTTATGATGGCTTGGAAAATTGCGGTTCATGAGATAATAAAACTAAACTTCCTAAGAAACTTAGGTTACTTGGCCCTTTGAACTCATCTTCTAGGCGTAATAATCTAGAAGTATTGAATAAGAAAAGGAGCGGGGGGTCCATCCCTCTTAGTGGGGAAATGAGTTCCTTAGCTTTTTGCTACTGTAGAGGGGAAAATAAAAGAGAAGCCTCTCTTTATTTGAAAGAATTTGTAAAACATTGGGATGTATTCTTTGTTGTTATTGTTGAAATGAAGATTTCTTCTATCGGTAGATGTGAGTTTAGTAACTTTATGGGAGAATATTAGAATTTCTTTCTCTTTCTAACTGATGGTTTGTCATGAGGTATTATGGTTTTATGGAGGTCTGATTTGGCCTCTTTTTCTTAGTTGGAAGCTTTATCTCAATGTGTTACTAGGGAGTTGAAGTTGTTAATGAAGGCATTTGGGTGGTTTCTACTGTATACGATAGTAAGGATTTGTATAAAAGGAGGAAGTTGTGGGATTGATTGAAATTGCATTCTAGCTTGAGCTTTCCTTCAGTAATGAGGGGAGACTTCAATTATATCTTGTCTCAAGATGAAAAAAGGGAAGGGAAGAAGTTTTCCTTTTCTCTAAGTCCTCAAGAGATGAAATCATTTATGAAAAATAATGATTTTCATGATGTGTGATTAGTTGGACCTAAGTTTACTTGGTGCAACAATATAAGTGGAAATGCATACATTTTGGAGAGACTTGATAGATGTTTATGGAATCTAAGGCTTTAGAATCAATACAACATGCTTCAGTTAAGAACTTGGCAAAGGTCTCTTATGATCATTGTCCCATTATTTTGAAAATATTCCACACGAATTATTATAAAAATACATTTTTGTGGTTTGAAGAAGTTTAGGTGTCATATCCTGCTTTAGCATTAGTGGTGCTTAATTCGAGGAGAAACTTGCTGGTGGCGATGCTATGAATGTCCTCAATAGGAAATTTCATAGAGTTTTGAGGGTTTTATATTTTTGGAGCAAAGCTAAACTTCAAAACTTATTGGATTTAAAGGAAAAACTTAAAAAGGAAGTAGCAGATCTTCAGTTGGAGGAAGTGAATGGTGATGGGTTTTCTGACTATAGCCTTCTGTTACTTAGGCCCAAGATTAATGAATTGAATGTTACACTTGCTCGCTTGAATACTTGGTGGAGATAAAGGGAAAAGGTAAAGTGGTTGGAAGAAGGTGACATGAATTCTAAATTCTTTCATGCTTTTGCTAATGGAAGAAGGAATGAAAATTTATTAACCAAGTGAAAAATGATGATGGTGACCTTATTGAGGATCAGGCAGTTATTGAAGGGATCTTCTTTAATTTCTTTAGCAACAAGTGGAGGTATAAGATTTGTGGTCTAAAGGGCTAGCCAACTGCTATGAATTCCTTAAGTTTAGGAGGACTGTAATCTCTAGAATTCTAATTTTTCATTTGAAGAAGTGGTAAATGAGGTTAAAGTCTTGGAAAGGATATTTTCCAGGTTCTTATGGTATTTCTTATTATGTTATAAAAGCTTATTGGAATGTAATTGGCAAAGATGTTTGGCATGTTATCCTTCAGTTATTTTCTTCAGGTAAGAAGTGTTCCAAATGGAAGGAGACTCTTGTTGTTCTTATTCCTAAAGTTAATAATCCATTAGTTCCTTCTAATTTTTTGTCCTACTAGACTTTATTTGTCAATTTACAAGATTGTTGCCAAGATTTTATTAAATAGATTGCTGAAGTTGGTCATAGTTTGATTTATGATATTCAAGTTGCCTTTATCAAAGGAAGGACTTTATTGGACAATATTCTTCTTGCTCAACTCTTCTATAAATTTAGATGCTCCAAGTCTAAAAAAGGATTGGTGGCTACTAAAGTTGAGAGCAAGCTTATGATAATATGGCTTGGGCTACTCTAAGGCAGGTTTTGGAGTATTTTGGATTTCCTCTTAAATTCTCTAACCTTTTGATGGAATGTGTGGTGGCATAAATTTTTAGTTCAAATTGATGGAAAGAGTTCTAAGTGGATTGAGGCAAAAAGTGAATTTAGGCAAGGTTGTATGTTATCTCCATACTTGTTCATATTGTGCTCTCAACTCTTGTCTAATGCTTTTCTTCATGAAGGGAGGAATTTGGGCATCAAAACTACTTTTACTGCTCTAAAGATTTCTCAACTATTGTTTGCTAATGATATTGTTATGTTTTTGGAAGCCATGGTCAAGTATTTGAAGAAAATTAAAAGAATAATTTCTTATTATTATAGTTGGACAGGTCAAAGAGTTAATATCCAAAAATCTTCCATTATATTTGGGAAATCTGTATAACAAAATAAGAGGAGAGCTATCTCAAACTTGTTGGGATACAAGGAGGTGAAGGAGCTGTATTACTCTGGTATCAAAATTGCTTTGAGGAGGTTGGTTTCGTCTAATTTCCTCAACTTATTTGAAAAATCTGCTAGTAAAATGAATGCGTGGGGCAACGGGTTCATCTCATTAGCAGGAAGGTTGGTGTTGGTTTTGAACATCTTAAAAGAATTTGATAAGATGTGTGGGAATTTTTTAAGGAATAAATAAGGTGGTAACTATGGCTTTCATTATGTTGCTTGGGATGATCATTGCAAACAGTTGAGTTCAGGAGGGCAGGCGCTTCATTAAGTTATCTCTGTAGTTGGACCTTTGAGAGCAAAATTTGCTTGAAATTTTCTCAATAAACAAGATTATTGTCTTAATAAGTATTTGTGTGCAAGATATGGAATTGATATTTGGCAGGCTAATTCCAAAAGAATTAGCTCAATCAACTGGAGGATCACGCTTAGTGGTTCAAAAGCTCTCAGGGCAGTTGTGAGATGGAGGGTTGCATCAAGTAATTCTATTAATACCTTAAAGGATACATGGGTATTAGATAAAAGCTTCGATAGATGGCCTATTGTCATTGCTGTGTTGGATAGTGATTTTCCTACACTTGGCAAGTTCATTGTTGATGGTAATTGGAACTATGAAGAGCTTCTTAAATATTTTGGGAAGTCCTTGATTGACATTATATTGCAAATCCAAATTTTTCGAGATATTTTGAATGATCGTCTAGAGCTAATCAACAAGTTTTCTGGTAAAATTGCTGCTGCCATGGCATCGAATTTGGCTATAGATGATTTAGCAAAGGTAGATTATTAGAGGTTGATGAAGAATTTGAAACTTTCACCTAGGGTGGATTGCTTTTGGGGGTGATTGTTGAATAATACAGTTCCTACTACTGATTTCTTAATGTATAAAAAACTGTTAGATTATAATTATTGTCCTAGAGGGTGTAATGCAATGGAGAATTCAGAGCATATTGCAGTTAACTATTCCAAACTCATTCAAGCTATTGCATTGGTTAATAAATAGGGTATTTCAGTTCCTGTGTTCTCTTCTATTCTGGATTGCAAAAGTAAATTGGAAATGTTATCTAAGGTTAATCCTTTCATTGTAAATGTTTACTATTCTTTGGCATTTCTCTTGGAAAAATAGAAACAAAGTTAAGCATGGAGGATAGGAGCTCAGCTTGGGTTCCATTGCTTCAAATGCAATTAGTTTTGCATCAATTTCATCAAAATTTAATCTTTTTTCGGACCACTGGGTTGTTAACCAGCTTCCTCAGCTGATTTCTCATTATTGGCACCCTCCTCCACCTGAATGGATTAAATTCAACATTGATGCTACTTTATTGCGATCAAATGAGGCTGGTGCATGAGGCATGTTTAGAGACAACAGAGGAAGATTCCTTCTTGCTTTTGGATTCAAATGTATTCATTGGGACAATGGCCATTTCAAATTATTTAAGTGAGGGCAAGGAGAGGGGTACGGTGGCATCAAGAGGGGAAGAGGGGTTTGAGGAAAGAAATCAAGCCTACTTGATATTTAATATTAACTAGGAAGGATGGATCTCATTCCAATCTAATTTAAAATTCAAATAGGATTGATTATGGAAACTTTCCTAAAATAGAACTTCGTATTTTTGGAAAAAAATTTAAATTCAAATAGATTTAAATTATGAATTAATTGTGTTACCTAAAATATAAATACCCAATTAGGAAGGGTTTTGATTGCATGCTTTGATGGGGGGAAATTCAAAGGGGGCGGCATCTAGGGTTGGATGGGCCACTGGTTTTGGGTGGTGCTGGATGTGGTCGGTTGGGTGAAGAGGGTGGACTTGGACACATGGGGAGGAGGGGCTTGAGGCGGCCGGTGGAGAGATGGTTTGGGGGTGGCTGGCGATTTTGGAAGGGGCGGTTGGACTGTAGAGTGGAAGGGACGAGAGGGACAAAGAGAAGGAAAAAATAGGAAGAAAATAGGCATGAACCCAGACTCTTCCAAGGTTGGTGGGAGATCCGCTTTCCTCTCCTAGAGATCTCTCCAAAGACTCAAGCTCTCACAAGAACTCAATTTGCAAGAATTTGAGTAAATGTCCCTGGTGCTCTCATAAATCTCTAATGCATCGGGTTCAATCTGCTGTAGCTCCTCGTGACTCCTCGTGATCCAACCACGTATCCTCTGATTCATGTTTACCTCTCCACCTGATCAAATACCTCCATCCACCTTCTCTTGTGGAAATAATATCATCACTCAAAATCGTGTCAACCTTCATAGATATCTTGGAAATGTTTGGAAGTGCAGGTAGGTTTGGGTTCTCATAAGATGGTGTCACACAAGGCTGCTTTTGAAATAGATTTGGTGGGTTAAAATCGAGACCTTCAATGTTAAATGATGGATTGATATTGAATTCTGCAGGCATATCCACTACATAAGCATTACATTGATTTTCTTGATTATTTTGAATGTCACGAACTTTTATCGTGTAACTTCTTAATCGTTCCTTGCGGGAACTGTTCCGGACAAATCCGCACTATTACTGAGTCACCAACCTCAAAAGTTTTAAATTTTCATTTAAGGTCAGCATAAAGTTTATAATCATTATTGCTCTTTTCAATCTACAATTTTTTTTATGAATTTCATGCATATGTAATGCAAATGATGATGCAAACTCAGAAATCACATACCTAGAACACAGGGGTATGAGATCTAGCGGCTGTCTAAGTTTGAACCCATAAACAATTTCAACGAGACTTAAGCTAGTGGTTCGCAGAATTATTATAGGCGAACTCAGCTGTGGGGAGTATGGAATCCTAATCCTTAATATGCTCACCTATCAAGGATCTTAATAGATTGCTTAAACTCTTATTAACCACCTCGGTTTGACCATTAGTTTGCAGATGAAAGGCTGTGGAGAATTGCATTTTAGTGCTCATTTTCATCCATAGGGTTTTCCAAAAATAACTGGTAAACTTGACATCCCTGTCAGATACAATAGTTTTGGGTAAACCATGTAATTTGACGACCTCGTTGAAGTAAAGTTTGGCAATATGGGAGGCGTCGGATGTCTTGGAGCAGGGTAGGAAATGGGTCATTTTAGAAAATCAATCAATTACAACAAAGATGGCGTCATTCCTATAGATAGTCTTGGGCAAGCCTAAGATGAAATCCATGCTAACATCTTGCCAAGGACAGCTGAGAACAAAAAGAGGGATGTAGATACCAGTGTTTTGTTTGCATTGCTTGGCAACCTAGCAAGTGTAGCAATTGTTGACAAATTTACCAACATCCCTATTCAAACTGGGCCAACAGAAACGATACTCCATGGCTTCTATAGTCTTATCCCAGCCAAAGTGCCCAGAGAGGCCTCCAGTGAGGAGTTCCCAAACAAGAAATTCCCTCAGAGATGTGCTAGGGATGCAAAACTTCTTAGCTTTGAAGAAATAACCATCCTCCAGGAAAAAATCATCCATAAGGCGTGTGCTGCCTGTGGCCAAAAGAGAATAAGTCTCCTTAAAGTCGGCGCATTCCAAATAGTCCTTTTTTATTTGCTCAAAACCCACGACTTCAACTCTCATCTCAGTGGTGGTCATCATGTGACGACTGAGAGCATCAGCAGCTTTATTTTTAACTGCTTCCTTATGACTAAGAGTATAAATATATTCCTGAAGGAACCTCTTTTGGGATTTGATATGACGTAGAGCCTCGTGATCTCAAAAAATAAGGGATTTGATATAACGTAGAGCCTCGTGATCTCAAAAAATAAGGAACTCTTGCGGGAGCAAGTGGTGTCGCCAATAACGAAGAGATTGGATGACAACATAGAACTCTTTGTCATATGTCAAATAATGCTGTCGGATGTCATTTAGTTTCTCACTAAAGTAAGCAACAATATGACTTTCCTGGGACAGGACTCCTCCAATTCAGACTCCCAAAGCATCACAGGTCACTTCAAAAACTTTGAAGAAATTAGGATGTCTCATCACTGGGGCTTCCACCGTTCTTTTCTTAATCTCTTCAAAGGCTTTGGTGGCAGCCGGGGTCTAGTGGAAATCACCTTTCTTAAGGCAGTCAGTGATGGGAGATACAATGGTGCTAAAGTTTCGACTAAATCTCTCATAGAAGGTGGCTAATCTGTGAAAGCTGCGGACTTCCCGGATGTTCTGGGGACCGGCCATTCAACAATGGCCTTCACCTTCTCGAGGTCTACAAAGACCCCTTGAGTTGAAACAATAAAACCCAGAAAGATAACACGCACAACAAGGTGCATTTCTTGGGATTGACATAAAGTTGTTCCTTCCTTAAGACCTCACAAACTTACCTTAAGTGGTCCAAGTGATGACTCACCGATTGACTATAAATAAGTATGCCGTCAAAGTAGGCAACGACAAACTTTTCCATAAAATGGCGTAGCACTTGAGGCATGGTCTTCATGAAAGTACTCAGGGCGTTACTCAACCCGAAAGGCATGACTAACCACTCATATAGACTATCATTGGTCTTAAAGGAAGTTTTCCACTCATCACTAGGTCGGATCCGGATCTGGTGGTATCCACTCTTGAGATAAATCTTGGAAAATAGAGTGGCTCCTGTTATTATATCCAGCATATCGTCTAACCTAGAGATAGGAAAATGATATTTGATGGTGGTCTTGTTGATAGCACGTCAGGATCCATCCTTCTTATGACTAAGAAGGGAGGGTACAAAGCAAATACTAAGGCTTTATTTGATAAAGCTCATTGTAATAACTCATCCACCTACTTTTTGAGTTCAGCATGTTCGGTGGGTTCATGCGATAGTGTGGCAGGTTATGAAGGAAGGCTCCAGGGACAAAATCTATTACATGATGGATGTCTCTAAGTGGGGGTAATTGATCCAGAAGATCATCAGGGAAGACATCAGCAAACTGACCCAGTATGGGTTGGACTTCCTGAGGGATTGGCTCATCAGACTCGACGGAAGTCTCACGACTGACTAAGGCATACAGGGGTGCGCCTTGGGAAATCTCCGAATCTAGAACCTTGGCAGTGACCAGGTTCAATCCTTTCTTAGATTTAATAGGGTTGGATTTTGAATTATCCTTAACCTGGGGCTGAGATGGCAAAAGCTTGATCTTTTTGCCCGCATGTTCGAACACGTAGTTGTTCGACACCCATAGATTTGTCCAACATCCATAATCAACACATCACACCAAACATTCTCTTTATAGTCAGTGAAGGATATAGGTATAAAGCTTCGTTCTTTCACCTCCAAGGTAGTGGAGTTGAGACACGCTACCTTATAGAGGTTGGGGTGAGGAACGACATATAGGCCAAGCTTAGACACCATGCTGTAGGAGACAACATTGATGCAGCTGCCACTATCCACGATGACCTTACAATTCTTATCCTTGATTTTGATGTAGGTGTGAAGGATCATAGTTCTACGCCAATCATCGATGGTAGTAGGGTGTGACAGCGCACATCTCACCATGCAGATAGGAGAGGTGTCAAGTTTTTGAAGGCAATGGAGGACAACAGTGTCATCATCCTCCTCGAAGAAATCACCCTCATCTTCCACTTAGTAAATTTGGTTGACCTCGGGCTCGAATTCTTCCTCAGTGATCTCCTCGATGATCAAGACTTTGTGAGGACTAGACCACTGAAAAGCGATATACCCATACCCCTAGCATCCAAAGCATTTAGTCTCAGGGCTGAACCAAGGGGTATTCAGAGCGGGAGGCTTACTTCTAAAATCAGGACGAGGTGTAGGACCAGAGGATGGTCGGATAATTCTCCCTGAGGTCGGTCGAGCAGTGGAGGTGTGAAGAGTGGAACTACCAGAAGGTTTGTAGGAAGGCCTAGAGTCGTGGCGCCGACTAGGGTGTTGGGAACGGGTTTCCTCCAGGTCTAACACTAAGTTGTAAGCATTCTCAAGGGTAGTGAAGTTCCAAACAAATAATTAGTTGTGAAGATCCTCTCGCAACCCGACACGAAACATGGACAAAATATGCCCTGGGTAGTGGTCTCCCCTTTGCAACGAATCAGATAATAATCAAAAGATGTGATGTATTCCTTGACCGATTTGTTGCCTTGAGTGAACCTATTCCACCTATCCAAGAGTCTGAGAAAGTACGGGAGGCAAGTACTTCTGTTTCAGCTCACGCTTCATCGATAACTAATCATTCAGGGGATACTCGTTTCGGGACTCTCTAAGGCTCTCTAAGTTTAACCAAAATTGACTAACCCTATGAGTGAGTTTCATCTCAACAAATTTGACTTTCCTAGCCTCAGAGATGTTATACCATTTAAAAAATATATTTATACCCGTAATCCAATCCAGAAAAAGCTGGGAACCATCAAAGGTTGGAGCAACGACCTTAATATTTTTCATCAGTGGAATATCCGGGTCACGGTTATGATCATGTCCACAGTGGAGAGCTCGATAAGGGGCATGAGGTGGTCCCTCATCCAAAAAAGTATCGTCCCTGTACATGGAAGGAGGTCTAAACGAAGTGTAAGGAGTCTGATGATTCATACCTCGATCTAGGGTATCATTTGATCAGTGGTAGTCCTACGGAGTTCGGCTATGTCAGCTTGGTTTTCCTTGAGTTGACGGCTAATGGTGTTCATTTGACCTACCAACAGATCTAGAGTTCAGTGAAGTTGTTCAGGGTCCATTCTAATGTCTAGGGCGACTCAGAATTATGCAAACGTAAAAGAAAGTAATATGCAAACAAACAAATGGGCGGGATGGAAATTTAGATGCTAAATATGTAAGAAAAAATTTCCTAATAGGCACCTAAATACAACCATTCTCTGATACCAAATGATGTAGGACTATGTATGCTTTAAATGATTGAAATAAGAATTTGCATGCTCTCAACTAAGAGCAATAAAATTAAAACAGTAGCCTCTGAACGAAAATAGAAATCTAAAGAGAGTTGTCTTAGTTTAGGCCAAATTATACAACAATAGCTAGGATCACCAAAACAATTAGAAACTTCAACATAAGCAAAGATAGAGGATTTTCAATAACATCCCTAGATTAATAATGAGATTAGATGCACATGAATCAATTACTTATTTCCTATGTTTACTAGCCTTTGGCATATAGCCTTGCACGATACCTTATGCTTGATTCACCACCTACAATCAAATAAGATTAGGAAGGAAAATGAAGAGGAGAAAATGATTCACCCTTGTCTTGGCGTGACAGTGATTTGTCACTGAATGGTGGAAACATACCTGTTAATGGCGAATGGCGCACCATGGCGCAAAGGTCCCTTTGGAGCCATGGCGCATAGTACACGGTGCGGCGCGCGCTATTTTGAACATGGTGCAAGCTATATAAAAATTATAAAATAATAAGCATGAATATGAAATATTATTAAAAATGAAAGACAAGCTATCACAATAATAAAAGACAACCATAACATATATAAGTTCGACTAAGTAGCATCCAAATATCTCATAATTCAAATATTACAATATTTTTTTAAAAGATCATATAAGAATTTAATCTACTCTTCTTGGGAATCATCATCAGCAGCAAATGTTAAAAAAGCTTCATTATCTTCTTCAACATTGTCTCCTACTTCATAATCCTCTTCATCACCCTCCTCATCATCATTCTCAATAGCAACATCATGCCAAATTGAAGATTCTTTCTCTTTCCCTTTAGATCTTTCCCGAATATTATAACTTTTATCATAAACACTAATAGCTTTAGCAACACTTGTCCAAGTTAAATCTTCCTCTCCAGCAATAAAGTCATTTTTATCATCAGACTCGTCATCTAATTTTCCTGTTAGCCATTCATTTGCATCATCTATCTCAGTCAAAGAAATAGGATCAATGACATCACGATGATTGAATCTCCGAATCAATGCTCTATTATATTTCACATAAACTAAATCTTTTAAGCGACCATGATCCAATTTGCTTCTTCGTTCGCTATGAAGCTGCAATTAAAATATTATTACATTACTATATTATGAACATATATAAAAAATCAACACATACATTGTAAAATACTTACATATTCAAAAATGCTCCAATTGCGTTCGCATCCAGATGAACTATATGTTAGACTTAGGACTTTGATAGCAAAGCTTTGTAAATTGGGAGCTCCTTGTCCATATGCCAACCACCAATCAGCTGGAAGAAATGAATTTTTTTTTTCAATATTATATAACAAATCAGTCTTAATTTTTTTGTGAATAATGATATCTGGAGATCGGATAGTTCTTTGTCTTATAGCTGGAGGAATACCAAAAAGTCATTCACCCCTAATATATAAACTTAATTCATTACTGATTTTATCTTCTTCAGCTACATCTTAAGATAATCTTTCAATACATTGGTAAAGACCATCAGCTATTTCCATATCCTTGGCAATATCAGGGTTATTGAAGAAATATTCAGGATTTAAAAAATGTCCCGCTGCATGTAGAGGCCGATGTAATTGCACTTCACATCTTCTATTAATCATTTTAAAAATTTGATCATAAATATCACTGTTATTAAAGCTTGCAGCAATTGCCTCTTTTGCTCTATCAATTGCTTCATATATGTAAGCAATTGGGGGCTTATTTTCTCCATCAACCAATCTAAGAACCTTTAATAAAGGACCAACTATTTTTAAGGCATACACTATAGTGTTCCAAAATGATTGCTGTAAGATTGTATATTGAGATTGTTTTGCTTTAGCCTCTTTCGCATAAGGACCCAAGATAAATTCCTTACAAGTAAACATTTTCTTCAAGTTCAGTTGTTGTTGATGAAAACGTTGTAAAGTTAAGAAAGCTGTTGCAAAGCGAGTCTTTGCGGGTTTGACAAGTGCTCTTTGATTTGTGCACCTTCTCATTAACTCAAGTGAGACCTAGAATATATAAAACTGTGTACTGCCATGATAGGAAGTGCTTGTATTCACAAGCAACCAATCCAAAATCGGCGAACCAACAGCAGCCAAATGGCTGTCCACAGTAGGAAAACAGCAGATTTCTGCTGTTTACAGCAGGAAAACAGCACTTGTTCGGAAAAATACGAGAGAAAACTCAAGAAAAGACTTGTATTCCACTTAGACGATGAATAAAAGAGCAAGATACATTTGATCCTCAATTCGAGAGGAGGATCGATCTCTCCCAAATCTCTAGACGCATCTAGAGCCCAAAGAAACCTAAATCTACGAGATCTCAAATTTCAGCCAAATTCAAGATGATCAAACCCTAGGAAAATCTACTATTTAATGCATGCAAAACAAAAGGAAATCCCTAAACAGTCCCTACATTCAAATTCCCCTCTTAATTTCCCCAAAAAATCTTCCTATTCGGCTCCAGCAAGGCACGCGGTGCGCGCGGCCTTAGCCCAGGCGAACAAATCGCCTGTTTCGCGATATTCGCCCGTGAACCGGTCCCGCCTGGACCGGCTGGACCGGTCCAGTGGACCGGTCTAACAATACTCCCCTCTCGAAAATCCACCTTGTCCTCAAGGTGGAAATATGCTCGTGTTCTCGCGGAGGTGGCCATCCTTGAGGTGACTGAAAATCCTCACTGTATTGCTGAACCAAGGGCTGCATGGAAAGAGAAACATCTCCTTCCTCCTCCATCCTGATCACATCCAACTTGTGTAGTCCCACCAAATAATCTTCCCCCACCTCTTGTATATCCCTAATCATGGTCTTAAGTGATTTCGTGGCTTTGGATAGCCCTGCATCTCCCCTTATAACCATCTTTCTCCCATCCACCATTAATTCCATTGTGAGTGCTCCCCAATTGTCCTTGGTTTCCCCCAAGGTCTGCAACCATTTCATCCCCAGGATGACATCCGTACTCCCCAATTCCAAGGGAAGGAAGTCTTCCTTTACATGGATTCCTTGAATCTTCAGTACTACTCCTCGACAGACTCCTCTACCCATCTCCACCTTCCCCGTGCCCATCATCACTCCATAGCCTCCGGTATCCACTAACTCCATCCCCAATGACTCCACTATCTGGTTGGAAATAAAATTATGGGTTGCCCCACTATCAATCAACACAACCACATCGCGGTCAACTATCTCTCCTCTCACTTTCATAGTGTGACTCGGGGTGAATCCCACTACAGAGTTTAGGGAGACTTCTGCCACATCCAGGTGCAGCTTCTCCTTCTCATCAGATTTGCTGCCTCCTCCCTCCTCGTCTTCCTCATCTTCACAGACAAGGAGAACCTAAAGAGTTCGGTCCTTGCACCTGTGCCCCGGCATGTACTTCTCATCGCATCTGAAGCACAACCCCTTTGCTCTCTTGTCCTGCATTTCTTTTTCGGTCAGCCTTTTGAAATTTTCCCCACTCCCTCCTTCTACTGGCTTCTCCCGGGTGGTCTCATTACTGTTGCCTGATGCAGACCCCTTAGGTGCTAGAAGAGTGGTCGTCGTCCTGTAAGAGCCTCCCGAGCAGTTTTCTCGAGCCCCTTTTTCTGTTTTCTTTTGATCTTCTACCAACTGCGCCAGCTCCATAGCCTTTCCCAGGTTTCTTGGCTCCAGTACCCTGACTGCTGTTCGGATCTCAGGTTTGAGCCCCTTCATGAAATTTCCCTCTAGGGCTGATTCTGAGATGTGATCCAATCGGCTAGCCAGATACTCGAATCTATCCCGGTAATCGGCCACGGTCCCCTCCTGAGTCAGAGCAAAGAACTGTTCATAGAAGTCTCCTCCCCCATCGGCTCGGAAACGTTCTAATAAACAATCCTTGAACTCTCTCCAGCTCCTGATAGGCTCTCTCCTGTCTCGCCACTGATACCAGGCCAACGCCTTCCCTTCCAGACACAATCCTGCCGCCGTCAGCTTCTCATCGTCTGTCAGCCCGTTGACAGCAAAGTAACGCTCCACCTTGTAGATCCATCCATGGCCATCTTCACCCTCAAAGATGGGCATCTTCAACTTCCTCACCTTCGGATCCCTTCCGTTACCCCGGAACTCTCCATAACCTCCCATTTCTCGAAGATGAGGCGCTCCCCAAGTGTCCCGGTCCTCCCTCCAACGCTGGTATCCGATTTCGTCGTCATAATCCCCCCTTCCTCTTTCAAAATCAGCACCTCGACGCTGATATTCCTCTCTCCTTTCTCCAAAATCTGCACTAACTTCATATTCCCCTCGCCTGCCTCCGAAATCAACACCTCGACGCTGAAAATCAACACCTCGACGCTGAAAATCAGCACCTCGACGGTCATTTCCCATGCTCATCTCCTCTCTAGAGATTGGCTCTAGAGGTGGCATGTCGTCGTCCCTTTCAAGAATCTCCACCTCCGGAATCCTCCTCCCCCGGATTGGGTTTGGATTTTCTCCTACGCCATGGCCGTCAGTAGTCTCTCTCACTTCCGATGTCTCCGGATTGGTCTTCATTTCCAATAGTTTCTTCATCATTTCTTCCATAGCCGCAAACCTCCTTTCCAACCTGTCATTGTTGGCGGAGATTTCCATGAACTTTCCCTCCAGATCTGTCTTCAGTTATCCGAACTCGCCTTCTAATGCTTCCACCTTCTTTCCGGCCATTTTTCTTCTAACGGATCCCAAAAAAATTCTTCTTCCGGAAAAGAAACTTGCTGAAATTTTGGAATTTCAGCCGCCGGTGGTCCCAAATCGACGCTCTGATACCAATTTGATAGGAAGTGCTTGTATTCACAAGCAACCTATCCAAAATCGGCGAACCAACAGCAGCCAAATGGCTGTCCACAGCAGGAAAACAGCAGAATTCTGCTGTTTACAGCAGGAAAACATCACTTGTTCGGGAAAATACGAGAGAAAACTCAAGAAAAGACTTGTATTCCACTTAGACGATGAATAAAAGAGCAAGATACATTTGATCCTCAATTCGAGAGGAGGATCGATCTCTCCCAAATCTCTAGACGCAGCTAGAGCCCAAAGAAACATAAATCTACGAGATCTCAAATTTCAGCCAAATTCAAGATAATCAAACCCTAGGAAAATCTACTATTTAATGCATACAAAACAAAAGGAAATCCCTAAACAGTCCCTACATTCAAATTCCCCTCTTAATTTCCCCAAAAAAGCTTCCTATTCGGCTCCCGCAAGGCACGCGGTGTGCGCGGCCACCGCCCAGGCGAACAAATCGCCTGTTTTGCGTTATTCGCCCATGAACCGGTCCCGCCTGGACCAGTTGGACCGGTCCAGTGGACCGGTCTAACATGCCACTGCTTTCTCAAAGCATCGCCTTAGCTTTTGAATTTTGAAAATATCCTCCATTATTAAATCCAAACAGTGAGCGGCACAAGGAGTCCAATAAATGTGAGGATATTTGTCCATCAATAATTTTCATGTTATGTCATTATAATTTAAGTTAAGATATATACAAATTCTTCATGAAATAACATAGCTTTAGAATAAAAGTTGTGACAAACCTGCAAGAACATTTTCGGATGCATTATCAGTGACCACTTGGATCACATTATGTGGTCCAATAACCTCGATGTACTTGCAAAAAAGTTCAAACATTTTCACAGCATTCTTAGAGAAAGAACTAGCATCAATTGATTCTATGAATGCACTACCTCTTGGACAATTAACAAGAAAATTGATTAAGCTTTTCCCATTCCTCGACGTCCATCCATCTGTCATTAGAGAATAGCTATATCATACACAATCTTCTTGATGGCGTCGCAATAGCTCATGTGTATGTCCAACCTCTTTCTTTAAACAAGTAACTCGTACCTCATGATAATTAGAAGGTTTCATACCAGGTTCAAACTGCCCAAGTGCCTCCACCATAGCAGGGAAACTATCATAGTTCACAGCATTAAATGGAATCCCAGCATCGTACATCCATCTACTGAACACTTGAATAGCCCTTCCCCTCATTTCTATTTTAGTTGCATCCATTTCTTTGTTAAACTGACCCTTTCTATGCTTTACTACATCTTCAAGATTTGATGTAAGGAAAGTATCTAATGGACCTTTAGGTCGTGATGTTTTGAAGATAGATGTAGATGTCAATCCTTGACTAGATGTGTTAGATTTATTTGTCCGCAACATTTTGAATGGTTTAGCAACTAAAATATCATTTGTCATCACATCAAAGTCTTCTCCTTCTTCTTCAGCAAGGTTTACATTTGATATGTCATTAAATTGTTTCTTTAAATCTTTTTTTTTTCAACATGGAAGACTTAATTTCAGACTTCACGTCCTCGGGACAGTTAGAGCAAGGCCTTGCATTCCTAAAACCCCCAACGAGGTGTTGTTTGTGGCGTGTAATTCCTCGTTTTATTATTTTACCACAAAAAATGCATGTCACACTATTGTTGTCGGATTCATTTGTTAGTATAGCATATTTCGATGCTGGATCTTTTTTTAAGGATTGAACTGAATCTGATATTTTATGATCACCTAAAAGCAAACAAATTTAGATAAAAGAAATATAATATTGTCTAATAAACATAATATGGGGGCTGCCGCACTGCCCCTTGGCGGGGTTCGACCTGCCTCGAGCATTTAACTAAGGAATTTTGAAGTTCGTTTGTATGAAAATTAGGGAGTGTTTACCGAGCGTGTACCTAGTTGTACCGAGCTGTACCGAGCGGTACAGAGCATGTAACTAGAGGTACCAAGCATATACCGAGCGGTATCATACATGTACTTAATGATACCGAGCCTGTACCTAGCGGTATCGAGCGTGTACCGAGTGTGTACCTAGCTGTACCGAGCATGTAAATAGCGGTACCGAACGGTATCCAGCATATACATAGTGGTACCGAGCATTTACTTAGCGGTATCGAGCAAGTGTCGAGCGTGTACCGAGCGTGTACCTAGTTGAACCGAGCTGTACCGAGCATGTAAATAGCGGTACCGAGCGGTATCCAGCATATACATAGCGATATCGAGCATTTACTTAGCGGTATCGAGCATGTTCCTAACAGTACCGAGCATACCTGTTAAGTTGTAAATTCTTGTAAGAAATAGTCGTGCAAAACAACAGAGCTGTGCGGAACAGACGGAGGTTGCAAATCGGAGTCAGCTGGTAAGATTTTTTATTGGAACAGAGGAAGGAGGGGGCGGATTTGGAAGAAGCACTGCTTTGCGGGACGATTCGGCAGAAACAACGACTTCAACTTCGGGATAGATTTGGCTGGATTTTGCGGAAGCAGCGAATGCAGCAAACAGAAAACAAAAAACTTTCAACTTCGGGATAGATTCAGCGACCTTGACTTAGGCGATGCAGCAAATAGAAAATCTTTCGTGAAATTAGGGCAATAAATACTCGTTTATCTTAAAATATAAATATATTTTTAAATATAAAAAATATTCATAAGTATACCGAAATTTAAAAAAAAATTGGCGCGCTATTTTGCGCCGTGCGCAATGCGTCATGGTTCGCAAGTGGCACAAATAGCGCTTGCTATTTTAAACACATGCACCTCACCATGAACATGGCGCCATAGGTGCGCCGCGCCGCGTCGTGCGCCTCGCCGTGCCGGGCCGTGCGCCATGGCGCCCTCTATTTTGCGCCATTGACAGCTATGGGTGGAAAGTTGTTCTTCAATGGCTTTTGAAAGGGTGAATATGATTTGCTTCAAGTATTCCTCGACGGAATTATCCACCTCCAGATTAACATTCAAGAAAGGTGATCCAAGGATGTCGACGAAGCCTTGGTCATTGTAGACGAAGCCAAAGTCGAGTTCAGGATCGGTCATGCATCGATTACGAAGTGTTGAAGTGTTATGGAAGACGTCCTTTGCTGCCCTTGTGGATTTCTCTTGAGAGAAAGAAGCTTCTCCAAGGAATCCAAGTAGGGGAAGGGGTGAAAGGGTGGCCGGCCAAGGTAGGGAGCTTGGGGAAGTTTTGGTTCAGATTTTACAGGTGTTATGGGTAGGGGCCAGCTAGGTTAGAGGGGAAGAGTGGGGAAAAAGAGTTCAGATTTTTAAGAAGGGAGGATGGAGCGAAAACAGGAAGTTGTTTCCCTAATTAATCCTTTATGTTTGGAAAGGATTTAAAGGAAAATTAGAGAGAAAGGGGGAGGGTAGGAGAGGTGAGAGGACTTGAATTCTTTCCAAGGGGAGAAGCTTTAAGTTTGGAAAGTATTTCAGTGTGGGCAAGGAGTGGGGGCCGGCGGCATCAAGAGGGGAAGAGGGGTTTGAGAAAAGATATCAAGCCTACTTGATTTGGAATATTAAATTAGGAAGGATGGATCTCATTCCAATCTAATTTAAAATTCAAATATGATTGATTTTGGAAACTTTCCTAAAATAGAACTTCGTATTTTAGGAAACAGATTCAAATTCAAATATATTTGAATTATGAATTAATTGTGTTACCTAAAATATAAAGACCCAATTAGGAAGGGCTTTGACTGTATGCTTTGAGGGGAAATTCAAAGGGGGCGGCAGCTAGGGTTGGATGGGTAGCTAGTTTGGTGTGGTAAGCGATGTGGTCGGTTGAGTGAAGAGGGGGTGGACTCGGCCACACAGGGAAGAGGGGCTTTAGGCTGCCGGTGGTGAGGCGGTTTGGGGGTAGCCGGCATTTTGGAAGGGGCGACTGGACCGTAGAGTGGAAGGGATTAGAGGGAGGAAGAGAAGGAAGAAATAGGAAGAAAATAGCCACGAACCCATACTCTTCCAAGGTTTATGGGTGATTCGCTTCCCTCTTCTAGGGATTTCTCTCCAAAGACTCTCAAACACTCACAAGAACTCAATCTGCAGGAATTTGATTATAATTCATTCATTAACTTCAAAAGAAACAAAAGGGACCTATATATAGCCTCATACAATGAAAGGAAAAATAAAAGACGACATTACCCCTAAGGCTTACATATGACAAAACCCTTAAGGGTACAACAGGAAATTCTACAAAAATAAATACATAAAGCAAATAAATAAAATAAATACATATAAAGACTCAAAAATAGATTGGCATAATCGTGGCCGTGGATTGTCGACCACATCACTGATATACTCTCCATGATCTGATGTCCCAAATTTGAATTCAAAATTTAAATTAATTTGATTTTGAATTTGTTTCCTAAATTAGGATTCCAATTTTTGGAAATTCGCTTAAATTAGATCTAATTAAATTTCTAATTGGATTTGATTTAAATTAATTTTTCTAATTAGCAAATCACTTTTAGGAAACCCGCCAAATCTCTCAAATCTAAAATTAAATTTAGATTGCTTAATTTATTCCCTTCCTCTCTCTCTAGGCCAGCCCCGTTCCTCTCTCTCCAATCCACTCAATTCCTCCCCTCTTGGAGCCTTAATTCATCGTTAATTAAAGGGATAATTTTTCTTTTCATCCCTATTTGAAATTCAAGTTTCAAATCACCCAATCACCTTCCCCTTTCCCCTTTCCCTCCAAGTTTTAAACCAAGCAATTATAACTTTACTTATTGGCAACATTTTAAATTAGAAAGATTTTCAAAATTCAAATTTTAATCTTGGTTAGGCCCTCTCGTTCTACATCAGTTTGGTATTAGCATGGTTATCCGGGATGCGGACTCGACGGAGTCAAGCTCTTTCCAAACCGGGAGAATGATGCAGACAACCAACGGTGAATGATTATATGAGGAAGAGACGAAGATCAACAGCCGAGATCATCCCACTTTATTTTAATTTACTAATTGCATTTTTTATGCAATTTCCATTTTTACCCTATTGAGGGAGTTGACCTTTGTAAGCCCTAGGGGAATGTTTATCTTTTTTGAGTTTCTTTCATTTTGAGGCCTATATATAGAGGTCATTACTAATATATTGGTATGATGGATTATTAATAAAAAAATTTCTGCACTCTTGTTCTTTGGAAGAACTTTGGTGAGATCCCTATGTGAGGGAAGAGTAATATCCACTAGCCGCAGGATGTGTCCAGGCTCGTGTTTTGAAGTCCCTAGGTAAGGGCAACGCAACACCCATCAGCCGCAGGATATGTTTGGGCACATGGTTTATCTTTCTTTTCCTACACTTCCATTCTCCTTCTCTAATTCCCCTTCTTCTTTCTTCTAGCCGCCGCTCTACCCCTCCTCCCCTAGTAGATTCTCCCTTGACAGCCGGCCAAACCCTCCATAGCCGCCGGCCAAGCCTCCCACTTTCCCTCCTTCCACCACCATTGGGCCCTTCGTCCTTCCCCCTTGAACCGCCAATTTTCACAACCTTTCATCATCCCAACCCCACCACCACTCTCAAGCCCAAACAGCCACCCCCTTCATTGGCTCCAAAAAATTAGACCACTTCAACTTCTATGATCCTTCTTATTGTATCCAGATCTCCTTACAGCAACTCCAATGGATCTCTAGTTCAATGTCCGAGATGAGGAGCTCCTCAATCAGGGGACTAAGGTCAAAATTAGCCTTTTCACGAGAGGGTGGAGCTGGCTAGTGATGGGATTCCCTTAAGATTCTCTAGGGTGTTAACCACCAAGAGTACTACAGTGGGAAAAAGCTTGCTTGTACACATTTATATAGTTAACTATGGCCACAAATTAAAGAAATAAGCCAATTATTTTCTTCCTTTTTTCCTTTTCCTCTATCTTCCTCTCTCTTCTTCACTCCCCCTTCCATTAAAAAATGGTATAAAGACCAATGAATCTACGAGGGATTAATTGGCATGTGGTTTATATGGATCTCATTGGTCTTTGGTATTCTCTGCTGCTGTTTAGCAAGGATCAATAGTGAGGGTCTCCAACAATAAGTCTACTTAGTTGAGTGGTCATTGGTGCATGCACTCGCTAATTTGAAAAATAGTCTTCAAGATGTGATGTTCGATGTTGAAATCACTTATGTGAGAGGATAGCTGATAAGGGCATTTGAGATTATTAGTTTAATCACATATCGGATGGTTAAAAATATTATTAGTGTGAAAATACCAGGTGGTTAGCCCTCACTTATAAGCATAATTATTTGGGCTGACAATAGGTTTCATTATTATCATGCCGAGTCCATCCTCAAGCCTCCTTTGATCTACACCCTCCTAACAGACTTATGTATGCACAAGAAGTAAAATTGACGACTCTGTTTGTTGTGATGGCCAATCACCATGGGAACTAAAGCTATGTAATATTATTTAATTAATTTTGAATAAATGAATCAAAATAGTTTGCTTCTAGAAAGAAATATTCCAACTCAAGTAAACATACTTTCTTTTCCTATCATGCAACAAGGGAAGGAGCTAATCAGCCATTTACTTGCCTGCAAATTAAGTAGCACATAATTCTATACATTGAACATCTTCCAAATATTATATAACGCAAAATATCACCTGATCTTGAGCTCCTGCAGTTGTAGAAATAATCGAGGTGACATGGGAGCCTCAATATCCTTTTCTCCAAAATCTACAGGTAAAAACGTCATGTCCTGTGGACTATGATTTGGTGCTGCTTTTGAAGGTGAATCAGATAGAAATGCTCTACCCATTTCTGGACGGTCGATAATTGAATCTTGCAATTTCCTAAGAGAATCTTCATTGAACTGGACAATTTTTGCCTGTATATGATACATATACAAGTTGATTAGACACAAAATTTTCTTGAATAAATGGGGGTGAGAAGACATAATTTAAATATAATAACGTAGACTAGATGGGGGTGAGAGAGAGGGTGAGGAGACATTTTTCTCACCCTCATTTCTCTTGAATAAATGGGGTGAGCCCTCACATAGCAAAATATTGTCCCGCATTGATTAAGAAGACTTTAGGTGAAATGAAATCAAGTAAAGCACCTTCACAGAGAAATTTTGGCAAACCCAAGATGATAGAATTGTTTGTTGCTGCTTCAGCAAAAAATCAATTCAAGCAGAATGTTCGACCGCGGGACCCAATGTTATACTTTGACACAACAAGAACCCAATGAATCCATAGATGTTGACAAGGATAGTTGAGATGGCTTTATTATCTAATTTAACGAGTTGTTATGTTATATCAGATATTTTGGATTTAGTAGGTTATCTTGTTATGTTATATCATATATTTTGGGTTGATCAGATTATTTTGTTATGATATATCAGATGTTTAGTTTATTCTGTTCCAACGTTAAAACTTATGTTAAATAATATGGATGTTGTTTCTTTATGTAACTAGAAGTTGTATGTCAATTTTGACTTTTCGAGGATGAAATTTTAATTAGGAGGGGAGAATTGTAAAACCCAAAAATGTTGATCGTAAGCATCGCACGCATTTCGATGTACCGTGACAAAATTATGGGAATTTTCAAAGTCATCGAATTTCAAAAAAATAATTTAATAAAATTGTACATTAAATTTAGATCGAAACGATATAAAGGACTTATAAGGAATTTCGCATAGTTTGGAAATTAAAAAACATGAAGGTTTTTTAATTTTTTTAAAATGACTTAATATCCCTTCCTAGGTTTAAATAAACCTAAAGCATGCAAGGGCATTTAGAACTTTTGGAACTTCCCATACCGCCCAACCCTTAAGGGGACCAAAATCTATTCGGTCCACTCATTTTTTTTCACGCGTGCTTCTTTGGCCGAGCGCAAGGGCATGACAAGGGAGGCGGCGGCAAGGCTTTGGCCGCAGTTTTCCGGCAGCAGTGCTTGGAGAAAATTTTAGGAAAAGTTTTAGAAAGGTTTAAGGTATGCATCTAACCCAAAAATCCTCCCTTTTCACTTAGATATTTCAGGATAAAATTTTCTAGGGTTTTTTCAAATTTGATGTTTTTAAAAAGAAATATGATATGGAAGGTTTAGGAAAGAATTTTAGCCATGAAATTGCAAGTTTCCCCAAAAGTTTGTAGAGTTGGAAAATTAGGGCTTTTACATATTACTAGATTTTTAAGAAGATTCCTAATGAGTAATGTTCCAAATGATCATAGGAGGGTTTCTAATGGTAGAGATTACAGTTTTTCACAAACTATTATTTTTTCTAATTTTTAATTAAATTAAATCTGAAAATTAGGTTTAGATTAAATTAATTTATGCTTTAGCAATAGGTTAATTTGAGTAAATAGTGAAATTATGCAAATTTGAGAGAGAAACTATGGTAATTTATAGGAGAAAAAGAATTAAGTTTGAGATTATTAACTTTAGCTTATGAATATAAAATTATTTTATATAGATGTCAACGTTGTGCCCTCGAAGTAAGGAGAAAAAGTGTAAAAACCAAATCCCTCAAATCAAGTGAGTAAGCATGTTTCTATGTTACGGTAAATATATTGTTTCTAAATTTCCATTTAACTGTTATTACAAGTTATTTAATTTACTACACTGCAAATGATTCAATGATTCATCTCTCACATATTAAATGAATTACTATACATTACTGTATAAAGCATAATGTAAAGCAAAGTATTATAATATAAAAATGATATGATTGATATATAGAATGATTGCATGTGTATGTTGAAAGATGGAGCTCACCTCCTTATAATACTGGTTAAGGACGCTGTACCCGTACACGTTAAAAGAAAAAAATTATGAAAAAGGAAATGGTAAAGGAGTACCTTCATTGGTACTAGACGGTGGCTACTATGACAGTTGTACTATATATGAAAATGAAAAATATATGAATACAAATATGATGAATGTAAATTGAATATAATATGATATATATTTATGATTTATACAAATGTTTAAGTGCATGTATAAGTGGAATATGAATTTAAGATATGAAATGAAAACAAGTAATTAACATTAAACATATTCTTTCTATTTCCTTGAATTACTATAGTTTAGAAGCATGTATTACTTGCTAAGCTTTAGCTTACTATTGTTACTATAACTTTTATTTCAGGTAAGTTTAATATAATCAAATGAGTAGAAGAAATGGAAATGTGTGTCGTAGGCGTGAGGCACCAGAAGAAAGGTATTTAAGTTTATTATATATCAGTTTATATATTTGAAGTTTAGTGTCTCTTTCAAGTTTATTGAAATAGTTTTAAATGAATTAAAAGTTTGATTTTATCGTCCGACCATCAGTTCCCGTCTTATTAGTTCAAGCCCCCGAGCCGGGTCGTGACAACAAATTATGCTAAATGATAAATCAAAATAAATTAAATGAAGTAAATGGCTCTCCAATCCATAACAAACGAACAAATTAGTTCTCCTAAAATTAATATATGGGTAATAACAAGGAACTTGTAGTGCATATAACCTTTTGCATACAAGCATTAGCAAGGGACATGTAATAAACATGAAAACTCACTTACAAGCAAGAGAGTAGTAATAGATAGAAAAACTTGCCTACGGGAAACAACAAAATACTTGTTATGTATACTATAGTCTATCTACGAGCCATAAATAAAGGCCTTGACAGATACTACAATTCACTTGTGAGCAGGAGCAGGAAATTCGTAGTGCATATAAAAAACTAGCCTATAAGCAACAAAAGAGGATTCGTAGAGAGTAATGTTGCTCACTTACAAGCAAGAGCACGATCTCCTAATATCTATTAAACACACATCTCCTATGAGCTATAGTGAATGATATAATAACTTAAGAGGCAAAATGAACTAAATGACATCTCTCATATATACAATAATGATATCTCTCTTTCATGCCACTGGATCCGCAACACTCATAAAAGCGGAAACAAGACGTATTGAATCCCAATGAAAATTTGCGCATTACACTAGTCTTTAGAAGAAAGTGATAACCATGAGAAGAGTGTTTCCGCTTTGAGAAGTGAATCACTATCTCGAGGAGCATGCAATAATCCAACAATGTGCACTACATTAAAAAGCATGAGAATATGTAATGCAAATGCATCAAACTTCGTACAAGTGTGTCACGTAAGTGCACTAAAAGCGAGTTCATGTATTGAATGTATGTGTTTCTATTATACATGTGCAGTGAAAAGCATGCAAGTGTGTGGTGTAAATACATCAAAAAATGTATACGTCATTTAAACATAAAACTAAATCCCTATATGTGCTCTAACAAACATGTTAAATATGCAAACACAAATGTTTGAGAATGTCGCGGGTGTTAAAAAGCTTGTAAATTTAAAATCCTCTCTTTAAACTAATACATGCATGCGCTCCAACTGTTGCATTTAACTACTAATTTTAAGGTCTAAGAATGTTGTGGTTTGGCTAGATGGCTCCACAAAACCTATAACTTAGCCAGACGGCTTTAGCTTGACCAGATGGCTCCACCAAGCACCCATGGTTTGGCGATAACAATTCCATGTGGTAAACGATTATGATCACACCCCTAAAACTACGGTGATGACTATCAATAGGTAGTGCCCCAAATCTAAATCTAACGAGTGCAAAAAGGACTTACAAATTACACCTCACATGAGGCATAATCTGCCCGACTTCTGGATTTACTGTCCGGCCTGAAAGAGACTACCATCTAAACCCTCCTAATCGCTTTTAAAATCATGTATCCAGTCTTGATGCAAATGTAGAGTGGGAAGGCTATTTTTATTTAAAAAGTAGGGCTTATAACTTGGCTTTGAGACCAAGATGCCTAATTATGTGGGTATGCATATAATGACTCACAAAAAGAAAGATTTTTGTTATATAGTCCTTAAGTGGGGGCTTTCTATATGCGACACACTTTGGCTATGCATGATTGTTTTAAGTTTTAGAAAACTTGGCTCTTTGAAAGAGAGTCATGCAAGACTTTCTTATTTATTAGAAAATCGTGAAGCCTAAATCAATTTTTAGATTGATTACATTTTAATAGATAGAAATCTTATTTTGTCCTAAGAGCCTACCGTATCAAACAGTCCAAGCCACACCCAAGCAAAAGCAAGGAAAGAAACCTAGGAAAAAGATGCATTTCTATTGCACAATCAGGTAAACAATCAAACATGCTTTTATTTATAAATAAAGTGTAGGGAATGTAAATAGAGTCCGAGTTATTACAAACAGGTTTGACAGCTGAGTTGCCTGCCATTATACAACCCAGTCGAATTATTACAGACTTTACTTGTGGGGTCTTGAAGCTTTATCTTCCAAGTAAACCTCAGGCCTCACCTTCCACAGGTGTATCCGTTTGGTTCACCTTCTTTTGATCCAGACCCCCAGAAGTCTAATACAATTCCTACTTCTATCAAATACATTTAGAAGATGAAAAAGACTCTAAAATTTGCCTGCAAAATAGAGTTAGAAGCAGTTTATATGATAATAACATCTAAAATTTGCCTAGCACTTAGGGTGCTAAACATTTGCTTCTACCCTATTGACCACATCTTTTGGGGAAGGTTTTAAGCAGCACCTGTCATGCAAGCAATTTACTATTTATGAGCGCCCCCCTTTTAGATATGGTCATCTACAAGAAGAATAATATATATTTTTATACTATCCACTTAAGGGCAAGTGCCAACAACACAGATAATCTAATAGGCAATCTCACCACAACATCAAACACATGCGCAGAAAAAAAAATCCTAATCTTAGCATGCCTAAGGGGATATGTACCTAAGTGTGTGAGGCTTGTGTAGCATGTCACACTAAGGGTGATTGGTTTCATTTTGGAATGAAGATATTTAATCTTTATCCAAGGGTGATTTCATTTTAAGTTGTTTGTGACTTAAAGATTTTATTTAATTTTTAAGTGTTTCATATTTAGGAGGGTTATGAAGAACCCATATAGTAACCACTGCTTGCTTTTGGGCAAGCCTGTTACTTATGAATCCTATGACATAATGATGTGGGCATCTCGACTTTTGAGAGAGATGATTGATCATTATATCTAAATAAAACCTAAATGATTTTTTAGGTATTTTAGAGTTTTCTTAATGTTTGGATAAGAGAGATGTCAATCTAATAGGGTAAGATAGACATGCCTAAGGGGTTGCACTTAGGGCTTGGTAAAATTCATCCAATAAAGTAGGATGAACTTCAATAGATTAGATAATTCCTAAGGGACATCTATGGGTTTAACATTTTAAATGTCATAGGAAAGATCACTCAATTTTGGTTGAAAGAAAGAAATTATTTAAATTTTGGGTCTAAGAAAAGTATCTAACATGTAGCTTTTGAGCTACATGTTGAGGGATTCTCCTTAGCTTTTGGAGCTAAGAGGAGAATGATAGGAATCCAACATTTAGCTTTTGGACTAAATGTAGGAGAACTCCCTATAACTTTTGGAGCTAAAGAGAGGAAATCTCCTACAACTTTAGAGTCGGAGAAGAGTGGAAACCTATAGCTTTTGGGCTAAGGTATGACATCTTCTAAGGCCTTTGGAACCTATAGAAGTGAGGAAAGATTAGTAGCTTTGAGGATACGAATCAAAAGGATGTCTCCTTGAATTTTGTATTCAAGGAGTTGAATTTCATTTGCTTAATTTGGATTAGGCAAACAGAGTAGAATGATGTGCATATTTGAGCCACACATCAAGGATTCATTGGACTTTTGGGTGTCCAAAAAGAAGAACTCATTCACCTAGTTTGGGTTAGGGGAATGGAAGAAAGCAAGGAGTTTAACTCCTTTGCTTGATATGAAATTATTTGTTGAATTTGATTCAACAAATAAATGATTTAGGATCGAACTACTAGTTAATTTTGATTCAATAAATAGATGATTTTCATGTGTCTAATTCACTCAACATGAGTTAAATGAATGAGATTTTCATACAACTTTTGGGTTTTAGGAAGAGGAAAATAGAAGGGGAAAATTTCTCCACAATTTTGACTTGTAGGAAAGAATGGAGAAATGCAATTTTAGAGATTGCAAATCAATGAAAGTTCTTTGGATATTTATTATCTAAAGATGGGAATGCATTCTCCTGTGGGCTCCGAAAATTCGGCCCCGGCCTCCGCATCGCTAGATTTCTTATTCTTATTCGGCGATGGAGTTTTAACGAACTAAGTTCCGGGGTAAATTTTGGAAGGCAGATGGGTTTGTAGATAAGACACTACCCAGAGATTTCGCCCTCATTTGCGAGGACTTTATGATCTGAGTTCTGGTTTCCTATAGGCGTAAGCCCCTATAGTTAATTACCCCTCCCGATCACGGGAGAGAACTTTCGATTAAGGCTAGTCGTCGATCAGATACGTAGAGAATACGTGTTATCTGGCATATAGTAGCAGCAAGGATTTGAGTATTGGAAATTGGATTTGGATTTGGGTATATTTGATATTTAAAATAGGAAATTTTCACCATTTAGCACTTAAAGCGGATGGTGGGGGAATGGATGATGGACCCGATCAAGATCCCATGGTTCCGTCGTCCCGGGCCATCGTGGTCCCTGGTCTACTTAGTCAGAGGAGGTAGTCGACCCAACCTGACAGAAGGATCCTTGTCGGCAGCCATGGGTTGCTTCGTCCAAGGGGACCTTGTAGACCTGGGTTGAATGTTTGTCTAAGGGGACAAATTTGAATCCACCTTAGCTTACAGAGGGCTTTGTGCCCTATCGATCATATCCTATTGATTCATATCTCAAGGATTTGATGCCAATAAGGAGCGTATTGGCTCTGGCCATAACCGAGATATCGTGGTGCCATTTGGCGGCGAAACCACGCGGTTCAGAGGGCCCCGGGTCGTCGTAACCGTTTATCCTGCGGTGCCATTTGGCGGTCAACCGCCGGTTAGAGGACACGTACCACGTCCTTATTGACAGGAGATTGTTTGAGAATGGATCCTAGTGATATTTTCGACTAGGCATTTTAGCTCTTTTGTGAGCTGAAGTAAATTTGAATTTGTCCACCTCGGCAAACTGTTGCGGATGGTGGATGGATTTTGCTTTGAGCGATTGGTGGATTGATTTCAGATTTTAAATATCTGGGCTTTGGGATTTGTGGAGCTTTGGATTTTGATTGGACTTTTTGGGAGGCATTTGAGAATGCCTGAAATTAATCCCTCCGGTTGAGATCATCATTCAACACGGCCATCATCGGGGTGACCTCCAGGTCACTTGAAAAATATTTGGATTTTGTATAGGTTTGAGGGTATTTTAAAATATTTTGTGGACCCCTCCGGTTGAAATAAGCAATCAACACGGCCATCAGCGGGGTGTTTTGGGGTCATTTCCATTTGTTGATTGAACCTTGTCAACTCGATCAAGCTTTTGCTCGAGGATCGGGTTTCTCATAGGCTTCGTGCCTTTGTTCATGAATTTTCTTGATTTTAGGCATTGAAGGCCTAAAAAGAATGTATTTAGACAAATACACCGGTCGCTACAACCGTGTATCTATTTGATAGTTCGAACCCTGTCGACTCCTATTGATCCGTATAGGAGGATCGGGTTCTGTAGGCTTCATGCCTTTGTTCATGAACTTTCTTGATTTTAGGCATTGAAGGCCTAAAAAGAATGTATTTAGACAAATACACCGGTCGCTACAACCGTGTATCTATTTGATAGTTCGAACCCTGTCGACTCCTATTGATCCGTATAGGAGGATCGGGTTCTGTAGGCTTCATGCCTTTGTTCATGAACTTTCTTTGTTGAAGGCCTTAAAGGCCAAATATGAATGTTGTAGACGCCTTCTGTCTGCTTGTATATGTGTTGCAGATCCGGTGGCGTTGGGTTGTAGATCGTAGACGCCTTCTGTCTGCTTGTATATAAGTTGCAGATCCGGTGGCGTTTTGGTCTTGATGTTGACCCCCTCTCCCTTTCTCAATCACCGGGGATGGGTCTTTCTGAACTTTGGAGTATTGGACTTGATATTGACTCCCCCTTTCTCATTCATCGGGGAAGGATCTCTTTTGAACTTCAAAGTTCACTGATTGTCGCTTTGCTTTGAGAAGATCTCCTTTCAAGATCTTTAGTGTAGTAGAGTTTTTCGTACATCGGGTTGCCTTTGTACCTGACGTGCTTGTAGATTTTGACCATCACTATCGTAGGTGATATCAATACTTGTGTCCACAGTGGCTCGCTATGCTTACGAGATTCTCACTGTTGTTATCCACAAATTGTTTGTAGCCATTTGCAGGGGACCGCTATATCCACTACGAGCTTCTAGAAAATGTTTGCAGGAGATTCATTCTTTCTGCATCGTATCCACCCTTTCACCAATCTCGGGTGGGTGTTTTGATGTATTTGCTTGACCTCATAGGGATCGACATAGGGGTTGTACTTGTGTCCACAGTGGTTCGTTGTGTTTACGACATACACACTGTTGTTATCCACGAGTGGCTTGTATGTATTTGCGGAGACCCATTGTATTCACTACGAGCTCCTGGAACTGTTCGTAGGAGATGTACTTGTGTCCACAGTGTTTCGTTGTACATACGACATACACACTGTTGTTATCCACAAGTATTCATTTGTTGGAGATCAGTTGTATCCGCTACGACCTCCTAGTAGTATTCGTGGGAGAACCCTTGCTTTTGTATTGAAACCACCTTTTCACCAATCTCAGGTGGTTTGATGATTGCACCTGCTTGCAAGGGGCGGCTCTTTGACGATTGATCTCCAACGTCGCCTTCTCAATCAACAGGCATCTGTAGGAACTGTCGTAAGAGATTCCAACAGTATATGTAGGAAGGACACCGGTTGTAGCCACTACGAGCTCGTAGGAGTATTCGTAGGGGAGTTGTTGTCAACTTTTCCATCTCCACCTTTCACCGATCTCAGGTGGGATTTTTGACTGGCATTGAATGTGAGAGGGCGATGATGTTCGAACCAGGCTCAAGTTCAAGCCCCCTTCAGGATCAATTTAAATCAGGTTCATGAGCTTAATGTGCAAGTTCAGTTCTGTGTCCTTTGTAGTCCAACTCAAGTACTCGCTTGAGTTTGAGTGTTTGAATCATTAATGTTCAGTTTGAGTCCAGAATGCAAGTTCAAGTATAGGTCCCCTGCAGTCTAAGTCTTGTTCAAATGATTGTTCAAAGTCTTTTTGAGATCTTGCAAGTTCAATTTTGTATTCAAATGATTTCAATTTGGTCCCATTTGGAGTTCATTTCATTTTATTTGGATTTTGATATTTAGAAATCATTTGAATTTTGTTCAGGTCCTCTGCACGTGTTCAATCAAGTTCAACGGTCCACTGCTCTTCTCATTTGGTCCAAATATTTAGTTCTTTGAGTTCAAAAACAGGTCCGAATGTAGTAGTATTTCACCCGAAATTTCGGCAGCCTCCCGGCGTCTCCCCCGTTTAGGGGAAAACTACGAGAAAACTGGGCCTTTCCCACCACGACCAATAAAGGCGTGCATGGTAGGTGCCCTCTTTCGAGAACACCTCGGCCGTGACTTTTCTTCCCACCACGGCCAATAAAGGCGTGCATGGGGTCTTTGACGGTACCTGTTACAAGAAGAAGAGCAGTTGCTTTCCCCCCCACCCGGGGGTACTTATAAATCATTCCGGCCGCGCAAAGAAAAGGGAACACCAGGCTCACCTAGCCTCGCCGTGTGCGTCGAATCGGCTTCCCTCCTACCACGGCCACTAAAGGCGTGCTTAGGTGGTTTGCCGGTCCGACACGCATGTCGAGACAGGAAGGCGTGGGTCGCTCGCTTACCTCAACACAGGTGTCGTTCCGGTTGCCCCTCCTACCACGCTCAACAAAGGCGTGCATAGGTAGACCGCCGACCCGACACGTTAGTCGAGATAAGAGGGCGAGGGTTGCTCGTTTACCTTATCGTAGGTGTCGCGTCAGTTGCCCCTCCCACCATGCTAAGAAAAGCGTGCATGGGTGGACCACTGACTCGCCACGCATGACAAGGTAAGAAAGCGAGAGGGGAGGCGGCTGTCCGCCTCGTCGTAGGCGTCGGACCGGGGTCCCATCCCACCACGCGCAATAAAGGCGTGTATAGGCGGTTTTCTGGTCCGTCGTACACATCGAGGACGAAAGCCTGAGTTCAGAGGGTTATACCTTCGGGGCCGGTGGACCGGCGGTGGTCGGTGAAGGTTCGGACGTCGAGGAAGGCCCGGGGACCGAGGTAACACACATTTTTTTTTTTTTTGAACAATAATAATAATAATAAAATTATTATTATTATCATTATTATTATATTTAATAATAATGATAATAATAATAATAATAATAATAATAATAATAATAATAATAATAATAATAATAATAACAATGATAATAATAATAATAATAATAACATTATTATTATTATTACTTTAAAATAAACCCAATCCCCACCTCCTTACATGCGGTTCGGCTCGGGTAGAGGAGGCGGCAAGAGGGATCGGGCAAGGGAGGAGGTCGTGCTGCTCCAGGCGCTGGACTTCAGAGGGATCGGGCAAGGGAGCTTCCTTTCTCTCTCTCTCTCTCTCTCTCTCTCTCTCTCTCTCACTCTCACGGCTTGCGCAAGGGATTCGGTCGGAGGAAGCCCGTGAAAGGGAGAAGGTTTGTTCACAGCCAGCGAGCTCTCTTACCTCCGATCGGAAAGATCGTGGCTTCCGACCCGACTGGAAGAAGCAGTCGTCGAAGGAGCGAAGTCGGACACCAATGGAAGGGCCGAAGAAGCGCACGCTAGGTAGAAAGTTGTCTCACAGCCAGCGAGCTCTGTGTTGTTTCCGATCCAACATGTCGTAACTTCCGATCCTACCAGAAGGGAGAGTCGGGGAAGGAGCGAAGTCGGACACCAACGGAAGGGCCGAAGAAGCGCACGCTAGGTAGAAAGTTGTCTCACAGCCAGCGAGCTCTGTGTTGTTTCCGATCCAACATGTCGTAACTTCCGATCCTACCAGAAGGGAGAGTCGGGGAAGGAGCAGAGCTGGAGCGGGATCGCCAGAGGAGGAAGAGTGCGAGAAATTGAGCGCGAGCGAGAGGCCGAAGGCCTCGTCCCTTCGTCCCTTTTAACGACGCGAAGTCGTGCCGAGAACGTGGGGCGTGGAGCTCGAGCGATGTGCGACGTGGGAGGAGGTCGTGCGACGTGCTTCGGCAGAGTAGGTAAGATTTGAAATTTTATTTTGATTTTTTTTATTTTTTTTTTTTTGTACCGAATACAGGTCAACATCTCCTAATTTAGGTTTAGGAAGATGGAGGGATTCTCTGCAGCTTTTGGGTTGTAGGAGTGAGGGAAGGATCATGCAACTTGTGGTTTGCAAATCCATGAATGTTCCTTGAGAATTTGATGTTCAAAAAGACAAATTCATTTGCCTAATTTGAAGCTAGGCAAATGGAAATAAATTTAAAGGTAACCTACAATTTAGGCTTGTAGGAAAAGAGATGGTCGAAAGTGCAACCCAGAGGTTGCAAATTGGAGGAGTTCCTTTGAACGTTTGGTGTTCAAAGAAGAGGGATTCATTCCTCCAATTTGGGTTGGAGGGATAGAGAAGAATGAGATGCAACTTAGAAGTTGCAAACTCTTGAAAGCTCCTTGAAACATTTGATATTCAAAGAAGGATGCACACTCTCCTAATTTAGATTAGGAGAATGAGAAGATCTTTCTATAACCTTTGGGTCATAGAAAGAGATGAAGAGATACACAACTTATGGGTTGCATATGTGAGGATACATCAATGAACCATGAGCCCAATGATGTATAATCATTTGCCAAATTTGTGTTAGGCAAATGAGGGAAGGGGTGTGCAACTTGGGGGTTGCAAGCCTATGAACATTCCTTGAATATTTGGTGTCCAAAGAAAAGTGTACATTCTCCTAATTTTGAATCTTAGGAGAATGGGATGGCCTCCTACAACTTTGGGGTTGAAGGAAGGATACATAACTTGAAAGTTACAAAACTTCATGAATATTCTTTGAATATTTGGTATTCAAAGAAGTGGGATCATTCACCAAGTTGAAGTCAAGTGAATGGAGATTGACACTCATTTATTGATTTTGTGACTCAACAAATGAAGGATGTAGCTTAGGAATTGGCCCTAAGCTCCAAATGGTTCATGCAACAATATGTTTGGAGACTTGAGAGACCCCCAAATAATCATGTACGAAAGAGGGTGGTTGTTGATTTTGTCTCAACATACAAGTGGAATGCACCTAGGATTTTGATCCTAAGGTAATGAGATTCATGAAATCCAATATTTAGAGCTTTGGAAATGCTCCCAGTATCATGCATGAAGAATATGTAGGTGGACATTTGTTGATTTTTTTTTAACAAACAAAGTTAAGTAAGCCAAGGACTTTGATCCTAGGATTTCATGATTCGTGAAATGATTTTGTTTGGAACCTTTGAAGGTTTCAAACCATCATACATGAAAGTAGATGGATACTCATTTGCTAGTTTTAGCGTTCCAACAAATGAGATGGTAGAGCTTGGAATTTGGTCACAAACTCAAGGATTTATGGCATGACATCTATGGGATTTTTCCTTTTAGGAAAATTCGGGATAACATGTAAGAAGAGCATTGCATAGGAAAGAGAGTTCCATATAGCTTGATTGAATGTTTTGGATTCAATTAGGAGAGGGAAAATTGATTTCCTAGGAGGTTTAGGATCAAATTTGGTATGATCTAAGAAGAACCTAAGAATGCATGCATGTGTAGATGATTCTCCAAATCCGGCAATTTTAGCAATCTCACCTTAAACATTCAATTTTGGAAGTTATAAAATAGGGTTGGATAATTCCGAAACATGAGGGGTCATGGGCCTTTGAGTGTCCATAATACATCTCAAGTTCATTTATTTGAATTAAATAAGCCTATTTAATTATGTTCCAAACTTTCAAAAGCTAAGAATTGCAATCCAAATCGTGCAAACTAATTTAGTTAAGTATGCAAACATTTGGCTTGGAGATTTTGTAAGTTGCTCAATTCTCTAAATTTAGAGAGATGTCAAGGATGATTTCGATTAATCTACTCATTATGGGATTTAAAATATGAACAATGAATGTTCATGAAAGACCCCACTACTTGTAGGCTTTAAAAATTAATTGAAATACAAACTTGGACATTTAGCAAATTGAGAGAAAATCACATGTTGTGGCAATGCAAACCTCCTATATCTTTAAGTTAGTTTTGACATAACTTGTGATTTTGCTAAGGAAATAACGCATGCTATAAGATGTGAAAGTTCCTACACATTGTCATTCAATGTATGATTGAGTGACAATATTTAGCCTAAGGTTTGATCGTAGGCGAAGGTGTCAAGCTCAATATGATGCATAAACATACATTTGAGAGGTGTTGGATAACAATCCGACACCTCTACACACATCGAAATCCTCTCCGGACCCTCACATGAGAGCCAACAAATGGAAATCACTGAATTTCCACTGTTTTTTGCGAAGTGGACAGCCAATAAGGGGTTTTAGGAGACCAAAAATCAAAGTTTCTAGGGACATAAGGTTTTGGATCGTCAATCACATGCCATTGGCTAAGGAGCCTTAAAGTTTTACCTAAGTTTTAGTGTTATACCTCTCCCGGATTATCCTAGCGCTCCAATCCAAGTTCTGAATGCTGTCCAAGCTCCTTTGAAGGCTCCAAGCTGCTGTCCAAGATGTTTCCAAGGAAGAAGACTACTGTCCAAGTTTCTCCGGACGTCACCGCCGCTGTCCAAGGTGCTCCCAAGCCTCCCAAGCACTGTTTGGAAGCTTTCAATAGTCTCCAACCAGCTGTTTGCAAGCTTCCGGAAGTGGTTGCTGCTGTCCAAATGTTTCAAATCCTGTCCAAGCTCTTCTGGAAGACAAATGTGTTGTTGCTGTCCTGAACGTCCTAACTGCTGTCCTTGCTGTTTTGAGGTTGCCATAGTCGAATTGGAAGGAGGGAGAAGTCTCCACACTGCTGATTTTTGCTGTTTGGATGTTTTTGGAGACTGATTTTGGCATCCAAAGTGCTCCAAACCACTGATTTTGCTATCCCAATGTCACCGTAGTTGATTTGGAAGGAAGTAGAGGCTCCCTACCTTCTCTTGGCTGCAGCAAGGGCTGATTTCAGCATGCACTTGCCCTAGATTTTGGAAGAGAAGACCCCTGAACAGCGGCGAGAGAGACATTCTGCTCCTTAGTTGAAGGAAGAAAGCAATGGCAGCGAGAATGACATTCCTTTCATTCTAAAGGAAGGGAAAACAGCAATTCTTGGCTAGGTCGCACACAAGAAGCCACTAGTCGGCCTCTTCCTCTTGCTCGGACGGATGCAGGAGCCGCAAGCAAGCAAGAGCTTAGCGGCTCTTTCCCTCTCCCGCTCCTTCTCTTGCTAGGGACAGGAAGAACACACACGCAAGGGGGAGGGGCGGAATCCCCCTTTCCTCTCGCTCTGTCTGGGACGGACCGACCAAAAGCCACGCATGGGAGAGCCCTCCACCTCCTCTTGTTCGCTTGGAGAAACACGCATGAGCAGGCCCACCGCCCAAATGAACCAATTGGGAGCCCTCATTGCGAGAAACGAAGAATTTGAGCAAAATTTGGGATGAAATCTGAGCCATTGATCTCAATTTCTGATTTGAAAATCAAATTCAGCCCAAATTGACAAATTAGGGCTGAAATTGAGTTCGAATTGGACTCGACCCGAACCGATTTGGGTCAGTTTGGGTCCAATTGGGTTCAATCAATTTAATTTTGTGAAATTGAACTCGAATCGGTGTCGAATCACATCGAATTGGGTTCGGTTCGAATTAAATTGATTTGATTTTAATTAAATTAAATTGGGTTTAATTTAATTAAATTGAGGCTCCATTTGGATCAATTTTGCCTTGACGATGATCGATTGAGTTGATCGAGCTCGATCGAGCCTAGTCGGGCTCGATCAGGGTCGAGTCGATGCGAAAATATTTGTCAACATGGGTTTAACTACCATGACAAAACCATGGAATCTTAATCGAATTTATGACCCCCCCCCCCCCCCCCTCCCCACCCCTAATCTGCTTTATGTGAAAGGATGTTAATTTTTTTTTTATCTTAAATTTCTGAAATTGTTACTATTATATGCTAGATACTAAGTATAAATTTAACGACTAGCCTTAATCGAAATGCTCTCTCATTATCGAGAGGGGTAATTAACCATAGGAGCATGCGCCTTTAGGAAACAAGAACTCAAATCTTAAAATTCTTGAAAAAAGGGTAAAATCTCATGGTTGTGTTTTATCTATATCTAATTTGTCTTTCGAAAATTTTACCTAAAACAATCCGTTAAAACTCTCCAGAAATATATGCGAAGAGGCCAGGGCCAAAAAGCTCAAATTTTCAGAGCCAATGTTTTAATAATAAAAATATGGCATAAGATTATTTTTTTATCGAACGTCGTTCAAAGAGCTAATGATTATTTGTTCAAAGGTCACATGTTAAACTCAATTTCACGACCAGCATCTTGAGAACTAGGAAGCATGAACTAGAGGTCTTTAATTCAATTATATATATGGAATTGAGTTAATGATTTTAAACCACAGTTTACAATTGAAATATAAATGAAATTGCAATAAAATATCTATATATGTATGTGCATAACTTATAAATTAAGTTTGTATGACTACACATTTATAAACAACAAAAAATAATGATAAACATGCATCAAATCAACTACGCATAGGCATGTATTGCCCTAAAATTGAATTTTCTAGATGGTGCACACGTGTACACAAAGGATTGAAATTTTTTCCCTAAAATAGATGTACATAAGAGTTTACAACCATTTAATTGGATTTACAGGACTGCACACGCTTATATATCGCAAAAATGGAAGAGCTCCATAAAACACCTGAAAACAACTCCTTTTGCTAGCTATGTCAAGTTCAATAACAACTCGAGAAAAAGAGCAAGTTGAGATATTGACGCAACTGGAATCAAAGTCTTGAAGTTGATAGTAAACTGACTTAAAACTAGTTTCAGTTAAGTTTAAATTTGACATAGAATTGCCAATCCTTGCCACTCAATGAGCTGAATTCATTGGTTTTCGAACTTGGTGAACAATACATATGTTTTTTAATAACATGATTACCTAGTTGCTAACCAAAATACCATAATAAATCATATGAGTGTTGACCGGTATACGGAGAAAACAAAAAAAAGTATATAAAATCTCACCTGCTCTCTGAGGCTTACACGATCTCGCATGCCGCACGACCTCCTCCCACGTCGTCGCTGCTCTTCCCACGACCTTCGCATAAGGCTCGCACGACTCGTTCGAGTCGTTAAATACTGAAGAAAACGAGAGAGCAAAGCTCTCGCTGCCTCACGTCCGCTCTTCTCTTCCGCCACTTCTCCTCCTTCGTTGTTGTTTGGCTTCATAACTTCGCAGAAGGTGTAGAGATTGCAAACGTCGCTGCTTCGGCTCCTTTGCTGGTTCGACTTCGCGCCTTCCCCGACCTTCCCTTCCAGTAGGATCGGAAGTTACGCAGTTTGATCGGAAGCAACGGACGGGAGCTCGCCGCTGTGAAGTAACTTTCTCCCTTCCACCGCCTCTCCACCTCCTTCGTAGCTGTTCAATGACTCTCCCTTGCTGTCGGGTCGAAACTCCGACATTCTGATCGGAAACGAGAAAAGGAGCTCGCCGACCGTGACATCTCCGGCTTCTCCAGGGCTGTTCGACTTTGCTCCTTCGACGAATTCCCTTCCTGTGTGATCGGAGCAGACGACGGGAACTCGTTTGCTGTGAAGGTGATTATCTCCCTCTCACGCGATTCTCGGCCGAATCCCGTAGGTCTGGCCGAACCAGAGAATGGGAGGGAGGGTTTTATTTTTTATTTTATTTTATTATTAATTATTTTTAGTGATTATTTAATTATGATTGTAATTAAATAATTAATTATAATTAATTGATATTTAGTAGTTAATTACTAATTATAATTACTTAATTAACTATAATTAATTTCAATTAATTATAGTTAATTATTAATTAATTATAATTATCATTAATTTACTAAATATACTAGCCGCCTCGGTCCACGAGCTTCCACCACAGGTCCGCCGATCCCAAAGGTATAATTTCTAGAACCCTTGTTTGCTCTCTTACCTCGGCATGCGTGTCGAGTCGGTGGTCTGCCTATACACGCTTTTTTTAGCGTGGTGGGAAGGGCAACCGACGCGACACCCACGACAAGGTAGGCGAGAGACCCTTGGTTCCAAATCCTGCCCTCGACGTGTGCGACGGGCCGGCTAACCACCTATACACGCTTTTCTTAGCGTAGTAGGAGGGAACCCGGTGCGATGCGTACGACGAAGTGGGGATACCCATAAGTACCCGTTTGCGGGGAAATAACTGTTTTTTCTCTTGCAACAGGTACCGATACAAGATCCATACACGCTTTTCTTAGCGTGGTGGGGATAAAGACTTTACACGGCCGCAGTGTCCTCGAAAGAGAGCACCTACCATACACGCTTTTCTTAGCGTGGTGGGAAAGGCCCAGTTTTCTCGTAGTTTTTCCCTAAACAGGGGAGACGCCGGGAGGGTGCCGAAATTTCGGGTGAAATATTACTCTACTCTGACCTGTTTTGAAACTCTAAGAGAACAAAGATGTGGACTCAAGTTGAACATTTGAACTGGCACGAAGATCTGATTTGGACTATAAAGGACTTGTACTCGAACAAGAATAGTAGACTTGGGGACCTAAATAAGAACAAAATTCTAAAAGATTTCTAAATATCGAAAATCAAATGAAACGAAATCAAAGTTGGAACCAAATTCAAGTTAATCTAAATATGAATTGAACTCAAAGGACAGTAGGGGACTCGGACGGATGGAAGAGACTCATTTTGAGTCTGAACTGTACTTGGACTCAAAGCTTGAATAAATACAGAGGTCTACGGCACGAATACAACAACACTAAATCAAGCCTAATCAAATGATGTTAAACTGAGCCAAAGACTTGAACTATACAACGCCAAGTGAAATTTGGATTTGCAAGCTTTTGATTCAAATCCGGATGAGTCCAGTATGACAAGAAGATCCGAATGAATGTGGGAGACGCATACTGAGTTTGAACTTAAGTCTAAATGAAACTGAACTCGCACTTGAACTAGTGCTATACAGCATTAAATGGGGGTTGTAGACCCGATGAACCTGAGTTTAGACAAAATTTAACTCAGACTCAAACATACACAAAGGACCAGGCTTGAATCAGTGTGTAAGGAAACTCAAACTACAAGAGCATTCGTATGGTCAAAAGTGACTCAAAGTACATTACAAGACCTCGATGCATGAATTCCTACAACAATCCCTATAATTGCCTGTTGATTGAGATGGCAATACGAAAGACCAATAATGGAGGATTTGCCCCCACAAACAAGTGCAAATACCTTAATCCCACCAGAGATAGGTGAAAGGTGGATATGATACTGATGTAAATGACTCTTCTATGAATACTTCTAGGGGGTCGTAGCAAATACAATGGATCCCTGCAAATGAGCACGAACCCACTTGTGGATAACAACAGTGGATACATCGTAAATATAGCGGACCACTGTGGACACAAGTACAAGTACCACCCGCGACAAGGATGATTGAGACGCTGCTAGTATGTCGGGTATAAGGGCAACTCGATGTACGAAAAAGAATACCCCTGGCAGAAGGGAGGAAATGTTTGAACAAATTAGAACCAAATTTCCGGGTGTTCCAAAATATCTTCTTAGTTCTATACTTGAGAAGAAAATAGTTCTGGTGCCCACAAACATCGAAAATAACAAGTCCACTACACTGAAAATCTTAAAAAGAGTCCATTTTAAAGCGATGTCCACGGACTTCAAGAAGAACCCTCCCCGGTGAATGAGAAAAGGGAGGAGTCAATATCAAGACCAAAATGCCACCGGATCTGCAACACTCATACGAGCAGACAGAAGGCGTCCACAAATTAAAACGCCACGCCACCGGATCCGCAATATCCATGCAAGCGGATAAAAGGCGTTCACAAATATTTCAAAATACCCCTACAAGTGCACCGTAGATTGCATGCATATAGGTACACTAAAAGGAGGATGCAATCAAACACCCGCATGGGCCCCGACAAGCGTGTTATTGGTACACACGTGACGTCTAAGAATGCTGCGCGGGTTGATAAGTGAATTCAGGTTCGAACCTGATCATTCTATACGGATCAATAAGAGTCGACAGGGTTCAAACTATCAAACAAATACACGATTGTGGCAACCGGTGTATTTGTTTTAATACATTCATATTAGGCCTTCAAGGTCTACAATCAAGAAAATTCACAATTAAAGGCACGAAGTCGATGACAAACCCGATCCTCTGTCGACAGTCAGACAGAGTCGACAAGGTTCAATCAACAAATGTAAATGACCCCAAACACCCCGATCATGGTCGTGTTGAATGTAAATCTCAACCGGAGGGGTTCATTTCATAAATATTTCAAATGTCTCCCAAATGTCCAAAGTTCACACAAAATCCAAACTCTACAAATCCCAAATTCCCAAATATTTAAAATTGAAATATATCAATCAACGCTTAAAGCAAAATCCATCCACCCTCCGCAATAGTTTGCCGAGGTGGACAAATTCAAATATAACTTTAGCTCACAAAGAGCAAAATGCCTAGTCGAAAATATCACTAGGATCCATTATCAAACAATCTCCTGCTAGTAAGCACGTGCTACGTGTCCTCTAACCGGCGGTTTGCCGCCAAATGGCACCGCAGGATAAACGGTTATGACAACCCGAGGCCCTCTGAACCGAGTGGTTTTGCCGCCAAATGGCACCACGATATACCGGTTATGGTCAGAGTCAATACGCTCCTTATTGGCATCAAATCCTTGAGATATGAATTAATAAGATATGATCGATAGGGCACGAAGCTCTTTGTCAGCTAAGGTGGATTTAAATTTGTCCCCTTAGGCAAATATTCACCCCAGGTCTACAAGGTCCCCTTGGACGCAGCAACCCATGGCTGCCGACAAGGATCCTTCTATCAGGTTGGGTCGACTACCTCCTCTGACTAAGTAGACCAGGGACCAGGATGGCCCGGGACGACGAAACCATGGGATCTTGATCGGGCCCATCATCCATTCCCCCACCATCCTCTTTAAGTGCAAGATAGTGAAATGTCTATTTTAAATATCAAACTCTCCAGATTCCCAAATCCAAATCCAGTTCTCAAATGCCCAAACCCATGCTGCTACTATATGCCAGATAACACGTATATTCTACGTATCTGATTGATGACTAGCCTTAATCGAAAGTTCTCTCTCATTACCGGGAGGGGTAATTAACTATAGGGGCTTGAGCCTATAGGAAACCAGAACTCAGATCATAAAGTCCTCGCAAAATGAGGGCGAAATCTCTGGGTAGTGTCTTATCTACAAACCCATCTGCCTTTCAAAATTTACCCCGGAACTTATTCCGTTAAAACTCCCTCGCCAAAGAATAAAAAGAAAAAGCGCAGCGAGCGGAGGCCGGGGCCGAATTTTCGGAGCCCACAATGAGGAAAACACTATCATTCACCACAACAGCAAAGAATCATTACATCTTCAGAACTTTATGTATGTTCTAGGACAAATTTAAGCTTCTTGTAAATAGATATACAATAACAAACAATTTATAATAATTATCTTTTTCTCAAATTAAAAATTAGAAAATTGTGCATTCTTATGTTAGTAGACTCCAGATTAACTGTCATGAATGACCAGAATTCTTCAAGCGTTTATAAAGCCAGTTCGCAAAAAAGAAATAAGAAAAAAAAGAATGAATCTTCAAGGTTTTCAAGCAACCTAAGAAAGAAAACCACAGTAAACCTTCATTGATACTAAAGGTAAGAATGGTAGAAGAAAATTACCTTTGTGAGATGGACAGCGTCCTGAAGTTGTTGTATTGCATCTTTCATGCTATCACCTTGAACGAGTATATCTTCAACAATGTCAAAAGCAATCTGTCAGAGGAATTAATCAGTTGGCCTTGTGAAAGTAGGTATCTTAAATATTTAAGGACGTCAGATCAACATATTGCAAACCTCACTTCTCTTCACATGAAGAGATAACATTTCGCTGAGTGCTTTGATACTCGAAAGAGAGCTACGTATCTGCACTGATGGCACATTAATAGATCACTAGAAGCATCCCTTTGGAATGGGATAAATAGTAGATAACTTACTTGCTCAACCAGATGACTCATTCTGACATTATTCTGCCAAGAAGTTTGCCGCAACAACATTGATTTCTGTAAAGAATAAAAAGGAAAAAACGTGAATGTAAATAGACAGCCTTCAAATGGACCATGATGCAAGTTCTCGGCACCAGATAAAATAGCAAGAAGAAGTTTAGCATTTTCCTAAGATGCAAAATAAGCAGGTCAGTAGCACATGAGGGTAACCACTAATTCTTCTTTCTCAGCTAAATGAAGGGATGGTTGGGTATTTAGTGCAAATGGTGAACTGGTTCATGTTTCGGCCGGATGTGTCAAGTTTTCAGTTGACCAATAAGCATGTTGCCTAAACCAATGAAGTTTGGACTTGTGCATATTAGTGTGAATTTCCAACACCCTAATGACACAAGACATGCATGGGATAATAAACGGTGTGGTGGTATCATTAAGTGGAAAAGATATTATGGCCTTGGTAATGTGCTTTGAAGGACAATATGGCCCGCAAAGAATAAGGAAAAACCATTGTTATCATATCAAACATAGCCTTAATCAATTCAAGCCACGCCTAATAACATCAGCCTATCTCAGCAATGAACAAATTATTAGCAAAGAAAACAAGACCAAAATAGACCCTTGAACCAAACAGTCCCCAACAATATTAAAAGACCATTTTGATCCCGCAAGTCCTTAAAAAAGAATCAAAATAATCCCATGATGGAAATATTTTGATTGTTCTTTAAAGAGTTGAGGTACCAAAATAGTTATTTAATATGATCAGGGACTATTTTGATCTTTTATAAAGAGCCAATGGTCCATTTTTTTTTTTTTTTTTCTCTATTAGTTAATATGATATAAATATTGGGAAATTTTCAAAGATATTTATCATTTTAATGTTTAGAAGATAAAGGGCTTAGAATTGGTGGAAAACATAGCAGATGATATATAATTTTTAATGGGGTCATTATTCTAGTGAATAAACCATATTACTACAAAATAAAATAATACCTAAATTTAATAGATTCATATGTCTTGATTCTATTATATAAAAAATTAGGATACAACTTCAAAACTTATGGATGAGTAGTTGAAATAGAGAATGCCATGAGTTACATGTGATATCATGGAGGTTAACAAGAAAAACTATGTATAAATACAATCAAGCAAGCTATGTTTTAAGAATCTAAATGTTGTGTACGAAAGACATCATCAATAGATAATTAATTGAGTGAGATATAATTGAGAATATTAAGATGGAGATGTGGAAAAATAATAAATAATGGATTGAGAAATGATTATGTTAAAGGAGCAATAAAGTGGCATCCCTTAAAATAATGTTGTGAAAAAAAAGACTTGGGATCATTTGGATGCTCGAAATTAAAAAACATGACTTTAAAAAAGAAGAAATTATTAAATTCTAAGACTTAGCAGAATATACTTATAAATTAATATGAGATTTAAATTGAAGATATTCAAAATCTATCAGAAGTGCTGATTTAATTTTCAAAAAGTGTGGAAATGAAATCATTTTTAAAATATACTTTCCATCTTCAACCAAATTAGTGCTCAATGGTTTGGGCATACAGCGAATGATAAAAATGCACCAATAACCACGTAAATGAAATATCAATAAGGGTTTAGGAAGAAAATAGGTGGATGAAAGGTAAGAAAAAAAGCCATACGCAAACTTAGGAAAATGCTCTCATGTACTCAATATAGATGAATGGGAAAAAGAGGACGAAACTAAATAATGGGAATAAGGCTAATAATGGCTTTAGACATTGATTTATGTCATGTTGTACAATGTGGGCTCCAAAATTCGGCCCCGGCCTCCCGCCGCGCTGTTTGTGTTTTTTCTTTGGCAAGAGAGTTTTAATGAACTACGTTCCGGGGTAAATTTTGAAAGGCAGATGGGTTTGTAGATAAGACACTACCCAGAGATTTTGCCCTCATTTTGCGAGGACTTTATGATCTGAGTTCTGGTTTCCTATAGGCGCAAGCCCCTATAGTTAATTACCCCTCCCGATCACGAGAGAGAACTTTCGATTAAGGCTAGTCGTCAATCAGATACGTATATACGTGTTATCTGGCATATAGTAGCAGCATGGGTATTGGGCTTTGGAAATTTAGAAAGTTTTGATGTTTGGAAAATTGATATTTAAAACAGAAATTTGCACTATCTTGCACTTAAAGCAGATGGTGGGGGGAATGGATGATGGACCCGATCAAGATCCCATGGTTCTGTCGTCTCGGGCCATCGTGATCCCTGGTCTACTTAGTCAGAGAAGGTAGTCGACCCAACCTGACAAAAGGATCCTTGTCAGCAGCCATGGGTTGCTTTGTCCAAGGGAACCTTGTAGACTTGGGGTGAATGTTTGTCCAAGGGGACAAATTTGAATCCACCTTAGCTAACAGAAGCTTTGTGCCCTATCGATCATACCCAATTGATTCATATCTCAAGGATTTGATGCCACTAAGGAGCGTATTGGCTCTTGCCATAACCAGTATTTTGTGGTGCCATTTGGCGGCAAAACCACTTGGTTCAGAGGGCCCCGGGTCATAATCGTTTATCCTGCGGTGCCATTTGGCGGCAAAACCGCCGGTTAGAGGACACATACCATGTCCTTACTGGTACGAGATTATTTGAGAAAGGATCCTAGTGATATTTTCGACTAGGCATTTGGCTTTATGTGAGCTGAAATAGTTTTTAATTTGTCCACCTCGGCAAACTGTTGCGGAGGGTGAATGAAGTTTGCTTTAACTGTTGATGAATTTATTTCAATTTTAAATATTTAAAATTTAGGATTTTTGGATTTTTGGATGCTGGACTTTGTGGATATTTGAGGTGGCATTTAAAAATGCCTGAAATTAACCCCTCTGGTTGAGATTTACAATCAACACGGCCATCATCAGGATATGGGGTCATTCATTGACTAAACCTTGTCGATCCTATCAACTTGCCGATAAGGGATCGAGTTTCATATGCTTTCATGCCTTTATTTTATGAATTTTCTTTGTTAAAGGCCTTGAAGGCCTAATATAAATATATAAAATAAATATTCCGGTCAACTTCGTGACTGTATATTTATCTGATGGTTTGAACCTTGTCCACTCCTATTTACTTGCTTAGGAGGATCGGGTTTCGTAGGCTTTGTGCCATTGTTTGTGAATGCTTTTGATTATAGGCCTTGAAGGCCTAATACGAATGTATTAAAATAAGTACACTGGTCACCACAACCGGGTATTTGTTTAAAGGTTAAAACCCTGTCAACTCCTATTGATCCTCATAGAAGGATCGGGTTCGAACTTGAATTCACTTATCAACCCGCGCAGCATCCCTAAGCATCACATGTATACTAATAATACGCTTGTCGGGGCCCATATGGGTCGTGATTGCATTTACCTCTTTAGTGTACCTATGTGTATACAAATTATGGTGCACGTGTAGGGGTATTTTGAAATATTGTAGTTGTGTAGGTAATCGTTATTTGAATGCACACAACTTTTCATTTAAGAGCTTATACACGCCTTCTGTCTGTTATTACGGGTGTTGCAGATCCGGTGGCGATGTGTTGTAGATTATATACACCTTCTGTTTGTTTGCATAAGTGTTGCAGATCCGGTGGCGGGGCATTGTAGATTGTAGATACCTTCTGTTTATTTGTATAAATGTTGCAGATCCGATAGCAAGGCATTGTATATTGTCTTGATGTTACGAGGTATCTCCTCATCTTGATGTTACGAGGTATCTCCTCATCATGATGTTGACTCCCCTTTTCTCATTCACCGGGGAGGTCTTTCTGGACTTTGAAATCAGTGATTATTGCCTTGAAAAGAACTTTTTCAGGATCGTCAGTGTAGTAGATTTGTTGTTTTCGATGTTTGTGGATGCCAGAATTATTTCCTTCCCGAGTACAGGATCAAGAAGTAATTTTGGGACACCATGAAGTTTAGTTCGAATTTGCTCAAACATCTCTTCCATTCTGCTAAGTGTCATTTTCGTACATCGAGTTGTCCTCGAACCCGACGTACTTAGTAGTATTTTAGTCACTATTATCGTAGGTGGCATCCGTACTTGTGCCCACAGTGATTCATCGTACCTACAATATGTCCACTGTTGTTATCCATAAGCGGCTCATGTTCATTGACGGGGACCCGTTGTATTCACTATGACTTCCTGGAGGTGTTTGTAGATGAGCCATTGTTCTGCATCATATCCACCAATTCACTAATCTCATGTGGTTTTGATGTTTGTACTTGCTTATAAGGGCGGGTCCTCCATTATTAGACTCCAGTATCGCCTTCTTCAATCAACAGACATTTGTAGGGATTGTCGTAGGAGTTCGTTGCATTATGCTTATATATGTTTGTGATGTATTAAAAATCTTTCACATTTGTTCACGAACATGTGTTGAATGTACAGCAGGATTCCTACAATAGATCGTAGGTATTTGCATTTGTTGAACATCAAATCTCCTCAGCTTGCAGAAGACAGGTGCATCTATTTTTCCGGTACGATTTCAAAACATGGTAGCTAAGGAAGAGAGTTGAATTGAATTATGAAGAGCGTGATAGAGGTGGTATATAAAAAAAGAAAGAATCGGAATACCGAGGCGAGATATCCAACTGATTCATAAGAATTAGTTTAAATTTTTGTAAGTTGATATATAGCATATTTATGACAGCATGTCTCTCATGTGATAATATGTACTTCCATCTATTTCAATTTATTCATTTGTACTTGATTTTAGTTATATAGATTATTGATTCACTTGATACTTGATACTAGTGATTGTGATTAAACAAAAATAGAATGATAGTATAATAGCAAATGATTAAGTCATATATGGAGGATAGGCCCGTACAAGTAAAGGCGAAAGACCTGATGAGGTAAGCATGTTCTTTCAATTCTAAAAGTTAAGAATCTAGACCCAACATTAAATTGAAAAGCGGAAAGGGTACAAAATCCTATAGCCATCATATAACTAATTTAAAAGAATGATAGTACTGATATATTTTCTTGTGATCCATATGGAAGGTATTGTAACCATGTTATTATTTAGTCACTAATATTATGTCTTTCTCAATGATTAAAATGTTATTATTAATTCTTACATATTGCTTTGATATTTCATTGAGCCATGACTTATTAGTAGTGATTATACTATACGTAAGGGAAAGGAGCCTGTAGGGCACTAGGCGGGAAAGAGGTAATCGTTCCTTTTTGGTGTACAAAAAGATCTTAAAGGAGATATGAATGATGGTTGTATAAACTTTTGGATATGTAAGTAAATTTTAAAAGTTTTAGCAAAACTCTATATTTACTTTAATTATGTTTGATGTACAGTAAAGTATATTATATGCTTCCCATTATGAAGTTTGGAGTTGATAGGTTAACATGTTAGGAAAGACTAAAAAGAATTCCTTTTTACTAAATTATTCTAAAAATAGTTCTAAGGAATGAGTGTTCGCAAGGAGTCGGTTTAGATTTTTCTTCTCTATTATACTACAAATTGACTGTTTAGCCAGGGAGTAGGCCAAACTAGGGTGTGATATTTTCCTATTTCGGTTGGATTACATCAAGGATCAGTCTTAAGCCCATATATTTTTGCTTTAGTCATTGATGTTCTCACAAAACATTTGCAAGCGGAAGTACCTTGGTGTATGCTTTTTGCTGATGATATTCTTCTTGTAAATAAAACTAGAGAGGAAGTTGAAGGTAAACTTGAATTATAGAGGTCAACCTTAAGTCTAAAGGTTTTCGCTTAAGTAGATCTAAAACTGAATAAATTGAGTGTAATTTTATGAACCTAGTGAGGGGATTGTGACTTTGGGCGATCAAGTCATTAATAAGATTACATGTTTTAGATATGTTGAATCTATTGTTCAAAGTGATGGTGGAATAGATGGGGATATTATCAGCATAATTCAAGTTGGATGGTTGAAGTGGAGGAATGCATTAGGCATATTCTGCGATAGAAATGTCCCCCCCCAAACTTAAGGGAAAATTCTACAAGATAGTGGTGAGACCTGTAATGCTTTATGATGTCGAATGTTGGCCATTAAAAGAGAAGCACATAAATAAGTTAAGTGTTGCAGAGATGAGGATGCTTAGGTGGATGAGTAACTTTATCCTTAGAGATAGGATATGAAATGAGCATATACGTGTAAAGGTTGGAGTAGCTCCTGTGAAATATAAGATTAGAGAAAGTCGCCTTAGATGGTTTGGTCACATTAAATGAAGGTCTTTGATGACCCGGTTAGGAAAGTTGAGGTATTAGATTTGACTTATGTTAAGAAAGGTAGAGGTAGACCTAAAAAGACTTGGTTAGAAAATATTAGAAATGATATTTCTTTATTAGATTTAAATAAAAATTTGAACCTCTATATACACGAAAAATGTATGTAAACTTGATACTTAATAAAACAAGAAGCATGTAATATACATTAGTTAAATTTCAAGTATAATTCAAAAGTAATATAAAGCTTTACTAAAATATTTTAGAAATTTATTTATTTACATACCCAGAAGTTTTGTTATAAAAATTGGTTTAATTTTAAAAATTCTGATAATTGGAAAATATATAAAGTAGCTCGTAAGGATGTTAAAATAGCAATATGCGATACAAAGACTTTAGCTTTTAGTGATTTATATAATAGATTAGATATTAAGGAGGGAGAAAGGTATATTCATAAGTTAGCCAAACAAAGAGATAGGAGTAGTAAGGATTTAGTTCAAGTGAAGTGTATTAAGGATGAATATCAAAAAATACTTTTCTTAGAATATGATATTCAACAAAGGTGGATGAGATATTTTGCTAAACTTTTTAATGAAGAATGTGAAAATAAGATTGACTATAGTAACCTTAGCACCCTAAATGAAAATAAAGATTTATGTTTTTATCGGCGTATTAGTAAAACTGAAGTTAGAGAGGCTTTAAAGAAAATGAATGGTGGAAAAGTTATTGGACCTGATGATATTCCAATAGAGGTGTGGAAATACTTAGGAGATGAAGGAATTTCTTGGCTTACTAAACTTTTTAATACTATTTTAAAGACTAAAAAGATATCAGATGAGTGGAGAATGAGTGTGTTAATTCCTATTTTTAACAATAAAGGTGATGCACAAGATTGTGTGAATTATAGAGGTATTAAGTTAATGTGTCATACTTTAAAATTATGGGAGCGAGTTATGGAGCATAGCTTGCGGCGTGATACTAATGTTTCTCAAAATCAATTTGGATTCATGCCGGGCAGGTCGACTATGAAAGTCATACATTTATTATGAGGTTTGATGGAGAAATATAGAGATAATAAGGAGGATCTGCATATGATATTTATTGATTTAGAAAAACATATGATAAAGTTTCAAGAGAAGTGCTATGGAGAGTTTTTGAAAAGAAATGAGTCAATAATGCTTATATTCAAATCATTAAAGATATGTATGCATGAGCTATTACTTGTGTTCAAACACAAGGTGGATTGATCAAGTATTTCCCAATTTCGGTTGGGTTACATCAAGGATCAACCTTAAGCCCCTATCTTTTGCTTTAGTCATGGATGTTCTCATTAGACATTTGCAAGAGGATGTACCTTGGTGTATGCTTTTTGCTGATGATATTCTTCTTGTTGATAAGACTAGAGAGGGAGTAGAAGGTAAACTTGAATTATGGAGGTCAACTTTAGAGTCTAAAGGTTTTCGCTTGAGTAGATCTAAAACAGAATATATGGAGTGTAATTTTAGTAGTAATAGACCTAGTGAGGGGATTGTGACTTTGGGCGATCAAGACATTAATAAGAGTACACGTATTAGATATCTTGGATCTATTGTTCAGAGTGATGGTGAAATAGATGGGGATATTATCAGCAGAATTCAAGTTGGATGGTTGAAGTGGAGGAATGCATCGGGCTTGTTATGTGATAGAAATGTACCCCTCACACTTAAGGAAAAATTCAATAAGATGGTAGTGAGGCCTGTAATGTTTTATGGTGTCGAATGTTGGCCATTAAAAGAGAAACATAATACTAAGTTAAGTGTGGCAGAGATGAGGATGCTCAAGTGGATGAGTGGCTTTACCCTTAGAGATAGGATACGAAATGAGCATATACATGAAAAGGTTGGAGTAGCTCCAGTAGAAGATAAGATTAGATAGAGTCGCCTTAGATGGTTTGGTCACAAAAAACGGTGGCCTTTTGATGACCCGATTAGGAGATTAGAGGTATTAGATTTGACTTATGTTAAAAAAGGTAAAGATAAACCTAAAAAGACTTGGTTAGAAAATATTAGGAATGACCTTTCTTTATTAGATTTAAAAGAGAATTTAACTTTTAATAGGACACAATGGACAAAAAGGATTCATGTAGCCGACCCCACGTAGTGGCATAAAGGCTTGATGTTGTTGTCGTTGTTTTTTACCCCAAAAGTCTCTGTACAGCTTTCACATTGACCTCTATGTACATCCAAAATGTATGTAAACCAAAAAGAATAGTTATCCCTTTTTATCTAATACCTTACGGGCTCATTCCTTTTTCTTGCAGCACAAACACAACCACAACAAATAAATTAAGGTTTAATAAAATATACAAGCAATGTATAATAAATAATAATAAAATTATTAATAATTAATTTAGAACATATTAGAATTTCATATTGATCATAAGAAATGTATAACATTACTTTCTATCTTCTTAATTGTTCAACGACTTAAAAAAGTCATATTATAGCTTGCACCTTTTTATCTTTCTAAAGACAAGGTTGGATCCAGATTCCCAACATTTAGAATTGAAAGTATAGGCTTATTGAAGTTACTCTCTCATTTAAGGTCGGGTCCAAGTTTCAAACATTTAGAATTGAGAGTATATGCTTATCTCGTCAGATCTTCAATCTTTATCTGTGCGGACTTATCCTCTATATATGACTTAAATCATTTTCTCAATACCATTTAGTTTTAATAATCATAAACCGTGCTATTGAAGTCACTGATTAATTAATCAACAGTTATATGCATGAAGAAAAATTAAAATGTTTATAAACAAAACAATTATGAATTTACAAAGCTCATATACATAATAGTTATAACTTTACAACAACCATTAAAAAAGCGGACGAGGCGTCCGCATTGAGTCGTGCCTCAAGTCGAGGCAGAAGTCATGCGTATCAGGGCTTACGCTTCGAACCATCCAGCGAAGCCTACGATTTTTTCGCACGAGGCATACGCATTAGAGCGTAATGCCTCGATGCAATATGAGGCACCGCCTCGAATTTTTTTCTTAGGTATATATGTAAATACAACGCAGCCGATTCACGTTCGTGTATTCGCGTATAGGATTAAGGCTTCCTATGAGAATTGAAAGGCAAACTAGAGGCGAAGCCATTAGGGAAAAAGACGAAACCGTGAGGGAAGCAGACGAAGCCGTAAGTGTAGGAGACGAAGCCGTAAGTGTAGGAGACAACGCAGGGAAAGAAACGAAGTCGAAGTTGTGAGTGCAGGAAACGTTCAGGCATCAGTTAGGTCGGAAGAGCATGTACGTGGTGTTGTTGCCTTGACATTGACGTGCAATAACGAAAGCTTGACTAACTCCTGATTCGACTTTCTTTCATTCGTTCGCTCAGTACATGCTCGGTACCGAGCAGGTACAAGTTCGGTACCGCTCAGTACATGCTCGGTACCGCTCAGTACATGCCCAGTATCGCTCAGTACATGCCCGGTACCGCTCAGTACATGCTCGATACCGAGCCAGTACCGCTCGGTATCGAGCAAGTACCCGCTCGGTACCGAGCGGTACATGCTCGATACCGAGCGATACATCCTCGGTACGCTCGGTATTGAGCATATACAATAAGTAGAATTTCAAAATTACTCTTGTAATATAATTTTGTTCCGGAGGAGCTGCCCCCTTGGAACCCGCCAGGGGGCAGCGCCCCCTTGGACATCCGGCAGACTGGTATATTTTTGTATTCATGTTATTTTATTATTGGTAGTACAAATAATTGTTAAAATATGTCCTATTTTTAGCATGACTAGTGGCACAAGAAGAAAAGATCCTGCATGGAAATATGGAACTCGAGTTGAAGTGTCAGGCGAAGGTGCAAAGAAAGAATATGTTTACATGAAATGTAATTTATGTGAGAAACGCATAACTGGTGGCGTCAAGAGATTGAAGGATCATCTAGCCTGCACTCATGTTAATGTGGGACAATGTGCAAAAGTTCCTAATGAGGTGAAAAAGGAATGTACAAATTATTTAAAGAAGTTTTCCACCAAAAAGGAGGTCACACAAAGAAATATAGAAGAGATGATATGAAACTCTTCTTACTATGGATCACAGCATGAAGGTTCCAGTACTATATGCCATCTAGTTTCTTCTAACCGAGGCAGTCGGGGGCCCATTGATAGATTTATGCTAAATATTGATAATGAGGAAAACATAAATACTCAGGATATCCAGCCTCCTACAACTACAAAAGAACTCAGGAACAGAGTTTGTTTGGATATCGTCATATTCATCTATGAAAATGGGATTCCATTTAATGTTGTTAGGAGTCCGTCGTGGATCAATATGTTACAATCTGTTGGAAGCTATGGAAAAGGATTATAACTTCCAAGCATGTATGAGCTGGGGACTTGGATGTTGAATGAGGAGGTTAAGACAACTTCAAAAATAGTGGATGATGTTAAGAAGACTTAAATTGAGACAGAAGTGACAATAATGTCAGATGGTTGGTCAAATATTCGACATAGAAGTACTATTAATTTCTTGGTCAACAATCTATATGGAACAGTTTTTCTCAAATCAGTAGATGCTTCAAGCTTTGTAAAGGATGCACAATTATTATTTGAAATGTTGGATAAAGTTGTGGAGGAAGTGGGAGATGCCTTAGTAGTACAAGTTGTTACTGATAATGCAAGTGCATACAAAGCTGCATGAAGAATGTTAATGGAGAAGAGGCCTCACCTTTATTGGACTCCTTGTGCTGCACATTGTATTGACTTGATGCTTGAGAGGTTGGGACAGTTGCCTCAACATAAATCAGTCATATTGAAGGTCAAATTCGTTAGTAAGTTTATATACAATCATTCTTGGGTACTCAGCTTGACGATGAAATTCACTGACAAGAAAATTATTAGACCTGCTGTTAGAATATTTGCTACTGCATATTTAACATTATAGATATTCAAGGAGTTAAGACAACCTTTAGAAGATATGTTTGCTTCTGAAGAGTGGGAGAAAAGTTCATGGGCCAAAAAATAAGAAGGAAAACAAGTTAAAAAGATTGTTATGAAAGACGATTCATTTTGGTGCAGTACAAATTATACTTTGAAGACAACATGACCATTAGTAAAGGTGCTTAGAATGGTTGATGGTGAGAGGGCCCCGGCTATGGGATTTATTTATGAAGCAATGAATAGGACTAAAGAAGATACTGCAAAAGAATTGGGAGGTCAAAAAAGTGCCTATAAAGAAATATGGGATATTATAGATGAAAAGTGGGATCGACAATTACACCAACAATTACATGCTACTGCGTACTATTTAAATCCCCAATTTTATTATGATAAGAATTTTCATATTGACAAAGAGATGAAAGCTGGTTTGTATGCATGTATGGACAGACTCATTTCTGAAGAAGACTACCTCAAAATGAATGATCAACTTGAGGATTTTTATTTGAAGAAGGGAATGTTTGGATTTAGATCAGCACAAACATGCTACAAAACACGATCTCCTGGTATGTTTATAGTTTGAGTATTTATAATTTTAAAGTTAATATTTATATTCAAGTCTTCTACTTTAACCAATATTCATAAAATACTATGTTTGTCTTCATGTAGAACGTTGGTGGGCTTCGTTTGGAGATGATATTCCTGAATTTAAAGCTTTTGCAGTTAAAGTTTTTAGCTTAACGTGTTCGGCTTCTGCATGCGAGCATAACTGGAGTATCTTCAAGCAAATTCATACAAAGAGAAGAAATCGATTGGCGGCAAATCGAATGAACAAACTAGTTTATGTTATATTTAACAAAAAACTGAAAGATAGACATCTCGAATTGCAAAATCAAGGAAATATTGAGAATGAAACTGACCATCTGCTTGTTGATGAGCTACAATCTGATGATGAATGGGTTACTCCTAAGAATGCTAATGTATTTGAAGTTGAAGCAGAAGGAGAAGGTCATGTCAATGAAGAAGACAATGAAGCAACTACCCAAGTATATAAAAGAAAGAAACAAAGTGAGATTGGAGCTTCAAAAAAAATTTAAAGGTATTCTTAAATATAATAAATTATTTTGTATGTTACTATTATTTTATTTTAGAGCTAATGAAATATTAACTGATATAGGAGATAAAGGAAAAATATTATAGATGAAGAAGAGTTGGAGGATAACTTTGACATTAATTATGAAGATTATTCTGAAGACAATCAAAGTGATGATGAGCTTGCTTTGAGTCTTGATCCTAAGGGGATGTTTTATTTTTAAGTGAGTTTATTTTAAATCTTGTATTCCAATAATATTATCTTAAAATAAATCTTCAATTTCATAGTTGAAATAATATTTTGTTATTTTTTGTCATTATTTATAATTTTAAATTAATTTATTTTAATCGTTTTGAGGCTTACGCCTCGATCCGCCTCGAGGCTTACGCCTCACCCGCTTAGAAAAAACGCCTCGATTCCCGATTTCGCCTTTTAAAACCTTGCTTTACAATGCTCATAAACATAATAGTTATGAATTTACAAATTTTTAAAATTTTTATTATTTTCTATGCCCTATTTAGATATCTCACCTCACTTAGAATTCGTTCTTCTAGGTCCTGTTTTCTTCTCCTTTTGAACATCACCTGAAACATGCATTTTTTTTATTTACACATTTTAATAAATAAATAAACAAGTAATATGAATATCTTACCAATCTCAATTAAGTTTCTCATTCAATAGTAACATTTTCTTTCTTTCAAAATTTCTTTCTCTATTGTTTTCCACAAACAATCACAATCTTTTCCTTCTAAATTCAGCAAACACTACAACACCTTTTCCTAATTTGAACCATTCTACAACAACTCTTATCAATTTTAGCAACAGCTCTTATCTGTTTCAGATAATAAAAAATAATTTAGCAATTAAATTTTTCTCACCCAAAAATATCTATTTTTTTTTCAAATAATATTTTCAGCAAACAATTACATCTCAGCCATTATTTTCAGCAAATAATACCATCAATCACTTTCTTTTCATTTCTTTTCATCTCCTAAATCTTTCTCTCTTCTTACCTTACTATTTTCTTTTTTTTCTGCATTTTTCCTGGCAACAAGCAATAACCCACAGCATCCCTTCCGCCTCCCTACAAAATCGCACATGGCTTTACGCTCCAAATAGAAATTAATGAAACTAAATGAACATTTAGATGAAGTTTATGGTTACATGTATTTTGAACATATTGAATATTACATTAGCTTTATGCATTATCATGTTAGTGACATGGCTTCGAGAGCTTTGCATTCTAAAAATGGAATTCCTCATAAGAGGCTTTGAAGGCCTAACGAACATAAAAATAAATATCCTCATGAATTTCACACTTGAGCATTCATTTCTCAGTCTGTGATAACATGAGTGTGTTCCATTAGACTACAAGGGTAAAATTAGAATCACTTTTAAAACAAGTCTTGCCAGCCAAATGACGAGAATTAGATGTGTTGGTGGAATTTTGATATCCTCAATGGATTGAAATATTTTTTGATTGAGTTCAACATAAAAAATAATATATTTTGCTTAGTGATTTACAAAACTTGAAACCCCACCAGGGACTAAGTTAGCCCGACAATAGTCTTACAATCCTGCCTGCAAAGGACTGTCAGCTAACTCACCTAAATGCTTTTAAAACTAATGAAGTTAAGTCTTAATGTATATGTAGCATAGATAAAGCTGTTTTGATTTGGAGAAAAGGGTTTACAACTTGACCACTTAAACTGAGATGTTTGATCATTTGGGTACGTAGATGTGACTAACAATGCAAATTTTTTTTACAACTCTTTAATGTGAGCGCTTCTACATGCAACTCATTAGGCCATGATATAATCATTATTTTATCTTAAAATTTTGCTTATTTTGGATAAAACATACAATCTTATCACCAAAAATAAATGTTAAATTATGGTTTTTTTATTATTAACTTTTAATTATAATAAAATCTTAATTTTATCCTAAAAACCTACTGCATAAAATACATCAAGCCACACCCACACAAAGTAAAGAATCTTAGGAAAAAGTAGGTGTCTCTAGTGCACACATGAAGTAAACAATCAACCACATGCATATAAAACTCAATCATAAAAAATAAGTGTAAAGTCCCAATTATTAAAAAAATATAATATCCTAAAATTAACAACTGAGTTGCCTGCTCTATACAACTCAGTTACATATAAGGAATTGGCTTCTAGGTCATCAAACTTTGGCTTTAAATACATCCATGGTTTCTTTTAAAGATTCATTTTCTAGTTCATTGCTGGAGAAATTTTGTCATCCTGAGAAATTTTGTGATTGAGCGGAGTATAAAAAATAATATATCATCCTGAATGACAAAAATATTATTTTGCTACAGACACTAACAAAACTTACAATTTTAATTTTAACAGAGATTTTTTCCTATTTAATATTTAGTTGAATAAGATTTATTTTATTTTGGAGTATAGATACCCCATAGGGGCTACATCTCAAACATTTATTATATGAGAACACATTTGATTAAATTAGTGGTTTCTTTTTAAAAATCATCAAAATATTGGCTAATATTTTCATTTTGAAATTTATAAAATTTCTTGTTTAAGAATTTGGTCTTTAGGAATTTCAAGGATGATGAGATCAACATAAATAAGATTTTAGGAATGAGAGTCAAAGGGAGGAAATGAGAGGAGCACTTGATTTTGAGGAACATATATGTACTGAAACAATCCTATGTTGGGCATTACATTTTGTTCAAGTTGAACAATTTAATTTAGAATGTTGGGTTCCAACAACACATGTTGAAGAAAATGTCCAAAATGTAAGACCTTATGAAATCACTGAAAGTCAGATACTAGAGCTAAGGACAGTTGAAGGATAATGACTTGAACCTATATCTAACGGACTGCTAAGGACTTACATGCCAACACTCACATGAGTCATAATTCAGCCTAACTTTTGGATTTACAACCCTTCCTAAAAATGGTTATTAACTAAACCCATCTAATTGCTTTTAAAATCATGTAATCCGGTTTCAATACATCGGAAAAGTAAGGAAGGTTATTTTTCATTTAAAGAATAAGACTTATAACTTATCTTTTAAGTCAGGATGCCTAACATGAGGATATGCATATGCTGTCTCACTGAAATATAATTTTTTTATGTTATATGATCCTTAAGTGGAGGTTTTCTATATGTGAGACACTAGCCATGTATGATCATTTTATTTTATTTTTATTTAAAATTATGGTTTATTTAAGTAAGTCATGCAAATTTTAGTAAAAGAAATACATATTATCCTATCGTTAATTTTCTTTATTTAAAATGTTTAGTTGATAGAAATCTTAATTATGTCCTAAGAGTCTTTCGTACAACACATGTCCAAGCCACCCCGAAACAAAAACAAGTGAACAAACTCAGAAAAAAAATAGACATTTCTAATGCACTCTCAGTAAATAATCAAATATGCATGTATATACAAAATCAAATGGAAACAGAAAATATAATTAATGTCCAAATTATTACAATCATTTTTAGCTACTGAGTTACCCGTCATTATATAACTCAATAATAATTATAAACACAGCCTGCGAGGTCTTCGAGTTTTGGCTTCTAAGTAGGTCTTGAGCTTCACCTATGATAGGCTCATCCTTCTATTCCACATATCCTGTAATTATATCCCACAGGCTTAAAGATACTTCCGAAATTTATTAAATACATTTAAAAATATATAAAAGACTCAAATATACAAAATAGAAAGAGGATTAGGAAATAGTTCATATAAAAAGCAAGAAACATTCAGAATTGTCTGACACTTAAAGTGTCAAGCCCTGTCTCTGTCTCTATCCTATTAGATATTCCTCCTTGAGGGATTTAAACAGAGTCTGCAAGCAAACATTATTCAATAATCATTACTTATCTTATCCCCTCTTGGATATGGCCACTTATAGAAAACGCAAGTATATCTCTATCCTATCCACTTAAGGGCAAGTACTACAATGTAGACAATCCAATAGGCATCACACCACAACATCAATCATATATGCAGAAAAATAAAAAATCTTAATCATGACATGTCTAGGGGTTGTGCACCTAAGTATATGCCAGTTGTGTTATATGACACTATAAGTAATCCTAAGATTAAATATATATCACTGCTTGCTTTGTGGTAAACAATCATAGTGAAGAATTTTAATCCTAAGATTTAACTTTATTTTATAATGAAAAACTCATAAAACAATCACTGCTTTCTTTGAGGTAAACCTACAACTTATGTAATCCTAAGATTACATGATTTTCAGATAATTAATCAATGTATCAAAGAAACCTAGGCGATTTTTAATAATTTTGAGGCTTACTTAATATTTGGATAAGTGAAATGTCTACCTACTAGGGTAAGGTAGACATATCAAAAGGTTTGATTTAGAACTTTGTGAAATTCACCTAATAGAATAAAGCAAATTTCAACAGATGGATGAGTCCTAAAGGGCATCTAAATGTTGTGTTTTGAATGTCATAAAAGGAGAGAATTATTTATTTTGTTAAGTGAAGAGGTTACCTAGAGTGTGGGTCTAAGGGATTAGAGAATTCTCTTCAGGTTTTGGAGCTAAAGAGAAGAAATTTTCCTACAACTTAGAGGTTAAAAAAATGAAAGGAGTCCTAAGCTTTTGGGCTCAGGTGAGAGAGCTTTCTAGGACTTTTGGAATCCATAGAAAAGAGAAATAACTTATAGTTTTAGGACTACAAGTTAAGAGGCAAATTAAATTTTGTATTCAATGATGCACGATCATCTACCTAAATTAGGTTAGACAAATATGATAAATAATATGCAACTTAGAGGTTGCAAATTGGAAGATGAATCATTAAATTTTGTCTTCAATGAAACATAATTATATACTAAATCTAAGTTCGATAAATATAAGAGAGTGACATGTAGATTTAAGCTACAAGTCAAAATGAATTTTCTTTGAATTACTAGGTGTTCAAAGAGAGATGTCAAGTTGGAAGGATAAAATGGAGATAGTATTTTGATTCTTATAATTCACTAATGTTCTCCTAAACTCTCTAAAAGTTTTTGTTAACCTTTATATAAGTTTGGGAAAGCAAGAAGCAAGGAACTGGGAGAATTTCCTGAGCTTGTGAATGCTGGGGCGTTGAGCCTGTGAGCACGGCGACGTAAAAAGTTGTTATCACGGCATTGAAATTATGTTCTACAGTAATTATGGATTCAACAAGCAGCTCTACAACGCTAGGCCACTAAAAGTGTTTTTATATATTATAAATCCATTTATCTCCACTCGATTACCTAACCCCAACAACACCGGCTTGCCGTGGAAGGAAGAAAGAGAAGGGGAAAGAGAAGGGGAAGGAAAAAAAGGAGCGAAAGAGAAAATTCAAATTTTTAGTTGTTGATTTGTTTCGCCATTTTACGAAAATTGCTCAGATTATCATAGGTGACTTTTATCCTATTCTTGTTTTAAAATAATTTTAATTTCAACCATTCATTTTTTTCCCAATTGATTTTATTGTATTTTCTCTGGATTTAGTAATTTTCATTGCGTAAGTTTTTATATATTGTAGTACTAATTATTCTGGACATTTTAACTGGTTGATTGTGTAATCTTATAGAGTTAAATGACAGTTATTGTATTTTGTATGATTTACAAAGAATAAATATTTTGGTATTTTAATATAAGCATATTATTAATGCATGTATTGCGAATGAATATGGTATGTTATTGAGTAATAGCTAGTCGCTATCACTTTTATAATGTTATAATAATTGTTTTAAAGACAAGCTAAGGCTAGTGATTTACTGACGCTGGCTGGAGACTAACTGACATGTACATGATGGTGAGTGGACAAGCTTTTTTTAAAAATATTATAGTTTGGTGTTATCCTCTACTAATTCATGTGATTCTCTAATTGAGAGTTATAAAGAGTTATAATTATGCAGACAGGCAAAAAATGATGACTCTATTTACTGAGCTAACGATTAATAATTAATGACTTACTAACTACTAAAAAAATATCATGCAAGCCCAAACTCTTTATTTAATATGATTATTAGAATATATTTTACTGCACTGATTTAATGTTATTGCATTACTGTCAGTGTATTGTTTTACTATTCTATTAATTGTTGTTATTATATTATTGTACTATTATTGCCACCAATTTTACGAATATTGATATTATTACTATTAATATTGATATTAAATACTATTACTGATAATGTTATTAATTCATTTTTAATGTTACTACTATTAATTCATTATTTATTGATTTACTTTTACTGAGCACATGATTCATATTACTAAGCATGTGATATAAGATACTGATTGATACTGATATAGAAATATCATGTATATACTCTTATATCGTTTATTGATTTATTGTTACTAAGCACATGATTTATATTGTTAAACATATAATATAAGATATTGATTGATACTGATATAAAATAGTAGAATATCATGTGTATACTCTCATATAATTTCTTGATAGTACTATTTTACTACAAATTTTGACAGCATTTATAGATATTTTAGTTTTCCTGATTTATATGATTTTCCTATTGATTTGATAGTATTGTTATGATGATTGTTTTATCAACTTGCCATCAATATTGGTGTATTGGTTTACAGGTTTTTAAATTTCATTATTTTAGTATTGTACTTTGAGCATGAATATAGATATTGATATTTTGATCAAAATATTTGTTTTTGCTCATATTTATACTATTGATAACGGAAATTAGATAGCTCTAGTTGTCATCATGGTTTAAAATTGCGCAATAAGAGGCGCGACTCAAGGCACACCTCAACGCAATTTCACCCCTTTAAGCCTCAAAGCCCACGCAATCAGATTAAGAATTCAAGTTTATCGAGGCGTGCCTTACCTCACGTGTTAGAGTCGTCCACCTCTAGAAAAAAAAATAAACCTAACCTAATAGTTAACTGTTCGATTCGACCTCCTTGACCCCCCACCCCTCCCCCGCGCGGTCTTTTGTCATTTCCCGAAAACAAACTGAGCGTTTTCTCCCTTCTTCGAGCAACTTTTTCCCTCTTTGTTCCTTTCGACCAGTAACTTCCTTCCACTTAGAGTTGCTCTTCGCTTCTTGCTTGGAGTTTTCTTCTACTACGAGTTGGCTGGAGTCTCGTACGACCAACCGCTTTAAGCTCTTCTTCTTCATAGTTGGAGTTTAGGGTTTATTGACAAACGGGAAATAGATTTAGTTTCTCTTCTTTTTTGCACTCAAATATGATTTTTTTGTTATAACATCACACTTATCAACATCTTCCTTTGATTTTCATTTATTTTTTGCGAAATGTTTTTCTATTAAATTTTATAAAATCTTGCTTTATTTTATACATACAATTTTTAATGTCATTTGATTGAATGGTTGTCATTCATAGTGCAAGAAAATGAAAATATTAGGATTTTTTTATTTATGTAATATTTATATCCCTTTTTGTTAGATTTATGTTTATGTGGACATGTGGTTTAGCCATGCATATATAAAGTAGAAGATGCTTAATAGATGTGTATAAATTAATGCTAAAAATTTAAGTAGGAGAGGTGTACTACATGTAATATGAAAGTACGTTATGCACAAAGAATGTTTTGATCTTCTATGACACAAAAAAAAAATTATATAATTTTCATGTCATTTGATTGAATGGTTGAAATTGATAGTATAAGAAAATCAAAATGATTGGACTTTATTATTTATGTAAAATTTAGATCTCTTTTTGTTAGACTTATGTTTATGTGGACTAGGATGAAGGATCTCAAATTTATTTAGGCATGCATAATAAAAAGTATAAGTCTATAAGATGCTCAATAGATATGTCATATGTGTATAAATTATGTTGTTTTTTTATAGTGGCTTGATGGTTTGATCTTATATTTTATATTCTTCTCAGAAAGAATGGTCAGAAGTAGGGATAAAGCTGCATTCGATCATAGAAAGGATCCAGCATGAAAGCATAGCACTCAGGTGGATGTAGGAGGAAGTGATAAAATATATGTATATCTAAAATGCAATTATTGTAACAAAATTGTGAAGGGTGGTGTGACTAGGATGAAGGATTGCCTTTCAGGGTCTAATAAGAATGTTGCACTATGCTTCAAAGTGCCCGATATTGTAGGGACAATATAGGAAAATCAATGTTTACCGACAATTTTATTTCAGCAGTTATCAAAACTACCGGCTGTTTATAAATTGTCGGGATAAAGCGCGTAGGAAACAAATTGCGGTGGTCAATTTCTGATGGTTAATTTAACAGACGGTTTTCCGACGGCATGAACAGCAGGTAATTTCTAGCGGTCATAACACCGGTGACCGCTGGAAATTACCGACGATTTATCGTCTATCTTAAACCTGGTTTTACTGACAGTCCAGCAGCCGGACTGGCAGTTAACCGCCAGTATTTACTGGCAACTATATTAAAATTCCGGCAATTAAAATAAGCATCAGGTATCGAAGTTTCCGGAGGCCAAACTGCATGTATTTACCGGCGACTATATTAAAATTTTGGCGCTTAAAATAAGCGTCCGGTATCGAAGTTTCTAACGTCCAAACCGCCGATTAGCAGCCGAAAATCTATAACCTTTTCAAAAAAAATTGACACCCCCCTCTATTTAATCCAATTTTCATAATAACTGCACAAAATATAAAATATATATAACACATAAGGGCAACATGCCACTATAATTAACCCACAAATGGAGTCCAAAATTAATATTTATAACATTTAATAGGAAAACACAATAAACAAATCAAAATCCACAATAACCAGAACCAAATGTTTAAACAAAAAGAAATGCATTGTTCTACAATAAACATAACATATCAAATTCACAATAAGATGTCCAAAATATACCAAAAAGTTCATCTAACAAATAATAGTACTAATTTTCCTCCGTGTCCTCACTGCCTTATGATTCATGTGTCGGCTCTTGCTTTTTCTTATTTTGATTTGCATCTCTATAGGCTCACGGCTCTGAACTGCACTTATAAGCATAGCCTTGCAAACCCAAGTCATATACCCTCCCACTCTGCCTTCTTCCAACAACATTTGACCATATATAATACTCAGAATACTGGGGCGATCCTGAAGATGATCCCTCACTAGTAGAGTGATAACTTTTTCGAACTCGTATAAAATCATCCTACGAGAATAAATTTATAAAATAAATTTATATTAAAAAATTTATTATGTTTTATTTGATTACTCAAAAAATTATACTCATATGGGCTTTTTTTGCCTTTTTATCAACCCAATAATGGTCAGCTTAATGTTGGTGAGTTCTCGTATACAACTCTAGTAGTGTCAGCTCCCGGTCAAAAAACTCTTTCAACAAATAGAAGATATAGTTAAAATAATATACATATATTTATTAAACTAATTGAAAATTTTTATCAGTCGTCGTCTATGTTCAGTATGAGAAACAGATCCACCAGTATGAAGAGAGCCTCCTAAACCCCCACAATCAGATGCTCTAGTTTGCTTATTTTGATCTCTCAATTTTATGAACTTATGGCTCACCCAAGCTCTACTTAAATTTGTCCATACACCCTATCCACTCCATAATGGATACTGCCCGAACTTTTTAATGTCCGTGAACATATCCCTAAAATAGGTCGATCTTCTTCTCTCAGAATTTATTCTGAACCTAGTGTCAAGCTCACGCAACCACCTAAAATATTTCTGTAAAAAAATATAGGCATAATAAATAATATTAATACAAATTAAATCAAATATTTTAATTCATATCAAATAAGTATACCTAAAATTCTCTAAATCACATATCCCTTATTTCCTTTGGGATATTCTTTCATAATAAGTAAGGAGCATCATATTTGCTCCGAATGATGCCCTGAATCTTATGGGTAGGTGGCCTTGAATGATTGAAGTAGCATATTAAATTTTTTTTTCAATAACATATAATATATCAATTTATAATAACTTTACAAAATAAACTGAACTTACGTATCGCCCTTAGGCTCAATGAATAGACACTTATTTGCTGCAGTTATAGGATCTCCAATACCAACCTCTATTGGTGTAGATGGTCCATCGTGTTCTGGCTGCACGGGATATGGTTAATAATAGGGGTGGGGTAAGAATGGTAAGGGATGGTAGATGGACCAGTTTGTAATGTTGGTGAAGGGTAATATGAATAGAATGGAGCTGCATGTGTCTGATCTGGAGAGGAAAATCGAGGACTTGTCGACGTAGGAGGGAAGTACCCATAAAAGGTTGGTAGTATATCAACCACAAGTGAATCTGATTGTCCCCGACCCTGTTAACTAGGGGACTGCTGCTAACTCCTAGGTGGTGGTGGTGATGATATCATTGGCGGAACTGATCTCTGCCCCTCACATTCATCACCCTTTCTAGATCTGCTTCGTCCAATGCTCAAATATTTCTTACGAGAAAATTTTGAAGTAAAAGAACTACAAGGAGGATCATCACCTGAAGTCATCTGCATTATAAGAAGCAATTAGTAAATTGATATAATATATAAAAAAATTAAATTGTAAGTGTTCCAGAGATTTGCATAATTAGAAATAAAAAATAGAATATAAATAAATTAGTTATAACAAACATAAAGAATTATAGAATACACAATGATTAACATACAAATAGGATTTGATAATAGACATTTAGCAAGATATGTTTACTAACTTGATTTCAAAAAATATAATTTAATAAGTACATTACAATAAATTTAGTCACTTAAATTACAAGAATTATTCAGAATCAAAAATATTTTCATTACTCTCTAAGGTATCTTCACTTCATCCTTATTCTCACTTGATGAGCTAGTTGACCTATTCACATCTTCTAACTGCATTTTAATATTAATGGTTGTAGTTGACATCTCATCAATCTCAACAAACCTATAATTTGACATCTCATCCTCTTGATATATAGTTGCTACGATGTATTGTTAATCAATTATACTCCATGCTTTTAATTTTATAATAACTAACCAATTTTATTTATACCTACGACCATTAGGATATTTGCTGAAATAAATTTAAACAGCTTAACTTGCTAACACAAATGGATCAAACTTTCCGTATCATCTACTATTTTTTACGTCTATTAAACCATACGCAGAATGAACCCTTATGCCTCTTTTATGTATTACAGCATATCATTGACAGTTAAATTAGCATACAAAGTTCTCATCTTCACCTGGGTACTCAAGCTCAATAATCTCATTCAGAATACCACAATAATCATACTCATCTTCTTCTTGAGTATTCCCTCTAACACATAATAATTTTTAGTTTTTCTTCCTTCACTCCACGACTTGGAATGAAATCTGAACTCATTCACTATATATATTAGCCAGGTATTTACTTTTCGCATTAGTCCCCATGCTAATACTTGCAACTTGCAGACCTTTATCGAAACCCTTATTATCAGAGTTATGTACCTAAGAAAATTTTAAAATGTTAAGATTTTTAGTATTAAATAAGATGTAATTCAAATAAAAATTTTTAAAATTTAAGAACTCAAATAAGATCTAAACTAAGTTGGGAATTCATTTGCAACAAATTGCTGAACATCCATAGTATCGGTTTGAGGCAAATTACTTACGAAATACCTAATGACAAATCATCCAAATAAGACTTTAACATTTCAAATAAACATTACTCCTTCTGCATATCATGGAATAACTTACTCTAAGATTGGCTTTTTCAAAGTTCAGTAACACATATAAAGTTGTTGTTTTAATTTTTAAATTATTGAGAAATCTTTCAATGCATTTGTCACTAGGTTTTCTATGACTTCTAAAGACCAATAGTACAGCCTATGATTGTTCTTCTATATCGATGTTTATATTATGACCAATCTTTGTTCTTGTACTCCTTATATGGGGCTCAAAGTAGTATGAGCAGAACTGAGTGATTTTTTGAGACAAATATGATTCACATATCGATCCTTCTAGTCGTACTTTATTCATAATAAATTTTTTCAACTTGTTTAAATATCTGTTAAACTATTATAATTATCAGTTATCATAAAAAATATTTTAGACGACTTAATAAAAACACATTTCACCTCTCGAAAGGGTACATCCAATGATATTGTATAGGTCCACCAACTCTAGCTTCGTAAGGTAGATGGACTGAAAGATGTTCCATAGAATCAAAAAAGTTCGGGGAAAATTTTTTTCTAACTTGCATATGATGATTGGTATGTTCTCATCGCTCCTCCGTAAAGCATCTTCACTAAGTTTAGATGAACATATGTCTTTGAAAAAATGTTAAACTCAGTCAATAGATTCGATATGTAATTAGTAACATACATACTATGATCGGAAGAATAATCTCCATAATTATGTGACAATCATGACTTTTTAGTCCAAATAACCTCGCAGATTTAATGTCTACACATCGGCTTAAGTTTGATCTATAAACATCAAACATTTTTAAACATTTAAATCACTGACATATTAATCTCTTTTTCTCAAACGTGAAAGAGAAAGGTGATTTGGGCTTTATTATTTTGTCGTCGTTGTTTGTTACTAACTATAGATTTATTCGCCAATAGTACTCTTTAATGTACATTATAGTTTTGATATTATCCTTGCTCTTACTTTTAACATCCATAATTGTATTAATAATGTTGCTCAGAAAATTCTTCTCAATGTGCATAATATTCAAATTATGTCATATCAAATTTGTTCTTTAATATGGTAATGTCTAGAAAATACTTTTTTTAATCCAATTATGTTGAACACCATATCTTGGAAATTTATACTAATAATATTGGAAAATCAATAATTAATGAAAACTCATAAAGTCTCTGTAGTACATCATCACCACTTAATTTGAGTGGAGGTGGTGACCTCTCAGCTCTATTTTTAACAAATGCTTCTTTACTCCTAAATGGATGATCAGCAAATAGAAACATACGATGACAATCAAATTAAATTTTTTTCTCCATGTTTTAGTGTGAAAGCTTTTGTTTACTTCATACAGTAAGGCAAGCTAATTTTTCTTTTATGCTCCAACCAGACAATATATCATAAACTGGAAAAGCGTCAATGATTCAAAGCAATGCAGCTCTAAGGAGAAAATTTTATTGGTTGAGATGTCATATATGAGGACACCTTATTCTTAAATAACTTGAGATTATCAATTAATGCTTGCAAAAAAAATATCAATTTTTGCTTTTGGATTATGCGGTTCATGTATTATAAGTGTTAAGAACATGTACAGAGTAATTATACACGTCTCTAGTAGAAGTTTGTATAGTGTTAGTATAACTGGCCAATAAGAGGACGATGAAATTGGTTGACTATATGGAGTAAAACTATCAGCACATAATCTCAATCTTATATTGTGTGGCTCAGCAGCAAATAAAACATGTGTTCGATCAAATTGTTTCCGAGCTTCAACATTTGATGGATGAGAAAGAACACCACTGTTTATTAATTTCTCCTTATATCATCTCATATGACCTGCTAAACTCATTGAAGCATAGAGCAGCTGAAGTCTTGGAATGATCGGTAAATTAAAAAAAAACGGTAATATGGAACATCTTTCTTTTAACGATATTATTTTCCCGAGTTTGGTTTAAACTGTGGCGCATTGTAGGTGCGCCAATAAACTTTTGTTTCATCATCCTCGTAGTATAACATGCATCCATTAATATAACAATCAATTTTTGTAATAGTGAAACCCAACTTGGATACTAATTTCTTCATTCGGAATAAATATGAGGGGATTAAATTATCCGCCGGATTTATTTCCTTGAAAAGACAATGAAGTCATTAAAACAATAATGAGGAATATTGTATTCAATTTTGATACTTACCATCCTCACAGCAATCGATAATTCTAAATTAGTTTTGCAACCATCTCAAATTGATTTTTGGATTGCATGTAGTAACTCAAAGAATTTTTTGAGTTTTACAATTGGTGGCTCTTCCACACTAGCCTTTAAATTAGCATCTGCTACATCAATAATAAGTTCTTCATACAATATAGTCATTTGATTTTCAAAAGCTGTGGATGGACCAGCATTAGTCTTTGTGTGACTAGTAATAGTCATGTGAGGTCCAAATCCAGTAGTCTGGAACAAATCCTCTATAATATAAATCAACCTTTATATCATCGGGCTTGAAAAATGCTTGATTTTTGTGCTTAGAACATGGACATCTAAATATTTCATCGAATTTAAAGGAAGGTAGTTGAGATGCAACTTGAATAAAAATCTCAATTCGCTGTATAAATTTATTTGCCAATACTCTTCAACCCGGTAATAATATGTTATACATCCAATATCTCTCTTCATGGATAGTCATTTGGATGTTAAAGCAATTATTCTCTACATAGTTGTGAAATCAATTATTAGAAAATATGTTGTCTTAAATCTCGTTTAAATCTAAGAAAGAAATATCATTTACTCTCCTAACCAGGTTATCGAAAGGCAACCATTTTATGTGTTTGTTTTAAATCAATATTATGCTTCTCTTTTAATGGCCAGTATTCTACACCATAAAACATTGCAGGTCTAACCACCATCTTATAGAATTTTCCCTTAAGTTTGAGGGGGACTTTTCTATCACACAATAAGTCTGAAACATTCCTCCACTTTAACCATCCAACTTAAATTCTACTAATAATAACCCTATCTATTTCACCATCACTCAAAATAATAGACCCAATATATTCAAAATATAGTCTTATTAATGAATTGATCACTCAAGGTCACAATCCCTCCACAATAACTATTATTTAAAGTGGAAAAATATTTGGTCAAACCACCTGTATGAACACAAGTAATAACTCTTACATACATATCCTTAATAACTTGAATTTAAGCATTATTAACCCCTTTCTTTTCTATAACTTTCCATAGTGCTTATCTTGAAAATTTATCATAGACTTTTATTAAATCAATAAATATCATATGTAGATCCTCCTTATTCTCTATATACTTCTCCATCAAACATTAAAAAAAAATGTATAGCTTCAACAGTTGACCTACCTTGCATGAATCCAATTTGATTTAGTGAAACATTAGCACCACGCCGCAATCTATGCTCTCCATAGATGACCTATTCTCTATATATTTTTCTCTATACTTCTCCATCAAACATGAAAAAATGTATAGCTTCCATAGTTGACCTACCTTAGATGAATCTAAATTGATTTAGCGAAACATTAGCATCACTCCGCAATCTATGCTCTACCTATTCTCTAATACTTCTGTATATACTTCTCCATCAAACATTAAAAAAAAATGTATAGCTTCCATAGTTGACCTACCTTGCATGAATCCAAGTTGATTTAGCGAAACATTAGCATCACGCTGCAATCTATGCTCCATAAGTCTCTCCCAAAGTTTAAAGGAATGACACATTAGCGAATGCAAGCGTTAGGGTTTCGGCGAGTTAGGATGTCGGCGACCAGATTCCTGTGGAGGCAGTCGGAGGCGCGATCGCGAATGCAAGTGTTCTGGAGAAAAGATACACAAAAAAAGAGGAAGGATCGGTTTGGCCAATATTAGGTCGATTTCCGACGATTTTCTAACGGTTTCGACCTCCATAAATAAAATTACTCAACATCGGCGGCTTGGCGACCGGTAAAGACGCCGCGAAAACATAAAACTAGCGACCTATCAGGGGCTATTATACTACCGTTAATTTCGACGGTGTATATTATTAAACACCGCCGGAAAAACTGCCAGTTAATACCGGCGGCCAGACCGCCGGTAATTATGGCGGTTATATGACCGTCGGAATTGCCGCCGGTAAACCCTGATTTTTTTATAGTGGGAGGAGATAAAGTCAAACATGAATAAGTCAACAATGTCAAAACATCTTGCATAGAAGCAGTTTGAGGATAGAGTTGATGTTGGCTCTTACTATAGGAGTGAGCGCAGTGTTAGGGATTCACCTTCTTCGATGAAGCCCATTCCATGTAGGGTTGCTAGAGGTCCTATGAATCATTATATGGTGCGAACATCAGAGGATAGGCCTCTTACTATACAGAACATGGCCCCAGAGAATGCAAGGGAGGCACAAAAAAGAGTATGTAAAGATATAGGCAGATTATTCTATTAAAATGCAATTTCATTTAATGTTGCAACATCACCTGCCTATTACAACATGATTCGTTCAGTTGGAGTATTTGGGAGAGATTTCAAACCTCCAACCATGTATGATTTGAGAATATGGATTCTGAAGGAGTTAGATAACACTAATAAAAGTATTAAAGAAATTAAGAGGACTTCAACCCAAACAGGTGTAACAATTATGTTAGATGGGTGATCTGATATCAAACACAAAAGTTTGATCAAGATCCTCATTAATAATCCTTATGATACTATATTTTTAAGGTCGGTTGAAACATCTGACCAGGTCAAAGATGTTAAGTTCATATTTGAATTATTAGATAACATTGTTGAGGAGGTTGGACAACAATTGGTTGAATAAGTGGTTACAGACAGGGGCGGATCCAGCTCCTTTTTTTAGGGTGGGCAAAAAAAAAAATTTTTTGGGATGGACAAAGATGCTTATGATTGATAAAATTAGGACAAAAAAATTTTTTTAGGGGGGGCAAAATGCGCAAAATACCCAAAATATTCTAAAAACTTTCCTCTAAATATTAAAAAAAAAAATTTTGAGGGTGGGCATTTGCCCACCCTTAGGCCAATGTGGATCCGCCTATGGTTACAGATAACGCAAGTGCTTACAAGGCTGCATGGAAAAAATTTGTGGAGAAGAAGAAACATATGTACTGGACTCCATGCACTGTACATTGCAAAGATATGATTCTTGAGAAGTTTGGGGAGCTACCTTAATATAAGAATGCACTTATTAAAGCAAAAAAAATAACTAAGTTTATTTGCAACCACTCTTGGGTACTAGCTCTTCTGAGAAAAATTTTAAAGAAAGAAATTCTAAGCCCAATAGCAACAATATTTTCCACCGCTTACTTGATATTAGAGAGTATGTTGGATGCTAGACAACTTTTAGAGATTATGTTCACATTTACACAATGGTTGAGTTGTCCTTAGGCGAAGAAGGCTGAGGGAAAAGAGCTTAAAAAATTATTTTAAATGACAGATTTTGGCAAAATATCTCGTATGTCAAATAAAGAGATAGTAGAAAGGATTTAGTTCAAGTAAAGTGTATTAAGGATGAAGATCAAAAAGTACTTTTCTTGGAAGAGGATATTCAACAAAAGTGGATAAGAAATTTTGCTACACTTTTTTAATGAAGAATATTAAAATATGATTGATCTTAGTGACTTTAGCACCCTAAATAAAAATAAATATTTTTGTTTTTATCGGCGTATTAGTAAAACCGAAGTTAGAGAGGCTTTAAAGAAAATGAAGTGTGGAAAAGTTGTAGGACCTGATGATATTCCAATGGAGACGTGGAAATGCTTAGGAGATCAAGGAATTTCTTAGCTTACTAAACTTTTTAATATTATTTTGAAGACTAAAAAGATGTCAAATGAGTGGAGAATAAGTGTATTAATTATTATTTTTAAGAATAAAGGTGATGCACAGAAGTATGCGAACTATAGAGGAATTAAGTTAATATGTCATACTTTAAAACTATTGGAGCAAGTTATGGAGCGTAGGTTATGGCGTGACATTAATGTTTCTCAAAATCAATTTGGATTCATGCCAGGTAGGTCTACTATGAAAACCATATATTTATTGAGAGGTTTGATGGAGAAATATAGAGGGAATAAGGAGAATCTACATATGATATTTATTGATTTCGAGAAAGCATATGATAAAGTTTGAAAGGAAGTGCTATGGAGAGTTAGTTCTTTAAAAGAAAGGAGTTAAAAATGCTTATACTCAAATCATTAAAGATATGTATACAGGAGCTATTACTTGTATTCAAACACAAGGCAGTTTAACCAAGTATTTTACTATTTCGGTTGGATTACATCAAGGATCAGCCTTAAGCCCATATCTTTTTGCTTTAGTTATGGATGTTCTCACTAGGCATTTACAAGAGGATGTACCTTGGTGTATGCTTTTTGCTGATGATATTCTTCTTGTTGATAAGATTAAAGAGGAAGTTGAAGGTAAACTTAAATTATGGAGGTCAAACTTAGAGTCTAAAAGCTTTCGTTTGAGTAGACCTAAAACTAAATATATGGAGTATAATTTTAGAAATAATAGATCTAGTGGGGAGATTGTGACTTTAGGCGATCAAGTCATTAATAAGAATACACGTTTTAGATTTCTTGGGTCTATTGTTCAGAGTGATGGTGAAATAGATGAGGATATTATTAGTAGAATTCAAGTTCGATGGTTGAAGTGGAGGAATGTATCGAGCTTGTGTGATAAAAAAGTTTCCCTCAAACTTAAGGAAAATTTGTATAAGATGGTGGTGAGACTACAATGCTTTAAGGTGCAGAATGTTGGTCATTAAAAGAAAAACATAATATTAAGTTAAGTGTTGCAGAGATGAGGATGCTTAGGTGGATAAGTGGCTTTGCTCTTAGAGACATGATACAAAATAAGCATATACGCTAAATGGTTGGAGTAGCTCCAGTGGAAAATAAGATTAGAGAGAGTTGCCTTAGATGGTTTGGTCATATAAAATGGCATCCTTCCGATGACCCGATTAGGAAAGTAGATGTATTAGATTTGACTTATGTTAAAAAAGGTAGAGATAGACAAAAAAAAAAGACTTGGTTAGAAAATATTAGAAATGATCTTTCTTTATTAGATTTAAAAGAGAATTTGACTTTTAATAGGACACAATGACGAAAAAAGATTCATGTAGCCGACCCCATGTAGTGCTAGAGACGGAGTGGAGTTCTGTTAGAACCTGCAGCAGAATTCTGTTAGAACCTGCAGCGATAAAAGAACAGAAAATTTCCTATGAGAAACTATGACTGTGAGAAAATCAGTGAGAAATCAGTGAAGAGAAATAGGTTTTCAGTGGAATAGATGTTGAACAGCCATATTAAAGAAAAAGGAAATCTGCTTGCGGCTAAATACTGTATTTCGGCAAGTATTTGTCAGTGGTGGAAGTAAGGGCTGTAGTAAGTGAAGAGTAAATTTTTTGTGGACGAAAATTAAGAGAAGAAGAAATCAAAAGTAAGCAAATTGGTAAGTTATAATTATTTTATACAAGTTCAAGTAATAGTAGAAGTTATTAAAGAAATTTTTTACCTTGTAGGAAATTACCTAGTATATGCAAGAGGAGGTTTTTAGATAACTTACAATAGCAGAAGAAAAAGAAGTGGAGGCATTGAAGAGATAAATCTTCTAAGATGTAATTAATGCAAATTCAATTTTAAAAAACAATTCTTGTTAATTTTATAAATGTATATTGGTAAGTGGCTGGATTAAAAGAAAATGTGCATTACAAATTAATTATTTGGCTTAAGTATGTTCGTTATATATTGAATGCATATTCTTTGTATATAGATTATAACAGAAATCATTATTAAAAACATGCAACAAAACAAGTATGACTTTTGAATATGGGAATTAATGAATATCAATTTAAGTAAAGTTTAGCTATAAAATGATGTACAACTTATTAATGCATGTGGGGAAAATGGACCTTATGTATTAAACTACATTGTAGGTGGGGTAAAATAAACCCCAAAATCATGCGACCTGCCTAGAAGGTGGGTAAAATGGATCCCTAAAGAGAAAAGGGATATCTATGTAATTCAATGGTGATAATGTAAGGATTATCTCGGCTCTATTGAATATTTTTATAAAAATATAGCCAAATTTTTTAAAGACTAAAATTGATATTCAGTATAAACTTTAGAGGAATTAAAGATTAATGCCAATTATGATGTTATGATATTTTATAAATAATATTAAGTTTGTTTTATTTATGTTTTCAATGTAAAGAATTTTATAATCATGCAAGCTAGCTACTATTTAAATTTGCATAACTTACGAGCCTCATAACTCACCAATTATTTCATAATGAATGTTGTTACAAGAAAAGGAAAAGAAAATGTTGATACATATTAAGCGGTAAGTATTTAAATTTTATATATTAATATTTCTCTCTGTTTATGAGTTTACATTTGATATATGTAGACAGTTCAGTAATGTATTAGTTTGGATTTCTTTAGTGGTTTTGTACTTTGAAGTATTTGTTTTGATGTAATTGGATTTCTATTAGAAGCTTCCGTTTATGTATTAAAAGTAAGATTGTTAGATGGTTTATTAAAATGATAAAAAATATTATGTTTATATGTGTGACATTCGACAATACTGTTATGGGGTATTATGTGATGTTATAAAAGTAATATCATAGCAAAGATTAAGATTCTGATGATTTAATTATGGAAGCATAAGCAAATTGGGTTATCTAAAAGAATAAGATTGGATATGAGAGAATTTTTACAGAGCCTAGGAGAGTGATATTTTTTAGTAATAAGTCTATTTTTAACCTCATTTATATATAAGCATATGAAAGTAACATCTAATTAAGTGTACATGATTATATAAATATGTTAATGATTATATAAATACATAATACGTGATGTAATACATTGCAGATATAATGGTTAAAAGAATTCCTGAAAGAACAGATGATTAGTCATCTCAGCCTGATAAGATATTTATAAATGTCCTGAAAATATTACACTACTAGGAGGCAGTGCACCTAGAGTAGACCATGCACTAGTAGGACCTGATGCTGCTAATATAATGTCAGGAAATTTAATGCAAATGCAAATAATGAGCATGATAATTCAGATGATAGAAAGGAAGTAGTCAATGATGAGATCTGCAGCATCTAGTGTTCCACATGTAATTACACTAATCACTCCAACTCTTAATAGTAGTGCAAATGCAAAGGCAAATGATCAAGTTAGTGCAGAAGTTTGATAATCATTTAAAGTTATTCCAAAGTTTAAAACCTCCATTGTTTAAAGGAGTTGATGCCAGAAGTGCTGAAGATTGGATTATTAGGATAGAGAAATTTTTCATACAATGAGATGTCCTGAGAACCAACGAGCGTCCCTTACAATCTTTATGTTAGAAGGTAAAGATGAAAGGTGCTGGAGGGGACAACATTTGGAAAAATTCAATCAGCAGTGATATGTTCCTCCATCAGCAAGACAGGCAATACAGGAAAGCTTTGTAAATCTAAAGTAAAGATCGAACATTATTATTTAGTATGAAGCAAAATTTACATCTCTATCAAAATGTATGCTCCCCAGTTTATCAGTACTCCTGCAAATAAATGTTATAAATTTTTGAAAGGTCTGAAGGATTCATTGAGACAGCTATTATAATTCCTCTTCGCATAAGGAAATTGCTTAATTAGAAGAAAGTGCAAGACCGCTAGAGCATGAATTGGAAGTAGTTAAACAAAAATGGGAGAATGATAGTAGAAAGAGGTAAAGTGATCACAAAGGTGGATCATCAAAAAAGGAAGAAATTTGATCAGAATCAACAACAACAATCAATAAGATTCCCTACAATACCAAATTGTGCAATTTGTGGTAAGCCTTATCTAGGAAGATGCCTGATAAACTCAAGAAAATATTATATGTATGGAGAATCAGGACATATTAAAAGAAACTATCTAATGAATATTCAAGGAGGCATAGAATTTAAAGGTTGTCAGAGGTTAGATCAGTACAGAGGTACGAAGCCATAGATGAATCAACTTGCTTTAAAGATAAAAGGAGAAACCTCAGGTGAAGCAGTCAGATCAGCACCAACTCGAGTATTTTCCTTAACATCTCAAGAGGCCAAGGATTCTTATGAGGTGGTGAGGTATTTTAAGTATCTCAAATTTACTTGCTAAAATTCTTTGTTATTTTGGTGTGTCTTATTCTTTTATATCTAAGATATTTTATGACAATTTGTATATAAAACCTGTTGTTTTTATTTATGAACTAAGTGCTAGATTACCTGCAGGTAATTATCTAAATGTCAGTACATCATGTTCAATTAGTTTTATGATAGTTGGTAGAAAGTTACAAGCAAACTTTATAGTACTTTCATTAGTGGAGTTTGAAATAAAATTAGAAATGAATTGGTTGGTCAAATATTTTGCTGCCATTGAATGTTGGAAGAAAATAGTTAGATTTGATTTGCCTTGAGAAGAGGTGTTTTATTTCCAAAGTGAAAGGGGAGTAATATCATCCTTAATTGTTTTAATCAAATACATAAAAGCCTAAAAGCGAGTGACTTGATTTTCTTAGCAAAGTTAGAAGCAACTTTAAAAAAGAATGATAATATAAATTATATTACTATAGTGAATAAATTTGTAGATATTTTCTCAGAGAATGGAAGGATTTACCTCCAAAATGAGTTTGAATTTTCAATAAATCTTCAACCTAGAATAAATCTAATTGTGAAATTATCTTACAGAATAACCAAGGAATTGCAAGAATTTAGAAGTCAATTGACTGAATTGATTGAAAAATATTTTATCAGACCCAATACATCTCTTTGAAGAGCACCTGTATTATTTGTCAAGAAGAAGGATGGTTTACTGCAACTCTATATTAATTATAGAGAATTAAATAAGGTGACAATTAAAAACAATTACCCTCTGCCAAGAATAGATGATCTATTTGATCAATTAGCAAGTGATTATGTATTCTCCATAATTGATTTGAGATTAGGTTACCACAAAGTTAGAGTGAAAGAATGTGATGTTGAGAAAACCGCTTTTGGTATAACAAAAATTGCATAACTCCCATGAGTTAGTTGGAAGTTGGTGAAAGGCAATTATTGGGTCCGCAGTTAGTGGATCAAGCTACTAAAAAATCTTGATTAATTAGAGACGGATTAAAGGCAGCTTGATGTAGGCAAGCTTTGGGCCAATTGCTGTTTCTCGGTTTGGTGATGTTGATGCTCTCGGGTGGGCCTTGGCTGCTTGGTGTTGAGCTCAAAATTCTGGATTCTACTTGATGTTAGCTCATTAATGATTGAGCTAAAGTTTAGTTCAATAATTGGGGGAATAAATGCACTTCCTAGCTCATTAAATCAAAAGGGTATACTTCTTTTTAGATCATTATTGAGCAATGGACTTTTGGCCTTCCTCTTCCCCTTTTGCCTTTTCCGTTTCTGCTGGCTGTTGCTGTTCCGGTGGTCTCTCCCTCTCGGTATTTCTCCTAGCTGTTTTCCGGTGAAGTGATGCCCTATTTCTTGTGCTGGCTCTTCGAGTCCCTTGCTGGCTGGGCTTCCCGTGACTTCTGGCTGGTTTCCCGTAGCTATTTCCCCCTGTTTTTTCTGTGCAGTTTTGTGGGATGTTATGCTATTTTAGTGGCTGTTCTCGGTATGTGTTTTTAAGCGTTATTTATGTGTCGTTTGTAAGTCTTTTATTTTATAAAAGTTTAAATTTGTCTATTTTGTCATATTTTGTTTAGTTTTGAGTATTTTGTGTATCTTTTTATCCTAGGAAGAGTCTTTATTTTGCTTGCAAAAAATTAGGGGTTGTCCTAATTTTTTGCTTGCATCAATTTGGTATCAGAGGAAGTTAGTATATCCTAGGTTTTGGTGTCATGTTAGTTGTCACGTAAGGTTTGTTTTTAAGTCTTGTTGTCATTTGAGTATTGGTGTCAAGTGAGCAAACTCAAGCTTCATTAGGAGATGAATTCTTTCAACTGGAGGAGAATTGATGTAGGCAAGCTTTGGGCTGATTGTTGTTTCTCGGTATGGTGATGTCCTGCTCTCGGGTGGGCCTTGGATGCTTCGTGTTTAGCTCAAAATTAAGGATTCAACTTGATGTTAACTCATTAATGATTGAGCTGAAATTTAGTTCAATAATTAGGGGAATAAATGTACTTCCTAGCTCATTAAATCAAAAAGGTATATTTCTTTTTAGATCATTATTGAGCAGTGGACTTTTGGCCTTCCTCTTCCCCTTTTGCCTTTTCGGTTTCTGCTGGCTATTGTTGTTCCCGTGGTCTCTCCCTCTCAGTATTTCTCCTAGCTATTTTCCCATGAAGTGATGCCCTATTTCCTGTGTTGGCTCTTCGAGTCCCTTGCTGGCTGGGCTTCCCGTGACTTCTGACTGGTTTCCCGTAGCTATTTCCCCCTGTTTTTTCTGTGCAGTTTTGTGAGATGTTGTGCTGTTTTAATGGTTATTCAGGAGCTGTTTCAGTGGTTGTTCAGATGCTATTTTAGTGACTGTTCGGTGGTTGTTTTAGGAGTGAATGCTACCCCTCTTTGGTGGCTTTTCAAGTGCTATTTTGGGATTAAATTTGGGCTGATTTATGGACAGATTTTTGGAAATAATTTAATGGGATTTAATGAAGATAAAAAGGCTGTTTGGCTGCCCTCTTTGGTCCTATAAATAGGAGATGTTTTGTATGTTTTAAAAGAATGTTATGTGAGTTATTTTTGGAGATGTAAACCTGCGGGTGGGTTTTGTTGGAAAAGCTTGAGAACTTGTTCCACTTCTTCATCTACTTCTTGGGAGGGCTTGCGAGCTTCTCTTACACTTCGTCTAGTCTTCTAACCTCCTTCTCGCCGCAAGTGACCACCCCACATGTATCCTTCTTCTCAAAGCAACGGATGGAAAGCAACTTTAGGTTTTTAATATTATGTCAAAGTTTATAAGTTGTTTATGTGTTGTTTGTAATTCTTTTATTTTATAAAAGTTGTAATTTGTCTATTTTGTCATATTTTGTTTAGTTTTGAGTATTTTGTGTATCTTTTTATCCTAGGAAGAGTCTTTAGTTTGCTTGCAAAAAATTAGGGGTTGTCCTATTTTTTTGCTTGCATCAATTCTGATGTAGGCAAGGGGCAGGTCAAATCAAGTTGGATTTTATTTTTGGTAAGCTTTAATATCATCTACTAGATGTCAGCTCATTAATATCTAGTAGAGTGCCTTAAGCACATAAATTGAAGATTTATTAGATTCATTCCCCCTCTTCCTTTATCTCTTTGGTTTCTTCTTGTGTCTCTTTGGTTTCTTCTTTGAGAATAAAAAGATGGCTCTTGGGATTTCTCCTGGGCTGTTTTCCCAAAAGTCTCTTCCCCTTCCCCTTGTCTTCTCGATTTTCCCTTGGGATGCTTGCTGTTTTCGATTTCTGCTGGCTAATGTTGCTCCCGTGGTCACTCCCTCTCGGTTTTACCCCTCCTTACTGTTTTCCCGTGATGTGTTTCCCTGTTTCCTATGCTGGCTCTTCGGGTCCCTTGCTGGCTGGGATTCCCGTGGCTGCTGGTTAGGTTTTTCGTGGCTTCTCTCCCTATTTTCTATGCAGAATTTCTGCTGACTGTTTTGATATCTTTTGGCCTTTCATTTGGTGTCTCTTGGTGTTCCATATTCCCTACTATAGTGGTTGTTTAGCTTCTTTCTTTTGGCCTATAAATATGTGGTGTTTTATGTTAGAAAAAGTGTTATGATGTAATTTTTGGAAGCCAAAACCTGCAGGTTTGTTGTTTGGAAGAGCTTGCGAGCTTTGTCCAACTTCTCTTCTTCTTCCTTTCGTCTTGGCTTCTAACCTCTTTCTTCTCTCCACAAGCACCACTCCACTTGTATCTTTCTTCTCGATGAAATGCAACTTTAGGAGTTTATGTCGTCAAAGTTTGTAAGCGTCAATTGTAAGTGTCTTTTATATTATATGAGTTTGTTTTTGTCTAATTTGTCTATTTTGGGGCACTCTTTGTAATTTTCTATTATCTAGGAAGCTATAGTCTTTGCTCGCAAAAAAGCAAAAATTTGGGGCCCTTCCCAAATTTTTCCCTTCATCACAGCTCAAGAGCACCAATCGAAATACTATGATCCCAAGCATAAAATGATAAAATTTGAAGTGGGAGATTTTGTATTATTAAAGGTGAGACCAATGAAGGGTGTCGCTAGATTTGGCAAAGGTGGAAAACTCATTCCTATATACATTGGCTCATTTGAGATTCTTGAAAGAGTGGGTCAGGTAGCTTAAAAATCGGCATTGCCTATAGATATGTTTGATATACACAATATTTTTTATGTGTCAATGCTCAAAAAATGAATTACAAATGAAATACAAAGAGTTCCTCAAAATGACATCGAACTTCAGAAGGACTTGACACATGTGGAAGAACTTGAAAATATCATAGAAAAAGATATTCGAAAATTAAGAAGAAGAATAATTATTTATGTGAAAGTTCAGTGGAAGCACAGATCAAGGGTGCTACATGGGAAAAAGAAGCAGATTTTAAGCAAAGGTTTCCTCACCTGTTTGAGAAAAGTATGAAAAGTGGAATTTTGAGGACAAAATTCTATTAAGGAAGATTTGTAAAACCCAAATTTGTTAGGATTGAAATTTAAAAATTATTTTAAATTTATCTCAAAATTTAATCTAAAAAGTTTAATATGAAATTACTACTAAATTAATATTAATAGTTTAATTATTATTTAATAATTAAGAGCAATTATTTTAAGAAAGAAGTTCAATTAAATTAAATATCTAATGAATTTCCTGAATTGATGCTTTCAAAGGGTTTTGAAGTATAGGTAGCAGTTACTATGAAAAGAATTAAGCAAATAGCAGATAATATTAAATTATAATTTACTATTAAAAATTTTTTACATTTACAACATTAATAAATCTAATCTGCTGTTATATTAAATAAATGGTAAATTACTATTTACACGGTTGGTAATTAAATATAATCTCAATATATTAAGTAATAGAAATTTCCTATTCCACTATAGCATTAATATTACATTAAAGAAAATAACTGTTCCCACTCATCCACCCACTAATCAGCAAGCAAATTGGTAAGTTATAATTATTTTATAGAAGTTCTAAGTAATAGTAGTTCTTAAAGAAAATTTTTACCAGTTGTAAGAATTACCTAGTATATGCAGAGGGGAGGTCTTGAAATAACTTTTAATCACAGAAGAGTCAGAAGTGGAGGTATTGAAGAGATAAATCTTCCAGGATGTAAGTAATGCAAATTCAATTTTAAAAGACAATTCTTGTTAATTCTATACATGCATATTGGTAAGTAACTGAATTAAAGGAAAATGTGCATTACAAGTTAATTATTTGGCTTAAAAATGTTCATATCAAAGTTTTCAAATATGAATGACCAATCATATAAATTAATCATATAAGTTTATAATAAAGTTATTATATTCATTTAAATATTTTCCTAATTGATAATGTTTTGAAAAGATATCAATTTCCTTATGTATTGTAAGCATAGCTTTGCATGCAGATTATAAAAAAAATCATTCTAAAAAGCATGCAATAATGACTTATGAATATGACAAGTTAATGAATATCAATTTAAGTAAAATTTGGCTATAAAATGATGTACAACTTACTATTGCAGGTGGGGCAACAAGATCTCCATTTATTAAACTGTATTATAACTGAGGTAAAAGAGACCTCACAGACATGAGACCTGTATAGCAGGTGGGGCAAAAAGAACTCTAAAGAGGCAAAAGAAATATCTATGTAATTCAATGATGATAATATCATTTATTTGAGCTCTATTGAATATTTTTATAAAAGTGTAGTCAAATCATTTAAAGACTAAAATTAATATTAAATATAAACTTCGGAGGAATTAAAGATTAATGCCAATTATGATGTTATGATATTTTATAAATAATATCAAGTTTGTTTTATTTATGTTTTCAATGTTATGAATTTTATAATCATGCAAGTTACTACAATTTAAATTTGCATAACTTATTGAGCCTCATAGCTAACCAGTTATTTTATATTGGCTGTTGTTACAGAAAAAGAAAAAGAAAAGGTCAATGTATATTAAGTTACAAGTGTTACTATCTTTCAATTTATATGTGTGACATTCTATAATATCGTTAAGGGGTATTGTGGGGTGTTACAGTGTTACTATCTTTCGATGCATTTAATGTAAGAAAAATAAAATCATTACTATAATTAAAAAGACATGAGTATTCAACTTGAATTTAGGTATTGTGCTGCTTCATTTTTAATCCTTACTTCTAGGCCGATAGACTTAACACGAATAAAAATATCCAATCGTTAAAATTTAATTTGTACTTTGCTCATAATTTCTTTAACATGTTTATTTATAATTAATTAGTGTAATTTAAAATTCAAATTAAAATCTCAAACATTATTGATTAAAATCGCTTTCTCTTGAATTAGCTATTGAATGCACATAAATAGCTGTTGTTTTTAATTTATTAAATTATTGATAAAAAATTGTTCTCCTCGCATTATCATTTATATATGAATAAAAAACATATTTTGATTATTATTAATTTATAAAATAAACTTTTATATTTAATACCTTCTCACTTTAATTAACTAGTTAAATATGTTCTCCTTCTCTATCAAAAAAAAAAATTTTCTTTAATCCGTTCATTTTAAAATTAATAATTTAATAAAATCTTTCCCACATATCCTCTCTCTCTATTTATTTGCTTTTAACCTTAAATTTTAATTTGATTATTTATTATTTTCTAAATAAATTTTCTTTATTAAGATATTTTAAACTATAAATTTTCTCCCTTCAACATTTATATTTCCTCCTTTCATAATAACTAATTTATTAATTATTTAATTAAAATCATATAAATGTTAAGTATATTCTTTTTTTCTAAATATATGCATGTTTTAACAAGAATCATTTTAATCTAATAATTCTAAATTTTGACAATTAGTTTTCCTAATTTATTCTAAAAAATAACCTTGTTTTTATATGTATTATTTATTGTTATTATCATTATTATTTAACTAAAATGTTATAAAATAAATTTTAATAATTATCTAAAATACTCACCTTCCCGATCCTTTCGATAGTTGAGCCCAAGCTCCAGTCCCCTTGCCTTTACCATTTTTCGTTCCACCCTATGCATGAGAGCCTCACAATCTTTTCCCTTCTCTCGTTCTCCCTTCCTTTCTCTTTCTCTCATTCTCCCCCATTTCTCTCTCTAATTTCTAGGGACGATGAACCCCATTTCATCTTTCCGTCTTCAATCAGGCGACACGACCTTTCGTCGTTCCTCTATTCGGGTTCCAAGTGACACAAGTGACATCGATTGAGCTTTGTTCGGCTTTTGTGACACCAAATGACGTCTCCTTCGGCCTCTTCATCTTCTGTCCAGGTAAGGTCGAGATTATTACAAAATCTGCCTTATTATTTTAAGCTCGAAAAAAATCAAGTTAAAGTGATGTTTGAATTTGTTTCATGAGCTCAAAAACCCATTTATCATAATGAGTTAACTCAAGCTTATTGATCTTATCGTAATGAGTTAACTCAAGTTAAAGTGATGTTTGAATTCCTTTGGTAAGGCAGTTTCTTAGAAATCATCCTCCATTTTAGAGGATTGATCAAAGTCATTGTCCAAATTCATGCATTCCATCTATGATGCCATTATTGATTCTAAAACATAGCACATAATTTGATTATCATAAATATAATAATGTAAAATGATTTAATCATTACTACATTATTTTTTAGATTGATATACTTACTCTAGGTATTAGAACTAACAAGTGCATGTGCCAATAAGAATTGAATTCAAATAAAATGTGTAAACTTGGAACAAAAATAACTCAAACCAAGATGTGAATTAAGATTCTAAGGATAAGATCAAGAAGTCAAGACTAAAAGCATCAAGCCTAATTTAGAGTGTTTCAAACTGCAAGGTACAAGAATCAAACATAATTTTTTTTTTTTTTCATTTTCTTTTATTTCCATTGAAGTTAAAAGAAATTTGTTAAACACAGCACATATAATAGCGAGCAAAAAAAATTATTCTAAAAATTTCTCTAAAAATAATAGAAAATGTAGATTGATCATTAACTCATCGTGCTGTATATAACATGATCCGTACATTACGATAAGATTTAGGTTAAGAAATTTAAATTTTCTCATCAAATAATGCACCTAAACTTCAAAAATACAACTTCTAAGAGTATGTTAGCTGTGCTTGAACAAGATATTTTTTCCCTTCACAAATACATATTTCGATCTTTGTTTACTCAATTTAGCTTACCATCAGATATATCATGTGGCATACTAGATATAAATTGAAAATTTATTATGATCAAGAACAATTTTTAAGCATTTTTCATAACTTAAACAAGAGTTGGTCAAAAACTTTAGTAATCAATTACTTGATAATCTAAACTTCATTTTCAAGAAATGTATAATCAACATAGCGCAATTCGATAAGATGAAACCAATAGGATTAAAATCAGATGAATTTGAGTTCAAATGAGCATAAATAAGCATAATTAAAAAAAATAAGGAAATTTGAGCAATTAAGTGTCCTCCACATATTGTGTTCATAAACTCAAAAAAGAGGATCTCAACAAGAAGAATTTGACAAGTCTATAATCACTTAATTTTGAGTTCATTATGAAATTGAGATGTTCAAAAAGTATAATACTAACAAGGTAAACCTATTTGAATCATATGATGGAATGTCAAGTATTTTTGTAAGACAATGGCTTGAATGCCACCTTTAGAAATCTATATTAGGCCATATTCATACACATTTAAAGACTTGAGTTGAAAGAATCCCAAACATAGAGAATTCCAAAGATTTGACTGAAATAATGAACCACAATTAGCTATCATAAGAATTTCTCCTATCCAAACTTCTCCATCTTTCCTAATCGCCTAGTCTTACCTCCAGCTAAGAGGATAGCTGTGTTGACCACCTTTTAACACCTGAGTCTAACACCATAATATTCTGATGTCAATGACCATCATAGTCAATTTATTGATGCTTATTATTGAATATAATCAACAATCATCACTTCCAACCATTCAACAATCTCTATCTCCCATCTATCTTCACCTGTCATTGACTAAACAACCGTCATTGCTCATCCTCTGACGCTTGCCTTCTCAACCACCAACTCTGCCCTCTTATCAAGAAAATCACAAGTCAACCACCAATCACACCCAACTTTTTTAGTTCCACAAGAGAATAATGATAGGAAACATTCAACCAAAACAGTGAAAACTACTATTTTCAGAGAAAAACAGCAATAACAGAGCATAAAAACTCGAGAAAAACAGTAGAAACAGAGAAAAATCTTAGGGAAAACACTTGAAATTCACTGGTAGAAGAAGAAATAATAGCATGATACGTTTTTGTCAATCAACCAAAGCCACTTTTCATTCATTTTAGCAAATATGTATTTGCTTGTTGATGATCTCTTAGCCCTTGATATCTTTAGTTATTTGAGTCTTTGATCTAGATCTTATAGTTAGGCCTTCATAAGAAGCTTATATTCTAAAACAAGAATTCTATTTTTCTTGAATTATTAAAAAATAATGTGGAAGATTGAGTATTTTTAATAATGTGGAAGATTGAGTATGGAAAAGGGATAGATTTACTGTGATGTAACTAAAGTTATATAAAATTTGGAGAAATCTGTATAATACTACATGTATTCTAGTGCATACGTGGAAAAGGACATTTTTCAATTAAAATGAATTGATTCTTAAGTTATAATTTCTGTAAAAACAATGAGATTAAAACATAATGCCTCATTAATTTTACACATCCATTAATATTTCATCAACTCAAATTCCACATACTAACACTTGCATGTGCTAGCTCCCAAGTTGACGCACCATCAAGCTTACCAATATCAAAACCTTGTCAATGCTTGCACAGAGCCTAGCGACGGAACCAATTTTGTAAGTGTGAACCTAGGGATTGCAAGGAATGTGGAGTAGTGTAAACTGGAATCCCATCACCAATTTTTTTTAATTTAAGCAATCAGATCGGAGCTTCCCTAATTGACCAATAAATCTATGTATTTCAGGACAGTTTTACCCAAAAGAGCATACTAAATATCAACATCTTAATAAAATTACTATGGTTTGGCATACGCCATGTAAAATTATTAGGTTTTAATGCAATCTTAAGTAAATTATTAGGGTTGATGTAACCCTACTAATTCATTAGAACCAACTAAAATTATCAGGCCTTGGTAAAATTATTACGGTTTGGTAAGACCCTGATAAATCTACTAGGTTAGATGCATCCCTCTCAATTCATAGGAACAAGTTGCAACCCTGATAAAATCTGCCAGGCTCAAAAATTAATGAGTCCTTATTCATAAAAAAGTGTACACTTCAGGAATAGTTTATTAAGTTGACAAATAATATTATCCTTCTTCACAAAGGCGCCAAACTATTGGCTGTTATACAACTTCTCAGAAACATAGCACATCAAGTACCATCAAATGGAATGAATGGGAGAACAAGGATTCACAAAGCCCATCATTAATAGTTGGTAAAAGGATAATAATGGTGATGCTGAGGATAATTTATTCTGAGGAAAGTCCATATATCATGCCAAACATGAACAAATTGAAGGTAAATTAACCAAATCAATGAGCGTTATTGATTAGCTACCTGATCCATAACATATGCAGTAGCCAAGGAGCGAGCAATCATTACAGCTCTTAGCCTTCTCTCAGATGTGGACTGACCATAACTTCTATCAAATTCCTCTTTGAATCCCAAGGGCTCCCAGGCTTCTGAAACAAAACATTGAAGTAACCCCTAAGCTTTATCCACGTGAAAATGAATTATTTTTGTTTTTCATTACTTTGATCATTACCAAATGTTGCACAATTTGCAACCTTAATTTTAGGTAACTCGGCAACAAGAAAGCCAACAACAAATGGATGTTTCACCAAAGGGAAAACAATAGCTCCAAATTCAGCTACAACCTCCACCTACCCAAACGAGTACGTGTAATCAATACAGACGATACACTTTAAAAAAAAAATCATTTTGGAAATAGAAAGTGTAATAATAACAAGAATATACTTCTTGTTTAGAAATAGCGATCTCGGCTATATGCAAACCTCCCGGTACGGAAAAATTACCAACAACTATTACACACTCTTCATTTTGTGATATCCCCGTTCCAGGATAATAGATGACTCGCCTTAGCTCTAGCTGGTCCATGACATAGCTTCCTGCAGGTCTCACATAAACCTGCAAATTAACATTAACATATACCCAACAAATTATAAGAATTAACAATTTACAGCCAAAACGTTGTTTAGCAGTCTGACTAGTTTCTTCACAAATTTTGGAATAAAAAACGGAATCATAGAGCACAAGGAACAACAAACAAAAGTTTGATGAACTTGCTCGAGAGCTGAAAAAAACAATACGGAAAAAACATAATTTTGCTCAATAAACTCTATTATTGTTCTATCTTTTTCTCAAAGTAATTTTTGAAGATTCAGGATACATACTATTGGAAATCAAAATACCTATCAAACGAAGCACGAGTTCTGAGAAAGATCACAAATCTCAAAACCTTTAAAAATACTTAACTGGCTATAAAATATATCTTTAGGTGCCCAACAGATTCCAAACAACATTTTCATGCCATGATTTAAATAACTGCAAAATCTCCAAATCCAAGCACGTTCAGGGAATAAATTGGGCCAAGTTGGACTGGATCAGCCATGCCAAGTCATGGCCTACCCTCCCCATGTCTGTGGAACCCAGCTGGACTCAAAGGCATGCCACACACTCCATGGGAGGCAGCAACCACTATCACCAGCCTATTGGCAAACTACCTGGCATCCCCTCTCAGTGAGCTTGCATGCGATGCCCGCAAATAGGATATTTCCATTTTCAAAGAATTCCATCGAATATATCTGAACTATACCAAATTCCTATGCATCTACAAGTCTCCCTTTCAAGAGCTATTTTTAGTGAGTGATTGCTCTTAATAAGGCGAGAAATTTTAACTCAAAAAGGCTGTCTATTATTGCCATTTTTTTACAACCCAATTTTGATATATGAATATTTGCAGAAATATTCCTGTCAATCCAACCGTAGGATTTTTAATCCATCAATTTTATAAGAATCAGGGCATTAAGTTCTACAAAATAATAGATTTGGTTTACTAATGGAAGATTTCATCATTAAATAGTAACAGTAGCGCCACAAGCCGTCCAATTAATCTTTGGCCTGAGAAGATAAAACAGGCTATCCTAAATGAAAGATTGCCTACACTATTTTAATCAAGGGGGTGCGATTCAATTAGATCGTTGTCAATAAGAACAAGGAATATTCTGGTATAATATTGAATTAAAACTGGAGTATTCCCTCAAAATCTATAAACAAATCATAATTTTCTTTATTTAGGGCATTTTAGACTAAAAGCATTTGAGGTTCTGATCACCAACTTGTCAATTAACCATTCTAGTATTCTCAAATCCTCCCTTCACCTTCAAATACAAGTCATATTAGTCCAAGAGAAGGACTATCCTTTGTCTCTTTGTTATTGACTTTGTGTCGAATAGCCCCTGCACATTCTATGAAAAAAAACTATTCTTCCTTCACTACATTCTATGAAAAAAAACTATTCTTCCTTCCTTCACTATTATATTCAAGTTGTATAATCCTCATTGATTTCAAGAGAACTATTATCTCCATTCAATGTTGTCTTAAAATAATACAGTTACCTATCCTTCAAAGAGAGCTATTCTTCCTCATTTGTCATTGTCACAAGTAATGTAGTAACCTTAATCCTTGCAAAAGATAGACTATTCTCCCCCGGCTGCCACACACAACCCCCCAAAAGGAACAATTATTAGGCCAGGTGACCTGACGTAGCTCTACGTTCGGACGCCAATAACATGTCGCCACATGGTCTTACTCAATACCGCATGGCCCGACGACTTGACCCGGGATTGTTATGTTCGCGTATTGCTCGGTATTGCTACGTATTGCTCGGTATTGCTAGATATTGCTTGGCAATAATGAAAAATATCACTCTGTGAAGACCAATACCGAGCAATACTGAGAAAAACTCGGTATTTCTCGGTATTGCTCGGTATTACTCGGTATTGCTCGGTATTGATCGGTATTGGTCTTCACAGAATGGTATTTCTCATTATTGCTGAGCAAAATCGACCAATACCGAGCAATACCTAGCAACACGCGAACATAGCAATCCCGTCTCCGTTCCGGGTCGGGGTTGTCGGGCCGCGCGGTAAATAGTAAGAATAAGTGGCACTATTTTACTGGCATCCGAACGTAAAGCTACGTCAGCTGATCGGACCAAATAAAAGTTCCCCCAAAAGAAGGAATGTTCTTCTCCCATCTGTCGTTAGCCTTCGGTCATACAATCCAACCTTTTTGGCTAAAGAAAAACCATCATGCCACCCCACTCTTCAATCAAAGGTTAATTCCAAGGGAATATACCGTTAGCCATCCATAGACTACAAATCATTCAATCTGCTTACTTTTAGAAGATTGATTACCTTGAACACACATCATTGCCATCCGCAGTACCACTTTTGGATTCCCTTAGCCGCCACCTCTAGGGAATGACCAAACCAATTGTCTTCAATAGCCTCCACCGACTTCCTAACCATCTCACTACAACATCATGTTACATTGTATCAAACACTAGCGAAATGATCATTTTAATTTCTTAAAATCAACTCCATGACCCTCTAGTACTAACTTGGTGAAGCCTTCAAGGCATGTTGCCTTCACTTTGATGAGAAGGCGTTGATATGGCCATCTTCAATGGCCTCCATAACTTTATAATATGCCTCATCACCTCCTCGACATTCAAAAGACAACACATTTAGCCATTTTTAGTAGCCTCCATGCCCTTCCTACACCACTTCATTTGTTGCCCCTACATCATGTCATCTTCACCTCCGAGTGAACTATCTCGATATTCAACCTTCTAGTCTAATCATGTCATCAAATCCTAGGATGCTAGCTACAAATTATTCACCTACTTCGTATTTATGTCTTCTCCAAGTTTGTGTGAGGGTGGTGAAAGTTATCTCGACTAAGCTAATCCATGATTTTTCATTCCCGTGTTTTTCATTTAAAAATTGTGTCACATGCTCATTTTACTTCCTTAATTATATGTGGGTCAGGTTTTAATCCTATCAAGATTTAGATTTAAAGGATTTACCATATACCACTTGAGCTAAATACTACTTTGAGCCAAACGGAACAAAAAAGAAACAACTCAAATACTTGAACCAATTATCCGCACAATACAAATAGAGCTTACTAACCGATAGGGCAGCATGTGGATCCACAACGGCTCGGAAGAGTTCGAGCTGCTCCATGCAAAGTCCCTGGAAATCAGAGCTATAAAGGACAAGACAAGTTTTCCCAGTCCTATCCACCCTCTGGGTGAACTCCACTGGGGATGCTGGAGACGAACGACGGATGGCTCCGACCACGGCGGCGGCAGATGAGGGGTAGGTACTACCCTCTGCCGCCGTCGGCGATGCGGAAGCCGGAAGAGAGACGTGGCGGATAAGAGATGAAGAGAGTTTGGAGGGCAAACGCTGGGGAGAGCCGATAGTAGAGTGGCTGGGAACGCGGAGGAGGCAGTTTGGGAAGAATAGGAAGAGGTGGGGTTGGGCGGCGACGGCGGATAGCGGCATAAGGACATCTGATTTGCAGCATTATGGATGACTGGTGTTAACGCTGAAGTATACATACCATTCATTTTGAGCAGAAGAGTTTTAGTTGATTTTTTTTTTTTTTAACTACATGCCTTTGAATTAATACAAGAGTCAAAATTATCAATTATGACACAACTCTCCTTGGCCTATTGGTTGAGAGCTTAGGCTTTCAACTAAAAGGTACAGGGTTCGAGTCTATGTGTATGCGTTGTGTGTGTGAGTTTGCCTTTAATGACCTAAATGTCCCAAAAAAAAATTATCAATTATGAGACTAAAATATCTTTTTTTATATTTATTTAAAAAAAATTGAAGCATAAATTTAATGTAATTATTATTCAGATATATAAACTCAATAATTACGTCTAAGACCTTTAACAACTAAATTAACTTACTTCAACATCATCTAATTTTATTTAAAATAAGTCAATAATAAAAAATAAATACTTTGATGTGTCTCCCATAAAGATTAAAAATTATAGATATTTCATCTAATTCCTTAATATTTTTAGCATATTAGATTATTTTATTAACTATTAGAAAAATAGCACTCCAATTAGTTAGTGTTAAAGTAAAAGAAATATCAAGTTATGAACTCTTATAAAAAATATCTTATATCAATTTGCTTAAAAAATTTATGAACAAGCTTTATTATATTCACTCTAGTATAAATTTATTATTTTATTATTTAGTCAATAATTTATCATATAAATTAATGCAATAAGAAATATTTAATATTAAAATAATAATTTTTATGTGATCATAAAATAAAAAAGATTAATAATAACAATTTAATGCAAAAAAATATGTTCTTTTCAACATAAAACTACAATTAATGAAGGTCAATGCATGCCAAGATAGAGCTAGCGATCTGATGGGGGTGGTGAAGTTACTTAAAAATTTTTGAATATGATTTAGGGCATTATCAATTACTAAACAATATTTAGGTTTTCTTTGATATAAAAATTTATTAAAAAAATCTCACTTGATATACGCAAGTATACGTGACAAATCAAATAATATAATGATAGAGTAAAGCATCGATCTCACAAGGAAGAATGTTTACTTGCAAATACTAATAATATCTACTTCAACTGCAACAATTATCCTACTCGATAAAAATAAAGTTTGGTGGAGATTCAATTACTTCAGTAAATTAATAACTAAGTAATGGATACACTTATATGAATAAAATATTTTGGATTGATGAAATATAAAATTAATATGTTTCATACTAATTTTTAATAATGTGATGTTATTCAGAGCATAAGCATCATCGAACGCTAAGCCAAGCATGAAGAGACAAAGTACAAGTTTAACACATTCCACTCTCAATACCACTCTAAACTCCCATAGTTTGTTGTCCTATGAAAATCTTAGAAGAGTGTAAAGCTACTAATGTTAATCAACCCCTCATGGCAATCCATCTCTATAAATTTGATAGATGCAAGTTCTATGTCTATGCTTGTAGTATACCAATCCAACATACCTAGTTGTACCTGCTTTTGTACTCCTAAGTTTCACATTACACTAGATATTAATTACATATCTGACAACTATATGCAATGAAGACATTGTAAATTAGAAATATCATATCATATTAGTATTCCATATTTAATTTACACCATAAATCTAAAACTTTAAGAATTAGCAATCCATGAAGAACAATTGGAGCAAACTTATTTTCATTAATATCATACAAAAATGAATGTACAAAAGATAAGATATCATTAGATGGTTTAAAGTTCTCTTCTACACTCTTATTTGAAATTACATAATTGCTTCCATAAACACTGATAAAAGACACTAAAGAAGTAGATCTAGTGCTCCCTGAATTTCCTTAGTTGTCACTCCAAAAGAAATTTTAGAGAGTGACTTTGAAGTATGAATGTTACTAAATGATTGAACTCTTCTACTAAGATAACAAACAAACTATTAATTGAAAAAATATAAAAAATAGGTTTTAGCACTACGACACTCAAGATACTTACTCTAATACGCCCATAAAATGAACTAACACTGTAGTGCTGAAGAGTTTCTCTATTGTGGTGCTTACTGATATCGACATACTATTTAATGAATCAACATGTTGCTTCGCTAGTAGATCGTGGCTTAAATAGTTATAATTGTAGCACCACGTCGTTGTACAGACATAAACTTGGCTTTGCAGTGCTAACGCCTTCGATATTGTGTAGGATAGTTAGTTGGGCTTTATAGAGAAATTCAAATTTCAAACCGTCTTTGCCAGAACATTTATAATCTCATATTTTAGCTTCCCTATTTTTTTCATAATTTTTGGGCATTGTCGAAATTTTTAAGAAATCATCACCTATCAATACAAATGGGGTTTTAGGGACCGTCAAGTGTTCGTTTTGTAGATCTATAGTTCATTATTTATTTCAATGAATAATAGTAGAAAATCTAAAATAATTCTAAAACTAGATCTTAGGGTTTGTCTGTCATAGCTCAACACGATAGGACATGTCTTGGTCAGGTTAGGTTGTGACAAGCTTTGTGGTGCTAACTCCTCTGATGCTACAACACCATCAAAAAGAGACTGGGTGCAGTCATGTCCATATTTTGGTGCTCAGGTGATGTTAATGAAGGCGCCATGGAGGTATTATGTCTGATGTCGTAGCACTGTGTCATACTTGAAAATTTTGTTCATTTCTTGTATTTTTCTGCACAAATATAACTAAAACAACATGTTTTTACTTATAAATTAACATATAAAATATAATATTATTTACACTTATCAAATACTTCCCAACATAAACTCTTACTTGTCCTCAAGCAAGTAAAAGCTTGCAATTTTAATTAAGTGATTAACCAAATTAAAAGTGACAATCTAAAATTATTATAATGTAGGATAATACATCACCATCTAGAATTAGTAAAAATGAATCAAAATTATGCTTCTAGTTTAGAAAAATACCAATATTTAAACTTGATCAATCATTCATGTAATTATCTAATTTAAAATTATAGGCTATAGATTTAATCATTAACTTTTGAAAGTTGAAATGAATAATTAATTTTAATGATTAGATATGGTTATAGTTAAAATTGTACTTTCATTAGTTCATCATCCTTTGTGTTAGATCCCTCTTCTTATCCTTTATAATTTTTATATAAGATTTCATTTCAAATCCTTAAACATTCACTAATACCAATTTTTTAGTGTACCCATATTCTTCTTTTAATTTTTTTTTTAATTTTTCTTTTTAAGAACTATTTGTAGTTCTTTTTCTTTTCTTTTCTTTTGTGGAGTACATAATTAAATATTTTGAATATCAATTTCTACTTTTCGGATTCTCATACATTTTTAATAATTTTGATGTATGGACTTAATGAGATTACTAAATCTATTTTCAGGTTAGCTATGATTTTAAATTTTAATATACTTATATCAAATATTTAATACTAATTATTCATCTTACAAATTTTAAAAGTTAAATTCATAAAGGTATAACTTATAAATTCAAAATAGGATAATATACTAAATGGTTGAATTAGATAAATATTAAAATTTTCAACCTATGAAGTATAAATAGAGTTCATTCAGAATAGGATTTAGGGTTTTATTATAATCCTAATTTTTTATAATTTTTAATTATCATTTTTATAAGGGTTAATTAGATAATCAGGATTTAAAAGTGTCAAGAGGACAATAATAATTTAAATATGAAGAAAATTTGCTAATATATAAATAAACACATAAACAAATACTACAAATAAATGTTTTCATATGAGTGATAAAAAGTGCATGAAACTTGAATTAAAAATAAAATATGACATCATTAGTAACATATCTAAGACTAACATTACACATACATGAGTTGCCTCCCATAAGTACTAAGTGTAATGTATTCAGCCAAACTATAAATGAAAATGCATCATAATAAGCATCAATCTCTCTCTCTCTCTCTCTCTCTCTCTCTCTCTCTCTCTCTCTCTCTCTCTCTCTCTCTCTCTCTCTCTCTCTCTCTCTCTCTCTCTCTCTCTCTCTCTCTCTCTCTCTCTCTCTCTCTCTCTCTCTCTCTCAAGCGTACACCTTAGAATTAGTGTCTTCTTCATCTTCTTATTCCTCTTTATCTCTCTCACTAAGCTACCACACAATGAGTCAATACTCAAGTGCAGAAGGTAACCCATTATTATCGAGCCTTTTTATGAATTGACTACTTCTGAACATACCAACCAAATCATTTTTCTTACGAAGCTAGGGATGTTTTCAAAAGCAATCAATAATACCATGACCATACATCTTGCAAAAAAAATATATATATATATATAGGTAAATTTTCTAAATCCACTTTCTGAAAATAACCTTTCACCTCTGACCAAATCCAAATTTCATTAGGATGTTTATTCAAAACATCCAATTCAACCAACACACGAGCTACAGAAGGCTGTGAAACAGAAGTATTGGCTTGATCCATTTGTAACGATCTTCCAAAAATCGAAGCAAAACCAGATAAAATTTGAGTATTGAAGAAATGAAGTCTCAAGTTAGGGAAGGAAATCCACACAATAGGTGATTCTTCCCTAGCATTAAAATCCGACGTCCATTGGAGCAAACACATTTGACAAGCTTGAATATAATAAGATATTCTAGAAAATATAGGGCTATAATCAAGATCATTCGAGAGTTGAATAGCAACATGCCTTTGATCTAATAAGCCAATATGGAATGATCCATAAAGTTATAGGTTTAGGAAATTTTTTTGAATAACATCTAGATTCGATCGCCTTAAGAAAAATTTATCAACCAACATTAAAGCTTATGGAGCAGCCAACTTTTCAACAATGACATCCTAAAAAAGGAAAGCCGGACAACCCTTATATAAAGAATGAACAAAATGTAACTTAAAAGTAGCTGACGAAGAACCAGCCAGCACATCTTTGAAAGAGCAAGATTTCCCTTCGATAATAGGAGTAACTGACAGGATAGAAGGGTTTGATGACGAGGGAATTGTCATCTTTCCGTGCAAAAAAATGGAAAAAAAAAAAACATCAAAACCAGCTACTAGATGAGAAGTAAAAAAGGAAATTGAAGAAAGAAACCAAAAATCATTAAGAAATCCAAGCTAGAAGAGCAAAACTATAATTGTGAAAGAGGAAAACCTAGATCGCTAGGGAATTACCACGGGAGCTCAGAGCGTGATGTTACCATCGATAGTACTAGATGATCAATTGGGCTAAATTGAAAATTAGGATTTCTTTTGGAGGCTCTCTTTTTAAGCAATTGTATTATCCCTTTAGTTAATCCTTTGCTATAGAGTTGATGTAAGAGAGAGCTTAGAGAAGGAAGAAGGAGAGCTTAAGAGAGAGAGATCCTTGTGAGGGATAGTTATGAGGGAATCATAAACGTTGCTCCGAGCAAGGTGTTTTTCATCTTCTTCAAGGTTCTTCTCTAGTTCCTTGGTGGCTTTGGGGAGATCTTCTTCAGCATTAGATCTAGGTTCTCTGCCTACTTTAGGTGGGAGTAAAAGAATTCCTTGGCTCTCTACCTTCACCATGTGGGTGAAAAAGGATTTCAAGGTTCTCTACCAACTCCAGGAGAGAGTTAAAGTATTTAAGGCTCTCTTCCTTACCGTATAGGTGGAAATATTTTGTAAGTGGTTCTCCTCCTTACTATTGGAGCGAAAGGAGAGTCACTTTAGTTTAGTGCAATACTTTAGAGAGGGAGTCTCGAAGGAGTGGACGTAGGCCAAGTTTATCGAACCACTATAAATCTTGATGTGTTCTTTCTATTTTTCACATTTTAATTTCCATATATTTCTATAATTTGATATGTTGTCAAAATCTTTGATCTTTACAATTGATAAATTAGTTTGCTGCCACATAAATCGATTGTTTTAGAATATATAAAAAGATTTCAAAAAGATTTTCTTTTTTGTTAATAAATTTTTAAATAACTAATTCACCCCCTATTGGTTAGCCTCGATACTAGTTCTTTAGGGTTTAACACCCCCCTCACAAACTTTCATATTCTATTAATAACTTTCTTGGCTCACTAATTGCATACGAGCAAAGCAAGAGTCAAAGATTACTTGATGTAGGTGATAGGAAAAAGGAGAAAGAAGGGGCTATGAAGGGTAATGACTAAAAATTGATAGCTTTAGAGTTGAGGAGGATGATGAAATTATACTGATGATTGATAGTTTAAAAGTTTTCTAAAGAGAAAGCATAAGCATCATCAACAATATAATAAAGGTAAAACTGGAAAAAATTTCAAAACTTCAACTGACAATATTTATTTTGAATGCAGGAAACTAGATCATTTGAGAACTGACTACCCTAATCAAAAAATTCATCTGGCCAAGGAGAAGGGTGAAGAGAAGACAAAATTAAAAAGGGAGAAGTAACGAGAACATATGGAAATTTGGGCAGACTTTGCCTCAAAATAATTTGAATAGGAAGCACAGAAGAAGGTAACTAATCTGTGCATCATGGCTAATGATAGTCTTGATCAGTCTAATCAATATAAATGGTTCTCTCATAAAAGGCCTAGTGAGAGCATGTTGTCCTGGTTAGCGGATGCTCAAGGCATATGATTGGACATTTGAAGCAATTCATTATGTTGGAGGCCAAGGAAGGAGGCGAGGTTACACTGGAAGGCAACACCACCAGGGTAGTGCTGGGCTCATGTATGACTAGAAACTTAAATAATTTTGGCTATGGTATAAGAGACTATATCATGCAATTATGAAAACCCTTAGAAAAATCACCCAAGATATAGCTAGGGGCATACCCAAACTAAAATTCCTTAAGGGTAATCTTTATGATGCCTACCATTTAGGAAAATAAGTCAACCCATCATTTCATCCCATTAAAGACATCATCACATCTTGACCTTCAAAAATTGTTCACGTGGACATGTTTAGACTAATTAGTACCACCAGCTTAGGCGGGAAGTCTTTTGGATATGCAGTTATAAATTATTTTTCCAGATTTACCTCGTTAAACTCTTAACACATATAAGTAAGTCACTTAAGGAATTTAGAAATTTATCTAATTGGATTCAAAGGAAATTAGGATGTGAAATATCAACTATTTATAGTGATCATGCTAGAAAATATTAAAATGACAGATTTGAATCAATTTATACGGAGCAAAGTATAGAACATTATTTTTTTTTTCTGCTGGAACCCCTCAGTAGAATATGGTAACTAAAAATAATAATATAACCTTAGTAGAGTATTCACTTCCCATACATTTGGATTCATGCCAGGTAGGTTGACTATGGAAGCCATACATTTATTAAGAGGTTTGATGAGAAATATAGAGAAAATAAGGAGGATCTACATATGATTTTTATTGATTTAGAGAAAGCATATGATAAAGTTCCAAGAGAAGTGCTATGGAGAGTTCTTGAAAAGAAAGGAGTTAATAATGCTTATATTCAAATCATTAAAGATATGTATGTAGGAGCTATTACTTATGTTTAAACACAAGGTGGTTTGACCAAGTATTTCCTTATTTCGGTTGGGTTACATCAAGGATCAGCCTTAAGCTCATATTTTTTTTGCTTTATTCATGGATGTTCTCACTAGACATTTGTAAGAGGATGTACTTTTATGTATGCTTTTTGCTAATGATATTCTTCTTATTGATAAGACTGGAGAGGGAGTTGAAAGTAAACTTGAATTATGGAGGTCAAAATTAGAGACTAAAGGTTTTTGCTTGAGTTGATCTAAAATGGAATATATGGAGTGTAATTTTAGTAGTAATAAACCTAGTGAGGGGATTGTGACTTTGGGTGATCAAGCAATTAATAAGAGTTCACATTTTAGATATCTTGGATCTATTATTTAGAGTGATGGTGAAATAGATGGGGATATTATCAACAGAATTCAAGTTGGATGGTTGGAGTGGAGGAATGCATCGGGCTTGTTGTGTGATGGAAAAGTACTCCTCAAACTTAAGGAATAATTCTATAAGATGGTAGTAAGGCCTGCAATGCTTTATGGTGCTGAATGTTAGCCATTAAAAGAGAAGCATAATACTAAGTTAAGTGTGGCAGAGATGAGGATGCTCAGGTGGATGAGTGGCTTTACCCTTAGATATAGGATACAAAATGAGCATATACGTGAAAAGGTTGGAGTAGCTCCAGTAGAAGATAAGATTAGAGAGAGCCACCTTAGATGGTTTGGTCACATAAAATGGCGGCCTTCTAATGACCCAGTTAGGAAAGTAGAGGTATTAGAATTGACTTATGTTAAGATAGGTATAGTCAGACCTAAAAAGAGTTGGTTAGAAAATATTAAAAATTACCTTTCTTTATTAGATTCAAATGAGAATTTGGCCTTTAATAGGACACAATGGAGAAAAAGGATTCATGTAGCTGACCCCACGTAGTGGGATAAAGGCTTGATGTTGTTGTTGTTATTGTAGAGTATTCACTTCCCAGATATATTTTGGATGAAGCAGATAAAATAACCTATTATATTCTTAATAGGGTAAATTTTAGATCCAAACTTAATAAGACTTGTATGAGTTGCTTAAAGGTAGAACACTCAATCTTTCTCATCTTCATGTCTTTGGATTTAAGTGTTTCATTATGATTGATAAAATTAAAATCTCCTCTAGGAATGCTTAGCACCAAATCTGATGAAGGATATTTTTTAGGTTATTCTTAAGTAGGTAAAGCTTATAGAGTTTTCATTAAAAGGACCTTAGTCATAGAAGAGACCACCGATGTAGTATTTGATGAATCTGATTAATTTGAGGAATTTAGATTAGAAAAAGAAGAAGTTGTAGAGGTCACCTAAGGAATATAATCTATTGACCTAGGAGATAGAGGAGAACCTTAAGAGCTATTGCCCAAAGACTGGAGATATTTATCTTTTCATCCTAAGGAACTCATCTTAGGAGATCCATCAGTAGGTAGAACTAAGCATGTATTTAGAAAGGAGGTTGGTCATTATGTATTCATCTCTAAGATAAAACCTACCAATATAGATCAAGCCCTATTTGATGGATTATAGATCCTAGCCATGTAGGAAGTTTTGAACCAATTTATTAAGAATGATGTTTAGGAATTAGTTAGTAGTCCTAAGGACCAGAGTATTACAGGAAAAAGTGGGTTTTCAATAATGAAATGAATGACTATATTGTAGTGATTAAAAATAAGGTTATATTAGTAGCTAAGGGATACAATCAGATAGAAGGAATTAATTTTGTTGAAACCTTTGCCTCTACTAGCCTTTACTTTCTTTAGAGTTTTCTAGTTGTATTGGGTGATTGAAGAAGATGTACATGTGGAATAAACCCCTAGATTTGAGAATTCAAAATTTCCCAGTCATGTTATCAAATTAAGCAAGGCATTCTATCGATTAAAGCAAGCATTTTGGGCTTAGTATGAGAGGCTTAGTACATTTTACCTAGCTAGAGATTTTGTTAAGGGTACTGTAGACACCACCTTATTTCTTAAGAAAGTAGGAGATAATCTTCTAATTTTTCAAATTTATGAGGATTATATACTCTTTAGATCAAAAAATTAAAATCTTTGTGATGATTTTTCAAAAATAATGTGTAAGGAGTTTGAGATGAGTATAATGGGAGAGCATACTTTCTTTCTTGGATTTAATATGAAGTAGAGAGATGATGGAACCTTCCTTAGACAATATAAATATATTAAGGATATTCTTAAGAAATATGCGATGGATAACGCTAAGGAAATTAATACTCCCATGAGCTCTACCATTCAACTAGATAAAGATCACAATGGAAAATGTAGATTAAAAGAAGTATAGAGGAATAATAAGACCATTTCTTTATTTGATTGCTAATAGACATAACATTATGTTCAGTGTTTACCTTTGTACAAGATTTTAGGCTGATCATAATGAATCACATATGATTACTATTAAGAGAATCCTTATATACCTATTAGAAGCTAAAATATAAGAATATGGTATCCTAGGCATAGCTCATCCTTAAAATCATAAGTTATTCAGACTTTGACTTTGCTGGATGTAGGGTAGACAGAAAAAGCACCTTAGGAACATATCAATTAATTCGTTAATCACTAGTTTCCTAGTCTAGTAGAAAGCAAAACTCTATAGCATTATCCACCACTAAGGGAGAACACATTACTATAGGAAGCTGTGTTACTTAATTCTTATGGCTAAAGCAATAAATCTTAGATCTTGGTTATCTTTAGGCATTATTCCTATCATGTTTAACAACACTAGTGCCATTTGCATTTTCTAAAATTCAATCCAAACTCTTGTATAAAGCATATAGATATTAGACATCATTTAAATAGAGATCATGTAGCTAAGGGAGATATAGAACTGCATCAAATAGCTACTAAAACTCAACTAGTAGACATCTTTACCAAACCGCTTGCCTATGACATCAATAGCACCTTGAGGACTAGACTAGGTATGATTTTAATCATAATGTATAATTTTACCAACTTTTTTGACTAATTGGACATGAAAAATTAACTTATTCTGATTGTACAGTACGATGCATATCATATAGTAAAATATAGCTGAAGTATATTTCAAGGAAGATAATTCAAATACTAAAGTCACACTTCGCATAACACTACTTTCCTTTTTGATCTCTCAAGTTCTCATATTGTCCAAATGGCCAGAGGAAAATAATCTAGGGCATTAACATGGTGTTCCTTAAGGTGACCAATGGATCCCGTTTCACTGAAGCTGCTAAAGAAAATGCATATCAGTTCTACAAGGCTACTGGGATAACCCCTCTAACGTTATTAATCAGGATAACCTAAATTTTAATGTACTCTAACTAATTTCTCATGACCCTAGCATTTTTTCTTTAATTCTAAACTATTGTATAAATTCTTCATGAGCCTTAAAATCAATATTGAAGGAACTTACCTTTACTCTTTTTCCAATAGGAGGTCTATAGAGATCATATATATAGATTTTGACCAAATCCTATGTCTCTCAACCATGTTAAATGCTTTTATACACTTAAAAATTACATTTAGGCTACATAGATCATAGATTTCATTTAAATCAATGGCTAACTAACCATTATACACTAAATTATCAAATAAACAAATAGTCAATCCCAAATGCTTTATGGATTTGTGTTTAGATAAATTTCAAATCATTACCACATAGATTAAATTACTCAATTCTAGCCCCTAGAGGATTTGAATGACTTTGGAAATTTTTAGAAATTTCAAAGTCATCACAAAGAATATTAAAATTAAATGTGTGTCTAAAATAAATTGTAATTAATTAATAATTTCATAAATAGATAAAGTAGTATTTATAAAATTACATTTAATGTATAATAAGTTAGGTGTTGAGACCGTAGGGATTTTAAAATACTACTCAATAAAAATCCATAGAGCCTAAGAACGACTTGTTTTGACAAGTATGTGAGGACTTATAAAGTTTATAAATCAGATAATATTTATTTATTTTAATTAAAGAATTACAAAGCTAGTGGCTCACTATGTCATGCTTTAACATATGGCATCTTCCAATTAGTGGGTAATGATTACCAAAGTCATGAGTTCAAAGCACAAAATCTTGTCCAACCAAATCATCATAGTGTATTGAAAAGAACAACTCTGATTTCATATTCAACTTTCTGCAACCAATACAAGCCATAGGGAAAGAATGGCTTGATCTAAGATCTAAAGTTCACCAAAATTGATGAAATAAAACCCTAGAGCTTTATTTGAGTAATAAAATTCAATCCAAAGGTTAGATCCCAGTAGAATTAAAATTCTCTTTGCACTTGAGCAACACCAACAAATTAAGTGTTCAAAAAAGAGTTCTTACCTCACAGATAACTGAATTAAGCTCGAATTTCCTTGAGACAAGTTTGTCATGACTTCATGAATATATTTCCTTCAGATGGTAGAGTAGGAGAACCACTGGATCAAGAGTTAGATTTCCATCAATTTGGGAACACGAAAGCTCAATCAAATTAATAAGAAAATAACTAGAGGATTGATTGTGAAGTAAGGAGATCAATATAGGAGGCCTGGGTAGTCTATAAGAATTAAAATCAAGAACCATTTTTTCTTATTTTTAGGTGAATTTAAAGGCTAAAATTAACTAAATTAAGCCAATAATATGACCACCTGCTACTAATCAAGCCACAACTTTTGTTAGGGATGGTCCAATGGGGTTTAAAGAATGATTCTGAAAGAGATTAGCCATATGGGTAGTTAGCTAGGTAGTTATCACTGTCTTTTTTTCGGCTACCACTGACCATCACCTAGCCTGAGCTAGTTGGGCTGGATGACTTTAAGGTACTAGAGTGTAATATCATACTTTGATTACTTTTGGTAGGTCTAGGGTTGAACATGGTTCACTAATTTAGGTAATTTATGTGTTTGAGTCAACCCAATTGGCGGTAGGTCCATCTTCTTCTACTCCCTCTCCTTGGGGTATACCTACATCAAATGCTCTGGGAGAAAAGAAAGGTTTTTTTGATGCAGCTGGTAATAATTCCAACCCTAAATCTCATTCTTTTCATGATGTTCTGGCGGGTAATGCGTGTTCGAACGAGTCCAACTTTTCATTTACTAAATCTATGATTAAATGATTTCATGCTTTGGTGATTTCTGATGAAGGTGTTTTGAAACTCAGTTCTCCTTATCAATTTACATTAGTTTGGAAGTTCTCTTTGAAGCATTCTAACCTAGATTCTATTAGGTCTTTCTTTGATAATATAAAACTTTATGGCATTGTTTATATTGGGCTATTATATGGTAGGCATGTCCCTATTCAACTTTGTAATGACTTGGATTATAGTTAGACTTTTTCTAGATGGTCTTATTACATAAACAATTGTCAAATGAGGTTGCTTAATTGGACTCCTTTTTTGATATTAAAGAGGAATCTTCAGTAGTCTCTATTTGGCTCTCATTTCCTAATTTGAGACTTCATATTTTAACTCGCATGTCTTGCACACTTTGGGATCCTTTTTTAGTAGACCACTTAGAATCAATCAAGCTATTGCATCAAGATCTCGACCATCTATGGACAATATTCTTGTTGAATTAGATATCACCAAAAAATATCCTATATAGGTTTGGCTTAGATCGGAGGGGGCTGGTTATCTACAAAAAGTCAATTTTTAAAATATTCCTATTTTTTGTTCTCGTTGTAAGGCTCATGGTCATTTGATCAATGAATGTTATTTGGTTTGTCTTGACCTAAGAAAAGGAAACAAGGCGTACAAAGAGTTGGGTCATTCTAACATGACTGAATCTAATGATTCAGATGGCAATATGAATATGGCAATTTAGGATAACTGTGAAACTATACCTATGAACAATCCTTGTTTTAACCAGGAAGTTAGTTCTATTCTAGTGGGATCTCACATTATAGCCCAAACAAATGAATTGATTAATCAAAATAATAAAGGTAATTGCAATTTCTCTACTAGTATGCTTAGGGAAAATGGTTCCATGATTGAAAATAAGGAGAATGAAATTCAACCTATAGAAAGTGGCAATGCTTTGGGTTAGAAACAATATACTCTACCTTGTTAATGGGGTCCAAACCAAGAATGAAATGGGAAATGAAGAAAATCATATAGAGGAAGGAGAATTTGTGCCAAATAAGGATGGTTCTCAATTAGGAAAGTCTGAAGGTATTTCTAAAGTTTTTCTATTATCCCCTAATTAGAAATAAATTGCCAATATAGAGGAGGAATTTACCAAAGTTAGTAAGATGGAAATTAAAAATATTAAGCCTTCAGATAGTTAAAAATCTAAAGTCACTAGAGCATCCAATCCTCCTTATTTCAATGGTTAAAGCCATTATTTATAATATTTGGGGGGTGGGTACTCTCCCTTCTAAAGATAGAGTTAAAAATCTTTGTAGGATTCATAATATTATTGTTTTAGTTTTATTGGAGTTTTTAATTTCATCTGCTATGCTGAATTTTATTCGAATTTACTTGGGTTTTGATTGGTCTTTTATTAATTGCTCTAATAAGATTTGGGTTTTTTAGAAACATGGGTTAACTTAAGTATTTTGAATGACTATCCTCAAATTATGCACACTTGTATTAATTATTCTTTTTTTTTGAGGAAAATGCATTTGCATTAATAGGAAAAGAAAAGACTAATTACAATCAACAGGTGGATGATATTCAACCTTGATTAAATTAACCATCAAGGGAGGGATATCATCAAAAGAAAAACTATCAAAGTAAAAGCTATCATCTAGAGCCATAGTAGCACATAAGTTGGCTACCTTATTACATTCTCTATGAGCATGTACAAAAACTACTTTATTGAAATCACTTACAAATAAAGAATCACTTAGTAACTTGAGGGTCATAGCACCTTTATCTTGCTTCAAAGAATTTTGAATGTGTTTGATAACATTCAAATTGTCACTTTCAATAATGACTCCTTTGTAATCTTTCATCCAGCTTTTGACATAATCTTTGACCGAGAGAATAGCATCCAACTCCAAGTGAGCAATATCCCAATGTATCAATGTTCTCCCAAATGCAAGAATGAATCTCCCAAAGCAGTCACGGAAGATTCCACCAAAACCAGCTAGTCCCGAAGGAGTTAATGACGCATCAACATTGATTTTCATCCAATCTTTCGGTGGGGTGCACCAAGAAATAGAAGACTCCCTAAGGAGATTAGTGCTCCAGTAAGAAAGATAAGATGTAGCTTTAGTGATGGCTACAAATAAAGCATTAGCTGCAACTGTATAATAAGGAAGAGCAGATTTTCCATGCTTTATCTCATTCCTATTCTTCCAAGAGAAGTAAACCATAGTACAATAAACCTGTACTACTCCCAGATTTTTAGTAGAAATGTGTTTGAGTTCAGTTAAACAATGATCCAAGGAGTTAAAAGTAGGAATATGAATACCCCAAGCATTGAGTTGATTAATGATATCCACCAAGTGTTTGCAATTGACAGTAATATGCTCATAATCTTCCACCATATTACATCCTCTCGCACAAGTATCCTCATCAAAGAGCTTTCGGTTCTTAAGATATAAATTGGTTGGAATAGAAGCATTACCAAGTCTCCACCAAAATGTTTCCACCTTTTTGCTAAGTTTGAGTTTGTTGAGCCACTTGTAATAACCTTCTTCCATGAGATTAAATCTTCTATTTAAAACTTGTTCAAAAGCCAAACCTGAGATTGTTTTACCGTGGCAGATTTTTTGCAGCTCCACCTTGTCATCACAGTCGGGATGCACCTGTATTTTGCTGATAGCTTTCAAGAGTTCAGGATGGAACCACTTCTCTATAAGAGAATAATCCCATTGGCCATTCTTCATAAGATGATGAACACATTTTCCTTCCAAAGCCATACAGTCAATAAAAGTCGGCCATTGGTTGATACATTTATCATAGATCCAAATGTCATTCAACACATTGATATCTTTTCCATTTCCAATACTCCATCTAGAAATGTTCTTGAGAAACTTACCACCATCAAGGAGGATTTTCCAAGTTTTAGAGTAGTTCTTATTATTAGTATCCTTGAAGATACCATTGCCGTATTTAGACCTCATCACTCTATGGAAAAGAGTATTTGGCTTAATAAGGAAATTCCAAGCAAGATTAGCTCTTAAAGGGCCCATTTTCATAATAGGAGAATGTAAACCTAAGCCTCCCATACTTCTTGGTTTACATAAGTTTTCCCAAGCAATGTAGTGAATGCCATGACTACCATTTTGCTTATTCCAAATAAAATTTCTACAGATTTTTTCCATGGTGAGCAACACTTTCTTTGGAATCATAGAATGAGTAATCAAAAAGTTAGGCATTGTTAAAAAAGAATTAGTGATAAGAGTGATCTTACCACCTAAAGAAAGAGATTTCCTTCCCCAAGCATTAAGCTTATCCATCATATTAGTAAGAACATCATGAAAATCTGCAGCTCTAAGTCGGTTAAGGGATAATTTGATTCCAAGATAGCTCATCTCCTTGACAGCTTTGAATTTCAAAATTTTAGAGATCTTCTTCTTCATACAGTTATTTACAGCATTTCCAAACAAAATTAGAGATTTATTGTTGTTAATACTTTGGCCGGTCCAACAACAAAAATCATCTACAATGTTTTTCACCTCTTTAGCAATAACTTTGGAGACTTGAGAAAAAATGATAACATCATCAGCATATAAGAGATGGGTAATATTTGGACCTCTAGGAGAGATCTGAATACCAATATTATTACCCCTTTGAAGAATAGCATTAGAAAGCAATTGAGAGCACAAAATATAAAGGTAGGGAGATAAGGGACATCCTTGACGAAAACCACTATGAGCCTTAATCCATTTGGAATTTCTTCCATTAATAATAATGGAGAATCTAACATCAATAACACATTCCAAAATGAGATTAGTGAAGTGAGAAGGAAATCCATACCAAATGAGGACTTTTTCAAGAGTTGGCCATCCCATACTATCATAAGCTTGTTCCATATCAAGCTTAAGAGCCATCAAACCCTTTTTGTTCTTGGAAATTTTAAACTTTTGGATAATCTCTTGAGCCAAAAGACAGTGTTCAGAAATAGATCTACCAGGAATGAAAGCCATTTGTTCTTCAGATATCATCTTAGACATACAAGTCTTCAATCTATTGACTATCATGGAAGCAACAATTTTGTAGTTTGTTTGGCAAAGACTAATAGGACGAAAATTGGATGGAAGCAAGGGATTTCTTATTTTAGCAATCAAAACAATAAGAGTATCTTTCCAATCTTTATTCATTAGCCCTTTAGTAAAAAAACTATTAACGGCATTCCATAGTTCTTTCCAAGTAATATCCCAATAGTGCTTATAAAATGATGAAGTAAGACCATCCATACCAGGGGATCGGTTATTGCCTTGTTGGAAGACTGATTCCTTGAGCTCCATAGCAGTAAAGTTCTGATTAAAAACCTTTATGTCATCAAGTTTAAGTTTCTGATTTTCTGAGATTTCAGGCCAACCCGTGAGTTGGCAATTCCTCTTCTTCCATTTTGATTCAAAATGTTGAATAAACACACTTTCAATTTCATCCTCTTCAATATGCATATTGTTTTGAGAATCCTTGATTTGGTTAATTCTATTGCCATTTCTTCTAGCCGTGGCAAAATTGTGAAAAAGCTTGGAGTTAAAATCACCTTCTTCAATCCATCTTGCCTTTGCTCTTTGATTCCACCAAGTAGAAAGCCTCTTCAAGGTAACATTGAGCTCATGAATCTTGCTTCTAAGCATAAGCAAGTCTTGATCCGTCCATCCATCCCCCAAGGCTTCCTTAGTTTGAAGATCCAGAATTTCCAACTTCAACTTTACTTTAAGATCATTAAGATCTTTGCATTTGCTTCTACTCCAAAAAAATAATGCCTTTAGAGTTCTATTAATTTTTTTTTGAAGAATCAAACCTTCCTCTCCAACATCCTTCTTTCTCCAAGAGTGGTATACAATACTTCTAGCCGCTGAATACAATCTCCAAGTGTCCTCATATCTAATTATTTTGGAGTTCAACCGAACTTTATCAATCATTTTGAGGATGATGGGACTATGATCCGAAGCCACCCTAGCAAGATGTATAGTAGTAGCAGTAGGAAGTAATCTCAAGGCTTTAGAGTTAAGAATACATCTATCAAGCCTCTCCCAGATTCTAGAATTACCTGCTTTATTGTTGCACCATGTAAACCTTGGTCCAATGATACCCACATCATGGAAATCATTGCTAGTCATGAATTCCTTCATATCTCTAGGTCCTTTAGAAAAAAGGAACCTTTTGCCACCTCTTTTCTCATCCTTGTTAAGCACACAATTGAAGTCCCCACCAATGATAGAAGGAGTAGAACTATCCATACAATTGTTGAGCAAGCTCCATAACCTTTCCCGTTCTTTGCAACACCTACTACCATAGACAGTAGCAATTCTCCAGGATCCCATACTAGGGATAGAAAGATCTCCCACCATCATTTGAGAAGAAGAATCATTAACTACAAAGTTAACAATTTTTGAGTTCCAAAGAGCTAGGATGCCACCAGAGAGTCCCACTGAGGGTAAATGAAAAAAATCCCAATCTTTTCCAATGAGCATATCAACATCCAATCTATTGATACTATTGATTTTTGTTTCCATAAGACCAATGAAAAAAACATCTTGATCTTTAACCACTTCCTTTAAGTACAGAGCAGCTTCTCGTTTCCTAGCTCCTCTGCAAATCCAGAATAAAAGAGAAGACATTTAAATGATTGAAGGGGAGTTAACCCCTCTTGTGGACACCAAACGTCCTTCTCTCTTCTTCTTCTTAGTATCATGATCAATTGGCCCCAATGATTTGAGTTCCTTTGTAAGTTTATGTTTAGCAGATATAGACAAAGATGGTATTCCTTCTTCCATAGCATTAGTTTGTATATCCTCCATCTTTTTATATAACAAATTTCCGTCATCCTTCATAGGTTCAGAATTATCATAATCCTTCTCCTCACTAAGGATTTCAAAAGCATTTTCTAGTTGAACTTCCTCTCTATTGGATCTTGGAATGACTTCCATATCGGCTTTTCCATTAATTTCTGTAATCTGTCCAGTTATAAGACATTCTATTGAATTCTGCTCAGAAATATGAACTTGTTGTTCGGCAGTTATGCTTTGTTTACCCACCACTATATTATCTTTAATACTGCTGCTTTTGTTACTTCTAAAACCATTAACATTGTTATATTTCCGTCTGTTTTTGAACTGAACATGAATCCAAGGGCCATACTCCACCTTTGTCACAGCATTATGTTTCGTTCCATCCAAATTATTTTCAGCAGATAAAATGTTTTGAGGCGTGTTCTTGGACTGATCCTTGATACATTCAGCAACTTTTTCAGGACATGTATTGTGTTCATGTCCAACACGACCACAATGATAGCAAAGTAAGTTGATTTTTTCATATTCAACTCTTTGGAAGAATCTACCAGCAATACCATCAATCCACACACCATTTGGGAGTTTTTTTTTCCAAATCCAGTTTCACACAAATGCGAGCAAATTCTTTCTTCCCCCACCTAAAAGTGTTTCCATCCAAATAAAGAGGTGTACCAAAACGAGATGCTATATTAGCAAAGTTGCCTTCATCCCAGCAGTATAGAGGAAGGCATGGAAGTCTAATCCAAACTGGGGCAGAGATACCCTTGAACGAATATGGATCGAATGCAGAAGACCAACGATCCATTCCAACAATGAATCCATTAACATACCAAGGTCCACCATTTAAAATTTCATCTACCACATCTTTGTTTTTAAATGAACAAAGTATCCAATTCATTCCAATTGAAGTCATGTGAAATCCACCAAATTGGTTCCATTGTTTTCTCAAATCAAAACTACATGTTGAATAAGGTACATTACCTCCCAATACTTTTAAAACAATAGAATTCTTCAGCACCTCAGAATTTTTCCCTTCAGCCACTGGATTCAATTTGATTGCAATGCCATCTTCCGAAAATTCAACTTGATCTTTTTTGAAATCAATCTTGATATTTTTTGGCTTTGACCAAGCTCCATTAATCTCTTCAACTTCATTTGGTTCTTTATTCATTAAAGGATCGCTCAAACGATCGTTGAAAGAACCAGTAGCTCCATCTTCCATCGGATTTAAAGATCCCCTGTTCTGTTCTTGGTGAAATAAACCAGAAAAACCACATACCTTCAAATTGATCTCAGATAAATCAGGATTGCATTTTCGAATGTTTTCCAAGCGATCCACAACAGCAAAATCAGAAGAATTTTCATCTTCAATCCTCTTGCCTTTGCCTTCAACCATCAATGGCTTGATTACTGAACGCGATCCTTCTCTGATCATTAGCCCCCCTTTTTCCTTACACAAGAAGGGCTTTTCTCTCATCGTAAGATCAAGATCATCCACACCTTCTTGGAACTTGCAAGAATCTCGATCCTCTGACCTTGCTTGATCATCCTGTCTCACAATTGCTACATCTTCCATGATAACCTTCTTCCCCTTACCTTCGATCACCGACATACGAGACGGAGGTCTAATCCCTTCTCTGATTACAATCCCATTTCCGCCTCTACCACCATTCTGAATCGACACTCGAGGACGAAGAGCAGCCATAGAACTCAATCAGGAACACCGATCATCATCCGATGATCGCTCGTTCCATCAAAGAAAAGACGCGGGGAAAAAAATTCGAAAAGTGGCGAATTTCTCTCTCTAGGCTCCCAGACGTTCTCTCTCTAGGCTTCCCAGAGATCTTACTTGCAACTGATGGAGGAATAGTTGATGAGACAATCCTTGTATTAATTATTCACAATTCTCTTATTATGCTTCTTTGTCTATGCTTCTTGTTCTAGGATTGAAAAGAAAATTTTGTGGAATCAAATCACTGATTTTGTTTCTTATATTATTTAGCCTTTTTTGGTTGGTGGTGATTTTAATACTATTACTAGTTTCTCTAAGAGAGTTGGTGGGTGTTCTCCTAATTTCAATGCTATGGAAGATTTCAATGAAATGATTTTAAACTCTAATTTACATGATATTTGTTTTACTGGCAATGCTTTCATGTGGAATCAAGGCACTATTTGGCAACATTTATATCATATTATTTTTAATAACTTATGGCTTTCTAAGTTTCGTAGTACTCACATTGAGCATTTATTGAGAACTTTATCTGATCACTCTCCTCTTCTCTTGAATATTTCCCTGCATTACAATAGTATTCCTTCCTTTTTAGATTTCAAAACATGTGGATTCTTCATGTTTTTTTTTTAATATTGCTAAAGATAATTGGCATGCTTCATTATTTCCCTCTGATAATATTGTTGGTATGTTTAGAATTTGGTTTAAGCTTAAGAGGCTTAAACAGAAGCTGAATTGGTGGAACAAAAATAATTTTAAGAATTTATTTTCTAACATTGAGAGAGCTGAAGATCAAGTTATCTCAGGTGACATCAAGTACATGAGTGATCCTTCTGGTGAGAATCATTTTTTATTTAATAAGGCCAATGATACCCTTTCCAATCTTCAGGAATAAGAGGAAGCTTATTGGAAACAAAAAGCTGCCTCTAAATTTCTTATTGAGGGGGATAGAAATACCAAGTTTTTTCATAATATTGCTAATCATAAGAAAGTTGCTAGCTATATCCATAAAATTGCTAATCCTAATGATTCTCACATTGATGATCCTGAGTTGATTTATGAGTCGAGTATTGACAACTTTAAGAATGTTTTTAATAACAATTTATGTTCGATTCTGGATTTGGATTTCTCTTTCATTCACTCATCTATTTTTGAGGAGGATAACATGATGCTTACTAAAATTCCTTCTTTGGACGAAATTTGGCTAACCATCAAGATATGAATACTATTCTATTGTTTGTCTTGATGGCTTCACTACAAAATTATTTCAAAAGTCTTATCATATTATTAAAGAGGACTAAGTGAATGTTTTTATTGACTTCTTCAAGGGGTACCCTTACCCTAAAATTTTTACTACTACTTATGTTGTTTTAATTCCTAAAAATGATGTCACTAGTTTTTGGAGCAATTTCCATCCTATTTGTTTTTGCTCTTTTTTCAACAAGCTTAATGCTAAGCTGATTATGCTTAGATCAACATTAATTCTTCCTAATATCATTTCCTTTGAGAAAATAATTTTTTTGAAATGTTGTTCTATATTTTATAATGTTCTCCTTGCCCAAGAATTAGTTCAAGATTTGGAGGCCAAAATTGATGGTGGTATTATTATTTTCAAAATTGATATATTCAAAGCCTATGATAATCTCAACTGGTCTTTCCTTTATACTATGCCTAACAAATTTGGTTTTAGTAATGACTTCATTTCACTTATTAAAAATAGTATTGAACATTACTTCCTTTTTATCATTTTCAATGGAAAAAATCATGATATATTCAGACAAGGGGATCCACTATCCCCTGCTTTATTTATTATTTTGATGGAATTTCTTTTGAGAGGGTTAATGAGTTGTTCAATAAACATCCTACTTTACATTATCGTACTATGGTGGCTTTCCTATTTCTCACATAAGCTTTTTGTTGATTTTATTATTTTTATTAATGGCTCCAGAAAAATGCTTAAAATCATGTTTAAATTTCTGGCCTTTTTTCAAAATGTTAGTGGGTTAATTTTAAACCCTCAAAATAGTTGTTTTATTACTACTAAATCTAATTCTAATTAGATAATCAATTCTATCCAGAATTATTTTGGTTTTTAGCATAAGCAACTCTCACTTAAATACTTAAGCACTCTCTTTAAGAGTAAGAAGAGGTCACATTTATTTGGGGACATTTTTTCTAATATTCATAAAAAGTTGTATACTTGTGCTTTTAATTTTCGTTCTTATGGTGGTAGATTAGTGTTAATCAAAAGTGTTCTTTGTTCTATTCCAATCTAGTTATTTCAAAAATTATATCCTAATGTGAATGTCTGCAGTAGAATGGAAAGAATTTTCAACAAATTTCTTTGGGGTAGTATATAGGGTAAATCTACTTTAATTTGGACTTCTTGGGATAATTTCTCTTGTGTCCAAGATGAAGGTAAGCTTGGTTTTAAGGAGTTGAGGGAGATGGCTATTGACTTTGCTTACAAATTATGGTTCAATTTTAGATCCATAAAAAATTTATGGGCTAAATTTATGGCCTCCAAGTATTGTGTAGGTAAGCATCCTCTTAACTATTTTTTCAAAAAGGTAATTCTTTTAATTGGAAGAAGATGTGGTCTTTCAAATGGGATGCTAAAAGTTTTATTCAATGGGGCTTGGTTTTGAGAGACATCTTTTTATGGCAAGACAATTGGTTAGGTATCTCTTCCATTGATAATTTATTCAATACCCATACTACTAGCTCTTGCAAAGTGTCTGATTTTATCCATAATGGGAAGTGGAATGTGGAGTATCTGCCGGATATGGTGATTGTTTCTATCATTTCCATTATTTTGAAAATTCCTCTTCAACTTGACAAGAGTGATTGCATTTTATTTAACAAATCCAAAGATGGTAGTTTTTCATTCAAGGAGGTTTGGCACTCTCTTAGGGATTGCCAACCTAAAAATTCTATTTTATCCAGTATTTGGTAGAAAGGTATTCCTATATCTTATTCCATTCTTATGTGGAGAATTTATAATTACATGTCTGTTTATACTATTCTTTACAAGAAGGGGTTTTGCATTATTTCTAAATGTCAGTGTTGTTATCATATGGAAACTTTGAATCATATTTTTGTTAATGGGTCTATTGCTCTGAAATTTTGGTTATCTTTTGATAATGGGTTTAATAACCACTTATGTAAAGATTATATAAATATTAAGAATATTTTGAAAGACTAATTTTTTTTCTAAGAATCATATTTAGAATATTTTACTATTATTATATGTTGGTTCCTTTGGAAGAGTAGGAATGAGGCTAAGCATGAAAACATCCACATGAATGCCACGAACATTATCCACAAGGTTAAACATAAGGTGAGATAGTTATATTTGGATAATATGATTAATAATAGTTCTTTTACTGGTTTTCATCATATTGCTCAGTTTTTGGGTATCAACTTTTTATAAATTGCTCATTTATGTGAAGACATTAATGTTAAATGGTCTAAGCCTCACCAAGGTTGCTATAAGCTGACCACTGATGGGTCCTTTAAATTGAATAAAGCTAGGTGTGGGGGGCTTATTCACCATCATAACGACTAGGTTATTCTTGCTTTTGCTGGTCCCTTGGTTGTTAATAATGCAATTATGGCTGAGCTTGAGACTTTACAGTATGGTGTGCATTTTTGCATTTCTTTAGATTACAAATATTTGGATTGAGGTGGATTCTATGTTGGTCATAAATTACATTCTTAGGAAAGTTAGTGATAATCCCAAGTACTTTTATACCATTAGAGAAATTTCAGCATTAGCTTTCAGTTATTAATTTTGCTATTACTCACATATATAGGGAAGCTAATTTTGCTGCTGATTATTTAGCCAATTTAGGCTACAATTTGTTGGAGTTTATGGAATTTATCGGAACTTCTCTCCCAATCAATATTGTTGGCTTAATGAGGCTTGATCGCTTGGGTTTACCTTATGTTAGAAGTAATTAAGTTCTTCCTTGGTTTGTGGCTCTTTAGATTGTTTATGGCTTTGGTGACTGTGTCTTTTTTTTCCTCTTTTTTCTCTAAATCTCATTAATGTGGGTCTGCTTCTTTGGCCTTCTTACTTTGTCTGGTAGGTTGTTCACTACATGCATCATGTGGTTGGTCAATTTTGGGGTTCTAATATTTCTTTGGATGGTTTAATTATCATCCTCTCTTCTTGGGGGATTTTGGTATTGAGGTGTTTGTCAGTTTCATTTTATGCGATTACTTCCATTACTTATATGTTGTTGTTTCTTTTCAGATGATTTTCCTCTGCTCTATTCAATGGGATTTCTTGCTCATCAGCTTTGGTTGGGAGAATTTGTATGCTTATCTTTGGAATGTTATCTGGGGTATGCCTTTTGTCAATAGATTTTTTTCTACGGGTAGTGATAGCACCTGTCAGCTCTAATGCATGCTTATATTGTATAGGGATATCCTATACTATAGATTGATTACATCTATTGATGTTCCTAATGTTAATATTAATTTATTTTTTTTATATTTGGTTTTTCTTTCATTGGTTTCTTTACATCTATCCATTAGTGTAAGTAATTATTTGACTATTATGTTATGTGAGCTCAAGGTATTCAAAGAGGACCATTTCAGTAGTATTTTTTATCATCTGCTTTGGTTGGGATGATTTTTATGCTTATATTTGGAATATTATCCAAGTTCTATTTTTTCTTCGTGCTCAAGGAGGGCTGTCGAATCGCCAATAACAAAGGGATATTCATTAATTCTGTTGGGAAGTTTTCAACTATATTTGGTTAAACGTTCTTTGGTCCCAACTTATATCCTTTTACAAAATTACTTGGCTTTTCCTGGTGTTACTGTGTTTGGCTCTCTTTTGCTGTCACTTTCTTTTGCAGATGCAAAGGACTAAGCTTTTTTCGGAGAAGATTACGATTTTTTGAAGGGAGACTGTGTTGAATTTCATTTGTTTGAGTTTCCTTTTTTGGGCGTTGCCTACTTACAAACTTAGATTATTATTAGGTGATTTTGTAATTTTTAGTATAGGGGACCATCGGCTCTTAGGTTCTTATTTCACTTTTGTTGAAGCTCTTTTGAGCATTAGCAAGCTGAAGGTCCCCTTTAAGGTCATTGTAACCCTTTTTCTCAATTAATGCTTAGGCCCCTCTACGGGTTTCCCCTATTAAAAAATAAAAAAAAATAAAAAAAATAAGTATTAATTCTCCTTCCTTATCCTATTTGATTTATGTATTAAGTTGCTTTTGGACTTGAGCTTCAATGGATACCATTTTGTAATGAACTCATCTTTTTTCCATTTTCATATTTCCTATTATGATTTTTCATTTTTTTCATTTTTTTGTAGTAGTGACGTACATATTTAATGATTTTTAATATCAGTTTCTCTTTTCATCCTCTAATAACTCCAATTGATAAATCATAAGGATTTAATAAGATCATTAATTTCATATTTAAGTTTACAACGATTTTCCTAATTTAAGCTACCCATTTTTTTCCTTAAAATCAATAACTCATTCTTAAATTCACTAGTTAGTGTGTTACCGTCTAGTTTCTAAATTTAGAAAAGAAATTAATAACTCATGTGATCGTTATTAGTTAAGTATTAATCTTTTCAAATTATGAATTATTTTGTGTTATTCATTAAAACTATACTCTAGGGCTTTATTATTATCATAGTTTTGTACAATTTTTAATTATCTTTTTTATTTTGGCTAAATAAGTAATCAAAGTGTAAGAGCTATGTAGAGAATAATATTCAACAGTTAAACATAAAAAGGAATTTGTTTTGAATGTAAAAATAGAACAAATTACATAAAAATAAGTAAAAACTAAATATGAAATAAATATGCCTTTTTAATTGAATGATAATAAGCTCGCAGGCACTGTAATACCACTATACAAATATCACAAGATATCCAATGCTTGAAACACTATTATCTTAATCCATCTCCATCCAAGATCCATAGGATTTATTCTCATCAGAGTAACAACAATTGATCTCATGGCCACAACATAATATCACTCTCACAACATCATGGGATTCACCTAAGTAAAAGAATATAAAAATAAATAAAAGAAAATTTTTTGAATAAAATTAGATACAGTAGACTCTCCTCTCTCTCTCTCTCTCTCTCTCTCTCTCTCTCTCTCTCTCTCTCTCTCTCTCTCTCTCTCAAGCATGCCAGGAGAAACCAACAAAAGAAAAAATGGCTCCCATATCTCAATGTCATGATCCACTTCATCCTCATCCTCATCATCATCATTATCATTAGGTCAAGTCCAAAAACAAAGATTGGTATTTTAGAGAAGTAGAGAAATGCATCAGGTCTGGATTTTTAATAAGGGGACTTCTTCTAAAGATCCCCACTCAAGCCTTATTAAATTCAGCTATATAGTGGAAATACGTTTCTTCCATAACTAAGTTGTCTGCTTTTCATTCCCTACTCTCCTCACAGAATTCAGTTACCCCTTCCATTTTCTCCCTCAATTCAGCCACTTGTTAAATTAAAGATTTAGGAGTCCTATAGCTCCTCCTACTACTAATGTTGGGCCTACTACTCAAACGAGGTTCACGAGGATCACCCTCCTTTACACCTAATATTATAAAGCTGTTATATGTTCTTTTAATGGGAGCCGAAATAGGAAAACATTTCTCTTCACTAGGATCTCCCCTCACACCAGCATTTACACGCAAAGCATAAATCAGAGAAGGATACCCCAAGCCCACAGAAGTAGTGCCTCTAATAATGTAAGTCAAGGAAGAATCAATAAGATTTCCCACATTAACATTATGCCCAACCTAAATAGCATAATTAAGTAAAGTATGATTCTTGGTTACCTCGCTAATATTTTTACTAGGAAAAAATTGAGAAAAATTAGAGTAATGTCGAGCCTTTGATAGTTAGGTTAAACAATATTATAAAAAATTAACAATTTTATTCTCCATTTTCCTCCATACAACCCCAATACTAGGCTCATACAACACTCTCAGAATTTCCTCCAAATTAAAGGCACAAGAAAAAGGGGTATACTCATAAAACTCAAAATTTGGAAGCTTATAAAGATGGTTGATGGTTATAAGATTGAAGGGTACCCACTTACCTCACACATAACACCTATTATCCCGGTCACTTCCCCATTGGCAAAAACTCCCTCACTACAATGACAACTGCTGCATAAGGTTCCTCACAAAATTGCATCGAACCCTTTTGGACAATCATTTGCATTATATTCCCTTCCAGGTTTTGGAAGCCAGTCTAGGGGACCAAAAGCTTAGAAATGACTATCATCCCGTACCTTTGCTTGGCCTTAACAAAACTGAATCTTCTCTTATCATTGGATAATGAAGATCACTTTTGCCAAATATTTTTAGGGACATTTCTTATAAAGCTCGAAATAAGAAAATACAAAAAGAGTTGAGAGAATGAAAGAAAGAATAATGAATAAAAATAATAGACACCCTATATAAAAATATGAAGAGCACTACGATGAGCAAGAGAGCAGTTGCTTAAAAATAAAGAAAATGATAAAGAGTCAAACATACAGAAACTACAGCAGTACAAGACACATGGCACTTTGGCATGAGAATTGAAAAATGAAGCACCGACATTTTTGACTAGGGAAACACAGTGTTTATTTATATGCACAAGTCATGTGGTGCTAAAAAAGACTACCATTTCAGTGCTTTAACTATCATAATAATGATTTTAACCTAACACTATATCACTAGAAACAACTCTATGGTTCTCAATGAAGTGTCATAATTCAATAGTTATAAAAGAATGACTTATTAAGTACACTGCCATCATGACTATAGAGATAATGAACTAAAGTTGTGGTGCTTAAGAGAGTTGTGTTGAGGCACTTAGTAAAGCAAAATAGCACTATGGCATTTAACGATACAACACTGCGATATTGCAATCCACAAATTTTCCCAAGACTATAAAGATATAGTATTATTTTTTAATGTTATGGAGCTTAGCATGCAAATGTTATGGCGCTTCAAATACTAGCACTGTGGTGTCAGCTAAATTTTTATTAAAGTAATTCTTTTCCCATAAAGCTTTTAGAACTTAGTCAAAATTGCTATTATAAACACTACCATGCACATACATAATAGAAATTATTAAAAATAACATAAAAATTTAAATTATTAAAAAAATATATAAAAAAAAGAATAAAAATTGGGTTGCCTCCCAAGCTATGATAAACAATAGTTTTTAGCTAGACTTTCTGAGATATATCATTTTAATTATAACGAATCACCACCACTTCTCAAGCAGTCTCCACTATACCCTTTTATTTTCTCCTTTGGGTTAATTTCATAATTATTGGGCAAAGTTCCAAGAGGTCAACTTTTAAATGATATTACAAACAATCCTAATTAACTTTTTTATGTTTTTAATTGAAGCATCTTGATATTGTAATTGGGTTCCTAAATAAATTGCAACCTCTTCCAAAGGTGATTTCCTCTCTCTGAATTGATTATTTTTGTTAAAACCTAGGGGATATGAAGGTATGACATTTACTATAGATTGCTAAAAATTATTCTAGTTTCCTCCATGATTAGATTGATCTACATTCCATTGATTATTTCAACCAATATTATTATTTGACTAGTTAAATTAGACTGGTTCCTCCAACCTGAATTATATGTATTGGAATAGTGATTATTTTGTCTTCTAATTAAACTCACATTCATAATTACTAATGCATTATTATTATCAATAGAATTTAAATCATGCACTTCAATTACAAAGATAACTCAGATCCTGAACTAACTCCAATAGCGTCTAACTTTTAAAAATTGTAGCAACATATAAAGACAAAATATATAATATATCTAATTAATATACACCAACTACTCTCTTAGGATTCACCCTATCAGATGACCCCTTGAAATTATTTGTATTTACTTCATCAATTCAATCATAAACTTCATCACATGGCCTAGACATTAAAGATTTTATAGCTACTGCATTTATGATTGGCCTAAGTAATCCTACTAATCCTTCATAAAAATTTTGAATAACAAATCGATCAAGTAAAGCATGATGAGAGAATTTCGTAATAATTTCCTTAAATATCTCCAAACTTTCATAAAGCTATTCTCCCTTAAGATAGGTAAAATATGTGATATTAGTCTTGAGTTCGGCAATTTTTTTGGGTAAAAAATGCATAGCTAGGAATTTATATGCCAACTCATTCCAATTGGTTATCAAGCTTGGGGCAAGGAATTCAACGACATCATATCTTAATCCCTTATATAAAATGGGAAAAATCTAAGTCTAATAACATCATCACTGACACCATTATACTTAAGTATTATATAGATTTCTAAGAATCTAGCTAAATGTAGGTTTGGATCATCAATAGGAGTTCCCCTAAACTAGGAATATTAAACCATCAAAATTATGGTAGATTTTAGTTTAAATTTATTGGCCTAGATAGTAGGTCTATTAATACTTTGGTGGATTCCTTCTACTACAGTGTTAACATACTCTCTAAGAGATCTAGGATGGTCATGATCTTATATTGGATCAGACATCTCTAAAATTTATTTATTTTTTCAAATTTTCATAAAGATCCTTTCTATCTCAAAATCAAACAACAAGGGATACATAATGGATATACTAAATGTGCAACAAAATAAATTAAAGATGACAAACTAAATAATTAATAAAATACATTTTTATCTTTTAAAAATTTTTAATAAACATAATAAAAAAAAAGATACAGGGTACAAGTAGGTAAACTATGTATTTGTTTCAATAATATAGTTTAAAATTGTAATATGCATGTTACTTTTGTTGAGTATAGTAAATAGGTTGTTAAACCTAAGTTAATGTCCCAAGGCTACCAAGAGGGGGGGGGGGGGGGGGAATTGGTAGTTTTAAAAACTTAACACTCTTTTAAAATTTTAGTTGAACCGAAATTAAACTTTTAATGAAATTTTATAGAAAAGTTTTTCAACCACAAATTTTTAAAACAAAAGAAAAATGCGGAAAATAAAAAGCAGTAAAGTAAACGACACAAGATTTATAGTGGTTCGGTCTAAACCAGACCTACATCCACTCCCCAGAGGCACCCTCTGAGTATTGCACTAATACCAATAGTGTCTCTCCTTTTGCACCCACAGCAAGGCGGAGAAGCCTTTACAAACACTCTTTTCACCACTGCCCGGTGCGGTAGAGAACCGTCATCCTTTTACATAATCCCTAGTGTTGGCAGAGAACCGTCCGTCCTTTCACACTCTCCTAGTGTGGGCAGAGAACCCTTCGTCCTTTCACAGTCTCCTAGTGTGGGCAGAGAACCCTTCAGCTGTTCACACTCTCCAAGTGTAGGCAAAGAACCCTTCGTCCTTTCACATTCTCCTAGTGTCGGTAGAGAACCGGATCTCCTTGACAGATCTTCTCACAAGAAATTTAGAAAGAAGGAAGAAAAGAGTGAAGTAATCCCAATTCACAAGTAGATATTCTTACCTTTAAACACCAAGTGAAGCCTTCACGCTCCAGTGGTAGGAATCCTCCTTTGAATGCTCTCTCACACTCTCTCCTTGACTTTTCTTTCAATAGGAACAAAGATCAAATGGCAAAAAGATTGGGTGGCAGTCAAATTTGAACTATTTATACAAAAGATAAGAAAAACTGCCCAAAAACTGCAAGTTTTCAATTCTGTACGCAGTGGATCATCCCGTACGATCGTGGATCATCCTGGACGATTTTACTTAAACTGTCGTAAACGAAACTAATGTATATTAGTACAAACTATGTTTGTACACGCTTATCATCCCCGTATGAACTAGGTTCGTCTGGTACGAAATGGTTATTTCATTGGTCGGTTTCCAAAAATTCTTCAGGACGAAACCAACTGACTTAAGTCGGTTCAGTTCGTCCTGGGACGAACAGGTTTTGTCCTAGGATGATATTATACAGAGCATTTTATCTAGGGATGAAAATAAATTTCGTCCTGTACGATCGCATACAGAGGGCTTCATCTTGGGATGAAAATTAATTTCGTCCTGTACGATTTCGTACAGAGGGTTTCATCCTGGGACGAAAATTAATTTTGTCCTGTACGATCTCATCAAGAGAGCTTCGTCCTGGGATGAAAATTAATTTCGTTCTGACGAACAATGAAAGTGAGAATCCTGAGACGTTCGTCCCAGGATGAATATTAAATTTGTCCTGGACAATTAGGACTTAGAAAATTTTCTCCTCGCCTGTTCGATTCATTACTCTTCTGAGGGTTAATTGATATGATCGTCCCGTACGAACAAAGTTCGTCCCGTACGATCATTTCATAAAATTTGTCCCCCAAAAGTGTGTATTGTGATTTTTCACTCAATTACAACCACTCACTTTCATTTCAAAAAACTTGTAATTTACAAAGGAATAATTTGAAGTCTTCATTGCTTGGAGTTGATTTTCCTGAAATGTTAATACACACTAGAGAAAAAATAAAGTTTCCAAAAAGAGTTAGGAGATATATAAAAATAATAATATTTGAAATCTTCAAAATAATACAAGTTGCAAGTATGTAAAACATGTAAATAGCAACTCTCTCTACAATCTCTCCCTTTTTGATGATGGCAAAACAATTAATGTTTGTAGGATTTCAAATTTTAAGTATTTCCTAAACTCCCCCTGAATTTATGAACTCATGAAAATAAGGAGGCATTTGAATTACTTAAAAAAAAATTTTTGTTTTTCAAAAATTTTATACAACACAAAAGATAAAATAAAGAAAATAATCAAATACTACAAATACAACACATACGAAAATCAAACACTACGAAAATCAAACAGTGCGAAAACAAACGCAACAACAAACAATTTCTCCCCCTTTTTGAGAACATCAAAAGGTGAAGATGAAAAGAATGTTAGAAATGTAAACAGAATTATGAAATTCACTATATATTTTAAGCTTGAAAGTGATTGTGATAAGATATGTAAATAAAATCAACAACATTAGAAATATCACAAAATTTGATATAATTTAAGAAGCGATATAACTTAGAGAATAATAAGAATTTGTCAAAGGCATGTGCTAATTTAGACATGAAGATAAAGAAAATCATTGCACTAAAGATGAATAAAAATTTTATATTTCAAATTTCAATTTAAATTATAAATGAACGTTAGATCAATTTGAATTAAGAGATTAAAAGAGTTTGGAAAGAAGTAATTACCACATGTGGTGCTTTGCGCATCTTTTTCAATTTTTATACCAGCACATTTTTGTGCATCTTTTTAATTTGGGCTTATTTTGTGCCTCTTTTTGTCATTGCAAATTTTTTTGCACATTTATTTTGATTTTTGTACATTTGTATAATTTGCAAGAGTATTTGAATTCTTTCCAAAATCAATAATCTAAAATTTCAAATTTTTCTAAGTGCATAAATACTAATTGAAAAGAGAAATACAAAATAAAAAATATCTAAATTGCAATAATAATACCCAGATAATGTAGTCTAAATAAGAGACATGGAATTGAAAATTATAAGAATATCAAGTTATAAGCATGTCTTAAATTTTGAAAAATCATATTTTCTAATGAAATTAATTTAAATTTACAAGTTAAATAAAGCACTATTAAGATTAAAATAAAACGAATGTCATAAAATCTAACACACATTTCTAAAACATTTAATAACAAAACATCGAAACTTATATTGATATCGGATAAAAACTATTGCATTTTAAACTCTTATTCCTCTAATCACCCTATTGACTTCAGTCCAGTCAAAACTTGAGTTTGTTAAAGTGTGTGCTCTTAACCCTTCAGTCCTTAAGTTTAAAAAAATACCAAAGTCATCTTTGGTGATTTCAACTTTCTTTTTGAAAACAAAAGAACTGATAACAGAGTGGTCGGAGTTGAATGACATGTTTGCCAGAAAATAATGGAAGGTTTCTTTATTATAGAAGTGAACTAAAGTGAGGATCAAACTAAATTGAGTATGGGAAAACAAGTGCATTACCTTAAAGGCTAAATGATCTTGTAGGAGAACTCTAGATGGAGTGATTTTTGTAGAGACAAACCTAGGAAAAGATTCTTCATTTGCTCTAGACAGGAAATTTTTGAATGTATTCCTAGGAGGGCCCTTAGCCAAAGTCTTTTGTCGCTTGCTAGAACTTGCCATTGAAGGATTTGAAAAGATGAAAGCTTTGAAAGAGATGTGTGAGAGTGACTGTTCAGTAAAAATTGCCGTTAATTTTAAAGAAGAACGACTGTTCGTACCAGACGAAGTTTTCGTTCGTCCGGTACGAATTAAATTCATCCCGTACGAAAATATTTCGTATGGATAAATTAATGAGTTTAAAAAATAATGACTTTTCGTAAACACACAATTTTCGAAGCGTCCTTTCGTACAGACTTTTGACCAAGACGATCGTACAGACGAACACGTGTTCGTACAGACGATCAAAAGTTAACTCGTTTTAATGGCAGTTGAAAACCGTCCCCCGCTATGAACCGACATCTGTTCGTCTGGACGAACAAAAGGTTCGTACGGACGAATTTCATAATAAAAACTGTCTTATCCGTTCAACTTCTACATTTAATCGTCCCGACGTTTGAAAAAAAAAATTTCATCCCAGACGATCTTGAAGATCGTATAGACGAACTACATTAAAAAATGCTCCTAAGACGGTTTCAAATCACGCAGATTAACATTTTACACCCCTCATCCCGTACGAAAAAATTTTCGTCCCAGACGATTAACACAAATTTTTGGATTTTTGTATTTTTATCAAAGAAAACCAAAAGAACACACAAAACACAATAAACAACGACAAATGTACAGACTCTAAATAAAAATCACTCAAAAACAAACAAAAATCACAAAAACAAAATCATAAAAACATAAACTACGAAAACAAAACATCAATGTTGCAAACACATTTTTATTTAAGCATTTAAATCAATCACATCAAGCCTTGTTCTTAATGCACTAAAAGTATCAAAGGCTAAAGATTTTGTAAAAATATCTGCAAGTTGATTTTCAGTTGAAACATGGTTAAGTTCAATTTCTCCTTTGGATACATGATCCCTTATGAAATGATGCCTTATGTCAATGTGTTTGGTTCTTGAATGTTGAATAAGATTTTTAGAAATGCAAATAGCACTAATATTATCACAATAAATTGAAATATTGCCTATAGTTAATCCTAAATCAATCAACTGTTATTTTAACCAAAGTACTTGTGCCACATAACTTCCTAATGCAATGTATTATGCTTCTGCAGTAGATAGGGCCACTGAATTTTGTTTTCTACTAGACCATGAAACTAATGAATTTCCAATGAATTGACATGTTCCAGAAGTATTTTTCCTATCCACCCTACAGCCTGCAAAGTCTGAATCTGAATACCAATAATTTCAAATGAAGAGCTAAACTTAGGATACCAAATTCCTAAGTTCTGAGTTCCTAGTAAATATTTTAAAATCCTTTTCACTACTGTCAAATGTGATTCTTTTGGATCTGATTGAAATCTAGCACATAAGCAAACACTGAATATAATATCTGGTCGGCTAGCAGTCAAGTAAAGTAAAGATCCAATAATCCCTCTAATTTTTTTTTGATCAACAGATTTTCCCTTAAGGTAAGGCAAACTGAACTGAGGAACTCATTGGTGTACTAACAGGTTTAGCATTATCCATTTCAAATTTTTTGAGGATGTCCTTAACATATTTAGTTTGACTAAGAAATATACCTTCCTCAAGTTGCTTAATGCTAAAACCTAGAAAGTAATTTAAATCTCCCATTAGACTCATCTCAAATTCACTACTCATTGTTTTAGAAAAATCATCACAAAGATTTTTATTTGAAGATCCAAAAATGATATCATCCACATCAATTTGAACAATGAGTATATCCTTTCCAAATTTCTTTAAAAAAAGAGTTGTATCCATACTTTCTTTTTCAAAAGATCTTTTAAGTAGGAAGGTGCTCAACCTCTCATACTAAGCCCTAGGTGCCTGTTTCAATCCATATAATGGCTTTTTTAACTTGAAAACATGATTTGGAAATTTAAAATTTTCAAATTCTGGAGGTTGTTCTACAAAAACATCTTCTTCAAGTACCTCATTTAAAAAGGTACTTTTCACATCCATTTGAAATAATTTAAATCCTTTAAAATAGGCAAAGGCTAGTAAAACCCTAATTTCTTCAGGTCTAGCTACAGGGGCAAAAGTCTCCTGAAAATCAATTCATTCAATTTGATTATACCCCTTAGCAACTAATCTAGCCTTATTTCTAATGACTACTCCTGAGTCATTCATTTTATTTTTGAACACCCACTTGGTTCCAACAACACTTTGATCTTTTGGCCTTGAAGTTAATTCCCAAACTTTTTTTCTTACAAATTGATTCAACTATTCTTTCATGGCCAATATCTAAAATTCATCAGAAAGTGCTTGATCAACATTAGTGGTTTCTATAGTTGAAATAAAGGATGAATGAGTGACTTCTTTATTTAATCCACGCCTAGTTCTAACACCCTCACTAGGTTCACCTATAATCAATTCCCTTGGGTGGTTTTTAGAAAATCTAAAATCTCTAGGCAAAGGGTTTTCTAATTCCAAATTTTCTTTCACATTTTCTTCCAAATTTATTCTATCAATTTTTTGGGAGTTTTTCTCAATCTCATCTTCAACAACATTTGGCTCTTCTAAATTTCTAGATTCTTCAAATACAACATGTGTGGTTTCTTCAATGACCAAAGTTCTTTTGTTGAATACCCTATAAGATTTTCCAACACTTGAATATCCAACAAAAATTCCTTCATCTGATTTTTGATCAAATTTTCCTAAGGCAGATTTTCCATTATTATGAATGAACACCTTGCAACCAAAAACATGCAAATGAGACAAATTAGGTGTTCTACCTTTTAGTAACTCATAGAGTATTTTATTTAAATTCGATCTCACATTCACCCTATTCAGAACATAACATGCAGTACTAACCGCTTCAGCCCAAAAATATATAGGAAGTGAGTATTCTACCAACATTGCTCGGGCGGCTTCTATTAATGTTCTATTTTTCCTTTCGACTACTCCATTTTGTTGAGGGGTTCTAGGTGCAGAAAAATTGTGATCAATTCCTTTCTCTTTACATAAATTTTTAAATCTTTCATTTTCAAATTCTCCTCCATGATCACTCTATATAGAAATTATTTCACACCCTAATTTTCTTTGAATCCAAGTTAAAAAATTTCTAAATTTCTCAAATGATTCACTCTTATGAAAGAGAAATCTAACCCAAGTGAATCTTGAATAATCATCCACTATAAAAAATCCGTATACCTTCCCTCCTAGACTTACCATTCCTACTGGTCCAAAAAGATCCATGTGTAAAATTTCCAATAGTTTACTAGTCCTAAGATCCTTATTGGACTGAAAAGAGGACTTCACTTGTTTTTCTAATTGACATGCATCACAAAGGTGATTCTTAGTAAAGTCTAGTTTTGGTATACCTCTCACTAAGTTCTTTTGGGTAATTCTCCTAAGGTTTTTCATACTAGAATGACAAAGTCTCCTATGCCAAAGCCATGAATCATCAGAAATAATTTTCAAACAAAAAGCAGTAGAAGATTGAATATAATTTAAGTCTAGCATATAAACATTGTTTACCCTTTTTCCATTTAAAACATCTTTTCAATTTAGGCTTAATATTTAGCTAGTAGGTAAAAATTTTACACTATAGCCCTTATCACATAGCTGACTTATACATAACAAATTATGCTTTAAGCCTTCAACCAATAACACATTGTTTATAATTTTTTTTTTCAAATTTCCAATCATACCTGATCCAACCACTTTCTTTGTGGTATTATCTCCAAGTGTAACCTTGCCTCCACTCCTGGCTTCCAGTGTTATGAATTGAGCAGTATCTCTAGTCATATGCTTTGCACATCCGCTGTCCAGGTACCATATGCTCCCACGAGGTCTTGTGTGAGAGCAATCCTGCAAAAATATCAAATGTTAGACCTGGGAACCTAAACAAGTTTGGGTTCTCCTTTTAGTAATTTATAATTAGAAGCATGTATGATATATATAGGTTTATGCATCTTAGGTCTCCACACCAAATTAGATTTCATCTTCAAAGTATAGGTGTGAGATATATGTCCAAATAATCCACAATTATTACATTTGACATTAGGAAAAGTATTAGTCTTCTACCATTTGTTTTTCTTCTAAGGGATTCCATATATTTAGGATAAAATTTAAGATTTTTAAAATCTTCAAGTTTGGGGGGTATCCTATTATCCTCAAGAGCTCTTATTTTTAACTTATAAAATGAATTCATATCTTCCAAGATTCGATTTGTATAATTGATTTGATATGTTTTGCTCTCAGATTCATCCTTAAATATCTTATATTCTTTTTCAAGATCAACATAGGATGATTTTAAAATCTCATGATTTTTATTCAGATCATCATATTCATCAAGTTATTTCATGTGGTTGTCATCTATTAAAGCATGATCTTTCCTAAGGATTTCATGTTCTTTCTTAAGTTCTTCCAATTCTAGACTTACACTAGCATGCATCTTTTTCATTTTCATATATGCATCATGTATGTGTTCAGAAACTTCAAATAATTCATCATAACTTAAGTTACATACCTCCTCTTGATCTGATTGATCTATGCTATCTGCCATCAAGCAAAGATTGGTGACTTCTTCTTCCTTTTCAGTATCTGATGAATCTGAAGCTGAGTCCGCCCAAAAAGCTCTTTGAAACTTCTTCTTGCCCTTCTTTACAATTGGTTTCTCCTCTACCTTCTCCTTGCTGGGAGTGGCTTTGCGTTTTGGGAAATCAGTCTTGATATGATCTGGTTTTCTGCATTCATAACAAATCACTTTATTAGAAACCTTGTCATTTCTATTAAACTTACCTCTATTCCATTGCTGGCATCTCTTCTGCTTCCTCTTTAGAAAGCTTCTGAATTGTCTAGTCATTAATACAATATCATCTTCATCCTCAGATTCTGAGTGTTCACTCTTAGTCTCTTCCACTTTTAGTGCTATATTTTTCTCCTTTCGTGGTTCACCTACATCAATCTTTCTTTGACTAACCCCTTGCTCGTAAGCAATGAGTGAACCAAGAAGATTGTCAATAGAATAAATGTTTAAATCTTTAGACTCTGTAATTGCAGTAATTTTAGCATCATAAGCAGTAGGTAAATAACGAAGAATCTTATTAACAATTTCAGCATTAGTTAATTCCCTACCAAGTGCATGCAAAGATGTGACACTTTGTGTTAATCTTGTGTACATGTCAGAAATAGATTCATTTGGTTACATGCGAAACAACTCATAATCATGTAACAAGATATTAAGTCTTGATTGCTTAACCTCATTTGTCCCCTCATAAGTTATACAAAGTCTATCCCATATGTCCTTTCCACTTTTGCAAGTGGAAACCCGCATGTAGTCTTCAGATTTTAAAGCACAAAAGAAGCTATTGAAACATTTGGCATTTAGTTGAGCTAAGTCACGTTCTTTTATAGTCCAATATGCAAAAGGTATTTCTACCCTAACTTCATCAACTAATCTAGTTGGTTTTGTATAACCTTCTTAGACTAGGATCCACATATGATAATCAAGTGACTGTAAGAAACTAGACATGCGTGTTTTCCAAAAATCAAAAGGTATATTGTCAAATAGTGGAGGTCTAGTAATAGAGTAACCCTCAGGTGTATTTCGGTTTCCAAATGTAGCCATCTACGTTAATCAAAAAGTAGTTTAAACTTATGATTTTGAAATGGAGCTCTGATACCAGTTGTTGAGTCTAGTGAATAGGTTGTTAAACCTAAGTTAATGTCCCAAGGCTACTAAGAGGGGGGGGGGGGGGGGGTGAATTGGTAGTTTTAAAAACTTAACCCTCTTTTAAAATTTTAGTTGAACTGAAATTAAACTTTTAATGAAATATTATAGAAAAGTTTTTCAACCACAAATTTTTAAAATAAAAGAAAAATGCGGAAAATAAAAGCAGTAAAGTAAACGACACAAGATTTATAGTGGTTCGGTCGAAACCAGACCTACATCCACTCCCCAGAGGCACCATCTGAGTATTGCACTAATACCAATAGTGTCTCTCCTTTTGCACCCACAGCAAGGCGGAGAAGCCTTTATAAACACTCTTTTCACCACTACCCGGTGCGGCAGAGAATCGTTGTCCTTTTACACAATCCTCAGTGTTGGCAGAGAACCGTCCGTCCTGTCACACTGTCCTAGTGTGGGTAGAGAACCCTTCATCCTTTCACACTCTCCTAGTGTGGGCAGAGAACCCTTCAGCTGTTCACACTCTCCAAGTGTAGGCAAAGAACCCTTTGTCCTTTCACACTCTCCTAGTGTCGGCAGAGAACCAGATCTCCTTGGCAGATCTTTTCACAAGAAATCTAGAAAGAAGGAAGAAAAGAGTGAAGTAATCCCAATTTACAAGTAGAGATTCTTACCTTTAAACACCAAGTGAAGCCTTCAAGCTCCAGTGGTAGGAATCCTCATTTGAATGCTCTCTCACACTCTCTCCTTCATTTTTCTTTCAATAGGCACGAAGATCAAATGGCAAAAAGATTGGGTGGTAGTCAAATTTGAACTATTTATACAAAAGACAAGAAAAACTTCCCAAAAACTACAAGTTTTCAATTCTGTACGCAGTGGATCATCCCGTACGATCGTGGATCATTCTGGACGATTTTACTTAAAGTGTCGGAAACGAACCTAATATATATTAGTACGAACTATGTTCGTACACGCTTATCATCCCGTACAAACTAGGTTTGTCCAGTACGAAACGGTTATTTCATAGGTCAGTTTCCAAAAATTCTTCAGGGCAAAACCAATTGTTTTAAGTCGGTTATGTTTGTCCTGGTACGAACAGGTTTCATCCTAAGACGATATTATAGAGAGCATTTTGTCTAGGGACGAAAATAAATTTTGTCATGTACGATCGCATACAGAGGGCTTCATCCTGGGATGAAAATTAATTTCGTCCTGTACGATCTCATACAGAGGGCTTCGTCTTGGGACAAAAATTAATTTTGTCCTGTACGATCTCATCCAGAGAGCTTCATCCTGGGATGAAAATTAATTTCGTTCTGATGAACAATGAAAGTGAGAATTTTGAAACATTCATCCCGGGATAAATATTAAGTTCGTCCTGGACGATTAGAATTTTCTCCTCGCCTGTTTGATTCATTGCACTTCTGAGGGTTAATTGATATGATCGTCCCGTACGAACAAAGTTCATCCCGTACGACCAGTTCATAAAATTTGTCCCCCAAAAGCGTGTGTGTGATGTTTCACTCAATTACAACCACTCACTTTCATTTCAAAAAACTTGTAATTTACAAAGGAATAATTTGAAGTCTTCATCGCTTGGAGTTGATTTTCTTGAAATGTTAGTACACACTAGAGAAAAAATAAAGCTTCCAAAAAGTGTTAGGAGATATATAAAAATAATAATATTTGAAATCATCAAAATAATACAAGTTGCAAGTATGTAAAACATGCAAATAGCAACTCTCTCTACAACTTCCCCAGTAATGGCACCAAAAACTTAATGGAGTGTGGGCTTTGGCCATATAGTCAAAGATGTGAGCTACAAATAAAAGTAGTGTGAAATATGAATATGCTTAAATTTTCTTTGATATAAAAATAATAAAAGACCACTAAATTTATATATACGTGCCAATCAAGTTAAAAAGTTATAGAGAATAGTGCGATCTCTTGAGAAAGTGTTCCACTGAATTATAATTAAATTACTATTATTTAATCTAGATGCACAATTTATCCTACTGAATTAAAAATGGATGTTTTTCAGTTTTTTTCACTTAATGGAGACTTGCATGAAAATTGGATACTAATGAAAATAAATAATTTTGGACTAATGAATGTAAGAAAACATAATTTTCCTAAAGATACTCTTAATTAGATGTGGATCAAAGCACATACATCCCTCAATCTATATTGAGCTTTTAACATTGAAAAAGGAGGTTTATTGTTTTTCTATAACTATTCTCTCTATATAAAATCTAGAATGTTTAACATCCTATGTTTAGGTATGCCAATATTCTATTTCAATACTCCTATTTATTCTAATATTCCTTCATAAAGGTAATATATCACACTATATATTAACTACATACATAGCATTATATGTATCAAATTAAAAAAGAGAGATATTAAAAATATATATAAAGTAATTTAGAGCATAAGAGCCAATATTATAAATTGATAAAAGTTCACATCATTAGCCCAAAACTCAAAGATTTAGCCAGACATGTATAACATAAAAAGCAAATGCATCTTCATTTCATTCATATAAGAAAAATATATAAGAGAATTAATATGATTTATATAACCCAAAAGGATAAATTGGTATTCTCCACACTCATTCAAAAAATAGAATTGTATACATAATACAGGCTATGATCTCCAATAAAAGTATCTTATACTTCTCCTGTCTCTCTTAGACTTTACTTTAAGAGGGAATTAAGGAAGATACTCAGGCTTCACTAAAAAAGATAGAATTCTCTAACAAAAGAACTAAAATACTATTTATAGAGGTATAAAAATAGCCTCTCGAGTCATGGTACTTAACATGGCTATGCTGCGGTGGTATAAAATAAAATAGCACCTCAGTACTAAAATACTTACTCTGCTATGGAATTGGGATGACCTGGCACTGTTAATGGTTGAACTTGAGCATCTTCAGAAAAAGTAAAAGTGGCTCTACATTTTAGTATTTGCTCATTAGGTACACTACAAATATTGAGTGATTCATACTTGAAAGCACAATCTAACAGTGCTACATTGAAATATTTGGTGCTCTAATGCTCATTTTTCTAACATTACAGAGGTGTTATGAGGCACTAGGAGGCACTAACTTTTCCATAAATGGTTGAGACATTAAAACTACAATGTTAAAAATAGGCATTAGGGAATTATAAACAGCAACATTGTGACACTACATCTGTAGAATCTACGACGCAATTTCAAAACTTATGAAATTTTATCTTGTCCTTAACATTTCCTACACAAACATAACTAAAATAATGCATTTTCACAAAATTTTAACATAATAAACAATACATAATTTACACTTAACAATCACATTGGACGATCAACTATAACAAAAAACCTAGAATTGTTAATGATTTTAAGGTGGAAATACATTTTCCTCAATGGAACATAGATGATTTTGATCTTGCACAACTTAATGTCAAATATCTTAACTATGTTTTTCTATGCCTTGAAATCTAAATTTTATATATGGGCTTCTACTTAAACTAGTGGGAAGAAAAACTGGGATAGACTTTTGCAAAACGTATGAAGGAACTAGTGAATTAAAACAATCTTGCATGAATATAATTTTACACAAATACGAACAATTTTGCATACAACCTAGTGAATATATTTCTGACATATAGATAAGGTTTACAAAAATCATTACATCTTTACATGATTTATGTAGAGATGTTCCTACTTCTAAACATGTTAACAAAATCTTTCATTATTTACCTGAAACTTGGGATGCCAAGGTTCCTACAATTTAAATCTAAGGGTTTGAATTCTTAGTCTTTTCATAAATTACTTAGCCCTTTAATTTCCTACTAGTAAAAGGTTAGTCAAATAAATACATATATAGGTGAAAAAAAGGGAAAGATAGTAATACTCAAATCTAATAAATGAATAGTACCAAATCTAATTTGGATAGAAATGAATACATAACACTGATGACCAAACAATTCAAAAGATTCATGAAACACAATCCTAAGCACCATAATGATAAAAAAATGATGTAAGAACATAAATTCAAATATGTTTTCTACCAACATTATTTTCTATGAAAGTAAAAATGCTAGGACAAATATGATCTTACTGCCTGACCTTTTAGAGCCACCTAATTAAATAAAATGGTGATAATAAAAGAATTACAAAGAAAGGAAAACAAAATTTTTGAAGGCTTTTTGGGAAAAATTTGATTCAGAGTCATTAGAGATTGAAGCCAAAGAGGAGGTGTCCAATAATAGCATTGGTGATTTTGTTAGTGATAAGATTTACTCTTACAGGATGTCCAATAAGAGTGCATGATACTTGAAAAGTAGATGTTCATGACACATGACTAGAGATATTAATTAATTCATCACACTGGAAATTTTGAGTGGAGAAAAAGAACACATAAAGATAACACTACTAGAAGACTAGTGGGTGTAAGTAATATAGGTAAAGCAAACAAATTTTTATTTAAAATATATTGCTATTATAGGGCTTAACACTTAATCTTTCAACTATCAATCAATTATGTGATAAAGTATTCAATGTAAAAGTTTTTTTTTCTAAAAATAATAACAATAACATCAATACATTATCACACTATATAAGGTTGACTACATGAATCATTTTTTCTCTAGTTTGTCCTTTTAAGAGTCAAGTTCTCATTTAAATATAATAAAAATATGATAGTTCTAATATTTTCTAAACAAGTTTTTTTAAAGTATACCTTTACATTTGTTATAATAATTTAAATTTGATGTATCTACTCTTTTAAATGAGCCATCAGAAGGCCTACATTTTATGTGACCAAATAATCCAAGGTGACTCTCTCTAATCTTATCTACCACTAGAGCTACTCTAACATTTTTACATATATGCTCATTTTGTGTTATAACTTTAAGATTAAAGACACTCATCAACCAAAAGCATACTCATCTTTGCAACACTTAACTTAATTTTATGCTTCTCTTTTAATGGCCAACAGTTTGCACCATAAAGCATTGTAGGTATCTCCACCATGTTATATAATTTTTCCTTAAGTTTGGTGGGTACTTTTCCATCACACAACAAGCATGAAGCATTCCTCCCCCTCAACCATCCAACTTTAATTCTACTAATAATACCCTCATCTATTTCACCCTAGATAGCTAAAACGTGTACTCTTATTAATGACTTGAATACCCATAGTCACAATCCCCCAAATCGATCTATTATTACAAAAAATTCACTTTATGTATTCCATTTTATATCTATTCAAATAAAAACTTTAGTTTCTAAGGTTGGCCTCCATTATTTAAGTTTACTTAAAACTCCCTCTCTATTTTTAACCATAAGAAGAATATCATCAGTAGAAAGCATTCACCAGGGTAGATCCTCTTTCAAATGCCTAGTAAGAATATACATTAGTAAAACAACAAAGTATGGGCTTCTAGATAATCCTTGATGTAATCCAACTAAAATAAAAAAATACTTGATCAAACCACCATGTGATTGAGACACAAGTAACAGGTCCTACACATATATCCTTAATTACTTAGATATAAGCATTATTAACATTCCTTTCCAAAACTCTCCATTACACTTCTTTTGGAGCTTTATTATATTCTTTCTCTAAATCAATAAAAATCACATTTAGATCATTCTTATTCTCTCCATTCTACTCCATCAAACCTCTTAATAAATGAATAACATCCATAGTAGACATACCCGATCAGATTCCAAATTGATTTCTAAAAATATTAGTATCACATCTTAACCTATGCTCAATAACTCTCTCCAATAGTTTTAAAGTACGAAAATTTTCTTTTTATAAAAAGCATACTAATACTAAATAGAAAAATTATTTTAGAAGGATTAAGAATTAATAATGTTTACATAATTGATTTGAACTGCATTGATAAATTAAGTTTTTTTGTTGCTTAAAGTAAAATATTGATTAATTATGACTATGACATAGAAGACTATGACTTGCAAGTATGAGGATTCTTAAGAAAATCATTCAGTTAAAATTGGTTAGATGTATTCCTACGCTAGAATTTTCCAATGAACATCTTTATAATGCATATAAATTAAGGAATCAAATCAAATACTCATTCCATTCCATTATGAATGTAGTAACCAAAAGACCATTAGAAGTACATCACATGGAATTATTTGGATCTATTAGTACAATGAGTCCATGAAGGAAATCATTTAGATTTGTGATTATTAATGATTATTCTAGATTCACTTGGATAAAATTTCTTACAAAAAAGGTGAGCCATTTAAAGAATTTAGATCATTCTCAATTTTAATTTAGTAGAAACTAGGTTGCTCAATTACTACAATTTGTAATGATTATAAAAGTTAATTTAAGAATGAAAAAATAAAATTATTTTGTTAGGGTATGGGATAGAGCATAACGTTTTAGTCCTTAAAACCCCATGGCAAAATAGGATAGCCAAAAGGAAGAATAAGATATTTGTATAGGATGCTAACAAAATGCTTAGTGAGTATAGCATACCAAAGTATTTCTAGCTAGATGTAGTGAATACTTCTTATTATGTTCTTAATTGAGTAATCATAAGATCTAACATGAATATGATACCATATGAGCTACTTAAGGGTAGAACTCTTAATTTTTAGGATATTCCTCTATAGGTAAAGCGTATATAATATTTAATTAAAGAACCTTAGTTATGGAGGTGTCTGTCCACATTACATTTAATGAATTAGATAAGGGTTTTGAAACTAGAATAATGAAGAAGAAGAATATATAGCTTGCAGAGTTGAAAATGTTGAATTAGAGGATATAGAAGAAGCTTAAGAACCATTGCCTAGGGATTATAGATATGCATCTAGTCACATTAGAAAAGTTATATTAGGAGACCAATCCATAGGTTAATGTAGGCATGTTCTTAGAAAGTAAGCTTGCCAAATAGCCTTCATTTCTATTACAGAACCCACTAGTGTATCAGAAACTAATAGATGAATTTTGGATTGTAGCAATGCAAGAAGAACTAAGTTAATTTATTAGAAATGATGTGTTAGAATTAGTAAGTAGATATGCTTATTAGAGTGTTGTTAGAACTAAATGGGTAATAAAAAATAAATTAAAAGACTTTGGATAAGTTTTTAGGAATAAGGCTAGGTTGGTAGCAAGGGGTTACAACCAAATCGGGGGATAGATATTGAGGGGACATTTCCACCATAGCTAAACTAGAATCCACTAGAGTATTTTTTAGCATTTGCATAATTTAAGGGCTTCAAATTATATTAAATGGATGCAAATACAACTTTTTTAAATATGGTGATTCAGGAACATGTGTATATAAAAGAACCCATTGGTTTTAAGAATTTTTACTTTCCAATCACATTTATAAACTTAAGAAAACACTACATGGGATTAAAAAAGCACATAAGGTGTGGTATTAATTATTAAAGTCTTAGTACTTTTTTACTAGAAAAATCTTTTGGTAAGGGCATCATAAACACCACCCTATTAATTATGAGAACTGGAGATGATATACTCATAGTTCAGATTTATATCAATGATATTCTTTTTAGATATATTAATGATGACTTCTAAAAAGTATTTTCTTCCAATTTGAGTAGTGAATGTGAGATGAGTGTGATGGGTGAGTTAACCTCTTTGCTTGTATTTAATATTAAGAAAATATAGGATGTGACCTTCTTAAGTCAAACTAAGTATACTAAAGAAATTTTAAGGAAATTTGATATGGAAGTTTATAAGAGTCTAAATACACTGATGAGGCCGACCACCCAATTATAAAAGAATCAATATTTCAAATTATCTGATCAAAAGAAATTAAGCAGGATTATAGGTTCCTTACTTTAGAACTAGTAGGCCCCTGATATATATTTATTTTTTTTCGATGTGTAGATTTTAGGCTGGCCTTAAAAAATCCCATATAACTACCATCAAAAGAATCTTATGATATATTATATGAAATTAGAACATAGGTATCTGATATCATATGAATAGTTTAACCTTTGACATAGTTGAATACTTAAATTTGGTTTTTTTTTTTTTTTATGTAGGTAAGGTACAAAAAGCACCTTAGAAACATGTTAATTCATAGGATAATCTCTATTATCATGGTTTAGTAGAAGAAAAATTTTATAGGTATTTCCATCGAATAAGCTAAATATATAGATGGAGGAAGTTATATTGCCCAAGTCCTTTAGATGAAGAAACAACTTCTAGATTTTAGATTTCCCAAATATTATAGAGGTAGAGGTTATGAATATTTTGAGTACATATTTGAAATTGTTTAGAGGATAAATTTGAAAATACAATGATTTTTACCTACTCAAAAATTTATTTTGACATCTAAAAATAGTGATTTAGTTCAAATAAAGCATCATAATATTTTACACATTATTTGGTAATTTGGTTAAATTCTAAAAATATAAATTTTTGCTCAATATAATTTTTGTTGTCTACCGTTAAGACATTTTGACATTTTTAGAATTAAGCTTAATTATGTTTTATTTATTATTATAATGCATTGAAAATGAATAATAAAATGTGAATGAGATTACAATTATAGTACTATGATAATAATGTGTGTGTAAGAGATAAGTAAAGACTGATTGACCCATTGGTTGGAGATTGATTGACATGTATAGGATGATGGATTGTCAGGCTTTCCTTTAAATATTGTAGTTTGGTGTTATCCTATATTGATTCATGTAATACACTGATTTAAAGTTATAAAGAGATGATTACTGTACCGATGGGGAAAGAGTAATGACTCTATTTATTGAGCCAATGGTTTATTGATGCTAATATAATACAAAAAAAAAAAACTGTGATATCATGGACTTCTTACTTATTTAGTGTGACTACTATAATGCATGCTCTTAAGGTATTTTTCTTATTATTATATAGATTTTTATTACCACACTAATTTACTGTTACTGCATTATTCTATTGCTCCTGCCATTAGATCGATATTAGTACTGATTAAGATATTTATACTATTTAGTACTACTGATTCATTATATTGATACTAAGCATGTGATATAGAATACCTGAATAGCATATATAATTCTTATATGATTTAACTACATTAACATGATTTAAACAATCTTTACTGATGTTTTGATTTGATGCTTTATACATTTTTTGTACTGATTGGAATTATGGATACATGATTGCTTTACAGATTTAGTACTCATATTAGTTTATTTCTTTATTTACTTCCATACCATAGTATTTTATTGTTTTTAGATTCTATTACTAATGTATGTAAATTTTATTATTTATGCACTAATGACCTCTGTTGTAATAAAAAAAGAGATAAAAAATTGTGAAAGCCCATACCTATTATTTATGCACATTGCAAGAAACTGGTTACACATCGCTCGCACGTCTTCGTCATTCCTCCCATGTTTATCATCCTGCCTCGCTCGTCGTTAAATACGCAAAGGAATGAGGCCCTGGGGCTTTCTCATTTTTCTCCCTCTTGTGTGCTTCTTCATCTTCGGTCAACTTTGCTTCTATGATGACTTCCTTTTCTTTAGGATCAAAAGTTATGACATTTTGATCGAAACCAACAAAGGGAGCTTGCTACTTCCTCGGCTCCTTCATGGCTATTTGGCCTTGCCCCTCCTCCAACATTCCCTTCTAGTCGGGTCAGAAGTTTTGACATTTTGATTGGATGGAACAATGGGAGCTCACTGCCTCTTGGGCCTCTTGGTCACTGTTCGACTACTCTCCATTGACGACTTTCCTTTCTAGCCGGCTCGGGAGCCACATCAGAAGTTACAACATTTGAGTAGAAGCAACAACAAGGGTTCGCTGATTGTGAAGTAACTTTCTCCCTATCACATAAACTTCTCCAACCCCCCTTTGCTGTCGGCCGACTTCGTACTGTGGATGACCTTCCATTCCCATCAGACTAAAAGTCAAGACACTTTGATCGGGAGTTACGATTGGGAGCCCGCTTGCTTTAAAGGCAATTTTCTCCCTTTTTATCACTCCTTCGGCCAAATCCAGTAAATTTGTTGAGCTAGAGAGATTAGAGGGAGAGAAATTTTAATTAAAATTAATTTTAATTTATTTTAATTATAGTTATTTTAATTGATTATAATTTTTATAATTAATTATAGTTAATCTAGTTAAATAATTATAATTAATGTTAATTAATTATGATTACTTTAATTAAAATTAATCTTAATTAATTATAATAAATTTTTTTATAATAATTACAGGTAATTATTATTGTTAATTAATATTAATTAGTTCTAATTAATTAAAGTTTAATATAATTAATTATTTTAATTAATTATACTAATTATAATTAGCTATAAATAAACAGAATTAATTAAGATAATTGTAATTAAAAATTAATTATAATTAATAAGAAAATAACCCTCTCTTACCTCGATGTGCGTATCGAGCATTTTCTCTATTATGGTGGGAGGGAATCCTGTGCGATACCTACGACGAGGTAGGTGAGTGACCCTTGACCCAAAATCCTATCCTCGGTATTTATGTCGAGTTGGCAAACCACTCATGCACACTTTTCTCTAGCATGGTGGGAGGGAACCGAGTGCGACACCTACAACGAGGCCAGTATGCCCGGTGCATGCTTTTCTTAGCGTGGTCGGGAAAACTTTAAGTCCCCGTATGCAGCTTTGTACCTGTAGGGAAATAACTGTTTCATTCTTGTAACATGTACCAAAGACCCATTCATGCCTTTTTTGGGCATGGTGGGGTTAAATATCTTATGACTGCAGTGTCCTCGTCTAAGGACACCTATCATGCACGCTTTTCTCTAGCATGGCAGAAGGCCTAATTTTTATTATTTTTCCCTAAATGGGGGAGATGCTAGGAGGTTGCCTAAATTTTGGGTAAATATATGACCATACTCGGACTTAATTTGAACTCAAAAGAATAAGAATTTGGACTCAAATGAGAATGAATAATGACTCGGGGACTTGAACATAAATAAAATCTAAATGATGAATAAAAGGTCAAACCCAAATAAAATAAGATCTGACTGAGGACAAATTCAAATCATTTTTAACATGCAACTGAACTCACAAAGACTTCAAAAGACTCTGAATAAGCACTTGAACTCGTACTTGAATTTATATTATACAACATTAAGTGGGACTTGTAAACTCGATGAACTCAAGTATAAATGAAACTAAACTTGGAATCAAACATATACAAAGAACAAAACTTGAATCATATATGAGGGAACTCAAACTACAAGAACATTTGTATGGTTTATAGTGACTCAATGTCGGATGAAATCCTTGTACACAAATGTAACTAAGATGCAACGAATACAAATGACTATGAGCTCTTGTAAAAAGGATATTGCAACATCCTTATAACCAACATTAAGGTGGAAGTAGGCACACCACAAGACCTCAATAAACACAAAGAAAGAATATAGTAGATTCTTACAACAGTCTCTATGAGATCAGGTGCATCGTACCTACAATAATAACAGTTCATTATAGAATGTGATTGTGTATCCTATATGCGCTGTTGTAATCTCCAACACAAGCAACAATGCCTGTAGGTTGAGATGGCAATACTGGTGTTTGATAGTAGAAGACCCATCCCTATAAACAAATGCAATCATCAAACCCACCTGAGATTGGTGAAAAGTGGATATGAAGCAAGCACAATGATTATCCTTCAAGCAAGTCCAGGAAATTGTAGTGAACACTCTATACAAGCAGTAATACTTGATATAGTACTTGTGGATAACAACAATGGATATAATCATAAGTACAAGAAATTACTGTGGATATAAGTACATATATCACCTATAGTAATGGTGATTGAGATGCTGCTAGTATGACGGGTATGAAGGTGACTCGATATACGGAGAAGGACACCTCCTGGTAGAAGGGAAGAGTTGTTTGAATAAATTCGAACTAAACTTCTTAGTGTTCCAAAATTTCTTCTTAGTCATATACTTAGGAAGAAAGCAGTTTTGGTATCGACAAACACCAGAAATAACAAGTCTATTACACTAAAGATCCTAAAAGGAGTTCTTTTCAAAGTAGCAATCACGAATTTTAAGGACCTCCAGATGAATGAGAAAAAGGAGTTTTACATCAAAATAATGAGACATCTCATTACATTCAGGTGACAATGCTACGATTCACCTAAATTCAAAAGAAGGAGATTAGTTAGTGCACTACAATCCACCTGTAGAAAGAGACAACTAGTGCACGACATTCTACCTATATAAAGCAACAAATAATTCTATTCAGAAGCTGCTATGCCATGCCACTAGATCTACAACACTCATACAAGAAGATTGAAGGCATCTATAAGTTACATTGACACGCACTGGATTTGCAACACTCATACAAGCAGGTAGAAAGTATTTACAATCTACAATGCCATGCCACCGGATCTGCAACATCTATGCAAGCGGATAGAAGGCATTTATAAATATTCAATGAATGCCCCTCCCACACCTACACTATAATTTGTATACACATAGGTACACAAAAAGAAGAGGTATATAATCACCAAACACTCATACGGGCCCTAGCGAGCATATTTTTGGTACACATGTGACGTCTAGGGATGCCGCACAGAGCAATAAATTTGATCACAATCCTCCTAAGCAGGTAAGTAAGAGTCGATAAGGTTAATTAAATAATCATAAAATTCATTCAAATGCCCACTTGGGCCCCGATGAGTGTGTAATAAATACATATATGCCATCTAGGGATACTGCACGGATCGATAAGTAAATTCAAGTTTGAACCTGAGGCTTCTATGTGAATTAATAAGAGTCAATAGGATTTGAATCATCAAGTAAATATACGGGGCGACCAACATATTTATTTTAATATATTCGTATTAGGCCTTCAAGGTCTATAACAATGCGAATTCACTAACAAAGATATAAAGCCTATAAAACTCAATCCTTAGTCAACAGCTCGATAGAGTTGATAAGGTTTAATCATCAAATGGAAAATAACCCCATTCACCTAGATGATGACCGTGTTGAATGCAAATCTCAATTGAATTGGTTAATTCCAAACATTTAAAATGTCATCTTAAATATCCCCAAAATCCAAAATCCCAAGAATTATTAAAGCCCAAAATATTTAAAATTGAAATAAATCCATCAATATTTAAAGCAAAATCCATCCACCCTCCACAATAGTTTATCAAGGTGGACAAATTAAAATTTATTTTATCTCACAAAGAGTTAATGCCTAGTTAAAAATATCACTAGGATCCATTCTGAAATAATATCCTGCTAATAAGGATGTGGTACATATCCTTTTACTGGCAATTTTGTTGCCAATTAGCACCACAGGATAAACGTTAAAACCCGGGGCCCTCTGAACCGAATGGTTTTGCCGTGAAATGGTATTGAGTCTAGTAATTAGGTTGTTAAGCCTAAGTCAATGTCCCAAAGGCTACCAAGAGGGGGGTGAATTGGTAGTTTAAAAATTTTAACCCCTCTTTTAAAATTATGTTGAACCGAAATAAAAATTGTTTCTTTTAAGTTTTGTAGAAAAAGTTTTTCAACCACAGAGTTTTTAAGACTTAAAAAATAAAATGCGGAAACATAAAAAACTGTAAAGTAAATGACACCAGATTTATAGTGGTTCGGTCTATAACCAGACCTACATCCACTCCCCGGAGGCACCCTCCGAGTATTGCACTAATACCATAAAGTGACTCTCCTTTTGCACCCACAGCAAGGCGGAGAAGCCTTTACAACACACTCTTTTCACCACTTCCCGGTGCAGCAGAGAACCGTCATCCTTTTACACAATCCCCAGTGTTGGCAGAGAACCATCCGTCCTTTCACACTCTCCTAGTGTGGGCAGATAACCCTTCCGTCCTTTCACACTCTCCTAGTGTGGGCAAAGAACCATATAGCTGTTCACACTCTCCAAGTGTAGGAAGCGATCCGGTCGGCTATTCACACTCTCCAAGTGTCGGCAACGAACCAGATCTCCTTGATAGATCTTCTCACAAGAAATCTAAAAGGAAAAAAGAAAAGAGTGAAGTAATCCCAATTCACAAGTAGAGATTCTTACCTTTGAACTCCAAGTGAAGCCTTCACGCTCCAGTGGTAGGAATCCTCCTTTGAATGCACTCTCACACTCTCCCCTTTGCTATTCTCTCAAGAGGCATGAAGATCAAATGAAAAAGAGATTGGGTGGCAGTCTAATTTGGACTATATATAAAAAAGACAAGAAAAATTGCCCAAAAACTGCAAATTTTCAATTCTGTACGCAGTGGATCGTCCCGTACAAAAAGTGAAGAAGAAATAGACAAAACAAAACTAAAATGCAAACAAAACAATTAAAACAAAACAAAACATACAAACACAATAAAAATAAAACATACAAACACAATAATTTCTCCCCCTTTTTGACAACAACAAAAAGTGAAGAAGAAATAGACAAGAAATATAAGTAATTATATGAAATTCATTTGAAAATTTAATCTAAATGGTGATTGTCATAAGGTATGCAATCTAAAACTAATAACATTAGGTCAATCATAGAAATTCATAAAATTTAAGAAGTGATATAACATTGTAAGTAAGAAGAATTTATCAAAGACATGATTCAATTTAGACATTCGAATATAGAAAATCATTACAAGAGAGATGTATAAAAATTCTATATTTCAAAGTTCAATAGAATATAGATGAACATAAGATCAATTTGAATTAAGAGATTGAAAGAATTTGAAAAGAAGAGAATTACTACATGTGGCGCTTTGCGCATCTTTTCAAATTTTTGGGCACATTTTTGTGCATCTTTTGACATTGGGCTAATTTTGTGCCTCTTTTTCATATTTGTGAACCTTTGTGCATTCCTTTTGATTTTTGTACTCTTTGTACAATTTTCAAGAGTAATTTAGACCAAATCTTTCTAAATCAATAATCTAAAATTTCAAATATTTCTAAGTGCATAAATATCACTTGAGCATAGAATTACAAAATAAGAAAACATCTATATTGCAATAATAATATTAACTTTTATGTAGTCTAAATGAATAGACATGAATTTAAAAGTTCTAATTATAACAAGTTATAAACAACTTTTAAATTTAGAAAGACTAGATTTTCTAATGTAAGTAATCTCAAATTACAATCTAATTTAAGCATAATTAAGATTAAATAAGACTAATGAAATTCATAAAAATTAATTACATTTCAAAAACAAATCAAATTTGAATCAAGTATAACATGCATTGATATTAATGAAAATGATTACATATTCATTTTAAAACAACTAAGAAAAATACACATAACTTTTTAATAAAGACAAACTAAAAACAACCACTAAAAATAAACACTAACACAACAAAAACATTTAAAATAAAACACGAGTACAACAAACGCAAAGAAATTCATCTCTCATTCTCTATTCTTCTGGAGGAGGATGAGGAATGCCACTAAATAGGTTGAAGTAGGAGGCCATCATCATAACATTGGTATTGATTTCATGAACTTCATTTTTGATAATACCAATGTTCCGTTGCTGCTGCAGGAGTTGAGCATCAATTTGATCAAATCTTTGATCAACATGAGTCTCAAGTCTGTCAAATTTCTCAATCAAATTCTGATAATCTGATTGAGGTGCAGAAGTTTGCTCTCCTTCTTCTTCTTCTTCTTCTTCAGAAGCACTGGCATGTGCTTTCCTTTTTCCTCCTTGAAAATTGCTCTGAAAGAAGCATCATTGTAGTAGACCGGCTCTTCGTATTCATCATCAGGATGCACTAAGTTTTATTTCTTTTCCAAAATTTATGTAACTAAGTGTCCTAATGAGATGTTCCTTTTTCTCTTCTGTTCTGCATGTCCAATTTCTGAAAGCCCATAAAGATGGTCTAGGATATGTTGGGCTTCATCGATAGGCTTATGATCCATAATCAAAAAGGTCAAAATAGAAAGAAGTGGGGTAATATTGATCCTATCACCAGCTTTAGGAATGATTGAAGATCGAAGAATGTGCTGGATGATTCGAGCATTTCTGGTCATTCCTGAAACTCTAGCAACATGATATGTTGGGCCATTTTCTCTAATCACCCTATTGACTTGATACCATTCGAATTTGTTTTCATTCATAAGGGTGTGGACTCTATAGCCTTCAGTTCTTAAGTTCAGAAAAGCACCTAAGTCAGGCTTGGTGATTTCAACTTTTTGTTTAAAAACAAAAGAACTTATGCAGGAGTGGTCGGAATTAAAACTCATGTTGGCTAGAAAGTAGAGAAAGGTTTGTTTGTTGTAAAGGTGGATGAGATAAAGAATGAATTGAAACTGGGTGGAGGCAAAAAGGTGCATTACCTTAAAGTTTATCTCGTTTTGAATCAGAATGCGAGAAGGTGTGATTTTGGCAGATGCAAAATGAGGAAAGGATTCATCATTTGCCTTTGAAAGGAAGTTTTCAGAGGCATTTCTGTGAGGTTTCTTTGCCATCACCTTTTGTCTTTTGCTTGAGGAGGCCATTGTTGATTTAAAGTCGAAAGAGATTGAAAGTGAAGTTTGTAGATGTGATTGTTGAGTTAAAATTCGTTCATATTTAAAGAAAACGATACGTTCATCCTGGACGAAAACAGTTCGTCCTGGACAAAAATTATTATTCGTCTGGACGAAAAATGTTCATACAGACGATCCATTTTGTCCAAAATGAAATGGCTTTTCGTAATCAACACAATTTATGATGCATCCTTTCATACAGACTTTTGACTTGACCGATCGTACAGACGAAAAAATTTTGTACAGACGATCAAAAGTTAATTCGTTTTAATGTCAGTTGAAAACCGTCCCCTATAATGAAACGACGTCTGTTCGTCTGGACGAACAAGAAGTTCGTACGGACGAACTTCACATTTAGAACTGCCTTATCCACTCAACTACTGCATTCAAACATCCCGACATTTGAGAAAATAAATATTTCGTCCTGGACGATAATTAGATCGTACAGACGAACTACATTAAAAATTGCTCTCAAAATGTTTCATATCACACAAACTGAATTTAACACACATCGTCCAGTACAAAAAATTTCGTCCCGGACGATTTCCACACATTATTGGATTTTTGAATTTTTTAATGAAGAAAAACAACCAAAACATTCAAAACACAGAAAACAAAGACAAAACCACAGACTCTAAATAAACTCAATCAAAACACTCAAAAATCATAAAATTAAAAAAAATCAAAGACAAATAAACTAAGAAAACATAAATATCAATGTTGCAGTAACATTTTTTATTTAAGCATTCAAATCAATAACACCAAGCCTTGTTCTTAATGTACTGAAGGTATCAAAGGCTAAATGTTTTGTAAAAATGTCTGCAAGTTGATTTTCAGTTGAAACATGTGTGAGTTCAATTTCTCCCTTGGATACATGATCCCTTATGAAATAATGCCTTATGTCAATGTGTTTGGTTCTAGAATGTTGAATAGGATTTTTGGAAATGCAAATAGCACTAGTATTGTCACAATAAATTGGAATAGTGCCTATAGTTAATCCTAAATCAATCAACTGTTATTTTAACCAAAGTACTTGTGCCACACAACTTCCTAATGCAATGTATTCTGCTTATGCAGTAGATAGTGCCACTGAATTTTATTTTCTACTAGACCATGAAACTAATGAATTTCCAATGAATTGACATGTTCCAAAAGTGCTTTTCCTATCCACTCTACATCCTGCAAAGTCAGAATCTGAGTAACCAATAATTTCAAATGAAGAGCTAAACTTAGGATACCAACTCCCTAAGTTTTGAGTTCTTAGTAAATATCTTAAAATCCTTTTCACTGCTGTCAAATGTGATTCTTTTGGATCTGATTGAAATCTAGCACATAAGCAAACACTGAACATAATATCTGGTCGGCTAACAGTCAAGTAAAGTAAAGATCCAATTATCCCTCTAAATTTCTTTTGATCAACAGATTTTCCCTTAAGGTCCTTATCCAACTGAACTGAGGAACTCATTGGTGTACTAACATGTTTAGCATTGTCTATTTCATATTTTTTGAGGATGTCCTTAATATATTTAGTTTGACTAAGAAATGTACATTCTTCAAGTTGCTTAATGCTAAATCCTAGAAAGTAATTTAAATCTCCCAATAGACTCATTTCAAATTCACTACTCATTGTTTTAGAAAAATCATCACAAAGATTTTTATTTGAAGATCCAAAGATGATGTCAACCACATAAATTTGAACAATAAGTATATCCTTTCCAATTTTCATTAAAAAGAGAGTTGTATCCACACTTCCTTTTTCAAAAGATCTTTCAAGTAGGAAGGTGCTCAACCTCTCATACCATGCCCTAGGTGCCTGTTTCAATCCATATAATATCTTTTTTAACTTGAAAACATGATTTGGAAATTTAGATTTTTCAAAACCTGGAGGTTGTTCTACATAAACATCTTCCTTAATTACCCCATTTAAAAAAGCACTCTTGACATCCATTTGAAACAATTTAAAACTTTTAAAACAGGCAAAGGCTAGTAAAACCCTAATTGCTTCAAGTCTAGCTACAGGGGCAAAAGTCTCCTCAAAATCAATTCCTTCAATTTGATTATACCCCTTAGCAACTAATCTAGCCTTATTTCTAATGACTACTCCTGAGTCATTCATTTTATTTTTGAACACCCACTTGGTTCCAACAACACTTTGATCTTTTGGCCTTGTAGTTAATTCCCAAACTTTATTTCTTACAAATTGATTTAACTCTTCTTGCATGGCCAATATCCAAAATTCATCAGAAAGTGCTTGATCAATGTTAGTGGGTTCAATAGTTAAAATAAAGGCTGAATGATTGACTTCCTTGTTTAATCCACGCCTAGTTCTAACACCCTCACTTGGTTCACCTATAATCAATTCCTTTGGGTGGTTTTTAGAAAATCTCAATTCTCTAAGCAAAGGGTTTTCTCTTTCCAAATTTTCTTCCACATTTTCTTCCAAATTTATTCTATCAATCTTTTGGGAGGTTTCTTCAATCTCTTCTTCAACAACATTTGGCTCTTCCAAATTTCCACATTCATCAAATACAACATGTGTGATTTCTTCAATGACTAAAGTTCTTTTGTTGAATACCCTAGAAGATTTTCCAACACTTGAATATCCAACAAAAATTTCTTCATCTGATTTTGGATCAAATTTTCCTAAGGCAGATTTTCCATTATTATGTATGAACACCTTGCAACCAAATACATGCAAATGAGAAAAATTAGGTGTTCTACCTTTTAACAACTCATAGGGTGTTTTATTCAAATTTGTTCTCATATTCACCCTATTCAGAACATAACATGCAATGCTAACCGCCTCATCCCAAAAATATCTAGGAAGTGAGTATTCTGCCAACATTGCTCGGGCGGCTTCTATTAGTGTTCTAGTTTTCCTTTCAACTACCCCATTTTGTTGAGGGGTTCTAGGTGTAGAAATTGTGATCAATCCCTTTTTCTTTACAGAAATTTTCAAATCTTTCATTTTCAAATTCTCCTCCATGATCACTTTGTATAGAAATTATTTCACTCCCTAGTTTTCTTTGAATCCAAGTAGAAAAATTTCTGAATTCCTCAAATGATTCACTCTTATGAAAAAGAAATCTAACCCAAGTGAATCTTGAGAAATCATCCACTAAAACAAATCTGTATACCTTCCCTCATAGACTTACAGTTCCTACAGGTCCAAAAAGATCCATGTGAAGAATTTCTAAAGGTTTACTGGTCCTAATATCTTTATTGGACTTAAAAGAGAACTTCACATGTTTTCCTAATTGACATACATCACAAAGGTGGTCTTTAGTAAAGTCTAGTTTTGGTATACCTCTCACTAAGTTCTTTTGGGTAATTCTTCTAAGGTTTTTCATACTAGAATGACAAAGTCTCCTATGCCAAAGCCATGATTCATCAGAAACAGTTTTCAAACAAAAAGCAGTAGGAGATTGAATTCAATATAAATCTAGCATGTAAACATTGTTTACCCTTTTTCCATTTAAAACATTTTTCCCATTTAGGCTTATTATGCAGCTAGTAGGTAAAAATTTTACATTATAACCCTTATCACATAGCTGACTTATGCTTAATAAATTATGTTTTAAGCCTTCAACTAATAACACATTGTCTATGAAAAAGTTTTTCAAATTTCCAATCATACCTGATACAACCACTTTCTTTGTGGTATTATCTCCAAGTGTAACCTTGCCTCCACTCCTGGCTTCCAGCGTTATGAATTGAGCAGTATCTCCAGTCATATGCTTTGAACATCCACTGTCCAGGTACCATATGCTCCCACGAGATCTTGTGTGAGAGCACTCCTACAAAATTCTCAAATGTTAGACCTGAGAACCCAAACAAGTTTGGGTTCACCTTTATGAAATTTATAATCAGATGCATGCATGATATGTCTAGGTTTATGCATCTTAGTTCTCCACACCAAATTAGTTTTCATCTTTAAAGTGCAGGTGTGAGATATATGTCCCAAAAATCCACAATTATTAAATTTAACATTAGGAAAAATATTCCTATTGTTTTCTTCCATATGATTGTCTTCAAAGGGATTTCATGAATTTAGGATAATATTTAGGAATTGTAAAATCTTCAAGTTTAGGGGGGTTCCTATTATCCTCGAGAGCTCTTATTATGAGTTTGTAAAATGAATTCATATCTTCCAAGATTCGATTGGTATAATTGATTCTATATGTCTTGCTCTCAGATTCATCCTTAAAATTCTTAAATTCTTTTTCAAGTTCAGCATATGATGATTTTAAATTCTCAAAATTCTTATTCAAGTCATCATATTCATCAAGTAGTTTCATGTGGTTGTCATCTATTAAAGCATGATCTTTCCTAAGGATTTCATGTTCCTTCTTAAGCTCTTCCAATTCAAAACTTGCACTAGCATGCATCTTTTTCATTTTCCTATATGCATCATGCATGTGTTCAGAAACTTCAAATAATTCATCATAAGTTAAGTCACATACCTCTTCTTGATCTGATTGATCAACATTATCTGCCATCAAGCAAAGGTTGGTGACTTCTTCTTCTTTTTCAGTCTCAGATGAATATGAAACTGAGTCCGCCCAGAAAGCTCTTTGAAACTTCTTCTTGCCCTTCTTTACCATTAGTTTTTTCTCTACCTTCTCCTTGCTAGGAGTGGCTTTGAGTTTTGGGCAATCAGTCTTGATATGACCTGGTTTCCTGCATTCATAGCAAATCACTTCATTAGTAACCTTGCCATTTCTGTTATACTTACCTCTATTCCATTGTTGGCGTCTCTTATGCTTCCTCTTTAAAAAGTTTATGAATTGTCTAGTCATCAATGCAATATCGTCTTCATCCTCAGGTTGTGAGTGTTCACTCTCTGACTCTTCCACCTTTAGTGCAATATTCTTGTCCTTTCGTGGTTCACCTGCATCAATCTTTCTTTGACTTACTCCTTGCTCATAAGCAATGAGTGAACCAAGAAGATTGTCAATAGAATAAATGTTTAGATCTTTAGACTCTGTAATTGCAGAAATTTTAGCATCATAAGCAGTAGGTAAACAACAAAGAATCTTATTGACCATTTCAGCATTAGTTAATTCCCTACCAAGTGCATGCAAAGAAGTGATAACTTGTGTGAATCTTGTGTATATGTCTGAAATAGATTCATTAGGTTTCATGCGAAACAATTCATAGTCATGTAACAAGATATTGAGTCTTGATTGCTTAACCTCATTTGTCCCTTCATAAGTTATACAAAGTCTATCCCATATGTCCTTTCTGCTTTTGCAAGTGGAAACCCGCATGTAGTCTTCAGATTTTAAAGCACAAAAGAAACTATTTAAACATTTGGCATTTAATTGTGCTAAGTCACGTTCTTCTATAGTCCAATCTATATAAGGTGTTTTTACCCTAACTCCATCAACTAATCTAATTGGTTTTGTGTAACCTTCCTGGACTAGCATCCACATGCGATAATCAAGTGACTGTAAGAAAGTAGACATGCGTGTTTTCCAAAAATCAAAAAGAATATTGTCAAACAGTGGAGGTCTAGTGATAGAGTAACCCTCAGGTGTGTTTCGGTTTCCAAATGTAGCCATTTATGTTAATCAAAAAGTAGTTCAAACTTATGATTTTGAAACGATGCTCTGATACCACTTGTTGAGTTTAGTAATTAGGTTGTTAAGCCTAAGTTAATGTCCCAAAGGCTACCAAGAGGGGGGTGAATTGGTAGTTTAAAAATTTTAACCCCTCTTTTAAAATTATGTTGAACCGAAATAAAAATTGTTTCTTTTAAATTTTGTAGAAAAAGTTTTTCAACCACAGAGTTTTTAAGACTTAAAAAATAAAATGCAGAAACGTAAAAAACTGTAAAGTAAATGACACCAGATTTATAGTGGTTTGGTCTATAACCAGACCTACATCCACTCCGCGGAGGCACCCTCCGAGTATTGCACTAATACCACAAAGTGACTCTCCTTTTGCACCCATAGCAAGGCGGAGAAGCCTTTACAACACACTCTTTTCACCACTACCCGGTGCGGCAGAGAACCGTCGTCCTTTTACACAATCCCCAGTGTTGGAAGAGAACCGTCCGTCCTTTCACACTCTCCTAGTGTGGGCAGATAACCCTTCCGTCCTTTCACACTCTCCTAGTGTGGGCATAGAACCCTACAGCTGTTCACACTCTCCAAGTGTAGGAAGCGATCTTGTCGGCTATTCACAGTCTCCAAGTGTCGGCAGCAAACCGGATCTCCTTGACAGATCTTTTCATAAGAAATCTAGAAGGAAAAAAGAAAAGAGTGAAGTAATCCCAATTCACAAGTAGAGATTTTTACCTTTGAACTCCAAGTGAAGCCTTCACGCTCCAGTGGTAGAAATCCTCCTTTGAATGCACTCTCACACTCTCTCCTTTGCTATTCTCTCAAGAGGCACGAAGATCAAATGAAAAAGAGATTGGGTGGCAGTCTAATTTGGACTATATATAAAAAAGATAAGAAAAACCGCCAAAAAACTACAAATTTTCAATTCTGTATGCAGTGGATCGTTTCGTACGATCGTGGATCGTCCTGGACGATTTTATTTAAACGCTTTCAAACGACCCTGTTTGTATATGTGTACGAAATATCTCGTACAAACTGATCGTCCCGTACGAAATAAGTTCATCCGGTACGAACGGTTATTACTAGGTCAGTCTAGAAAACTGCTGAAAACCATTCTAAGTCGGTTAATTGTCTGGACGAAAATTGGTTCGTCTGGATGAAATTTTTACAGAGAGCAGATCGTTTTCTGACGATAATTAATTTCGTCTGGACAAAAATTTTATAGAGACCAGATCGTCCTGGAGGATAATTAATTTCGTCTGGACGAAATTTTTACAGAGAGCAGATTATTTTCTGACGATAATTAATTTCATTTGGACGAAAATTTTATAGAGACCAGATCGTCCTGGATGATAATTAATTTCGTCCCGGACGAATAGGACTTAGAAAATTTTTCAAGACAGTTCCTATTCGTTCAATGTGTTCAATAGGAGATAACTGTCTGATCGTCCCGTACGAACATATATCGTCCAGTACGATCAGTATAAAATTTTTATGATCTCCTTATGTGTGTGTGTGTGTGTGTAATTTTTTATTCATTCAATTACAATCACTTCCTTTCAAATTTAATTCAAAGAAAAATACAAGCTTCAAATTCACAAAGTATCTCATGTTGAATTTGATTTGAAGTTTTCGTAGTATGGAGTCTGATTTTCCTGAAATATTAGTACACACAAGAGAAAATACAAATCTTCTAAAATTGTTAGGAGATAACTACACATTTGAACAATAATGTTTGGAATAATCAAAACTATACAAGTTGCAAAAATGTAAAGCATGCAAATAGCAACTATTTTAACAAATGACACCACAAAATATCAGTTATGGCCAGAGCCAATACGTTCCGTAGTGGCATCAAATCCTTGAGATATGAATCAATATGATATGATCAATAGGGTACAAAACCCTCTATTAGCTAAGGTGGATTTAAAATTTTCCCCTTAAATAAATATTCCCCCAAGTCTACAAGGTCCCTTTGGACGAAGAACCTTATGGTTGCCGAGAAGGATCCTTATGTCAAGTTGGGTCGATTACCTCTTCTAACTAAGAACACTAAGAACCACGATGGCTCGAGATCATAGAACCATGGGATCTTGATTGGATCTATCATCCACTTCCCCACCATATGCTTTAAGTTCAAGATGGTACAATTTCAAAATTTTAATTATCAAATTTCCAAATCTAACTTTTAAAATCTTTACGCCCATTGCTACTACTATATACTGGATAACACATATTTATATTCATTTGATTGACGACTAGCCTTAATTGAAAGTTCTCTCTCATGATCGGGAAGGGTAATTAACTATAGGGGCTTGCGCCTATAGGAAACCATAACTCAGATCATAAAGTCTGAAAGTTTGTTAGGGATGTTAGGCCCTAATGAACTGGCCCAAGGCTAATTAAGAGAGAGATGAATTTGTATTTTAAAAAATTTTCTTACAATCAAAGCACAAAACTTAAAACCACAATTCACCATAAAGAAAACAACGTGCGTAAATTAAATATAGAAATAATAAAGGAAAGAACACACCATATTTATAGTTGTTCGATGAATCCTTGACCTACGTCCACTCCTCTGAGGCACCCTCTGAGTATTATACTAACTAAATGTTTCTTCTTTAGCTCCCATTGCTAGGCGGAGAAGCCTTTCCAATAGACTCTTTTTCACCAACCCCGATGCAGCAGAGAACCTACTCCTTTTGCTTCCTCCTGAAGCGGGCAGAAAACCCGGACCTTTTGCTGAAGTAGACCTCCCAAGAACCTCCCAAAGATGAAGGATGAGGAACATAGATGACGACTTGGAACCTTGTTTGGAACAACCTTTGTGATCCCTCTCACAAACTTCCCCTCACAAGTTCCTCTCTCTCTCTCCCTCTCCCAAGGCTCTCTCAGGTCAAGACAGCAGCACTGAAGGTCTTGAGCATGAGAAAATTTGGGTCCTTTAAATAAAATTTCAAGAACCAAATTTATCATCCAGGATGATTGGAATATCGTCCTATCCAATCAGTATAAAGTAAGCTCAATCATCCAGGACGATTTAGGATGATCAGAAGAAATTGGTTACATCGTCTAGGACGATAATATTGTTTTGTCCTATTAGTTCAAATTCGAGTACAATTGTACTGAACATCGCTCAGAATAGATGCTGGCCGATGTCAATCATCTAGGACATCGTCCCGGACGATTCTGCGATTGGCCTGACCAATGTGATCGTATCAATCAGCCTTAATTACTTTCCACAATTGCCAGATTTATTTAGGCATAATTATATTGTATTGTCCAGTTTGATATGGAGATCATCCTGGCCGATATTTTAAAATAAAGAATACCTAAATTGATCATGATGGCTGATTATTTCTTATTTGAGCCTATCATCCTAACCGATAAAGTATTATCCAGGATGATTGTCTTATTGATGGCTGCTTAACCAGGATGCCCTAATTAGGGTTTCTGTTTTTAGTTGAATCATCCTGGCCGATATGAACATCGTCCAGGCCGATGTACTCAAAATAGAAAAATTCAGAAAATCCCTCAAGTGTGTGTGTGCAAGGTTACTTAGCAGTAGGAACCACTTTTACAATTGACTTAAGAAAGGAAAAAATATAGACTTGACTCAATCTAATCTACCAGATCTTGAGATGGCTTGAGTTGCATTCGATCTTGTGGACCTAAAAAATTTTGTATGCAAGGTAGTCGTAGGAAATCATGAATGTTTGCTATCATCAAAAGTCTAATCCATAAACTCAGATTTGTAACAATCTCCCCTTTTTTGATGATGACAAACATAAGCAAAGAATTCCAAGCAGTTATGACAGTTCAGTAAAAATAGTGTGATGGAAAAAGAAACTCACTAAGTTCAAGAATTCAAAGTACAAGATATGTCAGATTACTCCTCCTTTTGACATCACAAAAGCGTGGGAAACACAACAAAATATAAATAAATAAACATAACTAAAACAAAACATAAGAAAAATAAACTACAGAAACATAAACTAAAACTAAAAAAAATGAGGGATCCTGATCATCAGACGGAGGTGGTGGTGGTGGTGGCTACTGAAAGTAACTGTAGAGCATAGCAAACTGTGCCCCAAACTAGGCCATGTCCTGGTATGTTGCTGCTGCTGGTGTGTAACATAGGCATCTAAACATGTCTCAAACTGATCAAATCTCTCCACCAACTGATCCAGTTGAGAGTGCTAGCGGAGAGGAACAGGAGCGGGAGCGGGAGCCTCCTCCTCCTTGGTCTCCCCAAGCTTCCCCATCCCTTGGGTGGAGACGAGTATTGTGAAGGGCGTTGAAGGAATTGTTTGAGTAGATGGGTGGCTGATGGTCGGGAGGAGCAGGATATTGAAGCTAGTATTTATATTCTAGAACATATGCAATGATGTGTCCTAGAGCAAGATTTGACTTTCTTCTATGACCTGGATCTCGAATGGTAGTCAAATTCTCGATGCAGGAAAAGATCAGGTCTGTGGCATTGAATTATCTATGGGACAGAATATAAAAGTTAGTAAGGGAAAGAAGTGGAGTGATGTGGACTCGGTCTCTGGCTTTTAGATTAACATAAGTGCGAATGACATACTGGATTGTCCTAGCATCTTTGAGTAAAAAGCTAGTCTCTCCAACATGAAAGTATGCGTTGGTGTGGCAAAGAAAGTGATTTGCAGTGGACCATTTAAAGTCAGGATCAGAGACAAGGGTATGCAGCTTATCCCCAGTGGTGGACAGCTGCAACAGTTCAGCACAATCTTGATATGTAATCTCGACAAGACGTCGATTCACATAAGAGGTGAGAGCAATGTAGGAAGAATTTATTTGGAGGTTTGCATAAAATTCAAAAAAAAGTTCAGAACTAAAGGGGACTACAAGGGTGAGAATAAAGAAAAGAGAAGTGTGAGTGAAAATATCCAGTACCAGATAGGAGAGATAGGCTGGATTGATTGTTCGGGAGAGAGTAATGCCGCACTCTTTGTAACGATGGTAGGCAGCCTGATCGTTTGCCTCCCAAAAATGAGGGTCTAGTGTGCCCCTCGAGGAGCTGCAGACGTCTAATGAGCATGCTTTTTGCCAGCTATTTAGAAGAGACAAGAATGGAAAAAGTAAGCAACAACAAGTAGAAAGCCCAAGAGAAGGTGTGAAGAAAAAATGGCTGAATTCGGGCTATATTTAAAGAATCAGCTAGATCATCCAGACCGATCGTAGGATCATCCAGGATGATCTGATGCATCTATTGTGAACAGTCCGATTGGTCAAAAAGGCGGTCTAATTGTATGGGATGATCATATATCATCCGGGATGATTAGACACAGACGATCGTCCCGAGGAGTCAGACCGGATGACCGTTGAAATAGCAGATCGTCCAGGCTGATTAGGTGGATCGTCTAGGATGATGCTCAATAATGGATCGTACCGGCCGAATTTAAAAAATTTTAAATCACGTGCCACGTGTATCATCCAGAAAGAATAGTGGATCATCCAGGACAATTGTCAAAAAATGGATCGTCCTAGGAAAAATTATAGATTTTAAACATTCTGACATGTGTATCATCCAGGATGAACAGGTGCATCGGACAGGATGATAACTAATAAATGTATTGTCGAGGACAAAAAAGTTATTGGTCAGGATGATCAAGATGATTGTAGCAGAGGACGATCATATCATCGAGGATGGTAAAGGACCATCTAGGATGATGAGAGCAAAAAAGTAAGAACATTCAGAAGATGGAGTTTTTGATGAAAAAAGAACATATCGTCCATGATGATAAAGGTATTGTCCAGGATGATGTTACAAAAATTTTGAACTCAAAGGAAGGATGGAGATGATCAGAAAAGTCCAAAAAATAATAAAATCAATTAAGAACAATAATGCTAAATCATGAAAAAGGCATAAAAACTAGCAAATAAACAAGTTTTTTTTAGCAAAACATCTATATGATAAATGCTCCAAATAATTAAATTTTAAGGATTTGTAAGATCAATGAGTTAACAACGTCGAAATCTAAAAAGGGTAGAATATCCGATCTTGTTAACCCTAGCTTAGACTTCTTTCAGGGCAAAATTATCTTTTGAAAACAAAAGCCCTAACTCAGAATAAACTAATTGGAAAGAAAAAAGATCCGTTCAAAACTTGCTCCAAAGAAAATATTTTATAGAATAATATACCAAAGCAATTTGTCTCAATCATGGAATTTGAAATCAAGCCTTTAAAAATATCAAATAACCCATGAATTTTTCTAAAATTTTAAAAGTTTGAAAGAGGGGTAAGCTTATCTTTTGTGAGCTCATTTTATACCTCTTGTCAATTTGAATGGCACTCTTTGCACCTCTTTTAATTTTTGATACACTTTTGTGTATATAGTTTTTCAATTTGGCATCATTGCGCATCTTTTTATTTTTGACATCATTGGCCTTTTTATTTTTTGTTCTTGCAAGCTAGATCCCTTTTTCAATAACTCTTAAGATATATTTAGTTGTGAGTAGATCTTCCAGATATTAGATAAGAGAAACTCTCTCTCTAATGTAAGGAAGAATAAACCACAAAGCAGATTTTAGCAATTATATGATAAATGCAATGGCAAGATTTCAATTAACTTGAAAGATATATAAAAGCTTTGAATATTATAAATATAAGGTAGATTACTGTAGCAAGGTAGAAAAGATCTTAATTTCAAAAACCAACTGTTAATCTGAGATAGAATTTTGTTTAGAAAAGAAAATTATACCACTAAAAGAGGTTAGAGGAAGGGAAACCATCAACAGTGTTTCTCCCTTTAACTGATTTAGAGATATTAAAACATTAACTATAAATCTCCCAAAAATAAAAATAAGGAGAAAATATCAATTCAACGATAATCCAAAAAGAAACGTGCTAAAAACAATAAAAGTAAAAATGACAAAAAATAGAGAAAGAAACAAACTAAATAAAAAGTAAAGAATTGATCAGAAAATCATGTAACTCAGATTTAATTAAGTAGTAGAAATAAGCAATTAAGAGTCATGAGCCTCCGCAGTCCTAAGTACCATATGCTCTCACGAGGTCTTTGGTGAGAGCACTCATGTAAAATCATCAAATGTTAGATTTAGTAACCCAAATAGGTTTGGGTTTATTCTTATGAAAAGAAGAATGTGATGCATGAGTGTTATGCAATGAATTATGCAATTTGGGTCTCCATACCCAATGTGTACTACGGTGAATGGTGTAAGTATGTGCTGTGTCCTAACATGCCACATGAAAAATATCTACTCCAGGAAAAGGATTTCTTAATCGGTTCGGGTTATAATGCCTCTTCCTAGTTATTGTCTTTGGATCAAATGTGGGTGTCATCTAATTTTTCTTACATGCATCCAATTCAGATGTAAACCTCAAGTGAGCATTTTCTAAATCAATCTCTAAACAGTGCTTTTTTATGCTCATATTCTTTAGTAGAAGCTTTAAAATCAGATTCAAGTGAGGTGTAGGAAGCTTTCATTGAATCATACTCAACTATTAATTTAGAATGCTTTTTATTTAAATCATCAAATTCATCAAGTAGAGACATGTGATTGCCATCAATTTGAAAGTGATCTTAACTCAAAATTTCATGCTCATTTGTAAATTCAAAAACTCCAATTTCAAACTAGTGTTTGTTTTCTTAAGTTTTCTATATGATGCATGGAGTTTATCACATATTTCAAGCAATTGGTCATAGGTTGGTTAGCATACCTCTTCTTGGTCAGATTGTTCAAAATCATCAGCCATTAAGCACAAGTTTATTGTCTCCTCTTCAGGTTCAGTCTCAGATGAGTCAGATGCAGACTCTACCCAAAAAAGTTTTTTAGGCTCGCTTCTTATCCTTTCTGAGCTTAGGTTTCTCCTCATTCTTTTTTTTTTCTTGAGTGATCCTGAAGTGTGGGACAATTAGCTCTGACATGTCCAGGCTTTTTGCATTCAAAACAAACAATATCAGAAGAACCTTTAAAATTTTTGTTATCCTTACCTTTTCTCCAATTTTGATGATGCTTGTGACTCTTCTTTAGAAAGTTTTTGAATTGCCTAGTGATGAAAGCAACTTCATCGCTTTCAGACCCGAAAGAATTTGAATTTATTTCATTGGCCTTTAGTGCTATTGTTTTCTCCTTCTTTTTCTCACCTGCATCAAGATTTCTTTAGTTCACCCCTTGTTCGTAAGCAATGAGTGAACCAAGTAAGTTATTGATCGAATATGTATTTAAATCTTTAGATTCAAATATTATAATAATTTTTGCATCAAAAGAGGAAGGAAAGCATCTTAAAATTTTATTTACTTTTTCATAGTTAGTAAGTTCTCTTCCTAAGGCATGTAAAAAAGTAAAAATCTGAGTAAATCTCGTATATATATCAAAAATCAATTCATGAGGTTTCATACAAAAAAGTTCATAATCATGCAAGAGAATGTTCAATCGGGATTGCTTGACTTCATTAGTACCTTCATAATTGATACACAATTTATCCTAAATTTCTTTGCCAGTAGTGCAAGTGGAAACACGCATGCAAACTTTCGATTTCTAAGCATAGAAAAAACAGTTCAAACATTTTGCATTTAATTATGCTAAAATCCTATCATCTAGAGTCCATTCAATAAAAGGAAGTGGAACAGTAATGCCATTCAATTTTCCAGTTGGAGGTGTATAACCATCCTTAATAAGCATAGACATGCGATAATCAATTGATTGTAAAAAAGTAAACATGCAAGTTTTCCAAAAATCAAAAGGAATATTGTCAAACAAAGGTGGTCAGGTAATAGAATATCCTTCCGCAGTATTACGATTTCTATTGTTAGCCATGGATCAAAAATTCAAAAAGTTTTCAAACATAGTTTTTATGAATCCCGCTCTGATACTACTTGAAAGTTCGTTAGGGATGTTAGGCCCTTATGAACTGGCCCAAGGCTAATTAAGAGAGAGGTGAATTTGTATTTTAAAAAATTTTCTTACAATCAAAGCACAAAACTTAAAACCATAATTCACCATAAAGAAAATAACGTGTGAAAAATTAAATACATAAAAAATAAAGGAAAGAACACACCAGATTTATAGTGGTTCGGTCAATCCTTGACTTACGTCCACTCCTTGGATGCACCCTCCGAGTATTGCACTTACTAAGTGTCTCTCCTTTAGCTCTCATAGTTAGGTGGAGAAGCCTTTACAACAGACTCCTTTTCACCAACTCCGATTCGACAGGGAACCGACTCCTTTTGCTTCCTCCTGAAGTGGGTAGAGAACCCAGACCTTTTGAGAAGTAGACCTCCCAAGAACCTCCGAAGGATGAAGGATGAGGAAAGGATACGACGACTTGGAACCTTGATTGGAGTAACCTTTGTGATCCCTCTCACAAACTCCTCCTCACAAGTTCCCCCCCCCCCCTCTCTCTCTCTCCCTCTCCCAAGGCTCTCTCATGTGAAGACAACAGCACTCAAGGTCTTGAGCATGAGAAAATTTGGGTGCTTTGAATAGAATTTCAAGAACCGACTTTATCGTCTAGGATGATAAGAATATCATCCTGGCCGATCAATACAAAATATGCTCAATCAGTTGGGACGATTTGGGATGATCGAAAGAAAATTGGGATGATATAATATCATCCTGACTGCTTAGTTTAAATTCGAGTACAATCATCCCGAACATCGCCTGAAATAGATGCTGGCCAATGTCAATCTCCTAGGACATCGTCCCGGACGATTCTGCAATTGGCCCGACCGATGTGACCGTATCAATCAGCCTTAATTTCTTTCAATAATTGCTAGATTAATTTAGGTATAATTGTGCTGTATCGCCCAGGCTGATATAGAGATCTTCCTGCCTGATATTTTAAAATAAATAACACCTAAATTAATCATGGCGTCTGATTCTTTCTAATTTGAGCCTATCCTCTTGGCCGATAAAGTATCATCCAGGATGATTTTCTTAATGATGTCTGCTTAACCAGGATGCCCTAATTAGGGTTTCTATTTTTAGTTGAATCATCCTGGCCGATATGAACATCGTCCAAGCCGATGTACTCAAAATAGAAAAATTCAGAAAACCCCTCAAGTGTGTGTGTGCAAGGTTACTTAGCATCAGGAACCACTTTTATAATTGACTCAAGAAAGGAAAAAAATACAGACTTGACTCAACCTAATCTACCCAATCTTGAGCTGGCTTGAGTTGCATTCAATCTTATGGACCTTAAAAGTTAGTAGGCATGGCAGTCGTAGTAAATCTTGAATGTTTGTTATCATCAAAAGTCTAATCCATAAACTCAGATTTGCAACAAAGTCCTCACAAAATGAGGGCAAAATCTCTTGGTAGTGTCTTATCTACAAACCCACATGCATTCCAAAATTTACCCTGGAACTTAATTTGTTAAAACTCCCCCCCCCCCCCCCCCCCCCCCCCAAAAGAAAAAGCAACAGTCAGGCGAAGGCTGGAGTTGAATTTTTGGAGCCCACATGCACTAATTCAATGATCATATGAATGTTATAACTATTATTTAATCCTTCACATGTATAGTGCTCCTATACTGTGCTTTGAATTTAATTGTAGGTTTTGGTGACCTACTATTTTTTTTAGCTCATTTTATGTGGTTAAATAATTTTAGGACAAGGTAGGGTAGCAATAGTGTGAAGTTGGTCAGGATTCTTCAAGTTCTATTTTTTTTCTAGATATTATTTTATACTTAGGATATGGTAGTTATAATATGATTATGTATATCCTAAGTAGTGTATATGACTTTTATGAAAATAAATAATATATTATATTTTTGTTGTTTATTATTGATATACGATATAAGATAGCTCTAATTGTTATTTATTAAAAGATAAATGAATAATCTTTTTTTAAATTAGATTCTATGGCATCAAACGACATTATTGTCGACCTGAGAGGTAGATATTATAATCTATGATCCCAAGCACGTGATTCTAATGATAATAAATATTATTGATTATCTCTTTATTTTTCTTAATATTATAGTGCATTTTTTTCTTTTGTGTTTACTAACTTATATTCTAGCTTGGTGATCGTGCACACACACACGGGGGAGCAAGAAAATAAATTTTAGATTTTTGAATTACTCATATATTACAAACTTGATTAAATTGTATAATCAATTATTTAAAAAATTAATTAAAATGGATAATTGAGTAATCAAGTATTTTTAACTAATTATACTGTATAAACTTGAACATACAGGATGATTAGTTTAACTCAACAACCCTAGCAATCAATCATATTTAGAAAAGTATTTTAATATTTATTATGAAACAATCATACTGTATGAACTAATTCACATATTATAATATTTAAATTTTTACCAAAATTAATCCATCTAACCAGTCAATTAAATCAAGGTTTAATAAATATGACAGTTCGTACAATATAATGTATATTGTATTGGACGATTAGCAGAGATGAATAATGATCATCCCAGGGATAATCTTGGGTGAAACCTTGATTTTTTAACTAATATTACTATATGTTGTAGATCATATGGATGATTGGTAGAGATAATTTTTAATCATCCTATAGTTCATCCTGTATAATCTTAAGATGAATTAACTTATTGAAATGTACAATCTATTGATCATTTTATATGATCAATATGCAAAGTTTGAATAGATCATACTACAACTATTTAAGTTGTACTAAATAAAATAGGTTTTTTACCTAATTATATTATATGATCATATAAAATGATCTATACCCAAATTATACTATAAGAACAAAAATGGTAGAATTAAATATTTAGAGTTTTTAAGCCTTGTATATAAACACTCTTATTGAATTTTAAGAAGTCTTTAGATGTTGAGATAATTTTTGAGAGTGCTTAAAATGGCTTGGAGTTTAGAGAGTGAGAAGGAGAAGTTGTGTGGGAGGGAGAAGTAATGTGAGGGGATTCATGGGGTTTCTCCAAGCAAGCTTTTACCTTGGATCCTCCAAGTGTATACATTGATCTTGGGTTATTATGGGAAGAAACTATTTAAGGCCAATGATTGTTGGGTTCTTTGCCTCAACTGGAGGGTGAAAAACATTAAAGGTTATTTTCCTCACCAATAGGGTAAAATGTATTCCAAGTTCTCTGCTTCACCAGGAGGGTAGAAAGGATTCAAGTTCTCAGCCGCTCCATGGAAAGGTGCAAGTGATTTTATAAGGGCTTCTCCACCTTATTATGGGAGCCAAAGGATAGTCACTAAAGGTTTAATGCAATACCTGGAGAAGAGGACTCCAGGGAGTGGATGTAAGTTAAGGTTGACCAAATCACTATAAATTTGTAGTGGGATCATTATTTTTTCTTTTTAGCAAAGTATTTTGTACATTTTTATTTCTTGCATATTTACTTTTATACAAATGTGACTTGAAAATATTGAGATTACTTTTTATTTAAGTTTTATAGAAAAGAAAAAGAAGTAAAATCTAAAAATAAAAAGGAAGAAAAATATATTGTCATATTTATTTTTCTATAAAATCTAACAAAAAAAGCATTTGATTTTTCATATAAATAGCTTCTTCATTACCAGATATGACTTTGAACATAAGCGGTGAATTTGATTTAAACTTTCAAAAAGACATTTTTTAAAAAGAAATTTTTGAAACACCAATTCACCCCCCCCCCCCCCCCCCCCTCCTTCTCTTTGTGTTCCTTTGATAGTTCAAGTAGGTCTAATAACTAGAATTGAACATTTAATTATCAAAGTGGTTCTCATAATTATTGATTTAAAAATTGTTGAAAGAAGATCAAATGTCACATTTTGAAAATAGGAATATTATGGAGGGTTATTAAATAACTTTTCCACCATTATTAGATTAAATTCAATTTAACCTTTTTATAGTCTATTAATTTTAGAATGTGGCTTATGATACAAGAAGGCTATTCTGCACCATTTAGATTTATAAATGGCATCAAAGTTGAAACAACATTTTAGTGAATGGCGCAATGAGGATAGAGATCTTGCACAACTTAATTCTAAATGAATGAAGTATTATTTATATGCACTTAAATCATATGACTATATGAGAGTTTGTACTTATACTACTTGTAAGGATATCTAGAATAGCTTATGTATAGCTTATGAGGGTACTAGTGAAAAAAAATAGTCTCAATTAAGTTTTTGTTGTAAGATTATAAGTTATTCTGCATGAAACCTATTAAGACTTTCTTTGACATGCATGCTAGATTTACTTAGATAGTAACATCCCTGCATGTTTTAGGTAGAGAACTATCAAATCCTGAGATAGAGAATAAAGTACTTCATTGTTTACCTGATAGGTTCAATGCAAAAGTCATTGCTATTTGCTAAATCAAAACATTTAAATGTTTACACTATTGATAATCTGCTTGGCTCTCTCATTGCTTTTGAGCCAAATGTGAGCCAAAGACTTTTGGATATAGATGATAGTAGGAAGGAGAAGAATATGGCATGAAATGCTAATGATTCTATTAACAATAACTATTTGAACATAATGAAGCAATGATGACCTGACAATTCAAGAAATTTTTAAAGCAAAAGCAAATGCATCATTAATAGTGAAATAAAGGTAAATCAGGTAAAAGTACAAAATTTTTCTCCGAAACTATCTATTTTGAATGAGAGAAACCAGGATACATAAGATCTTATTTCCCCAAAATAAAGACTCACCTTACCAAGGGTGAAGAAAAATCCAATTTTAAAAAAGGGAAACAAAGGATGCAAAAAGCCTTATAGGCAAACTCTGCCTTAGATTCATCGAAATACATACTAGAGGAGGAGACAAAAAATTTAGTGCCTTATGGAAAATTTTAATCTTAATCATTCTAATCAAGATGAGGTATTTCAATTATCTTATGATGTGCTATTTACTATTTATAGAAAAATTCATGACTCATATAGGAAGCTAAAAAAACTGCATGCTAATTGGAATATTGAAATTTTTATCTAAATTTAAGTATGTTTTGTTAATTAGAGAACACGATAATCTTAAATTCAAGCACATTTTATTAGATAAAGTGCAAGCTTCTCTACTTGATGAATCTAATAAACTCGATAAGAAGCATATTAAATAAAATGAATCTCATGAATCCTTAAAAATAGAACATGTTGAGCTAGAAAATATATTTAAGGAATTAGAAACACTTGCAAACAAATTAGGACCATAGTGATCATGCATTAAAACTTGAAGTTGAAAGCTATGAGAGTGTAAATGTATTTTTGAGTAAAAAGCTTATGCACTTCAAAATAATAAACCACCGCCAACATTAGTACAATAATATAACCCTAAAATATATCATGCATCTCATATCCCTAGAAAGAGGCACTATCACTCGCCTATGTTAGTAATCCATTTCTAGTTGTTAGGTGTTATTCTTGTGGCATGGTATAGCACATAGCCTGTACTTGCACTATACAACATATAACACATCTAGTACTAAGGCCAAAATTATTTGTATCACAACATAACATATATTTATTCCATCCATTAAAGATAAGGTGGAACCCAAACTCACTTGGGTTCTCAAATCTAACCCTTGATTGACATTATAGGGATACTCTCATAAAAGGCTTAGTGAGAGCTTATAGTGCCTGACAGCAGATCTTCATGGCACTAGAATAGAGGGTGTTTAGTAGTTAATCACATGGGTTTAGGTATGACCGATAACTCTAAATGTTTTATTATTGAAAATATTTTACTAGTAAATTGATTGTAACATAACTTGCTTAGTATTAGTGAACTGTGTGATAAAGGTTAGACATAAAATTTATATCTCCTAAATGTTGATTAGTTTAAATGAAAACATTATTTTAGAAGGAAAAAGAATAAAAAATATTTATATAATTGAATTGATTTGTGTTGATCATTCACATTCTTTACATTTAAAAATTGTTGTTGATGAATCATGGCTATGTCATAGGTAACTAGGTCATGCAAGCATGAAGACACATAGGATAATAACTCAGAAAGACCTAGTTAGAGGCATACCCAAGTTAGAATTCTCTAAGGACCACCTATAATATGCCTTCCACTTAGGAAAATAATTCAAATCATCACTTCATTCCCTTAAGGACATAACCACCTATCTATCACTAGAGATCTTGTATATGGACTTGTTGTGCCTATTAATGTAGTCAACATAGGAGGAAAAACTTTGGATGTATAATAGTTGATGATTACTCTAGATTAACTATGATTAGATTCTTATCTCATAAAAGTGAATCATTTGAGGAATTAAAAATGTTCTCCGTTTGGATTCAATGAATATTTGGATGTGAAATATCTACTATCCATAGTGATCATGGTGAAGAAATTGAGAATGATAAGTTTAAATCCTTTTGTAAGGAGCTAGGAATTGAACATAAATTTTTTGTCCCTAGGACCCCTTAGTAAAATGGAATAGCTGAAAAAAAAAAAAAAAAAACCTTACTAAAAGCTCATATCATAATATAAGCTAAATATTCTCTACTAGATTTTTTTGGCAAAAGTAGTGAATACTGCTTGTTATGTTTTGAATAGAGTAAATGTTAGTTCAAAACTCAATAAGACACCCTATGAGCTACTTATGGTAATGACACCCAATCTTTCACACCTTCATGTCTTTGGATGTTAGTGTTTTATTATTATAAATAGAAAATCTGCTCTAGGAAAATTTGATCCCAAAGATGATGGAGTCTTCTTACATTATTACTCTATAGGTAAAGTTTATAGGATCTTTAATGAAAGGACTTTAGTTATAGAGGAGTCAACCAATGTGGTATTTAATGAATATGATAAATTTGGTAAGCCTTAGTTAGAAGAAGAAGAGGAGGTAGAAGCTATCCATTGAGTAGAATTTGTTGACCTAGGAGATAGAGAAGAATCTCATAAGTCATTGCTTAGAGAATGGAGATACTTATCTAGTCATCCAAGATAGCTCATCTTATGAGATCCATATGTAGGAAGTAAAACTATGCATGGACTTAGAAAGGAGGTTAATCATTTTGCATTCATCTTTATGGTAGAACCCACAAGTGTAGATCACGCCCTATCAATAAATTTAAGATCCTAGTTATGCATGAAGAGTTAAACCAATATGTTAAGAATGATATATAATAGTTAATTAGAAAACCTAAGGACTAGAGTGTAGTAGGTACCAAGTAAGTATTCAAAAATAAAATGAATAATTATTAAATAGTGATTAGAAATAAAGCCAAATTAGCAGCTAATGGGTATAATCAAAATGAAGGCATTAATTTTGAGGAAAACTTTTCCATTGTAGCTAGGTTAGAAGCCATAAGAGTGTTGTTAGCTTTTGCTTACTTTAGAGGTTTCAAGTTGTATCAAATGAATATAAAGAGTTCTTTCCTAATAGGGTTATCAAGAAAGATATTACGTATAACAACCCTTGGATCTAAAAATTCAACCTTTATATGTCATGTGTACAAATTAAAAAGGTTGTATGGGTTGAAGCAATCACTTATGCCATGGTATGAAAGGCTTAGTACATTTCACCTAAATAGATATTTTGTTAAGGGTAGTATAGATATTGCCCTATTCCGAAAGAAGGTATGATGACCTACTCATTATTCAAAGTTATGTGGATGATATGATATTTGAAACAAATAAAAATCTTTGTATAGATTTTTCAGAAACCATGAGTAGGGAGTTTGAGATAAGTATGATGGGAGAGCTGGCATATTTTCTTAGATTAAGCGTAAAGCAAAAGGATGTGAAATTTCATTAGGGATGTTAGGCCCCTTATGAACTGGCCCAAGGCTAATTAAAAGAGAGGTGAATTGGTAATTAAAACAAACACAATCTTAAAATCAGAATCAAGATTCACCACTATGAAAACCAAAGTGCGTATAAATAAATGCAAAAATAATAAAGGAAAGAACACAACAGATTTATAGTGGTTCAGTCAAACCTTGACCTACGTCCACTCCTTGGAGGCACCCTCCAAGTATTACACTAAACTCAGTGTCCCTCCTTTAGCCCCCACAACTAGGAGGAGAAGCCCTTACAAAATCACTTCCACCTTCCCTGGTGCGGCGGAGTCGTTGAGTCCTTTGACACCAAAGAGATCTTCTTCTTCTGTGAACTTCCCTCAAGACAAGCCTTGAATCCGACGGTATTAAGGTGCAAGCCTGCCGGAGCAACCGTGTGAAATCTCCCTCCACGCTCCCTTGAGTCCCCCTCACAGGATCTTCTCCCTCTCTCAGACTTCACCCGTTTCTCACTCCCTTTCAAGCTTTCTCTTCAAGTTTCCCCCAAAAGAATGAAGCTGCAAAGGCTGCTAAAGACACTTACAAAAGTTCCTAGTCAAAAGCTTAAATAGAAGATGTTAAAATGAGCTCATTAATACAATTTGCCGACTTTATTGTCTAGACTAATATAAATATCAACCTGGCCGATCAGCATAAATTATTCTCAATCAGCCGGGTCGGTTAGGGATGATTAGTTAATTTTTGGTTGTATCATTCAGGTCGATCGGATATTGTCCTGGATGATTAGTTCAAATATGAGGAAAATCATCCTAAACATCACCCTGAAAAGAAGCTGGCCAATATCAAATTGGCCCAGACGATCCTGCGATAAGCCCAGCCGATGTGATCATGTAAATCACCATTAATTTCTCTCCTTATTTACCAGATTTATTTAAAAAAAAAATTATGCTGGATTAGCCAGGCTGATCGACGGGGATGATGTCCAAAAATAAGCAATTTCTAAATAGATCTGGCGGCAGATTCTTTCTGAATTGAGCCTATCATCCTGGCCGATACAAAAGAATCCAGGATGATGTGTTTAATGACGGCTGCCTTAATAAGGATGATGCCCTAGTCAGAGTTTCTATTTTTGAATCGATCGTCCAGGCCTATATAAATATCATCCCAAATGATGTTTCCAAAAACAATAAACTCTAGGGAACAGTAAAAAATTCTTCCAAGGCGTATGTGTGCAAAGTTAGTTAGTATCAGGAGCCACAGCAATTACAAAAGACTCAAGAAAGGAAAAAAGGTACAAATTGACTCAGATCTAGTCTACCCAATCTTGAGCTTGTTCCAATAAAAGTCTAATCTTATGGACATGAAATGTCAGTAGATAAGGCAGTCATAGAGAAATAAGAGTGTTTTATATCATCAAAATCATAAACTATGAAAACAGTTCCGCAACAATCTCCCCCTTTTTGATGATGACAAATATTGCTATTTGAATTTGCAAAAAAGAAAATATTTTCTCCTAATCTCTCCCTCTCTAAAATAAAACTTTAAAAATAGGGGAGATAAAATTTTTGTTGTTGTTTTTAATTTAAAAAAATAAAAGCAAAAGGATACAAATTCAACTGTACGTTCTCCCCCTTTGACTTTATCAAAAAGAGACGGTGCACAAACAATAAAAACAAAATGATTAAAAGACAAAAACAATCCCTGATATAGTGAACAAACCAAATATTCTTAAAATTAGAAAGTTAAATCTTTATTTTAATAAAAAACTTAGTAGAATTATATTGACAACGCATACCCCAGAAAAGGTTAGAAGTTCAAAATTTGATAATCCAAACTCTAGTTCTTTTAAAGGGCTAAAAAACTTTTTAATTTAATATCTAAATCAAGAAATAAATTAGAGAAAGAAACATTCATTTTTCAGAACTCCTTCCATAAAGTATATCTAGTAGAAGATTAATGCACGAATTGTTGAATCAGCAATCATAATTTCCAAACTCAAGCATAAAAAATATGAAGGGTTTTCTTAAGCTTTGGATAAAATAGAAAAGGTAAGCATACTCCTTGTGCGCTCATTTTATGCCTCTTGTTAGTTTTTTGGCGCACTTTGCGCATCTTTTTCTTTTGATACACTTTTTGTATCTTTCTCAATTTGGCGTCATTGCGAATCTTTTGATTTGATTTCATTGGACACTTTTTTGATTTGGCATCATTGGCCCTTTTTTATTTTTTTTAATATGCTACCTTTCTGAAATTTTAAAAACATAATTAAACCCATTCTATTGACACAATGAACTACTTGATTAGGAAAATTATGAGGTAGATTCAACAACTTGTAAAAGATTCCTATGCGATAGATAAAATATAGGGAGATAAAAAAAGTTCAGTTTCAAAATCCAATTTAAAATATGATAAAGATTTTAAATCAAAAGTAGAATAATATTTTTTAGGAAACAGAGATTGAGAGTTAAAATCATGAATTTCCTTCCTTTGATTATTTTTAAAGAAGCCAACCACAACTTATATAAGAATTCAAGAAAAATAGGAGGTAGATTTTTCATTTTAAAATTTTTAATCTCCTTTTTTTTTGAATTTTAAAAGGATGGTGATGAGTGTGTTGATAAAAAAGAAAAAGTAAAGACACAATTAAAATTTAAAGAAGAACAAAAAGAGAAGAAAAGAAAAGAAAGAAATGATAAAAAAAATAAATACAAAAAAAAAAAAAAACACACACGAAAAATACAAAAAATGACAAAACATGCAAACGAAACAAAAAAAATTCAAAGAATGGTTTAAATATCATCTTGCTCCTAATCGGATGATTCAGAAGCTAAGTCTGCCCAAGAGATTTTTTGCTTTTAATTATTTGGCCATTTTAAAATTTTCTTTGCTTTTCTCTTTTCTTTTACTATATGAGTTCTCAAATTATGGCATTGATTTTTCATATGTCCAGGTTTCCTACATCAAAAGAAAATAATGTCAGAAGTAATTTTAACATTCTTACTATTTTTACCTTTATTCCACTTTTATTGAGGCTTATGCTTTGGTGAGCTTTTTAATTTTCTTGACAAGTCATTGTTTTCATCACCAATTAAGCCACTTTCCTCATGTTTTCAGCGTTTAACACTATCATTTCACCTGCATCCAAAAGTCTTTGACCCAAACTTTGCTAGTAGGAAATGAGTGAGCCAATCAAATTATTAATAGAATACTCATTTAAATTTTTTGATTCACAAATAGCAATAACAATTTGAATAAATCTAGTATACATGTCTAAGATTGTCTCATAAGGCTTCATGCAAAACAGTTCATAATCATGCATTAAAATATTCAACTTGGATTACTTGATTTCACTAGTGCCTTCGTATATGGTGTGTAATTTATCCCAAATTTCCTTACCAATAGTGCACGTGAAAACTAACATACAATCTTCAGAATTTAAAGCACATAAAAATAGTTTAAAGATTTTGCATTCAATTGAGCATTGATTTTCTCTTCTATACTCCATTGATTAAAAGGAATATCAATTTTAATTCCATCTAAATACGAGATAGTACAGAATAACAAGTTAAAATCATATGCCACATACGAAAATCAATTGATTGCAAAAATGTAGACATGTGAATTTCTCAAAAATCAAATATAATATTTTCAAAAAAAGGTGGCCTTATGATTGAATAACCTTCTGCAATATAACGATTAGAAAAATTAGCCATGAATCAAAATTCAAAAGTTTATAAAAACTTATTTTTATGAATCCCACTCTAATACCACTTGAAAGTTTGTTAGGGATGTTAGGCCCCTTATGAATTGGCCCAAGGATAATTAAGAGAGAGGTGAATTGGTAATTAAAACAAACACAATCTTAAAACTAAAATCAAGATTCACCACTACGAAAACCAAAGTGCATAAAAATAAAAGCGAAAATAATAAAGGAAAAAACACAATAGCTTTATAGTGGTTCAGTCAAACCTTGACCTATGTTCACTCCTTGGAGGAAGCCTCCAAGTATTGCACTAAACTAAGTGTCTCTCCTTTAGCCCCCACAACTAGGTGGAGAAGCCCTTACAAAATCACTTCCACCTTCCCCAATGCGGCGGAGTCGTTGGGTCCTTTGACACCAAAGAGATCTTCTTCTTATGTGAACTTCCCTCAAGATAAGCCTTGAATCTGACCGTATTAAGGTGCAAGCCTGTCGGAGCAACCGTGTGGAATCCCTCTCCATACTCCCTTGAGTCCCCCCTCACAGGATCTTCTCCCTCTCTTAGACTTCACCCGTTCCTCACTGCCCTTTAAGCTTTCTCTTCAAGTTTTCCCAAAAAAAACGAAAGCTACAATGGCTGCCAAAGACACTTACAAAGTACCTAGTCAAAAGCTTAAATAGAAGATGTCAAAATGAGCTCATTAATGCAACTTGCTGACTTTATCATCTAGGCCAATATAAATATCGGCCTGGCCGATCAGCGTAAATTATGCTTAATCAGCCCGATCGGATTGGGATGATTAGTCAATTTTTGGTCATATCATCCAGGCTGATAGGATATCATACTAGACGATTAGTTCAAATATGAGGAAAATCATCCTAAACATCGCCCTGAAAAGAAGCTGGACATTGTTAAATCAGACTGGACGACCCTGTGATCGGCCCGACTGATGTGATCATGCAAATCACCATCAAGAAAAATTGTGCTGGATTGGCCAGGCCGATCCTGATAGGCCAGGCTGATCCACCAAGACGATGTTCAAAAATAAGCAATTCCTAAATAGATCTGGCGGCATATTTTTTCTGAATTGAGCCTATCATTCTGGCTGATACAAAATTGTCCAGGACAATATGTTTAATGATGGCTACCATAATAAGGATAATGCCGTAGTCAGGGTTTCTATTTTTGAACCGATCATCCAGGCCGATATAAATATCATCCCGGACGATATTACCAAAAACAGTAAACTCTAGGGAACAGTCAAAAATTCTTCCAAGGTGTATGTATGCAAAGTTACTTAGCATCAGGAGCCACAACAATTACAAAAGACTCAAGAAAGGAAAAATGTACAAATTGACTCAGATCTAGTCTACCCAATATTGAGCTGATTCCATTAGAAGTCTGATCTTATGGACCTGAAATGTCAGTAGATTAGGTAGTCGTAGAGAAATAAGAGTGTTTGTTATCATCAAAATCATAAGCCATGTAAACAAATCCGCAATCGGCTGATGGTATCTTTCTAAGTTAGAGTAAAAATATTAAGGATATTCTAAATAAGTATGAGATGGAAAGATGTTAAAGTAATTAATACTCCCATGAGCTTAACCATCCAAATAGATAATAATCCTAATATAAAATCAACAAATCAAATAAAAGTATTGTGGGATAATATGATATCTTTTGTATTTAATTACTAATAGATTGATATTATGTTTAGTGTGTCTTTGTGCTATATTCCAAGTTGAACCCAAAAAGTCCCATAAGATATATGTTAAGAGAATCCTTAGATACCTTCAAGGCATCCAAAAATTAGGTATATGGTATCATATATATAGTTTTTCATTCAAAATTATTAGATATTTAGACATACTATAAAGGGTGAAGAATAGGAAAAAAAAATACTCCTAAAACCTACAAATTCATAGAGCAATCATTAGTTTCTTAGTTTACTAGGGTGTAAAACTCAGTAGCTCAATCTACTACTGAGGTGGAATACATAGCAAAAGAAAGTTATGTTACTCAAGTCCTATAAGTAAAGTAATAAATCATTAACCTTGGACTATCTATAGAGACCATTCTAATCATATATGATAACACAAGTTCTATATGCATTTCTAAAAATCCAATTCAATATTTCTGCACTACATATATAAACATCATATAACATTTCATTAAAGATCATGTTACCAAAGGTGATATAAAATTATGTCATGTTCCCACTGAAAATCAACTGGCAGATATTTTCACCAAACCCTTAAACTATGATACCTTTAGCACACTAAGGAATAGAGTAGGTGTCATTAACATTCATTGTTGATTTTTTTTTTTGAGGAAAATGAAATCTATGGATTAATATTATTAACAAAATGAAAGAGAAAAAGCTATCCAATGCCGTCATATTTCCTCCTTTAATATAGAAATAAAAAAGGAAGGAACCTATGAAGCATTAAATCGTCCAAAATGAAAGAACTAAAGATTTCATAATTAGCACATAGATTCGCTAATTTATTGCAATTTATATCAATATAATTTAAAATGACATTATGGAAATCTGAAAAAAGAAAATCCAAATCATTTTTACCTTTGTAATAGACCGATTGAAAAAGCTTGATGATGTTGGAGTTATCACTTTCAATTATGATTCCTTTGTAGTTATGCCTCCAATCTTTGACTACTCATTTGATTTCTTGAATAGCTTGAAGTTCAAGTCTTGAAATATCCCAATGAATACATAATTGCCCAAAATCCAACAAGAACTGGCCTTTGCAGTCCCGGAAAACACCTCCAATTCCTCCCTTGTAAGATTTTAATAAAGATGCATCTACATTAACCTTTATCCAATCGAGTGGAGGGGGATGCCAATGGATATTCAACATCAAATGATGCTGATTAGCAATCCATTTACTCAATTTAATGCCATAATAGTGAGCTGAATACGAAGCTAGGCTAGTAGCTTCAGAAGCAATGAAAAGAGGAGAGTGATCCTTTCCTTCATGTACCAATTTATTTCTACCTTTCCAAGAAAAGTATATTACATTGCAAAATAAATTTGTTTTCCAAGAGTTTTGAATAGATATCCAATCTAAGCAATCCTCCATTGAACTGAATATGGGAAATAAAAAACCCTATTTTTCCAGATTTTAAAAAGTGCTTACTATCTTACTACATTTAGTTACCACATGCTCAACATCTTCTTGCATATTACAATTCCTTGGACAACCATTGTGCATTTGTAATCTTCTATAGCTAAGGAAATCAAAGGTTGGTATTGCTTTGTTGAATAATCTCCACCAAAATCCTTCAACCCGAGGAAGTAACTTAGCCTTCTTTATCCATTTCCAATAAGCACCTTGGTTAGATATTTGAAGTGAAGTTTCAGTTGCTAGTTTAAAAATTGATTTTCCAGAGAATTTAAACAATAAATCCATGTTGTCAGTGTGAAGATTTGGATTGATTGGAATTTGACAAATCAAATCCACTAGATCTTTACCAAAGTATACATTGAGTTCTGCAATATTCCAGATTTTCCCTAAGACAAATCTGTCCACATTAATCTCATATGCGAGCAGAGGATTAACAAAGGAAGGCCATTTGTTTAAGCTTTTGTCAAGTATCCAAAAGTCATTGTTGGCATTTATGAGATTGCCATTAGCTATCTCCCATCTAACAATTGGCTTTAAAAAGACTCCTCCATCTTTAATTATTTTCCAAGCAATTGATCCAGAATTTGTATGGAATTTGTTTCCAAAAAGCTGACTGAATTTTGGAAACAGAATTTTGTGTAAAAGAGATTGTTCTTCTTGATTATACCTCCAAGCAAGTTCAGTTCTAAGCAGGCCAACTTTTTCAATGCAAGAGTGAAGACCTTTGCTGCCCATATCAACTGGTAAACACATTATTTTCTAGTTCACGTAGTGGATGCCAAAATTTCCATTTGATTTGTTCCAAATAAAGTTTATGTAGATTCTATCTAAATCACCAAGAATAATTTTAGGAACCAAAGTATGAGTACAATGATGGATAGAGTAGGATAGCAATACCGAATTAACCAAGTGAATTCTTCGAGGAAAAGAGATTAATTTTGATCCCCAAATGTTAGACATTTTAATTACTTTGTCAATAATGCAATGAAAGTCCTCACCAACAAGTCTTCTTAAAGCTATTTTAGTACCCAGGTAATGAATTTCTTTGACACCCTTCAATCTCATGATACGAGAGATTAGTTTTTTCTTCCTTCTTCTAACATTTTCCCAAACAAGATATAAGATTTTTCCTCATTTATTTTTTGGTCCGTCCAAGAACAAAAATTCTCCATAATGCTCTTGATCTTCTTAACAGAGGATATATTAGCTTGTGAAAAAACTATGATGTCATTCGTAAATAGTAAATGGGAAACCTTTGGACTGTCTTTACTGATCCGAACTCTACGCTCCTCTCCACCTTGATAGAAAGCATTAGTAAGAAGTTGAGCACAAAGAATAAACATGAAAGGGGAAAGGTAACACCCTTGCCAGAATCCACATTTGGCTTCATACCATCTAGAATAGTTCCCATTAATCAACAAAGAGAATTTTGGGTTCCTTACACATTCTAGGATCATTTTGGAAAATGTTTGAGGAAAACTGAAATATTGCAAGGCTTTTTCCAATGTTGGCCAATCCATTGAGTCAAAATCTTGCTCCATATCATATTTGAAGAAAACCAATCCTTTTGAAGCTTTAGAAAACCTGAATTTGTGAAAAATTTTGTGTGCTACAAGGATATGATCAGACATGGATCTATTTTTCAAAAATGCCTCTTGTTCTTCTGAGATAATTTTAGGCATAATGGAAGATAGTTTATTAACTATCATTTTAGCAGCCATCTTATAAACCACATTGCAAAGGCTAATTGGCCTAAAGTTTGAAGGGGTTTTAGGATTTAATTGCTTGGGGATCAACACCACTATAGTTTCTTTCCATTTCAAATTCATGATTCCTGTTTTGAAAAATTGGTTCAATGCATTCCATAAATCAGCCTTTACAATGTTCCAATACCCCTTAATAAAGGAGTATGTTATTCCATTAATTCCAGGTGCAGTGAAGTTCCCAGATTGCATAAAGACAGTTTCCATTTCTTTGATGTTGAATTCACTATTTAAATTGTAGGAATCTTCATCATTCAAGTGAAAGATTGGATCAGGCCAACCATCCAAGCTTCATCTCCTATCTTTTCATTTATTTTCAAAGAAGCTTACTATAGATTCTTCAATTTGATGTTGGTCTTCAACCAGCTGGCCATTACTATTGGTGATTGAGCCTATGAAGTTGGCATTCTTTCTAGCACTTGCATATGTATGAAAGAATTTTGTGTTGCTATCCCCTCAGTTGCCCATTTTATTTTAACTATTTATCTCTACCACATGTTGATCTTGGCTAAAATTGAATTGTATTCAGTTCCTTTTGATTTAAGAAGCTAAGAGTCTTCATTTTATAAGAATCCTTCCTTGCATTCCTTATCCTGCAATTCCAGAATAACACCTAGAATGATTTCTTTAGAATGGTTCAGATTTTTGTATTTCTCCTTATTCCTGTAGAACAATGCTTTCAGAGCTTTTCCCATTTTCAGATTTAGTATTTATCCAAAATCTCATGATGTTTTCTTCATCCAAACCTTCTTAACCAAAGCTGCTGAGGTTGGATTGGAAATCCACATATCCTCAAAACGAATAACTTTTTTGAATTCAGTTTTACATTCAAAAAGGTTGAGAAGGATAGGGCAATGGTCTGATGCGATCCTTTCCAAGTGCTTGACTATTATCTGGTGTGGAGAGCAAAGAGCTATAGAGTTGAGATAACACCTATCCAAGCATTCTAGGATTCTGTCAACTCCAGATTTATTGTTGCACCAAGTGAACTTGGGACCAACACATCCCACTTCATGAAAATCATTGGAAGCTAAAAATAGATCCATTTCTCTAGATCCCAAGGAATAGGAGAATCTCTTACCACCTTTTTTGTCTTCCTTATTGAGGAGACAATTAAAGTCTCCACCAATCACCATAGATTTATCTTTGGAGGAATAAATTTGTAATCTTTCCCAAAGAGCTCTTCTTTTATAGGCATCTTTGCTTGCATAGATTGATACAATTCTCCAAATACCTTTATTAAAAACTTCAAGGTCCCCAACTATGAATTGTTGGTTTGATTCCAGTACAATGAAAGAAGCAGCATTTGATCTCCATAGAACTAAGATCCCACCGGATAGACCCTCCGAAGGGACTTGAAAGCAGTCCCAGTCTGCTCCAATTAATGAATTAATTTCCAATCTATCAAAGGAAATAATTTTAGTTTCAAGTAAACCCAAGAATAAGACTCCATTTTTTTTACAAACTCCTTGATGTATAGAGAAGCTCTCTTTTTCCGAGCTCCTCTACAATTCAAGAAACAAACGGATGACATCATGGTAAAATTGGGGGATGATTCCTCATTTTATCTATAGCTTCAATTTCAGATTTCCTGCTTCTTATGGTGATATTGATAGGACCTAAACTTTTAAGTTGTTTAAGTCCCTTCCTTTTATTCTCTAAGCCTTTCTCAATTTCAGTTTTTGATTTCTTTAACAATGGATTGTGAACAGATAAGTAGGAAGGACATTATCCTTATGGGGGAATGGTAGTTCTCCTTCTTCAAGGTCATCGTCTAACACTTTGAACTTATTAGCATCACAGGGTATTAAATAAATCATACCTGGGTCATTGATTACTTCAGCTTGATGTGTAGAGTCTTCTTGGTTTGTTGTTTTTGTGGAATTAGCTTCCAGAATTCTAGCACTGTCAGGTAGTTTGCTGATAACAACATCATCCAAAGGTTTGCAAACCTTTTTTATAGATTTGGGTAGAGGTAGTGCTTCTTCCTGCATTTTTTAGAACCTGAGGAATGGAATTTTTCCTTGGTCTTTGGAAAGATTTGTTCCTCCTTAAGTTCACATGAATCTAAGGCCCGTAGTAAAATTTGCTTTCCACAGATTTTTCATCTGTATTTACTTGAACAGAGTTTATTTTGGGTAGCTCAAGTTCTTTGGATGCTTAGTTATCTTTCAGTTTTGAACATTTACTCTCCATATGCCCAATTTTTCCACAGCTAAAGCAAAAGTTTGGGAGTTTTTCATACTCAATTCTTTGAAAGAATTTACCTGCACAACCTTCCACCCAAACACCCATTGGAAGTTTTTCATCTAGTTTTATTTGAATGCAAATCCTAGAAAACTCCCTCCTGCTCCATTGAAACATGTTACCATCAATCATGTAAGGTTTTCCAATCATGGATGCTATTCTACAAATGTTGATTTCATCCTAACATTATAGAGGCAAATTTGGCATTCTAATCTAGACTAGGACTGAGAGACCTTTTAATGATAATGGAGAGAACAAGGGGGACCATTTGTCCAACCGTATTATGTTATTCCTAACATACCATGGACCATTTGAGAAGACCAAGTCTAATGCATCTTGCTCATCAAATGCACAAAGCACCCATCCCAAATCAAGCATAGTAAGGTGGAATTTACCGTATTGAGACCATTGCCTCCTCAGTTCCAAATTGATCATGTGGAAAGGTATATTCTCTCTAAAAACTTTGATTACCAAAGCTTTGTTGAGTTTACTTGAGTTCTCTGATTCCATTCAAGCATGTAGTTTCACCACATTATTGTCTCCTGTGAAGTCATTCCCAAAGTCTAAGTTGGAAACATTGATATTAGTTTTTTCTCCCATGTTTTTCTTGTAGCATTGCTGGTAGATTTAACTGGGATGTGTAAAAGAGAGGCATTGTCATTTTCACCCACCAAATCATCTTCTTCACATTCACGAACTTTGTTCAAATCATTTGGCATTTCTACAATTGTGGCTGACTCAGTTACAATTTCTTTGAAACTTGGACCATAAGCTTTGATGAATGAAACATCTTCTTTATTATTGATAGCATCCACAATATTCTTTGAATTCGTTATCTGCATGTTTTGATGAATTTTTGTTCCACAAGAAGAAACATCTGAAATAAGGAATTTGACTTTTCCAAATTCAGGAGAAGTTGGAAATTTTTTGATAGCCGCGTCTTCAGAAATCACAGTCTTGCCTTTGCTGATTGTTTCAATCAATTTATTTTGTTACAGTAATCCTCCCTCATTGATAACCAAAGGTTTCCTTGATTTGAATTTGGGTTTACCGTCCGTGGGGATCAAATTTCCAAATGTGGGAGGTGAAGAGGTCATATTAAGTCTTGATACTAAAGGAATGGTCGAAATAAGACGTCGACCAGAATTTGGTACCCCAGCCGCAGGAGGAGGTCGACGACCATCAGCCCCCATCAAAAGTGCGAAGCCAAAATTTGAAAAAGGAAGTTTCTCTCTCTAGAAAAGCTCAGACTCTCTCTCTCTCTAGACAAGTCGACATTCATTGTTGATTTAGGGTAAGAGTGAAATCAACAACTTGTGTAGTTTTTTATTTTATGTGTTTCTATATTGGTTATAATTTTTTTTTCTTTTGTCTATTTATTTATTAATATTAGTAAGTAAAGTTCCCTAATCATCATACACAAAAAGATAAAAAATTTATTAAAAAATAAAAAATTTGTTCACATCATACTACATAAATTTCATTTATATTATATGATCCACACACTTCTGCATATCCTCGCCACTCATGAAATTAACAATCCAAATCTGACCAATAATTGATAATTGTATTGTACGACCACCTAATCATAATATATAATGCACGTATCATTAACTGTAGACAAATTTAAATAATCGGTATGAAATTCAAAACATCTTTGTATTGTACAAACACCTATTCGTACTGCATAAACCTTTATTTAAAGGTCGTACTAGATGACACCTCGGGATGAATAGCTTTTGTGAAGATCATCAAGAAGAACCCTAATCATATTATATAATTTGACCACCTTTTTTATAACATCATCCGGACTGCTTAAAGTCTTCTGATCGACCACTATGATCTCTTATCACACTGTACGATCTATTAAAAAATCTATAAAAGTGATGAAATTCAAAGGATTAAATTAACACTTCAAGCTTTCTTTTCTTTTAAGCTTTAAAGCCTCCATCCACAGTATTTTATGAAAGTTCATTAGGGATGTTAAGCCCTATAGAATTGGCCCAAGGCTAACCAAGAGAGGGGGGGGGGGGGGGGGGGTGAATTGGTATTTTAAAAATTTCTTTAAGCAAAGCACGAATGCAAACCAAATCAACACAAAAAATAAGTGCGGAAGAAAATAAATGTGGAAGCAGTAAAAAATAAGAACACGAGGGTTTATAGTGGTTCAATCAACTCGACCTACGTCCACTCCCAGGAGGTGCCCACCGAGTATTGCACTACAATCGTGACTCTCCTTTAGCCCCCACAACTAGGCAGAGAAGCCTTTACAAACACCTCTTTTTGCCACACCCGGCAAGGCAGAGAACCTTCCTCCTTTTTCTTCCTCCTGAAGGAGGTAGATAACCTCGATCGCTTGCTGGAACTTACCTCTCCCAACCCTTCCAAGGACAAGAGACTCTAGGAAAGAAGAAGTGGAATAATGCTTGGAGCAACCCTTGTGAATCCCCTCACAAGCTCCCCCTCACAAGATCCTCTCTCTCTCTCTCTCTCTCTCTCTCTCTCTCTCTGTGTCTCTCTCTCTCTCTCTCTCTCCTTTAGGTTTTCTCAGGTCAAGACATCAGCCAAGGATGTTCAAAAATGTTAAACAAGAGCTCTTAAATAAAAGAGCTTCAAAGGAGCTCATTAATTGTAAGTTATTGACAATATCGTCCAGGATGATATGTAAATCGTCCTGACCGATCAGTACAAATCCCATGAGATCGCCCAGAGCATCGCCCTGAATGCAAACTGGACGATTAAAAATTGGCTTGATCGTCCAGGAGAATCTCACGATCGTCCAGGCTGATCAGTTCAAATCAGAGGAAAATCGTCCAGGGCATCGCCCTGAATTCAAGCTGTCCGATCCTGATCTTCCAGCACATCGCCCTGAATTTGTACTGGCCGATATTTATCGTCCAGGAGAAACTAAGGATTTTAGAATAGATCGTCCAAGATGATATGATCGTATCGACCATCCTTAATTACCTTTTTGATTGTCTGATCAATTAAGGCATAATTGCGAATATCGTCCAGGCCGATACGAGATCGTTCTGGCCGATTACCAAAAGTTAAGAATACCTTAATTGTTTTGGCAACAATTACTTTATGTTTTGATCCTATTGTCCTGTCCGATACACGTATCATCCAGGACGATTTGCTAATGATGGAAGGCTTAATTAAGAAGCCCTGATTAGATTTTTTATTTTAAGCCCGATCGTCGAGGACGATGTAAATATCGTCCTGGCCAATTTGCGTTAAAATAGATATTCTAAGTCTCTCAAGTGTGTATGTGTGTAGGGTTACTTTGCATTAGTCACACCAAAGATTACAATTGACTTAAGAGGGGAAAAATAAAATTCCAGACTGACTCAACCCTAGTCTACCCCATCTGTAGCTGATTCTGATTTTCGTTCGATCTTTGGGTCCTGAAAAGTCAATTGAGAAAAAGGTAGTTGTAGTGAACTAAGATTTGTTTTCTATCATCAAAATCATAATCCAAAATTAGATTTGTAACAATATCCCCCTTTTTGATGATGAAAAACATATCAAAAAAGTAATTCTAAAATTGTACTGCAAAAAATTAAACAGGCTTTTACCAGAATAAGTACAAACATACTAAACAAGAGCAAGTACAAATACATTAATCAAGAGCAAGTACAAGCACACTATTTCCCCTTTTGACATCTAAAAAAGGAGGAGGAAAAAAAAAAAAAAAACTAAAGCAATGAAGAGAAAAAAAAACATAAAACTAAAGCAATAAAAAAAAACTAAAACTAAAAGAACAAGGGATCCTGGTCATCAGATGGAGGTGGAGATGGTGGAGCCTGCTGAAAGTAGCCAGCTAGCATAGTAAACTGAGCATTGAACCAGGCTATGTCCTGGTCATGCTTCTGCTGCTGGTGAGTAATGTAGCTGTCAAATGGGCTAAGTCCTCTGTACAGTGCTGCTCGTAGTGAGCAATGTCCTCAGAATGTTACTGATCCTGTGTAGCAATGTAAGTGTCAAAATGGGTCTCCCAATGATCAAATCTCTCCACTAACTGGCCAAACTGTGAGTGCTGGCGAAGAGGAGCAGGATCAGGAATGGGAGCTGGAGCCTCCTCCTCCTCGGCCCTCTGAGGTTCCCCATCCCCTAGGTGGAGATGAGTACTGTGAAGGATATTGAAAGAGCTGTTTGAGTAGCAAGGAGGCTAAAGGTCGTGACGAGCAGGATATTGAAGATTGTATTTGGTTTCAAGAATGTAGGCTATGAGATGTCCTAAAGCAAGGTTTGGTTTCCTCCTATGGCCTGGATCGCGAATAGTTGTTAAATGATAAATGTATCAAAAGATTAGATCAGTAGCATTAAATTCTCTCCGGGCCATGATGAAAAAGGTAGTAAGAGAAAGCAGAGAAGTGATGTGGATTCGGTCCCCGACTTTTGGAATAATGTATGTGCAAAGGACATGCTGAATTATCCTATCATCTTTGACTAAAGAGCTAGTCTCTCCAACATGAAAGGGTGTGTTGGTTTGGCGAAGAAAATGGTTTGCCCTGGACTAGACAAAATCAAGATCTGAAATGATTATGTGCAGCTTATCCCTGGTGGTGGATAGCTGTAATAGTTCAACACAGTACTGATATGTGATCTCGACTGGGCGTCGATTCACATAGGAGGTCAGGGCTGTGAAAGTAGGATTTATGCAAAGATTTGCATAAAATTCTAACAGAAGTTCTGAAGAAAAAGGGATAACGAGGGTAAGAATGAAACAAAGAGAAGTGTGAGCAAAGAGATCTATTACCGGATATGAAAGGTGGGCAGGATTGATTGTTCTGGAAAGGGTGATGCCACATTCTTTGTAGCGATGGTAAGCTGATTGATCCTCCACTTTCCAGAATTGAGGGTCCAGAGTGGCCCTCGAGGAACTTCCAGAAGCTTGTCGGACTTGCTTCCCACTAGCCATAGTAAGAAATAAGTAAGAAATCACAAGAGAAGAAGAAGGTTGAGGTGAAAACAATGGTTGGAATGGCCTGAATTTTATGAAATAGCTATATTGTCTAGGACGATCACAGAATCATCTAGGACGATTTGGTTCAATTATTGCGTACAGGCTGATTGGTCAAAAAGGCAGTCCGATCAGCCGGGCCGATCAGATATCGGCCAAGACGATTAGACACAGACGATCATCCCGAGGTGTCAAGCCGGACGACCGTTGAAAAAGTAGATCGTCCAGAACGATGCACAATAATTGATCGTACCGGCCGAAGTTAAAACATTTTAAATCAGTGCCACGTGTATCGTCTAGGACGATCAGTGGATCGGCCAGGACGATTGTCCAATAATGGATCATCCGGGGCTGATTTTAAGGATTTAAACGTACTGACATGTGGATCGTCCAGGATGTTCTAGTGTATCAGCTAGGACAATGACCATAAGTGCATCGACTAGGACAAAAATTGTATCGGCCAAGACGATAAAAGAGATTATAATTGAGTTTGATCATATTGTCCAAGATGATACAGGATCGTCCGGGATGATGAGTCATAGAAAGCTCAAAAAAGATTCAGCAGATGGAATTTTGAAGAGAATTTGTCCTATCGTCCAGGATGATATAAGCATCGGCCAGGACAATGTGACAAGAATTTGAAAAATAAGGAAAGATGGAGAAGATCATAAAAACAAAACTTAAACGAAATTGAAAATAAAACAAAGCAAAATAAAAACAAACAAAAACACAAAAAAGAAACAAAGTTTTTGGTTTTTAATTTTTCTATTATTAATTTTTTGTTTTTTTTTTTAATTTTTAGCAAAGCAAGCATATGACAAAATTTCCAAATAATTTAAATTTTAAAGATTTGAAAGATGAATGAGTTAATAATGTCGTAATATGAAAAATGGTAGAAAATCTTATCCCATTTACCCTACCTTGGACTTCTTCCTGGATAAGAATTGTCTTTTTAAAACAAGAGGTCTAACTCATAATAAATTGGATAAAAAAAAGATCCATTCAAAACTTTGTTACAAACTAGATATCTTATAAAATAGTATACCAAAGTAATTTGTCTCTTTAATGGAATTTGAAATCAAGCCTTTGAAAATATCAAATAACCCATGAGTCCTTCTAAGTTTTAAAAGTTTTGAAAAGAGAGGATAGCTTGCATTTAGTGGGATCATTTTATGCCTCTTGTCACTTTGATTGGCTCTTTGAGCATCTTTTGATTTTTGATACACTTTTGTGTATATAGTTTTCTTTTCAATTTGGCGTCATTGGCCTCTTCCCTTTTTAATTTTTGCAAGCTAAAAAAACTCTTTAACAAACCCTTTAAAAAAGTTCTTAGTTGTGATTATATCTTCTAGATATTAGAGAAGAGGGGCTCTCTTTCTAACATAGAGAAGAACAAGCTACAAAATAAAAATCAAAATAATGTGATAAGTGCAACGGTAAGATTTCAATTAACTTGAAGGATATATAATAACTTTGGATAATATATCTAGATAGACTATTGTAACAAGAAGAAAAAAGTTCTTAATTTAAAAAACCAGTTATTAAAATGAGATAGACTTTTTATTTTAGAAAAGAAAATTATATCACCAAAAGAGGTTAGAGGGAGGGAAGCCATCAACGGTGTTTTTTCCCTTTAACCAATTTAGAATTGCTAATCATTGGCCATAAATCTCCATAGTTTAAGAATAAGGAAAAATCATCATAAAGAAAACAAAAGTAAAAATGACTTGCACAACAAATCAAAAACAAAAACAAAAATAACAATAATCAAAATGTAATTCAAGAATTTGTTTAAGTAGCAAACTTAAGCAGTTATGAGTTGTGAGCCTTCGTTTGTCCAAGTATCCTATGCTCTCACGAGGTCTTTGGTGAGAGCAATCCTGCAAGAATCAACAGCTGTCAGACTTAGGAACCAAAATAGGTTTTGGTCCCTTATCATAAAAAGTAGAGTGTAATGCATGTGTGTTATGCTGTGAATTTTGCACCTTGGGTCTCCACACCCAATGTGTACTATAGTGAACAGTGCAAGTGTGTGAGATGTGTCCTAGCATGCCACATGAAAAACATCTAACTCTAGGAAAAGGGTTTCTTAAATGGTTTGAGTTATAATGCCTCTTCCTAGGTTTTGGGTTTTGATCAAAAGTAGGTGTCATCCTAGTTTTCTTACTTGCATCTAATTCATTTTGAATCTTCAAATTTTTGCTTTTTAAGACTTCATTCTCAATTCTCAAGTTTTTCTCCTTCTCTTTAGACTTTTTAAAATCAGAATCAAGTGAGGTGTGTGTGACTTTTAGTGACTCATGCTCTTCAATTAATTCACAATGTTTTTGGTTTAACTCATCAAATTCATCAAGTAGAGCCATATGATTTGAATCAATTATAGAATGAACTTTAGTCAAAATTGCATGCTCTTTTTGTATCCCAAAAATTCCAATTTTAAGCTTGCATGTGTTTTCTTGAGTTTTCTATATGATGCATGAATTTTTTCAGACACTTCAAAAAGTTGATCGTAGGAAAGTTCACATACCTCTTCTTGATCAAGGTGATCATCTTCCATCAAGCACAACTTTGTTGTCTAATCTTCTGGTTCCATCTCCGATGAATCCGATGTAGAATCCGCCCAAAATGCCTTTTGGAGTCTCTTCTTGTCCTTCCTGAACTTGGGTTTCTCCTCACCCTTTCCTTTGCTTGAGTGATCTTCAAGTGTAGGACAATCAGCTTTCACATGTCCAGGCTTTCTGCATTCATAACAAACAACATCAGAAGATCCTTTAGAATATTTGTTATCCTTACCTTTTCTCCAATGATGCTTTTGCTTCTTCCTTAGAAAGTTTATAAATTGCCTTGAGATGAAGGAAACTTCATCGCTCTCAGACCCGGAAGAATCGGAGTCAGATTTGTGTGCCTTCAGTGCCACCATTTTCTCTTTCTTTTTCTCACATGCATCAAGATTTCTTTGATTCACCCATTGCTTGTAAGCAATGAGTAAGCCAAATAAGTTGTCAATCAAATACGTGTTCAAATCCTTAGATTTAGTTATAACATTAATTTTTGCATCAAAAGAGGAAGGCAAGCATCATAAAATCTTGTTTACTTTTTCAAAATTCAAAAGCTCTCTTCCTATGGCATGCAAGGAAGTAACAATCTGAGTAAATCTTGTATACATTTCAGAAATTGATTCATGAGGTTTCATATAAAAAAAGTTTGTAGTCATGCAAGAGAATGTTCAAACGGGATTGTTTAACTTCATTAGTGCCTTCATAAGTGATACATAATTTATCCCAAATTTCTTTACCAGTTTTGCAAGTGGAAACACGCATGTAGTCTTCTGATTTTAAAGCACATAAAAAATAATTAAGACATTTTGCATTCAATTGAGCCAAATTCTTATCATCTAAAGTCCATTCAGTAAAAGGAAGTGGAACAGTAATGTCGTTAAGTTTACCAGTTAGAGGTGTGTAACCATCCGTAACAAGCATCCACATGCGATAATCAGTAGATTGTAAAAACATAGACATACGAGTTTTCCAAAAATCAAATGGGATATTATCAAACAATGGTAGTCGGGTAATAGAATACCCTTCCGGTGTATTACGATTCCCAAAGTTAGCCATGGATCAAAATTTAAAAAGTTTTCAAACTTAGTTATTATGAATCCCGCTCGATACCACTTGAAAGTTCGTTAGGGATGTTAAGCCCTATAGAACTACCCAAAGCTAACCAAGAGGAGGGGGGGGGGGGTGAATTGGTATTTTAAAAATTTCTTTAAGCAAAGCATGAATGCAAACCAAATCACCATAAAAATAAGTGCGGAAGAAAATAAACGCAGAAGCAGTAAAAAACAAGAACACTAGAGCTTATAGTGGTTTGGTCAACTTGACCTACGTCCACTCCCCGGACGCGCCCTCCGAGTATTGCACTACAATTGTGACTCTCCTTTATCCCCCACAAATAGGCGGAGAAGCCTTTACAAAAACCTCTTTTTTCCACACCCGGCAAGGCAGAAAATCTTTTTCCTTTTGCTTCCTCCTGAAGCTGGCAGAGAACCTCGATCGCTTACTAGAAATTACCTCTCCCAACCCTTCCAAGGACAAGAGACTCTAGGAAAGAAGAAGTGAAACAATGCTTGGAGCAACCCTTGTGAATCCCCTCACAAGCTTCACCTCACAAGATCCTCTCTCTCTCTCTCTCTCTCTCTCTCTCTCTCTCTCTCTCTCTCTCTCTATCTCTCTCCTTTAGGTTTTCTCAGGTTAAGACAACAGCCAAGGATGTTCAAAAATGTTGAACAAGAGCTCTTAAATAGTAGAGCTTCAAAGGAGCTCATTAATTGCAAGTTCCTGACTATATCGTCCAGGATGATATGTAAATTGTCCTGGCCGATCAGTACAAATTCTATGAGATCGGCCAGAGCATCGCCTCGAATGCAAACTGGATGATTGAAAGTTGGCTTGATCGTCCAGGATGATCTCACAATCATCCAGGCTGATCAGTTCAAATCAGAGAAAAATTGTCCAGAGCATCGCCCTGAATTCAAGATGTCTGATCTCGATCGTCCAACACATCGCCCTGAATTTGTGCTGGTTGATATTTATCATCCAGGAGCAACTAAGGATTTTAGAATAGATCATCCCGTTCGATCTTGCGATCATCCAGGATGAAATGATCGTATCAATCATCCTTATTTACCTCCTTGATTGTCTGATCAATTAAGGCATAATTGCGAATATCGTCTAGGTCGATACAAGATCATTCTGGCTGATTACGAAAAGTATAGAATACCTTAATTGTTTATGGTGGTAATTTCTTTCTATTTTGATCCTATCATCTTGGTCGATACACGTATCATTCAGGATGATTTACTAATGATGGCAGCCTTAATTAAGAACCCCTAATTAGATTTTTTGTTTTGAACCCAATCGTCCAGGACGATGTAAATATCGTCCTGGCAGATTTGAGTAAAAATAGAAATTCTAAGTCTCTCAAGTGTGTGTGTAGGGTTACTTTGCATTAGTCAGACCAAAGATTACAATTGACTCAAGAGGGGAAAAATAAAATTGCAGACTGACTCAACCCTAGTCTACCCCATATGTAGCTGATTCTGATTTTCGTCCGATCTTTAGGTCCTGAAAAGTCACTAGAGAAAAAGGCATTTGTAGTGAACAAAGATTTTTTGCTATCATCAAAATCATAATCCAAAAATAGATTTATAACATTTTATATTACAGGTGGTAAGTGAGACCATTTACTCAAAGATAGTTCCTCTCATTGTTTAGTTGATGACCTATTTTAGTTAATTGAGGATGAATTAGCAAACCCCCAATTCAAGGAAGTCCACATTAGACCTTCTCGCATCCTGAACAAGGTTGTTATCAATTATCAGTTTATGGAGCTCTTTGCATCCACCACTATTTAATTCTCTTAACATTAGCCTTTAGCTTCAACTCTAAACTACATTTTTATTCTTTTTGTAAGCCTTAGAGTGGAAGCTAATTTTTCCACTCATTCATTCTCAACATTTCAAAAATCCTCCCCAGAGCTCTCCCAGCATTCTCTGTCCTTCTCCCAACCTCCTAGCTCTCTTTGGCTATCAGTTCAAGAGAGCTCCAATGAAATACATCCATATCCCGCCTAAAGTTGCACCTCTGGTGATAAGCCGACTATGAAATCTGAAGGAGAAACACTCATTTTCATCCCTAAAAGCACCTCGATAGAAAAACGAATTTGTTTGGGCTTTCTATATGGTGGCATCTTCTTCCCTAGCCCCTAGCTAGGTAGTGTTGGTGAAGTATGAACAAACAGTCAACCCATCAGAATATGATCATTGGATTAATGATTTGTAGTGTTTTGATCTTTCCCATTAGTTTTGGTAGATATTCACCGGCGATATCCCTCATATCGTGCTAGAAAAACTTTATGGTTCTAGGCGCCTGTGGGAGGTTGAATATGTAATCCCATACATCGATCTCAATCAATGAATCATATTAAATCCTGTGGTTTCAAAGCAGTTTTAATTATATTCATCTGATCATTGATCTGATAGTAATGATCATGTTAGCATTTACACAGTTAACACTAATGATATGCTGCCTAATTAAAGCGTGCTCGTGTGTAAAAGGGTTACTAATTGTGTAAATCTGGTTCAATTAAATAAAAAAATTATTAAAAATTTCAAAAAATATTATCTCTCAAATTACTTGTCCAATTTAATAGTTATTATGCTCATTGGAAGATTCAAGGAGATCTTCAAAACCCATTTGGTTCCTGAAAGTTTGTCAGGGATGTTAAGCCCTTACGAACTAGCCTAAGGATAACCTAGAGGAGGGGGGGGGGGGGGGGGTGAATTTGTATTTTAAAAAATCTTTCACAATTAAAATGCAAAACTTAAACCATAATTCACTAAAATGAAAATCAAAGTGCATAAATTAAATGCGAAAAAAACAATAGTAAAAGAACACATAGATTTATAGTGGTTCGGTCAACTCGACATACGTCCACTCCTCGAAGGTGCTCTCCAGATATTGCACTAAGCTCAGTGTATCTCCTTTTGCTCCCATAGCAAGGCGGAGAAGCATTTAGAAAACCTCTTTTCCACCAACACTAGTGAGGCAGAGAACCTGACTCCTTTTTCTTCTTCATAAAGTAGGCAGAGAACCTTGATCCATTACTGAAGTAGACCTCCCTTGAACCCCCAAGGACAAGGGACAACGATTAGAAAAGATGACTTGGAACCTTGCTTGGAGCAACCTTTCTGAAATCTCTCACAAACCCCCCCTCACAATTTCCTCTCTCCCTCTACCTCTCTCTCCCTCTCCTTAGGCTCTCTCAGGTCAAGACATCAGTAAAAGATACCCTCATGTGTGATATAAGAGAGATTATATATAAGAGCTTCAGAATAGCTCTTAATTGCAATAAACCAACATTATCGTCCAGGGATGATCTAGAGATCGTCCTGTATGATAAGTGTAATTTTAGCTCAATCAGCTGGAACGATCAGAAGAAATTTGTTCATATCATCCAGGATGATATAACGTCATCCTATATGATCAGTTCAAATTATTTGAATATTGTCTAGATAATTGCACAGGAAGGAAGTCTAGATGATTGAAAAATAGCTTGATCATCCCAGATGATTAATTCAAATCCGTAAAAATCATCCAGGATATCGCTCTAAATAGAAGCTATCCGATATGCAATCTTCCAAGAATAACTAAGATTTTTTGAACTGATCTTCACAGACATTCATGTGATCATCCAAGATAATGTGATAATATCAATCCAGCCTTTAATTACTTTCCTTATTATCAGATTAATTTAGGCATAATTGTGTTGCATCATCCAAGATGATGTTAAAAAATAAATAATACCTAAATAGATCTAGCGGCTGATTCTTTATTATTTGAGCATATTGTCCAGGCTGATATAAATATTATCCAAGATGATGAGCTTAATGACAACTGCCTTAACAAGGAAGCCCTAATTAGGGTTTCTATTTTTAACCGATCGACCAGGATGATATTGGGATCATCCTGGATGATGTCCAGAGAACTCTAAATCAAACAAAAAATTCCTCCAAGTGTGTGTGTGCAAGGTTACTTAGCATCAAGAATCACATCATTTATAATAGACTCAAGAAAGGGAAAAGATTACAAACTGACTCAAACCTAGTCTACACAATCTTGAGCTAGTTCAAATTGCAGTCTTGATCCCGTGGACCTAAAAAGACAGTAGGCAAGACAGTCGTAGAGAAACAGAAGTATTTCCTATCATCAAAATTTTATTTTTGGAAATCATATATGCAACAATCTCCCCCTTTTTATGATGGAAAACACAAAAATAATTAAAGCAGTTTAAAATAGTTTAAAGGAAACAGTGAGACAGAAACAAACATAGTTTAACAATCTAATAACATAATCAAACTATAGAATGAATAATACAACTACTCTCCCTTTTGACATCACAAAAAGGAGGAGGAAAGTAGAAAAGAAATAAAGCAAAAAATAAAAATAGAAACAAACTACAATAAAAAAATATCATAAAAAACTAATAAAAAGACGGCCCCTGATCATCTGAAGGAGGAGGTGGTGGTGGTGGCGGGTGAAAGTAGTTGGAAAGGGTGGCGAACTGCTCTCCAAACTAGGCCATATCCTGGTCGTGTTGTCGCTGCTGGTGTGCAACATAGGAGTCAAAATAGGCTAAGTCATCAGCATGTTGCTGCTCCTTTGTAGCAATGTAAGTCTTGAATTATGCCTCCCACTAGTCGAATTGCTTAACCAGATCATTTAGTTGAGAGTGCTGGTGAATTAGAGCAAGTACAGGAATAGGTAGGGGAGCCTCCTCCTCCTTAGCTCCCTCGGCTTCCTCATGGCCTGGGTGGAGACGAGTACTATGAAGAACATGGAAGGAGTTATTGCAGTAGAAGGTAGGCTGGAAATTTGGTGGAGCATGATATTAGAGGTTATATTTTGATTCTAAGACATAGGCAATGATATATCCTAGGGCTAGATTTGGCTTCCTCCTATATCCTAGGTCATGAATAGTGGTCAGATGCTCAATGCAGCGAAAAATAAAATCAGTGGCATTGAATTCATAATGGGACAAAAATAAAATCAGTGATCGAAAGAAGAGGAGTAATATGGATGCGATAACTAATATTTTTTAAGTATTGATGTGCGAAGGACATACTGGATTATCCTAGCATCCTTGAGTAAGGTGCTGGACTCTCCAACATGAAAGCGAGCATTGGTGTTTTGAAGAAAGTGGCTGGCTGGAGCCCAGTCATAATCAAGGTTAGAACATAGGGAGTGAAGTTTTTCCCATGTGGTGGAAAGGTGTAAAAGTTTTTTGCAGTCCTGGTCTGTGATTTTGATGGGGTGTCAATTCACATAGGACCCAAGTGAAGTGAAAAAAGAGTTTATGCTGAGGCTGGCAATAAATTTAAATAGAAGCTCAGAGTTGAAAGGTACAGTAAGAGTAAGGAGAAAACATAAGGAGGTGTGAGCAAATAGATCAAGTACTAGATATGAGAGAATGTTCAGGTTGATAGACTGGGAGACAATGATTCTGACCGTCTTATATCTTTGGTAGGCGGCTTGATCATACGCCTTAGTGAATTAAGGGTCTAGAGTCACCCTCGAGGAACTCCTAGAAGGATGATAAGATCTCTTTATGCTGGCCATTATCAGAAGATAGAGTACAATAGTAAGGGCACAAGGGGATTTGAGAAGGTTTGAGTGAGAAAAAAATGTTTGAAAGGCTCAATTTATAAAGAATTGGCCTGATCGTCCAAGACAATTGTAGAATCATCCAGGCTGATCGGGTATAATAATTGCATCCAGGCCATTTGGTCAAAAAGGAAGTCCTATCATCTAGGATGATCATATATTATCCAGGATGATAAGACACAAGCGATCATCCCGAGGAGTCAAGCTGGACGAACATTGAAAAAGAAGATCGTCCTGAATGATTAGGTGTATCATCTAGAACGATGCCAAATAATGGATCATATTAGTAAAATTTAAAAATGTTTAAAGCATTTCCATATATGTCATCCAGGATGAACAGGTGGATCATCCGGGACGATCATCAATAATTGATCGTACTGGCTGAATTTAAGGGGGTTAAACATGTTGCCAAGTGTATTGTATAGGACGAACACATGGATCGTACGAGCTGATTTCCCATAATTGATAAAAGTTTTAAGAACATCATCCAGGACAAAGAGGATCGTCCAGAACGATAACAAATAATTAAAATAGATGTCGATCAGATCGTCTAGGATAATAATGTATCATCCTATACGATCAAAAGCAAAAAGGTCAGAACAACCAACAGATGGAGTTATAAGAGTGATTTGAACTCATCGGCCAAGACGATATGAATATCGTCCGAGATGATGTGAAAAAAAGTTGAAAATTCAAGGATGGATGGAGATGATCAGAGAAGGCCCAAAAACACAAAAATCAACTAAAAAGGGATAAAAATAAAATACAAAAAAGGTTTAAAAAATATTATTTTTTGTAAAACTTGAATTTGATAAATTTTCCATGTGATTGAATTAAAAATTTTTAAGAATCAATGTGTTCACATCATCAAAATCTAAAAAAATGGTAGAACAACCGATCATGTTAGCCCTACCTCAGACTTCTCCAGGGCAAACTGTCTTTTGAAAACAAAGATGTAAAATATAAAAATAATTAAATAAGAAAAAATATATTTTTAATACTTGGTTCTAGAAAATTTTTTATAAAATAATATATCAAAGTAATTAATTATGATCATGAATTTGAAAATCAACCCTTTGAAAAATATCTAGTGACACATGAATTCTTCTAAGGTTTAAAAATTTTGGAAAGGGAAGAAGCTTGCTTTTGGTGGGCTTATTTTATGCCTCTTGTCAATTTGATTGGTGCTCTTTGCGCATTTTTTTATTATTTATACACTTTGTGTATATATATTTTTTAATTTGGCATCATTGCGCATCTTTTGATTTTGGCATCATTGGCCACTTTTTTTTCATTTAATTTTTTAAGCTAGATCCATTTTTCAAAATTCTTAAATACTCTCAGTTGTGATTATATCTTTCAGATATTAGAGAAGAAAAATTCACTCTCTAATATATGAAAGAAGGAATCAGAAAATAGAATCACAAGTCATATGATAAATAGAATGACAAGATTACAAAATTCTGAATGTAATGTAAAGACTTTGAACGTTATATATATAAGATAGATTAATGTAGTAAGATTGAAAAAATCTTAATTGTAAAATCTAGTTGTTGATTTGAGATAGACTTTTGTTTAAAAATTGAAAATTCCACCACTAAAAGAAGTTAGAGGAAAGGAAATAATCAACGGTGTTTCATCCTTTAACTGATTTTAGAGATATCAATATTTGACTTACAAATTTAAAAAAAAAAGGCATAAGATATCAATTCAACAATGATCATAAGGACAAAAACATACTATATTGACAGAAAAAAAATATGTAGAAAGTGAACCAATCAATTCTGGAAGAAAAAGGAGTAAAAAAACAATCAATAAACAAAAAGAAACTAACAACAAATAATAGTTCAGAAAACATGCAACTTAGAATTGATTAGGCAGCAGAATTATGTAATTAAGAGCCGTGAGCCTCCGCTGTCGAAGTACCACATACTCTGACGAGGCCTTCTATGAGAGCAACTCTGCAAAATCATCAATGTCAGATTTAGGAACCCAAACAGGTTTGGGTCCCTTCTTATGAAAAGAAAATGCAATGCATATGTATTATGCTATGAACCATGCAATTTAGGTCTCCACACCCAATGCGTACTATAGTGAATAGTGCAAGTGTGTGAAATGTGGCCTTGTAAGCCACATGAGAAACATCTAACACCAGGAAAAGGATTTACTAATATATTCAGGTTATAATGCCTCTTCCTAGGTTTTGGCTTAAGATCAAGTGTGGGTGTCGTCCTATTTTTCTTAAGTGCATTCAATTCAGCTTTAAACCTCAAGTTAGCACTTTCTAAAGTTGCATTATCAACTCTCAAATTTTGCTCCCTTTGCTCATATTTATCAATGTATGTCTTAAAATTAGATTCAAGTGAGGTGTAGGATGCTTTTAATGAATCATGATCAATAACTAACTCAGAGAACTTTTTATTCAATTCATCAAACTCATTGAAATTGCTCTGATACCAATTGAAATTACTAAATACGCCAAGATGGGGGTGAATTAGATGATTAAAAACTTATTTAATGAAAAGAAATATCTTTTTATGACCTTTCACTAGCAAGAATATTGGAGTACATACCACGCTGTCAGCTTCCGATGAGAACACTATCTCTATCGATTTCGATCTACATCGTTACCGACTACCACGCTTTCGCTCCGCAGCTTACCCACTGTAACCTCCTAACTAAAGAGAGGTGTACTACAGCGATAAACGTAGATCTATGGCCCACTTACTCCGTGAAAACTCATTGATCCTCTAATGAGGATGAGATGAAGTTTGAGCCTAGGTTCGAAGCTGTTTCACTCGAAACCGTTTTCTGGACCACGGGTGTCATCCCGCAGAGGTGTGGCTCTTAGTCATTAACTATATGCGGAAGCAAATTTTATTCACAATAAAAAGATAGATAATCAATTTCATCCACGCAATTAATCACAATAAAAATAAATGCGGAAATTAAGTGCAGAAAAATAAAAGAAAGAACAAACCAATTTATAGTGGTTCGGTCAAACCATGACCTACGTCAACTCCCCGGAGGCACCCTCCGAGTATTACACTAAACCTTTAGTGATTCTCCTTTAGCCCCCACAGCTAGGCGCAGAAGCCCTTACACAATCACTTCCACCTTCCCCGGTGCGGCGGAGGAGCCGGGTCCTTTGACACCAACGAGATCTTCTTCTTCGCAAAACTTCCTTCAAGACGAACCTTGAATCCGATGGTACTGAGGTGCAAGCTCGCCGGAGCAACCGTGAGAACTCCCTTCACACTCCCTTGAAACCCCCTCCAAGGTTCTTCTCCCTCTCTCAAACTCCATCCTTTCCTCTCTCCCTTTCAAGTCCTCTCTTCAAGTTTTCTCTAGAAAAACGAAGCCACAATGGCTGCCAAAAGACTCTTACAAAGTCTTATGAGAGTGCTTAAATAGAGGGCTCAAAAAACCCTAAAAATACTCAATTCAGCCGTCAAATATCGTACCGTACGATCGCAAGATCGTCCAGTACGATGTGCAGAAATTGACCTGTTAGTACTGTACGATGTCCAGTTAGTACTGTACGAACAGTTCAGTTGAAGTTTGTACTGTACGATATCCTGTACGAAAGTGCTGTACGAACAGTTCAATAAACGGGCAGTTTTCCAAAATTGTCTCTGTTGATCGTATAGTACGATACAGTTCGTACAGTACGATCAACACATCAAAATTAAGCCGTTTTGATTGAATAATCACAAGATTAAATCAGGCAACATTTTAAACATCGTACAGTACGATTATGATCGTACCGTACGATTATAACAACTTTTCAAATTCAAATCTTTGCCTAATTTAATGGACGGCGGGCTTTCTAATTATAACAGATCGTACAATACGATATGGTGATCGTACAGTACGATTAGTTATATTCAAAAATAATTTTTCAGAAAAATTAAAATATTTTAATTTATTTCTGTTACACTAGATCGTACAGTACGAAATTAACTCGTACAGTACTATGAACAGAAAAGTTAAAATATTTATAATCATTTTTTGCTCTCTCTGTGTGTGTGCATGATCAACAAATTAACATACATCATTATAAGACTTGACTCAATAAATGAAAATTACAGACTCATTTAATACGACCAATTCTACGTAATCTTGAGCCTTGAATTTTCACAGAACGGTGCATGATGTAACTGAAATATTAGTTAACATAGAAAGAACTATGCACTGCAAATACCAGGAGAAATAAAAGAATAATAAATATTATTTGTTATCATCAAAATCATAAACTCGGAAGCCCGAGTTGCAACAATCTCCCCCTTTTTGATGATGTCAAATAATATTGGTTGACTTTGCAAATTAAAAAAAATTCTCCTAAACTCCCCCTCAGTAAAAGAATTACATTAAAAATTAGGGAAAAGTTTACTTTTTTTTTTTTTAATTTTTAGTTTTTTTTATAAAAAAAATTAAATTAAATAACAGCAAAAATTAAAACAAAATGCAACAAACTACAATACTTTCTCCCCCTTTGACATTATCAAAAAGAAGAGATAAAATAAAATATAAAATAACAACATAATAACGAAACAAAAACATACGATTATATAAAACAAGTTAAACATACAAAAATAAAATAAAAAAAACATACAAAACACATAAACAAAAACACACAAACAAACCTTAACATACTTATACCTAATCATCTTGCTCCTGTTCTGATGATTCAGAAACTAGGTCTGTCCAGGAGACTTTTTGCTTTTTATCTTTTTCCCAAATTACAAACGGTTTATTTTTACTCTTTTTCTTTGAAGGAAGAGTTTTTAAGTTGGGGCATTCACGTTTCAAATGTCCGGGTTTCCTACACCCAAAGCAAATTATGTCAGAACAAAACTTAACATTTTTATAATATTTACCTTTACTCCGCTTTTGTTGATGTTCATGCTTGTGGTTCAATAGATATTCAAATTTATTTGTTATCGATGATATCTCCTTGCTTTCATCGTCTACTAAGCCATATTCATCTGTGTGTTTGGCTTTTAGCACAATTGTCTTCTCATGACCTGCATCCAAAAATCTTTGACTCACACTTTGCTCGTAGGCAATGAGTGAGCCGATTAGATTATCTATAGAATAAGCATTCAAATCTTTTGATTCACATATTGCCATGACTTTGGCATCAAATTTATCAAGTAAAGAATGTAGAATTTTACTAACTTTTTCAAAGTTTGAAAGTTCTCTACCTAAATCATGCAATGACATCACAATTTGATTAAATCTAGTAAACATGTCTAAGATAGTCTCATATGGCTTCATGCTGAAAAGTTCATAATCACGCATTAGAATATTCAATTTAGACTGTTTGACTTCACTAGTACCTTTATACGAAATGCATAATCTATCTCAAATTTCTTTCCTAGTAGTACATGTAGAGATTCTCATGCAATCGTCAGAATTTAAAGCACAGAAAAAACAATTCAAACATTTAGCATTTAGTTGTGCATTGAATAGTTCTATTCTACTCCATTCAGTAAAAGGAATATTAATTTTGACTCCATCTATCATACGTGAAGGTACAGAATAGCCAGTTTGAATCATATTCCACATTCGATAATCAATTGATTGCAAAAAAGTTGACATGCGAATTTTCCAAAAATTAAAAGAAATATTTTCAAATAAAGGTGGTCGTGTAATACAATAGCCTTCCGCAATCTTACGATTACCAAAGTTCGACATGATCATTTTTTCAAGGTTTTCTAAAACACTATTTTTGAAAAATAAGCTCTAATACCAATTGAAATTGCTCTGATACCAATTGAAATTACTAAATACGCCAAGATGGGGGTGAATTAGATGATTAAAAACTTATTTAATGAAAAGAAATATCTTTTTATGACTTTATGCGGAAGCAAATTTCATTCACAATAAAAAGATAGATAATCAATTTCATCCACGCAATTAATCACAATAAAAATAAATGCGAAAATTAAGTGCAGAAAAATAAAGGAAAGAACACACCAATTTATAGTGGTTCGGTCAAACCATGACCTACGTCCACTCCCCGGAGGCACCCTCCGAGTATTACACTAAACCTTTAGTGATTCTCCTTTAGCCCCCACAGCTAGGCGGAGAAGCCCTTACACAATCACTTCCACCTTCCCCGGTGCTGCGTAGGAGCCGGGTCCTTTTACACCAACGAGATCTTCTTCTTCGCAAAACTTCCTTCAAGATGAACCTTGAATCCGATGGTACTGAGGTGCAAGCTCGCCGGAGCAACCGTGTGAACTCCCTTCACACTCCCTTGAAACCCCCTCCAAGGTTCTTCTCCCTCTCTCAAACTCCACCCTTTCCTCTCTCCCTTTCAAGTCCTCTCTTCAATTTTTCTCTAGAAAAACAACGCCACAATGGCCGCCAAAAGACTCTTACAAAGTCTTATGAGAGTGCTTAAATAGAGGGCTCAAAAAACCCTAAAAATACTCAATTCAGCCGTCAAATATCGTACCGTACGATCGCAAGATCGTCCAGTACGATGTGCAGAAATTGACCTGTTAGTACTGTACGATGTCCAGTTAGTACTGTACAAACAGTTCAGTTGAAGTTCGTACTGTACGATATCCTGTACGAAAGTGCTGTACGAACAGTCCAATAAACGGGCAGTTTTCCAAAATTGTCTCTGTTGATCGTATAGTACGATACAGTTCGTACAGTATGATCAACACATCAAAATTAAGCCGTTTTGATTGAATAATCACAAGATTAAATCAGGCAACATTTTAAACATCGTACAGTACGATTATGATCATACCGTATGATTATAACAACTTTTCAAATTCAAATCTTTGCCTAATTTAATGGACGGCGGGCTTTCTAATTATAACAGATCGTACAATACGATATGGTGATCGTACAGTACGATTAGTTATATTCAAAAATAATTTTTTTAGAAAAATTAAAATATTTTAATTTATTTCTATTACACTAGATCGTACAGTACGAAATTAACTCGTACAGTACTATGAACAGAAAAGTTAAAATATTTATAATCATTTTTTGCTCTCTCTGTGTGTGTGCATGATCAACAAATTAACATACATCATTATAAGACTTGACTCAATAAATGAAAATTACAGACTCATTTAATACGACCAATTCTACGCAATCTTGAGCCTTGAATCTTCACAGAATGGTGCATGATGTACCTGAAATATTAGTTAACATAGAAAGAAATATGCACTGCAAATACCAGGAGAAATAAAAGAATAATAAATATTATTTGTTATCATCAAAATCATAAACTCGGAAGCCCGAGTTGCAACAATCAAGTAAAGATATATGATTTCTATCAATTTGGAGGTGATCTTTAATCAAAACGTCATACTTTTTTGTAAATTCAAAAATTCTAATTTCAAACTAACTTGTGTTTTTTTAAGTTTTATATATGATGCAGGAATTTTCTCACATATTTCTAATTGATCATAGGATGGTTTGCATACCTCTTATTGGTCAGAACTATTCAAGATGATCATCAGCCATCAAGCACAAGTTTGTGGTTTCCTCCTTTGCCTTAGTCTCAGAGGAGTCAGATGCAGACTCTACCCATAATGCCTTTTGGATTTGCTTGTTGTCCTTCCTGACTTTAGGTTTCTCCTCACCCTTCTCTTTTCTTGAGTGATCCTTAAGTGTAGGACAATCAGCCTTGATATGTACTAGTTTCCTACATTCAAAATAGACAACATCAGAAGAATTTTTATAATTTTTGTTATCCTTACCTTTTTTTATTTTTGATGATGCTTGTGACTCTTCCTTAGAATGTTTTTGAACTGCCTAGTGATGAAGGCAACAACATCACTTTCAGACTCGAAAGAATCAGTGTCCGTGTTATTGGCCTTCAATGCCACAATTTTCTCCTTCTTTTTCTCACCTGCATCAAGATTTCTTTGATTCACCCCTTGCTCCTAAGTAATGAGTGATCCAAGTAAGTTATCAATTGAATAAGTATTCAAATCTTTATATTCAGTAATTGCAGTAATCTTTGCATCAAAAGAAGAAGGCAAACATCTCAAAATTTTATTAACCTTTTCATAATTTGTGAGTTCTCTTCCTAAAGCATGGAATGATGTAATAATTTGAGTAAATCTAGTATATATATATATCAGAAAACGATTCATAAGATTTCATACGAAAAAGTTCATAATCATGCAATAAAATATTCAATCGAAATTGCTTAACTTCATTTGTTCCTTCATAAGTGATACATAATTTATCCCAAATCACTTTACCAGTAGTACAAGTTGAAACATGCATGTAATCTTCAGATTTTAAAGCACATAAAAAATAGTTCAAACATTTTGCATTAAGTTGAGCTAAATCTTTATCATCAAAAATCCATTCAATGAAAAGAAGTTCAGTTTTAATTCCATTAATTTCACGTGACAGAGGTGAATAACCCTCTTTAACATGCATCCACAAGTGATAGTCAAATGATTATAAAAACATAGACATGAGAGTTTTCCAAGAAATCAAATGGAATATTATCAATCAAAAGGTGGTTGGGTAATATAGTACCCATCCAAAGTATTACGATTATTGGAGTTATCCATAGATCAAAATTTAAAAGTTTTTAAAACTTATTTTTATGAATCTCGCTCTAATGCCACTTGAAAGTTTGTTAGGGATGTTAAGCCCTTATAAACTAGCCCAAGGCTAACCAAGAGGGGGGGGGGGGGGGGGTGAATTGGTATTTTAAAAAAAACTTTCATAATTAAAACATAAAACTCAAACCATAATTCACTATAATGAAAATCAAAGTGCGGAAATTAAATATGAAAAATGCAGAAGTAAAAAAACATAGAGATTTATAGTGGTTCGATCAACTCGACCTACGTCCACTCCCTGGAGGCGCCCTCCGGGTATTGCACTATACTTAGTGTCTCTCCTTTTGCTCCCACAGTAAGGTAGAGAAGCATTTATAAAACCTCCTTTCCATCGACACCGTTGAGGTAGAGAACCCGAATCCTTTTGCTTCCTCCTGAAGCAGGCATAGAACCTTGATCGATTGATGAAGTAGACCTCCCTTGAATTATGAAGAACAAGGGACGATGATTAGAGAAGATGACTTGGAACCTTGATTGGAGAAACCTTTGTAAAACCCCTCAAAAACTCTCCCTCATAAGTTCCTCTCTCTCTCCCTCTCTCTCCCTCTCTTCTAGGCTCTCTCATGTTAATATAGAAGAGCTTCGGAATAGCTCTTAATTGCAACAAACCGACATTATCGTCCAGATTGAGAGATCGTCCTGTACGATCAGTATAATTTTAGCTCAATCAGCCAGGACGATCTGGTACGTTCAGAAGAAATTTGTTCATATTATCTAGGATGATATATTATTATCCTGTACAATTAGCTCAAATCATTTGAATATCTTCCAGATAATCGCACTGGAAGGATGTCTAGACAATTAAAAAATAGCTTTATCATCCAGGCCGATCTCACGATCGTCCTAGATGATTAGTTCAAATCCTTGAAAATCATCCAGAACATCGCCCTGAATAGAAGCTATCTTATATGTGATCATCCAGAAACAACTAAGGTTTTTTGAACTGATTATGCCGGACGATCCTGCGATTGTCTAGGATGATGTGATCATATCAATCAAGCCTTAATTGCTTTCCTTAATTATCAGATTAATTTAGGCACAATTATGTTGCATCATCCAGGATGACATCCTGGACAATATCCAAAAATAAATAATACCTAAATAGATCTGATAGCTGATTCTTTCTGAATTGAGTATATCGTCTTGGTCGATACAAATATCGTCCAAGATGATGAGCTTAATGAAGGCTTCCTAAATAAGGATGCCCTAATTAGGATTTTTATTTTTAATCGATCATCCAGGACAATATTGGGATCATCCTGGATGATGTTCAGAGAACTCTAAATCAGACAGAAAACAATCCCCCAAGTGTGTGTGTGCAAGGTTACTTAGAATTAGGAATCACATCGTTTATAATAGATTAAAAAAGGGAAAAGTTTACAAACTAACTCAGACCTAGTCTACCCAATCTTGAGCTGGTTCAAATTGTAGTCTTGATCCTGTGGACCTGAAAAGTTAGTAGCCAAGGCAGTCAGAGAGAAATAGAAGTGTTTGTTATCATCAAAATTCTATTTCTAGAAATTAGATACGCAACAATTCCAAGCCATAACTCTGTATGTATTCATCTCAAATCTAGCAATAAAATTTATTGCATTTTAGCATTTATGGTTAAATTATGTGTCCCCATGGTCTTAAACTTTGGGAGATTAATCTTTGGCATGTTAAACACATGCACAAAATTTCTCTCATATGTTTGATGTGATTAAGGGCATTTTTATGTCAATTTAAGCTTAGGGGCTCAAAATTGATACAATGATGTATTCAATATCATTTACAATCTATGATTTGGTGTGTTAATTATATTTAGGATAGGGAGTTCAGAGCCACTGATTGCACCCCCTCCATTGCCCTAGATAGTGAGTTCAGATTTTTCCAAAGTAACTTAGTAGTTACTTTTTATGGTTTGGTTGGCCAGCTTAGATGATTCAACTTTGGCCAAAATTTAGTGGGCTTGGGGCTTGAGGCCAGGTGAACTCATGGCCCAAGTTTCATTAGAATTGGAGCCTATTTTGTCCACCAACTAGGGAATTCAAAATCCGCCCTTAGATTTGACCTGGAACTTTTATTAATTCATAATTAATTCATATAAATTCATAAAAAATTAAAAAATATCTCTAATTATTCATAATGGAACCCTTAATCTGTGAGAAATAAAAGCCCCATGGTTAAACCTTTAATTTAATATTAATTTAAATTTTGAAGAAAATCCAAAATTAATTAGATTAATTAAATAAATTTATTTAAAAACTCCAAAAAAACAATCTCTAAATGCTTGGAAACATTAAATTAAGTCATTTTTTACCTTTGGGAGTGATTCCAAGAGGTTTGGGAATGGTTTTGATCAAAATTTAAAAATTCCCTTTAATTAAATAATTTTATAAATTCCAAAAATATCCCTACTTTAAAAAATCACCATTAATTCTAGGAAAATCAAATTCAATCAAACTTAATGTCATTCAAATTTAAATAAATTCTTGTATTTTCTAAAAAATGTCAAACCTAAAAAATTCAATCAAACTCAAAAAGTCAACTCTTTTTTTAGGGAAAACCCATAGAGGGGCCTACGCATTGATTAAAGAAAAAGTTACACGGTCCTTTAGGGGACCTCAAGCTCTCTATTGTTCATAAGAGCTACAATCATAAAAAGGAAGAAAATACCTATAAGCTCGAGTTCCACGCTACAGAACAGTACAAAATTACCTAGGTACATTCTATGATGCACAAGCATAAGAACCTAAAAAAGGATCAAACCAAAAAACTTCAAAAAGCTTCAACCAACCATCCTCAAATCTAAATCTTCAAGCATCAACACTAAAAAGTTTTTGCTAAAAATTTGATAGGCATAAAGGACATAACAGTAATATATATAAAGGTTAAAGATATAAAGATTAAGTCTAAAATAAACCAAATACTTAATCCCATAAGCATAATAGACCAACCACTGGTCATAATATAACCCAGACAGAAACACAGCAAAAGGATAACCACCACTGTCCATAATCAGTAACCAAACAACCGAAAGAGTGAGAGACCACATATAACTGTCGCACCCAGAGCAATCTCCAAAATAACTAGTAAATAAATCGAATTGCTCGCAGCCGCCATAAAAACCAAGCCCAACCAGGCTATAAAAAAGAACAACATAAGAAGTATTACAGCAATCCGCATTAACACAACCACCAAAATACCAGTAAAACTCCAAGAACATATGACCAACACCAAGTAAATATGACCCGGTAAGAATCGGCCCTACTAGGCATGCAGGTACCAAGGCCAAATACAACAACCAACCATCCAAAAAATTATCCCACTAAAGAACATCAGCCAAGTCATGCTAGACCAGGTGATGATTCAACACACCCAACAACCAAAAGAATAATAGCACCAAAAGTCCCAGGTATTTAGCAACCATATGGAAAAAATAACCATAAATGGAAACCAATAAACAATCCAACCAGCAGATATCCAAGATCTCAATGAATATATAGAGAAGAAGATACTAAAATAGCTTTTTCCCAACCAGGAAACTATAGAGAAAATCCCACTATATCACCAAAAAAAAAACACCCATCAACAAAAAAAGAAGTCTCCAGCAACTAGACTGTTAACAGCAGCAACAACCCCAGGTAGGTAACAATAACCTGGAGAAAAAAACCCCAAACAATAACCAAAGAATAACCCAACCAGTAGAGATCTAAAACCTCAATGCCAACATAAAAAAGAAGATACCAAAATAGCTCTTACCCAACAAAGCAAACAAAGAGAAAAACCCAACTAAAGCACCAGAAAAAACTAATACTAGGCCACCGCAAAAGAAGGAAGCAAGGCCCAAAACCCCACGTAGGGCCACCACAACCAAACAAACTAAGTTTTGTCATAGGGAACACCATTACGATCAAGTCTAAGAGGCCCTTTTCGATACATCAGAAGGTTGGTCCTAATTAAATCCAAAAAACCTCAAGACCAAACCCCCAATTAGCAAGCCATATAACATAAACATTACCCTTGTTAAAAAAATATGACCGAACAAATAATTCAATAAATCAAAAGATTCTTAATCTCCCTAACCATATAAAAAAGATAATTATTGCAACCCATATCTTCACTAGAGTTTAAGAACTAGAAATTATAATTAGAATTAACCTCAACAAACACATTAGATAAGTTAAGAGAAATACATAACCTTAAACTATAGAGGATAACCAAAGTAGTAGCATGGAAAACATCCCCATTCTATAACGGGACAGCAAAAGCCATAATAACATTACCATCATTATCTCTGATAACTCCACTATAGCCTACAGTGGAATCAATGCTAACACCATCCACGTTCAGCTTACAGAAACTAATGGGGGTTTGATCCAATAAATAATTCTAGATACTTTGGAAATATGATAGAAGGAATGACATTTCGGATGTGTCCTTTAGTCTTAACAAACCAAGCATGAAGCATATATTTAGGGGATAAATGCATATTAAAGTAATTCAATTGAAACATGTCTTCAAAATAAATCCAAGTTTTAGGAGCAATAGGGCCATAAATAAAAACATTATGCATACTCTCCAAATGGTAACAACATTAGCCTTTGGAAGGAAAAATAAAGCCTCTATTGAGAAGTTTATCATCAGTGGAAATAAATTTATGCAAGATTACCCAAACAAAGACGGACACAATAGAAGAAATACTCTTATGCCATATCACAAAGAAAATATTCTCAAAAATTTTGCTAGGCCGAAAGGCATGCCTAACATTTTTTAAATGAAAGCCACCATCTTTAAACAAATCACATAAGATAATATAATTAGAAGCAGTATTGATAGGGAGGTTCAAAATTTGATGAATGATGAAATTCATTATGACATTAGAGAGTTTTTTTATAATCCCAACAATTATCAATAAGGAAATAATTAACCTTAACAGCCACAATAGAAGAAGTATTCATAATGGAGTCAATAGACTGATTATCCAACCAATGATCCTGCCAAAAGAAAATATTACCCTCACCAAGCCCCCAAGAAAGGAAAGGCTCAATGGACCATTTAACCTTACAAAGTTTCTTCCAAACAATAGAATCACCTTGATTAAAAATACAGGTGGAAGGATGCTTACCAACACAGTACTTAGCATACATAAAATTAGCTCAAAGGCTCACTTTAGCATAAAAATTATACCATAATTTAAAAGAAAATACATAAGCTAAATCATTCATACTTTTGCAACCCAAACCCCCTTCATCCAAAATACCACAACATTTATCCCAAGTAGCCCAGGTAATTTTGTTAATGCTAGAAGTACTTTTCAAAAAAAAATTATTAATAAGTTTATGCACTCTATTACAAACCTCTTTAGTCAGTAGCAAATTCTAAAAGATATAAACTGAAAAGGAGCACAGAACAGTTTTAACAAGAGTTAATCTACCACCAAAGCTCAGAAAGTTGGAATCCTATGATAAAAGTTGATTCTAAAAAGAGGTAATAAGATCATCAAAAATAAAGGTTTTCTTTCTACCTTTAAAGAGAGGAAACCTAAGGTACATCATGGGTAATTGACCAAGCATAAAGCCAGTTAAATCTTTGATGGAAAAAAATCTGATAATTAGAAACTCTCTTGGAATTAACAAAACAATATTTGATTTTATTAAGAGATAAACCACTTACCATCTCAAATTGATAAAAAAAAATCCATAAGTTTATGAATCATATTAACAAAAGCATTAGTAAAAAACAATAAAATTGTCTACAAAGCAAATATAAGAAATAGGAAAACTGCCCAACATTCTAAAATAAAGACTGGGAGTATTCTTAAAGAGATTGGTAAGGCCTCTAGATAAAAATTTAGCAGCGATAACGAAAAGAGAAGGGGATATTGGGTCATCCTGTCTTAAACCATGAGAAGATTTAAAAAACCCATTACTATACCCATTAATAATAATAGAAAAATAAATATCTTCAATATAATTTCTAATAAGCTTAATAAAGATTGAATTAAAACCAAAAGATGTAAAATATTATAAATAAAATTCCAATCAATATTATCATAAGTCTTGGCAATATCCAGCTTCAAAATCAAGTTACCCCCTCTAACTCTAAAATCAAGATCTTGGCAAAATTCTTGACCCAATAAAATATTATAAGCAATGGCCCTTCCTGTCACAAACCCAATCTAAAAAGGGGAAAAATTCTAGGTAAAATAGAAGTTAAATGATTCATGAGAATTTTAGAAATCATCTTGTTAAAGAAAATACAAAGACTAATAGTGAAAGTTCGTTAGGGATGTTAAGCCCTATGAACTTAGTCCCAAGCTAACCAAGAGGTGGGGGGGGGGGGGGGGGTGAATTGGTATTTTAAAAACTCTTTTCACAAAGAAAGAAAATTGCATAAACCAAATCACACCACAGAACTAAATGCAAAATTTAAAAGTGCAGAAGCAAGAAAAAGAACACAGAAATTTATAGTGGTTCGGTCGACTCGACCTACGTCCACTCCTTGGAGGCACCCTCCAAGTATTGCACTACAAAACGTGACTCTCCTTTAGCCCCTAAAGCTAGGCGGAGAAGCCCTCACAAGAACCTCCTTTTTGCCACCCCGGCAAGGCAGAGAACCTTCCTCCTTTTACTTCCTCCTGAAGCTTGTAGAGAACCAAAACCAAAAGCAAACTCCTTACCTCTACCGACCCTTCCACGGACGAGAAACTCTAGACGAAGATGAAGCAGAGCGATCCTTGAAGCAACCCTTATGAATCCCCTCACAAGCTCCCCCTCACAAGATCCTCTCTCTCTCCTCTCTCTCTTTCTCTCCTCAAGGTCTTCTCAGGTCAAGGCAGCAGTCAAAGGTCATGAAAAATGTTGAACATAAGCTCTTAAATAGAATAGCTTCAAAGAAGCTCATTAATTGCAAGTTGCCGACAATATCGTTCAGGCCGATATTGACATCGGCCTGGCCGATAAGTACAAATCAATGAAGATCGGCCAGAGCATAGCCCTGGATGCAAAACAGGATGATTGAAAATTGGCTTTATCGTCCAGGCCGATCTCACGATCGTCTTGGCTGATCAGTTCAAATCAGAGGAAAATCGTCACGGCAATAGCCCTGGATACGAGCTGGCCGATGTTTATCATCCTGAAGTAACTTAAGGTTTTTGACTGGATCGTCCTGGCCGATCCTACGATCGTCCTGGACGATAATTTAAAAATAGTGTATACCTTAATTGACTATGGCGGCTACTTCTTTCTATTTTGAGCTTATCGTCCTGGCCGATACACGTATCGTCCAGGCCGATATGTTAATGACGGCTGCCTTAATTAAGAATCCTTACTTGGACTTTTTGTTTTAAGCTGATCGTCCCGAACGATATAAATATCGGCCGGGCCAATGTTGGCAAAAACAGAAATTCTAAGCCCCTTAAGTGTGTGTGTGTGTAGGGTTACTTAGCATCAGTTTCTTTGACCATTACAAGTAGACTCAAGAGGTGAAAATCAAACGTACAGACTGACTCAACCCTAAACCTACACAATCCTGAACTTGGCTCCTTCTTGATCGTCCGATCTTTGGTTCCTGAAAAGTTAGAAGCAACAAGTAGTCCAAGAGAAACAGTGTTTGTCAATCATCAAAACATAAGCCATGAAAAATAGATTTGCAACAATCTTCCCCTTTTTGATGATGGAAAACACATGTAGGAAAAATTAAACAAAAAAACAAGTTTATTAGAAAATCAAAGTTACAACAGCTTTTTCCTACCACACCCTATCCTACTCCCCCTTTTGTCATCACAAAAAGAGGGTCCAGAAATAACAGAAAAATATCACAAAAGACTAACAAGCAAACTATAAAAAGACAAGAAACAAACAACACAAAGCACAGACTAAAAGAACGAGGGATCCTGATCATTAGATGGAGGTGGTGGAGGTGGCTGCTGAAAGTAACCGGCAAGTGTGATAAACTGAGCATTGAACCAGGCGATGTCCTGGTCATGCTGCTGCTGCTGGTGAGTAAGGAAACTGTCAAATCAGGCTAAATCTTCAGTGCGGTGATGCTCGTAATGGGCGATGTCCTCAGAGTGTTGCTCCTGCGTAGCAACATAGGCGTCAAAACATGTCTCCCATCGATCAAATCTCTCAATCAACTGATCAACCATTGAGTGCTGGTGGAGAGGAACAGGGTCAGGAAAGGGGCGGGAGCGGGAGCCTCCTCCTCTCTAGCCCCCTGAGGTTCCTCAGGGTGGAGATGAGTACTGTGAAGGGTGCTGAAGGAATTGTTTGAGTAGAAGGGAGTTGGGAGGTTTGGTGGAATAGGATACTGAAGTTGGTATTTGGTTTCAAGGGCATAGGCTATGATGTGTTCTAAGGCTAGATTGGGTTTTCTTTTGTGGCCTGTATCACGGATTGTGGTTAAGTGATCAATGTATCGGAAGATTAGGTCCGCAGTATTAAATTCCCTATAAGCCATGATGTAGAAAGTAGTGAGGGAAAGTAGAGGGGTGATGTGGATTCGGTCCCCGGCTTTTGGAATTACGGAGGTGCGAAGGACATGTTGGATTGTACTAGCATCTTTGACTAAAGAGCTAGTCTCTCCAACATGGTAAGGTACATTGGTCTGGCAAAGAAAGTGATTCTCCATGGACCAGTCAAGATAAGGGTCAGAGGCGATTACGTACAGCTTATCCCCGGTGGTGGATAGCTGTAAAAGTTCAACACAATCTTGATATGTGATTTCGATAGGGCGTCGATTCACATAGGAGGTCAGGGCTGTGAAGGTAGGGTTGATGAGAAAGTTTGCAAAAAATTCTCGAAAAAACTTTGAATTGAAAGGGAAAGCAAGATACAAAATGAAGCAAAGGGAGGTATGAGCGAAAAGATCCATTACCGGGTAAGAGATGTGGACAGGATTGATGATTATGGAGACAGTAATTCCACAGTCTTTGTAACGATGATAGGCGGCTTCATCTTCTGCTTCCCGGAAATGAGGGTCAATCCTTACCCTCGAGGAACTCCCAGAAGTTTGTCGGACGCATTTCCCACCAGCCATTTAGAGCACTAAGCAAAGAACACAATAGAAGAAAGGATGAAGAGTGAAAAATCATGGCTGGAACGGCCTGAATTTAAAAAAATGGCCATATCGTCCTGGTCGATCGCAGAATCGTTCAGGCCGATATGGTTCAATAATTACGTACAGACCGATTGGTCAAAAAGGCATTCCGATCGTCCGGGCCGATCAGATATAGGCCAGGCCGATTAGACACAGGCGATCGTCCTGAGGAGTCAATCCGGATGACCGTTGAAAAAGTAGATCGTCTGGGCCGATTAGGTGTATCGTCCAGGATGATGCACAATAATTGATCGAACTGGCCGAAGTTAAAATGTTTAAAATGCTTGCCACGTGTATCATCCAGGACGAACAGTGGATCGTCCCGGCCGATTGTCCAATAATGGATCGTCCGGGCCTGAATTTAAAGATTTAAACGTGCAGACACGTGGATCGTCCAGGACGATCCAGTGTATCGGCCAGGATGATGCACATAAAATGCATTGTCCAGACAAATATACTATCGGCCAAGACTATCACCATGAGTTCGATTAAATCATCCAGGATGATATAGTATCGTCCAGGACGATGAGTAATATTAAGCACAGAAAAGTTCAGCAGATGGATTTTTGAAGAAAATTTGTCACATCGTCCAGGATGATAAAATTATCGGCCAGGCCGATGTGACTTGAAATTGAAATCAAGAGAAGAATGGTGATGATCAAGACCCTCAAAAATAAAACAAAAGAAAAACAGTCAAAGACACAGAAAATAAAAACAACACAATGAAAACCAAACACCGAATATTTTTGGAATTAAATTTTTTTTTTTGTTTTATGGAGGCATCATATGAGAATTCTTTTCAAAAGTTAAACTTTTAAAGTTCCAAGAGATCAAGAAGTTTAACAAATCCCAATCAGAAGAAGGTAGAATATCTGATTCTGTTAACCCTAGATCGGACATCCTTTAGGGTATAAAATTCTTTTGGAAAATAGAAATCTAACTCAGAATAACTAAATAGGATAAAAAGATCCATTCAAAAATTGTTTACAACTAAAATATCTTATAAATAATAAACCAATGTAATTTTTCTCAATCATAGAAATTGAAATCAAGTCTTTGAAAGTATTACATAATCAACGAGTTTTCTAAGTTTTAAGAGTTTTACCAAAGAGAGGATAGCTTGCATTTAGTGGGCTCATTTTATGCCTCTTGTCACTTTTGTTGCAAATCTATTTTTCATGGCTTATGTTTTGATGATTGACAAACAATGCTTTTCTTGGATAGCTTGTTGCTTCTAACTTTTCAGGAATCGACGATCGGACAATCAAAAAGGAGCCAAGTTCAGGAATGCGTAGGTTTAGGGTTGAGTCAGTCTGTACTTTTGTTTTTTACCTTTTGAGTCCTCTTGTAATAGTCAAAAAGACTGATACTTTGTAACCCTTCACACACACACTTGAGAGAATTAGAAATTCTGTTTTTACTCATATCGGCCAGGCCGATATCTTTGATCGGCCTGGACGATCAGCTTAAAACAGAAAGTCTAATTAAGGATTCTTGATTAAGGCAGCCAACGTTAACCGATCGTCCTGGACAATACGTGTATCGGCCAGGACGATAAGCTCAAAACAGAAAGAAGTAGCTGCCATAGACAAGTATGGTATAGCATATCTTTAAATTATCGGCCAGGACGATCCTCGTATCGGCCTGGACGATATTAACAAATTATGCCATAATTGTTCAGGAAATCAAGGAAGTAATTAAGGATGATTGATACGATCATATCGTCCTGGACGATCGCAGGATCAGCCCGGACGATCTAGTCAAAAACCTTAAGTTACTTCAGGACGATCAATATCGGCCAGCCCATATTCAGGGCTATTGTCAGGACGATTTTCGTCTGATTTGAACTGATCGGCCAGGACGATCGTGAGATCGGCCTGGACGATCAAGCTAATTTTCAATCGTCCAATCTTGCATCCAGGGCTATGCTCTGGCCGATCTTCATTGATTTGTACTGATCGGCCAGGCCGATGTCCAGATCGGCCTGGACGATAAAGTCGGCAACTTGCAATTAATGAGCTCCTTTGAAGCTCTTCTATTAAAGAGCTCTTGTTCAACGTTTTTTTCAAGACCTTTGGCTGCTGCCTTGACCTGAGAAGACCTTGAGGAGAGAAAGAGAGAGAGAAGAGAGAGAGAGGATCTTGTGAGGGGGAGCTTGTGAGGGGTTTCACAAGGGTTGCTTCAAGGATCTCTCTGCGTCGTCTTCGTCTAGAGTTTCTCGTCCGTGGAAGGGTCGGTAGAGGTAAGGAGTTGTGCTTTTGGTTCTGGTTCTCTGCCAGCTTCAGGAGGAAGCAAAAGGAGATAGGTTCTCTGCCTTGCCGGGGTGGCAAAAAGGAGATTCTTGTGAGGGTTTCTCCACCTAGCCGTGGGGGCTAAAGGAGAGTCACTTTTTGTTTAGTACAATACTTGGAGGGTGCCTCCAAGGAGTGGACGTAGGTCGAGTCGACCGAACCACTATAAATCTCTGTGTTTCTTTTCTTGCTTCCGCACGTTTAATTCCGCATTATTTTCGTGGTGTGATTTGGTTTTATGTGACTTTATTTCTTTGTTTAAAAAACGAAGTTTTTAAAATACCAATTCACCCCCCCTCTTGGTTAGTTTGGGACTAAGTTCATAGGGCTTAACATCCCCATCGAACTTTCAAGTGGTATCAGAGCTTGTTTCGAAAATTAAAGTTTAAAAACTTTTTGAATTTGATCCATGTCTAACTTTGGGAATCGCAACACTACGGAAGGGTATTCTATTACCCGACCTCCTCTGTTCGATAACCTACCTTTTGATTTCTGGAAAACTCGCATGTCAACTTTTTTACAATCTACTGATTATCGCATGTGGATGCTTATTCAAGAAGGTTATTCTCCACCTTCTCGTGAAATTAACGGTTTTAAAACTGAGGTTGCTTTTACTGAATGGACTTTTGATGAACGAGATTTAGCTCAATTGAATGCGAAATGTTTGAATTGCTTTTTCTGTGCTTTAAAATCTGAGGATTACATGCGTGTTTCAACTTGCAAAACTGGTAAAGAAATTTGGGATAAATTGTGCATTACTTATGAAGGCACTAATGAAGTTAAACAATCCCGTTTAAACATTCTCTTGCATGACTACGAACTTTTTCGTATGAAACCTCATGAATCAATTTCTGACATGTACACTAGGTTTACTCAGATTGCTACCTCATTGCATGCACTAGGAAAGGAACTCTCGAACTATGAAAAAGTTAACAAGATTTTGAGATGCTTGCCTTCATCCTATGATGCAAAAATTACTGCAATTACTGAATCTAAAGATTTAAACACCTATTCTATTGATAACTTGCTTGGCTCACTCATTGCTTACGAGCAAGGGGTGAATCAAAGAAATCTTGATGCAGGTGAGAAGAAAAAGGAGAAAACCATTGCATTGAAGGCACACAAATCGGATTCTGAATCTTCCGGGTCTGAAAGCGATGGAGTTGCCTTCATCACAAGGCAATTCAAAAGCTTTCTAAGGAAGAAACAAAAGCATCATCAAAGTTGGAGAAAAGGTAAGGATCATAAACATACTAAAGGATCTTCTGATGTTGTTTGTTTTGAATGCAGGAAACCGGGACATGTAAGAGCCGATTGTCCTACACTTCAAGATCATTCAAGCAAGGAAAAGGAAAAAGGTGAGGAAAAAGCTAAGTCTAGGAAGGAGAATAAGAAAATCCAAAGAGGCTTCTGGGCAGAATCAGGTACTGATTCCTCTGAGACTGAACCAGAGGAAGAAACTACAAACTTGTGTTTCATGGGAGAAAACCAAAGTGATGAGGAAGAGGTATGTAGACCAACCTATGATGAATTATTTGAAATTTGTGAAAAAATCCATGCATCATATAGGAAATTAAAGAAAACTCATGCTAGCCTAAAATTAGAACATTCAAATCTACAAAAAGAGCATGAAGTTTTTCTCAAAGATCATGCAACGATTGATTCAAATCACATGGCTCTCCTTGATGAATTTGATGAATTAAACAAGAAGCATTTGGAATTAGTTGATAAAAGCAATGCATTAAAAGCTTCACACACCTCACTTAATGATGATCTTAAGAAATCTAAAGAGATTGAGAAAAATTTGAGGATTGAGAATGATGCATTGAAAAGAACTAACTTGAGAATTCAAAATGATTTGGAAACATGTAAGAAAGCTAGGATGACACCAACTTTTAATCAAAGGCCAGAACCTAGGAAGAGGCATTTTTACTCAAATCATTTAAGAAAACCTTTTCCTGGAATCCAATGTTTTTCTTGTGGCATGGTAGGACACATCTCACACACTTGCACAGTTCACCGCAGTACACATTGGGTATGGAGACCTAAGATGCATAATTCAATACATACCACATCTGCATTGCACTCTACATTTCCTAAGAAGGAGCCCAAATCTGTTTGGGTTCCTAAAACTGACTGTTGTTGAGTCTTGCAGGAGTGCTCTCACCAAAGACCTCGTGGGAGCATAGGATAACTGAACATAAGGAGGCTTGCAGCTCAATTGCTAAAATCCGCTGTTTTATCACTTGCTTGATATCTTTTTTTTGTGTGACTTTTATTTTTAGTTTTTGTGTTCACTTTTTTTTTTGTTGTCTTTAGTTTGCTTACGTTTTGTTTTGTTTTTTTTTACTTTTGTCCTTATCTTTTGGCATTCCATATGATGAAACTTCTCAAGCTTTTAAATATTGGAGTTTTTCTTTTGATAGGGTTTAGCTTTTCTAAATTGGTTAAAGAGAGTAAACTGGCGATGTTTTTCCCTCTTCTGACTTTGTTTAGTGGCATGATTTTTCTTTTATAAAACAAAAAGTCTAAACTCAGTTTAACCAATGACTTTTTAAGATATCTTTCTAATCTTGCTACATTAAATCATCTTATGCATAATAGTCAAAATTCTTTGATATCATTCAAACTTTTGAAATCTTACCATTGCAGTCATCACGTGATTTTGATTTTGTGTTGTGGATTGTTCTTCCCTATGTTAGAGAGAGAGCCCCTATTCTCTAATATTTGGAGGATATACTCACAACTAAGTATTTTTTTAAGGGTATACTAAAGAGTTATTAGCTTGCAAGAGATAAAAAGGAAAGAGGCCAATGAAGCCAAATTGAAAAAGAAAACTATATACACAAAAGTGTATCAAAAATCAAAAGATGCTCAAAGAGCCAATAAAAGTAAAAAGAGGCATAAAATTAGCCCACTAATTGCAAGCTATCATCTCTTTGGTAAAACTCTTAAAACTTAGAAAACTCATTGATTATGTGATACGTTCAAAGATTTGATTTCAAATTCCATGATTGAGAAAAACTATTTTGGTTTATTATTTATAAGATATTTTAGTTGTTAACAAGTCTTGATTGATCTCTTAAATCCTCTTGTGTTATTCCATGTTAGGACTCTGTTGTTTTTAAAAGATTTTTTGTACCCTGAAGAATGTCTGATCTAGGGTTAATGGAATCAGTTTTTCTACCTTCCTCTAATTGGATTTTGTTAAACCTCTTGATCTCCTAAAAACTTCAAAAATTTAAATTCAAGAAAAGAATTCTCATATGATGCCTTCATAAAACAAAAAAAATATAGAAAAATTAAAATCCAAAAATATTCGGTGTTTGTTTTATTTTTATTTTTTTGTGTGTCTTTTACTGTCTTTTCTTTTGTTTTATTTTTGAGGGTCTTGATCATCACCATTCCTTTCTTGATTTCAATTTCAAGTCACATCGGCCTGGCCGATATTTATATCGTCCTGGCCGATAGGACAAATTCTTTCCAAAATCCATCTGCTGACCTTTTTCTATGCTTAATGAAAATCATCGTCCTGGACGATACAGTATCGTCCTGGACGATTTGATCAAAACTCATGATGATAGTCCTGGCCGATAGTTTATTTATCTGGCCGATGCATTCTATGTGCATCGTCCTGGCCGATACACTGGACCGTCCCGGACGATCCACGTGTCAGTACGTTTTTATCTTTAAATTCGGCCCCGGACGATCCATTATTGGACCATCGGCCGGGCCGATCCACTGTTCGTCCTGGACGATACACGTGGTAAGCATTTAAAACGTTTTAACTTCGGCCGGTACGATCAATTATTGTGCATCGTCCTGGACGATACACCTAATCGGCCCGGACGATCTGCTTTTTCAACGGTCGTCCGGACTGACTCCTCGGGCCGATAGCCTGTGTCTAATCGGCCTGGCCGATATCTGATCGGCCCGGACGATTGGACCGCCTTTTTGACCAATCGGCCTGTACGTAATAATTGACACATATCGGCCTGGACGATTCCGCGATCGGCCAGGACGATATTGACGATTCTTTAAATATAGGCCGATCCAGCCATGTTTTCTCACACCTCATCTTTTCTCCTTTGATTTTCTGCTTAAAGTTCTCTCATATGGCTGGTGGGAAGCGCGTCCGTCAGACCTCTAGAAGTTCCTCGAGGGCAAGGGTTGACCCTCGGTTCCGTGAAGCAGAAGATGAAGCTGCTTATCATCGCTATAGGGAATGTGGAATTACTGTCTCCAGGATTATCAATCCGACCCACATTTCCTACCCGGTAATGGATCTCTTCGCACACACTTCCCTCTGTTTCATTCTGTCCCTTGTTTTTCCTTTCAATTCTGAGTTCCTGTTAGAATTCTTTGCAAACCTCCGCATAAACCCTACCTTCACAGCCCTGTCCTCCTATGTGAATCGACGCCCTGTCGAAATCACATATCAGGACTGTGTTGAACTTTTACAGCTATCCACCACCGGAGATAAGCTGCACCTTATTGCCCTTGACCCTAATTTTGATTGGTCCACGGCAAACCACTTTCTTCGCCAGACCAATGCCCGTTACCATGTTGGAGAGACTAGCTCTTTAGTCAGAGATGCTAGGACAATCCAACATGTCCTTCGCACCTCTGTCATTCCCAAAGCCGGTGACCGTGTCCACATTACCCCTCTACTTTCCCTCACTACCTTCTACATCATGGCACATAGGGAATTTAACACTGCAGATCTATTCTTTCGTTACATTGATCACCTAACAACAATTCGAGATCCAGGCCACAGAAGAAAGCCAAATCTAGCCTTAGGACATATCATAGCCTATGTTCTTGAAACCAAATACAAAATTCAATATCCCAATCCACCAAATTACCCAACTCTCTTCTACTCAAACAACTCATTCAGCACCCTTCACAGTACTCGTCTCCACCCGGATGAACCACGGGAGGCTAGAGAGGAGGAGGCTCCCGCTCCAGCTCCCTTTCCTGACCCAAACCCTCTCCAACAACATTCACCGGTAGATCAGTTGATTGCGAGATTTGATCGTTGGGAGACCAGATTTGATGCATATGTTGCTGCCCAAGAGCAGCAACACTCTGAGGAGATCGCCCGCTACGAGCATCACCGCGCTGAGGACTTAGCTCGTTTTGACAGTTTTCTCACTCACCAGCAGCAGCAGCATGACCAGGACATCGCCTGGTTCAATGCTCAGTTTACTACCCTTGCCAGTTACTTTCAGCAGCCACATCCACCTCCTCCATCTGATGATCAGGATCCCTCGTTCTTTTAGTTTGTGCTTTATTATTTCTTGTCTTTTTGTAGTAGTCTTTCGTGATGTTTATTTTTACTGTTTTTGGACTCTCTTTTTGTGATGACAAAAAGGGGGAGTATGATAGGATGTGGTAAGAAAAAGTTGATGTTGTAACCTTGTTTTTTAATGAATCTGTTTTATTTTGATTTTCCTACTTGTGTTTTGTCATCATCAAAAAGGGGGAGATTGTTGCAAATCTATTTTTCATGGCTTATGTTTTGATGATTGACAAACAATGCTTTTCTTGGATAGCTTGTTGCTTCTAACTTTTCAGGAATCGACGATCGGACAATCAAAAAGGAGCCAAGTTCAGGAATGCGTAGGTTTAGGGTTGAGTCAGTCTGTACTTTTGTTTTTTACCTTTTGAGTCCTCTTGTAATAGTCAAAAAGACTGATACTTTGTAACCCTTCACACACACACTTGAGAGAATTAGAAATTCTGTTTTTACTCATATCGGCCAGGCCGATATCTTTGATCGGCCTGGACGATCAGCTTAAAACAGAAAGTCTAATTAAGGATTCTTGATTAAGGCAGCCAACGTTAACCGATCGTCCTGGACAATACGTGTATCGGCCAGGACGATAAGCTCAAAACAGAAAGAAGTAGCCGCCATAGACAAGTATGGTATAGCATATCTTTAAATTATCGGCCAGGACGATCCTCGTATCGGCCTGGACGATATTAACAAATTATGCCATAATTGTTCAGGAAATCAAGGAAGTAATTAAGGATGATTGATACGATCATATCGTCCTGGACGATCGCAGGATCAGCCCGGACGATCTAGTCAAAAACCTTAAGTTACTTCAGGACGATCAATATCGGCCAGCCCATATTCAGGGCTATTGTCAGGACGATTTTCGTCTGATTTGAACTGATCGGCCAGGACGATCGTGAGATCGGCCTGGACGATCAAGCTAATTTTCAATCGTCCAATCTTGCATCCAGGGCTATGCTCTGGCCGATCTTCATTGATTTGTACTGATCGGCCAGGCCGATGTCCAGATCGGCCTGGACGATAAAGTCGGCAACTTGCAATTAATGAGCTCCTTTGAAGCTCTTCTATTAAAGAGCTCTTGTTCAACGTTTTTTTCAAGACCTTTGGCTGCTGCCTTGACCTGAGAAGACCTTGAGGAGAGAAAGAGAGAGAGAAGAGAGAGAGAGGATCTTGTGAGGGGGAGCTTGTGAGGGGTTTCACAAGGGTTGCTTCAAGGATCTCTCTGCGTCGTCTTCGTCTAGAGTTTCTCGTCCGTGGAAGGGTCGGTAGAGGTAAGGAGTTGTGCTTTTGGTTCTGGTTCTCTGCCAGCTTCAGGAGGAAGCAAAAGGAGATAGGTTCTCTGCCTTGCCGGGGTGGCAAAAAGGAGATTCTTGTGAGGGTTTCTCCACCTAGCCGTGGGGGCTAAAGGAGAGTCACTTTTTGTTTAGTGCAATACTTGGAGGGTGCCTCCAAGGAGTGGACGTAGGTCGAGTCGACCGAACCACTATAAATCTCTGTGTTTCTTTTCTTGCTTCCGCACGTTTAATTCCGCATTATTTTCGTGGTGTGATTTGGTTTTATGTGACTTTATTTCTTTGTTTAAAAAATGAAGTTTTTAAAATACCAATTCACCCCCCCCCCTCTTGGTTAGTTTGGGACTAAGTTCATAGGGCTTAACATCCCCATCGAACTTTCAACTTTGTTTGGCTCTTTGAGCATCTTTTGATTTTTGATACACTTTTGTGTATATAGCTTTCTTTTTAATTTGGCTTCTTTGGCCTCTTTCCTTTTTAACTATTGCAAGCTAAAAACTCTTTAATATACCCTTAAAGAAAAAGACTTAGTTGTGAGTATATCCTCCAAATATTAGAGAATAGGAGCTCTCTTTCTAACATAGGGAAGAATAATCCACAACACAAAATCAAAATCATGTGATAAATGCAATGGCGAGATTTCAAAAGCTTGAAAGATATCTAAAAACTTTGGCTATTATAAGATAGATTAAAGTAGCAAGATAAGAAAAAGATCTTAAATAAAAAGCCATTGGTTAAACTGAGTTTAGACTTTTGTTTAGAGAAGAAAATCATACCACTAAACAAAGTCAGAAGCAGGGAAAACATCAACAATTTACTCCCTTTAACCAATTTAGAAAAAAGCTAAACACTATATCTAAAACTCCAAAATTTAAAGGCTTTAAAAAAATTCATCATATGAAAGACCAAAATTAAAGAGCAACGCGAAGACAGAACACATAAAAACAAAAAAAAATAAAAAACAACGCAAACTAGACTACCACCAAGTAAGCACAAAAACTAGCACAACGAAACACAAAAAACATAAACATTTCAAGCACGTGATAAAGCAGCGAGTTTAAGCAATTTTGAGCTGCTAGCCTCCTTATGTCCAGTTATTCTATGCTCCCATGAGGTCTTTGGTGAGAGCACTCCTGCAACACTCAACATCAGTCAGATTTAGGAACCCAAACAGGTTTGGGATCCTTCTTAGGAAAAGTGGAATGTAATGCAGATATGGTATGCTGTGAATCATGCATCTTAGGTCTCCACACCCAATGTGTACTAAGGTGAATGGTGCAAGTGTGTGAGATGTGTCATAGCATGCCACATGAGAAACATCTAACTCCAGGAAAAGGGTTTCTTAAATGATTTTAGTTATGATGCATCTTCCTAGGTTCTTGCTTAAAATCAAAAGTGGAAGTCATCCGATTTTTCTTATATGTATCAAAATCATTTTGAATCCTCAAGTTAGTTCTTTTTAATGCATCATTCTCAATCCTCAAATTTTTCTCAATCTCTTTAGATTTCTTAAGATCATCCTTAAGTGAGGTGTGTGAAGCTTTTAATGCATTATGTTCATCAACTAATTCCAAATGCTTTTTGTTCAACTCATCAAATTCATCAAAAAGAGCCATGTGATTTGAATCAATCGTTGCATGATCTTTGTGAAAAACTTCATGCTCTTTTTGTAGATTTGAATGTTCTAATTTTAGACTAGCATGAGTTTTCTTAAGTTTTTTGTATGATGTATGGATTTTTTCACAAATTTCAAATAATTCATCATAGATTGGTTTACATACCTCTTCCTCATCACTTTGATTTTCTCCCATGAAACACAAGTTTGTAGTCTCTTCCTTTAGTTCAGTCTCAGAGGAATCAGTACCAGATTCTGCCTAGAAATCTCTTTGGATTTTCTTCTTCTCCTTCCTAGACTTAGCTTTCTCCTCACTATTTTCTTTTTCTTTGCTTGAATGATCTTGAAGTGTAGGACAATCGGCTATCACATGTCCAGGCTTCCTGCATTCAAAACAAACAACATCAAAGGATCCTTTAACATGTTTATGATCCTTACCTTTTCTCCAACTTTGATGATGCATTTGTTTCTTCCTTAGAAAGCTTTTGAATTGCCTTGTGATGAAGGCAATTTCATCGCTTTCAGACCCGAAAGATTCAGAATCCGATTTGAGAGCCTTCAATGCAATTGTTTTCTTCTTTTTCTTTTCACCTGCATCAACATTTCTTTGATTCACCCCTTGCTCATAAGCAATGAGTGAGCCAAGTAAGTTATCAATAGAATAGGTGTTCAAATCTTTAGATTCAGTGATTACAGTGATTTTTGTATCATAAGACAAAGGCAAGCATCTCAAAATCTTGTTCACTTTTTCATAATTCAAAAGTTCATTTCCTAGTGCATGCAATTAAGTAGCAATCTGAGTAAACCTAGTGTACATGTCAGAAATCGATTCATGAGGTTTCATACGAAAAAGTTCATAGTCATGCAAGAGAAAGTTCAAACGGGATTGTTTAACTTCATTAGTACCTTCATAAGTGATGCATAATTTATCCCAAATTTCTTTACCAGTTTTGCAAGTTGAAACACGCATGTAATCTTTAGATTTCAAAGCACAGAAAAAATAGTTCAAACATTTCGCATTTAATTGAGCTAAATCTCGTTCATCAAAAGTCCATTAAGTAAAAGCAACTTCAGTTTTAACACCATTAATTTCACGAGAAGGTGGAGAATATCCTTCTTGAATAAGCATCCACAAGCGATAATTAGTATATTGTAAAAAAGTTGACATGCGAGTTTTCCAAAAATAAAAAAGTAGGTTATCGAACAGAGGAGGTCGGGTAATAGAATACCCTTCCGTAGTGTTACGATTCCCAATGTTAGCCATAGATCAAATTCAAAAAGTTTTCAAACTTTAATTTTTGAATCCCGCTCTGATACCACTTGAAAGTTCGTTAGGGATGTTAAGCCCTATGAACTTAGTCCCAAGCTAACCAAGAGGGGGGGTGAATTGGTATTTTAAAAACTCTTTTCACAAAGAAAGAAAATTACATTAACCAAATCACACCACAGAACTTAATGCTGAATTTAAAAGTGTGGAAGTAAGAAAAAGAACACAGAAATTTATAGTGGTTCGGTCGACTCGACCTACGTCCACTCCTTGGAGGCACCCTCCAAGTATTGCACTACAAAACATGACTCTCCTTTGGCCCCCACAGCTAGGCGGAGAAGCCCTCACAAGAACCTCCTTTTTGCCACCCCGGCAAGGCAGAGAACCTTCCTCCTTTTTCTTCCTCCTGAAGCTGGCAGAGAACCAAAACTAAAAGTAAACTCCTTACCTCTACCGACCCTTCCACGGATGAGAAACTCTAGACGAAGATGAAGTAGAGCGATCCTTGAAGCAAACCCTTGTGAATCCCCTCACAAGCTCCCCCTTACAAGATCCTCTCTGTATCCTCTCTCTCTTTCTCTCCTCAAGGTCTTCTCAAGTCAAGGCAGTAGCCAAAGATCATGAAAAACGTTGAACATGAGCTTTTAAATAAAAGAGCTACAAAGGAGCTCATTAATTGCAAGTTGCCGACAATATCATCCAGGCCGATATTGACATCGGCCTGGCCGATCAGTACAAATTAATGAAGATCGGCAAGAGCATAGCCCTGGATGCAAAATAGGATGATTGAAAATTGGCTTAATCGTCCAGGCCGATGTCACGATCGTCCTGGCCGATCAGTTCAAATTAGAGGAAAATCGTCCTGACAATAGCCCTGGATACGAGCTGGCCGATGTTTATCGTCCTGAAGTAACTTAAGGTTTTTGACTGGATCGTCCTGGCCGATCCTGCGATCGTCCAGGACGATATGATCGTATCAATCATCTTTAATTACTCCCTTGATTTCCTGAACAATTATGGCATAATTTGTGAATATCATCCACGCCGATCCTAGGATCGTCCTGGCCGATAATTTAAAAATACAGTATACCTTAATTGACTATGGCGGCTACTTCTTTCTGTTTTGAGCTTATCGTCCTGGCCGATACACGTATCATCCAGGCCGATATGTTAATGACGGCTGCCTTAATTAAGAATCCTTACTTGGACTTTCTATTTTAAGCTGATCGTCCCGGACGATATAAATATCTGCCGGGCCGATGTGGGCAAAAAAAGAAATTCTAAGCCCCTTAAGTGTGTGTGTGTAGGGTTACTTAGCATCAGTCTCTTTGACCATTACAAGTAGACTCAAGAGGTGAAAATCAAACGTACAGACTAACTCAACCCTAAACCTACGTAATCCTGAACTTGGCTCTTTCTTGATCGTCCGATCTTCGATTCCTGAAAAGTTAGAAGCAACAAGTAGTCCAAGAGAAACAGTGTTTGTCAATCATCAAAACATAAGCCATGAAAAATAGATTTGCAACAAATAGGTCTATTATCATTCCAAGAGTTAACAGGGTTATTTTCGAGAATAAGCACAATGGAAGTAGAGGTAAAAAAACTTAGGGATACAATTACCAACAAAAAAATCCAAAATAGTAGAAAAAAGATCATTATTGAAAATGTGCCATGATGTTTTTAAAAAACTAAGTAGTAAAACTATGAGGCCCAACCACAAAATCATTATTCATACCAAAAAGAGTCTATTTAACTTCCTAAAAGGAAGGAGGTTTAGAAAGATTGTCATTATCCTCTTGGTATATAAGGACAGGAATAAAAGTAGGGTTATTAATTTGAACCAGAGTAAAATTCTTATTAAGATGATTTTGAATATGCTCAAACACTAGATTAGCAATTTTCACATAACTCTCAGAGAAAGTACCATCTTCCAGAAGAATTTTATTAATGCAATTTTTAGCCCTTTTCCACTTGACTAAGGCAAGAAAGTATTTAGTCCTATTGTCACCTTCAACCATATGTTTAGCAACAGCTTTTTGTTTCCAAAAAACCTCCTCCTGTGTTTGGAGTTTAAAAAGACAATCCTTAGCATTTCTTAATAGGATGAAATTAGGATCAGAAGGATCAACTTGATAAATAGATTCAAAATTATTCACTTGCTACTCAGATTTCAAAATATTGGTAAATAGGTTTTTAAAAATGTTGTGATTCCACCAATTCAAGACCTTCTTAAACCTTTTTAATTATCCGGATGCAAATGAGTATGCCAATTATTATGAACCACATCCAAGAAAGAGTCATGAAGTAACCACATATTTTGAAATTTGAATTAGGAAGGGGCATTAAAGTGTCTAAAATCTAGGATAATTAATAAAGGAGAGTGATAAAAAAGATTCCTACTAGAATGATCAACAATAACTACATTAAAAGAGTTAATCCAAGAATCATTAAAAAGAACACGGTTTAAATATTACCATAAGTGACCTCTATTCCAAGTGAAACTATTACCCACAAAACCAACAACAATTAAATTACAATCCAAGATCATGTTACTAAAGTCCTCAATTGACTGATAAGAGGGAAAAATCCTCCTATCCTCTCAAAAGGATTAGTAATAGCATTAAAATTACCACCAATAAGCAAGGGAAAAGTACAAATACTATGAAAATTAAAGAGCTAATCCCAAAGGATTTTCCAAATATAACAAGAATAAGAAGCATACACAAAATAAGCACAACAAAGGAAATTAAAAACCTCCATCTTACAATGCATCACTTGAGTAAAGTCACCAATAACTTTAATTTTAATAGGTTCATTCCATAAAACCCAAATTTTATTAGCCCCAATCAAAATAGCTTAATTAAAACACAAAAAACGGAGCAGTACTAATCAGCTTATTAGAAGAAATAAAAGGCTCAAGTAAAACAAGAATAAAAACATTATGAACACGACAAAGGTTTTTAGTTATTAACCGAGATGAGGGATAACTAATGCCCCTAGCATTCCAACTAATGCAATTAAACAAAAAAGCACAAATTAATGAGGAGTATGTGAGCAGGTGGTTCTAGGAGGTTGCAAAATGATATTATATTTTTTACAGACTCTTTTACTATGAAACTTAATGAAACAAGTATCATTTTCATCTTTAGCAAAGAATTTAGCCATAATATCCATATTCTAAGAATAAGTAAAAGCATCACTATCATCAATCAAACCTTCCTGCCAAAACTTCTGCTCTAATGAATCATTCTATCATCAATTTACCTTAGCCAACACCACCATCCACCATGTCATCTTGACCATTCTCCTGAATAGCAATAATAGAATGATTAGGAGCCAAATTAGTAGAATTATTCGGAACCATTATAGAATCCATATCAATCAAGTTATTGTTAGAAACATAAATAATATTTTTAGAAGAAGAACAAGTGTTAGGATTATTAATACCATTTGACCTTTGCTCATCTGCATCTTGACCCTCAATATGTAAAGAAGAGATAGAGTTTTCTTCACGATCACAATCAGGTTTAAGAGTAGAAACTTCCTTCTAGATGAAAGTATAATGAATATATTTATCAAAAGTCTACTGTTCCTTAACAACTGGACCCTCAATCACATGATTAGTATTATTCTCCACAATATCTTGCATAATAGAAACATTTCCCTCCACTAATAAATTAGGAACCACATTACCATCATCACCCAAAAAATTAATATTTTCTTGCAAAGCTTTAGATGAGACTTTCTCCTTACGGAGATGAGGATGCAACTGAAAATATTCATTAACCCCATGACCATGCATCTTATAATGTGAAAAAAAAAAAGGTAGGCTTTTAATTTCCACTTTTTGGAAATATCCATTTAATTCCAAACCAAGACAAATCTTATTTGGGTGTTTCTTAGAAACATCCAACTCAACTAAAACATGCACCACTGAAGGTCTAGAGATAGAAGCAATAGCTTGGTTGGCTTGTAAGGGTCTACCAAAAATCGAAGGTAATCCAAATAATATTTGAGAGTTAAAGAAATGAAGGTGTAAATTTGGAAAAGTTATCCAAACAGGCGCAATAGAAGAATCCTCTTAATCATCAAAATCTGGTGTCCATTTGAGTAACCTCATTTAACATGCTTGAATATAATATGATCTCTTAGAGAAAATGTGACTGTAATTCAGATAATTGGAAAGTTGTATCGGAATATAATGTGGATCCAACAAACTAATATGAAAGGAACCTGATAGTTTAAGGTTTACAAAAAAACCTCTGAATCACATCTAGATTAAGACGATTAAGAACAAATTTACAACCTAAAGTGAAAGCAAAAGGTGTAGCTAGCTGCGAAATAATTGAATAATCAAACATAGGGTAGGACACCCTTAAAGGAAGTTTGCAAAAAAGAACCCTAGCAAAAGATAAAGAAGAACCCGCCATTACATCTTTAAAGGAACAGGTCTTACCAGCAGGGAACAAAGAAGCAGCCGGGATGGACGAAGTTGGGGACGTCATCTCCCTCCACCAAAAATAACTCAAAAAACATCAAAACACAGCTCCAAAAACATCAAAAATAAAATAAAGAAGGGAAAAAGAAAAAAAAAACTATATCAACCAAGCCAGGAGAGGCGAGGAGATGCGGAGACAAGAAAGCCCTAAGTTTGATTGCCAAGACAAATAGGACATTAGAATTGCTTGGTATGGAAACCAACTGAACCCGAGGTTTGGGCACTATATGTTTAGTTTCTTGCACTTTATGTTATGGTTTGATACTTTATTGATGTCAAACGTAACCTCCTAAATCAAATGTAGTTCAAAACTAGGTCAAAACTTAAAAAATTCATAACATAATGTAGAAAAATTCTAAATTGAGCAAATGTAGAGTCTAATTATTCATCTTAAGGACTATTATTTAGTAAAAATATTAAAAAATCCAAAAATTACTTTAATTTTAAAAGTTAAATTTTAACCCATTAATTAAATCATTTAAACAATTCCAAAAACTCCAAAATTTCTAAAATTCAATAATTCATTTAAATTTTCAAAAAATTAATTATTTTAATAAGTAAATTAAGAAATTTATTTAAAATTATCAACCCCTAATCCTCAACCAATTAAATTAACTTAAGTAATATTGGTTACTATTGGGTAACCTAGGCCTACAAGGCTATTAACTTAGCCCCAAGAAACATGAAATAAAATTTTCGGCCCTGATGAGTAACAAAATTAATAACCATTTGAAAATTAAAATATACCTAAAAAAGCTCTAATACATTAATATTTGAACTTAATAATAAATTTTCCCGTAGACCTTTAATAAACCCGAACACTAGATAACTTCAATAAATTGCATAGTTTAGGACATACCCAAGCTATGTAGCCTACCTCACACACATTAGATGGTTTGCTAGGATAACCAACTCTTGTCTAGTATAGGCCTATGTTTTTCTACTATTATGTGTGGGTTTTTTTTAGTTTTCACTGCATTTTGTGATTAAAAATTGATTGATATGAGGGTTTACTTACTTTAACTACAATCTGTAACTTGAAAATTGATTGATAAGAGAGTCTAAATTTTCTTTTTGATTCAATGTAATTTAATTGAGATGTAATAAGAGTTTTAAAAGTGAGACTTTGAGTTTAGATACAAACATCCAACTTGTAATCAAAAGAGGAAACATCCCCATAGGGGAGGGTTTCTCTCCATTTTGACATCAAAAGTTTGGATGATTATTAATATCCAAAGAGAAAAAAAATCCCTTTAAGGGAGAGTTTCTTTTCAGTTGAATATTAAGACCTCAAGGATAAAAGGAGCTCGAAAGAGGACAAAGAGGTAAAGATTTGATGAGTATCCCACTCAAAGTCTCTTGTGTCCATTATAGGATTAGAATCCGGGTTTGTTGTCAGTGGAACCCAGCCAATTCTATTTTTCGTAAATCAGGATTATAATAAAAAGGAAATTTGCCTATAGATATTTTTATTTAATTAATTTGATTGATTGATTTAATTGATTTACTTTATTTGTTTATAGGATTACCTGCTTTACATATTTTTTGGTTATTTGTATATCTTATTTTGTTTTAGCCTTGATACGATCGGAGGCTTGTGAGGGTGGGCAAAAAATGTTTTTTTACTTAAAATCAATTAAAATTTTAGACTAACATAAATTTTATAGACCTACATAATTTAGTCAATCTCAATATGTTGAGTCTTAAAATTTGAAGGGATTATGTTGATCTTAATTTTAAAATCCAGAACTTTTAACTCCAAGCTTTAATATTTCACCTCCAAATTAATCAATGAGGCGAAAGAGTCAAGAAAAACTCTTTCAAATTTTCTTATCAATTTTGTAGACCTTTACGCTGAGTGAAAACTCAACATATTGAGCTTCAAAATATAGAGAAAGTTCGTCAACCTTTCAAAACCAAAATCCATTTCAAAATTATATTTAAATTATTGTTGTCATGCATTAACCTAAAACTTCACCTTGTAGTTAACATATGCCTCAAAAATAAAAATTTTATTTTAAACATAAATGTCACTTGTACTTTATTATTATATGTTGAATTATAATTCCTATTATTCAATATCTGTCATAAAATATGAGGTCCTTTATGACTTTCAAAACTTGATTTCAAAGTCCATGGCAAGTACTACTTTTTATACAACTAAAAATATTGAAAAGTATAGGTCAGGCCCCACCAACAACAACCCGAATTCTGTTCCGATGAAATGATGAAAGTCTTAAAAATTAGGCATTTTTTAATATTCAGCTTCATATCTTTCATTGATTTCCTTCAAGCAAGCCCCTTGTGGTACGTCATCTGATAGGATATTCAAATGAAAAAAAATAATTCTATAAGAGACTTTCTTTTTTCTTTGGATCCCTAATATCTTAAAAATACTTCATTTATAAGCTTTCACAATTTCATGAATCAAATAATATTTTTAAAAGAAGAAAATTACATTAAGCCTCTATAAAAAATACATATTAGTTTAGTTTATAATCATAACATTAATAATCCACAGTCTAGTCCTTAGGGTCATATTCCTAAGGGCTTTTTTAGCAATCCATATGTACTTGTTAAAGAGAACATTTATAATTATTTTTTATTGTCCATTGGGAACATGGCCACTTACAAAAGATGTTTCTAAAAATTATCTAACATCTTAAGGGCAAGTTCCCACTCATCAACCAAAAAGAAAATAAAAGCAACAAAAAAAAGCTAAATGATAAACAATCATCATATCATGACACATGCAAAATGAAATGTAAAAGAAAGAAATTATAAAATGTTATCTTAACTACACCCTATCCTTGGATGCTTATAAAAAGGTGTCATATCCAATACCTAAGTGTGTGCAAAAAGGTATACGTAACTACCCCAAATTATATGAGAGGTTCAAGTTATAAGATTAGGTTATTATTATTTAATTTATTAACCCTCAAATTTCTCTTTAAGTATTTAGTCATTAATGGTGTATTAATTAATACTTAGTTTTAGGATTAAAATTTTAATTAATAAATTATTAAGAGCCCAAAGGCTTAGGCCCTAACCTATACTAAGGTTATAAATAATTGAGGGGCAAATTGCCCATTCTCAATCTTATCCCAAATCAAGGCCTGAAATGATTATAAGGTGGCAAGGGTCGGTTAGTCCTTCCCTTGATAATATTCTAAGACTTGAGGAATGGCTAACAGGTGACACCACTAAGATGAGTCTATTTCCGACCATAAAAATAAATCCTAAGCTTCCTATGACTAAGATAAATTTATTTTTAAAAGACTAACATGAGAATAGAAAAACTCCACTCCTATTGATATATATAGGTTCTACCAGACCTATGGTTTAACAGCTGGGCGTTCAATGAAATTGGCTCAGGTTCCTAAGAGTGGCTTTAAATTTTAAAAGAGGAATAATTTATATATATCTTCATATTCTTTCCCCTTAACTTATGAGGTATGTGGCATTGTCACAATGTGCTCAAGTAACCATACCTCCTCAGGACACTTAGCCTCGTAACTCAAAGTAATCTAGCATATATACCTCATGTGTATTAAAGGGAAGCATGCAAAGATATACATAAATCCAATATGGGTTAAGGCAGCAAAGTATTACTTGAAGTTCATTTGCTCCATTAATAAGTTTGTTTGCTCATTTTAAAGTTAATGTATTTTAGTTCAAATTTAAAATTTAGTATCTTAGTGTATTTTTATTAAACATTGGAGAGTTGGTTGAGAAGATTTTAATAATTTTTATCTAGTTTCACCATAGTTAATGTATATTATTATTTATGATTGGATTAGAAATTGAAAGTGTTAAGATAGTTGCTATTTGCATGTTTTACATTTTTGCAACTTGTATAGTTTTGATGATTGCAAATATTATTATTTAGATGTGTATTTATCTCCTAAAATTTTTAAAAGATTTGTATTTGTTCTTGTGTGTACTAACATTTCAGATGAATCAAACTCTCAAACACGAAGTCTTCAAAAAAATTCAGCAAGAAATACTTTTAGTTTTTGAAGCTTAAAATTTATCATTTTAATTGAGAGTGAGTGATTGTAATTGAGTGAATAAAAACATACACACACATAAGGAGATCATATAAAATTTATACTGATCGTACGGGACGATATCAGTTCGTACGGGACGATCAAATAGTTATCTCTTATTAAGTGTTGGTGGAAATTTGAAAACATGTTTTGAAAAATATTAGTTTTCTTTGGGGATTTTAAGATTAAGGTTAAGTTCTAATTCTAAGGTCGAATCGACTCGTTAGAAAGACTATATCACCCCAAAGGACGAAAATAAACTTTCATAACGGTGTTAAGACTTAAAATTATGTAAACTCATCTTGAATGTTATGATCGGGTTCTAAGGAGAACTCTATATGGTCCCGAGGGGACACAATATAGTTCAACTAAGTACCCAATTACAATATTCAAGAAACATGATCGTCGCATTCACATCCAAAGCCTTATCGAAAAAGGGTGTATCTCCCCAAAGGGAAATGAGACCATTCAACGATAATCCTTCTAATGCAACTATGACGATCATTATTTAACTTTTCCCAAAGAAATCTAATGAAGTTTTAGAAATTGAGTTTTCTTTAAAATCAGGTGTGTGTGGGGTTCCAAATCTCCTACGAGCGCAAGCCCTCGTAGTTAATTACATCGTAGGGAGATAAAATCTCCTACGAAAACTCTCGATTAAAATAATGGCAGAATTTTATTTAGAGTTTCTAGGAGTGATATCAAAGTATGAATAGAATTATTGGAAAATCAAAAGGGAATGGATCAAAATTGAGCAGTTATTAACGGAGTTAAAGGATGAGAGGTAGGGGACACTTTGAGATTCCAGAACCATCCGGAAATGTCCCAACTTAATCTAAATGTTGGGCTTTATGTTTTAGGATTGAAATGAAGCTTTAATTAGAATTGAGCATTTTATTAGAAATTTGGGATTAGATTCCCGAAGTTTGGGGTCTTATAATCAAAGATCTGCCCCGGAACCTAAATCTATTTTGGACACTGGACCACAGTCGTCCGATCCTAACTAATGCAGTGCAAGGTCTGGACTTACCCCGGCCTGGATTGGGGAGCCAGCTAACCACCTAATCGATTTAAAATACATGAATCCGGTCTTTTATGAAAGAGTGGTAGGGACGTTATAATTAAAGTTTTGGTGAGGCGGGGCCGACATCTAGAGATTTTCCTAATTGGCCCCTTTGACTTATGTTGGGTGCTAAAATGCTAAGGACTATGAAATTAAAATTTAGACTCTTTAATTTGTATCTAATGCAATGCGTGCTGGTTAACAACCTCAAATCAAATATGCTTGAAATTTTTAAAAACAGGCTTATAAAATAATTTTTTAGAAGACTGGACTTCCCCAGGTCCGGCACCTCGTCCTCATAGGTCAGACTATCCGGACTCTACCCGCAGGCGGGGAAGGGTCTAAAGCAAGGAAAGAGTAATGCAGAAATATGCATGCGACCCCGGGGTCGATCCCCGGCTAATTCCCTAGATTCGTTATTTTTCTATATTATTTAGACTCACTAAAATTTTAGACTTTTAAGATTATGAGTATAAAAGTTTCACACCCTCAAGAGCCTCACGTATCCAGGCGAAAACAAAGAGCGGCATGCAATCGCCAAAAAACTAGTAAAAATAAGTAATCCTAAAGGCAGTCAAATCATTACATCAAATACAAATTAATTAATAAATGTCCATAGGCAGAATTGCCTTGCTTATTACAAACCAGAATATTACAGAAAGTAAAGTGGCCGGGCACCACTGACAACAACCCGGATTCTAAACCTAGTAATGACGCAAGTTATTTTGAGTGGGATACTCTCAATCTTCAAATCTTCAAATCTTCAATTTCATTCTTCTTTGGACTCCTTTTCTTCAATCTTCTTGGAATCTTCATAGCAGATTACCCAAATGGATAAGAGGGCACTTCCCTCTAAAGGGGATGGCCACTCTTTCCTCTTTGGGTAAGGAAGAGGTACGATCCAAATTTGGATTTCCAAATGGAAAAGGAATGTTCCCTAAAGGGGTATCCTTTCCTCTTTGGAATCCAAGCTTTGGATCTATGTATCCCAACTCAAACTTAACTTTCACAACACTTAACAATTATACAAATTACATTTATATCAAAATAAAAACCTAGACTCACCTGCAGGGTTATCCTAAGCAATTAATATATAAAAAGCAATTATTCCCAAGCAGTTGTATATGAGCAGAAGAGAGTAAACACACTGGCCACGCTCTTTTTATGATTTGGGGGCTTTAGCAGCTGAAGCACCTGTGCAAAGAATTTATAATATTTACGCATTTTCTTGATTTGCCCCCTTTTTATATTGCCCTGCATGAGCGTGGCCACCTGCAGAAGACTGTGTCAACATCCAGATCGTACCTAACCTAAGGGTAATCTAGTCGTCAAACACATCAATCCATCCACAGAGTACAGAAAAAGTAAGCAAACACAGCAAAACAATTTCATCCACAACATGCAGTGAAAACTACGAAAAACCCGGCACACAGCAGTAAAGTAAACACCGACCTAACCTAGATCTAGAGTTGGTTGTCCTAGCACATCATCTAAAGTGTGTGAGAAAAGTTGTGTGGCTGGGGTAGATCCTAAAGTGGGTTATTAATTGAAGTTGTCTAAAAGTTTGGATTTGTTAAGGCTTAAAAGGGGATTTAGATTAAAATTTAAATATTAATAAATTAAGAATTTTAATTAGACATATTTTAAAAATTAAATGATTACTACCTTTGTTTCACACCGAGGCCGTGAAGTTTATTTCATCTTCCTTGGGGCTAAGCTAATAGCCTCGTAGGCCTGGGTTACCCAGTAGCAATCGGGGTTGATTGAGTTGATTTAAATTGGTTAAAATTAACAGAGTGGATTAATATTAAAGGGAGTTGGTTGCTGATTCTTAAAGTTAATTAATTTAAGTTTGCCATTAATTGATCCGTGGCGTTGTGCCACCAGGCTCGAGGAACCAGCCTCCTTAGGACACTTAGCCCCGCAGCCCGGAGTAGTCCAGCCGATAAATCGAATTAATGTAGTTGAATTAGAGATTTTTAAAATGTTAAATAATTAAAAATTAATTCATTTTAAGGTTTGACACCCTTTAGAATTCATTCGTGGCGTTGTGCCACCAGGCTCGAGGAACCAGCCTCCTTAGGACACTTAGCCCCGCAGCCCGGAGTAGTCCAGCCAAAAAACTTCAACTTTAGGGTGGTTGTTGTGTTTTGAAGGATTTGTTAAGTGTTTTAAACATTAAACCAATATTTCCTGAATTTTAGAATGATTTTGAGTTTTATGAATTTTGAATATTTTAATCACTTAATTAAGGGGTTGAAAATTGACTTTTTGATTAAGTTCAAATTCTGGAATGTTTGTATTTTATTAAAATACTAGACCTTACTACGATCAGTTAGAAGGTAAGTACGTTGAAATTGGATTTTTTTACATTTTATTACGAAGGTTTGAAGTTTTGAACTAGTTTTGACTTAAAGTTGACCGATTTGTTGACTTTTTGAAATATTGCAAATTTCTGGAATTTAATATTTTTAATAAATATTAGACCTTATTAGGAATTGAATGCAAGTGAGTTTGGGTAATTTGGATTTTAGGAATTTCTTAATTAGAGGGCCTCTTTTGTGATTCTGCTTCAAACAAGTTCCCAATCTCTTGAAAACACCTCCAAAGGTCAGAAATGACCTAAGGAGGGATCCCCAAGTGTTTGGGAAATTTTGGGATTTTTTAATTATTATTAATTGATTATCTTAATTAAACATTAATTTTCACTTAAAATTAAATTAGGGTTTAAATTGCTATCAAATCAAGGGGCTTTTAATTATCATAGATTAAGGACTGAATTCTGGTCAGTTTGAGGGTTTATATGTAATTTTTGGACTTAAATTGAATTTATTACAATTTTTAGGAGTTTTAAAGGCTTAATAAAGGGTTTAAGACTTAGAAAATTAATTAGGGGACCTAATGACCTCAAAAATCAGTGAAAATTTCTCTAGGGGCTGAGGGTGTCACTAAGTTCAAATGTTCAAAGTTTCAACTCAAGGGGAAGTGAATCCTAGTTATTGAAATTTTTCTAAGTTTTCTATACATGAGTCCTTAATTATTGTCCTTAATTATGTCACTAATCTTGACGGACTTGAATCAATGTTTGAACTAACCCTCATACTCAATACACAAGGCATGCATGAACCACATAAACACATTCAATACCTAAATCTAGGAGAGCCTTAGACTAAGTGGTGTGTGCACCTTAAGCATGCAATTAAATAATTAACATAATTAAGACAAAATTAGAGAATAATCAAGGAATGATTATCCACTAATCATCCCCTTTATTTCTATTCAAATATGCTCAATCAACATTTAAGATCTCAAGTAACTTCTTAAACACTTAAAGATTTACATATATAGAGTTTCAAAATATATTTTAAAACATATAAATATAAATGGATATATATATATATATAAATATATATTATAAAATAATTAAAAATATTATTAAAATACATGTTGATGAGTTGAAAGATCCACTGATCTCTAGGGAAGTTTGAAAATAATAAAAGATTTTCCTTGTATTTTTCAAAATACTTAATATTTAATTAAATATAAAAAAAAGGGTTAATATGCTCCAATAATTTTAAATACCATCAAAATCTACTCAAATAATATTGAAAATTTTTCTGGAGACCAGCCATGCACTCAACAACATGCATGCCAAATTTCAGATAAAAATAATTTATACATAATTAATTAAAAATAAAATACATATTTCTGTATTTCTTAAATTACTAATAAAATAATAACCAAAAGGGTTTGATTTTATTTTTAAAATAAACTAGATGAAAAACTGAAGAAAATGATATATTATACTCATTTTTTGGTTGTGTATTTAATTTACTATAATTTTTTAAAGTTTTTGTAATTAAAACAAATTAAAACACATTTTTCTTAATTAAACGGCGGCGGTCAGACACGCGGCACGCTCGGATTGGCGGGATCGAAACCGCGTGACGGCGGGGACACATGTCGGCCGCAGGCCGCTTCACGCGGTTTCCACTTAACCACGTCAGCGGCTTTTGACAGCCGTTGGATTAACCGCAGGTTCGATCTAACGGCTGAGATCAGATCCCGCGGTTTGATCTCGCCAGGAGAAGATCAAACGGCGGAGATTTGATCCCGCTGTTCCGAATGGACGGCCCTGATCTCGCCGGTCGATCGATCGAACACTAAACCGAATACACGGTCGAACCAAAGCGCGGAACGGCGCGATCTAGGCCGTTGATCGCGTGATCAACGGTCTAGAAAACGTACATCTGCAGCGAACTGCTAATGACGCCCTAGGATCCATTTTTTGGTTCGTTCTTCCGATCGGGTGGACCAAATCACTTGAAATTTTAAACAGAAAGGGTAGGCATGAACAGAAATAATGGGGAATAATTTGTTTTAGCTAAAACCCTAAAAGCATAAAGCTATTTAGATCTAACTATTGTGAACTAGATCTAGGGTTTTAGGGAGTTATACCGTTAGATCTTCGAAATTTCTGGATGGATGAGCTTGTAGACTGTCCAAGTGAAGATCCCCAGTGGAAATCCGAGCTCGAACACGTCTGGATCGACTGCTATAGGCTTGGGACGGTCTAGGTGGTGGGCTCGCCGGAGAACTCGCCGCCGGTGACGGGCAACCACTTGGATTTTGTAGTGGGGATGTAGAGGAAGCTCTGGAGATCCAAAACGAATTGAGAACTCGCTCTGGGTGGCTAGGGTTAGTGAGAGAAGATGTTTTGATCAATCGGCTCAAAAAACACTTTTCTCCCTATTCAAACGAGCTGGGCTAGATTGGATGGCTAGGATTGATGCAGGGGCTCCCTAGATGGTGCCACGTGTCCCTGGGAAAGCTGGAAGGCTGCGGAAAGGGCTGGACATGCCTCATTCCCATTGGGTGGACTTGGGATGAGTGGAGGAGACATTGCCACTTATGGCTAAACAAAGGGTGGAGCTCGGTTAGGGAGCCTATTAGGGAGCTTTAGGGCACTAATAGGTCGGCCTAAAGCAGCTTAAATCAAGGGAAAGGGGCTTAGCATGTGATAAAGCCTTCTAGAAGGGGTTTAGGCTTGAGTTTGGCAAGGTTGACCAGTCAACAGGTCAAGGCTGGTGATGTGGCATGAAGGGAAGTAGGGGCAGCCAATGGGAGAGCTTCCAAGCCTAATCTCACACTCCTTGAAGTTAAATAGAGGGTTTGACCAATTCAAGGAGGGATTTAGGGCTTTGTTGACTTGGTTTGACCAGTCAACTAGGTCAAGGTTAGTGATGTGGCACTTAAGGAGGGAGAGGGATGTTTGGAGTAATTCAATCAAGGGTCAAAGGTCAAAGTCAAGGCTTGGTAGGAATAGGAGCAAACACCACCAAGCTTTGACCTAGAATTGAGGGTTGACTTAGTCAAACGAAGTTGGGTTGAGCTCAAAATAGGTTTAGAAATGTTCAAGGCTTTGAATAGAATGATTTTAAGAGTTTGAAGATATTGATGTGGTTAAACGGGTTGGAATGGTTCATTTGAAACCTTAAGGGTTCATTGGGTCAAACCATGTTGACTGGGTCAACCAGGTTGACCCAAGGGGTGAGTCATGGCTGGATAAATTTGAAATGATATTTGAAAATCATTGGAGGTGGTACCCTAGTATGGGGAGGTCAATTTGATCAAAATCCCTATTTGAGCCCCTAAGGACCTGTTTGGTCAACCTGGGTTGACTTGGTCAACCAGGTTGACCCAGGGTCTGGGTTTGGGCTCAACAGGTTTGAAATGATATTTTAAGACCAATGGAGGTGGTTGGTTGGCCTAAAGAGGTCATTTGGGTCAAAACACCTATTTGGACCCTTAAAGGGCCTCTTGGGTCAAACCAGTTGACTTGGTCAACCAGGTTGACTCAAGGGTTGGAAATAGGTTCAAAAGATTTGAAATGACATTTGAAATTTGTTGGAGATGGTTGCATCCCATTTGGAGCTCATTTGGTTTGAAATCCCTATTTGAGCCCCATAGGGATACTTTGGTCAATTTTGACCTATTGGTCAACTATGGTCAAAAATGGGTCTGAAAAATGCAGTTTACTGTTCAATGGGTCAAAATCAAAGGTCTGGAAGTGATTGGAGGCTTGGATAAGGGTTCCAAGGTCAAGATCTCAAAGTGGTTATGCTCAGTGGCATAGGCTGTAAATATTTGAAGGTTTCACAGCCTTTGGATTTTAATTCAAATTCTGGGGTTAGAGACCTCAGAATGAGCTCAAAGTTGGAGGGTAACCTCTAGAGACATGTCTTATAACTTTGCAAGTGATAGACCCTGAATCAGAGGCCATTTGACTGGGTTTTGAAATGTTTGAAAAATATCTGAAAAGGGTGTTTAGGACAGGGCCTTAAAGGTTTGAATTTGAAGTTAAACTTCTGGATTTGGAATGGATTTTAAGTTTGAATGATTAGTATTGAAGTATCCAAATCATTTACAATCATGTGATGATTGTTAATGAATGGATGAGGTCAAAGCTAGATTGAAATTTGGATCAAAGTCTAAGTTGAAAGTTGGATTGTCAAATTGATTGGATCAAAGTTTGGACATGTTTGAAACTTGAATTAATTTGAATTTGAGTTGAATGAAGTTTGAGATTTAAATTGATCAAAGGTAGGAATCAAATTGAAATTGAAGTGGATTAAATATAAGAATTGATTTAAAATTGAGGTTGATCAAGGGCGGAGGTTGATTTGAAGTTGGAGTGATCCTAAGATCTAGAAGAATTCTAAGATCTAGGATTTAAGGGAATCCTAGGCTCTAGAGTAGGCCCTAAGGTCTGGCTCTATGAAAGAATCCTAAGTTCTAGAGTGGATCCTAGGATCTAGAATTAATTTGAAGTTTGAAAGGGCCTTAGTGACCTCATACAAAAATGAGGTCAACAAATGGACCCCCAATGTGTGTGGTAGAAGGAACTTCTGCTGCACACATTGGCGTTGACCGAATAGGAGTAGGATTTTGAGAGTGAAAGGGAGATCATCTCCCAACCTCAAGCCTATAGGATGCTAATGGAAGGCTTACACCTATTGGATAAGGAAAACTGGTAAAACCAAGGTAGGGAATACCTAACCTTGGGTCTAAGGAAGGGCATCACCCAACCTTAGGTCTATAGGATGCTGATAGAAGACTTACTCCTAGTAGACAAGGAAATTGGAGAAACCAAGGTAGGGAATACCTAGCCTTGGGTCTAAGGAAGGGCATCACCCAACCTTAGGCCTATAGGATGCTGATAGAAGACTTACTCCAAATAGGCAGATTAACTGGAAACCAAAGTAGGGAATACCTAGCTTTGGGTCTAAGGAAGGGCATCACCCAACCTTAGGTCTACAGGATGCTGATAGAAGACTTACTCCTAGTAGACGGATCAACTGGAAACCAAGATAGGGAATACCTAGCCTTGGGTCTAAGGAAGGGAACCACCCAACCTTAGGTCTACAGGATGCTGATAGAAGACTTACTCCTAGTAGACGGATCAACTGGAAACCAAGGTAGGGAATACCTAGCCTTGGGTCTAAGGAAGGGCATCACCCAACCTTAGGTCTACAGGATGCTGATAGAAGACTTACTCCTAGTAGACGAATCAACTGGAAACCAAGGTAGGGAATACCTAGCCTTGGGTCTAAGGAAGGGCATTACCCAACCTTAGGTCTACAGGATGCTGATAGAAGACTTACTCCTAGTAGACGGATCAACTGGAAACCAAGGTAGGGAATACCTAGCCTTGGGTCTAAGGAAGGGCATCACCCAACCTTAGGTCTACAGGATGCTGATAGAAGACTTACTCCTAGTAGACGGATCAACTGGAAACCAAGGTAGGGAATACCTAGCCTTGGGTCTAAGGAAGGGCATCACCCAACCTTAGTCCTATAGGATGCTGATAGAAGACTTACTCCTAGTAGGCAGATTAACTGGAAACCAAAGTAGGGAATACCTAGCTTTGGGTCTAAGGAAGGGCATCACCCAACCTTAGGTCTACAGGATGCTGATAGAAGACTTACTCCTAGTAGACGGATCAACTGGAAACCAAGGTAGGGAATACCTAGCCTTGGGTCTAAGGAAGGGCATCACCCAACCTTAGGCCTATAGGATGCTGATAGAAGACTTACTCCTAGTAGGCAGATTAACTGGAAACCAAAGTAGGGAATACCTAGCTTTGGGTCTAAGGAAGGGCATCACCCAACCTTAGGTCTACAGGATGCTGATAGAAGACTTACTCCTAGTAGATGGATCAACTGGAAAAACCAAGGTAGGGAATACCTAGCCTTGGGTCTAAGGAAGGGCATCACCCAACCTTAGGCCTATAGGATGCTGATAGAAGACTTACTCCTAGTAGGCAGATTAACTGGCAAACTAGGATGGTGCCACGAAGGGCGTACTCCACCACTAGCGAATGGTCATGTGGGGAGGAAACTTGCTCCACACAGAGGACCTCAACTAGAAAACTAGGATGATGCCACGAAGGGCGTACTCCATCACTAGCGAATGGGAATCAGGATGGTGCCACGAAGGGCGTACTCCACCACTAATCCCCGGGTCAAATGCTAGGGTGGTGCCACGAAGGGCGTACTCCACCACTAGCGGGTCTAATCCTAAGGGAAGGAAGGACCTAACCTTAAGGAAAAGGCGAAGAGCGTTAAAAAAAAAAAACTTAAAAAAGGTAGAATCAAGTTGTAAATCAAGAAAAGGAAGTTTTATTGATTGATAAAATGAGCTACATCAAGCATAGTATTTCTTAAGGAGATGCCCATTAACAGGTAGCATTGGGTGGTTCCCTTTACAATCTACTAACTGATACGAGCCTCCTTCGTAGACAGTCTCTATAACGAAGGGTCCTTCCCATGTAGGTTCAAATTTGCCTCCCAGCTTCCGATGGGCCAAGATAGGCCTCCGAAGGACCAATACCAAGTCTCCCGCTTGGAAGGTCCTAGGTCGCACTAACTTGTCATGGGCTTGAACCATACGGGATTTATACAACTCTAAACTTTGTTGAGCTTGGAGACGTCGCTCTTAAAGGCCTTCGAGTTCTTCCAATCGTAGTTTTGCATTTTGTTCATTGGTAATTTGATTCTGAACTGCAATTCTAAGCGAAGGGATTTGTATTTCCAAAGGCAGAACAGCCTCAGATCCATACACTAGTGCAAACGGGGTGGATTGGGTCGGGGTTCTATAAGTGGTACGATAAGCCCACAAAGCTTCCACCAACCGCTCATCCCACTGCCGTTTGTTATCATCAAGGGTCTTTTTGACAATTTGCACCAAGGTTTTGTTGAAGGCCTCGGCCAATCCATTCGCCCGAGGGTAATAGATCGTCGAATATCTCCAATCAATATTATGGCGCCTTACAAAACTATTGATTTTTGTAGACTTGAATGCGGACCCATTATCGGATATGATTCTGCGGGGTACGCCGAATCGATATACAATATGGTCACGAAAGAATTTTAAGACATGGTGTGATGTTACGTTTCGTAGGGGAATTGCTTCCGCCCATTTTGAAAAGTAATCAGTCGCTGCTAATATGAAACGATGACCTCTCGCAGAGGGAGGGTCAATCGGCCCAATGATATCCGTGTCCCAACTCTCGAAGGGCCACGAGGCTATCGTAGGGTGTAACACATTAGGTGGTTGATGTAAAACCACACCATGGACCTGACATTGATGACAGTGCTTTGCAGTATTCATGCAATAGTCAATCATTGTAGGCCAGTAGTATCCAAGTCTTTTAATATTTAATTTCATTTTTGGACCCGATTGATGAGCACCGCACAGTCCTGAATGAACTTCATTAACAATTTTTTGGGCTTCTTGCTTGTTCAAACAGCGCAGCCACATGTGATCGAAAGACCGACGGTACAACAGATCGTTAACTAGTGCATATGATAGGGCACGTTTCTTAATCTGGTTGGAGAGTGATTTATCCTGGGGAAGCTTCCCTTCTTTAAGGTAATCGACTAAGGGTCGTCTCCAATCACCTTCTTTGTTAGTTGTCGAAGAGGCAGAAAGGATCTGAAGGGGAGTCTTACTAATGTGTTCCAAATCTATAAGGGAGAGGGTCTTACGACCCTGTATCTCTATAAGGATGGAATCCTCCTCAGGACATGCAAATTCCTTTACAAGTTTTGCTAAGGCATCCGCCGCAGAATTGCTTCCACGGGGAACACTATACAAAGTAGCAATGGGGATTTGTTCCAACAAGTGAAGCGTGTACTGGTGATATTTTAGGAGATTCGGATTCAAGACTTTATAAGTTCCGGCGACTTGGTTAATAACTAGTTGGGAATCTCCAAAGATCTTAATCTCTTTAATCTCCATTAGAATTGCAAGTTCCAAACCAGTTATCAGAGCTTCGTATTCAGCTTCGTTGTTTGTGCAAGGCTCCGATAAGTGGTAGGAAAAATGCATCATTCCTTTTTCTGGTGTAATAAAGATTAGACCGACTCCAGCCTTTCTAGGAATTACAGATTGTTGAGTCGCAATCCTACGGGAGGATGCTGCCCCATCAAAATATAATTCCCAGATGGCCTCTCCAGATTCCCCCAAACTCATGATTTGTTCGTCGGGTAAGTCATCGTTCAGAGGAGAATCTGCCGGCAGCGGGTGTGCTGCCAGAAAGTCGGCAACAGCCTGTCCTTTCACAGCACGAAGAGGAGTGAAAGTAATCTCAAATTGCAACAATATCATAGACCAGCGAGCTAAACGTCCTGACAACGTAGGTCGGGTCATAAGATATTGCAAAGGATTAACTCTTGAAATCAGACTGATTGAGTGGGAGAGCATGTAATGCCTCAGTTTCTGAGCTGCAAAAACTAAAGCAAGACAATGCTTCTCAATTGACGGGTATCGAATTTCAGTAGGAAGGAGTCTTCGACTAAGGTAGTAGAGGGCATTCTCTTTTCCTTCGTCGTTAACTTGAGCTAACAGAGCACCTAAAGACTCATCTAGAGCTGCGGTGTAGAGGATTAATGGCTTTCCCGGAATCGAAGCTGCCAAGATTGGCGGGTTAGAAAGGTATTGTTTGATATCGTCAAAAGCATTTTGACACTTCTCGCCCCATACGAATTTAGTATCCTTTTTCGCAAGGACAGAAAAGGGTTGACATCTCCCGGAAAGATTAGAAATAAACCTCCTTATATATGCCAATCTACCTTGTAGAGACCTTAACTGAGTAAGGCTCTTAGGGAATGGCATATCTAAGATGGCTTCAATTTTAGCAGGATCTATCTCGATTCCACGGTGCCTCACTACGAATCCTAAGAATTTTCCCGAAGCGACGCCGAAGGCGCACTTCAAGGGGTTCATTTTCAAATCGTAGCGGCGCAACCGTTCGAAAACAACTCTTAAGTCATACAGGTGAGCCTCTTTAACCTTGCTCTTGACAACTAAATCATCAATATAACATTCAACTTGATTATGAATTAAGTCGTCAAAGATACGGGTCATGGCCCGTTGGTAGGTTGCTCCGGCATTCTTTAAGCCGAATGGCATTACCTTATAACAAAAGATTCCAATAGGGGTTCTGAACGCCGTATTTCTCTCATCTTCAGGGGCCATCTTGATTTGGTTATAACCCGACGAGCCATCCATGAAGGAGAAAATAACATGTGAGGAGGCAATGTCCACCATGAGTTCTGGTATTGGTAGGGGGAACTCATCCTTAGGGCATGCCTTATTCAGATCCCTATAGTCGACACAAATCCGAATCTGACCATTTTTCTTTCGAACTGGCACGACGCTGGCCACCCAAGAGGGGTATTGTTCCTCTCGAATGAATCCGGCTTCTGCCAATTTCTTAACTTTAGAAACGACTTGTTGCTCAATCTCTAAGCGCATGCGTCGAGGAGCTTGTTTAACAGGGATGGCATCATGCCGAACTCCAAGTTTGTGAACTGCTACCTCAGCAGGCAAACCTGGCATTTCGTCGTATGTCCAGGCAAAGCAATCCCTAAACTCGAATAACAACTGGATTAAGTCTTGAGTTTCACCCTCGCTCAACAAAGTACTTATGAAAATCGGACGGGGGTCATCATCGTTTCCCAAGTTAATTTCTCTTAACTCATCGACTGTCGACTTAATTTCCTCTTCAAATTCAGGGGGTGCATCCCGAACTTGAAGATCATCGGGATCGTCTAAAGTCTCCAAACAGAGTTCATCCAAAGGACAAGGAGGATCTGTAGGGACATTTGGAGAATCGAGATGGTAAGTTATCATTAGGCAATACTCATCATCGTCGAATGAACTAACTGTTCCAAAGCCAATACCACTGTTGGATTTTTATTTATTTTTGTTCGCCAAATATTCTCGTGGTATCTAGCTTGACCCTTAGTCCATCGGTATGGTATAGAACCTTTAGAAAAAGTATTTTTTACACAAACAGGGAAGTAGCCGAAAGGTAATTCCATTAATTCATTAAAATCTGCCTCCTCAAGGGTTACATCACCTTCGTCCCTTGCTGAGGAGGAGCCAGGAAAGAATTTCTGGACTTTCTTAACTTCACCATCCAAGTTGGGGGCCACTTTGACTTCCAACCCTACAACCCTGCCTGCCGACAGTGGGGTCAGAGAAAGGGCCTCTATCCTTCTAGTGAGCTTTTCATACATTGTTAATTCAGGCTCGTCACTTTTAACTTTTGAAATATCTACCTCAGGGTCACTGTCCTGGTCTAAGGTGAGATCAAATTTTGGAGGAGTATTTATATTTTGATAATCGAGAGAGAGGGCAGCACCTTGACTTTCTAATTCATCATCGGAATCTGATTCCAAATCAATATACACAGGTGCTGTTCTCATGTCTAATGAAGCACGGCCTCGACCTCGTGCCCTTAAAGCCATCCTCCCACCTCTTTGAGGTAATGTGCTTGGAGGTCTAAGGACAACAATATCAGAGTCGTCTTCACTACTCGATTGAATCATTTCTTGATTGATATTCTTATCTTTTTCTTTCTTTTGGTTGAATTTTTGTCCAACCATTTTCTCCTCAAAGTTGATCTCTAATTTAGAACGGGACGAGGACCCTTTTGGTACAAAATATGCAGCATCTTCGTAGATCCCAATTTCTTGAATTGAGAATGGTTGCAAATCACCCTTAATCACATGTTCAATGCCGTCTCGTTGATACTTAATGCATTGGTGCAGGGTAGATGGAACCATTCTATATTCGTGAATCCAAGGTCTACCTAGAAGTGCGTTAAAGGACGTAGTTGAATCAATTATATGAAATTTAGCTTCAGTTTTTAAACCTCTTATTTCCAGGAGTAGAGTGATCGAACCTAAAGCTCTCTCGCCCTTCTCGTTGAACCCACGAAGCACCAACCTGTCGGTTGAAAGCTTGCTAGTATCAACTCTGAGATAAGCAAGGGTCTTTATGTTCATCACGTTGACCGATGCACCCGTATCAACAAGACTCTTGATAACTTGAAATTTCCCACATCTACAGTAATGTAGAGGGGACGATTGTGGTCAGCAGTTCTCAAGAGTAAATCTTCGTCTGAAAAGGTAACCCCAGGGACCTCTTTGAAGTAGAGAGCCTCACCTTTTGAAGTTGCAGCCAACTGTGTTAAGCAAATCTCGGGATCGAAAAGTGCTTTAATTAGAGATTCCCTCATTTCTTTGGAAAGAAGGAGGGCGTCATAAATACTTAATTTTGCTGGCAACTTCCTAAGGTGGGCTAGAACATTGTAATCAACCTTAGGAACGACAGACTCGAAACCCAGAGGAATTAAAGGGAATTCTGGTTGTTGAGGGGAATCCGGACTTAGATTTTCGAATGAAGGTTGCTTGCCTTTATCCTGAGGGGGCAACCTAGGGGGTAAGACTTTACCGCCACGGAGTTGCACCTGCTCGACGTCTTCGGGCGGGCAAACTAGGGCAGTGTCTACACACACCATAGGTGTTGGATCATCATTTTCTGAAAGCGAGTCAGAATCTGAAAGTTCTATCAAGATAGGATTTCCTTGGAAATTGATCTGAGGGAAATCACTTTCTGATAAAGCTTCACATTCGACCTCTTCTTGAATAGTCGATTCAGTGAGGTTGGTTTGACTAACCTCGATATTTGGTTCATTAGGAGTTTGATTTGAAACAGGAGAGTCATCAATTTGCATTTGAGATTCATGGTTAATCATCAAGACAGAAGTAGAAGGATGTTTTTTATTCATCTTTTGACCCTTCGCCTTTGATGGGGCAAAGTAAAAGTCAGATAACAAAAGAGGGGAAAGGGTTTTAACACCACCATCCGCCATTCTAATACATCTCTCATCTACACACTTCCTCTCTACAAAATCAGATTTCTCTTCTTTCACATTTTTCTCAGTAGTTCCTAAGACTACTGGAGAGGGAAGTGGCTCAACATCCTTCTGCGAAGCGTCCAGGTCAACTTTCCACACCGGGGCCTGGGCTATCATAGTCAGCTGTTGAGAAAGACGAAAAGACTTGTTAATCGACTTTTTAAGTGCCCGGGACAAAGCGATGTCCCAACCATCTTCAACAAAACAAGAAAAGTTAAGAGGATTACCTGAAATGGTCTTAATTGAAGCCTTTTCTGGATCGACCAAGTATTCCTTAGGTATTATGATGTTACCTTGGGTGTAGTTCCTCTCAAGCCAATCTTTGAACACAACGCAATCCTCAAGAGGGTGACTAAGCATCCTGTGGTACGGGCAATACTTGGGATCATCTTTCTTGCTCTCATCCTCAGGCCTTCTAGCCTCTGGCAACTGAAAATCCGGTTTCTTTAACAGACTCCTGAAGATCTTCTTAACTGACTCCCTTTTAAATGGATAAGGCTTTGCCAATCTCTCTCTAAAAGGGATGAAAGAGGGATCTCTAGTATGTTGAGGAACTATCTGAAAGGGCTGCTTCTGAGGCGGCTGTGGTGGAAGTGGAGTGCTAGGCTGACTAATCGCTGGCCTCTTTCCTTTATCTACTGCTGAGACCACAGCTTTCTTTTCAAATGTCTTCACCAGTTTTGGACCCTTCCTTTCTTCAGACTGCTCTCGTAAGAATGGCATCCTAGGAGCCTCTTCCTGTAAATTGCTAGCCTTATTAAGAAGTTTCTCAAAAGTTTTAATAGTGAAACCCTTCAGGAGAAAAGCAACAGGACCGTGGATATTCTTCAAAAGAATCTCCACAGCATGTTGTTCTTGCAACTGGGGTTCACACTTCATCGAGAGGTTTCGCCACCTCAAGATGTACTCAACTAGAGACTCTCCCGGCTTTTGCTTTTCAACCACGAGATCGCCCACAGTGGTGCGTTGTTGCGCTCCAGAAAATCTCTTAAGAAAGAGGTTTTCTAGGTCGCTAAAGGTTCTTACTGAA